>CM046446.1:602500-2000000 GCA_025506515.1 Flaveria trinervia
TACTAAGTATCACTATAACAAGTATCAATTTTTCTATCTAAAATGTTGTATTTTATGCATAGAGTGTTGCATCTTATGTTTAGTGTTTTATAAAAAATAATGATTTTTTTGTTTAACCTAATTTTTTTTATCTTTTTAAACTTAACCTTACAACTTTTTTACTTTCAAATTTATTCCCTTATACTTTATAATTTTTCGCAAATTTCCAATTTACTTTTGTATTTAGTTTTGCAAGTTAATACTACACAACTTGCATGTGTGGTTCAATGTTTTTACGTCTATGTTTCAAGTTTGATAGGTTTGGTGCAATTTAAGGGTCCTAGATCAACTTGGTTTAACTTTTATATATTTTACGTTTCGGTCTAATTTATTCGCATTAACACACCGCAACTTCAGTATTGATGATCGCTAGCGGTGCTATGATATTTCGATGATATTTGACACAGTTTTACTCCCCCGCCGCAACACGGGGGCCTTAATTCTAGTTGAAATATATTTTATAGTTGAATACATGTAATGTGTGTAAAAATATTTACAATAGATTCTCCATCCCATCATAACATAATTAGACCGAACGTAATGGTGATTCTAGAGGGCATCAAGTTGCTGATGTGAACATAATTGAGGCATTAAATCACTACGCCCTAGTTAAAGAGTGACCTAAAACTAATTTTTAGCCAAACCTTTAACGACAATTAAGAGATATATTTTCTCATTGCTAGCAATATTGAGCTAAATAGTGCGTTAAGCGCACTACACTCAATTTTAAATGATTAATACATTCATATTTGTATAGATGGCATTTTAACTATATAAAACACTACACATAGGGGTTGTTTGATTATCATGACTCAATAAGAACTGAATCAGTAAGATTTGACTGAGTCAGAAGCAGATCCAGTTAGAAGTTTTGACCGGGTATGCATCTAACTGAAACTTGATTGTTTGATTTGTATCTGACTAAGTCAAAAAGTGTATATATTTTCTAATCAACTAGAATCGTTAACAATCTTATTCAACTACTAAATCAAAATCGGAACCACCACACCACCACCACAACCACCACCGTCACCGTACACATTCTGAGGCGGTCGCACGCAGGTGAGTCATGCAGCACGGGGTCACGCACCAGGGGGTTCGCGCAGAAGGTGGGTTTGGCCGAGAGGGGTCGCGCGCAGGTGGGTTAGCCTGAGGGGGGTCACGCCCAAGTGGGTTTGGCCAAGAGGGGTCGCGCGCAGGTGGCTTTGACCGAGTGGGGTCGCGTGCAGGTGGCTTTCGCCGAGTGGGGTCGCGCGTAGGTGGGTTAGCCCGAGGGCGGTCGCGCGCAGGTGGGTTTGACCGAGGGGGTCGCGCGCAGGTGGGTTTGGCCGAGAGGGGCCGTTCACAGGTGGGTTAGGCGAGAGGGGTCACGCGCAGGTGGGTTTGGCTTAGGGGGTCGCGCGCAAGTGGGTTTGTCTGAGGGGGTCGCGCGCAGTGGGTTTGTCCGAGGGGGGTCGCGCGCAGGTGGGTTTGTCGAGGGGGGTCGCGCGCAGTGGGTTTGTCCGAGGGGGGTCGCGCGCAGGTGGGTTTGTCCGAGGGGGGTCGCGCGCAGGTGGGTTTGTCCGAGGGGGGTCGCCCGTAGGTGGGTTTGTTTGAGGGGGGTCGCCCGTAGGTGGGTTTGTTTGAGGGGGGTCGCCCGCAGGTGGGTTTGTCCGAGGGGGGTCACGCGCAAGTGAGTTTGTTCGAGGGGGGTCACATGCAGGTGGGTTGGCTGGGTCAGCATGTTTTGATTTAGGGTCTGGGTCAACAATAGAGACCCATTCAACTAGCCCCGAAGCCGAAATCAAACAAACTGACCCGCTGACCGAGTCAACTTGTTAGCCGAAAACAAACAACCCCGTAGTCTTATAACAAAACTAATATTCCATAAAATTTATATAATACTAATTATCAACAAGATTAATGCATTATGATTATACTATAAGCTTCAAATTGTCGTACTCTTAGTATCCATTTAATCAACAAATTCTTATGTGTTGACTCAACCTTTTAAAATAATTTTATATACTAATTATTAATTTAATGTGACTTATTGGTTGTGTCATATGCATTATTGGGTTGTACAATTTTTTATATATATATTTTTTTAAAAATTTAAATTTTTGTTTAAACTCAATATTTTTACATTTTATAATTTATCGTTAATATTTTTTTTACTTTTGAATTTGGTCTATATACTTTTATATTTTCTATAAAATTTTCGGTTTAAATTTTGTATGTTAACACACCACTACGTATGTTTGTGGTTCAACGTTTTTACGCTTATTTTTTTCCTGTTTAACAACCCCGTTGCAACACGTTTTTCCTACATAGACTTACTTATTATGTTTACGTTTCATCTGGATGGTTCAACGTTTTAATGTCTAGTTTTCGTTCGTTGTACTTTTTCCTAATACGAGTTTTTTCGAGTTTGATGATAATTGATGGTAGTGTGTCGTTTGTGCTACTTGACATGATTTTACGTTTTTCGTTGCAACACAGGGGAGCTCAGTACTAGTTTTATTCATTTTCTAAAACCTTCACACTCAGCTTTCCTATAACTATCTTAATTTCAATAAAAATACTTGATTATTATTCTTTTTTATTACTATTTTTTCTTCCTAGAATAATAGATGTAAGGATGGATAGTAATCCCTGGATATATAAGTTTTGTAATCAATCTACTTGAGTTAACCTAAACAAAATAACCAGTAAACAAATTTCATATATCTATTCCTTTTACCTCACTTAATTTTTAAAAATAACATTTCTGAAAGAAATTTCACAAGGTTAAAATTGTATTTAAAACCTACCAGGTGGTAATAGCAAAAAAATATAAACCAGTTTAATGAACATAACATTCAAACTCAAAATTATTTATGATTTTATTATTTTTCACAAATTAAAAATACTAAATAACTTAGTTAAATATAGTTAATTTCATTAATAACATTTATTATCGCAAAGAATAAAATTCTAATAATTATTTGGTGTACAAAATTGCACAGGTGGTGAAGTGAGAGAGAGATAAGAGTATTGTATTGTCTCTGCGCATTCCCTAGGATATGGGTTATATTCTGTTGTCGATTAACGTCAACAACTTGTTTTTTTTAAACAGCTGGTTAGTTGTTAGAAGTTATTAACACCTAGTTAGTAATAATTCATCACTACCAAGGTTTAAACCTTGGACCTTCAAAAGAGGCAAAACCTCCTACCTCTCCTTTGAACCACTAGACCAAGAGATCATTAGCTACGTCAACAACTTGTAACCACAACATCATACCCTCTATTAGTGGTGGGCAAAAGAACCGGTTCGGGAACGGTTTGGTCGGAAAGCCCGAAACGGGTTTGAGGCCCAAATCGGTCAAAACCCGACCCAGCCCACCGGTTCCTCCCCAGTTTTCCATTTTCAAATTTGAAACCGATTTCTAAACCGAACCGGTTCCAACCAGGTTTTCAAACCAGTTCACAACCCGATCATCAAACCGACTTTAAAACCGTTTCAACCTGGTTACCGTTGGGTAACGGCTATATAACCGTTTGTACCATTTTTTACCGTTTTTTTGATATTTTTTTACCATTATACCCCCACTAGGTTAGTATATATATGTATTTGATGTTTTGGTTGAATCACAACAACTTATAACACTTTCTACTCTAAAAAATCTCAATAACACTCTCACAAATACTTTCGTTTTAAACGCCCTCATCAAAAATCTCACAAATGACTTTATCAAGTGCTCAATCATTCGTTCGTTGTGAAGCGTCTTCAAACAACGTGATGGTAGCAATCCTTCCTATGAATAGGAACCCCGAAGTATGGTGCAATTACGATTTATGTCAAATGGCTAGTGGTCCGAACAAGACTCATTGCAAGTTTTATCATAAGTTTTTCAAAAAATATGCAAACACAACGTTGAAAAACCATATTTCAAATAATATTGTAAAGCGTTCAAAATGTGAACATTCTCAAGGTCAAGCTTCGATGACAAATGAATGAAATATTTGGGCTTATAACGTTGATGTGGTTCGAGAACAAATGGTGCATTTGTAGTTCAAGAAAGCTTGTCATTCAAAAATTTCGACAACGAACGTTTGACTCGACTCATTCAACGAACTCTCCAACCATGTTACACCAATGTAAGTCGTGCTACTATTCGAATAGATTGTTTAAAAATGTGGAAAAAGCTAAAAATGAATTAATATCTTGTTTTGAAAATTTACAAACCGGTGTTAACTTAACTAGTGATATTTGGTCGACACCTCACGATTCACCGGACTTGTACATTTGTGTCACCGTCCATTGGCTTGAACCCGACTTGTGGCAAATGATGAAATGTACGATTGCATTTGAATTGTTTGATTATCCTCACACCGGCCAAAACATTTTTTATCTTATTGATAAAGTTATTCAAACGTAGAAATTAGAAAACAACACGTCAAATAACACTCTTGCGATAGATCATTTAAAATTAAAATATAAACCGATGTGTGATGGTATGTGTTTTTCATAGTCGATGTGTTGCGCGTATTATAAACTTAGCTATTCAAGACGGTTTAAAAACAATTGAAACAATGAAAAAATATTTTAAAAGAATGTTACGTGACATTTTTAGCAATAACCAAAGATATACTAAATATCACAAGTTTTGTAAAGACGCAAATACCAAATGTTTAAGCCCGAATTGGGACGTACCTACACGATGAAATTCCACTTGTAATATGTTTGAAAAGGCTATTGAATAAAAAGAAAGTTTAATAGCCTTTTATAATAGTTTGGTAAGTTGTGGAAATACAAATTCTTACCATCCATCTGGTTGGGTCGTTATTGAAGAAGTAACAAAAATGCTTCAAAATTTTAAAAACGCAACGACGTGTCTTTTCGAAGTTTATTATCCAGCGAGTCCATTAGTATTTTACCAAATTCATTTAATAACATCAAAATTAAATGAAATGTCGTGTAGGGTTAGACTTTATTCGGATATGATACTCCCGATGAAAGAAAAATTATAAATTATTTTAAAAAACTACCTCCGGTTATTACATGTGCCGCTGCTATAAACCTTTGTTTAAATTTATCGGGTTGAAACTTTACTTGATAAAATTACTTTTAATCTGGATTTAAAAGTTGGTAACCCAATGTATAGTAAAACTTTAAAAACTACTTTTGACAGACAATTATAAAAAATGTATGATGTTTATTTATTAAAATATGTGGAAACATCATAAATCAACGAGGCTTTAAGGCATGCGGCATATGCCAAAAGCTCGAATGATTCAATGTTTAATTTATATTATACTTTTAGGGATGAATGTAATAAACGTTAACGTGGTAACACTTCGAGTAGTGAACTCGGGAGGTATGGTCTTACAAACTTTTTATCCACCATGACTTCACAAGATTTAAAAAATTGTGACTTGTTAGCTTGATGGAAATGTAAGAAAGATCAATTTCCCATCCTATCCACCATGCCCTGAGATTTACTAATCATCCAAGCTTGCACGGTAGTTTTTGAATCTGTTTTTTTTGTTAGTGACAAAGTTATATCAATACGACAAACTAAACTCACTCCACAAGCGGTTGAAATGTCAATTTGCTTGAAAGATTATTTGGATGATGCGGAAAGAGTACAAGACAAACACTCACTTGAAGGATAACTGGAATACAAAACAAAATTATACGAGGACGAGATAGATAGCGGATTGATACCCAGAATGACTGATGATGAAGTGGCATATGATGACTACTTCGTAACAGTTCCGGTTCTGGCGAATAATAAACGTACAAGTATATAACGGGCGAACGAAGAAACGAATACGCTAAATGTTTAGTTTTTAAAAACTATTAGTGAAACTTGTATGTTGTTAAAATTGTATAAATGTTTTTATATAGTCACTTTTATTATATATCTTACTTTGAGTCTTTGCTTAATTTTATAAATGTTTTTATATACATCTTTAATATAAATAATAATATGATTATATATTTTATAACAAAAATTGTATAAATTAACATAATATACAAAAATAAGTATTATATGAATTAAAAAATAATTATAACAAAAAGTTGTATAAATTAATATATATATATATATATATATATATATATATATATATATTAATGTATTATATGAATAAAAAAACCCAACCGGTTTCCAACCGACCCAAACCAGTTTGGTAAGGTTGAGTTTTTCAGTATTGAAACCGGTTTCGATCCGAACCGGTTTAGGGCCAAACCGGGTTTGACCGGAGTTGACCAAACCGGATTCGGTTTGGACCCCAAACCCGTTTGAGTTTAAACCCGGTTTGTACATGTCTACCCTCTATATTCTATATTCAATTTTTATCTCGAATAAATACGGGTTGGATTATACACACACTTTTTTTTTTGTTTTATAGATACCATATTGTCTCTATCTCTTTCCATGTATCTATATAGAGAGAATGATAATAAATAGGATGTATCTATAACATATCCCATAAATACAAATAAGAGTATGTTATTGATACACTCAATTTATTTTATTATCTATATATCTTTCTATACATACATATAGATACATGAAGAGAGATAAAGACAATAGGATGTCTCAATAATATAAATGAATGTTTATATAACCTAACCGATAAATAACTAGAGTTGACAATTTCTGAATACAAACTTAAACCTGACACAAAAAAAAGTTTTGGGTTAGACATTATAATCCGTTAAAAAAACAGGTTGGGTTTGGGTTGACCCGTTTAAGAAACATGCCGGGAAACAAGATGCCACGCTTGAAGACAAGTTGACCCGTTAATTTGTAACAATAATATATGATATAGTTTTTTCTTTAATTTCACATTATTAAATTAAATTTAGGTTTTTTTCAGTTTAAAAAATCAATTTACAACTTAATTTTCAGTTTTCATTTTAAAACTTAAAAAACAACATTTTATCAAATAAAATTGAAAATTATAGCATCTATGGTCTTGTCACGGTTGAATTTTTGACACACGTAATAACATGGGTTGAGTTTGGGTTTAATATTCTAACTCGTTGAACTTTTAACCCGACACTGTTTACCCCCTATAAATAATAAAAGGCATCATTCGACGAAAAAGAAGGTTTACAAAGTTAACGAGATATTTATGAGGAAGTCATTAAAATAATTTTTGTGTCTGGTAAATCTCACACATTTCAATCGCTATCATAACTTAACGGCAAAGGTGTATCTCTTTCAATCAACCTATGTTTAGGTTAGAAATTTGAATGTGTGGACTTCCAGAGAAGTCGTATATATATGTATTTGAACGAAGTTAATGGTTAGAAGTTAATAACACCAGGTTATAATAAATTAATAATATTAAGTTAATAATAATCTATTAATGCTAATATTTAAATATTACACATTTAAAAGAGTCGAGACCTCTCATCTTGCTTTTTAGCTACTAAATCAAAAGATTATTGGCTTGTAAAAGATATAAGATTTAGAAAACAATTAAGCAGTTACAAAAGGAAAATACACAAACAGTAATATTATAACTATTAGCCTTTGCCTTAATTTGCTAAACCTTGAAATGTAAACCCGAAAGGTATATTTGTCGCATTGGGAAACCGTATTATTCTCCAAGCTAGATTTAATGATTTATAATCTATTTCTTTATTATTTGTTTGTCATTTTGTTATTAGTTGGTCAAAAAATTTGTTGGGTTATATGTTTATTGATTTTAGACAATATCAATGGAATATAAAAGTTACTAAAATAATTTCAATCCTTTGGGTTATAAATTATAAAGACAGCTAGATTATAAATTAATGTAAAAGTTATAAACTATATAGAATCTGAAAATTTGTAGACTGTTTATGAGGTTAGATTATTTTTATTATTAGGTTTATCAATGGTGATTACAAATAGATATGTGCCAACGTGATTTATTTGCAATAAAAGTCAAGTTTCTAGTAGCGTAACAGACCGTATTTGGCGGATTCTTTAAAGTGAGTGATGGTCCCATCAAGTTTATTTTGTTTGGACATGTAAAAGTCCAGCATAATATTAAACATGTTCAAACTGAACTATTAACCGACTAAAACCATGTTATAAAGTGACCTAATTGAATTGAAGCTTTCTACTTCCTGTCCTTATTTGTTTACATGATTTTGAATCTTTGACGATAACGTGTTTAATGTTAGTTTATGTAAACAGGGTTTTCGAAAAACGCTTTCAACATGTGGAGACTTAAGGGGTTTATATATTTTTTGTCGCACAAAGCCACCGATATATAAGGCCCGGGCCCAAATCTGCACACAACATTCTTGTTTCTTGTGTGCGATGAAATGGATTTTCAAATGGTTTGTCCTTTTATAACAAATCAATATACGCTTGCTTGTTTGTATGTATTTGTGTCTTCGCATGTTGTTGCAAATATTATGTTTATTTGTAGTTATGATTTCTAGTGAACCGAATTCTTTAAAATTATGAAAAAACATAAAATCTAAAAGGCTTTTCGATTAAGATTTACTATCAAGTAGAAACCGTGATTCCAGCATGGCGAATCATGTTTTTATTGTTAAAAGAACGATTACACAACATAAAAAGTATGCACTTAACAAAAAGAACAAAATATAAAAAATATAAGAAGAATACATTACTATATAAAAAGCTCATGTCACATGTAAAACCTGTAATCGAATAAAAAAGCTTATATAGTATATAAAACATTATCAAATAAAACGGTTTAAATCATATAATAAAAAACTATATTTATAACTACAACTATTATTCAATTCATTTGACCGATAGAAAGGTAAAGTGGTTCACCAATAATACGAAGCAAGTGAGCAACATCGCTTTCATGTCTCAACATCAAATACTTGATTTACATAGTGTTTGAACAAAACAGTAATAATAATAATAATACTAAAGTGAAAATACTTATACACCATCTGGTATTTTTTTTCAATCTAAAGTGTATTACTTTGCTGGAAGGTGGTTCTAAGACCACGGTCTCGGTGCTAACTAGTTTCCTGTATGTTACATATCCGTTCAAGATCCTATTAAGGTTTAAATTCGATTCAAACGATTCCTATGTCCAGCCCTGACAACAGCTGTTTCAACAATACGAATCCACACGTCTTTAAAATAACCAACCCACAAGCTTTTCTTCTTTTAAGTGTATATATATTATATGAATTTCTAAAAGAAAAATACATGAAAACAAAAACACATAAAACACAACAAATTTTCATTTGAAGGAGACAAATTCTATGAAAAATAGTAAAATACGAAGGGTTCTTTAAGGCCCATACTTGATACACCTACAATTCTATAAAAATAGTAAAATACGAAGGGTTCTGTATGGTATTTGGGCTTATAGTAATTCAAATCCAAAAGTAATAAGCCCGTTAATCATTTTACTAAAACAAGTAAACAACTAATTTCATCCTGGCGTTAGAACTTTAAATTTGAATTTTATCAAGAATATTAGTTTGATATAAGAACCTCACACTACTTGCTAAAAACCAATTTAGTATAACAAGAAAAACATTAATACCTTCTTTGTTCTAACACTAGAAGTTGTTTCTTCGTTACAGAAAATGTGATAAGCAACTAGCTTGTTTGAATAAACAATCAGGATTATAACGAGTCGGCATGAGATTAGTTTCAATAACCCTAGTCTCAAATTCTCCTACGGTCCAGTATTTTTTCCTCGAGTGCAAATCCTAACTTATATCGATAAAAATTACATTACGGGATTCCAATAACCGTACATCGTGTTGAAAACAAACTTTCTAATTTCAGATCATTAACTAAACAACTTCTAGTTATTTTATATGGGTTTAGTTAAATAGACACCCCAATATTTATATACGTGTCGTATAGCCCCATACACATCGTATAGAGGGCGGTCGTATAGGGCTATATGTGTCGTATAGTCTTCTAACAGCCCCCTGAATTTTTCCTCATAGTCTGTGTCGAAATTCGTTATACGCGTCATATAGCCATATACGTGTCGTATAGGGGAGGGGGGTCGTATAGGGCTATATGACGCGTATAGCTCTCAAACAGCCCCCTGAATTACCTCGTTTTTAATGTATTCAACCCTATACGCCGCGTATAAACCCATACGCGACGTATAAGGTGGTGTCGATTTATATGAGTGGGTGTCTATATATTAGGACCCTTTTATATTATCAGTAATTGCATCAAAACTTCAAGAGTCCCCTCAAATAAATAAATAAATAAATTGTTCTTTTAAGTCTTTAAGATAAATCTTAAAAGCATCAAAACTTCAAAAGTCCAAAAATCAAAAGTCTCAAAACCATGAAGAAGTAAGCCCAGTTGTAAGTTGTTACCGGAATGAAAGCCCACAAAAAAGCCCAATTATCAACGAAACCCTAGCAACTATAAATCACCTCAATCAAAACCTAATTCCATTTCACCCCAATTCGCAAAAATGCAGATCTTCGTGAAAACCCTAACGGGGAAGACGATAACATTGGAGGTCGAATCCTCCGACACCATCGACAACGTGAAATCGAAGATCCAAGACAAAGAAGGCATCCCACCGGACCAACAACGGCTCATCTTCGCCGGAAAACAGCTCGAAGACGGCAGAACCCTAGCCGACTACAACATCCAGAAGGAGTCGACTCTCCACCTCGTGCTCCGCCTCCGCGGCGGCGCTAAGAAGAGGAAGAAGAAGACGTACACGAAGCCCAAGAAGATCAAGCACAAGCACAAGAAGGTGAAGCTGAGTGTGTTGCAGTTCTATAAGGTGGATGATTCGGGGAAGGTGCAGAGGTTGAGGAAAGAGTGCCCTAATGCGGAGTGTGGTGCGGGGACTTTTATGGCGAATCATTTTGATCGCCATTATTGTGGGAAATGTGGGCTTACGTATGTTTATCAGAAGGCGTGAGGTTAGTTTCATAAAGAATCCAAGTTTTGTTTTTTACATGTTATTGATTATTGTTATGTGTTTCGTAGTTGTTTTCTGATATACTCTTGTTATGGGGATTGTTTTTGAATTGGAATTTCTCTTTGATTTGAGTAATACATCATGAGTTTTGTGATGATCTGTTATTGAGTTATGATCATATGTTAGAATTTAGAGCAATTCATTAGGCTTGAGGTCGATTCGCGTAATTATCGAATTTTTTTTACATGTTATGGATTGCTGTTGTTTGTTTAGTAGTTGTATTCTGGTATACTCTTGTTATGGATAATGTTTTTGTATTGAAATTTCTCATCGATTTGATGCAGTAATACACTAATACATCATGAGCTATGATTATTGTTGTTCTTGGATGTTTGTTTTTTAATGTTTTTCTGTCATTGAATTGTGATTTTTTATTAGAATTAAGGCAATTTAAGATTGCAATTCAGATGCAGCTTGTCAGTTAACATCATACATTATGAATCATGGAGATTGTGTTTTGTATTGATTTTTTGTTCATTGTTTTTATCCAAATCTGTTTTTGAATGCGAGTGGTTTTGTGTGTTTACACAAGTTTAAGTAACAAGTTAAAACATACATTGTATTACACAGGTGTAAACTATAGACATACAAGATTTCTACTTTGAACTCGTTTGGTTTGAAAATTTGTAGGAGTCCAGTAGTGGACTCTTGCGATTAAACACAATAGAAATCAAGTTAGAAGCGAGTAGACCCCTGTTGTCAATAGCGACCATAGCGGTCGTGATCGTGCACTATGTCGCGTCTAGGTCAAGGGCCGCTATATGGTATATAGCGGTATATATCGAGGATCTGCAGCATTTTTTAATTTTATTTTTAATTTTTTTGTTCTTTATTACTACAAAATTGACACAAATAGAGTGTTTTAGCTAATTTGTTGGTGTTTGCTTATATATTCTACTACTTTATAGCTAAACATGCTTATTTATTGAATGTAAAACATTTCTTAAAGCTTTTACTACCTTATCGCGAAACACGAAATAGCGGGTGCTATTTATCGCTATTTGCTACATAGCATATAGGTGGCTTGTCGTTATTTACGGTTATTCGCTATTGACAACTATGAAGTAGACCGGTTAAGGTGGTGGTGGTTTTTCTAAAAGGGTATGCGAAGGCTCTTTTGTCTATGCTGCGTAGACATTACCATTTACAAAGTGTTTGTTTTTTTGAAGACATTTCATTAAAAAAGTTTGGACAAGCTCTTTTTGGTGCAGATTTGGCACATTCACTTCTAAAATTTTCTAAAGTTTGCACTCTGCAGATGGTTAAATCATCACCCATCACAAACGTCTGCCCCCATCACAAACGTCTATCACAAACGTCTGCCCCCATCACTACCCCCCACCACCATTGTCTGCAACCACCACTGATTGCTACCAATTCTGTTTGGCACCACCATTGTCTGCCACCGTTCGCCTCCACCACTGTCCGCCTCCACAACTACCCACCATCTACTATAACTACCATTGTCTAGCATAGTCGTATATCGCTATCAGTTTATTTTAACCATATGCGGATGTTAAAAAACTGATTTTCTTCTTGTTACAGGCTGTAAAGGTTTTGTCTATTTATTATCCTACAGATGTCTGTAGATGTGATTTGTACATTGCGGTCATTTTTAAATTTTAAAACCAAACTGCACCCAAGTAATAGCCAATGGGCTTATTTATGCTTTTGGATGTTTAAATCTGAAGCCTAAGTGACTAAGTGAGTTTGTTTATTGGGTGACTTTTCTTATTCTACAAACGATGATAGAGCTACTTTTAACTCAAATTTGGTTTAAAAGTTCGAGTAAAGTTAATACCTTTTTCAAGCAAGATGCTAGAAGTCAAGTTAGTCTTATCAAGATTACGCAAGCCAAGTAGTCTTCTATTTCGAGTCAATTTCAAAAGAGTCGAGCCGTATAACTAAGTAGTAAGTTTGATTAAACATTTAAGGCTAATCAAACATGTTTTAACTCATGTTTTTTTTTCTTCAATGAGTGTTATTTGATCGCGAGAAGCTTGAGAAGCTTGTGAATGAATGGTGTGATGTGTTGGCAATCTAACTTATGATATATGACTTGAGTGTTATTTTACAATCATCATATCGACTATGGTAGATTTGATTATCGAATGAGAAGGTAAAAGTTATGTTTAATTGCTTTTACATTACATCAATCAATTCCGACGCCACAGTTATTCAGTTTAGCAAAATCAGAGTAACTACGTTTGTTTATTGTCATTCCTGATATTACAACTCTACGAATTCTGATGACTTATACGCGTAAACTTTTCATCATAAGAAACACAAGTTAACTGCTTACAAAATCAAATATTTCATATATTTTTTTACTGTTTACATGTTATAATAACTAAAATATCTGACATAATCCTCAAGCAAGCAAATCAAATAAACAAAAACAAATACATTACAAACTTCTCGTACAAATAAGTAAAATTAAAACATATTGTTTCATGTTATTGTATAATCATTTTTATGTAGTGTTCTAATATTAATAATATTAAAATGAAAACTTCTTATTCTACAGAATTTTTTTTAGAAATAACATAATAAAGAGATCTTCTTTTTAGTTTATTCAAAAATATTTTTCTAATTATTTAAAAAATACTTTTAGTTTAAAATTAAATTAAATAAAATTAATAGTATTTAATCTAATCATCTAAGAGAGAAACAGAAAAAAAATTTGTTGAAAAAGAAGACGATGATATCACATGTCAACATTAATTACTATTTTATTATCAACATTAATTACTATTTTATTATTGTAGAAAATTATTTTTTATGGGTCCTAATGTAAACACTATCCACACCCCCTATACGCCACGTATGGTTACATACGCGACGTATACGGTCGAATAATTGAAAACGAGGAAAATTCAGGGGGTCTGTTAGAGAGCTATACGCCTCATATAACTCTATACGACACCCCTATACGATACATATAGCAAATTTCAACAGTGAATACAAGGAAAAATTCAGGGGGTTGTCAGAGGGCTATACGACACATATAACTCTATACGTCCCCCCTCCCCCATACGACGCGTATGAGGCTATACAACACGTATAGAAATTTTGAAGTGTTGATTTAAAATCATGAGACGTCTATTTAACGGATCTCTTTTTTATCAAAAAATAGAAAGCATAGAAATTATGATTACTATTTTATTATAGCTTCGCTAATTCTCGGTTAAAATTTGGTGATTTTTAATTAGTTTTGCTTTCTAATCAGGGTTAAATATAAAATTTACTAAATGCTAATCAAAACTTACATGTTTTATTTGAAATATTTATTTTATATCTTTGAACATTTACAAAAATTTATAACATGGAAACATATATTAAAAGCCCAGTTTAGATGAATTTAATAAACACTTTGGTAACGTTTGATAAAGTGAAACAAAATGAAACGAATCATTACAAAATTGAACCGGTTCGGTTTGATGTGAAACTGGTTTGTAGACCAATTCAGACTAGGGGTTTAGACACTGAACCGCTTCGGTTTGATATGAGATTGGTTTGTAGACGGGTCGAGTAAGGTTTTGAAACCGATGGTGGTTAACGACCCGGGTTTTTTTTTCCCATCTCTAGTTGCATGGGAGGAAGGAAATAGTCTTGCAATCTGCTTTTGATCCTACCTTGAAGTGATTACATACTGAGTTTTTGTCCCCATGTAGTAGCTTATTTTTATGAACGTTGCTTTTACTAATCATCTGCATATTTCCATTTCAAGTTTGTTTCCCATGCTCTAGTGTTGGTGTCAATGAAGGGTATGTTTTCTTTGTTTCAAGTGCTTGTAATTGGAACCTTCTTAACAGATAATCTTGATGAATGAAGAGGACAATTTTCAGGCAAATTCTCTTGCTTTAATCTCAATTGTTTTAGATTAAAAATTATCTTTTGCTAACTCAATCTTAGAGGCTGTTTCTCTAAAGATGTCTGATCAAGTTAGATAAAATGTCTTAATCATTTAACATTAGACCTCTTAACCATTCAAAGACAAATGTCTGAAACATTCAGACATTTGCTCACGAAACAAACAATCTAAATTATTAAATGCTGAACTATTTAAACAACTGAAAAATCATTCAAACATCTAAATCATTTAGGGAGCGTTTGGTTGGAAGAATGGAATGAAATGAAATGAAATTAAAAAACTAGTATAGTTTTCAAGTAAAATTATATTTAAGTAGGTAATAAAATGTAAAACCCAAAAGAATGTTTTTGATCTCAATTCCCTTGGTTTTAAGATTTCAAAATCCTTCCTTTAAAATCTCACAACCAAAAAAATTGAGATGAAACATTCACTTGAGTTTACATTTTATTACCTACTCAAACATAATTTTACTTGAAAGTTATACTAGTTTCTCAATTTTATTCCATTCTATTCTTCCAACCAAACACTCCCTTAAAGACTGATTCAAATACAATCAAACAACCCCTTAGCAAGTTGGATGGTGATGTGAGGAACAGTTTCTTGAGTCATAGTGAAGAGCCTTTATCTGTGATTTGGAGGAGAATGCAGCTCTACAATTAACATAAGTGGTAAATCTGTAGCCCTTAAAGCATTATGCGTTAATTTTGATACCAAAGTTACAATAAAGTTACTTAAAGCCTTCAACCAATCATGAATATTATTAACATTAGCAAAGCAAAAACTTGCTAAGATCTAAAGAAAAGCATGAATAAACAAACCAGCCTGATCTATTTAAATCCTTTAGATTATATGAATCAAAACAAAACCTTTAAAATACTGACAAACTTCCAAGCAAACATTGTACCATAACATGTCCTATATATATCAAATCAAAAGCCTGTTTAACAAACAAAGTTCCATAAGCTCTCCCACTGATGAGAACGGGAAAGAGACCTGACCAAACGAAAAGCTAAACTCGCCTCGGGTTTTCCAACCTCTTACAAGTCGATCATCACCTCATGCCTGATAATAGGAAGAACACAATTATACAAAATTTAAACAAAAGTAAAAGTAACAAAACAGGGTTAAGTAACAGGTTAACAAACAATATTTGATATAAACTGTTAAATGTTGATTACAATGAATAAATGATTGCAATCATAATCCAACTTTATAAGGTAAATCATTTTTAAGGTTTTAGAATGACTTTCGACCCAATTCCTTAATAGGTAGGGGTGTTCATAAACTGTCAGTTGGTTAGACCGATGATTTGGAACTTGATATAGGCCGTTTAACCTTTTTTATCTCTTTATATTTATATTTTCATTTTTAAATTACACATTAACAAACTTGAATGATTTGATGGTTCTGTCAAAAATCAATTATTTTATAAAATCCAGCATCTTTTTTGTTTTAAACAAGAGGTTTCAGAAGATGATGTAACTTGCCTTGTTAGCAATGTTGTTGGAGAGCCAGTCCAAACCCTCGTAAAGTCCTTCCCCAGAGGTGGCGCAAGTGCTCTGGATGTACCTGAAAGATTTTCAACTTTCTGATATAAGACACAAAATAAAGTACTTAATTGTACTCAGCAACATTTTTCACAAAGTACGTCAATTAAAATTTACTACAGAACATAGACAACTACAATAGCTTCATATAACAAGCTTGAATATGTTCACGAGCCTATATAAGCTTATTATAGATGTAACAAAAACTTTTAACATGTTAAATTAATAATTACATAATCAATACTATTTGGGCCAGGGGCCTTAGTGGATATTACTAAGTATGTCTGCTTTTGTATAATCTATCTTATTATTACATTGTTATAAACATAGTTATGATAAAAATCGCTTATAATAAGTATTATGTTATATATAGAATTATAATAATCTATGTATATTACAAAGAATATGAAGTAAACATGCCGAGCTCTAATATAAGAGTTTAAACTGAGCCAAGCTTGAGCTCTCTTAAATTTAGCGAGTCAAGATCGAGCTTAGGCAGATCGGCTTGTTAACACCCCTACTAGGAAGGTTACAAAACAGTTTGTCAAAAACAAATACTTTTTGGTTTAGTTTTTATATTCCATAAATAATTGTCTGTACAGACACTGTTTGTTCAATTATTTAAAAAAAAATTGCAAGCAACTTTTGTAGTAAATATTTTAGAGAAAGTAGAATTTAGAAAACTATATATTGAAAATACACTGAGCTTAGACATTGTAAGCAATTGGATACAAATTAGGCAATTTTTAAACAATTTACCAGTGGCGCTGTCGGAGAGAGTGAAGGCCAAGCTTATCAGTGATTTCAGCAGCATTCATTGCATTAGGCAGATCTTGTTTGTTAGCAAATACAAGAAGAACTGCATCCCTTAGCTCATCCTACAGTGTATAGCAATATAGTTACAGAACTTGTCACAGGTGATTAAATACAGAGAATTTCACATAAATGTCTGCTTTTTGAGTATATTCAAGGTTTAGGATTTATTGTCAATGCCAGAAAACTTTACCTCCATACAAATGAAATAAGCAAACAAACTTCGCGTATCCACTTCATATTCATGGATATAATACTTGACATAAGTATCACATCAAAAATTTTTTAAAGTGAGCCATGCATTATACTTAAGAAAATTAGATGCACAAAATTATGGTCCAAATGTCATGACTTGAGGCAAAATGAAGTATATTAACATATGCCCAAAAAGAACGTATTTGTAGTTCTTTTATAAATAATCTCAATGATAGATTAACAATGCACCCACTGCCCTAAAAATGATGGCCACCTTTCTATTTTAGTTCCTCTATAAACATCCAGTTATAATATAATTTATCAAGTTCCCTATTCTATCCTTAACTCACAAAACTGCATCAATTATACATTTCTAATGTTTGTGTACTTTAAAAGGTTAAAGTGACATAGAGCTATTGAAACATTGCATTAACAATATATTACTAAAACTAGTTTCTTTGTCTTCTCTTTTTGTCTTGATACTAGAAAGCAAAGAAAATGCAATTTACCTCGTTCAACATCCTGTGCAACTCATCTCTTGCCTCAACAACTCTATCCCTATCATTGCTATCAACCACAAAGATAAGACCTTGTGTGTTCTGGAAGTAGTGCCTCCATAGTGGACGGATCTGAGTATCAAATTCAGATATTGTTCAATTAAACAGTTAAACAACGCCTCATTTTAAGAGATCATAACAAAAGAATTGCCAAATGCTAGAATATCAAATCAAAAGAAAATAAAATGTTCAATGCTGTTTCTAAAAACCTCCATAATAAAGTTAAGTGGTTGATAGAAAGTTCCATAATTGTTACTATTTATATTAAGAAAATATATTTGTTGTAACATAATAAAAAATTATTAAAAAGTCTTAAAAAGGAGTATTAAATGCTTTATAAAAGGTAAAAACTCCGTGTGTGTTTAGAAGATCAAAGTTCAAAAACATTTATACCTTGTCCTGACCCCCAACATCCCACACAGTGAAGCTTATGTTTTTGTACTCAACAGTCTCCACATTAATCCTGCACAGGAAAGACCATAATTAATTCTTAAAAAAACAAGTATTGGTATTTCATAGCTTATTGGTAAACTGGTATCATAGAAATGTTAATCATAAGACACTATCTGAATGGATAATTTGTGTTTTTTGAATGACAAAACCACCCTTCCTCTCCAAACTAAGAAAAACAAAATAAAATATTTTCCATTCTCTTCAGTTCCTTTGCCACTGACATCCCTCCATAAGTTCTAAAAAAGAACACCCATTTTCACACTGCCATGGATGAATGCCAGGTGACATTATAGGTAAATCTTAATGCATATGTATCATTTCTCCTAAACAAATTCTCACTTTCTTTTCTGTTGTTTTCTATCCTCTACAAAGTCAGAACACTGTGTAAAGAAACAAATATTACTAAAAAGAAATTGAACTTAAAAAGAGATGTACCAATGGTAGGGATGGTAGTCACAATCTCCCCGAGCTTGAGCTTGTACAAAATGTTGTCTTACCAGCTGCATCAAGACCCACCATCAATATACGCATCTCTTTCTTGGCAAAAAGACGGCTGAAAAGCTTGGTGAATGTGAGCCCCATCCTGTTTCTGATGATGATCCCTGCACAAATCCAACTTTTAGTCAACAGCAACTAAATAAAACTACTGAAGTCTGCAAAGTAAAATTATGATAAGTAACAGTTTCAATGTGTGATTAAACCTACTGAATAATCATACTGACGGAAAAATGCAAGCAAGCAGAAAAACTAAAAAAACGTTTCGATGCAAACACAAAATCAAACACTAATGTAACAAAATCCAATCTGTACATGTTGTTATCATGCTACATTATATAAAACTGTTTCAGCTCAGCCAATTCGCATTTGTGTATAACCTAGCTATCAATAGCAATTATATGATCTGATAAAAACACCACCACTTGTATAAAACCTAGATATCGAATATAACATCTATATTTCTTTTCAATGAAGACAGCTCGAGTAGAGTGTTTGAATGTACAAATCATGCAAAACTACATACTTTGCCACACCACAATAAATCATCATTTGAAATTGGAAAGAACCAAATTCAAAAATAACAAAAAACCTACAAATGTTGATAGAGCTACCATTGTAGTTTATTAAAGAAATATGTTAGTGGTAAAACAAGATCCTTCTGATCAGAGATAGATCCTAAGTCAACATCATCATAAGCATGTAAAAATCCATAATTAAAACTTTAGTGAAATGCTAGAGAAGAATTAAGTATAAAGCAATTGGGATCCATCCACAAAAGCTATAGTTCTCAGAATCTACTCAACCAAACTCACAATTGAACACACAAGTAATCAAAAACATAACAAAACAAAACAAAGCAAAACAACATGTTATTCCATGGAAATATATCAATTGCATCACTGTGCATTGGATTGTGGACAGAAGTTTTGGTTTCGTTCAAATTTCAAACCAATTAAAAAAAGAAAAAAAAAAATACATATTTAAGAAAATGCAGTAGAATTTAAGTACTAAACATCCATTTAACAGTGAAGCGAAGTTACAATCCAAACAAACAACAGATCAAATGCTAAAAACCTAAATACAAACGTAAGACTACCAAATCCTCCTAGATGCGATGGAACATAACAGATCAATGTGTTGAAATCAACACTACTGCATAAAACCATAGAACTACCTAAACACAAACAAAATCAACGATCTACAATTCTAGTTCACGCTTGAAAACACGTTTTAAGACGTAAACAAGGTATAATAAACACTTATTCATTTATATCAACCTCTCCGACCTAAACTATTCAGATCTGATAACCAAATCCTCAATCCGCCGACTAGAATTACAAAAGCGTAAATAGAACCCTAACACGCCGATCGAAACCACAAATTCGATCAGAAACTGTTAGAAACCTTAGAATCAAACATGAATAACATGATTTCATCAAAAAAAATCTCAATTGAGACAGATCAAGCGACAGAAACAGAATATTGAATCGATTAGCACATAAGATAATCACCTGCGATGAAACGGAGTTTGGATTCAACGTGTAAAGTATAAGATCTGAAGGTGAAGTGAGAAATGAAGATTGAAATTGAGATTTGAAATTTGGGAGAAGAGATTTTACCTGAGAGAAAAGGCTTTTTTGATGAGGGATCGATCGATCTGAAAATGTGGGTGGGAGAGGAGATATAGGTTCATAAAATAAGGTAGCGTGAATCGTCAACGGATTCTCTTGGGAAATACCCAAACTACCCCTTGAATAGTTTTTTCTTGAATCACAAATGTAGAAGGCAACATAAGTGCTGTCTTAATCGCAAACCTACACTTCTCAATTTTAAATATTTTATTTAGAGTAAGGCTAAAACTCATAACATTTTTATATTTATATATCAGAGATATCATATTTATTAATCTTAACCAGTTTAACTGATAATTATTAGGGGATATTTTGTTGGAAGGAATTAAATTGAATGAAATAAAATAAAATTAAAAACTAGTATAATTTTCAAGTAAAATTATGCTTGAGTTAGTAATAAAATGTGAAATCCAAGTGAATGTTTCATCTCAAATTCTCTTGGTTATGATGTTTCAAAATCCTTCCACCTAAAGAGCGAATATGAAATCTCACTACCAAAGAAATTTGATGTGAAATATTCATTTGAATTACATTTCATTACACATTCAAACATAATTTACTTGAAATTTATACTAGTTTATCAATTTTATTTTATATCTTCTAACCAAACGCCCCCTTAGTATTTGAATGCTAAAGTTACATTTTGTGATTTGCGGAAGAATCATTAAAATTAAAATAGTATTGTTGTTAAAAAAAAACAAAAAGTTAGAAACTAAGAATTTTTTTCTTTAAATATTTTTAATCAAAGTGTAATGGATGGGTAGGAATCTTAGGATTAAATACCGTGATGCTTTTTACTCCATCGCTCAAGTAATTTAAGGTTTAACATTTTTATAGATCGTGTAAGTTGTTTTAAGTTTATAAAAAGTACACATATGATATAGAGCGTAAATTAAAGGTAAATCCTGCTACACTCGTAACAATGCACTCTGCATCTAGACGACTCATAACGTCAAGCAAAATTCAATTTGACACAAATACGCAACTCAAATTGGTATCTAATGCATGGGCGAAACTAGAATGGTTCGCTAACCCTTTGACCGACTAGATTTTCTATTATGAATCGTATGTGACGTTGATTGTTTTGTACACTTCATAGACCCACAGGCACAATTCATCTTCGTACAGGGCTTGAACTATGTCTCCAAGACATCTCGGTAAAATAGCACAAAATGAGTCCACATATCAGGGATTCTTGGATTTTAAGGCTTGCATAGGCTATGTGTTCATTGGACCCTTCGTCCTCCTATCATCGTGAAAGCAAGCACCTTGAAGCGAAGGATTCAATCGGACCACAAGTCTACGGGTTTATTGTTAGGTCCCTACGATTTTTTTTATGACTTCATAGTTCATTCCACCCAAAGAGACACAGTGGTAAGCCCCAATACCACCACTAAAACCATTTGTGGACACTATCCTACCAACACATTCAGTATCCCACTAAATGATGCCACTTACCTGTTCTTTATTTTGATTTCTTTTCAGAAAAGCAATACATCACTATTCAAGCTTCAATTGATATAGCATTAATATTTTATAGAACATTTAAACTTTGATAAAGTTTCAAAAATAACTGTACACACAGTCCGATTTTTAAATCTTTAAAATTACTTTGACATGCTGCGACTGGTTCAATGACCGTTTAGTTTTCAAAACATTAACAACGCAGCAGCGAAAATCCCTAATTGACTCCAACCATCTCGAGAAAAAAAAAAGTTTTACTTGTCACTGGTAAAAAACCCAAAAAACTGGGTAAAAAGGTCCAAAAGCATGCACAACCACAATCTCTACTGGATCCAAAATATCTCAGAAAAAAAACATAAAGATTTACAGAAGAAACAGTCCAAAAGCATACAAACCATAAGAAAGAGTCACAATAAACATGAAAAGATGAAAGATATCAACAACTAATAGCAATTGCCTCCAAAAGGGCTGCCATAAACTGCATCTGTGTTTCTTCATTGATTCTCGAGAAAGGAGGGACATGCACGAAAAGCGACTTATGACCATTTTGTTCAGCAAACCGGAGAGAATGATAGTAGACATAGTTGCACACAAAACGCCCTGCATCATCAGAGATTGTTGCATCATAGCCCTTGATTTTGTTTAAAAACTCCAGGATGGCGTCAACGAAGCAAGCAGTCTTTATAAAGAACAAATCAAGAGAGACAAGAGTTAGCATACGGAAAGAATAATAATTTGATGAGAATTTGAGGCCCATTTACCATGCTCTGAAACAGATCGGGCGCGTTGTAACGGGTCAAAATGGGTACATGTTAAAATAGGTAATTGTCTAGCGTCAGCCGAAGTGTGCTACCCAGGTTGCGTTGACCCGCAAACCACTTTTTGTCCATATTTTAAAAGATTTAAATGATTAATGCATTAATATAATTACATAAACCATATTGTTACTATAATCAACTAAATTCTTAAAAAACTAATTAGGAGGATGTGCACACTAAAAATAAGAGCAACTATTACATGTAAAATTAAATTTCCAAACCCAAAAGTGGACTGTGTTCTAGGGATCCTTTCACCATCGTTTGCATACATTATTTACATGGGGCATTCTCAAATTTATCCTTTCAAAAGTTCAAAATTTCATAATACCATATTTACCATTTCAAAACACTAAAAACTTCATATTGTTATTTACTCATTTTAGAGTAAATAAGATGAAAACTACTGTAACAATTTTTTTCACTGGATAGCCCACAGTGAACCATGCATTGAGAATATTTACTGTAGAAACCTTGTTATCCTATTCATTTATTCAATGAAACAAACTGCTATGACTGATTTTATTGTACTTATTATGGAATACGTAAGTATGGTATTACAGTTTTGAAAGGGTAAATATGATATCATGAACTTTAAAAGACCATATATGGAATTTTGAATTTTTAGGAGTATATATTTTAAATTAATACTGCTTCTTCACAAAGCAATTATGTACGTTGTGTGTTTGATGTATGGTAAACTTGTGGGATTAAGGTAAGCTATATGGCAGAAACAGAACAATGGTTACCTCTCTTATTCGAGTTATTTCTCCATCCTGTGGGACAATTGGCAGGCGCTGGCAAAAGAAAGGTTTTAGCATAAAACAATCAATTTTTAATACTAAGTGAAATTTAATGATATAAAGGGAGAAACCTTTGGTTGCCAACCAAGCTCATCAGGACAAGAGAAGGTGGCTTCATTTACTGCCTGTTTCTCAATGGCAAATTTTGACGCCCCGCCATTTAACCCCATATGAAGCTGGAACATAAATACGTAAATCAACCAAAAGCGAAAAAGATATAACAAATTAAAACAGAAAAATTCCACATTAAAAATGATCCGAAGTCCAAAACTCTATAGCACATATAATACCGAAAATATCATAGAACAATTACTTTGTTCTTGAAACTGAATGTAAATTAAATTACACCACAATGTAACTTTCTCCTTTTGACATTGCATGTATGAGTAGATGTTTTTTTTCCTGTTGTGTATATATTGCTTCCAGTTTTATACCCTCGTAAGTAACCTTTTATAGTAGGTAAAATGATGATGTGGCGTTGTCGCCATTTTACCTATTGTAGAAGATTACTTACAACACTGGTATATGTTATATGAAAAGAAATTTCTTACATACAATAATAAAAAAGTACAAGTAAAATTTGTTTTGGTGTAATAAACCCTATAAAGATCAAAAGGATCTCAATTCGAATGTAACAAATAAGTTTGACCTTGCAAGTCAAATTGGTGTCTTTGGGGGGATATAAGTAGAGTGTGACATATAAAAATGAGTTTCTTTCACACATTCTGTAGCAGGGCATGTTCATTGAGAACCACATAAAACTTGAGAACAAAAAGACACATCTAGGCCCTAAATCAAAAAAGTGAAGGGCCAAAAGTGAGCATATTCAAATGTGAAATTGTGAACAAATGCTTTAGTTCACATGTGGAGAAATACATGTGGCGTGTGTGTTATTTTACGCGCGTGAAGAAAAATTCACACGTGAGTAAATTCAATGTTGGCCCTTCATTGGTTTAACCTACCGGGCTGATGTGTGTGTTTTGACGTCAAGTTTTTTGTCGTTCTCAAACGAACTTTCTACTTTCGTAGCATGCTAAACAACAATACGTCCAATGAAATTTGATCATGGATAAACGTCATATATATCAAACTCAATAAAGATTTAATCTTCCATAACAGTATTAAAATGAATATTAATCTCACCCACACAACTTCTGTGGAGCTGGACTTATTCTCACTTGAAACACTCGATTCTAGAAGCTTCTGAAGCGCAGGCAAGGCACCATCTCCTGCAGTCTCAAGAACTGTGCAGCTGCCTAAAGAGACACCAGGGGGCAAACCTGCCTTTTCAACATAACTTCTTAAATTAGAAACTAACGTCTCAGTTGGGTTGGTAGCAAACACGTTGAACTTCTTGAAGCCAGTGACGTGAATGACAACACTCTTTGGACCTTCTGACCCCATTTCTTCTTCGGTATTACAGCTTCAATTAAATCCTGACCAATTAGCGTGCACATACATATTTAGTCACAAGCCCTTTGCATACGGGAGGCATTAATATTCCATCAAACATGATTAAAAACGGGGTTAATACATTACAAAAACCAACATTACACATACTTTCTCCTTTGTAAAAACTGAAAAAAAGTCAACCAACTGGATTTTGACTTAATCTAATCCCTGAACTTGTTAAATTTATACAATCACCACACGTTGACGCAAATCACCAAACACGTGGGCACATACGCGTATTTTGCTAACTCTGACGCCACAAAGACTCTTTTCTCAACCCTAACAAACAACATTTCTTAAAATCCAGTCATCCAATAAATTTTCCGTGACAAACCAACAAAACGATTCTGTGTCCTCAACTACATGCCAACTAGGTATGAATAAATATACCAAGTTCCAGATCCTCCACAAAATGTCAAAATTGGGTTGAAATAGATTTTCATTATGTGAGAAAGTATCTTGATTTTTCATGTATTCACCCTATAAACACTAGCCCTAAAAAGAAACGAAAAGCTAAGTTCACAAAGGCTGGTCCAATTCATTGAATTATATAATCAAAAAGCAATAAAAAAGGTAGCTTCATGATAAAAGCAACACGATCATCAACCACATGATAACTTAATCACTCAATCCATAGATGATCACCGATCCGATTGACGTCCCCAAAACGTAAACCTAAACCGCTAAACAGAACTGTTTAATTGCAAAACCTCAACAAAATTCCAAAATTTCACAACCAAATTCGCACAAACACAGTTTCAATCCATAAACATGAATTCACACGCTACAAAACTTCGAAATTCAACGAAAACACTCAAATTCACAGTCGATAATCACGTCAAATCACGCACAGACTCACTCCAGTACCGATCGTGCACCAGATCAAACCTTCGTGCATAAACAACGAAATCAAAACGAAATTTGATCGCATAAACAGAAATTATTCATCAACAACATGAAATTAAGATCAAATTACCTTGATTATTGACAAATGACAATTGACAAAACCTCTTTGCCGTCGGCACCGAGGCTCCGATAATCCGATTTGTAGAGAGAGAGAGCGATTTTGTGGACTTTGGAGTCTTTTTATAGCTAAATGTTAAAAGAGCTGCTTCAATATGTAGTGATCCATTATTACTGTTTATTATTAAGGCCCTCAATTGTTTGCAACAAACATGTTACCCCCTTTGTTGTTTTTGTTTTGGTATTTGATATATTTTAACGATTTATCTGACCGTTTTAGATTTGATGAAGTAAACTCGAATGCGGTCCAAACACGACTAAGATTGTGTTTGGGTCAAGGATGCTGAATCCATGAGGGTGTTTAGAGGGATATCTGAGGTGAATCTCATGCTTTTTTATTATAATAATTGGACAAACCTCTATGATAATAATGAATCTAGGAGGTGTATTGTAACATTCTAGGCGGATCTTGCATCGTTTGTGAACATGAGAGCTCTTGAGATTATAATGAATGATACGTCTCAAATATCATCAATGTACTTTGAGTGCATTGGTTATGAATAAAATAAGAACTCACAGTCACATATGCTCGGGTGGAAATAATTTAGGGATGGCATGACCTCTTGGGAAAATTTTCACTCGAGCAAACATGAGCAGAGCGAACGTTACTAGTGGCATAGGCGCTAGCTATAGATGGTATCAAAGTCATGGCTAGAGTAGTGTGCCAATGATGATGTTGACTGTCTAGTGGTGGTAGAGATATAAGTCTCATATTAATCGGGGGAAGAATGAACCCTTACTTATAAGGGAGTGAAAACCATCTTTATCATGACATGATTTGTTTGGACGTACACTTAGTCAGCTGCAAATAAAATCATGGGTTCATGGATGAACAGACAGTCAAAGGAAGAATATTACATTGAGTTTTATACTTGATAGTAAAATGGTTTCCCATACACAACTCAATACCCATCAAGTAATCACCCATCGATTACAAACATACCAATTAGGATATTGAGTGTATTTCTTTGATTAAGATATTAACTTTTATATAATTTTATGGTGTTAACATCTATAGCAAATTACATAAATCTCCTGATGTTCAAAATATCCAAAAACATGTAAATTTTATGATAATAAAATACCAAATTTAAGTTTATCCTATATATATCATACCAAATATAAATAAGATCATTAAATACATATTTAAAAAATCCACATAATTAAGCTACTAAAATAGATACTGCATATACCAGAGTAACATAAAAATATAATTATTTTTTTATGGTATAAGCCTCTTGTAAACGATAAACGAATACATTTTGTCAGGTAATCAGATTAGGCATCACATAATGTCATATCCATCTCATACATGTGAAAACTTTTATAACTAATCATATATATATCATATCCGTATACCATCCACTTATTTTAAATTATAGGTTTACACGTACGAGTGATGTCCAATCCATAATTAATGTGGGTCGGACCACATTTGATAATGGATACAGTATATGTGTCGTTTACAATATCACATTCTTAACATGTGTTAAAACTGAGAAGTATGAAAGCCTTGGTGCCCCTCAGGGTCCTGATCCACAAGAAATAGAGAAACATTTTCGCATAAGCTTAAAAATGTGAAATGATAGTTGAAATCTATAAACTACATATAAATATTAAGAGTTATCATATGCAAGATGATTAAAACTGTACTTTTATAAACAATAAAAATGTATGAATATTTAAAATTTGTGTATTTTGTCTTTTAGAATATTGACTATCTGATGCAGTCGGAAACCGAAGGATAATTAATTGAACTTGTTGATTCAACGAGAATACTATAAACAATTCTTCAAACTATTGTTGATTCGCAAGAATGTCGATAATCAGAAATTTACACTAACATACACAGTGATAGAGATAAATTTTTTTTTCATAAACTTCAATGATTATTCACTCGTTCTCTTACATGCATTTAAAAAAACAAAACAAAAGTCGAATGAGCTACAAAACATATACGAGCCAAAAACTGGGTCAAATGTAAAGTCTAACAAAATGTAAAGCCCAAGTTATAAACATTTCAGTAAAACTCTTTTTGATAAGCAATCTTGAGCCTTCAAAAAAACTATAGCTTGCTTATCCACACGTGTGCTCACATCAGTATCCCACTTGTATGTTGTATTTTTATATCAAATGTTGCACTTTTTATATATCATATGTTTGAAATTGTTTTACCAGTAAAAGCATTTACATTAGTTTTTCTATTCCAAAATTTATAATTACATTAATGTTTAATTTTTTTCTATTTTTTAATTAAATAATGTTTCTTATACCTTTATCAGTACTTTTTTTCTCTCTTTCTTTCTTATTCACAACCACTTTTATAAAATATTAAAAA
Organism: Flaveria trinervia; assembly: GCA_025506515.1. Taxonomy (NCBI): domain Eukaryota; kingdom Viridiplantae; phylum Streptophyta; class Magnoliopsida; order Asterales; family Asteraceae; genus Flaveria; species Flaveria trinervia. Next base: position 630,938 of record CM046446.1, read on the forward strand.
TTATAAAAGATGGATATTGTTTCTTTAAATATATAGATAAACAATAACAATTACTATTTCCTTCACTCACAAACACTAACAATTCTTATCTATGATATAAAAACATACTCATACTAATTTAAGAAACATACCGTAAATGCTCTAACATAATACATAATATTATATCGTAATAATTGTGATATAAATATAAATTCTATAATATGTCACTTCATCACCACCAAAGATACAAAATTTTAAGAATATATAGAGGTTAGGCGGACAACTCATGTTCCTTGCTTGTGATGCTAGAGGCAATATTTTATAAATGTGAAACCAAGAAAAATATATTCATATATCATATTCTTATAATCTTAATTACTATAATGCTTTTTATTATATTATAAACTATAGGTGACCAACAATAATTGAGATGGCAACGTTTCGTTGCATAGTTTGTTCTCATTATTATCTTTAATTGATTATTTAGTAAGTTAAAGTCAATTAAAAATGCTAAACAAGTTTAACGCTGTATACACATTGTAGATTTGTATACATATACACAAACAAAGGCAAAGTTAATATTGACTTAACTTGTGAGTTTTTATCTAAGAATACTATAAATTCAATTAAAAAAATTAATTGAGAATACTATAAATTTAATTTAAATTAAGAATCCGATACCGTCTATACAACTGTTAATAACATAAATGTACATTTAAATCATAAAACGATCATTTTAACACAACACAATCATAAATTCAATTGCTTGTGAGAAACTAGTAATATAAACCTATGTCGGACACAACCGTTGAACATGATATAATGTTTAGGCAAATCTATCTTTGAATCTTTTTTACTACGCACAAGGCTTTTGCATGGGGCGTCTAGTGAGCGTTGGGCCACTTTAGAGCTGTTGCCCGGAAAGTTTTACTATAGTTTACGACAACCACATTTACCCAAGAAAATTAATAAAGTATGTACCTAAAGTTAGTTGAAAATACAAATTTCTACAATACTTATCGATTAGGTTTAAGAAAATAAATTAACAAATCCTAGTGTGAACCAACACAACATAAATCCAAGTTTCTGTAAACCATTAGGTGTCTTAAAGATAATATGTGTGTGTCATTTTGGCTATCTTTAAAAAATTGTTAAAAGAATTCACATCTGATTCATGTGTAGAAAATGCTTTAGGACTTTCGGACCACGATGCCATTATAATTTATATTTATATATATAAATTAATAAAAAATGTAAAAAACTACTTCCACATGACAGAAATAGTAAATTATACCATTAGCCCCTTTAGTAGGTTGATATTACACTTTCTTATTATTTCTTTTCAAAAAGTACACATACGGTATTAACTATTCAAACAATCATAACATTTGGATTTTTTAAGTGATGATGACAAATATGTGCTAGTTTCATGTAGATAACTATTATACAATTTTAGTCGAGAAAAAGCTATAAGTATTTAACCGTCCTTTCCTCCTGGCTTTCTTCTTCATCCATTTCCCTCGCTCACATAAACATTAGCAATTGTTATCTATGTTGTTTTTTTAGATCCGTTTTCACCAAAGCGACATTCGATGATAGTGATAACAGATCACAAGATACAACATCAAATCCCATTAACATCCGGTGATGTTGATGATTGATGTTCTTTCACTGATGAAATCGTCATTGTCACACTTGCCACAAAGTCTCTCTAAATCTTCCTTCATCACCAAAATTCCCGATGAAATCGTTGCTGAATCAAATCCACATACTTGCACAAAATCCACCATCATGCATGTTAATTTCATGTGTGATTTAACTTTGGATATATCAACCCTCTTGATATCTAGTACTAAATTGATCAACAAAGAGGACATCCCAATTGTCATGGAGTTTTCGTGTTACGAACCAAAAGGAAAAACTCAACCTAAAAAACTAGTCTAATAAGGGTGAGACAATCAATGTGAGACAAGTCACATACATTACAATGTTTTAGTTTATAACATCCGCCCCTCCTTAGAGGCCAATGTCCTTGTTGGTCACAATTGGCTCTCTCCAGGCCACCACTCCAAGGTCGGCTTCAATACCAATGTTACGAACCAAACGAAAAAACTCAACCCAAAAGACTATTTTGATGGGTAAGGGTTGGCCTATAAACCCTACATAAATTGCTCTTACAATTGATGTGGGACAAATCTCATACCTTGCAATAGTTTCAGTCCTTAAGATTTCACTTGAAAATCATCGTTATTGCTTTACATTTATAGCGATTATGTTTTACATTTGCTCTTTTCAATCGTCGTTGGATTTAATATTGGGATCGATGTGATACCGATTATATAGAATACATAATGATATTAGTGAATCTTAATAAAATGAGTGCTAATTCTAGTAAACCTACACGATGATTTTAATGAATCTTAGTATTGTTTTATTTCAAGGACTAAATATGTTATGATTAAGCAAACATTTAAGGCCATATGTGTAACTTTGTAAAACAAATTATTAAAAGTGAATATTCAACTTACCACATAGACCGCTAGGGTAATATACTTGGAATGAAACCCAAATGAGTTTATATGAACCCAACCTTAAGAATGGCCTCGATCGTGTGTAGCTTCTATGTTTAAAGCTTAAATTTAACTCATATAAATTTTACAAACGCGATCTCGACTCATGTTTAATTTTGTAAGATTGATTTTGGCTCATGTTAGACTCATTTAGTATTTAACTAGGGGCGTGAGACCATGCAAGAAATTATCGTTGAAACATTATCGGTAACCTGAGAATTATTTAGGGCGTTGATAGTATACATAATTTTATATAAAAAAACAATTTGTTATATCTTTGATAACAATTGAAGCTTAAAAATATTAACGTCACAAACCCATACGTTGTGACGGGGTTGTTGATGTACCCAAAGGCTTATATAAAAGAATAAACCGCTATAACTTTTTTCATCCAAATTTGAATGTAGATAAGTGTGCCGCAACTGAAAAATATAACGATTAAAAATATTAAGGTTGATAAAAATAACCATGTACAAATTCAAATTATATAAAAACATCACATTTAGAAAGTTTTAGGGTGAACAAAAAAGAAATAGGAAAAAGATTGAAAGCTTAAACAAATTTTGACGGCTTATATGTTTGTGGTTCTATGGCTTTTATATTGTGATGCAAAACGCCTTTTAGAATGAAATTGCACTAAAATGTAAGTAATAGGCACGCTCTAACGATATATTTTAAATTTTATAAAATATTTCTAATTTTAAAACTTATAAGATGATTTTTTTATTAAATAAAAAACAAATACTCAAAGACAACAATATATACATTAAACAGTACTTATACTCTAAGCTTAGATGAAGTTTACTATAATTTTTAAAGTGTATTTAAAATTATTTTAATATTTTGTTTTAACTATGATTGTACACATAACATGATCTATTATTTAGATTAATTCTATTATTTTAGATTTAATTTTTTCTTATCTTAGTTACACGTATAATATTGTTTACTGCGTAATATATCTTATATTACATACGTAATACGACTACTATCGAAGGATCAATGCATTTCATAAATGATTAACATGTAGTCGAATGTATATAATACGCTTCAATCGTTACTTCGTTTGGCTATATTTTCTTTCGTCATTTGATGTATCCTTAATTTTCATCTCACAAGTCTACTGGGTGTGGGTATCACCCCATCACAACTAAGACAAGACGTAATGGAGCTTCAAACATAAAGACATAGATATAGATAGTGTTTTAACATCATTACAAAAATGATTCAAAACCTTAACGAGCGTCAAACCCTTAACGAGCATCAAACACAATTTTTTATGTATTATTACATCAATAGGGACTTTAAACACTATTTAACCACTACACTTAATTTAAAAAAGATTTTAATAGAACGTTTTTATCTACGTGACATTTAAATGATATATTAACTAAACAATCATTAGACATCTTTTAATACCAACGTGAAAGTGGTGCTATTGTTGAACACCGTGCTTGTGAGTCTCTTCATGCAAAAGAAGTTTCCCGCCATGGGTATTTCCACACACCAGTACACCACACAGTTGGTTTTATTTTTTTTGTTTTTTTTACTTTTTTATGTAACTCGGATGATATTTTTAGTAATAATATGTATTTATTAACTTTTTGTACAAAGATCTAAATACATAGTTTTGTATACTTTTATTATCATAAAAAAACATTTAAGGTATAAATTCTAGTGAACATAATTTTGTTTTCGAAAACATTTTTTGATTTACTCAACAGCTTTGTATAATTTATAGACCCGATAAGGACGAGTAAGAGATTGTTATTCGACCTCAATATGCCAAAGCATGCAACAATGTTCTTAATATTCGTTTATGCAAGGTCACGCAAAACCAACTACAATATGAAACGATAAACATAAATGTAAATGCATAATATTTTCTAATAGTATGATAACATGAGAATCTTTATAAATTCATTCACAATATCATACACAAGTTTTTTTATGTAAATGAGAAGCAATAAAAGATTATGATAGCTCATAATCATGAATTCTTCCTTTTCTAAAAGAGATAATGTTTAACCATTCAGAGGTAAATGTCTTAAACATTCAAATATGTGCTGGTGAAACAAATAGTCTGAATCATTAAGTACTGAACTATTCAGACATCTGAATCATTAAAAAACTGATTAAGAAGCTACCAAACAGGCTCTTATTCTTTCCTAAACATTTATATTTCACATATGCTTGTTATAATAATCATAAGGTTTTGCTCTTTGAGGTTTTTATGTCCGGAAGAATCTCTGAATTTTTTTTTACTTGGTCTTTCTTAAACACTTATGTTGAACATATGCCTATATGATAATAGTAATAATAATATTCATACGGTTTCGCTCTTTGAGGCTCTAAGCTTATTTGCTAAAACCAAATTTAAAGTTGTATTATTCAAACAGTTACTTAAAACAGGGTTTCATATCCTTTTATGGAGAATTTTATATATTTTTGTAAATTTATGAAATATTATATTTTTTAAAACATAAGTTATTAACACATTAGGTACAAAGTAATGGATACTCGAAAACTTTATTTTCTTATGATGATTTACATGATTACAAAATATGTCCTTTTCTTATTAAAAAAACTAAAACTTAATCCTCAAAATTTAAAAGCTACTAGTATTATGAGATCTTAATTATCAACTATATTGTAATATGTGTGATATATAAAAAAACTATTTAAGGATATAGTTTACTTAAATAAATCAGGGTTTTCTTTGAATTGGCCTAACAACACAATCCATATTTAAAATGTTGTTAAGATTTTGGGTTTTATGGCCACTATTTATGCCTAAATAATTGTATGAGCTTATGTGTCATATCATATAGATTCTCTCGTCTCAAGAAGATAACATATTTAAAAGCCTTCGTGAATACCCCTATCATTTTCTTTATCAAAATTGTCATCATTCCTTAATTTTGTCACTAGAGAGATATAATCCACATTCCACAACAACAAAAATGTACAACTTGTGTTGGACAAAGTACAAGCCTTTTTAGCATTCGTGTTTTTGGTTTCTCAATTGTTAGTTGGGAAAGAATTACCCTTCTTTCTTTTCACCCATTTTTAAACCCTTGAGTAAATCAGTAAATTCTCATGTATACAGAGACCCATTATCTTTGTTGAAGAAACTACTAATTTCTAAGGTACTTAATTTCTTTCCTTTATTTGTATATTGTATGAATTTTTTTATCATAACTATATTTACTTTGTTGAAATATGGATTTTTTTTGTTTTTTTACTTTTAGTTTATTTGTTTTTACCTCGTATCGAAGTTAGAAGCACAATGCATTAGTGTTGATGCGTAATGCAAGAGTTATCTTATATGCTAATGTATTTAATGTTTTCAAAATCAAATCGGTAATTTTTGGGGTTTTTTTTTCAATTTTAGTCGGTTAATTCGGTTTTATAAACGGTCTGCTGGTGAAATCAAAAGGTAGACAACTATAGTTTTCCACAAGCTTATTTAGTTCTTCACTATGATAACTTTTACTCATAATCAGCCCATTCATTTATAGTGTGGTTTATTAACTCGTAACTGAACTGCCTTCGTAGATAAATCTTGATTTTATCGATCTAATTTACAAAACAATATTTTTTTTGCATGTTATGTTATCCACATGATTTACATTTTGAAATCGTTATTCTACGAACGCTTGATATTAGAAGCTCTATTAGACCATGTTCATATGACTTAAAAAAAAGTTCTCTTAGTTTAATATTATGTGAAATATATAAATTATTATATACTTTTTTAGAAACTAGAAAAACACACAATGACACAAAACAATATAGTTTTTCTGTTTGTTAATTTCAATAATTTCATCAGGTTTGAATAAGCATCAAGAATAGTAGATGACGAGGAAGTTTACGAATTGCATCACAATATGTTGTAGCAGAAAGCCCTATGTAAGAACTTCTATATCATGTTATTGTATTTCTTCTCAACAATACGTGCTCGTGTGTACATGTGTGTGTATACAGTTTTTTCTAATTTAAAATTAAAATATGTCATTCAAATGTATAAAGTTTATATGCAGTTCTTATAATATATATAATTATAATCACATTCTTATAACATTTACGCAATTATCACAATACATACAATTAAAAGTTAGTAACAATATAAAAAAAGAATCAACGTGTAAATAACTAGTGTATACTCAAAACAGTCATTCGTTTTTTCTATCATTTCATATCAATTTTAATATAGAACAAAAGCTATCAATACATACTATTAAAAAAGCTTAATAAAAGCTATCATCATGTAAGCAATGTTTTCTAACTTATAATCTAGGCACTATGTCTCATATGACATAAAGTCATTATTGTCTGTACAATTCATCACACTAGTGTTTTGGAAATCAGATCGAAGTGATTGGTTAACGGTTAAAACCAGGAATCGAAGATGCTACCGAGTCGGTTACGAGCTAACACACTGAACAGTTTTAAATAAATCAAACAAAACTGGATTAAAATGTGATTAAAATTAATAAAAACCAACTTATGTTGTTTTCTGGCTTTGCTAGCTGGTCAAATTCATAAACTATAATAAAGACTAATCATTTTCTTTTTGGAACGGCTAACTAATTAAACTAGTAAATTATAAATTCGACTGATGATCTAATTTGTAAAAGATCATACTTTACTATTCCTTAATGATTATGACATCTTGACCAATCTACATGATTTTAATAGTTATTGTAATCCATTTTCATAAACATATAACATGTATCATATTCACATGCATGAATAGATTAAATCTTAACACCAATATTTTACTAAGCTAGTCCCTTAGGAGAACTTAAAAAGTCATTCATAGAATTAAAGAAAAAATATATCATAAAACTAGTTATATTTTAAATGTGATTTACTCTTTATACCATTGTTTTTGAGACCGGATCGGACCTACTAGTCCAATCGGTCCGTCTTGAAATCGGAGGAGGCCGATCCAGTTTGCTTCAACTCGTTTTGGAGGGGTTTGACTAGACAGTTCGTCCTGAATCAGTGACCGGACCAAGAACCGGAACGAGGGTCAAACCAAATTTTGTGTTTTTTTATTTTTAATTGATAAAAACGGGGTGTTAAACAATAAATTAGTGTGTTGGAGATAAGATTATTGTTAAGTTTTGGGAAAATATCACAGAATAATAATCGAGTTTCAAAAGTGTTCTAATTTAATCACTCGTGCATAGTTTTCGCAAATTGAACCACCAAACGATCAAATCGAGTCATTACCAAATTTTATTATGACAAGAAAGTAACGATGGAAAAGATGTAGGAGTCAGAATTTTCAATATATAAAATTATATTAAAAAATAAAAAAACATGTTAGTTATGAAAAAAAATAAAAAAAGCGCCTTAAATTTACGTCAACGTTCCATATCAGCATTAAAAGATAGAAAAATATATTTTCTAACTGAATCCAAAAGTATAAATGCTAAAAAATATGCTATGACTTTTAATTTGTATAAAATATAAAAACTGATTGATTTAATTGAAACGCTTTTAAAACTTGAGTTAACTAATTGAAACACTTTTGAAAGTTGGTTACTATTTTACAAAGTTACTGTCACACCCCAACCTTGATGACGGAAACGTCGAGGAGTGAGAGTTAAGATCGTTCACAGCCACATAACGCTATTATTAAATCCAAATATATTATTCATAAGTTTCAGAAGTAATAATAACATAAACATAAGTCACAAGTAAAGAAAATATAACAAGCATATTTATTTATTTAACTAGGTCCATTCCTAGGTGTGAACAACTTCAAAAATAGCGATCAAGCTTGAGTATTTCCTGAAACATGTTAAAAATAAAAGGTCAACATAATGTTCGTGAGATTTTCATAGTTTTCGATACATAAGTATATAAAAGATGACAATTAATGTTGTAAGTTAGAGAACAAAGTAACTAGGGATGTAAGACAGAATGCAAAATCAAATCTCGACAGAGTTTTACAAGTCTCAAACGTTTAAAAGTATATACGATTAGCTAAGTGTACTTGGATCAACCAAGCAGGCTTGTCTGACCCATAGATCTATGACTTCGCTAGGCTAGCAATAGTTAATGATTGTACATATATTCGACATTACATGGTAGCCATAAAGTTTAACTAACCGCAACATACAAGTGAAATGCCATAAGTTTACAAGAATCAAACGTGTTTACAAGTACAAAGTTTATAAAGTAACATGTTTCACCCCAAAGTGAAAAAATATAAGAAGGGATATAGAAATACTCACTTGATCAAATACGTATAGAATAACGATTAATAAGAAATATAATAAGCAACGATCCAATGTAATGCTTCACAATGCACCTAAAAATATAAATATATTTACAAGGTTTAAGTTTATTTATAACAAGATTAACGTTTTAACGGGAATTAGAGTTTTAGGTGGAATTTGGTATTTAGAGGTTTTATTAATTACATTAAATAATAAAAGAAAAGATATATACGAGTTAAGCATTTTAGTTTAAAAAAAATGTAGGAAACCATTGTAACACAACTTAGTTACAAAGTTCAATAACGTGTATAACTTTTAAAATTACCCTCATTTTATATAACAATATATGCTTATTATTTAAATAAACAACAACTTTTAAAGTCTATTTTGTTATGAAAAATATTTTATATAATTTATTTGACTAACAATAATTTAGCAAAACAATATTTTAAGTCTAACTTATAATAAAATAAATGATTTGTACAAATAATGATTCTATGAGTTAAACAATATTTAAGGTCCCATTTATAAAAAAAAATAAATTAATTATATTGTTTGTCTATAACATATAATAAAATGTAAAGACATCGTATAAAATAAATTAATAGAAAATAGTAGGGTGTAATAGAAAATAGTAGGGTGTCTAAAAAAATAACAAGTTCACAACTTGATTTTTATACATTTTTAGAAAAAAATCTGAATTAAAACAAAGGCTAAAAAGCCTTAAAATTAAAACAGGAGGTTCCCCAGGTTTGAACCGGGGACCTCTTGTTTAGAAGTCACCAAAATTACCACTCGAACCAAGGCCTTAGCCGCGTTTAAAGATGGTTATTAAAATATAAAAACACTAATCAAATAAACCCCAGAAATCTCAAGAACCCTAGATTCACCATCGATCAAATTGATGTCTCAATCAATGTTGTTAACAAGAACGATCATGGGGCTTTTGATCCCCAACTAAAATCGAGTGTGCCATATTGTTTAATTACCTGGTTAGTGTTAGTTCGATGATGAACGGGTACAGAACAGGTCGCGACTTTCTTAGCACATATTCGATACCCAAACGACGATGATAAATAAATTCGTTGCACAGGTAGTCTCTAATGAATCCAATGATGAAAAACCCTCTATCAATTGCAAGTTAGAAAGCCCAGAAGGTGGTGTTCGAGTGTCGAGCAGATCGCGGTTAATGGGGGGATCGAAAGAGATAATTGTGTTTGTTTCAGGTGAAAATGTAAGTTGTAAACGTTTAAGAACACTTAGATGACCGTTTAGGTTAGTTTAATTAGATTATTATTAGGATTTAAGGATCAAACAGTTATGAAGTTTAATGGGTTTCGGTTATTCAGTCGTTCGTGGTTGTAACAGTGTTTCAATGCATTTAAAGCCCACAGCGGTGTTCGAATCATGTTCACGAAACGATTGGAACGGTTTGGTATCAATTTCGGATGGTTTTTGTGGGTTTTTAGGACTCGCCGGAGCTGCGGCCGGCGGTGGCCGATGACCGACCGGAAATTCGGGGGAAGAGAAAAAAGAGGGGGGTTGGGTTTTTGAAATTTTACAATTTAGTCCCTGTAGTTTTGATTTTAACACATTTTATGTTTAAACTTTAATATTTAAAGTTTCTAAATTGACAAAACAATCCTCTAACTTAATTAATTTAAGTTTTTTTAACTCTTACAAGTTTAATAAATTAGTATTATTAATGTTATACCATTAATTAGTTGTTAACATTGTTATTATTATTAATTTTGTTAATATTGTTATTATTAGTATGATTATTATTGTTATGATTATTTTAATAGTTAAAATATTAACTTTCAAATTAAAGATCTAAAGGAAACAAACATGACTAACCCTCATGGTTACATTAATGACAACAATGGCCCTTACAAGATTATAACAAAGCTAACTTTTGATTAACGCAAAATACAAGATGTTACAGTCTCTCCAACTTAAAATAATTTCGTCCCGAAATTAAGAATGAACTAAGCGAACAAGAGACTTATGATGAAAGATAAGTGTACAAACGGATTGTGGTTGGCGTTTGATTATGGGTGAGATGCTTCACTTTGCAAATTTTGGAATTTTACACGATGCATCCAAATTTGAACTCTTCCAGTGGAATGCGAAAGTTATCATTGACAACCAACTCTTTGAGATTTAATACATGAAACGTTGGAAAACGATGATGAGTTCCTGAGGTATATTAGACTTATAAGTCACACTTCTCCTATCATCTGGAATGAAATTATGTAATAAAGTGACGTATTGGAGCCAATAATAATATCCTGTAATTGCATGAAAGTTTGACCGTCGGAATTTAAGAACCCCGAGTGCCACTATATAATGGCACAAGCTTAACGCATAACTTGTGAATACGTATCGCTCCTCCGGTTAAACCGTCAGGTTAAGAATGATACGATATGCCGAGATTTTGAGATGGGTTCCCAAAGATGATTAGAGGCATTGCTAATGGCATTGCTAATAACAGAAAGTGATTCGATCATCAGAATTAACGATCGAAGTTTAACGACACACCACGATAACCGACTATTTGAGGTAAGTACGAGTCAATTTCTCTACTCGTTATCTCATATGAGTCAATATTAAATGCGCGAAAGAAGCCAATCGGTCAATAATGCATCAAATGACATCAAAAAATACAAGGCAATTTGACCATATACCAAGCTAAGTCAATATGTAATAGCAAGTCTTACGAGTCGCAATCAAGATAGAGATCTAGATATTTTCAAGATTAGGAGTTTAAGGTTATCTAAAATAATGGGCATTGCATTTTTAGTTATGGGTAAAGAGTTAAACAAAAACATCGTTCATGATCGGATTGGAATTTAAATAATTCAGAATATCGACGGTAAAGGCAATGACAAATAGCTTTCCAAGTATGGCTTGCACACGCGGTTCCTTAAACCCATGAACACAACCTTACATTGCTATAACCAGAAAGACATGGCATAAATTTATAATAACTTTATCTTGTACGAAATATTGTTTTAGAAGTGTTATCATCGTGCAATTAGGTTTTGATGATAACTCAAAATGAAGGTCGATAGAAAGGTTCCATAAGCTAGATCAAATGTCAAACTGAAACATAAAAGCGTGAGAGAAGAAATCGATTTAAAATTTAAATGTTCCAGGCTTGGAACTAGGGTTACCCTAAAGTAACAACGACCCCTTTTGAGTTCAAGATTCGGGCTTTAGCTTAACTGGCTGGAACACTATCGTCGATAAAGTAGATAACGGCGTTCACCCTTCAAGTTATTACACATTTTTTGTCAATTGAAGTCTTAAAACCTTGGTAGTTTGAGATCAAGGAATGGGAATACTCACCAAGATGTGGTTATCACTCCTAGCTTGGTGGTGTATTTCCCAAAGTACGACTCTTAATTACCAAATGAGAGCTTGATCCTAACTCATTGTTGATGATCCACAAAAATAAATTAAGGTAACTTACTATTAAGGTAAGGATAATCACTCCTATCTCAACAGTGAAGTTTTATAGAAACACAATATAGCAAAATGAAAGGTTTCATCAAAGAACGAAATTCACTCTTATTTTGATGAGGTCATTTCATTTGAGGAAAATAAACATTCATAAAATTTTAAACAGGTAATATTATCATCAAGGTATGGATTTCACGCCTATCTTGATGTTTGAATTTCCTAATAACAAAAAAACAATCGAGAACTGACCTTTGTCACCAAAGTACGGGGTTCAATCCTATTTTGGTGGAGTCATTTCATTCGTGAAATACGAGTTCCAAAGGAAAATGATTGAAATCTATCATCAAAACAAGGAAATCACCCTGATTCAGAGGATGGAATTTCATAAAACACACAATACAAAAATTGAAAACCAACATCAAAATACGAAATTTTACTCCTATTTTAAGGAGGTAATTCCATTTGTAAAATACGAATTCATAAAAAAACAAAAAGAAGGAAATAGTCATCAAGGTATGAGGTTCACTTCTGTCTTGATAATGAAATTTCATAAGACCAGTAATAGCAAATGGAAAGTCATCACCAAAGTAAGAGAATCACCCATGTTTTGATGAGATAAAATCATTGAAGGGATACGAGTGTCCTTAGTCATAGGTTGACTTGCGGACTCTTGCATTGCCTACGAGGCGAAACGGTTTGAAGTTTTTATAAAACTCGACTCAGCAAACGAAGAGAATATCGGCTAAAAACTCAGAAACTTCAAATTACATAAATGTAACATTAACAGGAAAAGAAAATCATGCTTGCTAGGATTAAGGTTAAAGTTTGAGATAACGGAGTTAATTGTGTTAGGTTCTCAAATCTTGAAGGGTTTAAGTCAGGAAAACAAGATCAATGATGGAAATGATTCAACATAATAATGAGATGTAAACGTTCGGTTCAAAATAAAAGGAAAATACGTTGACTTTTCAAAGTGTTTCGTCAACCACAACTTTACGGTAAACACGCGTACCTATAAGCGAACACCCATCTCATGAGTTCCAGGTCAGATAAACGGATCCAACGGTTGAATCAAATTTATGCGTATACCTTGCCTAGACAAGGTATCCTGGGACGCAGGTATTCCACTTTTCGGCATTGCATGATTTCAGTTATGGGACACACTTTAAGGACATTTGAAAACCCTAAGTAACAACTTTAAGTTTTAAAAACCATTCGGTTTAGACGACCAATATGATTGGATATATTAAGATCCATGTACACGTTGGTTAAGGTATGAAGATAGTTACATAAGGCGCACAACGTATAACGTTGTTTAAACGTGGGAATTGAGGAGTATAACGAGTTCAATATTAACAGGAACGTTCTGTAAGATAAGAATGAGAAGATATTAGAGTTTCGATGATAAACCAGTTCAAGGAATCAAGGATCTTTGATATTTAAAATATAAACGGATGGTTCCATTTGGTAACGCATTACCATTTGGAAAAACGTTGACACGTCAAGGTAATTTGACCCATTTGTCTTAGAAACTTGTGTATGTTGACCATAGTTTAACACTCATCCTAGAGATCCCCAGGTAAGCATAACTAGTCCCGTAGGATTTATACGATATGCTTGCCTTAGCTCGAAGGTCTTTTGCCAGGAAATCCAGAATACAGGTGTCTATGTGTCACATAATATTTCTTACCATGAGTGAGTTTCTATATATTAAAACACATATTTAATCGAAGGCCTTTAATAGTCTTGACGTATAGGAGAGTATCGATTTATATGAGTGAGTTTCTATATATTAAAACACATATTTAATCGATAGGCCCTTTCCATGTGGCCCATAACAGTTATTGCGGTCCCTTAATTGACAGAATTGACATACAACTGTAGGGGATCAAATCATAAATTGAAGATGTAACTATTAAACTGTGACTTAAAAGCAAATGTCGATTTCAAACTCGGGTATCGATTGTTAAGTTTGTCGGCCTTGACTTGAATTTACGTACACCGTCTGCATTCCAACATACGTTTATGTTTTGACATAGTTTTGTTCAGAGAATAGTTGGGCCATATATAAAATGTTTTCGTATTTATTTTTGCGTTTATTTTTATTTATACTTAGGGTTGGTTTATGTAACGACTCAAGTTTTGTTTGCAAACGCGTTGGGTCAAATATAATACGTTTTTATTTACTCTACGTTACACCGTAAATTTAGTTCGGTTGCAAGTCGGAGTGATTGTAAGTATGTTTGGACATTTTTGTCTGGAAACATAAAAGGATCAAATATGATATATTTTCATTTAACGGTTTAAATTCAAGTTACTATACGTATTGATGTAAATTTATTTTGCAAAACGAGTCGGCTCTATTGTAATCTATACATTATCACTCTGTGTACGACGCCGCAACAACGCAGGCGGGTAAAATACATTGTTATTTATATAATACTAATTACCAAGTGTTTTGTGCATTATGAGTTGTACTTTAAGTTTAATAGGTTGTACCCATTTTTGTTTCCTTTAATTCTTTTACTTTTAATCCTAATTATTTTACTTATTTTACAACTAAACCCCTAAAATTCTTCAATTTCAACTTTGGTTGCATATAGTTTTCATCGTTTACAAATTTTCCGCTTTACTTTTTGGTTTAAATTTTACGATTTAACACGACGCAACGTGCGCGTGTGGTTCAACGTTTTTACGCCTATTTTTTCCCATTCAAGGGCTCCGTCACAACGTGCATTTCTAGATCGACCTAGTTGGCTTTAATATTCTACGATTACATGTACGGTTCAATGTTTTTAATATTGTGTGAAATTGATGCTACTTAATATGATTTTACATCCCGCTGCAACGCGGGGGGCTTATTTGTAGTTATTACTAATGGTAGTTGAAATTATAAAATATTTGAACAATTTAATTGATGATAAATAAAATGACACGTGTCCTATCAAAATATTAATTTATTATATAGTATAGATTACTAGTATTTTGAAATTAAATTTAAATAAATAACTTTTCATTTTCATAATTCTATGAAAAACAATTAAATAAAAATAAACTACAAAATATATACAAACAATAAATTAAAACATATGTATTTTTTTATTAAGGTGTAAAATTTATATTGTTTGTCTGTTTAGACTGAAATTAATCAGGTTCGAATTTCATTCAAACAGATTTTTAAGTCTGGATCAAATAAGGACCTGATTTGAGTAATCAAGAACGAAATTTATTATTCAAATTGGGTACAATTAACCCGATTCCAATATTCTATGTGTGGTTCCGTTATTTAAAGTCAAATCAATTCAAAATTTGAGCTTCTAAGTTTGATTTGAATAAATTACACATCCAACCCTTATTTAACACGACCTCTTTCAATCAATGTTGATATAATACAAATTAAATATCAATCTAATCGATATATCGCATATTAAATTGTTTGATGAAGAATATGAAATCCAAGACTATTAAAGTCGAACCCAGATATATTGATCGGGAGGCCGAGTTGATCCAAAAACCTCAATGAAAAGGAGCTCCGCATCTAAGTTTTTGAGAGGTAGAAAATTACTTTTGTGGGGAGAATGACTAGTTAGTTATAATTCAACGGGATTCTAGCCCGTTGTAAATTATGATTTGTGATGGTTCTAAACAAAAGTTTCATTCATAAAAGAAAAGAGAGAGCTCGTAGGTGTTATTAGACCAAAGACCAACTTAATTCCAATTCATGTAAAGGAGTTCTCTATCATATCAGAGTTCGAGATTGTCACGAACGAGATCCTCTTGTGAAGCTAAATACATCACCACATTTATTTATATATAATAAATAAGTAAACACATATGTGAGTTCTTATTTACTTTTTTCTTCATCTAATAAGTATATTTTTATTTCTCGCTTTTTTTAGTTTTTTTTAATTCTCTTTCTTCATCACATATATATCGCACTTCTTATAAATGAATACGCAACAAAAATAATTCAGCAACATACATAAATTAAAATTTTATTATTATAATATAACATCTATCAATATTTAAAATCCATTGGAATGTGGAAACATATGACTAGCCACAAACGAAGGTTCCGCAATAATTAGATACAAGTCTACTAGCCGGCAAAGGTTGGGGTGCGTCCAACCGAGCCAGTGTACACGTGGCTCGCCATATCAATATTTTCAGAACCGGATTGGACGTTAAACCGGATGCCTTACTGGTTTGGTGGTCGGACCGGTCGGACCAGTTGGACCGGATTTAACTATATTTAAATTATATGTATATATGTAATTAAATAAAAGTAATATATATATATATATTATATATATATATATATATATATATATATTATAGTATATGTAAAACTTAACTATATTTGTATATTTATGTTTAACACCCTGTTTTTATCCATTGAAATAAAAAGAAAACACCCAAAACCAGTCCGAACCGGTCCGATCAGCGGTTCGGGACGAACCAGCCGATTCGACCACTAAAAACCGAATCACATCAGACCGGACCGGACATAACACCGATTCCCGGTCGAACCGGTCGGTCCGATCCGGTCCAAAAAACAATGCACCATATTCTCGGTCCATTATTTCACCAAATGCTTTTTATTTTTCCTTAGAATTTTAGGTTCTTTATCCTTTCCTGATATGGATATCTCGTTTTGTTTTCGGGTTATTTGAATTTCAGTTTTTGCTTGAACGTGCTTAAAAAACCGTTTTGGGTTGATAATTTATGATAAAACACTCCTCCGAAAATACTTCATGTTTCATGTTCTTATGGAGTTTGTTTCTTTTGTCACCCATAAGTGAATATCACACATGCATTTTATGTTTGTATATTACTATTAGTTTTAGTAAATCCGTGTATTACACGGGTTAAATAAATAAAATATTAATATAATTAAATTTATTAATTATAAAATGATATTTTAAGATAAAATATGACTGACTATAACTAATAAAAAAATGATACCAACTTTTTAAAATATTTTTTTTTAAAATGTTTCCAAAAAAAATTAAACAATTTTCTAAAACAAACCGTATAAAAATGTTATTTTTAAAAATTTTCTTAAATCCCAAATTTAATTATTTTTTGTTTTAAAAATACCAAGTTTAAAATATTTTATATTTTTAAAAAGGTTGTATGCTTTAGAAAAATTAATTATTATATAAAATATTGGTTTAATTAGAAATAACATTAATAAATAGATTTTTTTTAATTATTAAATATAAAAGAATGTTAAATAATATTATTAGTAATTAAGATAATTATTTAAGATAAGAAAGATACGGTAAATTTTTAGTGAAAATAATTATGATGATACCACGTGACATATTAATGTACTTTTTATTAGAGTAAAAAGATTAAATTGTCAAAATGTAGACTTAAAGAGCTTTTTCCTTTCTAAAAATATAAAATATGTGAAAAAATAAAGTAGACGCGTTAAAAAGATAGATACCAGACAACAATTCATGTGGTAATAATAAATGACAAACGTAGGACATGAGACATTACCTACAAGGAAACCTGAAATAAAATTTCCTACAACTTTTACCACCACATGATGCAATTACAATATCTTTATTTGGGTGATAATATTGTAACTACAAAAGAAAAAAATAATACTAATATTCACTATCTTGAAAATATATACATTTTTAAACAATATGACCATCAATACATGCGGTTTGTAAGATTTAAACTCTTAGAAATTTTGAAAAGTTATACAATGTGACAAATATACATATAGTCATTTTCTTATCTTATCTGATAAACACAATATTAAGTTGTCATATGTTACCTTCTCACACCCATTTTGTCACATGTCGTCTACTCATACTGGTTTTGTCACGTGTCGCTATTCATAACATTAAATGTTAATTATATTATTTATATATTTTACAAATTATTAAACTGATTTTTATATGTTAAAAACATGTATCTTATTATTTAAAAACAAAGTTTTATGAATATTAAGTTTTTTAATACAAATAAGTTCAAAAATGACATTGTTTAAAATATAAAATTTCTTAAAAGAAAATTAGAGTTTTTAAAAAACAAATTTTTAAAGCAAAAGTTTTTGTAAATAAGAAAGTTTGAAAAAAGTTATTGGTTTATCCTAAAAACTATTTATATAGTTTCTATACATTATTAATAACTATAATTTAATATTTTCTTTCGACTCGTGTAATTCATGAGTTTTTTAACTAGTGTTGGGGACTGTTAGAAATTCAAGTCTCGGTCAGAAGGGGCCAACCGAGTAAAAGTTTTTTTTCTAAAACTGACTGAGTAAGGGGGAAAATATGCACTGGTCAGTGATGTCGGAGCGGATCATACGCGAAAGAATGGGAATTAAACACGCTGACAAGCCAAAATATTTGACCAGATCAATGGCTCAGAGATTTTAATCGAGTCATAAACAAATTAAACAACCTTTTAGTTTTTCTCATTCTAACTCGCTATAAATGTTGTAGCCCCCACCTTCTTGTTCATACTAACGTGTCTTGTCTCATATTTATCTCCTCTCAGTTGATTTTACAATCAACACACACTCCAACCACTCCTGCAATCGTTACACCATCAACAAGGTTAATAGCTACTCCACAATCAACAAATTCATCGTTATAGTTCATCGATTCATACTATTTGCATCTGCTGATCATCGATTGTTTAGGTTTTTGCTTTCTCGATCAGATCATTCATATACGAGATAAATTCAGTACTCAATTTTCAGTCACAAACACATGATTATGAATATGCTTTGTTCAATAGATGCATAATCGAATGTGCTTCACATGTTACTTACTTACTTATGCATCAATTTGATAGAATATAGCGTATTTCAATCGCAAACGTAAGATTACGAACCTGATCTGATACTTAGATGCTTAATCGAAAGCGTTTTACGTGTTACTTGAGCATCAATTTGGTACAATATGCTTTCGTTCAACGGATTTCGTGAGTTTCAGGTTGTAGAGTTCGATAATTGAGATATATCGAGTATTTCAATCGCAAGCATATGATTATGAATCTGATCTGATACATAAAAGCATAATCGAAGGTGTTTACGAGTTACTTGTGGATCAATTCGATCGAATTTGCTTTCGTTCATGAATTTCAAGTTGTAGAATTCATTCGTTGAGAAATATTCGTATTTCAATAGCAAACATATGATTATGAATCTGATCTGATATGTAGATGCATAATCGAAAATGTTTTACATGTTACTATGTTAGTATGCTACTTATGAGTCAATTTGATAGAACTTGCTTTCATTCCACCAGATTTTGATGAATTTCAGGTTGTAGAAGATATGGCAACTAACGCTCATTTGTTCAATGACGCCATTGATGGGCTGAAGAAGCTTCTAAGGTAACTGTGCTTTTGCATATGCTATTGAGTCCTTCCTAAATTCCGAATTAACGGGATCCGAAGTCGTTTTTAGGAATTTCACATAATTAGTTTGATTACATGCTCTGATTTTATCAAATTTCACACTGCAATTGACTATTACAGCTGCTGTAGTCGGTGGTCATCTTGTTGCCTTGTTGGCTCCTCCGGTAATTATTTTATTGGGGTTTTGCTTTTTTATACAAGATAAAAACAAATAAATTGTCAATTTCCTTGAAATAAGCGTTCATTTTCAAATGAAAAGCTACTTTTTGTGGAAAGAAATGTTGAGACGTTATGTTTTTTTTACTAAAAGCCGGCCACGATGACAAATGCATAAGAAGATGACATGTGTAAGAAATAGACCAGTAGAAATTTTTCATATAAAATGTTGAGTCAGTATGGCCAGTAAGCGAAAAAATTAGTATTTCTGGTCGCTAGATTTTTCACATGAAATGTGCACATGCCATCTTTTGTTGTGTCCATGTAATCAACTATTTCGTTCATAGATGATAGAAATATAATGTCAATAACATTTCATCAAGAAAGATTAGGTTTATTTTTTTTGGAGTTTGAAAAGTCAAAATTTTCTTTTGGAACAAACTGTTTTTTTCTTCAAATATAATTAGAGTTGATACTAACACCTACAGCGTGAGATTTGACGCATTGCAGTGAGAAAGGTGACCTTCAAGCAGTCGCCGCCGAGAAGATCAAGCAGCTCACGGCGGAGTTGGAGGGTGGAGATGCCAATGTGTTTAATCCGGTTGAGAGGATCCGACAGGGGTTTGCTCGGTTTAAAAAGGAGAAATACGAGTATGTTTTCTATAACGGGTTGACTGTATTGTCACTTTTAATCGGAACACATGATCACTGATTCCATTTTGTCACTACCCTTATTCCCTTAACCTTAAACTCACCTTTTTATCATATTGATGAAAACACATGAGAAGGAGCAAATGTTTTTATACTGTTTGAACCATCTAAAATGAACATAGTTAATTATAGTCATTGGTATCTTGAAGTAAAAAGTTATAAGAGGTCATAATATTTCCAAAATAGAACTATGATATGGTATATCATTTACCGTATATCTCTCATTAAATCTTTCAACTACTATCATACGGTTGAACCATTTAAGATGAACATACTTTTGGAAAAGTTTTTGACATGTTAGGAAGAAAGAGTTTTTTTTCATGCTTTTTATAATCATATATGTATATTTAGTTTATTTATGTTTACGAGTACGTGAGGAGCAACATTATAAAATTATTTTTAAAAGAACTGTATAAACCATATAAACATTATATTTATTGCTTAAATGTTACACATCAAGTGGTTATGTAATCATTTTCTTGTATTTTAATTACTACGTCTAGTCAATTCAATTGTGAGTACAAATATATGTTTTTTTTGTGGTTTTCATTACTTCGTTTTGAATCGGATATATATGATAGATTCCTGAAAAGAATTCTATGTTATTATGTGTTGGGAACTAATTTTTATACATTAAATTGTAGGTGATTTTATCTTTGATTATTTTTTATTTTGCGCAGAAAAAACCCCACTTTGTATGCTGAGCTTGCCAAAGGCCAAAGCCCCAAGGTCAACCCTCTTACCATCCACTCAATCACTCATATATAGTGTCTTTGTTTAAATGTCATTTGACACGATTACAACCATTGAACGTGTTAGTAGTAATCACTTCTTTGTTTTACATTATTTACAACTAGTTTACGTGCTAAATAGAACACAAGTTTAAGAAAGTTTAGAAAAACTTATGTACAGGTTAAGCTAACTATTTGTTTTATTCTTTTATTTTATTTCAACAATTAGATATATGCCATCAAGTCGGCAGTACATTGTGTGTAAGACGGTTTTGAAGGAGGAGTGACTAATTAAAAAACTAAAAAAGTTTGGTGGTAAAAATAAAAGTTTAGAAAACTATATTGTAATCAACTTTATCTAACCTATGAGTATAGTATAGTTCGAGACATTAAATGCTTGATTGGGTCACATATTGTCACAATATGAACTATGAGGGACATAAAGTAGTGACCTTTATAGAAAGATAATAATACGAAAAATTTTAAACTTTCCTGTAAGCTAATGGTTGGTCCTCTATATGCAGTATAATTAATTAATTATATTATCTTTAGCTTTTATATATATATGTATGTATGAATTTTCCCATATCTAGTAAAAAGAGAAAAATACATTAAAAAAACAAGCTATTTTTTTATAAATATTTAACCTTGTTTTTCTCTTTTAATTAAGGTTATTTTAAAAATCACCAAAATTTGCTTAAGAAACTTAAAATTGCTATATTTTGGGTAACCAAGGTCGATGAATGTTTGTCGACATATTCACCTTAAATTTACTAGTTAAATCTATAACTTTGTATTTTGTTTGAAGTGCGTTTTCTATAAACATCTGTTTTGAGATGAAGTGAGAAAACTTAATTGATTTTCCCTTGGCTTTATTTACTCTCAAAAATTATTATATGTCAAAGGAGATAAACAAACACAATGCAAGTTTCTATACATGTATGCAAACTTAATGTATTCACAGGTGTCATGTTTTTCCTACATCAATTAAAACGGACTGATTTTTGCACCTCAAAATACTGAAAACAAATAAAAAAATATGGGAATATGTTGTGCATTCATTTTTTAATTTCTTGCTTTTATAATAACGCAGTTTTTGGTATTTGCATGCTCGGATTCTCGAGTTTGCCCATCACATGTCCTGGATTTCCAACCTGGTGAAGCCTTTGTGGTTAGAAACATTGCTAACATGGTTCCTCCTTATGATACGGTAAATGTTCAACCTTTTCTTAATTTCTTTGTAAAATATAACCATCCAAGATGTTTATTATGAAATATTTGAACTTAGTAAGTAATAAGTTTTATAAAGAAAAATACATTCATAATTGTTGAGCTTCATTTGTATATTTTGCTGAATGTAAGGAGAAATACGAAAATCCTACAGTTGACCTATGGTTTTGATTTTTACACAAGAAAACAGAAGTGAAAACATTATAAACATACATGAACATGGGGTTGGTTAAACATCCCGTCATCTTAAATTTCGTAAATTACATTATATTGTTTTTTTTAATATCAGATCAATGAAATCTATTTTGATTTTTTAGTATTAAAAAAAGCGAGTATTACTGATTAATGTAACAAGTTAAATACTTAACAAATGAGACGGTGCATCAAATAAAAATAACAAAAAGAAGCCTACATTTATTGCAACCCGAAATATTTATTAAGAGATTAAATTAATTGGCACATACAAACATGTCGTGCAGACTCGTGTGCATTTCATTACACGTCTCTTTGCAATTAATTTTTATCTATTTTTTTTCTCAAACAGTCAAACATACTAAAAAATAAACAAAAACACAACAGTGGACTTTATGTAATGAAGTACATGTGGATGATTTGAATAATAGATGTTTCAACTATTGCTGGATCGCTTATTGCTTAGTTGACTCATCAAAATGACTCATGCAGATAAAACACAGTGGAGCTGGGGCAGCCATTGAATATGCAGTATTGCACCTAAAGGTGAACAGTAAAACCTCATTTTAGTTCCACAACTCAAACTTTATATATTTGTTTAATAGGTGAATAATATAATATTATTAGTCATTTGATTGATTGATATGTTACTGGTAGGAGTCAAATATATTTTTCAAAGAAAGTAATTTAGAGAGCCCTAAAATATAAAAAAAAAAAATATTTTTATTAGGGAAAATTACTAGTATAACCATTTGACCAAGTATATTTACAATTTTAACTATTGAAAAAAGAGTTTATCAATTATTCCACCAATCAGAGGATGTCACGTGTATTAATATCGCTGGCCAACGATACCTGAGCATGCACGTATCATCCATATCGCTGATGGATGGATTTGTATCAGCAAAATTAAAACAAAAAAAATAAAAAAATATAATATCGCCAGCTAGCGATATATAAGGGGGATTGTATCTCCAATATTTCTTTAACTCTACTTACTTCATCTTTTCTTTATTTCACTTTTACTCCTTAAACTTTTATTTTTTTAACATTTGTATCTTTTCTTTTTACCCATAATTTATTTAAAAATAATAAATTAATTTCACACACAACTATAATAAATCAAAACTAAAAAAAATAGTTTGATAAATTTAATTCCATGACAAGAAAAACAGAATTACGAAATTTAAAAATAATAAACTGGTTTGAAAGTAATATAAATATCATATATATTTTTTGGATAAAAGATTTGCTAGTTTTTTTTACCCGAAGTTATTGCGTTTGTTTTGGTGAATTAAAAGATTTATGTAAAAAACTAAATTTTATTTCAAAAAAGTTTAAAGAAGAGTTTGAAAAGAAGTTTTCTAAAACGTAAAAGAATGATTTTTAATATAAGAAAGTTGATTTTATAAATTTCTAAATAAAGATATTTTAGAAATATAAAAACGATTTTGAAAATACACTAATGTTTTTTTAATCTACGGAAAAATAACGTTCATCTTTAAGTTTTTATATTGTTTTTAAGTGTTTTAATTGATAAGAAAATAATTTGAAAGTATAGGGTTGTTTTGTAATTTGTTGTTTGAAAAGCCATTTGGATTATTTGGGCGTGTTGTATCTTGTGAGCGATACCAAGGCTAAAATTTTAAAAAAATTAGTCAATGGTTAAAATTGTAATTTTGTTTGGTCAAATGATTATTTAAGTAATTTTAAATAGTGGTTAGTTTTATAATTAAACTAACTATTTTAATAAAACCCCGTTTAACCTTTTTAACTGCAAAAGACATTTGATGACTAAAACTTACCCATATTAGAAAATTTGATTTCTGTTTATGAACAATTTAGTGATGAAAATGAGTTGAATTAAGTCAGGTCGAATCAAGAGTTGGATTTAATTAATTAAAAAAGCTTGAATATGACTAGTTTTATCTCATTACCTTTTTATGTGTGTATAATTACAACTACACCACACATACATTTAGCTTTCTATGAGAATTATATAATGAAATTATTATGTCATTGTATTATATTACATAGATATATATTCTTGTTTTTTATAAACAATATGTTTATTTAGAATTATATATTAATCAAACTCGGCATATGAATTAAGGGTTTAGGCTCTTTTCTTAGATATACTTTAATTTAGAATGAGTTTGGCTAAAGTTCATTTAGTTTTGGTTCTGTTGGAGCGTTTGGTAAGCCGATTGATTTAGTGTAGATAATCTATGACTGAATCAATCCTTCACATTTAAACTATTTTTTATTTGTTATTGGGAAAAAAAGCAAATGTCTTATATTTATTATATTATCAACTTCATCACTGTTTGTATTGATATAGAAAAGTTAGCCTAAGTCTAGATACCGAAGAAAATGAACAACAATTATGAGAGGGTTGACGTGCTTTATAGACCCTTATATCTATTTAGTAGTAGTTGGGTCCCTTCTTTAGAAAAGGAGGTTTCTTGGTGGAGGGGCAATTAGCCAATTCTCACTTTACATTTTGTGCTATATATTGGATTAACTTAAGCACTAGAGGGTTGGTGAGTGGAACATGATGCAAACCTATAAATTTATATATTAAATCAAAATAGATTACGGACCTAAACTTAAAAATTATATTTTTTTAACGGCTGACGAATAATTTTTTAAATCCGGTCATCCGGGTAAATCCATTGGCGAAATGCCACCATGCCCGCGAACACAGACAGCGCCGGTGACCAGGTTCGTCCACCATTCCAAGGAAAACCCAACACCTAAAAGTTCACTATGGTAAAACATTTATTCCACTAAGAGCATATTGCATCTAATAAGACTCCAACATATGACCTCCAATTTGAAAAATCATAAGGTGTCTCATTCTAAACAAGTTGATCTAGGACTCCTTGGCCTAAAAATTATATTATATCATATACATAAATCCAAACACGACACATATGTTTGTAGGCTGGCACGACCCGCTTGACTTGAAAAAGAAAGTAATAATTATCTTTCTGTATATTAATATTTAATATTTGTAATTAAGCAAATAAATTTATATATTCTATAAAGCAATTATGCTTAGCTATATGATTTACTTTTAAGCTTCTATGTTCTGGTATAAATAATATACTCAAATAGATCAATTATTACATAAAAGAGATGTTAAAAGAATATAAAATAACTAAATGTGTTAAACTGGTTAACCTGTGGACTCACCAAGACTGAAGCGAACCCATTTGAACTAACTTGAGCAAGCTATAAATTCGAGTTGTGTTTTCATGTAGCGTTTGAAGTTCACATCCCTAGCAATGATATTATTAAAAATATTTTATGTCATTCAAATATACACACATCAAATTGAGTCATAGCTATGTCATACAAATTATCAAATGGTTGTTTGACAATTTTTGAATGATTAAGTGCTGAATCGATAAGAGATCTGAATCATTAAGTGCTAGATCATTAAGATGTCTGAACATTAAAAGCTAGTATATAGTTTAATTATTCAAAGACAAATATCTGACAAATTCAGATAATATGTCTTAACCATTCAGCATTAGACCTCTTAACCATTCAACATTAGTATAATGCTTAACCATTCAGAGGTAAATGTGTTAACCATTCAGACATGTGCTGGCAAAACAAATAGTCTGAATCATTAAGTGTTGAACCATTCAGATATCTGAACCATTAAAAGCCTGATTAAGAGGCTGCCAAACAGTCCCTAAATTTCAAAACAACTATTTTTTATATTAAATCATCCCTCTGTGTTAGATTTACATAATAGTATTTTGTTTTTGATATAAAATCAATCTTGTCATCAAGAACGTTTATAAATTAGTATATAGAAGACCATATACATCTTTAACGAAATAACAAAATAATTGCTTTTACATGCATTATCATTTATTTACATCAGTTTTTTTCTTTTGTTTTTTTTCTAGTTCACTCAAAAGTTAAAACTGACAATACTATTAGCTTGTAAGCAAAATGTAATCAACAGTTTAACTAGCCAGATGAGCTAATTTGATTCGGATTTCAAAACAATGTTCAATATTTAAGGGGTATTATTCAACCACAACACTTGGAGATGAATACAAATATATGTTTACCTTGCTGTAGCTGTGAATTTAATGGTGTTAATAATGTGTTCACTTTTCAGGTGGAGAATATTGTAGTCATTGGGCATAGCTGTTGTGGTGGAATTAAAGGACTCATGTCCATCCCTGATGATGGAACATCTGCTAGGTGAGTAGAAATTCATATGCTGTTTACTAACAATTTAATAACATAAATATAACATGTGACATATTAATTTTCATTAAGTACCAAATATCAATATCATTTCATTATACCTATTAAAAAATCAACTGGAAAAGCCAAAATTTCAAGACAGATGATTTTTCTTTGTTATGTATGATTCTTTTCTCATAATTAATGAATCTAATAGGTTATTCGGTTTTAGCAGGTAAAACAAAAACACAACAATGGCACAACTTTAAAAAAGTTTGTTCTCTACATAAATGGTTTCTTTGTTATATATTGAGAAATCAATGCATAATCAGTTTAAACTAGATAACCGCGAGAACTATATATAGACTCATGCATATACAAAACTAGCCTAACGACCCATGTGTTACATGGGTTGAAAAAAATAAAATTATTATCAGATAAATTTAAAATGTATTACTCATGATAATATAAGTCTGTAATGTATAAAATCGTGAAAATTTAAAAAAATATGTGTAGAATAAATTTACATAACAAGTTCAAATACATAGAAAAAAACACAAAACATTTACAAATCTTTAAAAACTTCTTTGTATACGACATTTGAGGTTGTACTTGAGATTTCATTGTCTCGTCCAATATATAAATGGTTTTAATCCATCTCGCCTTGTAACTTTTAACAATATGACATATAGTTGTTCTTATGTAAAACTTGGTTGTTTAAAAACAAACAAAGTCTTGATAATATAGAAACAGATAAACATTAAAATATAAGGCTAGAAACAAAACTTTAAATGTAGCAGCATGGTTAGAAATGATCTTCAATTAGATTTTTCAAATATGTCCTGTATCATGTAAGTGTATAGCATAGAAAAAAACATGATAAATTATACAGAATGCCTGAAACTTTTTACTAAGTTGCGCACCATAATAAAGTATTGTTAAAGCATAAATGATAATATAAAACAAAAAGAAAATGATAGTTGATGTATTTCAATAAGAATGTAAATCTCAATATATATATATAACAAAGTGGTATATATACTACCAATAATATAGGGCGATTAATTAGGGAAATTATATAGAAAGTATAATATTTTGAGTTGCGTAAAATTCTAATCCTTCTAAAATATGATATATTTGAAGGAATGTATATTTTAGGTTAATTGATAACAAAGTAATATAGTCATACATTCTAATTTTAAGATAATGATATTTTAGAAAGGTATGATTAAATTGATGGTATTAATTAACTTTTGAGATAATATATTTTTAGGAATGTATATTTTAGTTTAATTGATAATTAATAGGCATAACTTTAATTTTGAGATAATGATATTTTAGGATGATATTGATTAAACAATGGCAAATTATAATTATTATAGTATAAAGGGAATGTAATATCAGTTGTTTAGCTGTTTATTAATATTAATGATTTTGAAGCAATAATAATTAAAATATAATAATTAGTTTTGATTTAAAAATTTTCTAATTATAAGAGCCAAAACAGTTGCATAAGATTAAATTTTTTAAAATCTAAGGGATGTGATTTAGAATTTCAAAATGTATAGCGTAACAAATAAAAAAAGATCATGGCTACAATTGTATGGACTTAAAAAAAATAGTGTAATAAAAATTAAAGGAAACTCTATAATGACAGGATCAGCGATCACAAGTTTGATGTATTAGAGTTCAAAGCAGCGGAATAAGAACAGGAATTAGACAAATTGTAGCAAGATTAAGCACACACGAATAGTGAGAGAATATATTTCTGATTCATGGAATGTTTATAGATATGGAATAATTCTAATCAAATCATTCAAATCATTCATCATATTACAATAGGTTGTTACTCCTTATATAGAGTGCAACAACACTGCTGTTATCACGGAAATGACAACTGGCAGATCTATTACAAAAATAACTAATCTTAACAAACTACTGAAATGTTCACAACTACTGAGAACATATCAGAGTGTTAAGTACAGAATATAAAACTACTGATTAGAAACTACTGAAACTACAACGACTGAAGAACAAGCTCTTCAGTCGTTTTACAAAACTACTGAACTAGAAATATAAAACTACTGATATCACAACTACTGAAGAAGTACTCTTCAGCATGTGACAAACTACTGACGCTTCAGTACTTGATCTTCAGACTTTGACCTTCAGATGTTTCATCAGCTGATGACTTCAGTAGATATCATCAGCTGATGTCTTCAGTCTTTGTCTTCAGACTTTGTACATCAGTTGTTGATCTTCAGCACTTGTAAACTCTTCAGCTGTTGTACTTCAGTACTTTGGTCTTTCAGCTTCAGCACTTGTGTTCTTCTCAGCTTCAGTACTTGTGTTCTTCAGCTTCAGCTTCACTTGTGTTCTTCAGCTGTTGTACTTCAGCACTTTAGTTCTTCAGCTGTTGAAGTCTTGCACTTGATCTTCAGCTGTTGAAGTCTTCAGCACTTGTAACTGCTGATGAGGCTTTCAGCAGTTGTTGTGATACCATGTGGGACTTAGAGGTTTTCTGATCTTGGCTCATTGGTTTTTGGTCCAACAAACTCCCCCTGAACCAATGCAGCCAAAACCTCTAAATTTTATTATCCCACTTATTGTTGGCAAAATGTTGGTCTTTTTCCTTCTTGATCAGTAGAGAAGATGACCCATGTAAGCTCCGGCCTGGGAAGAAATCTCAGATATTTGTTTGGCAGGGTATGAATGGGAACTCTGTTTTGGGGAACTGGACACAGAGTTGTTATCCCATTCATGAGATTTACTTCCCCATAATGAGTCTGTACGACTCTCTTGTGTAGGCCTCAAGGAAGGTGATTTGTTCCTCCATGGTTAGCTCTTCAGCACCTCCTTCAAACAATGATTCAGGCCCATAATACTCAGACAGGTATTTGGCATGTTTCCCATTCTTTAGCTCCACAGTTGTTATTATTCTGTAAGCAAACTCATCCGGGTGATTACCCTCTAGGAACAACTGGAGCTCATTTTTCCTGACTTCCTCAAGCCTCTTGTAAACTAACCCCTTTTTCACTATTTTGTTTTCCAGCATCTTCTGAGGGGTTAGATTAGCTTGTAGGCTTTCTTGAAGTCCTCTAGGATTCCCAGGGTGAAACTACAAAGACCAGAGAGATCACTTCATCTACGATCTTTTTCACCTGGCCAATGTATCTCTGAGGTATGTTTTTCTTATGAATTCTGTGAGAGACCCTGGGATCAGGCCAAATCCTCACTCTTTCCTTTTGATATGAAAGGTATGCCTGAGAGTGTAAAGTCTGAGGGCTTGCTTCTTCATATTGATGATAGAAGATGTGGCTGCATAAGCTTTGTCAACTCTCTTCAGCAATTCCTCATCATGCTGTTTATGAAGCTCTTCTTCTTCTAGCTTCACTTTAAACATTTGTCTTTGGACTTCAGGAGTAATTGCTGAGGAGTGACTTGTGGCCTTAGGCACTGAATCACAGCTGAGAGTGGCAGCCTATCTTCATCATCTTCTTCATCATCTTCTAGCCTCAATACCTTCTCTTCTTCTTCAAGGGTATATCATCGGCTATGGGTTTTGAGGGTAAGGGAGTTGGTTTGGTGGGTTGTGATTTGGGTGGTTTTGGTGTGGGAATGTTGACAGGCTGTTCTAGCATTCTTGAGGTGAGTGTGGCTTTTGATTGCTTGGCTAGCTCAGTCCTGCTCCCAGCACCCGCTTCATTCAAAGCTTCAATAACAAGCCCCTTAGTATATGCTTCAGACGAACAGATCTTGGTGGTGATTGCCAAGATACTGTCCCTGGACCAAGCTTTGATTTCGATCATTGATCTTCCAAGATATTTTGCAATAAATCTAATCATGATCTCAAGCCTTTCTCTTTCTAACACTTCATAACTTGCCCATCTATTCTGGATTTCTTCAATCTCTAATCGTCGAATCTCAGAGTCAAGTTTATTGGTGTCATGGCCTTGCCTAAAAGCTGATCAATGATGTTGTCCATTGATCTGCTGTGTTCGGCATCAGCCTTTTATCAGTAGCTCCAAGGCTTTATCTTCAGCAATATGATCATCAGCACCTTTCTTTCGCTTGTAGTGAGCAGTGGTTGCTGTTCTTTCTCCTCCTCTTGGGCTTGCTTCGCTTCCTTCTCTTCCTCTGTTCTTTTCCTCTTCTTTTCTTTCACTGCAGTACTCTCCCCTTTTTGGATGCATTGGAGGAAGGGGTTTGTACCGCAGAAAGTGTCTTTTGCACAGCAGCATCAATCAAGGGTTGTAAAGTTGAGGAAAGCCTCTCATCAATGGCTTTAGTCACAATATCAGTGATTATGGGTGTGATGAGAGGGAGGGAATTTTGAAGTACAGCACCTATTTGCTCAGGAGGGTTCTGTTCCTGAGAAATAGGGCCTGAAGCAGAGGCAGGTGGTTGAGTTTGGAGTGGCTCAGTGTTTGGGGAACCTCAAGTGAAGGTGCCATCTGTGGGTTGGTAGAGGCAGATGGTCTTTCTCCTTGTGAGAGTTGGTCAAGTAGGTTTTGCAGCCTACTGACTTTCTCTTCAAGGATTGTGTTCTGGGCAAGAACATCGTAGAAAAAGCCCAGGTCATCATCAGCCGAAGCTGAATCATCTGACCTCCTGCTTAGAGCAGGATTTACATGCACTGGGTGTAGACCAGTTGTTGCATGTGCCCCTTGTGCTTGGTACTGGGGACTTCCAGCCTCAGGACAATGTCCATCATCAGCTGTTGCCTCTAGTGAGGTCTTAGCAATGTTACCAGCCTCATTCTGATCATGTGCTGAGTCAGAAGAGGTGGCAGCCTCACTAGATATTCTAAGCTCCTTATCTACACCAGGAGATAGAAGTGGTAAAACCCTGTGCTGTGGGTTCTCAAGTGCACTGTGTCCTCCCCCTCAATTGTAGAGGTGTTCCCAGTAGTAAGTGGTTTCTGGGGAGGGGGTGAGGAGTGCAGTTGAGTCAGCACTTGTGCAACTATTAAAGTTGGGCTGTGAGGGGCGGTGTTGGGGTGAAGGGATAGAAGCAGTGTGCACCTGGGGAGGTTGGTGCTTTTCAATGGCAATCCTCAAGTGAGGAAGATCCCAGATATGTAGGTACCCCTTGTGTGGTTGCTGCAGGCTCCTGTTGAGAGGAAGCCTGAGCGGCTATGGCTGGAAGAGTCATTGTATCCACTAGGGGGTTTGGACTAGTGGATATATCCTGCGTTTTGGTTGCAGGGGCATCCTCAGGGGACTCAATTCCCTGAGTAGCCGTTTTGGGTTTCTTTTTGGTGGGTTTGGTGGGGACTTTTGATTTGGAGGTGGTGGCTGTGGGTTCCAGCTGCGTGGGTTTTCGCAGCTTGGCAGCCATTTTGAGTGTCTGGTCAGAGTTGTGCCGGGAGTATACTTCGGCAGAACAGCCGTAGCAGGGACTCCCAAGCCAACAAGTCCCTCAGCATTAAGCTGGTTTGTAATGATGGCCATTATGAACCGTGGATATAGTATCCAACGGTTGGCAGTTAGTTTTTGAGCCATATCCTTGAGCTCTCGAAAATATTATTTCTGAAAAGTTTAGCGGTTGTTGCTCAAGAATAGAATACATTACCTGCTGCCATTTTGTCGACATTTGATCCCAAGACGACGTCTTAGGAGCCAAACATACATTCACCATGTGAAAAATTAGGTTCAGCGTCAGGAAAGTGTTTCTTCATGATAGTGGAGGCACTGAGATGCCTTGATATCCATGTTGGGCAAAGGATAGATCTGTGGTGCCCTTCGGATATCCAGCAGGAGATATAGCATCATCCAGATGAAGAATTTGGCGGATAATGCAGGAGTGATGACTACTTCTTTGTTGTTGACGACCGACTGGAGAGATGGTGTGTTGTTCTCCCCAGTGGTAATAGTAACGTTCATCCAAAATTGTTGAAGGGATTCGGCATGTAGTATGGGATTCAGAAGAAATGCCGTTTGTATTGGGACTGAACCATAAGATCGATAGCAGTATCGAACTTAGCCCAGATAGGCGATTTAGTAAGGTAGGCAACACAGTTGTGTCGCGGTTTAATTTGCATGGACGCCATTGAGAAGAGAGAAGTTTTGGAGAGGAACGTTAGGTTTGAAGAAGATGAAGCATTGAAGGTTAGGTCAGGGATATTTATAGGGTACGGTAAGAAAACGACTGAAGGATGTGGTGTTAGTCATCAGTAGTTTTAAACGACCGTTGACATGGTATTATCCTTTCAGACGTTGAAACAGCTGAAGTCGTGGTGTTAGGCATCAGAAGTTAGAAAACTACTGAAGACCGTGGTTTTGACTTCAGATGATTGAAACAACTGAGGACTTGGTGTTTGTCATCAGTAGTTATGAAACTACTGAAGACAGTGGGTTTGTCATCAGCTGTTGTAAACAACTGAAGACTTGGTAT
Source organism: Flaveria trinervia (assembly GCA_025506515.1). NCBI lineage: Eukaryota > Viridiplantae > Streptophyta > Magnoliopsida > Asterales > Asteraceae > Flaveria > Flaveria trinervia. The sequence goes on from CM046446.1 coordinate 664,208, forward strand.
TAGTCATCAGTAGTTATAAAACTACTGAAGACATGGTATTGCTTCAGTTGTTTAGAATGAAACAGCAGTTGTACAAACGACTGAAGAGAAATTTCTCATCAGCTGTTTTCGTCAATTCTTAGCTTTTCAGCTGTTTCATACTGTCCTCAACACATTCATCAGCCTTTTTGGCGGATTTCAGTTGTTTCATAGGACATCAGTACTTATCTGTTTATACTGATTTCAGTAGTTGTAACTACATCAGTAGTTGGAACAGATAAAAGTAACAGTTTATGAGACATTTAGCCATCAGTAGTTATAAAAACTACTGAAGGAAAAGGACTCATCAGTACTTATATGTGACATGGGTACCAATGATCACAGTAATTACTACTGAAATCAGTAGTTGTCACTTATTCTAGCTGCAGCATACCAAGCCTTAACACCAGGTTTTGGAAAGTTGAACTATCCAAAGGCTTAGTAAAAATGTCTGCAAGCTCATCAGCACTAGGCACAAACTTAGGATCAATCAGACCTTTTTCAAAACAATCCCTTATAAAATGATGTCTGATCTCTATATGTTTGGTCCTAGAGTGCTGGACTGGATTTTTGACAATACACAGAGCTGAAGCACTATCCATTAACAATGGAGTCTTAGTCTCTGTAATGCCATAATCCAGAAGTTGGTTTTGAAGCCAGAGTACCTGAGATGTACAACTTGCAGCAGCAATGTACTCTGCTTCAGCAGTTGATGTAGCAACTGAGGTCTGTTTCTTGCTCTGCCAAGAAATCAAGCAGTTGCCTAGGAATTGACATCCACCAGAAGTTGATTTCCTGGTCAACTTACACCTGCATAGTCACTGTCAGAAAAAGCAACTAATTTACCAGAATGTCCAGTAGAATACCATAAACCTAGAGATGGAGTGCCTTGCAGATATCTAAAGATCCTCTTGACTGCAATCAGATGAGACTCTTTAGGTGCAGCCTGAAATCTAGCACAAACACATGTAGCAAACATAATATCTGGTCTAGAAGCTGTTAATATAAGACCAAACATCATACATCGTAAAGTGTTTCATCAACCACTTTACCTTTCTGATCTGTATCCAGTTGTGTGGTGCTGCACATGGGGGTAGAACAAGGCTTACAGTTTTGTAAATCAAACTTTTGCAAAAGATCTTTTGTGTATTTGGACTGATGAATGAAAATTCCATCAGCCTTTTGTTTGATTTGCAACCCCAGAAAGAACTGTAACTCTCCCATGGCACTCATTTCAAACTTCTGTTGCATCAACTTTGTAAAGGCATCACACAACTTTGGATCAGAGGATGCAAAAATGATATCATCTACATAAATTTGAACAAGTAGATTATGCTGCCCAGCTTTCTTAATGAATAAAGTCTTATCTATGGAGCCTCTAGTGAAATTATTTTCCAGAAGAAAGTTTGATAATGTCTCATACCAGGCTCTAGGAGCTTGTTTTAACCCATAAAGAGCCTTATCAAGCTTATACACCCAATTAGGATGTTTATTGTCCTCAAAGCCTGGAGGTTGACATACATAAACCTCTTCTTTAATTTTTCCATACAAAAATGCACTTTTGACATCCATTTGAAAAACTTTAAGGTTTTGATAAGCAGCATAAGCTAAAAACAATCGAATTGCTTCCAGTCTGGCTACAGGGGCAAAGGTTTCATCAATCAATACCTTCTTCTTGTGCAAACCCCTGAACAACCAGTCTGGCCTTGTTCTTAACAATAAGCCCATTTTCATCAGTTTTGTTCCTAAACACCCATTTAGTGCCTATTGCACACTTACCTGGAGGTAGAGGAACCAGTTCCCACACTTGCTGTTTCTTGAACTGAAGAAGCTCAAGCTGCATGGCATCAACATCCATTGTCCTTTAAAGCAATGTGATAATTCTTTGGCTCTTGCTGACTGATGAAGAGAGCATAGAAGCAGAAATTTGACAATTGACTTCTTGTTGATACTCCAGCAGTGATATCACCAATGATTTGAGACATAGGGTGATTCTTCAGATCTTGATACACAATGAGATCTGTGCAAGTGTTTGTAGCAGGCTCAGCAGTAACAGATGGTGATGGTGAATCATTTCTTGAAACCAATCAGTGGATGGTAATTCAAAGGAAGTTGAATTCGAAGAGATCTCATCAGCATTTGTTGTGGATGGTGCTACTGGAGCTACAGGAACATCAGGTCTAGCTGAATCAGGCAGTTGATCACTAAACCTGAAGAGGTGAGTACTGCAATCATCATCATCATCATACCAGCAGTACCACCAGGTGGTGAACTGTTGACAGGAGCAACAGCAGGAGTTTGATAAGGAACATATTGCAGTATGTCCAAATCAAATAACTCCACAGGGCTTTGTGGAATCTTGTCCTTTGGAGATTCATTGAACTTAACATGTAGAGTTTCTTCAACCATCTTTGTTCTGCAGTTGAAGACTCTGTATGCCTTGCAAGTAGATGAATAACCAACAAAATACCCTGCATCCACCTTAGGATCAAATTTATGGAGTTGATCCTTTGTGTTGAGAATAAAACAGGGACACCCAAATGCTTTGAAAAATGAAATCAGAGGAGCCAAATGATGGAGAACTTCATATGGAGTCTTCATCAACCTCTGATTTACTAAAACTCTATTTTGCACATAGCAAGCTGTGTTGACAGCTTCAGCCCAAAAGGTCAGTGGCAAACCTGAGTCAGCCAGCATGGACCTTGCAGCTTCAATGAGGGTCCTGTTCTTTCTCTCCACTACTCCATTTTGTTCTGGAGTCCTTGGGATGCTAAACTGCCTTTTGATCCCCTTGAAAGATAGAAGTCATCAAGTGTATGATTTCTGAATTCAGTTCCATTGTCACTCCTAATACACTTGACTGGAAGGGAATACTGCTTCTCAATATACAACACAAAGTGAATAATCTTCTGAGCAGCCTCATCCTTTGAATGTAGAAAGAAAGTCCATACAAATCTGGAGTAATCATCCACAATTACCAGACAGTATTTCTTCTTTGCCATGCTCATTACTCTCACAGGACCAAATAGATCCATATGCAGTAATTGCAAGCAGGCAGTGGACTTAGGCACTTCAATAGGAGGGAATGAGACTTTGTGCTGTTTTCCTTTTAAACAAGCAGTGCAGGTTTCATCACAGTGGAACTCCTTTATTGGTAAGCCTCTGACTAAACTATTGTGGGTAAGCTGATTCATGTTTTTGAGATTAACATGACCAAGCCTTCTGTGCCACAGTTTAGATTCTTGAGAAGAGGCTTTGGAAAATAGGCAAGGATTGCCTTTGAGATCTATTTTCTTGGAAAGATCTAAGGCATACACTCTTCCTGTCCTGTTGGCTCTCAGGAGAGTGTGATCATCCAACACCTTGTCAATCAAGTGCAAAACTTTGGATGACAGAATCCTACAGTTTTGACTGGTGAAAAGAGCAACATGGCCTTTATCACACATTTGACTGACACTCAAGAGATTGTACTTGAGATTTTCCACATGATTAACATCATCAATTTGATTTCTCCATTGGAGACAAAACCCTTACCAATGATGTAACCCCTAGCATCATTGCCAAAAGAAACAAATCCCTTCTTTCCTTGAGAGTAGTCATGAAGAAGAGAGCTGTCCCAGTCATGTGCATAGATCCCCCACTGTCTACATACCAGATGCTACTTTGGCATGTTGAAGAACCCTGCAATAATAAACAATCAGTTAGTTTTGGAGACCCAAACCTTTTTGGTTTTGGGCCTGGTCTCATCAATAGATGGTAAACTAACAGGTTTATTTGAAACAACAGCTGAGAGGAAGAAGATGGTGTAGAAGAGGAGTCCTTTGGCTTGGACCTCCTTTTCTGTGGTTTCAACATAGGAGCATCTAGTTGGTTAACTCTACCCAACAGATGTTGAACCATCATAACCAGCTGTGTCTGATTTTGTGATAAAGCTTTCAGCTCATCAGACACATTGCCAGTGGAGTTTGATAAGTTCCTATGTTGCACCTTCTTCTTCTGAGCACTCTCAGCTGTCACCTGTTTAACCCCTTCCTTTTTGGATTTCTTTGAGGACTTAAGGGTTACAGGATTTGATGTTGCTGATACAAATGTGGTCTCAAACTCAGTTTTCATTTTTACCATTTTCTCATTAATTTCTTCTTTTTGTTTGAGTTTGGAACCTCTTTTGTACCAACAATCATCTGTAAGATGATTGAACAAACCACATACTTCACATGGTTTCTTCTTCATCTTAGGTTGATCATCAACTAAAGAGGGTGAAGCAACTGAAGACTTGTTCTTCAATGCTTTGGAAGCATTGTTTGCTTTCTTGACTGCCTCTTTAGTAGTCTTCAAACTCTTTCTACTGGCAGTTTTCTTCTCTTCAGTACTGACAGCAGTTGAAGTTTGAACTTCAGGTGTTAAATCCTGCTCTCTAGTCCTTTCAGGACCTTCAGAATTAACTCCTGAGTTGATCAACTCATTGATCATGTGAGTGTCAGCATTTGAACCATCAACATCAGCTGATAGGTTCAAAGAGGGCTTGATGCTGACTGCTACTTCTGATTGTGCTGTATCAGAAGGTAGATCACATGATGTGATGGATTGGTTATCACTCTCACCATCAGATTCTACTTTGCTCTTGGAGTAAAATCTGTAGGTGGAGCAGTGTGATTGTAACCAATGCCAAACTTCACATTGGAAGCAGATTGCTTACTAAGAAGCATTTCAAAACCTTTGCATGATTGTACCCATCTATCACACTCTACCTGGGTAACTGCAAGGGTTTCTTTGAGATCTTTGTACTTCTCTAGAAGTACCTCTTCTCTAGCCTTATCATCAATTATTTGGCATTCAGTTTGTAAATCTCATCATTTTTATCTTTAAGCACAGACTCAAATTCAGCTTTGTTTTTGGAAATTATTTGTTCTAGCTCAATGTTCTTATTAATTAAAGCTACATTTGCTTCTCTAATGGAAGCAAATGCTGCTATGCATGGTTCAGAACATAATTTGGCTTTTGCCTCAGAGGATACCTGTGATACCTGAGGTGTAGAGGCATTAGAAAATGAAGTATCAGCAGACTCCAAAGCCATAAGAGCTAGATTCCCAAAAGGACTGTCACCACCATGTTGACCAGCACCTGAGAACAGTTGGTCATGACCAGACATGTCATCTGGTAAACTGCTCCAGTCAACAACTCCTGGGGTGAAGAAGCTGTGTTGTTGAGGTTGAGTTTGTTGATGAGATTGGGATGGCTGAGGTTCTGGTAGTGCATGAGGTTGTGGTGCCATAGGAACTTGAACTTGATTGACTGTGGCATGTAATAACAAGGGTACGGATATGGCATTTGACCCTGAGGAACAAAATATGCCGGAGATTGTGTTGAGGATGATGACTAGAAGTGACAGGATGTTGCTCTGTGTTGTTGACTATTGCCAGGAAAAGTCACAAAGGGTGCAGTGGAGTTAGATCCAGTTGATCTACACTCTCTTGCAAAGTGTCCAAGCCTTTGGCATTTGTGACACCTCAACTTGCTCTTGTCAAAACCAACTTTGGTTTTGCCAGAGAGTCCTGGGAATTTTCTTCCAGTTCTTTTATAGAACTTCTGAGATCTGATATTTATCAGGGCCATTTGGCTCAAAATATCCATCTCTTCTAAGTCGTCATCAGCAATCCCCTTGAGATCATCCATAATGAAGCATAAATTGTCATTATTACACCCAGTAAACTGACCATCAACACTCACAAATGCAGAATCAGAAGTGCTTGAAGAGAAATTAATATGCTCATCATACTGGCATTCAGATGAAGCATATTCTGACTCATGACCCACCAAGGCAGTGTTGCCTGGTACAAAGTCTTCAGTGAGCTTTCCAGATGAAGACAGCTTTCTCTTCTGTTCTATCTCTCTCTCAAACGTGAGCAGTTTCCCATGGAGTTGGGTGAGAGATAGTTTGTCCAAACTTGCACTGGAGCGTAGGACAATAGTATATGTGTCCCATCTCTCAGGCAGTGATCTGAGAAATCTGTTATTCATCTGAATATTTGTGTACTCAAGTTTGACCATTTTTAATTCAGAGATCAAACAAGAGAACCGCTCATATTGTTGAGTCAGTGTCTCACCCTTCTATGAGAAAATGTCTCATATTGTTGGGCAAGGATTTCTCTATTATTTGCCAAGACCTCATCTGTTCCTCCAAATTGTTCTTTCAAGGCATTCCAGAGGTCATGGGCAGTTTCATGATGCATTAGCCCAGAATAGATTTCATTGGCAGTGCCATGGCCAGAATTCCATGGGCTTTTGCATCAATTTCAAGCAACTTCTTATCCTCATCTGAGTATTGCTCCCTCCTCTTCGGAACCATTTGATTGGTTCCGGGTTATTCACCATAGGCTTGTGTGGACCATGTACCACTGATGTCCAACAACCTGCGCTGTTAACAGACAGGTGATGGAGCATTCGTCGTTGCCATATGTTATACTCATTCCTAACCAGCATTGGTGGCTTGGTTGAGGAACCAGTATTGTGAGGATCATTGGAGGGAGTAGTCATTTTCAGTTCAAAAACAATTTAATTCAAGCTTTTAAAAGTTTTACACAGACCACACAAACTCAATGAAAACCAAGAAAAGATCTCAGGATGAATGACCAGAAATACAGAAAATTCAATCTCTATAACCGTTTCTTGCAAAAACAAAAGCTAATTCAATCAAACTTAGATCTTGAATAGCAGTTTCAATGATCAATTATTAGATCGATCAATGATAACCTGCTCTGATACCATTTGACAGGATCAGCGATCACAAGTTTGATGTATTAGAGTTCAAAGCAGCGGAATAAGAACAGGAATTAGACAAATTGTAGCAAGAGATTAAGACACACGGTTATAGTGAGAGAATATATTTCTGATTCAAGGAATGTTTATAGATATGGAATATTCTAATCAAATCATTCAATCATTCATATATTACAATAGGTTGTCACTCCTTATATAGAGTGCAACAACACTGCTGTTATCACGGAAAGTGACAACTGGCAGATCTATTACAAAAATAACTAATCTTAACAAACTACTGAAATGTTCACAACTACTGAGAACATATCAGAGTGTTAAGTACAGAATATAAAACTACTGATTAGAAACTACTGAAACTACAACGACTGAAGAACAAGCTCTTCAGTCGTTTTACAAAACTACTGAAACTAGAAATATAAAACTACTGATATCACAACTACTGAAGAAGTACTCTTCAGCAGTTGTGACAAACTACTGACGCTTCAGTACTTGATCTTCAGACTTTGACCTTCAGATGTTTCATCAGCTGATGACTTCAGTAGATATCATCAGCTGATGTCTTCAGTCTTTGTCTTCAGACTTTGTACATCAGTTGTTGATCTTCAGCACTTGTAAACTCTTCAGCTGTTGTACTTCAGTACTTTGGTCTTTCAGCTTCAGCACTTGTGTTCTTCAGCTGTTCAGCTTCAGTACTGTGTCTTCAGCTGTTCAGCTTCAGTACTTGTGTTCTTCAGCTGTTGTACTTCAGCACTTAGTCTTCAGCTGTTGAAGTCTTCAGCACTTGATCTTCAGCTGTTGAAGTCTTCAGCACTTGTCAAACTGCTGATGAGGCTTTCAGCAGTTGTTGTGATACCATGTGGGACTTAGAGGTTTTCTGATCTTGGCTCATTGGTTCTTTTGGTCCAACAATAATCTTATTTGCAAAAAACGTATAGAAATAAAAGGATTCACATAATTAATTGGAAAATGTCCTAGATAGTAACAAAGTTTCAAAAGTGTTTAATTTAGTCACTCATGCTATTTTCTCAAATTGGAACTCCAACCGTAAAGCAAACATTATCCAAATTTTATTAGACAAGAAAGGATGATGGAAAAGATATTGGGAGTCTAGATTTTCAATATATCCAATTATATGTACAAAATTAAAAAAAACATGTTAGTTATGAAAAAAAAATAAAAAAAGTGCCTAAAATTTACGTCAACGTTCAGCATTAGCATCAAAAGATAGAAAAAAATATTTTCTAATGAATCCAAAAGTATAACATGCTAAAAAATATATTATGACTTGTAATTTGTATTAAATATAAAAATAAGTGATCTGATTGAAAACTTTAAACTTGAGTTATTAATTGAACACTTTTAAGTGGTTACTATTTTACAAAGTTATCCATATTTAATTTCAAGATACAATATTATAGTCGGGTAAAATGTTAGTATTACATGAAAGATAAATCATATAATATATTTAATTAAGTTATGAGAAATATAAAAATTTAATACTTGATTATTTTTAAATTATATTGTATCAGGTAAAATATTTGTGTTTACATATATATACATTAGTTTATACTTAAAACAAATGATGTAAATTAATAGTTTAGCCGTTCACTTAATATATTAGAAATATTGAATAAAGTAAATAATTTGAATTACAATTTGATAATTTAGTATTATTTACTTCCATATACGTTTGTATAAACTCAAAACCAAAACCATAAATTTGTTAAAAATATGTACATGCATAATTTTGTATAATTTATAAAATAATACATAGTAATAATAAATTATGAAAGGTCATTATTATTTGTATAAATCAATGTTGTTGAATTTATTAATTAAATATTTTATATTTTAATCGTATAACATTTTTGAGAATTGATTTTCAATCAAAGTATGCATAAAATGTGTTTTTATAGTTGATTTAATTTATTAATTATGTTTTCATTTTAAAAAACTTCCCATACGTATTTCAACTTTAAAATCAATATAAAATTATGAATTAGTTTTAAAGTGTGATTCTATTTCCAATTAAATAATTAAATAAAGCTAAAAACACACGTGGCAATAGTTTCTTAAGAATGTGCCAAGTGGGAATGTAGTTGCTGAAATTTTGTCATGTGATCCTTATATTATATATAGAGATATCTTTGATAATGGAAGAATAACAAACAGAAAAAAATTAATATATGTATAATAAAATAATGGTTAGTATTATGTAAAATGCAAGCAATATCATACTATATATTAAATATAGAAGATTCAAAATTCGAAATTATCACCCAAAATACTCGAATTGATTATTACAATTATAATTTAATATTTGTGAACTGCATATACTCTATTTGAGTATTCATAGTTATTTTTAAATTCAAATTTTAACTAATTAGTTAGTTTTTTAGGAAAAAATCCGAATTTAATTGTAGATTGAATTTTTAATTTACAGTTTCTAAATTTATGTTTTAATGATTAATCTTTAAAATCTAATTTTGAATGTTGTTTATTAGAAATAAAATACCATTTAAACATTTCCTTTAAAAACCATATTGCTAATAAAACGCCACGTGACAATTTTATGATGTGAAAACGCCATGTAGTAGTGCATTGACTAAAATCTTGACATGTGGTCAAACCTCCTTTCATTTATTATATATTGAGATTGAGATAACAAAAGATGTAGTTATATTTTTCTCCCTTACTATATGTGAGTATTTTTATACACTAGTTGTAGTTGTTTATAAGTTTCCAAAGTTATCTACTTAGTATTAGTTATAAAGCATGAATACAATTAATATTGCTCAATCTACAACATAACTTATATTAATACAAACTAATATCTAGATATTGTTCGATTTGTTTTGATACGAATTAATAAAATTTTTTTTTGCATATAGAATGAATAGTGATTTTATTGAGCAATGGGTTAAACTTGGTTTGCCTGCTAAGAGCAAGGTGAAAGCAGATAGCAACAATTTGGAGTTCTCAGATTTGTGTACCAAGTGTGAAAAGGTATGTTTATATATTTTTAACAATGATTTTTAAATTTTAACATAAATGCAACACAACCTAAATCACATAATTGATAGTATACTATTTTGTTTATTATTTTTGGAAAAACAATCTACACTCATGTATTTATAGCATGCTATTCTATCAAATAAATGGTTAAAGTGGTTGTAAGACTTTAAAGAGATTTCAGATAAAAGGCAAATTGGATTTTAGTTATCTAAATTATTATTAATTGGCCGATAATAATTCATACTATTGATTTAACCGGTAAAAATTTAAATTTTCATTTTTATTACCAACAACATAATTATTAAAAATTTACTATTGATTTCGACTTGATTTCATTTACAATAATGATTATGAATAAAATAGAAAAAACATACAAGCTAAACCAAGCCTAATATATATGTACAAGTCGAGTGTGAATGTATGATAATTATTCGCGCTGCAAACAAACCGAATGAACACGAACAAGGCCTTGTTCGTGTTCGTTCGTTAAGAAATAAACTTGTTCATAAACCTTCACGAACACTTACCGAACGAGATTTATTGTTCGTGTTCGTTCATTAAGAAAATGAATATGTTCATGAACTGTTCACAAACACTTACCGAACGCAAATGAACACAAACAAAAGCAAACGAACACAAACAACTCTTCATGAACATGACGAACACAAAAAAACTCATAAACACAAACGAATACAAATTATTATCGATTTATTTTAGAATAAAATTTATATTTTTATTACAAGCATTATACAAAATCAATAAAACTAAATAAGTAGTTAACATAGATACTAAAAAATACTTGATATAATAGTCATAAAAATAAGTGACACAATAATTAAGAATATAAACGAACACCTTAACGAACATAAACGAACACATTATCGAACGCTCACGAACAAACATTAACGAACATAACGAACACATTATCGAATGTTCACGAACATTAATGAACGAATGTGACTTGGTTCATGTTCGTTCGTTTAACTAAACAAACAGAATTTTCTTGTTCATGTTCGTTAATTTACTAAACGAACGAACATAAACGAACTTCCCGCCGAATAGTTCACGAACTGTTTGCTGAATGTTCAGTTCGTTTGCAGCCCTAATAATTATGCTACTAGATTATTGTTGGTAATAAAAATAAAAGTTAAGATTATTATCGCCCAAATCAATAATATGAAATTATGAATTATTATCAGTCAATGAGTAATAGTTTGAATTATTAAAATCCAATTTGTCTAGATAAAATTGATCAATTTAACTTGTAACATTAACAAATAATAACTACTTTTTTTCTCCTTTTTTATCAATTCGACTCCTTTTAACAAAATACATCTAAATTAATCGTTTTTCTTATATACACTTCGAATTTAACCGCATTTTATGATTTTTTTTGGTAACAACTACAGGAAGCTGTGAATGTGTCTTTGGGGAACCTATTAACATATCCATTTGTTAGAGAAGCTTTGGTCAGCAAGAAACTGTCACTAAAGGGAGCACATTATGACTTTCTGAATGGCGCTTTTGACCTTTGGAATCTTGACTTTGGCATTTCACCATCTCTACTTCAATGAGTTTTCACTCTCCATCAACAAAACTTGCTATGCATCTTTACAATAACTAAGCTTAAAAGTCTTTGATTTCATCAAACTTGTAAATTATGTTATGTGTTATATATATATGTATTTCAAGTTTCGATGTATCAGTCTTCTTGTTTCAGATAACTTTAGTTTGTGTAACATATCGTGTTTTAATAAGAAGAGTGTGACATATGACAGATTTAAATGATATGATTAAGAGAAATATTGTGTTCTTTACTAGCATGGATCAAACATTAAGATAACGTTTGGTACGCATGAATGAATGACAAAATGAAATGAATCATTAATGGTAAATGACTAAAGACTTGTTTGGTTGGTAAAGATAATAAAATAAACTATTATATTACATATATATTCTCTCAAATTCATATCATCTTCCCTCCTTTTTTTTATTTTATCCCTTCTTCCATTATTATTCACCAACACCACCCACTCACTAACCACAACAACCATTATTGGCCACCAAGATTATTCGTCACCGGCAACCACCACCAGGCATCACCACCACCACCACCACGGTCCACCACCACCAACCATCGACCAAATAAGGTACATATGACTTTTTTGATACGAGTTGTTAATTGTACTTTATCTTAAGGTGATTCTATGTTTTTTCTATAAACTTTATAAAAAATAATTTTCGAATAATGCTTTTAAAAGTTTTATGCATTTTCTAAAATTTTATATCCTGTGAAAATACTAAAATTTGATAGTGTAGAAATTTGTGTAGTTTAAGCATTGTTTTGAAAACCGATTGAATCGGTTAGGCCGGAAAGCATACTCCAATCCGGTCAAGTTTGATGCTTACAACCATTTTGACGACCGGTAGTCGAACTGAGAACCGGACGTTTCAGGATCTTCTAACATATATTTATTATAATAATTATAGTTGTAGTTTATTTTTATATTCGGTCCGAACAATCGAACGAACCAATAAGGTATCTGATTTTAAAAAGTGAGCTTAAAAGTATAGTAGAAAAGTTGTTAAACGAAAAGATTGACAAATTGAATATCCATGGGTCCAAACTGGGATCCAGATTCGTTTACCCTACCTATAAAAACTAATTCTACTATCATCATCATCAATTTCAGTTTCTACACAGATCTTTCAACCCCTTTTCTCGATTTTACCCAAAATCCGTTACTTGCAATCATGTTAGTCGATCTTCATTTCCCCTATTTATGATTCATATCTCAATTTCTAGGTATCAATTTTCATATTGATTTTTCAATTTTGTTCTTCGCACAATTGGAATCTGATTTCTGAGTCGTGAGTTCACATAAGAACACTGTTTTCCTGTCAAAATCATACAAAATTGTCGATTATTGTTGAAATAGAATAATTTTGGGTCCTGATCTTGTTTGATCGATTTAGAGAAGTTAGAAGAATGCTGAAGATTCAAGCTGATTGTTGAATTCGTTAAAATTAGGTTTGATTTGAACTTCATGCATGTATCTGTTCGTTTTCTTTTGGATCGATGGTTACCCCCAAAATTACATGTTTTTCTTATTTGTTTGTATGTGCTGAATCGTACCATGAAAAAACTCGATTTTTTTAATTCCTAAAGCTGTTGTGTGTTATGATCCTATGATAGTATGATTGATGATCATCATACATCCTTACACAATGTTAAAATTTAAGTTAGAGAATGTTGTAGTAGTTTTAGTTCATGCAAGCATCTATACATCTTTGAACCAAAGGACATTTAACACAATGGTATAGTTGTGGTTTCTCACTCAAGAGGTGTAGAATTAGGAGAAGATATAGTGGGTGTGTGAGTTAATTGTTCAAATAAAATAATGATTCTTTGTCATAGTACACAGCTGAGTATGCAAAAATATCAAAATTTTAGGTTCTTATAGTATCAATAATCTTATTATTGGTAATTATTCTGTAGTTTTAGTTAATGCGTGTTATCTTTTTTTGGCAGTAAATTATGATTTTTTGAGCTTAATGCAATTGAAACAATAAAAATAGCAAATTAGGTTGGGATGTTATCAATTTAGTCTTCCAATCAAAAGAATTTCTTGTTAATGTTGTTACTGACGTAGCCTTGTAAAAGTGTGTTTTGCATAGGTATTTTGTTAGATTTCATCATGTAGGTATGAATCTAGTGCCTTGTCTGAATAGTTTTGCTATTGATGAATATTAGGGTTTCTTGGAAGATGGCTGAACAAATTAAGCAGCAACCAGCTTTTATTAAGATCAACCAACTTCGTCCTGGTGCTTTTGGTCTTAACCTAACTGTAAAAGTGGTTAGCTCAAAATCAATAATGACAAGAGGTCGCAATGGAACTCAAGGTCGAAACATTCGTCTAGCTGAATGTTTAGTTGGCGATGAAACTGGAATTGTTGTTTTTACTGCTAGAAATGACCAAGGTATGTTTTACTTGATCAATATTTATAAAAGAGCATTCCGCTTTGCTGGTATGATAGTGTTTGGGTATGGTATGGGTTTGAAGGAATGCGTTTGACATCCTTAAAACTGGCTAACCTCCATACCCACATCAAGGTTGGGTTTAGATATCCATACTCATTGCCAGTATGTAATAAACCCGTACCCATAGTGATCTCCAAGTTCAAACCAAATGCCACATGTGTTTGGGTTGGGGGCTTTGAATGTGGGAATGGATTAGGGATCATGGAGTGTTTTTGGTTTGAGGGTTTTGGGTTTAAACTAGATTTGAAACTCTTAAAATTGGATTTTTCTAAACCTGTAAAGGGGGTTTGGATATTGGAATCTCATACATTCCACTATACTCTTACTATCAAACCCGTACCCCTAGTGAATCCTATTTACCAATCAAACGCCATACTAAGGCTTATTGCATGTCAAAGCTTGTTTTAACACTTGACATTTCATCACGTGTTTTATAAAATATACGTAGGTAGTATTGATCAATTTCGGTTTTAATTATTACAAATACTCGGACATGATTGGTAAGACTACTTCCAAATTAGGAATTATAATGAAACCCTTATAATATTCGGTTTTAATTATTTCAGTTAGTCGTTGTTCCTTTTTTACTTTTTTGTTCTTTTTCCATCAAATGGATTTCCTGTTTGTTCGCTCAACTAATCTATACCTTTATAGATTTTCTCTTCCATCTAACTCACAAAAATATGCACATTTCCCAGTTGATGCCATGAAGGAAGGCAGTATTGTAATCTTGCGAAATGCAAAAATCGACATGTACAAAGGGTCAATGAGACTTGCAGTTGACAAATGGGGTCGTGTTGAAGTAACTGAACCAGCTAATTTTAATTTTAAGGAGGACAACAACCTGTCACTCATCGAGTTTGAACTTATCACCGTTGAAGAGTAAGAAGTTACCCTCTCGCCTTAGCCCTCGACTGTAAACGATCCTCTCTTCTTGTATAAAAGGGTTGTTTTATTACAGCTTTACTGTAAGCTTGTTTTGACCCTTTTATGTTTTTAATTTATAGTCTATTAGTGTTACTAACTGGCGTTTATTTTGATCAACAATGAGATGAGAAATAACCTTTTGAGATTATATAAGTTTAAATTTCATGTTGTTGTTTTTGTCAGCCAATGTTCACATGATTTGCAATCTGGTTGCTATATTTCTTTTTTATTTGGGAAAGTTTGAATCTGATAAAATTGCATGAGACAGTGAAGCCTATTTTTGAGACTCTCTCTACAAGTGATTATGGCTTCATCGAGTTCCAACAAATGATTATGGTTAATGGAGTTGATAAACTGTTTGAGACAGACCTAAGCATACAAACCGAAGAAAGTCGGACGATTTGTAACCCATACAAACCGAGGCTTCTATGTCAACAAGCCAAATCGTGGTCCGCAAACGCTTAAGAGTTAAAAATACGGTTTTAGATATCATACATAAAATGATTTATTAGTTAGATTATAAGTTGAAAGAATCTATCTCAAATGAATCAGTTGCTTCTATGTCAACAAGCCAAATCGATGGAAAAGAAATGATGTTTGCCCCCATCCTTTGTTGGATGATGAAGTTTTGAGAGTGCGTCGATCGTTGGAAGTCTGTTGAACCACTAGAACTACTGATTTATCAACCACATTGATTTCTTAATCATCGCTTCTTATAAACAAATATTTATTCCTTTGCAAAACATTAACGTGATTCTATGATGATATGTAGTGATAATTTTTTAAAATGGTTATATGTTACACAATCTACAATAATTCATTTAATCTACATTACAACTAATTTATGTCATTTTTTATAGACGACGATTGAACACTTACCTTAGAAAGAACTTTACTATTCGCCTCTTTTAACCTTAAGAAGATATTGCAATCGAATTTAGAATGCCCTCTTCTCTATTTTGAAAAAGGACCTCTTACGATAGTTGACAGACAATTTTTAAATGGCTTTGTCATTGAACCAAACCTCCAACTTGAAAAAAACAACATATCAAGTTTATTAAACAACATGTTAATTCTTAAATTAAGCGATGATCCAACCAAACCGTTTCAACATTCTCTTTATTATGCTTATCAAATTATTAGAAACAAATATTTTATGTATTGATGAAAGGTTAAAAAAATCATTTTGTTAACATTTCGTTTAAAAATTAACAACAACGTAAAATGTTATGTCCCTAAGGTAACATTCTCTTTATTATGTTTATTAAATTTTTAGAAACAAAATATGTTTTGCATTGATAAAAGGTTAAAAAGTTAAATTCCATCTTTCTTACATTTTGTCATAATTTACCACAAGGTAAATATTATGTCTCTTAGCTCACCTTGACCTAATAATAGCTAAGGCTTTTAATCGACAATAAGATTTAATTTATCAAAAGCTAACAAGAAGCTAGAAAATATAAATTTTTATCAAAATATTCTCTTTAAGAGATTGATAATTCAAAGACTGATAATTTCAACATATATAAGTTTAAATTTCATGTTGTTGTTTTTGTCAGCCAATGTTCACATGATTTGCAATCTGGTTGCTATATTTCTTTTTTATTTGGGAAAGTTTGAATCTGATAAAATTGCATGAGACAGTGAAGCCTATTTTTGAGACTCTCTCTACAAGTGATTATGGCTTCATCGAGTTCCAACAAATGATTATGGTTAATGGAGTTGATAAACTGTTTGAGACAGACTAAGCATACAAACCGAAGAAAGTCGGACGATTTGTAACCCATACAAACCGAGGCTTCTATGTCAACAAGCCAAATCGTGGTCCGCAAACGCTTAAGAGTTAAAAATACGGTTTTAGATATCATACATAAAATGATTTATTAGTTAGATTATAAGTTGAAAGAATCTATCTCAAATGAATCAGTTGCTTCTATGTCAACAAGCCAAATCGATGGAAAAGAAATGATGTTTGCCCCCATCCTTTGTTGGATGATGAAGTTTTGAGAGTGCGTCGATCGTTGGAAGTCTGTTGAACCACTAGAACTACTGATTTATCAACCACATTGATTTCTTAATCATCGCTTCTTATAAACAAATATTTATTCCTTTGCAAAACATTAACGTGATTCTATGATGATATGTAGTGATAATTTTTTAAAATGGTTATATGTTACACAATCTACAATAATTCATTTAATCTACATTACAACTAATTTATGTCAATTTTTTATAGACGACGATTGAACACTTACCTTAGAAAGAACTTTACTATTCGCCTCTTTTACCTTAAGAAGATATTGCAATCGAATTTAGAATGCCCTCTTCTCTATTTTGAAAAAGGACCTCTTACGATAGTTGACAGACAATTTTTAAATGGCTTTGTCATTGAACCAAACCTCCAACTTGAAAAAAACAACATATCAAGTTTATTAAACAACATGTTAATTCTTAAATTAAGCGATGATCCAACCAAACCGTTTCAACATTCTCTTTATTATGCTTATCAAATTATTAGAAACAAATATTTTATGTATTGATGAAAGGTTAAAAAAATCATTTTGTTAACATTTCGTTTAAAAATTAACAACAACGTAAAATGTTATGTCCCTAAGGTAACATTCTCTTTATTATGTTTATTAAATTTTTAGAAACAAAATATGTTTTGCATTGATAAAAGGTTAAAAAGTTAAATTCCATCTTTCTTACATTTTGTCATAATTTACCACAAGGTAAATATTATGTCTCTTAGCTCACCTTGACCTAATAATAGCTAAGGCTTTTAATCGACAATAAGATTTAATTTATCAAAAGCTAACAAGAAGCTAGAAAATATAAATTTTTATCAAAATATTCTCTTTAAGAGATTGATAATTCAAAGACTGATAATTTCAACATAATATAAGTTTAAAAACATATTCTAATAATAACATTTATGAATGAATTGTCTACAGCATCCTATCCCTATTGGTCCACCTGTCTATTTTTTAATTTATTATTTTCCATTTCAGTAAATCAATGCAAATATAAAACCAGGTCCTCGCCACCTAAGCTCAAGTCTCGTGCATTCATATTTAATAATTAGGTTAGAGCTCATGTATTATATATGTGAAATAAATAAATATATTAAAATTATTAGTTTTATAAATATTTTATATTTTAGATGTTATTATCCATTGTTGAAATAAAAATAATGAATATTTAAAATTATAACACATAATGAATTAAAAATTATTACTTTATATTTAATATGTATTAATAATTATTAAAATAACTACATTTATATTTTAGATGTTTAATAGTTTTATTTTTTTATATACAATAATTATCATTTAATATGAGAGAGACAATAAACACAAATATAAATATTTTTTGTTTTAACATATTTTAGTTAAAAAAGAAAGTCAAACTAATTGTTTTTATTATTTTGGTATTTATTATGAAAGAAAGGCAGGAAAATACTATTTTTTGTTATGCTAGAATGTTGACACGTGTCATTTGATATGCTAGAATGATGACACGTGACTTAAGAAAACCTTTTTTTATTATAAGTTATAGATTATAGAGTTTTGTTGTTTTTTTCTGCTATTTTTTGCTACTTTTTCATTTATTTTCTATTTTTTATGTTATGTAAATGAAAATTAAATAATTTACATTTTGATTTCTTTTCTTTTTATTTCATTTACTACTTAACTACACGTTTTTATATCAACTATATAATTCATAATCTTTACTCACACCAAATGTATATTTTTTTACACTTTATAATATACTGTTATGACATTATTATTAACTATGTACATTTACTTATCACATATTTATATGTTTCATACATACTCAAGAAGCTTCAGTAGACATGTACAATGACCCTGAAGCATAACCATACCTGCAGCAAAGCGCGTTGTACCTTGTAGAGTATGTGAGTTTATCGTTTCTAAAAAAAATTAGAGAATAAATATATCCATATTATTCTTGTAGATGCCATTCTTCCAAAACTTTTAGGGGGGCATTATGTCACTCCACCAAAACCTTCAGGGCCATACTTGTGTTTTCCCCAAACGTCAAAAACCTCAAAACGTCGTCGTCACGGGCACTCTACCCGCCTATAACGAATTACGAAATCAACAATAATATCGTGACAACAACAGCGAAGCTATGACCGTTTCATCTCCTTCTTGAACGCTCCCGATATACGCTCCCATTTTCAAATTCGACCCTAAAAAACCCCTCATAATTCGATTCCCACACTTTAACCAAACACCCACATCGTATTTCATCAAGATTCTGCTCTTTTTCCGCTTTCAAATCGGTGAAAAACCAAAGATTTGGGGATGAAATGGCGGTGTTGACACCAGGGGTGTTGTTGAAGCTGCTTGAAGCGATGGATTCAGGGGTGAAACCCACGAGTGAACACATGAACTCGGTGTTACAAGTTGGGGAGATTGTTCCTGTTGATCTTGATGTGAAGGATTTATGGCCGAAAGATGGGTTTTACGTTAAGGTTTCGGATTCTTTACATTGGGTTTATGTGAGTTTTCCTTGTGATATGATTCTCTGTGATGAAATTCAGCTTGGGCAGTTTGTGTTTGTGGAGAAATTGGAACGTGGGTCGCCTGTTCCTGTGGCGAAAGGGGTTAAACCGCTTCCTGGCCGCCACCCGTTTGTTGGAATGCCTGAACCGTTGATCGGGTTTGATGCAAAAGGCGAGATGATCAATCGAAAGATTGACGTGAATTGTGATCATATGTTGTTTACTCCTAGAAGGGGTTCATGGGTCACTGCACAAAAGAAAGATCATGATGTTTGTGCATCACCTAAGGTTTTGAACCCAATCTCATTGAAAACTGATCAGTGTTCACATGTGAATTTGAATCCAAACGTGAAACTGTCGGCTGCTAGAAGAAGTTCTTGGGTTACAGGAGTTAAAAGAGAGAATGGAGTTTGTGGATCATCGTCACCTATGGGTTTGAAATCAACTCCTTTTGATCAGTGTACGCCTGTGAAGAAGTGTTCTTCGGTGATTAGCTCCAGATCAGCTCAAAAGATTGGGTCAAACCGTAGAGCGTCGTTGTCTAGATTGACTGAAAGTCCTGTGGTTGTGAGTAAAAGATGTGTTGCATCTTGTATGGTGAAGATTCCACAAAGCAAGAGTAGAGTAATGGATAAAAATGTAAAGACATCAGCAACATTAGCAAGTCCCTTTAATTCAGCTGTAGGTACATCTTCTCTCTTTGTTATTATTATTATAAACATATTATTAAGTTGTAGGGGATTGTAGTTTGAATCTTGACAGTTGACATGCCTAATTCTGGTTTCACATGTGCATTTTCTTCATTACTTGTATGCTTTCTTGATCTTGGCAAATACATGAATTAGAAACGAGTCTCGCATTTTTTTCCTGGTTTTAGCAACCAACTTTTAACTTAGACGTAAGGTAGAAACCAACTTACCATTCATTATAAATGATTTTTACTTGTATCTTGTTGAAGTCATGCGAGTCGCCGCAAGGGATGCTACATATGAACAACGCTTTTGTAAGAAAAATGTTACCGCATTAATTCATTCACAAGTTTGAAAAAATGATAAATTTTCAAATTTATATTTTAAAATAATCATTAATTGTCAAATAAGTCGTCATGTGGCTTATACGTATACACTAAAATGACAAATAAGATGTCACATCAACGGTTTTGAAAAATCAGCAAAAAAATGCCCAAATTCTGGTTGAATAGGTCATACGTTGCTACAACTGGTAATAAAATGTAACTTGGTAATACAAGACGCCTGTCAAAATGTGAATTTTTTTTATGAAAATTTTTCATAACTCATAAGATTAAGTGTTTTAATTGGTAAATTGTAGGTAAATAAAAGTGTCACAACACCAAGTTCACAGGGTACAAGAGTATTGTCTTCTCCTCATTCATCTTCCAAAACAAGTTTGTCATTTAATTTGCCACAAAAGCTTAGCTTACTGGGAAAGGTAACTTCAAATCCTTCAGCCTTTTGTTTCTTATCATTTCACAATCATAAAAAGTTTCTTAAAGTTTTTTCGAACTTTTATGAAATATGAATGATACATTGTAGGAAGCTGTCCAACAGCAAGATAGAGCACAGAAAATCGCCCTTCAAGCACTTAGAAAAGCCTCAGCCACCGAAACTCTTGTCTGGTCTCTCAAGTATGACTTTTTGATCCTACTCATTATTATCATGGAGGTCCCAATTTGACCCATTTCTTATAAATGGGTCAGATTTGGTTTATTTACATAATATTTGATCAGGTTAAACAGGTTAAATGGTCTGAATGTTGCCCATTGTGTACTTTTAATAAATACAACCTCCTAAGTCACTTTACTTTAGTATTTACATAATATAATGCGTTAATTTTTAATTAAAACTCTAAAAAGTGGTTGCGCGACCCGTTTTGACCTTCACTAAAAATGACCTAGTTCTTTTATATCAAACAAGTCAAAATTTTCAAAACTTAAATAAAAGCCTAAATTGCAACCTGGTCAAATAGGCTATATGGGTCAAATGGGTTGAAGAATGCCCGAAGTGTTTCCAAATGCTTACATCCTTTTTAAAATAAGATTATTTTTTTAAAACAGTTATTAGTACAATCTTTTTGGTGTATGAAACTACAAAAAGAGTGGACAAAAAAGTGCTGACTGGTCAGCACCCAACCCAAGCCGACCCGCCCATCTTGCTGCCTCTAACATCAAGTTTATATTTGTGTTGCAGAACTTTATCTGCTTTGACCAAGTCAGCCAACCCTGATGACCCAACAGACTATTTTGACCAGTTTCTTGAGTTCCATAACCAAATTGTTCAGGCCATAGCCACCATGGTGTCGGTCAAAGCAGCAACCGAAACACTAATGAAGAATCAAAAGACACCCACATCCTGCATGATATCATGAACGACAACACGTCCAAGAGAAAATCTCCATCACACCAGGTCAACAAAAGACAATGGTCCTCACAAAACACTCGAGATCATCTGGAAGTCTGAACGATACGATTCAACTCGGGAAGGAGATTGAGAAAGAGGCTGGAAACTGGTTCATGGAGTTCTTGGATAAATCTTTGGAAAATGGTATGAAAAAGTCAAAATCAGATGGTATAAAAGTTCCTCAATTCCTTGTTAAAAAGGTTTTGAATTGGGTGGAAATTGAACAATTTGATTCTAGCAAGAGGCCATTGCATCCAAAAGCAGTAGATATTGCAAGGAAATTGAGGATCAAATTAAGAAATTCTTGAATATTTGTTTAGATTGATTGTGTCACATATGCCGCTTGATACAATATGAAACATGTTTTTAGTTTCGACAAAGTGATATCTTTCATCACAATACAAGGCAAAATTGTTATTTGTTGATGTAACTTGTTTTTTTTCCTTCCATATGACAACATTATCTTTTCGTTCTCTAACGAATGATTCGTGGCCAATAAACGTGTTAGATAGTTGGCGAATGACGCTATTTGAACAAGTATATACCTTATAACTTCCTTAATCATTTAGTTTTGAAATAATTTTTGTATTAGTTAATTATTATTTATAAGATGTTGAGAGAAGTTTCTTTTTATTAAAGTCTATTATAAAGTATTGAAAAGACAACATTCAATCCGGATGAAAACCTGACTTGAGCCCAACAAGACAGCCCAATCTGATAAACTAGGCCTAGCCCAAAAAAATACTCAGAGGGAAGTTATTGAGGACGCTTAGGAAACGTGGCTACAAAATGTTGAGGAGGTGGCTAGAGGGTCACATCACAATCGGAGTTGTGGGTAGTCGAAAAAGTAAGTAATAATCGATCAAGATTCATTTTTATTCAGACACTAACCCTGAAAAGCCTGGCGGAAATCGGATCAGAAGTCTTATCCTCAAATTTACGGATAGGAACTCTTTCGAGACAACTAGGTGGAAATCTTTTCCGAAAAGCCTAGTTGTGTCACTGACAAAGTCCGCGAAATGGCAAACAATTAAAAAGAAGTAAAAACTTGAAATTGTGAATTTTCTAGGTGGTCTGTCGGTAAATCTTCGACTGCTCTTTTCGTCGATGACTCTTCTATTTAGTTGTGTATAATGAATAAGTAGTACAAAATGGATCAATATGATAGTTTTTGTTTGCAATATGCTTGGTCTAGTAAATATGATTTTGTTAGCACTATTTTAGTGATGCTTGGATAACTTAGATTCACCTTAATGTGTAGCTTGTTCACTGTATATCACTATATACATATATATGCTGTTATGAAGTTACAAGTGAATACATAATCTTGAATAATACCTTAAAAATATAGTGTAGACGTATACAATTTTGTTTTTAAACATTAATTCCTACGTATTCAACTTAACATTGCTAGCTTTTATTTGGTGTGTAATTTCAGGTGAACAAAAAGTAAAAGTTTTAAGACGAATAAATGAAACATTTGTTATCAATCTCGTGATTATTAGTCTTTTGTATACATAATTAGATCACAAGATCTCCTATGTCATCTTAATGATAGTAACTTGTAACCTCCAACCATGTTTTGTATATAATTTGGCTTTCAAACTTGACATATCATTAGTTTTAATGGTTTTATTAAACATGATTATTCAACCTTCTTATGTAAGAAATATATATAATCTATACAATTATATAAAATAATTCTTTGGACTGATTTTAATCCAATTTCAAAACACTTAAAAACAATATTGTACCATTTGATACAAATAATTATGCATAAACAACTTGTTGTTTATAATTTTGTCCCTTCATATATGGTATATAGATATGTTTGATATGTCACATCGGCCAAGTAAGACAACAAAATAAGAGTTCAACATCAATAAAAATTGATACACGGACTTGAGGGGAAACAATCTCATGATTTACGCAACATTTGTTGCGTAAGACCATGAAAAAGATCAATTACAGTTTAAATTTAAAAGTATTTATTTTTTTATATTTTTTCTTGGTTTATCTCCGGCTTATATGTTTTGGTTTGATTTGTGTTCTTTGTGTTTAACATGGTAGGTATGTCATATTTAAGTTTAAAGTTTTTTTAATTATAAATTTATGTTATTCAGTTTATAAACAACTATTGATATTTTACCAGGATAATCAATTAGTGTTTATTTTTAACTTTAGATCCTGATAAATTTAGATATACAAGAGAGATGATGTTTTTACGTTGACATTTAAGATTTAATTTAGAGGACATCGACAATTCTTTTATATATATTATGATTTAATTATAAAATTATTCAAAAATCAGGATTAGAATAGACATTATCTCGCATAGCACAAATGTGCCTACTATTTTATAATTATAAAACTTTAATGATTTTAAAATGAACATCCTTCTAATTTTTACTATGATAAAGTAAGTGCAATACAAACCTATCATACAAACCTTAGGTTAATACCAATAAAACAACAAGGTCCTTGTGTCCTATAAACTTATTTAAAATACACATAGTTAAAAAAAGACTTGTAATATAGTTACACAGGCATTCAATCCGTAGGGTTGAGATCGGTTTCTAACCCCAGGGCGGTCCCGAAAATTCCCAAGAGACCTTGGACCCTGGACGAGAACAAAAATTTGCTCTCTGTAAAACGACGTATAAAAAAGTCTAAACCGAATAACATGTATATTAAAAATCTATAATACGATGATAACTGTTATAAAAATAAATAAAACAAAAGTATTGTATTAAAATAATTTGATTTACTTAAACGAATCGAAAAGTTCTTTTAGCATTTTTGAAAACAAAGATCTCAATCAAATTTTCATATTAAATTAAGTTTAGATCGGGTAAATGATATTGTGCTAAATTATTTAAAATGCTAATAAGCTTTAGATATGTTTAATAAGTTAAAATAATTAAAATGTTATTGGGTTTTTCTAATGAGTTTATTAATAGTGTATAGCTTTATATATATATATATATATATATATATAATAAAATATAATTTTATAAAGATTCTAGGCCCTTGAGAAGACCGGGCCTTGGGCGGTCGCCCACCTTGCCCCCACTCAGGGCTGGCCTTGCCTAACCCTATACGTTAAAACCGGTTTCAACCCGAATCGACTCGATTTCAAGCAGGTTTCAAACCCAAACCAACCTGGTCACCCCCACACAAATTGTTTCAATCGATCAGGATAAAAAACTGGTTTTTGACTTTTGTTGACCCGACCCAAACCTATTTGTGATGAAAACTCGATTTTTACACAACTACTTTTAAATATGTGGAAATGAATAAAACCAGAAAATATTGTTTGGATGGTCCAATACGGTGTCCAACTGCAAACCTTTTGGTCTTTTTACCTAACTGACCCCTCCATATTAATTATCACATAATAAATAGAAGCAAAATTGGACCTATAATGTCACAAAATTATGAATGCAACGTCTTGTTTAATGTTTAAACAGCTGTGAACACCCAAATTACAGTTAAGCATCTTACAATTATCATGCATTTTTCCAAATGTGTCACCATCAACGTCCATAATTATATAGTTTTTTGAAAAATATATTAAAATCTATCAAAATACAAGATCCACAAAAGTTATGATCAATGTAAGA
Source organism: Flaveria trinervia (assembly GCA_025506515.1). Classification (NCBI taxonomy): domain Eukaryota; kingdom Viridiplantae; phylum Streptophyta; class Magnoliopsida; order Asterales; family Asteraceae; genus Flaveria; species Flaveria trinervia. The sequence continues at coordinate 689,558 of CM046446.1, forward strand.
TTATGATAAGGGTGAACTTTTGTGTTTTTTTCTCTTTTTTAGACAAATTGTTTTTATTAAAATCTGGATTCACTCACTATTACTATATACACTTTCCTATTGATCTGATTGATTCTAACCCTATATGTTCGTATTGGACTGTGTCTGTATAGGATTACTATATGTGTCCTTTCGCGCCGAATACGGTAGTATAAGGCTTTTATGTATTTGTATAAGGCTTCTTACGCTTGTATATGACAATAGGGAATAAATTGAGTAAAATCAAAGGCGAGTGGTATGTTTAATACAACCTATTATATTAATAAGTTTGTGTAGAACATTGCTTCTATTTCAAAAAAATATTAAGAAAAAATGGATAAAAAATATAGAAATACACGAGTGACATTATTCTTATATCATATGCTTATAGGATTAATGTGTATATCATGCAAAACTACAACGTAAATAAGACAGAAAGAAAGAGATTCATAGAAATTTATCTATTGTACTAGGTTATTAAACTTAATCCGATAATATAATAAAAATATATCATTAACAATAATATATTTTTAAAGGGTTGTTTGACAACTTCTAAATGATTAAGTGTTGAACCAATAAAAGGTCTGAACCATTAACAGGTTTGAAATAACTATATCGTTTAACTATTCAAATTCAAATGTCTGACCAATTCAGATAAAAAGTCTTAATATTCAGTATTAGACCTCTTAACCATTCAGCACTAGTATAATGTTTAACCATTCAGAAACAAATGTTTGAACTATTCAAACATTTGTTGAACTATTCAGACAACTAAATCATTAAATGATTGATTGAAACACTGTCAAATAGCCCCTAACAAAGTAACCAAAAAGTTTCTAAAACCTGAATATGTTTTTGCGTAATTTTGTATCATTTGTATATTAAGTTTTAATATTTTAACCAGCTTGATATAAAATATAAATTACTTATAAGTAAACAAGTTAATATTGATAACTAATAATCACAATGTCAATAAAATGTTAAGAACGAAGATGCAATTATGTATTTGTTATCAAGTGGAGTATTCGAATATCGTATTGTACATGCTGTAGTTGAGTAGTTCGGGTTGGTGGCGCTACCTTTGAAATTACCATTTAATAATTAAGTTCTTAATTTTTTTAATTTAAAATATAATATATATACTTTTTTTAACTTTTAATACATGATGTTATATATAAATTCAGCCATGGCATTGCTATATATATTTAATTTTTAACTACATTTTGAAAAAACTTTTAAAAACTAGGTCGTGTAAAAATTATATATTTTGATATTACTTTGTGTTGTATAAAATTAGAATATTTTAAATATTGACTATTTTTAATAAGTATATAAAACTAGGTTAGAACTCATGTATTACATGAGTGGAATAAATAAAACATATTAAAATAATTAGTTTTTTATGAATATTTTATTTTTTAAATATTATTATTTATTGATTAAATAAAAATATAATAAATATTTAAAAGTTATAACACATATTGAATTAAAATTAGTACTCTATATTAATATGTATTAATAAATTATTAAAATAATTACATTTATATTTTAAGCGTTAATAGTTTAATTTACTTATATACAATAATTTCATTTAATATGAGAGAGAAAAGAAACACAAATATAGATTTATATTTTTAAACATATTTTAGTTAAAAAAGAAAGTCAAATTAATTATTTTTATAATTTTTGTATTTATTGGAAGAGAGATGCGGGAAAATGATTTTTGTGATATGCTACAATGATGATACGTGTCATTTGATATGCTAGAATGATGACATGTGTCTTAAGAAAACCTTCTTTTATTATAAGTTATAGATAACGATGAAAATAGATCGTATGTGAAGTACGACTCGCTTATATATGAAAATCCACTAGATATAAATTTAAAACTACTAAAGAATTACCAACTTAAGACGTCGTTAATTATCAACACAAACACAATATAATTTTAAATTATCATAAATTATATTTGGTTCTCATATGTTTTATTTTTGAATAATCCCAAAACAATATATGAAAAAAATTATCTGTCTCCACATCAAAACAGCCAAGCAACCAACGGAAACATTGTATATAAACCAAATCCACCATTCCAACTATCAATGTAACACTTTCAACTCTAAAGAAAATGACATTTTTGCATCAAAGGTTTCTTCATTCATGTTCAATCATGTTTACAATTTCCCAGTTCCTCTTAGTTTCATCTCGAGGGCCGATATATAAGCCCCCAAGCGTCGAGCGATTAACTGATCGTTTTCGTTCCACACCGCTTAATGGGAAGATGTCAACTTTCTTTGGAGCGTCAAACATTCATATGAAAAACAATGGATCGTATGCGGATATTGTTTTAGATAAAATTTCAGGTAAAACAACCATTATATTTATGAATTTATACATTCTATGACGGTTTATATCATATATTGTGTATCTTTATTTTTTTGTTCTTTTTTTAGGTTCGGGATTGGTTTCGAAAGATAGATACCACCATGGATTCTTTAGTGTTGCAATAAAGCTTCCAACGGGGGACACTTCAGGAGTAGTACTTGCTTTCTATGTGAGTTATTCTTTTACTGTAATCCAAGTGTGTTTGACTTTTAATAAAAAATTCAAAATACCCTTGTTCTTTTTGACGTACAGATGTCCAATTCAGATGTTTTTCCACACAACCATGACGAAATTGACTTTGAATTACTTGGGCATGAGAAACGAAGACAATGGGTTCTTCAAACAAATATTTATGGAAATGGTAGTGTCAAAACAGGAAGAGAAGAAAAATTCTACCTTTGGTTTGACCCTACACAAGATTTTCATCAATATAGCATGTTATGGAACACCCATCACATAGTGTAAGTTTCATTATCATCTAATCTAAGGTCTAACCATGGTTAAGTCGAGTCGAGTGTGCAAGTCGCAACAACCTTGTTTGAGTTATTAACAAACACCATAAGTTTTATCACTTAAAAGTTACAAACCAATTTGTTATTTTGGGCTTGGGGTGTTACATTTTTCAATTTATAATTTAAAAGAACTACTACAATTGTCACTCGTGCTTATTTTCAAATGTTAATGAAATTGTAACATAGGTTTCTAGTTGACAATATACCAGTAAGAGAAGTTATCAACAGCCATGCCTCATCATCTATTTATCCATCAAAGCCGATGTCTTTATACACAACCATATGGGACGGTTCAAAGTGGGCCACACATGGTGGAAAATACCCCGTCAACTATCAATATGCACCATTCGTTGCATCATTAGGAGAACTTAGAATAGAAGGCTGTTTGATGTCGAAAACAAACTCAACATCGGAGGCTCATGCTCAAAGAGTTCAATTTTGACCTCGGATCCTATTGAGGGAGACGAGTATACAAAGCTAACGAGCCAACAAACCATCGGTTTAAATTGGGCTCGAAGTAAACATATGTTTTACTCTTATTGTAAAGACACTTCAAGATACAAAGTTCTTCCACCAGAGTGTAGGGCTTAGTTAGAGGTTGGAATCTAGTTGTTTGGCCCTATATGTTTCTTGTTGTACTATGTATAGTTGTATAGAGGTTTTGTAATGACAATTATACCCTGCTATATTGCTACTTCAACAAACCTTTGTTCAATCAATAAATATTGTGACCCTTGATTAATTTTGACAATATCAAGCAAGACCTTTATACACATATACATGTGTGTACATTTAATACATGATTAATTTTAAGTAGAAAACGACGACAACTACATAAACATGTGAGTCCTTTTGTTTTAACTCGCAATACATAATATGATTAGGTAACCATTTCTTCACTATCATATATTTGTTTTAACTGTAACACGTAAATGGATTACCTCTCTCCTTATTATATAACAAATCACTATGTACTAGTGGATTGTTTTGATCTAACAGTTCTTTATTCAAAATCGGTTATGTTTTTAACGAGCGCCCCTCCTTGTATATAACGATTTCATTGTAGTTACTTGTTTCAAATTGTTTATACAATTGTTTAAAAGAAATACCACTTCCAATATGTAAGTAAAACACGGGTAATATCATATTTCCAACCTTTAATGTTTAATTCATATTTTTAATGTTTAAGTTAGTTATTTAATAAGAGAAAAAAGTGGGAAAATTTTTGTGAGAATGAATGTGATGTTGACACGTGTAATTCATAATTACTTTTTTATTAAAGTAAAAAGATTCTGCTCATTTTAAAAGCAAAATAGGTTCTTTAATTTAAATAATACCAATTAAAGACTAATAAATAAGATGAGAAAAACAATATTTGAACACAATTATAAAAAGATTAGTATGTACCTTCCTATCAAATTCGTTTAGTTAGTCCATATAAATTTATATTAAATAGAAAAAATATATTTTCTTTAATTTCATTGGTATTTATAATCATCACCAATTAATATCTTCATTTAATAAGTGAGATAAAATATTAGTACAAGAAGTGTTAGAATTGTGTCATGTGACACTTTGGATCTTTACTAGTAGAAGATCCGAGCAATGCGGCGGCAGTAGTAATTTACAACACGACATTCATAAAAATCAAACAAAAACAAATTAGTGATAAAGAGAAGGGCTTAAAAGAGAGTAAAGTTTTGTTGTGAGCTGCTGGTGATCCATCTGAATAAATAAAATCCTTCAAATTCAGCAAAACAAAGAACTACCTAATCAAATGATCGATTTGACGTAGTTTAAATTCTATGATTCGTGATAATATGTAATAAAAGATCAAGTACCCATTCAATGAGAACTCATATAAATACAAGATGAATAACTCCAAGCAATCATCAATGGAGAATTAAAAAGCTCCATCCATCCATCAAGCAACCCAGTATTTTTTAAAAACCTTATATTTTTATATCACATTCTTCTAGTTTGAAAGAGTATCATGTTTTAGACTTTTTATAAGCACCCGTATGTGCATTTAAAATTTGACTAAGCATTATTGACTTTTTGTAACCCATCAAACTCCTCAACTTGAAACTTTTTTAGTTGAAGGATAGATTGCATATGAGCACCCGATCTATGAGGAGAATCATGAAAACATCTATTCAGTAACCATTCTGTCCAATCAAATAATAAAATTTAATGAATTCATGCCAATTGAAGAAGCAACTATATTTTGAGTAAAATTTACCATTTAAACCTACTAAATCTCAATCTAATAGAAACAATTAATCTATTAGAGATAAGACTGATTCATTCTTTGGAAAATTCACTATTTAATCTTTTCTTTGTCAAAACATTTATTTAATAACTAATTTTTTGGATTTGTTACATCTGAGTTTCATATTTATCCAAATTCAATATAAAATTTTTGATTTGAAATAACAACTAAATAAGATATAGATTAGATCATTCGAAAAGAATCGTGATATCCATATACTATAATTCATTATGTCTCTATCGATTAACTTTAACATTGTCTTTGATTTTGATAATAATCAATATATCAAATAAATATTAGAATAAAGAATCATACTTGTCGGTTTTTTTATTATTTTTGTATCGGAACCTCATCAAGCAACCCAGTACCTACAGGAACGAATCGTGATATCATATCCATATATATATGTATATATCTTATAAATATGAAGATTTACATAAGTTATATACTTAAATATTTAAATAAAATAGTATACTTAATTAAACTATTATTTAGTTATAAAAATATAATTAGTAAATATAAATTTAAATGTCAACTTATAGTATCATAAATAAAATAAAATTTAATGAAGTGAATTAATAATATCATATTATTAAATAATATATTAATAATGTTTATTAAATACATGAAAGAGAGAATGACAAAAATGTCAAGTTTTATAAAATTTAATAGATAAATTTACCATATTACCCCTAAAGTGTTTTAAAATTTTAATTAAATAATACTTTACATCTTTTAAATGTGATGCACTCATTTGTACATGTTGTTTTAAAACTTGTATTTTACTAATTTTAAAAGCAAAATAGATTCTTTAATTTAAATAACACCACTTAAAGACTAATAAATAAGATGAGAAAAACAATATTTGAACACAATTATAAAAAGATTAGCATGTACCTTCCTATCAAATTCGTTTAGTTAAAGTCCATATAAATTTATATTAAACAGAAAAAAATATATTTTCTTTAATTTCATTGGTATTTATAATCATCACCAATTAATACCTTCATTTAATAAGAGAGAAAAAAATATTAGTAAAAAAAGTGTTAGAATTGTGTCATGTGACACTTTAGATCTTTATTTATTATAATAAAAATTTATGAAAAACTTTTATCAATTTAAAAATTTTAAAGCATTAATTTAAAATCAATTAAAATCATTAAATAGATCAGATCAACCTTTTCACCCGGCTAGACCGATTTGATTTGGAATTTTTTGAAAATGATGATCGGTCTGGCTTAATTTGAAACTTTTGTTTGATATTAGATCGAAACAAACCATGAATATCCTAATTTCAATGTCAACTACGCATCAATTTTCTAACGGTGCTATTATATCGTAATGGTGTCTCCTTTATGCACTCCCTCGCTGCTATCACTATCACTTCGTCAAAATGCTATATGAGAGTGTACTTTTAAAATCAATATAGATGTATGATTTTATATTCATTATTCTATATATTAATTTACCATCACAATCCACGTCTTATATATACATATATATTATATCATGATCACTTTTCCTGTGTTTGTATACCGTCAAATCAAATCGCATCAACATAAGAGGCTTAATAAGTAACATTTTAGGTGTGTGTAACCAACAATTTCTTTCTACCTTTTTTTTTCTAGAATAGAATATAATATATTTTTATTGATTAGTTATACATGTAGCGTGTATGATTTACACTCTTAACCTCTTGAATAAATAAGAGACACCTTACTATCAAATGTTTATTTTAGACGGCTAGTCTTTCTAAAATATCTTTAAAACAAGAGATCCGACTATCATTAGATTTTATTAACGCAATCCATGAGTGGTCTTTTTCTATGATGGTACACAAACACATTTTTTTTGAACGTGTATACTTCACATTCACTATATTGTATGGATGTACGCCATCACATTCATTGTAATATATGTTTGTATAGCGTCACATTTTTTGTCCTAAATGCATGTATGCTATCATACCAACCACACTGTGCACTCGTATACCATCTGTATGAGTCTGTACATCATCAGATCAAATCACTTGAACATAAGGGATTGATTGGTACAGTAGTATGTATCCGAGATGACATTCAGTAAATTTAAAAGATGTTTGAAAAAATATATATGTAATTAAGGATGCGTGTACTCAACCCTTTCTAAATTTCTTAAACAACTAACATTGATGATTTTTTAACATGTTAGTCGCGACATTTAGAAAAAACATAAATGAAAAAAGAAAAAAGAAAAAAGAAAAAATAATTTATATTTATAGAAAAAAAATATAAGTAAATAAGGTTGTGTTGGGTTACAAACGATACGTATATGATTCTTGACTTAGGGCCCGTTTGATTTGCGCAGACTCGATCAGTCAGTCAGCGTGTTCGATGTGGTTGTGTTGTGTTTTGACCATGTCTGTGGGTTTGACACAGACCCTAAATTAAAATATTCCGACCAAGAAAAGGGGTGTTGCCCCTCCCTTCGCCAACCCCCGCAATCCGCCTCCCCTTCGCCAAACTCACACTGCGCGAACCCCTTGGCGAGGTTCCACCCGTCGTCGATCCCCATCTCTTCGGCACCTTCCCTCTGTCGCGCTCCTCCCTCTGGTGCCCTCCCTCTGTTGTACTGATCAGACCCATCAAGATCGAACCCTCCCGGGCTTGGTTGTTAGATGGTGGTAGTGGGTGGCGTATGATGGTGGCATTATCCTGGCGACGACGACAACAACAACTGGTGGTGGTGGTTATGGTGGTGGTGATGAGTTTGGTGATGTTGCAGTGGTGAGTTTGGGGATTTGAAGAAAGTTCAAGAATATAATTGAGGATTTGAAAATACGATTTGGGGATTTGAAAATACGATTTGGGGATTTTATCATCAAGCAGAGTTCAGTCAGATATTGAATTAAACATTTAAGTTTCAAGTAGATGCAGACTCAGTCAAAAATTCTATCTAGATCAGCTTCTGACTCAATTAGATATTATTCAGTCAGCAATATCAAATAATCCATTCACTTCCACTTTGCCAGACTCCAAAAAAAAAATCAAATTACCTAACAATTTAATATATACAACCTTACATTACATTTTACAAATAAATTTATTTACCACGACTTTAACCCGTGACTTTGATCTTAAAATAATAACCTTATAGGTTTTTCTAATACAAGTCATAAGAAAATGAACATGAAAAGAAAACAAAATGAGTTTGATGGGTTTGTACGAGGTTATTATTATTATTTTCACAAAAGATTGGGCCATGACATGAATGGTCTTAAAAAGCACAAAGATCCGACCGTTAATCGAACCCCAAATCAAAAACCCTAATCGATTACCATATCATCATCACCTTTCACTTTTCACATTTCTGATTTCTTCAACAATCCCCAAATCCAGAAAGATATATTCGCGTTTTTCCAAAGCAGAATCTTCACCACTCTGTAACATCTCACCTTCACACTTTCTCTATTCACATTCGCCTTTTAATATAGGGTTCACTATCACACATTCACACATACACACACACAGAAATGACTGAACAGAATGGAGCCACCGCCGCCGTCGCCGCCGTCAACGGCGGTGGAAGCATATCGTCCATTATCCCCGGTTGGTTTTCGGAGATTAGCCCCATGTGGCCTGGTGAGTTGTTGTATGTTTGTTTGTGGTTATGAATTATGAGTTTGATTACTGATTGTTTACGCTTTACAGAGTTCCTCTGTTATTCGTTTATTCTGATTTGCTATGTTATACGAGTTTTAGGGTTTTGTTTTGAAGTTTTAACAGATTGTGTTGTTTTCAGCACGATATGTATATGTTTGTGTGTGTTTGTAAGTGTTAAGATATAATTGTTTGTTGAATGGGGTTTTGATGTAACGTGTGCAATTCTGATGTGTTATCTTATCATATCATCATTCTCCTTGATAGCTTATTATTTTAGTTTATTGTTTTTGTTTCTCCGAAAACTATGTATGTTTTATTCATTTATTATTGTCATTTACACACAGGACTGAGAAAGTGATAATTGATAACTACCTTTTCACTTGGATACTTGCACATAGGACCATAGAAATACACTAATTATTGATTAAATTATTAGCTTATTAGTGATGTAATTGAGGGAGTTCATTGTTTGTTTATTATTCTGTGATAGTTACCTCATGTGGATGCAAATAATGATGTATTTGATATGGTATTTAGAATCTATGAATACTCCTGGTCTTCTGCTTACTTATTTGGTCTGAAAAACCTTGAAACTTCTGTTATCAATTTTCTTTTGTAAATTTAGAAAATGGCTTATGGGTTATGCGCTATTGAACTTTAAACTGCTTCGGTTGCTTTGGCTTAGAGTTTAAAACCTTTTGTGGCTTTTAATTTGAATTTTATCATTTATAATGCATGTAATGATGCTCTGTTTTGATGGTGGCTGGTTCTTATCTTTGAATAAATTTTTTTTTTTTATCAAAATCTTAAATTGCTTAGTAAATACATGTATGTTAATTGACTATTACGCGCCTCTATCTATTTATATTGTTGTATTTCGGCATGATGTACTTTGGGCTGCAAGCATTTCATTATAAACCAACAAACTAGCGGACCCGGTAAAAATCCCACTCGGGAATGTGGGAACCTTTGATGACTATGGTGGGAGCGTGAGATGAGGGCATACTTTTCCTTTATACCAAGCGATGGAGGGGCTGACCCACCCGACTAGCAAGCATTTTTGTATATGAAATTAAAATTGGAGATTCGGTGCACTTCTGGGTGTTATGATTAGTACACATCTTAATCACACTGATAAATATGAATAAAAAACTAAATTGCCAATTCAGGTGAGCATGTGCTTAAAGTTGTGCAGAAATAATCATTCATGCCTGGTACTTACTTTTCACAGCTACAAAAGTTAATAATTTGACTTTTGCGAGTATAACAGATGATGTTTCAACAATAATATCTGTATGAAATACTTTTTTGAAATCTAATGCTTTATTGTCTTAGTACTTATTAATAAATAATTATTGATTTTCAAGTCTATAAAATCAGCTGTTGACTTTTAAAGGTCAAACACATGATGAATGATACTCCATTTTGATGAATCAGTTATGTATCTGTGATTAAGTACACTTTCATATACAAATTGGTTTTGTGTCAAATAAATATGAATTTAAAGGAACGTATAGTGGGTTCCTCTGATATGTAGTTTTTGTGGTCCACGAAAATAGTAATGTTTGACTCTGCACATAGTATAAAAGGCATGGACGAGGGACATCAAATAAGCATTGTTAGCTTGTAGATCCTACCAATCATGATATAAACTGTTACCGTTTTTATGGCATGGATAGTTTATTAGTTTATATCAGGGAGATGTATATGACAACTATGACAATCAGTTAATGAATAAATTAAAAAATATATTTGTTGACCTTTTCTATGTGCATGCAGGAGAAGCACACTCTTTGAAGGTTGAAAAGATACTGTTTCAGGGCAAATCTGATTACCAAGATGTTATGGTTTTTCAGGTATTGTATTATAAAACCTATATCATCAGTTGTCTTGAAAAACATATTTTTATCTCTTTCACAAAAAAATAAAAATAAATATTGCATAAGCAAGAACAGCTGGGCATTTCTGATCTCTGTCCTTTTCACTTATATTTATATATATCATATTACTTCTGTTATTTATTTCTGGTTTTGTTTAATAATTGGTAAGTGATCTCTGCTTGTTTCAGTCTGCGACATATGGGAAGGTTCTTGTCTTGGATGGTGTTATCCAACTTACCGAAAGAGATGAATGTGCATATCAAGAAATGATTACTCATCTCCCACTCTGTTCAATCCCCAACCCTAAGAAGGTTTTGCTTACTCTTTTAACTATTAATTGCTGAGTATTTGATGGATAAAATTTCCCCTAACAATTTTGGTTCTTTATTTTCGTATTAAAACCTTCATAAGTATGTGTAGATGTGTGAAATACTCTTTGCAATCAACATAAATGTTAAGAAATTTCTTATCACTTGTTTTTCTGCATCACAATTACCAAGTTTGCTAACTCTTAGAAGCTATTAAAAGTCTAGTCTTTGATAATTGATTGATATATCTTTTATAAAACAAACTGTTTTAGCTTCATGGATATGTAAAGATGTGTGTGAAATACAATTTGTAAGCAATCTAAAGTAAAACAAAAAGTTCACTCTTGTTTGCTATTAGGTTAAATTTGCCTTTTATTTTTATTTATTTGCAGGTTTTGGTTATAGGAGGTGGAGATGGTGGTGTCTTGCGTGAAGTAGCTCGCCATTTGTCAGTTGAACATATTGATATATGTGAGATTGATAAAATGGTAGTTGATGTGAGTCGTCATACCTTTCTAACTTCAGTTTTTGAACTAATTCTATGTGCTTTTGCATAAGATACCAACATACTTTTTCATATATTATATTTCAGTCATTCTACTTCTTTTGATACATCTGAGTCATTAAAATGTGTGCCATTGTCATCTTTAGTCTGTAGATTTGAATTTTTACAAAAAAATTAAAGGTTGTATATGTAAGTGTAACATTTTTGTAGAAATCCATATAATCATAAAAAGTTTGTTTTAAAGATTATATATAAGTCTAACATTTTTGCTCATAATTTAGCGTTCTATACAAAAATTATCCTTTCAGCTGGATTGTTGCATACAAGATGACCCAATCATGGTACTAAGGCATCTTTAAATGATTCGGGTGGACACATAAACTACATTGACTTAAACTTGACAAATGAAAAAATATGTTGGTAACTTTATGCAAAAACCCGTTTTCTACTTGTCAAAGTCAAAGTCAAACACTCCCTCTGTGGCCATGATAACAGTAAGGTTTAACTGGCACAACCTACATGACAGTAAAATTTGTAAACCCTTTCAAAAGCGTGTTAGTGACAAGATGGTGAAATCTTGTTGACCAGTAATTGGTTTGGAGCGTATGGGTTAATTGACTATGGCATATTCTTTTTTTATTAATTTTGTTCAAAATAATTAGATTCAGATAGTTAGGTAATGAGCAGCCGTAAGTAGGGTGGGCAAACTCTCGTCGAGACTGCTTGACCAGCAGCTCGAACTGGGACGGTTTGAGTATGAAGTAATGGTTCAGTTATTGGCTCAAGGAATTATAGGAAATCGCTTTTGGGCCAGTTCAGTCGAGAACTGGAAAATAAGGAGACCAGATGACAGTTCTTTGAAAACCCCATGACCATTGCCATCCATGCTAGTATGCTACCACATCCTTCACCACCAATTCCACAGAAAACTTCTTCCATATCTCCGTGTCTTAAGTAACCAACCAGTCCAGACTGGTCTTCTGTTAAATGAACCAGCTGGACCTGAAAACTGACGTTGAACATGCATATCCAAACACACTCTAAATATGACAATTCAGAAAGCATCTAATGATGTGATTTATCTTCTTTCTTTCTAGGTTTCTAAAGATTATTTTCCTGATGTAGCGGTTGGGTATGAAGATCCTCGTGTCACTCTCCATATTGGTGATGGTATACACATGCAAAAAAAAATTCTTTTCTGACATCTAATTTATACAAATGAGTTTTATGAAGACTTGTTTTTTGTTTGATTTTTTAATCTTTCAGGAGTCGCATTTCTAAAGGCTGCCGAAGAAGGAAGTTATGATGCTATTATAGTTGATTCTTCAGATCCAATAGGTATATCCCGATAGAGGTTATATTCTTTGACCCATTTACCTAAAAATGAGTTGAAATTGGGTAGTCTTTTCATATTCCCACAAGTAAAACCTCTATAAAAAACTAAAAAACTCATATGAGTAGACCAAGTAAAACTGGTTGGAAGTTGCCCAAAGTGTTAATGGCATAAAACTTTCAGAATCAATATATTTTCTTTGGGAAGTCAATGCCACACAGAAAGTTAAATATGGTGGAATTCTTCATATAAAAATAGATTGTTATTTTAACAATATAGTTTTTTTTTCGCTTCCGTTCAGTACATTAGTCATTTATTCTACATCACAAATTATCGTCCACTTTTATAATTGGATTGTTACTATTTACTATTTTTCTCATTTTACCGTTAATTGCCTTTATCATAAATATTGCAAGTCAATGGTATTTTTAACTGCATTAAGACTCCATTAATTAAAAGCTGCATTAGTTGTACATATTCTAATTTATGCGTTTATTTTAAGCTTTTAGATTATAATTTTGGACAAAGGAAGTAATAAAAACAAGAAAGACGGACACAAACGTTAACAGGTCAGACTCTACCTGACCTGTCCCCTTTGGACCCACATTTAAAAAGTACCCTGATACGTAACCGTGGGTTAGAACCAGTTGCAATGGGGCAGGTCCAACTGGATCATGGATCCTGTTTTGAGTCGGTCAAAAGGTAGTAGCACAAACGGGGTTAGTGGGGTAGAAGTTAGTGGGGAGCAGTTAGTAGTATCTTGCTTTATATATATTATTTTAAGGTTCTAGGTTAGGTGTGGAGCATTTGGTTTTATTTAGTTTTGTATTCTGGAGACTGGTCCATCCCGAAGGACTGCACTATTCTTGTTTCTTGTTTAATTGCAATCAAGCCTACTAAAGTTCTATCATACCCCTTTATCCTAACCTATTCTTACCTGTTATCTAACCTGCATGGCTTGCCACTTCTATCCAACACCCATGTAACATAAACTTGGTTAGTTTTACAAACTAGTGTCTTTTAAATTTCAGGGCCTGCACAAGAACTTTTTGAGAAACCGTTTTTCGAGTCGGTTGCAAAAGCACTTCGTCCAGGTGGCGTTATGTGTACCCAGGCTGAAAGCATATGGCTCCACATGCATATCATTGAAGGCATTGTTGCAAATTGCCGCCAGATTTTTAAAGGTTCTGTTAATTATGCATGGACCACGGTTCCTACATATCCAAGGTAATATTAACGGCTTGATTCAAGTTTCTCCAGTTGATTAAAGGGTAAAACAAAGAATTCTAACTAAAAAGTAAACTGGCTGAAAGACGGCCAAGTGTAATTTGAATGCATACAAACAAAATCGTTTTTACTGAACATTATGATTTTACTTTATTATTTAAATCTAACACTTGTCATATAATAATTTCTTTTGACAAAATGTGCTTCTGCCTTCTAGTCAACCTGACTTAAATTCTGTTTTGGACCCGGCCCTGCTTTCCACTTTAATCTTCTAGGTGTGGCAATTTATACCCATTTACTTACGAATGGCCGAGTGGGTTGATTTGGGGGTTTATTTTATCTCTAATGGCTCAAATGGGTAAGGATATAAAAAGGTCAGCCCAAATATTATTTTTAATCATATAACCTACTAGATTGCTTTATTAAAAAGGTCATTATTGTAATAATATACTTCTCAACATATATTAACACAGAAATTAATAATAAAATTTATCAGAAAGTGTACTGTTTAACCTTACCTGACACTACCTGCACTAGAAATTTCCTGTTTGGAGCTGAACCTGTTTTCCAAGGTAACATAGAGAGGTGGCGGTTTAGGCCTATTTGCTATTATACTTAAGAAGGGTGGGTCCTTTTGGTTTATATTTGACCCATTGCGAAACCCGCCATTTTGTCCCCTCTAACTTATTTTTTTTTTCTTCCATAAAACGAAAATGTACTACCCAAACAGCTAAAGTAAGGTTGAATCTGTTTAATGGTGTATTGACGATGTTCTTCATATTTTAGGAAATTAAATTTATCATTTAATAATCTCTTAACACTTTTGACTTCAGTGGGATCATTGGCTTCATGTTATGTTCAACTGAGGGACCCGAAGTTGATTTCAAGAACCCAGTCAACCCGATAGATGCAAAGGAAAAGCAAAACAAGTCTACGGTACCCTTGAAATTCTACAACCATGAGGTATTGTTCAATCATTCTCAAAATATATTAAATTTAGTGGGGTATTTAGAATTGCAAAACTGCTTCTCTTTTGAAATAAGCAACTTTAAACTGTTTAATTCACTTGCAAGAAATTAAGTAGTACTTATTTGCAAACTGCACTAAATTGAAACAAACTTGCACTTTTTCCTGATTTTGGCAACCAGTTTTAGGCCAGGCTGGGAATTGAAATTAAGTTACAATTTATCACCAATTTCAGCAACCAGTTTCATTTTAGCCGGTTTTTCTGTCGTATGACATTAGATGTCACTATGCAGAATAATTCGTGTCACGGAGCAATTTTTAAAAATTAGCAAAAATGATACGCTTCTTGGTGTTATAGGATTAACAGCCCAAGTAACCGTACCAAGATATTGTTTCTTTTCTTCTTGATGGTTCCCCATCCAGAAACTCACGGTTTTGTTTTCATCTGATACATTGTTTATCTAGGCAAAACACGTCTAGGTAGAAAAGGGTTTCCATCCTTTTATAAGGAAGGTTTCATTATTTCCATCGATTAATGTAGGACTTAGGAGAGATGTTGGTTTATAAGTAATGATCCATCTCTAATATCACTAACGTGTTTTGGGCGTATTGGTTTTGGCCTATGGACGAGAGGAGAAATTCATAGTTAAATGTGCTTGGATGATAACAATTTAGGGATGAGTGACCCTGATAGAACCCAAAAAATCAAATGGCACAAACGATGCAATTGATGACTAGTCGGCTATAGATTTCAATCCAATTCAAGAAGGATTAGATCTCCGGATACTGTCTTAGACCAATTTAAACATAAACAAGACAACCTCTGATCTAAATATCAAACCAAGTATAAATAAAACATAGGACTACTAACTGCTCCCACTAACTCACCCACTTTCTAAAATTGAATCTTTCCCTCTATCTGGTTTCCTTCCATTTAGCAACAACTGGGTCAGATCTGACCCAAATTCAAACTGACCCAAATTGAAACTGACCCAACAGTGGGTTCGTATTAGACTCACTGCATAATTTTCACCTGAGCAACCAAAAGCAAATTCATGACTTCCTTTTGAACAAAATAAACAAAATTAGTGATATAATGTGCCAGATGATACAAATGATATCAAAGCCAAGACTAGACCAGTGTGCTAGTGAGGATGCTAAGTTCTGTAAGTTGGATAGAGATACAAGTCTCACATCTGTCGAGGGGTAGAACGAAACCTTTCTTATGTGGTGGAAACCTCTGTACTAAGACACGTTTTAATTGAGTGAGCAATTCATCGGGCGAAAACAAAACCGTGAGTTGTCTGGATGGACAAACCGTTGTAGTAAAGTGGACATATCTTAGTACGATTTTGTGGGCTGATTTGTAATATAATAAAAGAAGTAAAAAAAACAATATAATGTCAAATCAAATATCACATGAAATATCACTGCATTGCTAAAATGACATGAATCCATGATTATTAGTTGCTACAAGGCATAAAAGCAATTTGGTGGAATGGAAGTTAAAATCTGTAATTTTGTGTCTAATTTATAGTTGGTTGACAACATTTGAAAAAACAAAAGGAACTTGTTTCTATCTCACTTAGTTTATCCAACAGCTTTTTGTTGCATATGACCGTAATAAACAGATTAACAGTTTTAATACAGTGCCAAATGCTCCTTCAGTTCTTTATTGTTTGATCTAAAACAATTCATCTGTTTCCACACACAGATGCATGCAGCTGCTTTTTGTTTGCCTTCTTTCGCCAAGAAAGCGATTGAATCCAAAACGGAAAACTAAAATATTTATGAAAAAAGCTAGCAAAAGAAGGCAAAACAACTCGTGTAAAGTTTCCTGGCTTCCATTGCTGGTTGAAGACGGTTCGTTCATCTTCAAGGTTAACTAGAATCAAAATAATATGAAGTTG
Organism: Flaveria trinervia; assembly: GCA_025506515.1. Classification (NCBI taxonomy): domain Eukaryota; kingdom Viridiplantae; phylum Streptophyta; class Magnoliopsida; order Asterales; family Asteraceae; genus Flaveria; species Flaveria trinervia. The sequence continues at coordinate 706,515 of CM046446.1, forward strand.
TCATGTCGATAACTGGGATGCGAAGACGGGTCATGAATTCAATTAGTTTTTGTATCGGATAATACTTTTAGTTTAAGCTTCAGCCCATATAAGCATCACTTATGTTGTGTACAATTTATATTCTTCCCATTGATTTTATGGGGACCTTTTAGTTATAAAATTTTAAACCCAATTTTTGGGCTTCTTTTCTCTTAATTCTGTATGTATTTCTTTTTATTTATTCTTTTTTGTATTTAATGTGTAATTGGGTTGGGCCTTCATGTGGCCTTTTCTGTTATTATTGGCTTCCTGATACAAAATTGGCCTTTTGGGCTTAAGTGTCCTTTTCATGTATGTAGGCTACATTGGTTAATTTAAACGAGTTTATGTAAACAAAATGTAATTGTTTATGTTAACTGACATTTAATAGCATGTAAAATGTAACTAGCACGTTGCCATGTCAGCATTTCATTTTTTTAATAGAAGGTTGCTTACAAATAACGATAAATCAACGTTTAATAGAAGGCATAATAGCGTATCAACGTTTTACGTCTTATAGGAAGTTACGTATAGTGAATTAACTACTAGTATTATTGAAGGTTGCTTGCATATAACGAATTAAACGTATACTTTACATGTAGAAAACGGAAAAACATAAAGATTAAATTTTTTTTATAGAAGAATGGTTCAAGTGATAAGTTATTAGCAGTGCTTTTCATAGGGTTATGCTATACATATCATTTTCATTCTGTTTGTTGCACCCTCTTTTTAGTTTGTTATATTAGTAATGCTCTATCTTTTTTCACTAAAACAGGAAAAAATATATCATTGACTTGATGATTTAAATGAGATGACCCTCTTTGCAAACATTTTTTACACCTTTAAAAATATTTTTTTTTAATATAGTCAATGAATGGGTCAAATTTTGTAATTAGTATATTATTATTTATATTCTCTAATGGGTTATTTTGGGTTTGTCCTTGGTGGGCCCATTCTATTCTCATAATACCATCATGATGAAAAATTGTTGAAAATTTGTTTAGCCAAAGTTTGACCAATTATCATGACTAGGTGTACAACACACAAAAAGCTAACATCAGAAGCTTCCTTACATCAATCATTTGTACCATATGTACAACACATGTAACCATCTTCACATGTGTAACTTCTTATGAGTACCTTTATACTCCTTTAATTTTATCACATTTACTTAAATTTATTATTTTGTATAGTATGAGAACTGTAATTAGCCTTAAACCCATGAAGTCCTTATGTTTGTCAAAATATGGATACAAAACATATGAGAGGATCCTTCTTTTGATGTCAATTTAAGTATCATCTTTTTCGAAAAAGACCACAAATAGGTTTATCAACATAATCCTAACCTTTAAAATGAAGCTTACGACTAATTATCACTTGTTACTACGTGACATTTTTGTGTGTACAACAAAGTAGATCTTCTATAAACTTGTCTATAATAACATATCACTACATGTGTCTTTTTACAAGTATAAACGATAACCATTACATCAATTGTACTCTTGTACATTTTTTACTTTGGTGAAGTGAAGATAAAATGAAATAGTTAATAATTAATTTGAACACATATAGAAAATGATGGGAAGGAAACCTAACATGATAAGGGTAAGTGGGTCCAAAAGAGCATCAGAATAACATAGTAGATTAAGGCAAGGTGTTTATCATGATGTACTAAATTCATGACTACTATCTTTAATTTTCTCAACTTTTGACCCAAATTTAAATTTATTCACTCTTCCACCAATACCACTAGAGTTGTAAATAAACTGAACCGAATAAAAAAATTCATGCTCATGTTCATATATTTAAAACCGAACTTGTTTACAAATAGTTAAAGGAAATTATTAAAAAATTGAACTTATTCACGAACGGATAATCAAATCGACGCAAACAAACATAAACATACGCAAAAATCAACATTATCAATTCTAAATATTAGACATTAAGCACATGACATAATAAATATAAACATAAGTATCCAAAACAAAGACAAAAGTTAGACATAATAATCATAAACATAATTATCCCAAATAATATCTCAAAGATGAAATTTCAAATGATTATAATTTTATACAAATTTAAAAGACTTTTGTAGCGGTTTTCTTAAGGATATATTTTAACCGTCTCCATCTAATGTGTGTCCTAGGATTCCTGCAATGCTTGTGACTTTTGTAGTGTTTTTTGACCCTTTTGGAGTGGTTCCCAAACCGCTTACAAAATGAAGCCTTAAATTTGGAAGTGGTTTAAAATCGTTCCAAAAAAATAATATTAAAGCACTTCAAAAAATCCATTATATATTTTTTTTGTGTGTGATGTGTATAATGTGCAAAATTTAAAAAAAAAATGATATACTGGATTGCTAATTTGATTATTTTGATGATCGATTTTGATAAAAGATAGTCATAAAAATGATTACATCAGAAAATGTTTAATGAAATATAAAAAATAGATAGCGGAGAAGACTAAAGAGAATAAAAGATTTGAATATGGACATTCCGTTTCAATAATATAACTTTGTAATTAACTAAATTATTTTAAAATTAAATCTATGTATGTAATCTGAACGGATTCTCTTTATTTTCACGAAAATATATGTACATGTATATATGTGTGTGTGTTTGTGTTTATTTATGCGTTTTTATTATTTTTAGAAGGTGCCAAGACCTTGCAGGGACAACACTTATGTTGGAAATTGAATTTTTGGTATATTAGAAAATAATAAAAAATTTGGAACAAACCAATCACTTATGTTTATAGGGGTTGTGATTTTAGCACCCCAAGAAATTCACTGAAATTTATATATTTGGATTTTAATTAGGAGGACTTGTATATTTAATATTTTAATATTTATAATTTTAAATGAAGTAGAAGAAGACAGTTTAAGTACAATTTTAGACATTCCAAAATATTATAATATGACTAGAATATAAAGAGAAAATTATATCTAAATGTGAGAGATAAAGTGTTAGATACTGAGATTTTTTCCTCATTTCTTGTCTCCTTATCACTTTACACATATACATAAATTTATAATATGTATTAAACACACACATATACATATACATATATATACATATATGGCTTTTTTTTAAATGTAAGATAAATATGACTTTTTTTAAATGTAATTTTAAGACTAACATTTGAGAATTCGTACTTTTATAACTATATTTAAAAATTTGAGAATCACATAGCAATGTCTGAAACAATTAAGGGTACAATATACACGTTCAATCAATCGATAAACTCAGAATTTAAAATAAGTATGCTTTTTGTTTGGGTTTTCTTGAACTAGAAGAAGAACAGAGATGACCAAATGTGCAGGAATTACTTTTTGTAGGAATGGGAAAAACTGCCGAATGCAATTAATGTATAAAATTGAACGGTTTTCATCCTGAAATTTATATGTGAAATTTAAAAAAATCAAATTTTGATACATTGTTAATTTATATTTACCAATTTGGTAAAATCAAATTTCACATGCATTTTTAATCTCACAACTCAACCCCATCCAGGGGCTTGGTCCTGGACTCGTTAGAGACTACCGCCCCTTGGACCTCACTACGCGTTGCCTTCTTAAAACCCTCATTGCTTAGGGATTGCGCCTTTAAAAAACTATGAAGTTTTATATCGAAGATCACAATAATTCAAATAATCATGCATCTCACGCCTCTTAATTTGTATGATAAATATTATGATTACATTGGTCAACTAGTAAATCCAACTACACTAAAAACATCGAACCCAATTGACATAATGTAACATACATATTTTAATTGTTGTCTTTAATATATCTGCCACCATTTATAATTTGATGTTTTTTTAAGAAATGAGCAAATTTAAGAGTAACAAGCTAACAAATTTTCTTAATTAGGTCTTTTAGATTAAACATTCTTTTTATTATAGCCTTAAATCTTAAATGTAATAACAATAAACAATCTTGCCGGTCATCAACACATATAACCAATTGTCAACACTGTTATCGCCACCCAACTTATACAAAACACAACAAAAATTATACTTTACTATTAATTTCAATTGTGTTATAATAATAGAATAAAAATCGTAAGAAAACATTTGGTATTTTTACTTTTCTCAATGATAATTATACTTTAGAGTTTCCTAAATTGATCTTAATAAATTAAGTGTTCCACTTTTGATATTTACCAATAATAAATATTAAGTACTTGTGAAAATATATATACTATGATTTTGTGGAAATAACTAATACATGTTTAACAGTTATAATTATTTGGTTATCCATTCAACATATATTAACATCTAATTCGATATATATAATATCAAGATAAACATATTAATTTGTTGGCTATATAAGATCCTTACTAGATTATTGAATAGTTCTATGATATTATTTTTTATTACATATAAGCTGGAATTATATATTTGTCCCACTTTATATAATCATTAGGGAAGAAAACCATTAGATGTAGTGGAAGTATAAATTTGATTTCAAGGCATAAAATTTCTTATATAATTATTAAATATTTAGGTTATATAGAAGAAAAAAAGCTTAAAAATATGTAATTCCTTACCATTTTTTGTTAATTATTAGGAAAATAGATCTATAAGTATAAGAAATAGTCACTACTATAAACATGTTAATATAACGTAATTAATCAAAATAACTAAATTAATATGGATAAACATCTAAGTTATGATTTAAAGGGATCATGCGGGTTTAGAAGTGAAGATAATATGAAAAAAAAATCTATATGTGGGAATTAACCTATAGTCAGTTGGCCCAAATGGAGAAGCAATTTAAAGTGATATAGTTGCTATAATTTTCAAATTGTAAATATAAAACAAAAACAATAAAAAATTATATATAAAACTAACATTTTTATGTATGCATGCTTCAAGAAGAAAATTTGGTGGCACTATTAAGTGAAAAAAAGAAAATAAAGATTTGTCATTTTATTTTTAATTTTACTTGTATCGTATTGTATAATCGCAAGAAACAATTCATTAGTTTTACGTAAATAAAGCGATTTATATTGAAAAAATACAAGAGTTGGATGTTACATGATGTTACGTAATATATAATTATATAAATATAACTATAATATCTATAAAGATATATGAAAAACATAATCGAGTTTGAGAAAAAAAATTGTAGAAGAGGTGACATAAATGATGAAATAAATGGTCAAACCTCAAAAGGACTGTTATAATTGTCAGTCAACTATACTTTACTGTTATTAGGATTTGTCCATTTCATCGAATATTCATAAATCATATTCATCTTACTGTTTTTCATTCACTACTTTTAAGTAATTTTAAAACTTTTGAATTCAAATGGTTCTCTTTTCATTTGAATATTATGAAAATATACATTAACGGGTCATAATATCACTGCAAAATAATCCACTAACGATTAATTAGTATCATGTAATGATAATTTATTTTTAGACAATAGAGGCTTAGGGATGGAGCTAGTAAGTAAATATAGTAGACAATCAGATATTTCAAACTGATAAATATTATGTATAAACCAAAATATATATATGTGGTGTATAACAAATGTAGATACATATGGTTGCCACTATTAGAATATTAAAATGTTTAGCATAAAATCAAGGGTTAGATTTGGCAAAAGCCATGGACGATTCAGGTTACATGATCTTGTTTTTTTCTCGAACCAAAATAGGTTAGCCTTTGATTACACCCTAATTTCAATACTTTCAGTAAATAATGCATATAAATTGGTGCTTTATTCATATCAAATATTTGCTTACACAATTAAATACTAGGCATTTGGATTTTTTAAGGTTTGTGTTTTTTTAAAAGAAAATTCACATAATAGTAAACAAATTTTGAAAATATTTCAACTAAATCGTTTATATTTTTATTTATGGCAATCAGGTGATTGATATTAATATTTCTTCCAATCAGGTCACTAAAATTTGAAGGGTGTTTCAAATAAATCATTCATATTTTTTTATAATTTTTTTAAATAATTCACAAAAACTCATAAATATTTTGGTTTTTTATAATTCTTGTTAGTTTTTTTAAATATTTTAATTTCTTTTGAATATTTTGCAATTTATCAATTACCTAATTAGAATAATTTTGAAAATTTAGTGTCCTAATTGGGACAAAAGAAATTTTATGAACATGTTGATAAAGAATTTATAAGTGATATGATTGGAATAAAAAATTTTATAAGTAACATGATTGAAACAAAAAAAAATATGAGTAACTTTATTGAAATAAAAAAAATTATGAGTGACCTTATTTGAATAAGAAAAATATGAGTAAGCTGATTGAAACAAAAAAATTAATGAACAACTTGATTAAAATAATTTTAAAATTTGATTATTATTTTTTAAAGTTATCGATTAAAGGTAATTTACACTAGAATAAGAGAGGCACAGCTAACAAGGAACTAGGCATTACAAGACCAATACATTATTGTTCAACATCAAATTTAAACCAAAACTTCTAATTAAAAGAACCTATCAATTGCATGGATTGAGCTCATTTTAATAGAAATAACCCTCAATCCCTCATGTAATTATAGAAGATCTTTGATAGAAAAAGCATAATCCGATGTAATGTTACACCAATCACCTATGAATTGCCACATCACACGGTTGTTAGAACACTTTATATTATAAATTCTGATTTATTTCATTAAAAATGGATTAATCAATATCTGATGAGTTTTATTCTTGTTTTATTTTGTGATCTTTCTCCGGTCGTATGGATGAATTAGAAACCATATCCAAAATGGGCTCATAAGCAATGGGATTAACCTGCCTCTTCTTGTTTTTTTATTCTTCATGTATCGGCATCCTTTTTCCATTTTGTGTTCATTATGTTCATGTTTTAGTAACTTATACGAATAAGTTCAAGAACTTTGTTGAATTTGAACCTTGATAAAAAATTAGAACACCAAGACAACATTACAAACAAAACCTATAAATTTCTTTGCAATACTCATGAAAATTTGTTTGATTGAATTTTTTTTAGTGTTGCATATATACTAACTTGTTAGTTGTTAACTTTAGTCGATATGAATTTTAAAATGAAAACACCTTCAAAATCACTTTAACATCTAATGAAGCTGAGCTTCTTTTTTATTACCTGACCTGGTATAATGAAAAAAGATATCTCGATTACCTGACCCAGTTAAAGTATCTCTATATAAACAAATATAGACAGAAAATTCATGACTCCAGTAAAAAAAATACTTAGCTTCGTCCCTACGTACATTTCACCACATATTATTGGTTTTAAAATGCACTCACCCTATATACACAAAGAGATGTCTTAGAAGACATTATATAAAGGGAGAAAAGTTTCATGTTTGGTTGAATTTCTATTCTTCTACATAAAAAAGATAGATATAAGTGTGTTTTAGAGAGAGAGAGAGAGAGAAAATGGAGGAACAACTAAGTCAATCAGCTATAACTCATCTTCTTCAACACACATTAAGAAGCTTTTGTATCCATGAAAATTCACAGTGGGTTTATGCTGTCTTTTGGAGGATCCTACCTAGAAACTACCCTCCTCCCAAGTAAACCTTATATCTATTTATATTCATATTACTTTCCTTTTTTGCATTCATTCACTATAAATCAGTTAAAATGCATAAAATTCAACATAAAATTAATATGCTAATACCTTTGTATACACTATAGATGGGATACTCAAGGTGGAGCATATGATAGGTCAAGAGGCAACAGAAGAAATTGGTATATATTAATTGATCATAATATCTCATTAGTCTAACTTAACATCATAATATCTTTGTATGATCATTAGTTCCATAAATTTTAATTGACTATCTATATATAATCATTTGTTTATTACTAAATAAATAGGATATTGGCATGGGAGGATGGTTTCTGTAACTTTGCAGCCTCAACCGCCGGAGAGACAAGCTCCGGCGATTGTTCGGCCTATGCAAACCAACAATACCAAGGCCTTCAACCAGAGCTTTTCTTCAAGATGTCTCATGAAATTTACAACTATGGTGAAGGGTATATATTTTTGGAATATGCTTACTTTAGTTTACTTAATTTTCTATTTTATCAAATAAATAACTTGTTGCATGCTAATTATTGGTAGTTAGTACTAATTAAAACATCTTTTTTTAGGGTTATTTAAATTTTTTCAAAATTTTTAATTATTTTAGTTATTTTTCAGATTAATTGGAAAAGTAGCAGCAGATCACAGCCATAAGTGGATTTTTAAAGAGCCAACGGATCAAGAAATTAATTTCTTGTCTTCTTGGAATAACTCAGCAGACTCAGTAAGTAGATTTTTATTAATTTTTACTAAAAATGCTTGAGTCATATTCATTAAATTGCTCCTGATTAAACTATGTTAGTTATCTGCTTTTTAATAATAATAAACTTTCAAATAGTTTTACTGAGATTATGCAATTTTATGCTGAATTTAAAGGTTTTAAGCAGAATTAAACAATTTTAGTAATGTTTAAACTCTCATTAAAAATTGTAAATAAGGTAAGTTGATGATTTAATTAAGTGATATTAACCAAACCCATCATACAGATTTTAAATGTGATTATAAAGACAAGAACTTCATTAAAATAAAATAATAGAATCAACCAAAGTTTTCTAGCTCGGGTTTAATTTCATTCTCTTTTAACTATGATTAATTAAATTTATTATAATTGAGTTCGTTATTTATGTGGATTTCTTATTTTCTTATATGAAAGCATCCTAGGACATGGGAGGCTCAGTTTCAAGCTGGTATAAAGGTACATTATGCATAATATACAACGGTTATACATTCATATAGATATACACATATACATGCATGCATACATATATATAGAGAGAAAGCTTGTTAAGTGGTATCTAAATAAGTTCAATGTTTATTTTCAGACTATTGCTTTGATTGCTGTTAGAGAAGGTGTTATTCAATTAGGATCCATTAACAAGGTTGCTTCTCTCTCTCACTATATAAACAAATTAACGCACATGTATGCGTTCAACATAGAACCGATTTATACACACACTTGTAGTACATAAAAGATAATCACATGTAATAATATGTAATAAAAAAAGACTATTAAAAATATCTTATGCATCACATTTTAATCAAAACGTGTGTATTTATATATATCTTTCTCCCACTCTACTAAACGATTAATATATAGAATCAGTGGAAAGAAAAAAATATTGAAAAGTTATTTCATTGAAGTTTATCAAATCTGATTTTCACGAGTGTTTATATATAGAACCCTAAAAGACTAAAAATAATTAATATGAATTCAAAATATGAAAGGTTGTTTTGGGTTGCAAAATGTAAGACAATGATTTAAAACCTGATACATTTATGGACACCAGAAGATGATGGATGCGTCCTACGTCAATTTACAATTGTTGTTGAAACATTATTGACATGTGTCGTCATATCATGTAATAAATGAAGTAAAACGATAAATGAAATATACTTTTAATAAATACTAGTAAATGAACCATACAAGAATAATGTTTTATTAGTTTTCTTTGTTTTTAATGGCTTTTATTTATTTTCTAGAGAACAAGAAAACATTTATTTATGTTAAATTTTATGTTACTTTCTAGAAAAATATAAAAATGTTTATTATTTGATGCATCTGTACGTTATGTATTGTTTATTCACATAAGTTTTTATATAACCCATATAAATCTTGAAGAAGTTCGACCTATAAATGTTTTTTTATTGTACGAGCTATGTGGGTAAAATTTCAGCTGTACAGACGTATTGATATAATATTTATGATTTTCTCTTATGTTTTTCAGCTTTAAATCAGAAAATGTTTTGTAATATAACTGTAAAAAAAAAAATAAGCATCAAATACATCCAATAATAATTTATAATTGTTTACTTAAACTGCATACTTCTCCATGCCACCTAAGTACTTCAACATGATCATAAATATAAATAAAACCACTAGTATAGTATACTAATAAAAGATGTTAGCAAGCACAACAAATTTTAAGTCTAAAAACATCAATGTCCATGAAAAAAATAGATATTTTTTCTTGCAGTATTTTTTAAATTTGATTATTCTAAATACAATTCACTATATTTATGTCTTTGAACTAATAATTGACTTTTGCAAATTTTATTAAAGGTGATTGAAGATTTGAACTATGTGGTGATGCTAAGAAAGAAGTTGAGCTACATTGAGAGCATTCCGGGTGTGTTATTACCACACCCGTCATCCTCATTGTACCCTTATAAATCAGAAGCGTGTAACATGCCCGACGCATGGCCCAGTGGCGGCGTTGATTTACCGACACTTTACATTCAACCAACGAACATAACTCCTTCCATGAGCAGCCTTGAGGCTCTCCTATCAAAACTCCCCTCAGTCATGCCGGTTTCTACACAACCGCTGCCAACTCCACCGTATCACGAGGCGGCACGTCCACAATTTGTGGCGGTGTCACCCGAGAAGGAGGTGGCGGAAGAGGAGGAAGACGAGGAGATTAAAGATGTGGGAGAGTGTAGTAGCTCTATGTCATCTTATGGTCATCACCACCAGCATTTTCAACATCATGATTTAAATATAAGCAGTTGCATGACCAATAATAGGTATTAGTTTCTTAGGGTTTAGTTAAGTTGATCATTAGAGCTTAATTATGTATGTATTAGTTCTAATGATATATTAATGTATCCCTTTTTATATGTGATATATGTTTTGAGTGGTATGTTTTTTATTATATCTTTAATCTAAATGGTAGATAAATGTAAGTCTCACATGCCGAGCCTAATTTTATATTGTGCGGTGATTAAAATATAATGTAAACTTTAGTTTTTTAAATGTAATACACAAGACAGTTTTTAACCTACTCTTTCTTTTTTATTATATAGAAACGTGGTTCTTGTTTGCATTATGTTTACTTTTTTAACAATAAACTCACTCTAAATCTACTCTGAAAATTACATCACTTGCCAACAACATAACTTATAAGTTAAAAAAACTAAATTTATAAATTCTGTAACATAAGAAAAATTCATACACATACCAAAAATATAAATAAAAGTAAGCCTAATCGACCAAAACACAAACCTAAGCTTATAAAATTACTCATGAATTAAGAGTTAAAAGCATTAAATAAAGCATGTGTATATTAACAAACCGTTAAAAGTTAAAACAAACATAAAAGTATAAAACGATCAAAATCAAAGCAAATCAGTTAATCGTCTCAACAAACCTTTTAAAATTTTAAAAGGGCAGTTTAAACTAACTATTAATTTATTCACTTCTACAATACAGTTATATGCACATAAAACATTTACCAATCACTAGAAAAATATTATAAAACCCAACAATTTGAAAAAACAAAAAGAAGACATTCAGTTCACCAAAGCCGAACTGGTTCGAACACAACCAACCCAGCTGGTTTGACTTGAACACCTTTAAAACAAAGAAGCAAACTCAAACCCGAACAGTTGTATTTAAGTTGAACATGGGTGGAATGATCTTTGTCGACATCACTTCGTTTACACTCCTAATTCTACATGATAAGTTTTCAGATTTCTGAATAATCATGGAAACAGTGGTAGCAAATTTGTATCACTTTTTAAAGGTCTTACATTCCAACAAACTATCCAAATAACATTTTTTGTTCTTACCAAAATTAAATAGAAACTGTATTAAAGGGCCCATTAGTGTAGATGTATGATTGCTAATGGAAAGCATCAACTTCTTCCTTAAAATGTTTAAGGAGTTCAGCGATAGTCTTCACTGAATGTTCTTGTTTGTCTCTCACTCGTACGCTTACCTGCAAATAAATATGTTTATAAAGTTATAGCTCTTGTTTTGATTAGAATTACAATACATATTCAAATATTATATACAATATACATAAACCCATTTATAACATGGTAGATTTGTATCGTGTTCAAGACACAAAAATATGATCTTGGGATATCTTTGCCTAGATTTGGTAAATAAATCAAACTAGTATTAAGCCCCCTGCGATGCAATGAAGGGTGAAAAACCGTATCATTTAACACCACACACAGTCATACACTATCAGTGACCACCAACAACAAAATAGCTCGTATTAAAAAAACTTTACCGAATGAAAAGTAGACGTAAAAACATTGAACCACACAGACGAAAAATAAAATATCCGAAAATTTTTTAAAAATATGAAAAGTATAAGAAACTAAAATTAAAAGCAAAAAATATTGGGGATAAATTGTACAATATGTAAAAGTATTGGGTTAAAAGAGTTAAAGATAACAAAAAAAGACAAAAGGCAACGTGGGTACAGCTCACTTAGCATATTGCACAACCTATTATGCATAACCAAGTTGGTAATTAGTATATATATAATTAATGCCTTGATCTTTTAGGTAGTTCCTGCATACATTATTTTTAGAAACATTGCTCCCTACATCCCAAACACAATTTATAAATATATACATACACACACGCAAAGACATACACTATATTACATATATAAACTAGTAGAATACCAATTTTACACTTTATGAACTCAGATACCTATCAACTTGAATAATTGGAAGTCAGTAATAATAGGAGTATTTTAGAGCAAATGGAAAGATAATTAATTTATAAGGCTTATAACCATCCAATTCTAAACTTATAATTTAAAATGGAAAAGTGGATAATGATCTTGGGAAAGTGGGAGTACAAACTTTGCATTTGGAACACAAGCTGCTTGTACATTGTCGCTAATAAGGGGGTATTTTGATCAAACATATTGTATTTTTGCAATTAAATGACAAAAAACTCCTAAACAGTGTGATGAGAGATGGGTACCTTTCCAGTGTTGGCTTCATCTTCACCAACAACCAGTATGTAGTTGTACTGCGCCAACTGTGCTTCTCGTACCTATACGCCATAAAAATGTAACTAATAATAACTGAAAAAAAAGTAGTAGTAGTGTGGTGGTGGTAGTGGTGGCAGTCACTAGTGGTTGTGGGGGGAGTAGTGGTGTATTAGCAGTAATTAAAGAAACTTTTTATCTTATTAACAAGTTGTTTCGATAGTATGTGGGATTTTAATCCAAGATGATTATTTATGATTAAAATAAACTGCTTTATATAACCAGTTTGAAGAACATGAATAAGAGTATATGTAATCATAAACACTCCCTAAATAGTAGTGGGAGGAACTTCCAAACATACCTTCTTCTGGATTGTTCTATCAGACGAATCAATATCAACATAATAACCAGCTACATCAATCTGGTCTTTTACCTGCCAAAATAAAATGAAAAGAATAAAAAAAATGTTCATGAACTAAAAAAAGATTAAAAAATGATCACATCTTAAAGGTGGTTTATGCAAGAATAAAAGTAAGACATAAGCCCTTGGGACTTTATTTTTGAAAGATTAAATCCCTGGACTTCTAAAACTTAACAAAAAAGTATATATAAAAGACTGACGATTTTCATAACTTCTAAAAAGCATTTAATAAAAAGAACCTTTAATCAAAAATAAGTTCTAGGGACTTCATTGTTAAGTTCTTAAAGTTCAGGAATTTAAATATGCTACACCAAAGTTTAAAAGCTAAAATTCAAATTTGATGGAAGTCCATGGGGTTGTTTTACCATAATCAACTTTCCATTAATTTTAAATATTGAAATTTTAATCATGCGTAAAAGAACTTTATCATTTAAAAAGTCAGGGACTTTATTGTTAAGTAAAGAGAAAAATAGCAATAATAATCTAAGTCTTTGAATAAAAAATTTAGGAGGTTCAAAGAATCAAATGTTGCATTACGACCGACTTTCAACCCATTCGACCCATTAGAGAACACAAACCATTTGTATGTACATAGGTCGACCGTCAATGTTGAAATTATTCGTTTGACCCCTTTGAGATAAAACTTGACCAAAATCTAATCTTTCTGTAAATGGGGTTGGCAAAACTTTTTTATTTGGCCAGTTTGGAAATAGAAGACAATCGCTTTGTATGTAAAGGGAGCAAAATTCAAAATTTTCGTACTTGCCCTGTTTTGAGATAAAACATAACCCAAATTGACACATTCATATGTAAATAGAACAAAACTGCCACCTCTATCAGGAGGGTAGAAAGAAAGCAAAATAAAAACTAAAATACATTTTCTAAAAAACCTTAACTAATATTCTGATATTGATCACTAACATTTTGTAATAACAAAATAATTTAATTACCTGTTGTCCATATGCTTGGGACTTGTCAGAAACAGGGCAAACAATTGCCTGGCGAGGGCTAAGCCAAAAGGGCCATTTTCCCTTGTAATGTTCCAAAAGTATAGCAAACATCCGTTCAACCGACCCTAAAACAGCTCTGTGAATCATAACAGGTCTCTCCCTTTTAGTCTCATCTTCTGCTGAATAAGTTAAATTAAAACGTTGGGGGAGTTGGAAGTCCAACTGTAAATAAAACATTAGATCAATAAATAATTTTAATGCAATAAAACTAGCTAGCATAAAACGATTTAGTGTTAGTAAGAACCTGTAAAGTTGCACATTGAAATTTTCTTTTCATTGCATCTGAAACAGATATATCAATTTTTGGTCCGTAAAATGCTCCATCTGCTTCATTAATCTGCCAAGAATATTTAAACAATGATGTGAGTACACCATATAGCCGAAGTGGAAGTGGCGACTTCTACCCATGTATTTATGAATTGGTTAATATAGTTTATAGTGTATTTTGGCAGGTCAACTGTCGTACTATGTCTACTGTTTGCATAAAACCTCCAAAACCATTTTATTCAAATAACTGGATTGTTTTTTAGAGTATATAATTTTGTTGTCATATTTGCGAGACTGTACATTTAAAAATAAATTCATAACGCCTAAACAAAAAAAATTCTGGGTTAACCTGGCCAACTCAATATGTTTCAAACCATACTAAAAATGACTACATGTCATAATCCAGTCTTCTCTGCGTAGAGTTGTTCTGGATTCAAACCAGGCTAGATTAAACTAGAACCAAGCCCAAACCAAAAAAAAGGAAACCTTTAACCAGCACAATTTGAACTGTGGGATCTCTCACTGGGCCATGTACCTAATAGCGTTATACTGACTTGACTTTTTAAAATTGAAAACCTAAATGCTCTTTTCCAAGTTCAATAAAGTTGCTAAAGAATAAATGAAAGAACCGGTTTTAGAATAATAAGTTGTCTCTAACCTGCCATGGCTTCCCAAACTCATCCAATGCATCTGCTAGTGCTTTTTCAGCTTTATCCCATGTTTCTATATCTCCAAGATATTTCTCTGGCCTCTAAAAAACATAATAAGACAAATTTACACTTCAGATTTCATATATATCCTTTATTCATTTAGAAGTTCTAGATTTCTTACATATCATTCAAAATTTAATAATATCATATGTATCCTTTTAAACCAACTGAACAAAAAAAGAATTATATTCACCCATCCCGCTTTAAATCAAATAATCAGTTCCTAGTAACAGCTTTTTCACTGAATATATAAAGAGAACATTACGTTCTGAAAGGATTAACAGTAACAAAGTTGTTTTCCGCCTTGTTAATTTTCAGAAACAATTGTTATTAGAAACTGATATCATTTTATTTATCATACAATGGCTACATATGATAACTATAGTGTTTAAAAAAGTATTTATTATATTATAAAATTTTAAATATATATATGATATTTTAAACTTATGTAAGAAATTAATCGTTTAATCCTATAAAATTGGTGGTGTTTCCATAAAAACAGATACTCGTCAATTGATCTTTAAGAAGATAATCCAATGCACTAGAAAGGATGGGACTGTAGGTGGAAATTTAGGTTACAAATGGGTCTATTCAGACTATGTTTATCTCTAACATGTTACATGTTACATATTAAACAAGTATAATCAAAGAAAATAGCTTTAAGAAGAAACAAACCATATGGGTCAAAAGTCCCCCAAAGCGTATATAAAAAAATTTTAGCCAAAGTTAATGAAATAAATAATTGTTGTGATTATATATAACACTATTATTTATAAACAAAAACTCTTTGTTGGAGCCAATCTGAGCCAACCCATTTCAATGTGCACAGAAAGCTGCTTTGTTTTGACCTTACTGAAGTAGCCTAAAACTGTAACTTTGATGCATATAGAAAGAAAGTAGATCACTATTATAATTGTTTATTTTTGTAATCATATGTGGCACTAGTTGCTTGTGAGAAGTTTTAACCAACGTAACATGACCCATTCTAACATGTACCTAAAACTAGCCGTTTTAAGTTTTAACCCACTACCCAAGTCATGGTAACTTTTATGTATGTTGAAAGAAAGTGTTTCATTGTTGAAATAATATTACATTCGGTAATCATATTTGCACTAAATAACTGTGAGCCATCTAAATAAAAAGCACTTTGGGTCAACCTGACCTAACCCAATTAGAACAGCATCAAAAATTATCAGTGTTGACTCACTACCAAAAGCGAAGTCATCATTGACATAGTTTCTAAATTCACAAACATAAAATAAGCTTTTAACAGTATTCAAGAATTCAATGCACGTACTGTTGACAGCTTCAGGTCAAAGGTGAAGCCAAAAATATCATACGCGTAATTGATGAACTCTAAAACACTCTTGACCTCATCTTTTATCTGTATATATCAAAAAAGAAGTCAAAGAAATGTACAGAAGAGGCCTTAAGACAACTACCAGCTGAAAATATATCCATCTCACCTGAGATTCTCTACAGAATATATGAGCATCATCCTACGAAAAGACAACAGGTTAAATAAAGGGATAACAGCTCAAGACTCAAGTAGCATACACAATAAGATACAGATCATAAAATTAATATAAATGTTCGAAAAAATACATTGCTAATACCATTTCTAATGCATGCATCAAAAGATCCAAATGGTGAATTTGATGTAAACCATCTCCAACCAAGACAATGGTGTAATTTTTAAAAGTAACAGTATTCAACAACTCATTTTACACCAACACTATCCATTACATCAAATTTCATAATCATATATTTTTTTAATATTCACATTAAAAGTAAATTAGTTTAGAAAATATATACTATCAAGACAAACTCAGTCAGACCTATAAAATAAAATAATAAATAGCATACAGAACATAGATTTTACATTTTTTTATTGTTCATTTATAATGTTATTTAATGTTTTGCAAAAACTATAAAATAAAGATAGCACAACTTTTTAACTTTGTAAACAAAACCATTTAACTGAAATTATCTAGTTTAAAAAAAGTGATGTATGTGGTGCACACATCAAAGTTGAAATAAATTTGATGTAAGCATATTCAAAAAAGATATGATGTTCCGACACCAAAAACATGTAAATGTTTGATGCACACATTTGAGATGTGCTAAAATCATGATTCAAAGGAAAACATGTTCATTTGACTCAAATTTAGGCATGGTGTACAAAAAACTTATTTACCTGTTGAAATCTTCGAACACGAGTCAAACCAGTCAATGCACCACTGGCTTCATTGCGATGCAGAACTCCAAAGTCAGCTATACGTAGTGGAAGTTCTGTAGAGTGAAAATAAAGAATTTTGTATAAGCTTATAGTTTACATTAGTTCTAAGAATGTCATTAAAACTAAAAACATATCCTTATGATATATATAGAGAAAACTAACCCCTGTAAGAGCGAACTCGGTTATCGAATATCAAGCAATGTCCCGGGCAATTCATCGGCTTCAGCCCAAATTCTTGCTTTTCTATCTGCATGAAAAGCCATGCAACATGAAAGTCCATTTAGAAAATCTTATCAACAAAAGGCAGCTATAAAGATAATCCCAACAAAGAAAATGTAAATATGTATTTTTCATTGAATCAACACTTATTGTCAGACAATCAATTTAGTGAAACAACCCAAGTGAATTTTAAGATTAGCAATATTTTTATCTATTCATCAGATTCCAAATATTATTACTTATTCATCGGTATAACATGAATGAACAAGGTAACATTATTAAATGTTTTGAGACTTACATCAAATACAAACATGTTCTCCTTGTAATTAGCAGCATGACCAGATGTTTCCCACAGTTGCATATTGTACATATTTGGTGTAGTAACCTGCCAGCACAATGCTACAACATGTGAGATCTTATAACATGCAACATCAAAAAAGCACACAACTATAGAAGTATCACCTCTAAATAACCTCTTCTACGATATTCTGTTCGTATAAATGTCATTAATTTCTCAGTTATCCGAGTACCATGGGGAAGAAAGAAACAACTTCCTGGGCTGAAATATATAAAAAAGACATGATAGTAAGTACTATTGACAACCTACAAATTACAAAGAAAACTTTGAGGTGGTAGAGTGATCAGGTATTGGGTAACACGACAAAATAGGTAATTCAGGCACGCAACACTTTATGAAGTAGCACGTGTCGAATGTGATTACAAAAATTACATGATATCAACATATAGATTCCTATATAAAATAATGTGAGAATTTTATTCATAAAAAACACTTCAGAAAACTTTCAACATGTTTGGACATTCCTTACCCATCTCTAGATATTTCTGAATTGCAACATACCTAAGTGGGTGAAAAAAGAAAAGCTCTTGCTTCTTTCCCAGCTCTCTATGGTCATATTTTTTGGCTTCTTCCAGCAGGGCAATGTATTCCTGAAAGAATAGTTTGAAGTGATTGTAGAATTTCATGCTCACAATATTATCAACACTCATAGGCAACATTCATTTCCACCAGTAATTTTCCAAGGACCACTAAATCTCCTATCTTGATTTTCCTACTTCATAAATCTCTCTATAATTTTGAGAGAAAAAAAACTAACTATAAGACAACATTAATAGAACGCATATCATATATATAGCAAAATATAAGCGTAGATTGAAAATGAAAAAATAATCCATCATTAATTGAAGTACCACAATAGCTCAAGAATATGAAAAATACTATAAGCAACCACCAACACTAAGATTTAAACAAATTATTCATTAAGCTTAAGATTTTTCGAAAAAGGTGTACATTCATACAAAGAAGTTCAGTTTTTTCTAGACTGAATCGATATTTATAAGGTACCTCCTTTTAAGTATATAACTGATTTCACATTCAGGCGTAAATTTCAATGGTTGGCAGAGTCACTTTCACAGCAAAATTCACCAAAAAAGAAGACACCCATATATAAGAACACTACTTATACACAATATTCAACTTAACTTTAAAGTGAAAGCAAAAAAAGGTTACCTTTAGCCTTTTTTGGTCAGGATAAGATATCCCGTACACCCTTTGTAAACTCTCACGATCCTTGTTTCCCCTCCAGTAAGCTGCCGAAGCCTAAAATTTGTATATAAAGAAATAAATATACAACCATACAAGGAATTCTAGATCTTAATAGTCTTAACAAACCTCACCTTCAAGCAAGCAATTGCTTTGACAAACGCAGTATTTGGTATATGGGGTCCACGACACAAATCAACTAATGGGCCACATCGGTAAACAGTGATAGTCTTGTCTTCAGGTAAGTCACTAATGATTTCAACCTGATATTGAAAATAATTAAGAGATCCAATAAGATCTTATGCAAACATCAATATATTGAAATTACAAAATATTTTTGTTAGAAACTTTCACCTTAAACTTATTATCAGAAAACATTTCAAGAGCCTGTTTTCGAGTAACTTCAATTCGCTCAAAAGGTTGCTTCTCCTGAGAAAAACATACAAGTATATAGTCATTTACTTATGTGATTTAGGTTGACATAAATAACAAGGGAAACATCAGACATCGCTCATGTAATACACTAAGATACAGATATCTTGTCAAGTTCTAAAAGAATGGGATGCAGATTACCGCAACAGCTTTCTTTGCCTCAGATACAATTTTATCAAAGTGGTCATCATTCAAGCCCAGATCACCATAGAAACCATCATAGTAGAAACCCTGTTACAACAGCAATTCCATGAGTAAGACCTATTGTTATTACATAGACAGGATCACATGTTTTTTAATACAACAATTTTAGTACAGACTTTTCAGTCCAGGCAAACCAACTACAAAATAAAAAGAAAACATGCAGTGATTATTGCAAATTGCCCTATAAAGAACTCTCTTAATACAGAAAACCTTATTTCAGCATTTATCAAGCAACCGCATATCATTTCCTATTACTACCCATATCATGAATAAACAAAGATCCTTGAAGTGAAACAAATACCTACAGAAGACTGTGTGATGATTCACATCAATTTTATATTTTTATTAACAGATTTACATGATTAAATGGACAATAACTAAAAAAGATACCTCTCCTCTTGTAGTGCATGGCCCAATACACAATTTGCATCCATATGTCTGTTCTAGAGCCTGCAAAGAGCTCAAAACAAAACAAACCAATAAATTCACCATCTACTTCATACCCAATTACCCACAACTCAATCCCCAGTCCCCACAAATCACATTCATTTCTACATCATACCTGCCCAAGAATATGAGCACTCGAATGCCAAAATGTGTCACGACCCTCATCACTATCAAAAGTAAATATCTTAAGCTGACAGTCACCCTCCAAAGGCCTTGACATGTCCCACAACACTCCATCCACCTGCGAAATCAACGCATTCGAAGCTAAACTCTTCGACAACTCCTTCGCGATATCGAAAGGAGTTGTTTCCCATTTCTTACCCTCCTTCACAGTCCCATCAGGCAATGTAATCCTACCAAAAAAGCACAACCCCATTAACAAACATCCGATCTGGTTTATTTTATAAACACCCACCAACTGTTCGACGAAATGCCTACAACAAATCAACACCCAAACAGCATCAATTTCGAAACTTACTTGATGGGGTCACCGGAAACCGACTGCCGATGCGCAATCTGTTCGGCTTTGATGGATTCAAAGAGTTCGATTCGTTTGGGGATGACTGATTGAAGATATGCATCGTCTTTAACAATTGACACTGAAGACTTTGAATTGGTGTTTGCAGCTTTCCCCATGGGTTCCGGCGGCGATGGCGACGGTGACGGCGGGTGAAAGCGGCGGAGGACGGCGTTAGACGGCGGAGAACGGCGGCGGATAAGTGATAGTCGCCTGAGGGTTTGGGAACATAACATTCGTTTGTTTTTTTGATACGTTTTACCAAAGGTTTTTATTAGGGTCTACTACTACAGTTACTGCGTGGGTTCCACGGCAATTTTGGACATAACGACGTCGTTTGGCTTTCCGGATGATTACGTTTTTATTACTTTACCTTTTTTCTTTACGATAGAATCTTGTCAATATGGGACTATAGACTATAGAGATTATGGTAGAGCAACGGTGGAAATTAATGTTTTAAAAATCGAATTGAACGACGAACCGGTTGTTTTGCTGGTCGATCGATCGGATTGGTTGGAATGTATTTAAGAATTAGATTACGGTATAATTATATATATGTATATTGGATTTGATATATTAGATATATAGTTTTATATATAATTCAATAAAAATATTTTATATGTGTAGTTTACAGTTATGTATAAAACTAAACAAAAATCTTATATCCATCATTTTAATTCGTGGTTTGAACCATCCATTAAACTCATTAAAATTCAAAAAATTAAAAATAAGAAATTTTAAAAATCTAGTCTGACCCAATTCCTTGAAAACAAAACGATTTAGGGTGGATCGGACCAATCCGACCTCCAAATCCCGTCCTACCAGTTTGACCAGTCAATTCGATCTGAGTCTGAAAACACCGTTGGAAGCATGGTTGGTTTTTATTTCGTGTGTTGAGCTATGAAAACAAGGTTGGTTGGTGGTTGGTTGTAGGATTTTAAGGCTAACATTTATCTGTTAATGTGAGCTCTATAGTATAAATATTTATATTAAGTTATTCAAATAAATTGTATATAATAAGATTAGCTTATATATTGTCTAGTTCAGAGAGCTTAACGGATAGCTTTCAAAACATTATACCTTAAAATACAGTTTTCGCCATACCTAATATTAGCTATACGACTCAATAAGGTTGTGTGCACACGCATGCTCCACATACGACACGCATGAATGCTCCCAAACACATCTCGCGCTATATTTGAGGTGTCGTCTCCTATGAATTGCCAATCAACATATTAGCTACTCGCTCCTTGTATCCTATACAGATGCCAATTAGGCGGTTACCAAGATAAACGCCATTCAACTCGGGTTACTGAGTTTATGTGGGGATAATCTATTGTTGTGGCCAGATTTTGACTTTTATTTAATGTTGAGTATTATGGATGGTACAATGAGGTTTTTCACTTTACATGTATTAGTTACTGTTTGATATTTTTTTAATGGTTAAGTGTTGAACCAGTGAGATGTCTAGATTATTAAAAGCTAGTATATTGCTTAACTATTCAAAAGCAAATGTCGGACTAATTTAGATAACAAGTTTTAATTATTCAATACTTGAACTCTTAATCATTCAGCATTAGTATAATAATTAACCATTCAAAAATAAATATGTGAATCATTCAGACATTTGCTTGCAAAATAAACAGTCTGAACCTTTTCTGTGCTCGCTAATGAATTGTCTTGTAGGGAAACTATATTTCCATCATTTTTTTTCTGACAGATCAATTGCATGAAAACGGTCTCGCGAATGAGAGTTCGCTACAACAAATGAAATTATACACTTATAGTTCATTTATATAGAAAGACAAAAACAAGAAATTCAATTACATTTTGATGTAATACATATCACTATAGAAGTGTAATTGTTCAGTAAAATAAAGCTACTCAATGAACAATCAATCATCTTTCTGTCTATGCCTATGATGGCAAAATTGGATTCTCACAAATTGCATACAAGAATATACATGTTAATAATATACAAAAACTGATTTCGAATATACGGAAAATGGAGAGTAACAATAATAGCAATGTCATGAATCGACTAAAATTGGAACTCGAAAAAAGACCACATAGTTAAATTTAAGAACTAATGATGTCATGAATATTTTCATTTATTGTGTAAAAGATGTGACCTGACTAAGAAAACAAGTAACAAATGAATAGAAATATAGCAGTGTTATTGCAAACAAGATATTACTAAACAATTTGTTTATGTAATTACTTTGATTACCGCTTTCATTAACTTACTTTTTTCCAAACCTTTGGATCTCGAAATTGCAATACTTTCGACTTCAGGTGCAAGATCACAGGCCACTTCAGCAGAAGATATATTGCCCAGCGCACAAAGAGCAAGCCCCACAATATATTGGTTGGTATGGTTAAGATCTCTGCAACATGAGAAAAGGGTTCCTTTTTATCACTGAAAATCCTTTTATTAATAAAGATGATTCCAAGCCTATAAGAAGAGAATATGGTTGTAAGAAGGCCCAAACATGGGTTCTGTTTGATTGGATGGAGTGACAAACAAAGGGAACAAAATGAGCAATGTGATGGAATGAGTGATGACATATCATCATCATGATTGGTTTACTACAACAATGAAAAGGTCATTCATATATATTGCTTGATAAGCAGATATGAATTATAGATTGGTAATCAAAGATAAATTTTTTATAATGCAAATTAATTTTAAGTAAAACTTGCAAGATACTATAAAATAATGGTTTTCTATATTAATTTATCGAATTGTAGGTAAAATGTGTATAACTTTAGTTCTTGTTAAATGTATAACTTGGTAAAGTATATACACTTTCACAAAATAAAATAAAAAATTGAACAAGCTAAAAGATTTAAAAAACCATTAAATAAGATACCAATAAAAAATTTACTTTTCAGTTATTTTTTATAGACATAACTGATAATAATAATAATAGTAATAACACTATTAGGGCTCCAACGTCGGTTTATAACTCTCTGCAAGTTTTTTTGCAGAAATTAGAATAAACCAAACCAAATTGGCGCTTGGGTTGCCTATAAAGTTGTTTTAACAGGTGGCTTTAATGAAAAAAAGTAATACTTGGGAGCCCTGTGTATATATTATTCCTTTGATTAACTACCAAAAGTACAAGAAGGTTTGTGAGATGCTCAAGATTACACAAGAAAAAAGGGCATCTTGTTACTTCATTCCATTCCAATATTATATGATGGAACTGGAAAAAAAACATAGTAAAATGGAAGGAATCCAGTTTCCTTGAGGAATGATTCTTTCCATTCATTCAAACAACAAACAGCTTGTTTTTATGATACATCATCCCTGCATAACAGACTCTGCAATTTAAATATAATATAAAAGAATTAGAAAAAGTATAGGCATACAACTTTAAAGAATTGGTGACTAGCATTAGAACTTCTTGTCTTTCATCAAGAAGCAACACAAGTCCAAGATATCCTATTCTTTTCTCTGGAAATCCATGAGTTGCAATTAACTTGAGGCATTCCATTTGACCAAAATGTGTGGGATACCCTAACATGTGAATAAACATGAGCTTTGCCAAATTACGGTGTCTATAATCATTTTCATTATCACTAACTGCTGTATGAATAGATGCACACTCTTTTCTAACAACAACACGCTCCTCTGTTGCAATTTTACAAGCACGTATAGCGCGAATCATGTCCCTGCAATAAAAACATCATCTCACAAAGTAAGCATTGTTGTGTAGATGAGAACATTACTCGCAAATTATTGGAGGCATGTAAATTAAGTGAAGTTTCTTTATTTTGCTGAAATAAGCATGCTAATCGCTAAAAGTTAAATCAAAACGAAAATGAACACATACAAACAATGGGAGCACAAAATGAAGGTCTTTCATGTGCAAACACATGATTGAGAAAAGAAATGGTGATGAAACTTCAAGATCCCTTAAACGCAGTATTAATCAAGTACCGTTAGCTTAAATTATAGTGACTATAGTGTATATATTTACTATATAGTCCCTATAATTTAAGCTAATGTTACTTGACTAATAGATTGCAATCAGGTTCTTCTTCATATTGACATCTTTCTCTTCAGGTTGCCCCATACTATCACTATTGTATGACAAAAGCATGTAAAGAAATTTACAGTAATGGGTCAAGTACGTTAAGAAAAGTTAGGGTCTTTAAAAAGAAATCAATAAACAAGATTTCACACACAACTACAATAGAACCATGAACAATGACATGAAAATTCCATCAGTTCCACTTCTTTGAAACCAATCTCAAGGTCTGTCATCAATCCAACTGATAACAAATAAATGAACAAAAAGACAATCATGAATCGTAGGAACCTTTACCTACAATTGCAACCCTACTATGAGTGTTTCTGCCAAAACTGAAACCCTATTATGATTATACACAGCCTTACCCTGCATTATGTGCAGCGGGCTGTTTCCCACAGCTTGAACCCGTAACCTCAAGATCACAAAGCAACAACTTTATCAATTGCTCCAAGGCCCGCCTCAAAAACTACATTGAATACCTCAATGAAACTACATTGAGACATTGAATGTCTCGATGAATGTTAGAATCCCCTAAGAAAGTGTCTACACTAAACTTCTTTACGAGATTAATCAACCGACAGGCATGTCTTCTTGATGGTTGTATTACAGCCATTCATGACCATCCATCCCACAAAGAATGTGATTGAGAATTGTGAGACCAATAATATTCCTTGGTAATTAGTTACCAATATCTTCCACCGTAGACACTAGACATTTAATTAGATGGTTCTAAGGCATTGAATAGTGGCATGATTAGTTTTAATTCTGCAATGAGTTATGAAGATGAGATGATCATATGTCAGTGATTTTACTACATTGATGTTTACTACACCTAACACTCACCATGTTCTTCAAGTACTGTCATCATCATTTACTCATTTATCATAATAACTACAATCTTAAACACTCTAATAGCTTATTATAGCGTCGAACACAGTTTACACCCCTATAACCCAATCAAAACAGTAAAACGAACACTTTCACAATTCACATACTCCACCAGTAAACATTCGCAAGCTAACATTCAATTAAAAACATAATACTCAACATCACAGTCATCCACATTAGGTCAAAATCGATCAAACAAAATCAACTCACCTTAGATGCGTTACGGACGAAAAGGGATTCATGATTGGGTCCTTTTGGAGACCACGGGAAAGTTCGATCACATCCAGATTAGGGTAATATGATGCTAACTAAATCGGGTCGTACACGGGTGACCCGTGGCTACGTGTATGGTTATATAGAAGCTGAATGAAGTCGATATCTGCGATTAATCATCTACAATATCTAAGTATAGAAGACTATGATTTGATGACTAATTGATCTCGTTGTGCTGATGTGATCATGAAGATGATGATACGAAGAAAGCGCACAGGTGAGCAAAAACCGAACCATTAACCGAAACCGAACCGCGAAAACCGATTTAACCGAAAATCGGTTTCGGTTTCGGTTTTGTACTCATGGTTAACCGAAACCGAACCGAACCATTCTTATTTTCAAGTTTTTTCTATATATTTTCATGTATTTCTAGTTTCATACATTGAATTTATATGTTAGAATTTTTTTGAGTAATATTTAAAATTAAAACTATATCTTTTACGTAATTAGTTTTTCGTTCCAAATATACTATTATATTAAAGTTGAGTGAAGTTTAGATTTTTACATTTTACAATGTCTTAATAATTAATCAACATCGGTTCAAAAAAAAATTTAATCAACAATATAAAATAATACAATAATTCAATTCCTTTTTGAACTTACTCATTTACTTATTATTTAATAAGATATTTTGATATATAAATGTATAAACATAATAATTGTATTTTTAAAATTTATGATCACTTGATATAACAACGAATTGAAATCAAACCGAAGCAAAAAAAAAATTGAAAAAAATTATGTTGGGTAATTAGCCAAAACCGAACCGAAACCGATCCAAAAACCGAAAAATAAAAACCAAACAGAAACCGAATCTCGGTTACTAGTTTTGCAATAACCGGCGGTCCGGTTATCGGTTCGGTGGGAGCGAAAAAACGAACCGAACCGTGCTCAGCCCTATTTGTGCGTGGTTTGAAATGTTTTGATAAATTGAAGTACTCAAGTGCAATTTCTATTGAAACATTACGATACAATTTTTTCGAATCAAAATTTAATTAATTTCTATTAACCCAATCATGTCTCAATTTTATACATGGTTGTAAAAATCGTTAAGCGTTAGTCGTATTAGTCAGATGGTGGGATACCGTCTAACAATTAATCGGGATTATTAAGATTAATCGAGATTAATCGGATGAGAACTTTTATAAGTAATTTTCAGTTTTATATATATACATTTATAAAAATGTTTGGAATTATATACATTCAAACACATTTGATCAAAAGTTACGCGTATTTGGCCAAAAATTTCAAGTATTGACCGTAATTTCAAACATTTGGTCGGAATCTTGCCAAAATGTGACCGAAATTGGTCGGAACCTAGCCGTCGATTAGAACCAATTTGGTCCGGTTATATCCGATTTTGTCCGACTAGATCCGATCAACGATTTTATCCACCGATTACATGAAATCTCCAAGCTAACCGACAGACTAACGATTAATCAGACAACTAGGCCGATTTTTACAAATATGATTTGAACATTCGATTGTTTCTTAATAGAGACAAAGTCATTTTACCATCAAAATAAACTGTGTTTAAACAAAATTTGACTACCGTGGTTTATTATGGTCAAACTGAATCGGTAATACTTATGTTTTCAGTTTAATCACTTCAGTGTAGGCTTTAAAACACTAATCTCATTCACTCGGTAATTACTATAGCGTGAACCTTAAAAATATGCACTTGTCTTTAAATTTAAATTGTTTGTTTTATAAAAGCATTTACATCAGTGCCAATATCTTTAAATTATAAAAAAACATTAAAATGACATGTAGATTTACTCTTATATCATGTTTCTTATCCTCGTCTCGATCCCTGTATTTTTTAAGAAACTATAATGATCCTTGTATTTAGAGGTAACCGTCCATCTTTTATAAATATTATTCTATTTTTATATGTGTGGTCGTGGGTGGAAAAAAAACAACAATAATAAATGAATAATTAAGTAACTTAATTGAAATATTAAGAGGTATGGGAAACTCATGAGTGAGGCCTTTAGAAATGAACATATTTTATAAGAGATATAATTTTTTGTTAATTATATAGTATAAGTTTGATGAAGCTAATGCGAATGCTCTAATGTGTTTTGTTGATAGTTAATGAATATTAGTTAATTATAAAAAAGTTATATACCATTTATAGTTGCTTGGCAATAGGTATACTTATTTGCACCGGTGGTCAATATGATTGCTAACTTTTACAAGTTGTATTTTTGGGATTTGTGTATTCATTGTTGTCGTAACAAGTTTAAGCATTAACACTAGCAAAACTTTAAATCAAGTGTTAAGTTTAACTAAATTAACTACGATACCATTTGAACGACTACAAATGTAAAAAATAATTCACCCATTTACTCTTGTTGACTAAAGGTTGTTGAACGTTCATTTCAAAACTTGTTAACCAATGGATTGTTTGTCTGATCGTCTCGTAAAATAAGAAACCCTTTTGTTCCAAACGACTTCCCATTCGTAGGATGTTAAGGCGGAGGAGACTGAAAGCAAGGGTTTGCTATTCTCGAGCTCTTATTTGAGTTTTAGCAAGGGGTGTGCTTTTTGTGGGTTACAAGTTATGATGAATTGCATTAATAAGGGCGGTGGCAGCCGGATAATCTACGATGATAGTGGTAACAGGGATGTTATCATTGTGTTGGCTACTTGTATGGTTTGTGAAATGGATTGTTAATTCCAAATCTCAAGCACATGGTAGTTAGTGTTTTCAAAGCTCGAGAATATTGCATACATGCTAACCCTAATGATCATTGTTTCGAAAACTGGACCGGACCGTCCGGAAACCGAACTCCATTCCAGTTTTTGACGTTGAATCAGTGGTTGGACTAGAAACCAGATCGGTTGAACCAGTTTTACATATATATTTTTTAAATTTTCAAATGTTTTTACATAAATTTACTAAAATAATTATAATTATATCCGGTCCGACCAACAGACTGGTAAGACGTCTGGTTCATTATCCGCCCTAGTTCTAAAAACATTGCCGATGATGAAAATATTATGTATTATATTTTCAGTATTGTTGTCAGTGTGGCATACTCAGTGGCTTTAGGCTAGGTGGTGGTTAGAAAACGCAAGGGTATGGAACGAGGGTTGGTATTTTTGTTGTATTAGTTCTATTCAATTACACATTAGTCCTACAAATGTCAAATAATACTAGTAAGTCACGTCATTAGTCCTCAGAGGTAAATGACTAAAGAGTCATTTAACTTACTAGGAAATTTAAACCTGATGTCGTTAATACGTAGTTTTGTTGCAAGATCGAAAACACGAACCCTAAACAAATAATCTTTCAAAGTTAATATTCAAATATATTACTTCCCAAACCACATGAACGAGGTAAAAGATAAAATTCTTCTCATTTAAGTTTGTGGGCATCGAGGTAACGAAATACTCACAAAACCTACATCGACACATGAGCAAACGAGAACTTTACACTTATACATATGGCACACTTACTTATTCGACTTGGTGCATGCATTTTTTATAATACGTACAAAACTTTGTGCACCTTAGATGGAGATCACATATGCGTGACAATTACATGACATGTCAATAATAATGGAGTACAAAAAATGGCGCTAACAGATCGTCAAAACATTAAAAACAAGTTAGAATCAAACTCGAGCAAGGAATCAAGCCATATAAAGATGTAGCACAAGGCTAAAACTATGAAAGGTATAACGCATACGAGGCAAAGGCATTGAGTGTTAAAACATATGTGATGCTTACTTCCTTATACGTTTATACTATTGTTATGAAGATTACGTTTCTAGCGATAAGATTCAATAATAGGATTAACTTAAGGTATTATAGCAAAGTTGTGTAACTAGCTTAGTCATCCTTTTTTTCACTACTTCTTAGGTTATCCCTTGCGTGAATTTCTTTGAAGATCCAACCCTCGGTGGACCATTCACATGCTTCTCGACTACGTTGTTCTTTAGAGGTGGTTAGGTTGGTTGCTAGCTCGTACTAGATTTTACCAATTTTTATCGTTCATTTATTACCTTTAACATATACAACATCACACGTGTGTGTATTGTATACACACATTTCAAACTAGCCCAAAGACAAAAGGTTTCGGGTGAACGTCTCATTAACACGTAAGGAACACAAACACAAACAGTGACAACATCATCGTAGATATAATTGCTAGCCACAACAAACATTTATAAACTTTTTAACAACAAGATTATTACATCATATGCCTCTCGGATCTCTCTACTTTTTAGCATTTGTGTAACTCGATACCGACTACGTCTAAAATACACATCTTCATTAAAATTTGCTTATATTTTTAATTTAATCCCAATTCAACAAAAAAAATCATGATTTGGTTAATGAATAGAAGGATTTGATAAGTTTTGATAGTAGTATAGCACCATAAAACCTAAATCATATATAAACCAATACAATAATTTTTATAAAATAGAAGAGAAAACTACTATTTTCCAGTTGTAACACCAGCAGAAGGTAGAGGCACATATATGCTAGTCTAATTATATGGTCTTGTAACTATCCGATAAGCTAGTTCAATTATCATGTTTTAATAAATAACAAAACAAGTTGTTAATGATAAGTAGAAGCAATTATTACTTGCTGATAATTACATTACGGCTCCCTCATGACATCATTTTGATAACACTTTATGTGTAACTATAGCCATTGGATACTAGGTTACTATGAGAAACACTCAGTAAAGATACATAGCACGTTAACCCATTTACATACAAATAAGTTGATTCTGATTATGTTTAGACTCTTGCATATCATGTGAGAAGCACATCAACCAACCCGTTTTGACCGATTACCTATCATTTTTTTTATCTTTATCTTCTAAAGGTTACAATTTTTTTCGGTCTTAAAACAGTAACCTAACATCTTAAAACACCTTTTTTGAACATTAGAAAGAAGGGTTGTCCTACTTAAATCACTAAAAAACATGAAAACAACTTAGGAACTCATAAAACCAAAACTTGACTACCATGAAACATAACTAATATCAAAGTTTCACCCAGCTCACCAAATCCTAAACTGGTCTTGGAAAAAAAACTATACAAGTTTTTTTTTTTTTTGGCTGTACCTTAAAAAACCGCGTCAAACGTTACCTGGAATCGAGGTGGATTATTACTAGGTCTAGGATGTGAAGTATTAGCAAGCCCTGATAATAATTTAACCACCTCAGCTGTATCATCAAGGTAATATTTAGCTTTGCTGGGCTTCCTTCCAACTGTACACGCGAATACCTCTGATGTATTTGAAACTGTATTCGTGACAATACTTTCAAACATGTCTTCATCTGAACGGTCATCCCCGATGCACGTGATGAAATCCGGCGGCTCTCCTTGTTCTATCATGACTGAGAGAATTTT
This sequence comes from Flaveria trinervia, assembly GCA_025506515.1. Classification (NCBI taxonomy): domain Eukaryota; kingdom Viridiplantae; phylum Streptophyta; class Magnoliopsida; order Asterales; family Asteraceae; genus Flaveria; species Flaveria trinervia. The sequence continues at coordinate 737,924 of CM046446.1, forward strand.
TTCTGCTACCAAGCCTTTGCTCACACCCTGAATAAATATTGTAAATTTAGTGTTTATCTTATGTGAATTCTCCACTAGTTTGCATTTGGGTCGAATTGAGCTACGTTTTATCGGGTTAAATGGGTAAAAATAAAAGGTAATTTGGCGTGTCTGGGATTGCTGATCAAAAACTGCTTATCTACTATGAAATATGCAATAGACACATACGGAATTATATATCAATCTTGAAATCACGAAATTCTCATAACAATTTGACACATCACTTACTAAAACGAATTCTAAGTTCTGACGAAAGGTGTTCTGGGCCCATCAATCTGACATTCTGACCCGACCTGTTTTGACATGTTACCCAACCCAAACCATTTTGACACCATTAATCATGAAGGAGGACTAGTTATACCTGAGGTTTAACTTCAACTATGTGTCGGCCCCGTTTAACCAATGCGGGCTCATTGGCAAGCACATTCTCTAAATGAACCAGTAGTTCATTAGCCTGACAAGCACCAAAGTCAGGGTCAGCATCTTGATGGTGCCACACTAGTCCACTATCTTTGATCTCAATTGATGAACCATCTGTCGCCTCTTTATAAAGTTCCATTACAGGTTTTGCAATTTCCTTCCATTCAAAGTTTGCAAGTTCCACCAGACCAGGTTGCCAGCCTGAACTTCTATTCCATCTGCAAAATTAGGAGCAAATAAGATTGTCTTTTATCTCAAATGAGTATAATCACAAAATGTAACAAAAAGGGAAACATGTCGAACGTGTGAAAATCACATAATGTCCATTTTTGGTGCATACAATCTACTAAATCGACCCAATCAAAGACCAAATTGTAGATTGTTATTGTAACTAAAATTGTTTTTGCAATCACAGTTAACGCATTAGCCATATATAAAAAAAGAAACTGGAACAAGAAGTGTCTGTGTCAATCCAGCCCAAACCTCTTTGACCCATTACCAACCCACCCATCTTGCTGAAAACAACCCAAAGTTAATTTTAGTGCATACAGATATAGCCATATAGATTACTATTGTAATAAAAGTGACAATGTTATAATTTGCCTAATTCATAACAATTAAAAAGGACAAAAAGCTTTGCTGGTTAATCGATCCTGGTTCTATTCTGAGTTGTTACCCAACCCGCCAGACCCATCTAGCCACCTCTAAAGCTGGCTCAATAAAACACGAAGGTTTCATACCTTATAAAATACCCATGTTCAGCAGCTAGGCCCAGCCTCTCACATGAGTCAAGCCACTCGCTCAACGTATTTTTTCCTCTTCCACTAACAATAAACACGATGTTCTTCGGATCATCACACAAAGTATTTAAAATATTAATAAGTTCTGGGCTAGGAGTCTTCACAATAGATGAATGAGGTACAAGTGTCCCATCATAATCCAAAAATATAGCCCGTTTGTTTGACCGTTTATATGCAGAGATAATAGAGTCAGCGGACAGTTTTCTGAAACCAGGAGATAGAGAAACAACCCGAAAACCCAAACCAAAACCAATACCCCAACAACGTTTATTATAATGATCTTTTGATGCTCTCTCTAAATCTTGCATAAAGCTACGAGCCCAATAAGCCACATCATGTGAACTTACATACCGATAGTGTTTTTCATGCCTTAACTGTTTCTCCGGTTCTTTCATAACTATAGTTGAATTATAGCTACAGCAACTGATTCTATATCCCACGGGTTGACCCGTATAGCCCCGCTTAAAGATGGTGAACACCCCACAAATTCGGACACAACTAACATACTTGTCCGGACTGAATTTTCATCAAAATGAGGTGAGTGTTGTCTGCAAACAATGTATTTATATGGTACCAGATTCATTCCATCCCTCACAGCATTAACTATGCAACAGTCAGCCATGGAATAATATGCTGATTTTTCATAACGGGCCACGGGTCGGTCGATTATTACTACGGGCTGATAATCAGCCGACCCGTAAGCATCATTGATTCTGTTTAGAATCAAATATGTCTCCCTTTTTGCTTCTTGAACATCTTTTCCTGCACTCCTTGCAGGATTCACAATTTGGATTAAAACCAGTTTACCACGAAGTAAAGGGTATGATTGAAGAAGATACTCGAAAGCTAGTAGTTTAAGACTTAGGCCCTTGAAAATATCCATGTCATCAACCCCAACTATAAGTTTTTTCCCCTTGAATCTTTCAGCTATTTCTTTGACTTTTCTCTTTGTAATTGGAAGATTTAAAACGGATTCAAGTCGACCCATATGGATACCCACAGGCAGAATCTTGATATAAACAGTTCGACCCAAATAATCAAGCCCGATATGTCCTCTTTTAGATTCATAATCCAGGCCCATCATTCTACTACAACATGACAAGAAATGGCGTGCATAATCAAATGTATGAAATCCAATCAAATCACAGTTAAGCAGTCCTTTAAGAATTTCATCTCTCACAGGTAAAGTTCTGTAAATTTCAGATGAAGGAAACGGGCTGTGGAGGAAAAACCCGAGTTTGATTCGATTACAACGGTTTCTCAAGAATGTAGGCAAGATCATAAGATGATAATCATGAACCCAAATATAATCATCTTCCGGGTTAGCAACTTCCATAACTTTATCTGCAAATATTTTATTTGCAGATACGTATGCCTTCCATAACCCCCGGTCAAACCTGTCAGCGTGATCAGGGGACATGGGAAGCATGTAATGAAAAAGGGGCCAAAGTTGATGTTTACAGAACCCACCATAGTATTTCTTGTAAAGATCATGAGGAAGAAAAGTGGAACACAATTGTATTCTTCTAGAAGCTTTTGAGCAACTTCTTCTTGCTCACTAGCATCTACTTCAACCTTGAGTGAACCTATGTAAACAACTTCACTGTCCGGAGCAAACCCGTCTTTTAATTGCCATAAAAGTGAATCTTCATCGAAAGTGAAGGTCAGTTTTAGAGTATCAGGATCACGCTGAATATGTAAAGGTAACATATTTGCCACAATGATTTTTCTTTCTCGACAACCAGATGATATTTTTTCTGAATCAACAACGTTGTTGTCATCTACACCAGCTATGATTCCAGGCATGGTCAATACTCGTGGAAGACTTTTGGGAGTTTGAGGTATATCCAACAGCTTATCAGGTTCTAAATCCAAAATGTTCGCATAAGATTTTGATGCCATAATCTGTAAAGTATGATTTTGGAAAATAAAGAACAGATGTACAGGTGTATTGTTAAATGTTAACTAACAAGTTTGAATCTTAATGAGTACTGTGTGGGATACTGGGATTGCTTACTTAAACAGTATACCTGCTAATCACGTTTCTTAAAAGCAAATGAACATTTTAAAGTATATGGATGAAGAAAGTGTCTATGCTTATCTGCTTATTTTAGCTTAGAATAAGTTGTTTTCTATAAGAAGTTTGAGATTAGCAATTTCAAACTGATTATTCTTGGCAGATTCAAGATTACAAGTTTACCCTTACTGTGAAATAAGTTGTTTTCAATTAGCTTGTTATCCTTGAAAAGCATAAACCAATTAATTTAGCAATCTAAAACTCCACGTAATTTGATGTTGCTGTTACAAAGCACATTTCGTCAATTTAATTTGCCCACATATCACTTGGTCAAATCTTTCAAGCTTAAAGGTGTCCTATTTGACACTTCAAAGTCCTATGTCACAATTTATGAGCAACTCTAAATTCATTTTTCCAACAAACAGCGAGGAAACCTTCAAAGGGGTAGTGTGATCCTAAGCACTTGGGTCCCTATAAGGGAAGTCTCATTCCACTAGCTTTCCGCTTCTAACCCCTTGAAGGCGCCTGCCTGATGCAAGCTGCTATTTTTCCAATCCTGTTGGTTGGTAGGGTATTCCGGGTACCTTCCGGTAACAGGTTCAAGCACAAAAGTTTTTACCTTGTTTTAGAAAAAGTTTAAACTAAAAACAACAAATATTGACTCAAGGAAAGCATGTTTTGGTCATTTATTCAATGATTTTGTATCAATAAGCATTATTAATTTATTTGCATTACAATGATGGTTAGCTGTTGTCCAACTATGGTACCAGACCAATTAGTAATTACTTCTTCCTACACAGTAAAATGCAGGATTCTAACATTATAAGATCATCTATCTTTTAGGTATAAATTACTTCAATTTAGGCAAGAAAATTAAATATATTCAATCAATTCGATCACTAAATGCTAATGAAAACTGACCTTAAGAGGCAGTTTTATATCATTCTAATTTTAGACGATAACAGCCAAGCCTATTGCCTGTCTGTTTTCAGGTACTTTGTACTTTGAAGCCATCGTATATTCATAAGTTCTCAGATTTTTCAAACTACAAGGAAAAAACAAACTCAAAATACTTGACTAATTAGTCAGTTACCATATAAAGTTGAAATAAACAACAATTGAAGAAGTTTCTACTACCATTTCATAATCGAATTGATTGAACACACCTAAATTCCTTCACTAAACCAAAAGTAATTGACATCTAAAACACGATCTTCCTATAACATCAGAAATCCACCAATTCTACAAGTATCAATGCACTAACCATCAGTCCATCACAAACATCAAAAAAATCATCTCCGTAAGAACAATTAAGCGTCAACAGAGGTTAACAACTACACACAGATCACAACAATACGAATACACAATAGCACGCATTTCACGTCGATACTTACAGTCAATCGATACGTACAATCGTTCTTCCGACAATGAATAACTAGCACGACGGTGGACGGTGTCGCCGGCCGGCGGTTGACGGTGTATCTCCGGCGACGAACGGCGGTGTGTGTGTGAGAGAGAGTGTGTGTTGGTGTGTGTAATCGCGTGGGGGTTGATATTGAGAGGGGAGAGAGAGAGATAAAGGATAAAGTTGACATTAATTAACCATGGTTAGTGTTAAGAACTCAACCATGGTTAGTGTTGAGTTTAAGATGTTATTTTACATTGTTACCCTTTACTTTGGTAGTGTATCACGGTTATGCCATTATCCTCGAAGTGAAATATGAAAAATCTTCTTGTGACAATGGATATATATGTATTTATCATTTATAAAACATGTGCTCTAAATATGCATTTAATGTACCTTGGATTTTGTTTGAAGGTTCGTTATTATTATGCTTGTAAATGAACCTAACGAAAACGAACATGATTTGTTCGTGTTCGTAACTGATATGTTTGTGAATTGTGATCTTAACACGAACATGATATGTTCGTATTCGTTCATTTAACTTTTATTAAACAAGACATGAATATATAATTGAATTTTTTTTGTTCATTTGCATTCATTAAGAGAATAAAAATGTTCTAGTTCGTTTAGGTTTGTTTGTTAAAAAACTAAATAAACACTTCATGAAAATAAAATGAATACAAATGAACAATAATAAACAAACATAGTTAAACAAACATAAACAAACACACAAAAAAAACCTTAAATGATCATTTTGGAATTTTAGGTGTATTAATCGAAATTGAAATCTCATTAAACTTAGATTTATAGTATAACATAATATAGTCATGTACTCATGTTTCAAATATTAACACATAATAATATAATATCATTTTATTAATATATAAGTAAACAAAGATAAATTAATGTAAATGATCGAACATAAATAAGCATATATTAACGAACATAAACGAACGATCATGATCGTAACGAATAAACAAAACATGTGTTCATGTTTTTTCGTTTATTTAAACGAACACAAAAATTTTGTTTATGTTCATTCATTACCTAAATAAATGAACTTTTCGCCGAACACTTCATTAATATTTGATTTATTTACAAGTCTATTTATTATTATTTATACATTAACTTGTTGATTGTTCACCTTAAAAATAATTATAATTTACTAGTTTTAGGTTTTTGACTATTTTGATTAAGCATCACTCATGTCCGTAAAAGCTTTGGTATATATCAAGAAGTTTTTTTTTGATCAAATATCAGTGTTCCAGTTGGAGGAGTTTAAATGTGCTTAACAACTTGCAACTCTTATTTTATTTGTACTCTAACTTATCTTGCTGTTCAAAGAAAAAAAAGAATCATAATCAAAATGCAAATTAAAATATTTGAATCAACTAAGAAAACAAAGTGTTACTAAATTCATCTTTTAGAATTCTAGTTTTTGGAAATAATATATTACAATAAGCGACCATTTTCTTAACACAAATCACTTCTCATTTTCTAATATATAAAAATAACATACATTTTTGTATTTTGTCTGGCTTAAAATAAATTTGAATTAACGAACAAAATATGGTTCGGATAGAACGAAAATAGTGATTTTTATTTACTCAATTGATTCAGTGGCCTTGTTTAATACAAACTAATTTTATTGCACTAAAATTGATTATACGTTTGGCTAATTTATCTCATAATCAACCCGTTTTATTTTATTATACTAAAATTAAAGATTTTTGTTTTTCCTTTTACTCCTTGATAATTGTTTTAAGATAGAGCTAAATTTCTCTTTCCCAAAAAGTGTATTTTTTTCTTAATCAAGGTATACGTGTAATGTACAAACATGTTTCACTTTTCACCTTTTTTGAATTTCATTTCTTAAAAAACATGTTCGAAAAATTCTCGTATATGAATGGTAAAATTAAGTCAGCTATCATAAAAAGTAGATACGTTAATTTTTTTCATGAATTTTAGCTATCATAAAATTGTGTATAACATGAAACTCTAAAATAAAATTAAAGTACCGTAAAATGGATATATGAAATAAACGTATCAACCTTATATTTAAGTATATATGTTTTTCCAACAACCAATGTAATATATTGAAGGTTTATGGAATCATGATTTGACTTTAATTATGAAGCAAGATGTGCTTGATATTCATGTCGTACAAATTTGCCTTCTACTATTAATCTATTATCTTTCTATAATATTTTTAAATTTATTGGATAAGGTGCTCACGCCCTAATAATTAGCTAAATAATACTGTATTATATAATTAAAATGGGTTTAGGTTGATTAGCAAAGAAATAATACTATTCATTTTATATATTGCCATTGACCAAACCAAATACCAATGAGATTATGCAACATCCACTAGTGATATAATATAATATTTGGGGATATATTTAGTTGACAATAACTATTAAATATTTTTCTTTATTGTATTCTTTATATACCTCTTATGTTTTATTGTTTGATGTATTTTCTTTAATGGGTCACACAATATTTTTCTTTCATGTTAATTGAGCATATTGTGATGGGGATATACGAATAGACCTTATAGATCAATTTCTTTTAAAAAATTGACGTATTCTTTAATTATGCAATAAGTAACATAAAACATAGTTTTTATATTTATTTTCATTTTACACTTTTAAACTGATAAATTTTCAAATATTATTTCCAATACATGAAATATAAAAGGTATTTTAACCTAGAGCTAATTAAAATTACCTTGTTGGAAAATGTTTACTCCTAAATCAACCCTAGAGTGAAAAATAATTATATTTGTATTATTTTTAACTTACATGTTAGTTTTAAATTAATCATAATTGTTTTTATGTAAACTTACGATATTACATATTAATCAGAAAATTATCTTTTACATGCGTATGTGTTTGACTACATTTGTTATTTATTTAACTATTTTAATTTGATATGTTAAATTGGTTTTTTTTAACTAAGATGCTGGACACATGAGTATTTATAAACCGTTGAATTCGGTAAGATTGTTTATATTAATTGAAGCAAGTTGCTTCAAACAAACTCTACTAGTTTGAGATTTATAAGATTTAGTTCAAGGTTTAATTTTATTAGTCGTTACTTGTTAGCAGCTTGATCAAATGTCTGGAATAACGAACCACCCGTCTAACCTCTATCTGTATACTTTTTATTCATTTTTTTAATATGCATTTGTATATTTTATTATTATTAAAGCATACATGTCATTTACAGTACTTAATATGAACTAAGAATTTGAAAACAACTAAAACTTAGTTCAAAATCCCAAAGAGCAAAAACTAATCGCTAATACTGACCAGTCAATTCGTCCCCCCAGCTTAGTATATTTGACTAGCTTTAGTAAACCCGTGTATTACACGGATTGAATAAATAAAATATTAATATAATAAATTTATTCAATATAAATGATATTCTAATATATGATATAACTTAAATTACGTATGAGAAATGATCATAAATAGTAAAACAATGTTATCGAGTTTTTAAAATATTGTTTTTAATTTTTTTAAATAAACATTTTATTTTAACACAAAATGTATAAAAATACATTTTTAAAAAAATTCTTATTACAACTCCCAAATTTGCTTAATTTTGTTTTTAAAAAATTGATTTTTAAAAGTATTAATTTATTTAGAAATAAACTTATAAATAGATTTATTGCTTAATTTATTAAATATTAAAAAATATTAAAATAATATTATTAATAATTAAAGTAATTATTTAATAGGAGAGAGAGACGAGAAAATTTTATTGAGAATGATTGTGGTAATGATATGTGGCACTCTTATTTACTCTTTTATTAGAGTAAAAAGATTTGTCACTTTCTATAATTGTAACTGATATTTCGACTTATAGCATTTGTCAAAACTAATCCAATTCAATCTTAAGCAATGGTGTCAATAACATTAGTTTTTATTTTAAACAAGATCACTCATATATATAATATATATATATAATATATAATATATAATAATATATATACAAGCGTAGACTCTTATTTGATGTATATTATGAAATGTTATATATAATAACATAAATGCAAATAAATGAAATTAATTTACTACACCAAGTCTAACTTTGAAATATTCGACGTCCACTTTTCTTCTAGTTGATAGTTGAAACCTAACTATACGAGCATGAGTATAAACAATACGTAGAATACATAATCAAACCTAATTAATATTAAAACCAATGTACAAAACACCCCTTAAGCTTCTCAAAAGCTGTAGTAAATTAAATAAACGATATATCAAATGACTATCATTTGAACTTTCTTACATGTTTGATCTCTCATCAAACCATCAAACTATGTAGAACTTTAATGTCTAGTAGTCGGATGTGTTTGCGTATTTGGACATGTAAGTTACTAAATTATACGGTTATTTACTTACTCTTATTTTATTTTCTTGCCCTCTCTTATTGTCAAATCATAAAAGCTCCATTGAATTATTGTACTAAACTTTAATTATTCATAAAATATTAAAATGTCAATGATATATATATATATATATATATATATATATATATATAAGAATCACTTGCCCCTAGTATTTTAAATGAATAATTTTATGAGATGGTAATCAAGTTTTAGTATTAATCTAATATGCTCACTCATAACTTTTTTGTCCCAATTAGATCACTCATAAATTTTTTTGCCCAACCAAATTACTAAATTTTATTATTATTCTAATTTGGTTATTCATATATTGAAAAATATAAAAAAACTGAAACATTAAAATTTTTAATAAGTGAAAACATATGAGTGGGCTAATTAAAATACATATGAGTGAAAACATATGTATTTTAGAACAAATAAAAATATTAATGACTTTATTTTAGAACAAATAAAATACCATCAATTTTTTAATAATATTTATAAAACCAAAATTATTCAAAAAGTGATGAATTATTTGAAAAAGTGAAAACATATGAGTGGGCTAATTAAAATACTACTAAAACTATAATGACTTTTTTAGAACAAATAAAAATATTAGTGGTATAATTGAAACACTTTTAAACTTAGTTTACTTTTTTAGAAGATCTTCCTATTTAAAAACCTTTAAATTATCAGAAGATTTCAGATTATTTAGTTATACTAACCAAACATAATTCAAAAGTTTGCTAACATGCCTCACTTTAGTTAGTTTTTAACGCCTATGGTATAACATGTTGTTCATCCGTACACTAATAACAGTTATTTTGCTAACATACTTTATTATTTCATATACATAGCAAATCATAAAATATCAATTTTAACACTTTATATGAAAATTAAAAACTAAATCAAAATGACAGCCCGGAAATAGATGGATGCTTGATTGCTTGTTGGTTATTTATCCCATAAACCGTGTGAACACCAAACCACTAACCCATCTTCCTTGGGTGTATAATTTAATGCTCCCAATAAATAGTTTTATAAATAATTTAAGGTAAATTTTATATTAGTCATAATATTAAATTATTACATGAGCGACCTTAAACGTTTCAATAATTTTCCTTCCAATACCCCAACAAATAGTTGTTTAACAGTCAATACCCTTGGTGTCTACTTTATATTACCAAAAAAAGCACATTGTATTCTTTTGTAAAAAAATATCTTTAAAAGAAAAAAAACATATCAAAATTCCACTCTATAGAATACAATATTTATATGTTATCAAGACCTGTTTAAATACCAACAGTATATTCTAACAATATATACGTGCATGTGTTTCTTCTATATCCATAATTATTTGATATATTATCTCATACCTATCCTTATATTTAAATTTCAAAAGGATTACGATAATTTATGTAATTTAATTCTATATTAGACACCTTATTCTCATCCCTTTAGTTTTTAGGGAAAAACATAACGCCCTACTTGAATTTGGGATCACCTACTCAAGAACCCTTTAATTACATGTATGGCGAGTGAGATATATGAGATTTATAAAAAATATAAAATAAGTTTAAAGGACGTTGATTTTTTAATAATTTACAAGCATGATAATAAAGAACCAAAGCGTAAGTGCTTTAAATGATGTATAATATATTAGGGTTTAACATAAATTATAATTATATGTTTGTTAAAAAATTATATATTATAGTTAATAAATTTTACGATACATATTTAAGTACTTTGTTTTTTTTATTTGCATGAGTAATCAAACCCAACGTGTAATTCGCCTCATTCAATCTAGGTTTAGCACATCTCAAGGTGGTATAAGCTTTTACATGATTGGGGTTGTTCTTTCTAATTTTACTGGTGAACATAAGCACCTTCTGCTCTATGTGCTCTATATGTAGTCTACTCCTAATATCACCACACACGCTCTTTACAAGATTAAATCCACGACCTTTAGTCAAAGAATACACCACTTCAACACTAGTATGTAATGTTTACACGTCTTTATTAAACATACAATTATAATACCATTTTTTATTTATCGATCAATGCTTCAAATATTCATGACCAATAAAACATAACCAAATAAGATGTTTGGGTGGTTGGAGCGCTAGACCAAAATAAGTGCCTACAAATATATTTTAAAATAATGAAATTAAAAATAATATTAATATACAAACATCTCACTTTATAAATTGACAACCATTTTCTAAGTCTCGTATGGCACCATACGCGACGAAAAAGGTCGAAAACACTGAAAACGGGAAAAATTCAGGGTGTTTATCAGAAGCTTATACGCCCATATAGCCTTATACGACCTATATACAACACATATACGGTTATATCACACGTATAACGTTATAACAAATTTTAACACTGAATATGAGAAAAAACTCAAAAAATTATTAAAGAGATACAACCCACCTATATGATACATATAGTGTTATACAACCCTTATGAAAATTTTGGATATTAATTAATTTGTGTGTTTAAATATTCCAACCCTTGAAAAATCACTAAATTCGTGTAGAAATAATTGTCAATATAAATAATAGTAAACTCATAAGGGCAATACGGGTAATTCTCCATTCAACACTACTAAAAAATGCTTCATCTAATGGCATGAGCGTAAATATAATCAAACCGGAGGGCATATTTAAACTTCCAAAAGAGGATAATGAAGCAAGGTTCATACCGTTTTCCACATCCACCCACCTCATTTTGTACGGACATTAATTACTTACCAATATCCACGTGTCCCACCACTAACTGCGCCAACGTAGACCTCACTGGTTGTGGGTCCCACTTCGACGAATAATGTCATGACACGTCATGTGAAAGTCGTTTCAGTCAACTTTTAGGATACCTTACGTCAGATTTATGAAACGCTAAGATTTTCCCTTCTTCTTTTGACACATAGCCAAACACACCCTTTGACTTTAGGAAATTTACATTACTTACCGAAATTTTACCCCACATATTTCAAAATCTTTCGGTGTACACGTGAATCTCGTGAGACATGACTTACGGTTTTTATTTTTCGAATTCATAGATGCTTAGACCTTAGTTCGAAGTAAGTTCTCTCGAGTTGCTAGATTTTTAATCATTTTCTTAATCTTGACATTTGTTTCGAGAGAAACATCATAAATCTACCACAAGATCAAAAAATAACACAAAGGAAATGACGAGTCAAAGTCTTATAAATTAGTATGAGTTATTAAAGTTGAAATTGTCAAAAATATGATTTTCTACCATTCACACCATTTCTCGTGTGAACCAATTGTAAAAATGATAATATAAAGATATAACATATTTATTTAGTTATAATAAATACAAATTTGAGAAAGTGGCACAATCAAACTTAATGTAGACCAAAACTATGACTGGCAATCGTTTTTCACCTCAAACCTAAAATCCCTAAATAAACTTCGAGACAGTGACACGATGATAAACGTTTAGGTATTTCTAGAAGTTGTCTCATATCCGAATACAGTTCCCACAACTCTTTTGCTCTTACCTCCATTGAAAGCCACATGTCAGGTCCAAATTAGAGCTGCCTGATTCATTAGTTGGAAATGTATTAACGAGATGGTTATGCGTTCTCTAGTAACATATTTCACGATTATAAAAAAATCCTTAAATTCTACACTCGAGGTATACCATATATGTTTAAATGTTATTGACTTAATAACACGCCTGTTATGTTTTCCATAGTTCGAAATCATCAAGTTAACTTGTTTAGAAATTTAATCCATTTCACTAAAAACCGAATAAACCATACATAAAGTACCCCGACTAAATAAAAGTGTTGTCAAACTTTATCCTTTCCAAATGTATCAGCTTTTGTTTGGAATACGATGTTAACTTGGGGTCCAAAGTTGCCAATACTTGGAACATTAGGGGGTAAATAATAGACTAAAGGAAACAGTGATGTGAGTCAGTGAGTGGGGTTGTGAGGAGAAGAGGTCTTCCACGTCAGTACATGACACGTGATATACATGTGACTAACAACTGGAAGTGGGCCCTTGTTAGGCGGAATATGTTATCTTATCAAACGAGAGCCAGTTGTACCCTGTGGATATAATTTTGTTCATACCGAATATTATTCATACCTTTAATACATAAGAGGTTGTTTATATTTTAAACAAACTAAATATATTTAGTATATCGAATATCATTTATACTTTATTGACCCGTAAATCTCACATACGAATACGCAATGCAGGCAGTGAGATACTGAGATATCAGATAAGAACAAATATTACATCTATTGTCTATCTGTTATTATATAAAGTATTTAAGTGTGACACATATGTAATTTTACTCAGGTTTTAAGCACAAGGTACATGTGTTTTATGCGGTGGTTCTTAAATTACCCACATTAAATAAACTTATCCTAGTGAATACATTATTTAATGTATGTTTATTATTTAATTCATAAAATTAAGTATCATCTTATTTATTAATATTAAATTTAATTTACTTTTACTGTTAATATTTTTAAAACTAGATATTATTTTAATTATGTATAATCTTATATGAATAATTAAGTATATAACCACTAAATATTTACAGAGTTACAATAATAATAATAATAGTAATAATAATAATAAGTGTTTAAAGCAGGTCAGTTGCATTACGATCTTTAGAATAGATTTGATGACACACGTCGCATCACACGGGTCAACCTACTAGTAAAAAATGATGGATGCATTCATAGAGTCTTTCGTCATTACGTTTACAACAAATGTTAATTCTAGTTATAGAATAAAATGTACGCATGTCACAATAACTAGGGAATTGGAAGTTGGGAGGGTTTTTGTAATCTTAACTTCAGCTCATCTCTATAATTATATCTGGTCTCGTAAACCCAAAGATTCAAGTATGAATGGCATAATAACTAATGGATATTGTATAAGTTCTTTCTAGTCTCGTGTGATAAAGTTTATCAACTGCGTTAGTTTAATAGAATGATGTTGGAGTTGTGTGGTTTTCATTGAGGTCAAATAAGACTAGTTGATGTAATAATCATGGCACAGTTAGTACTAGAGTAACATTCGACATTTAAAAAAACTCAAGCAACAAATAGGTAGAAACAAAAATTATAACTTATAAAGAAAACAAAAGAGAGAACAACAATAAAAAAGCAAAATAAAAAAATTCAATCACAACAAAATAAATTAAAATTAAAGTGAATTGGCCTGAGGCGACATCGTTGTATAAAAGTCACACCATCTCAGCGAGTCAAGCTAACGAGTATTAATAAAAAAACTTTCTTTTATTGTTACCTTTTAACCGATTGAATTTTAAATAACGTTAGGTATATTTTTAGTTATAAATTATAGTAATTTTGAAGTATATTGTAGCATATATCTTGTATTAGTTGCATGTATTTTTTTAATTATTTTAAAAAATAGTAGTTTTGTGGGATGAAGTCTATTTTGATGTGTTTTGGTTGGTTAAGAAGGTGCATTCAAATAAGAAATAATAAAAATACTTAAAAGAAAATATTATTAAAAATAAAAAGAATGTTGAATTTAAAAGATGCAGGAAAATTCCTAACGTTTAGGAAGTTATAATTAAAACCTACACTTTTTTAGTCCATAATCAATCAAAGTAATTGTGCTAAAACATTTTTGGTATAAAAAAATTGACACGTATCCTTGAGGCACGGACCCTACTTCCGCTCATACTATTCTTAGCGTGTATGATGGTAGATTTACATTATAATATTTATTTACTGGATTCGACAACCAACGAATAAACTCAAAACGCATAAAATATAAAAAAAACAAACTAATGGCATGTTTCAAACACTAAATAAATTGATTTATTACTATCCATGGTTCATAAAAAACCAACAAAAAATAACATGTAGAGTAAATTCAATTCAATAGTCCTCTTTTCATGAAAAGATTATTACTTTTGTATCATCAAGTATACAAAATCACCTACATAGTCAAAAAGAGGAGGGTAAAGTAGTAATTTAGTAAACTAGTAAAAAAGAGTAAGGTGGGGCCTACTTTATCTAAATAGCCGCATTTATCGGTGGTAGGTTCCAGAAAAAGGGGTGGCGTGTGTGAAATGAATAAAATAATAATATTAATAATAATAATAAAATAATAATAATAATAATATGAATATGAATATGATATGGGTTGCCGATTGGGCTTCATCTCTATCCATTTCTCAACTTTGGGGCCCACACCACACCAACATTGCATTATCCACATCCACATCAAAACATTTAATTATTTAATAATATAAATGGCACCTTATAGTATCCTTTTAATAGACTACTAACTTGATTGTTTTTTTCCTTTTCAATACTATAAGCTACGCACACACAATATGAGGTGTTTACAAAAACGTATGGAGTTGCTGTGTAACTCGGTTATGAAGATCAAAACATAGACAGGAAAACATGTATATAATAGTGCAATATGTTCTTCGATTGGTATAAGTTTTATTATTCATGGTATCAGCACGTTACCGTCAATTAAAATAGCCTATGACGTATTTTAAACTCGTTTTTAACCAAAACTATACGAAGAATAACTAAATTAGTAAAAAAAGTTATGGATTAAAAACATATATTACATATAGTATAGCACGTCACGTAAAATTCAAATTAAACTTTCGTTATAATAGTTAGTTGTTATTAGCGTGTTACAGTATAAGGTAATTGATTTTTACGCGTAACTCGCAAGAATCATCTAAGTGTGGTACGTGTAGTTTAGGCAATGATATATGTCTCCATAATTACAAGTGATTGGATGCACAATTATAATTATCTCAAATGTAATCGGTAGTTATTATGTATATTTTCCGACCATTGTATTATTATTGTAAGACCCATCATTGTAATTAAATTACTTAAATGTAAAATTTTAAAATAGTTTAAATATACTATTATTATAACTTACAATACATTATTTTCGTAAAATATATTTTTAAATACAACAACAATATCATACACATGAACATTATCAGCTCTTTATTTCTCATTGTTTGACCATAATATTTGAGGTGGACAATGAATTGTGCCACATACACATTGTCAAAGTGTCATTTCGTGGAATATTGTAAGTTAACAATGACACCATGAATCATAAATCTCTGAAAGTGGAAAAGATTTCATGTGAAAACAAATGGAATCAAATCAAGTACACAATGCACTATCGTTGGTGATAAAAGCACACCACGTAATTTTATTTTTAAAAAGTGTATGTTCGTCGAGCCTCGGGAGAGTCTTGATATTTTTATGTTGTAGTAGTCTTATCCTACATTTATACAGAAGGTTGTTTCTAACGTCTAAAACTTGACTTTTCTCCCACTTAGTGCGGGGTGCTGAGAGGGGTCAGATCACGAAGCGATTTAATGTACGCAACCTTATCCTGTATTTTTGTGAATGGAGTTGTTTTCTCACAGCTAAAACCCTTGAACTCAAGGTCATAAAACAATAACTTTACCAATTGATTCAAAATCATTCATCATATAATTTCATTCAAATCTATAATTAAATTTTAAATAAAAGTTTCAAGGACCTTAAAAATACAGCTAATGACAATGTGAATATATCAGCTAGTATACAAAATAAACAAAGCTTTACAGGAGGAATAATGGGGTAGACTCGAACTACATGATATTTATTAATGAGTAAGGTTTTTTACCTTATAACACACCATTAATAGGATATTCACTACATGATATTTATTAGGTTAAATTTTCAATATAGCTATTTGGCCAATTAAATTTATAATAATAACCATTGATTTTAAAAAATTCAAAATATTCAACAAATTAGATTATGACAAGTGTCCAAATATCTCTATCCAGCGATACCAATGCATGTGGTATCGCTAGCTTTATGGCTCCGGCGATACCAATACATGTGGTATCGTTAATGTATCGCTCAAAAATATAAAAAATTAAGAAAAACAATTACATATCGCCGGCCGGTGATACACCGTATCTCGTGTATCGCCCATGTATCTCCGGCCAAAGATTGGGCGATACAGAATAAGTGATGTATCTCCGGTGTATCTCCGACAATAAACTTATTAAAAAATATTGTCTCCGGCAATCCTATATGGGACCTGTATCGCCAGCGTATCTCCCAAATGAATTTTTTGAAAATGCTACCTGGGCACTACATTGATTATATTTCAAAATGTTTTGGTCAATGGCTATTTTTAAAAAAGGTGTTGGTCAAATGACCATATTAGTAATTTTCCTTATTTATTAAATAAATGAGTAAGTTTTTTATACCTTATAACACACCGTCTATTTTACTCATAAAACCATCAAACATACGCTTTATAAAATTTAAACATGTATTATTTTGTTGATGAAAATAACAACTTTACCATGGAAATACAACTTAAGGACTAGTAAGCAACAATTGTTCTCAACTACGAGTTTTGAATTAAACATGTAATTTGAACTCTACTTAGGACAAAGGAACCGATCGCAAAAACAAAAATCGGTTTCGCTTCAAACTACTAGTAATCAAGACTGGTTCAAATGTTATGTAGTAATAAGATATAGTAGCGCACATCACCAATACATATCTAACTAGGTTAGCTACCATAGAGACGAAATATAATATTTTTGATATATCACGGGGAAAAGACCGGATGTATTCCGACGAAATGCTATTGATTCTACGAGGACTATAACAAGGGGGGATGACTTAACATGTGTGTTAAAAGGTTAACATAAAATTTACACAAATGGATTGAAATGAGTGACCATGATAAAAGATAACACTCGTCGAGTTATATCTTTGTAGGCGACAACAAGTAAGTGGGTAGTATCAACATGTTTTGATTCATTCATTATTGTATCGTTAACTTATAATTTCTTTAATAGATTCAAGCTATTTAATTAACACCCGTAACTATTTTGAAACTTCCAAATCGCTTCCTAATTTTCCTGGATAGTTATTAACATCGTTTGACGTCTAATTTGAGCGTTCAAGTATGATCATTATAAATGTATATATGATTATATTAATATTGTTATTTATCAACATATTATAAAAATTAAAGATTATATAGAAATAAAAAAATATCATCACTCTTCACCCAAAAATAGTTATGTTTGTTCAAATTACCATCACACGCGTCCTCCATTATTTTGATACTTCCTATTTCATTACATACGCGTCACTTTAGTATTTAAATGATCGTTTAAGAGGATTTTATCTAATTTATATAGTTTATCAGGTATGCTTTCTCATGTCTTTAAGGGGCTGTTTGATTGCTTTTACTCGGTCAGAAGGTGATGACTGGGTAAGAGTTTGTTTCAAAACTGACCCGGTAAAAGGAGAAAATAGGCATGGGTCATTGGCTTCGGACCGGGTCAGACGCAAAAATATGATAATCAAACACGCTGACCGGCCAAAATGTCTGACCGGGTCAGTGGGTTAGACATTTTGACCGGGTCAGAAACAAATCAAACAGCCCCTAAGACACACAAATTGCGCTTAAACAGTAATTTATGTCTCTAAGTTACGAGAAAAACCGATTTAATCATCTCGTTTTGAAGTATTGTCATCTAATTTTTTGGAATATTTGAAATATTATTTTCTTACATGTACTATTCACAAGATCTTTGAGGGCCCAATACTATGATAGATTTTTATACGCTTCAGAGTTCGAAGCCGACACTTTTGACAAATATTATTCTATTTTCATTGGTTATAAAATTGATTTTAGATAATTTAATAAAATACACAGATGTCATTCAGCCTTCTTATCTCTAGAAAGATTTGGGTATATCTAGCATATCTCAATATATCCACGTGGCTTGATTTTTCTTTTTCATTTTCTTAATTTGTATTGTTTAATAGATTAATATATTCTTACTACTCATTTATAACAAAAAACTTGCAAAGCGGAAAATGGTTAAACAACCCGTTTTCTAACTCCTGTTTTATGTTTCTATGTGATTTTACTTCACATAAAAATAGGGTTGTAAATAAGTCGAGCCGAATTATGATGGGTTCGAGTTCGAAGCTTATCGAGCCGGGCCGGCTCGAAAATTTTAACGAGATCAAAACATCGGCTTGAGTTCGGCTCGTGAAAAATCGAGCCAGCTTGTGGCTCGTTCGATCCGGCTCGATTAATTTTTTTAAAAATTTTTCACATTAATTTATATGAAAACACAAAAATATATATTAGGGCTTTTACGTTTAGATTCGAGTTTTTTTCAAACGAACTTCGAGCGAGTTTCGAGCCAAGAACTTTTTGTACAACCTTACACAAAAATAGCTATATAATTGTACAAACCAGACAAACTTTTAACACCTGTTGTATTATTTTCATTATAGAATATCCAATTATGTGTGTGCGTATATATCTATACTACCATATAATACCTCTGTTTAGATAGAGATGTAATTTTGCCAAAAATACAAGTTTTAAAGCAACATGTACAAATAAGTGCATCACATTTAAAATAGGTAAAACGTGGATTTGATTAAATTTTAAAGCACTTTAGGGGTAATATGATAAATTTATCCATTAAATTTTATAAAACTTGACATTTTTACCCTTGTCTCTTTCATGTATTTAATAAACATTATTAATATATTATTTAATAATATGATATTATTTAATTCACTTCATTAAATCTTACTTTATTTATGATACTATAAATTGACATTTAAATTTATATTTAGTAATATATTTTTATAACTAAATAATATTTTAATTAAGTATATATTTTATTTAAATATTTAAGTATATAACTTATATAAATCTTCATATTTATAATAACTATAATACTAATATTTTTCTAGGGGCATATTATAAGTTTAATAATTTTAATATTTATATATATTTTTTACAATAAAAATGAGAGGATGATAGAATGATAATTTTACATATATATGGATTAATGCTTAAATTTGAAAATATTAATCATTTTATTTTATTTATGTTCTTACAATAAAGTATAATATATGATTGCTTATAATACAAATGCTAAAACATATACACGTGGTCAAACGAAATCGGCATTTACTTTCAATGTCGTTTATATATTGTGATTGAGCACTAATCCATCTTCCTCTTTCCTTTATCAGTTGTTAACAACTTAATAACAATCAAGATGATAATTTGTGATGATAATTTATCCATTAACTTTCTTCGGTATATGCAAATCATCACCAAAAACTAACTCCGATGATAATAAAACTCTAACTAACTCCGATGATAACTCCGATTATAATAAAACTAACAATCAAGATGATAATTTCGGTGTATTCATAAAATAATCCTCTCTAAAATCTACGTAATAAATGATTTTCGACCATAAATATCAATCATATTTTCACTATTATTATTGAGATAATATAATTGTCTTAAAGACTTTTGTAATATACATAATTATTTTATTTTATTCAATTTTTTCAATAATTATGTTTTGATTTTTTAATTTACGTCATAACGCATCGAGCCGATACCGACTAAAATCGAATTCCAAAGAAATCATGCAACAACCGTACCGCCGCAACGCGCAGACATTTCCAACTAGTATAGTTATATATATAAGTTATATTCATGAATATTTTTTTTTATTGACGGAACACTATGCCTTTGAAACAAAAATAAAAAATGGTTTAGAAACATTAAAGTTAGAGTTGAGCCGTTAAACTATTAATACTAGATTGTATTGGTGCACCCATTAGCCCGATCGATCTAATTTTTTTGTATTTTGAAAACGTAATTACTGTTCCTGATTTAAATCTCATTAAAACCGAGATGAACTAGAACGTAAACTATACTATAACCATCAATAAGTATAATTTAATGCTTTTTAATTGTTTAATCAATGCATAAAATAAGATATCTATAGTAGAAGAATGTTATGGCATGTGTTTCTAAGAACATCATGTCATCTCACTCTCGATCACTATTTTAAAATGTATTATTTTATATATAAATATAAATTTTAATCTAAATTCTAGTAAAATTCCAAAGAAAAGTAATAAACATTGTATCAAAGTTTTATAAAAAAAGCTTAAGATTAACATACTACTCTAATATTTACAAGTTAAACAACTTTAGGGAACCGTGTTGTAACTTAATGTTTTATTGATCTACGATTGCTGAAAACACGTGTCGTAAAATTTCACATGTGTTTAAACAACAACAATAATCATCGCTCAAAAAGCAAATATTAGCCACCAACCTCTTGCCATGTGGCGATAGGTGATTGGACAATATTTTAAGAAAATTTGGATGTTTTGTGGTTATATTATTTGTAGGTCTCTATGATTAACAAAGAAGGACGCAACCCGATTGGTTAAGGTATTGAGCAAACATACACGGACACGGGTTTAATCTTGCCTAACGTTGGTTTCTAGGCCTTTTTAACTTTTTTGTTTTTCTTAATTTTCTATTTTTATTGTTGTTTTTTCTTTCTTCTTTTGCCTGCTCACACATACCCTTCGAACATTATTTTCATGATTTTTGTTGTGTGTTTTAAGATTCTAATATAACTGGTTTTCGTGTCGGATAGATAGTGATGTTGATTTAACGAATAACAAACACTACGAGAACTTTTACATTGTTATGTCTGGTTCAATGCGCGGGAGAACTGACCTAGTCATTAGTTTCTATAAAAACAAAAACCAAACCACAAAAATCTTTAATTGGGCCGAATATCTGGTTACATAAAAAAAGCCCACATTACCACCCAAAAGAGAAGCCCACTATCACGGGCTAAAAGATCTATTTATGCTCATTTACTCCTCAATGATTTCATTTTTCTCCCTCTTTCTGGTCGGTTAGGGTTTTAGCGTCTAAAAATCGGCGTTGATTTCATTTGATCGGATCGCAAATTCTTCAAAAACTTAACCGAGGTAATCATCATTCACCTTATCTTCTTCGTTATTGGTGTTTATACATGTTGATTGAATAAATCTGAGGTTTTTTACTTGTGATTTTGTTTTTAGCAAAGAGGAAATCTGATTGTTTTTGTTTTGAGATGTTGCTGTGTGTTTTGGTGATAGGTGAAAGACGATGTCTCGTGTGTATGTTGGGAATCTGGATCCACGAGTTTCTGAGCGAGAGCTTGAAGACGAATTTCGCGTGTATGGCGTTTTAAGGAAGTAAGTTTGATCTGATTATTTATGATCTCCCTGATGCTTTGATGTCGATTTTGCTTTTTTATTTTTGTTTGTTTGATTCATTTATATAAAAGGAAAAACGGAATGATCAGGCGAGGTAGATTAGATGAAAGGATTTTTATAAAGCTTGATACACCTCGTGTGATCGTTCTAGAAGCAAATGTTTGTTACCAGCCTATTTAGCTTTTGATATTACGTGATATTTGTGTTTTATATATAAAAGTATTGATAATTATAACGTATTATGCTAAAAAGTGTGCAACAATATGTTCTTACCGGAAGATACGAAGCTTTACATGAAGAGAAGAAAGGGTGAAACTTTGTATAGTTAACCGTATGTATTTTGTAATGTATTGGTTGAGTCCTGAAGGTTTACGTTGCTCACAAGTTTTTCAGTCTGCTTATGGCTTTCAATTCTCATTTGCCTTTTTGTCCTAGGACGATTAGGATTCTGAATCAGTTATGGATTCAGTCAATTTCTTTTAATTTAAAGACCCTATAGTTGACTATACCTTATTATAATTGAAATCAATGCAGTGTGTGGGTTGCTAGAAGGCCACCTGGTTACGCATTTGTTGAGTTTGATGATCGCAGGGATGCACTAGATGCTATTCGGGCATTGGATGGTATGTTCCGTTTATATATACGTGCTGTTGCCACATCAGTTATATCACTGGGTTTCTCTCTGTTTTAAGTTGAGCTTTTAACGTGGTCTTACTTGTTACTGTATTGATTGCACATCTGTGTCTATCTATAAACAGAAATGCAGGTTTATATCATCGTGTTATAATATAAGTGATCACAACTAATTTTTATGCCTTTAGGGAAAAACGGGTGGCGTGTAGAACTCTCCCACAATTCAAAAGGAGAAGGTGGTGGCCGTGGTGGACGTGGTGGCGGTGACCGTGGTGGTCGTGGTGGTGGTGATGATCTGAAATGCTATCAGTGTGGTGAGCCTGGTCACTTTGCTCGTGAGTGTCGCAATCGTGGTGGTACACGTGGGTATGGAGGTGGCCGCCGCCGTAGCCCTAGCCCTAGACGACGTAGGAGTCCTAGTTATGGGCGTCGGTAAGACCCAATCTATTGTATTGTTATGAGTTTTTTTGTTAAGTTGACATGCTATGTCTCAGTATATTACTTAGGCATGTCTTTGTCACACATTCTCACCTCTTGTGATACTGTTCAGGAAATCAAGGTAAGTAGAAGGTTTCCTGTTAGTTTTTTTAAGTGCTTGTTGGAATCTTAGCTTGAATCATCATGTTGATCCAAGGGGTTTTTAAGAACCCTTTTATACTTCACGATATAGACATTTGCTTAGTGGGTTTTAACATGCATCTTTTGCAGGAGTTACAGTCCACGCTACAGTCCTCGTGGGAGGTCGCCCCCAAGGCGTAGCATATCACCTCGCAGAGGCCGCAGCTACAGCAGATCACCCCCATACCGCCGTGCCAGACGTGATTCACCATATGCTAACGGGTATGCAGTAATCATGTATGTTTGTATGTGTGTCTATATATGTATATATGCATGTGTGTATGTCGGCCAAGTGTCTTTATGTATTTACATGTATGTTTATGTGTGTGTGCTTGTGTGGGTATATGCTTGACATGTGGTTGATCGGGGGGCTGAGTTTTTTATGCATGCACCAGTTTATGTCCTAATGTCTGACAGGGGTGCACATGCGTCATTTTCTGCATAGAACCATAACTAAACGGAAAAAATCTTTTTTATTGTTTTTGTTTAAAATCTTTTGCTTGTGTTTTTTAATGGTTTTGTATTTTTCAATTACAAATGGTTTGGGTTTTCTTCTGTCTATCATTTGTTTTTTCCAGATTCAGTTTTCTTTGTTTTGGACAATAAATGATTCTTACATCGGACCGAAGTTAGTCTATCCATATTGGGTATAACTGGGTAATATTGTGATAAAAGAAAATGCAAATAGAGGTTAATGTTTATAACAAATTAAGATGCAAAACAGCATTAAGTCTATTGTAGAAGACCGGCACATATCGTTATATTTTCCCATTAAACTCAACCCAAAACCTTAGACATCGATTTTTGAACTCCACAAAACCAAAGCTACTCACAAGGTTTTGTTTGTTCTCGCTTATTCGAATATCTAACTTATTCAAGTGTTTGTTCTCAGAGTCTAAGATGGAGAGAAGCAGGGACAGGTGGACATTGCTGAATGCTAATAGGGTAGCTCTGCGTTAATACTATTCGTTATGTGGTTTGTGAACATACTGCAGTCGGTTTTATTTGTGTTGGTACATCATAATATGACATTTTCGTGTGTTGGACCTGGCATTTGATGTGGAACCGAACTTTATGGCGTCAAAAGCAGTTGCTCTCGACTCCATTAGCAGCTAGCTGAAACCTAGAGGTCCTTTTCATACTTTATTTTGTATGCTTTTTATGGAAGTATCTTATGATGATATTTTAGCGTATTTGGTTTCTAAACATTTTCTCCCTATTTTTTTTTGGTGTTATGAGGTCTGGTTATCACCTGAGAAACGGCCTTCGTCGTCTTCTACTTTCTGCACTGCACTGCTTCTTGTGGTTTTGTAGTGACTACTTTGAACGGCTAATCATACTGCAAATTTTGATTACAAAATATCACATGGCTTAGCATCTCTGCACATCTACACCTTCATGTTGTTGCTTCATCTGGTTTTAGCGACTACTTTGAATGGCTATAGAAACTTCAAATTTTGGGCTACAAAACTTCCTATGGTTTAGCATCTCTGCATCTCTACACCTGCATGTTGTTGCTTCATCTGCTTTTTAAATGACTACTTTTGAACGGCCATAAGTTTTTAGCATCATCACCCTCTTTATCTGCAACAGCTTCCAGTAGTTAAGACCCTACACAAGTTGCGTGCTGTGTGCGCCATAAAGGTAAAGACTGTGACTAGACCACTCTTTGCACCTCACTGCTTCGCGTGGTTTTTATTGAGTACTTAGACTCGGCTTATCAAACTGCAAATTTTGGTTACAAAAGTTCTTATGGTTTAGCATCTCTGCACTCTACATCTGCATGTTGTTGCTTCTTCTGGTTTTTAGGGACTACTTTAAACGGTCATAGCTTTTTTAGCGACATCTTCCTGTCTGCAATGATGCTTCTTGTTTATGTGTGCCGTAAAGGTAAAGTCTGACTAGACCACTGGTAAAGAGAGTTGAGTTGAACACCCGGAAATTTGTTTTGGTACGCTACAGATGATTGACGTTGATGTTTTTACCCTTGATTTATAAGCAAAGACAAGGTAAAATTGTCAACAGAAATTCTTTTTTATGTATCAAACTACCAATCAATATTAATTGTGTACAAATAAAATAACCTTTTATCCACGAAGGTGGGTACAAAGTTGCTTCTCATGCCACACGTTCTTGTCTCATCTACTAATAAGACATTCGTGTGGTTTGTTAAGTAACTCTAATCACTCGTGGTTAGCCGAGTAAAATTTGTAGCCTGATTTTGTGGAACTTGTTGATGTTTGTCTCTCTGTTGATTTGATTAGGAATAACAAGTCTTTTATCATCCCAAATAGAATAATCACTTAGGAGTAAACAGATTAAAAGTGCAAAGTTGCATGAATGACCCCTATGCATTTTGTTTAGTTGGATTGTTTCTTTGTGAAAGTTGCAACTAAGGGTCACTTATTTTCTTTTAAAACGGTGGTTTTAAACACCCGTCTCTCCTTAACTATGTGTGATCATAATCTAGTTCGTGTCTCCATTGGTTGTTTTACTTCTAGCTACTTGAGTTGTGATGTGAGTTTGGTTCTAGCTACTTGAGTTGTGATGTGAGTTTGGTTGTTTTATCAGCTCGTCAAGAAATATAAAAGCAAATACCAAAGTCGTAGATAACATCAATGCTGACAATAATGCTTTCCGGTCAACTAGTTCAAATGCCTCAAAAGGGTTTTAAACTTTAGTGACCAGTATGAAAACCTATAAATTTTACTGTAGCTTGTGATGTTATTTGATATATATAATTATATAGTGAAGAACTGTTGAAAATATATAAGCAAGCTGCCAAATATGGTTATGTTTGTCAATTTGATTACCCTAAATAAGGTGCGACAATCATAAATTCTGAAGCCTAAATTAATAAAGTAATTAGAATCTACCTATCAATATTAATGATGGCTACTTGTCACAATTCAAGAACTCCAAAATTTTATTTTTTCACTACTCTATTTTAATAAATAAATATCACATTAATACAAATGAAATTATTTAATTTTTTTCATATTAAAATTATTTTCGTGTTAAATTAAAAAAAGAGATCATCATACAAATGCAATTGTAAAGAAAAAAATTTTCAAAAGAAAATATCAAATTAAAAAACACAATATATTTTAAAACCTATGACTTTTAATAAATAAAGTTCTTATAAAACAAAAATAATTAAACTTCAGAGTTATAATAAAAAAAATCTTAAAGGTGACACTTTAATAAAAATGGTTTATTTTAAAACAATTTGTTTAAAACCCAATTTTTTTTGAAAAAATAAAAGGAAAAAAATAAAACAAAAGGTCAAACAATGAAATCGTTTTTTTTTATCACTAATATGCAATGTGAGTCATATCTTACATCAAAAGATTATTTTACAATTTATTAACTTTTATTAATAATTATTTAAAATTTTATTTATTTAAATCGTTTAATAAACATGATATTAATCTACTAATAAGTAACAATAAAAAAATTAAAATAGCAATGTGTTCTAAATGTTCGATGGTGGAGAGATATCTTCATTTATAAGCCCAAAGTCAGCCCATTTACAAGTAAGCGTGTAAATTTTTTTTTTGTATTATGGACACCCGAAAACCCATCGATTAATTTGGCATGGGGTAACAATTTCTAACTTTTGTTAAGAATATGACTAGAAATCAAATCTAGATGTATGTATAACCAAATGGACCATATATGTTATACCCATTTAATAACAATAACGAACCAAATAAAAAGTCCACAAGATCGATGTGGATGACCCATATAAACAAAACTAGTGGAGAAAATTGCAAAAATAGTCTTATGTTTGATCATATTACAAGTTTGGCCTTCAAATTTTAAAATTTACGAATTTGTCAAATCATTTGAAAGTTTTTTGCAAATTAGCACCCACCGTTAGTGTGTGTTAGTTCTTTAATGAACTGAAGACTAAATATGCAATATGATCAAACCATAGGGATTAATTGTGCAATTTGCTCAAAAAGTTAAAAAAATTAAAAATATAATAAATTTAAAAGAAATTACAATCAAACATAAGAATTTCAAATAAACATCAAAAATAGATTTCAATAATTTTAGAAAAAAAAAAGGGTTAAAAGCTAAATAAATAGTAAAAATAAAACGTATGTAAAAAGAGAAAGCGAGAGTATTAAAAAAGAAGTATATGATTAAAGTAAAATATTAAATAAAAATAAAACAAAAGTTAAAAATACAATCGAATAAATATTTATAAATTTCGAAATAAATATTGAAAAAATCATAATAAAGTTAAAAATTAAAAAAATGGTTAGCTTTCATTTTTGTTGTTTGGATTTATACTTTTACAAGGTTTTTACATTGTACGATTTAAACATGACATATGAATTTCATCAAAAATAATTTTTTGATTTAAACATGCCAAAATATTTTTTTTAAATTTTATATGATGTTTTAGTTTTTCTTTTAATTTTTTGAGAAAAGTACGCAATTGGTCCCCATGGTTTGACCATATTCCATTTTTAGTCTCCAGATCATTAAAAACTAACAGACACTAAAGGTGGAGATTAAATTTGCAACAAACATTCAAATGTTTGAACTAAATTTAAACATGACATATGAATTTCATCAAAATAATTTTTTGATTTAAACATGCCAAAATTAATTTTTTAATTTTATATGATTTTTTAGTTTTTCCTTTTTAAGAAAATTACGCAATTGGTCCCTATGGTTTAACCATATTGCATATTTAATCCGCAGATCATTAAAAACTAATAAACACTAAGGTGGAAACTATATTTGCAACAAACATTCAAATGTTTGAACTGAATTTGTAAATTTAAAATTTGAGGACTAAACTTACAATATAATCAAATCACAAAAACTATGTTTGCAAATTTCTCAAACTAGTAAGATAACAATAACGCTGCTATCAATTCCATATTAGATTTTCAATTAATTTCTTTGGTTCTTTACAGCAGGCTGGGGATCTGCTATTGAATATTTCTTTCATTTGCGCTGTTGGGAAAGACCGGTGATCTGCTTTGGAGCATAACGCTATCGATTTAAGACGGTGTGTCTCGTAACACTTTTAAGATAACCACATGGTGGATACGGTGAGGGACTTGGGGCAAACATGTGAATTTTCAGTTGTATTTATTATCTCTATGTTATGTTGACTAGATTGATACTAAGATCATGGTTTTAGATAATTGACTTGCTTGTCTTGAAAAGGCTTAAATATATCATAAATCAAAATACCAATTTTTCTTATGATGATCGATTCAACCTCTTATCAAAAAGATATACATTGGTTATGTTTTCATCTTTTCAACAAGTTTAGTAATGAACATAACGGCCCTATTGTTCGATGGTGAGAGAAACCTATGATTAGCTTTCCGGAAATCGAACAATAATTTTTGTTCAGCCATCACTTAATTGTTTGGTTCGGTTACATTTCGATTAAACCAGTTGTTTCGTTTGTATCAATGAACTCACAACATTCATACACAACTCTTTCAAGAAAAGGTTATGTGCTCTCCACTATTTGCAAGCCGAACCCCAATACCGATTAAAACCGACTAGGACATATGAATATACCGATTACACACTATTTATTTGGTTCGGTATTCATACATACATCCTATGCGTAAGAAAACCCAAGAAACCCAATCTAAGTAACTCGAATCGATTAAACAACACCAACAGCTATGTATCAATAAAGTCACATCATCGAAACATGATATGGTAAAATACATACTTATAAGAAGAGTAATAACAAATAGTTTTACAGATACCACAACTTATAAGAAATAAAATCAATTTATGAATGTAACAATGTCTAAATATTCTTTTACTTACAATAAAGTATACAACAAAGGGAATCTACAAGAAAAATATCAAAAAAGAAATACAGCTCAAAACACGACCCCTCAATAATCCAAAACAATCATATAAAAAAATCCCGATATTTTTATATTTACAACAAAGAAAAGTAGAAAACAAATAAAAACGTGTAAACCCTAGAAAAAAAACAACGTCAACCCAACGACCAACAACAATCCCTGGACCAATCCCACGATGCCACGTGGCGCTCCGCTCATCTCCCTCTCCCCCAACGTGGGCCCCGTGGTCCCATTGCTATCAGGGTTTGTACCGTACAACACCTGTATCCCTTCAACGTCGTCTCTCGCAAGCTCCACCTTCCGTACGCCGGAGGATATCGTCGGAAACATGATCGCCTCCTCCACCGACGAGTGCCCTAACCCTAACAGATGCCCGATCTCGTGCACCGCCACCGACTCCAGATCCATCGCCGCCGGCGACCCGGCGGCGAACACGTCGTCGACGATCCACGTCTCGTCGCTGTCGAGATGCAACAGTCCGGCCGGCGGAGCGAACGCGTGAGCTAACGTCCCCAACACTCCGTCGAACTCCTCACCGTCGCCGTGGTCGCCGGCGTAGAATCCGATCTTAATATCGGCACCGAAGTAGTCACTCACCTCCGTGAACGTCAACGGTGTCCACTCCGACCACCGCGAGAAGGCGTTAGCGAACACACGTTTCACGTCGTCGGAGAGTTGATTCCGCGGCTCAAACGCGTACGTTAGATCTCTCCGCCGCGGCGGCCACCGCGGAGTCCCGGGGAAAAAGGAGTAATGCGCGACGGTGCCTTCGATCACCGCCGCGGCCTTGCCGGAGTTCATCGTGCTAGATCCGTTAACGACGTCAGGTACTCCGCATCTAGGTTTTAAGATCTGGTTCACCGTCGGTTCGTCGAGCTCACCGGTGGCGTTTAGATTGAAGTTTCGTTGATAGATCTTAACAGCGGATTCGAGTGTATCGTCGAAATCATCGGTGAAATTGCTAGTGTTGTTGCTGTTTATGTAACCGAAGTAACGAAAGTAGTTTTTGAGTTTGGAGATACCTGTAACTTTCTCGCCGTGGCGGCAGCCGGAGAGTTTGTTGAAGATGCTCCAAGCTCCGGCGGTGGTGTTCGGCAGCAGCGACGGTGGAATTGATGAAATATTGGGGAAAAAGTGAGGTAGAGCGGTGGTGGTGGTGGAGATGATGGTGAGTGAGATGAAGATAATGGTGATTTGGTGGTGAATCTTCATGTTTTGAGTGTGAATTTGTGAAATGGAGATTTGAATTTATGGAGATTGATGAAGAAATTGTCAAATGAAGGGGGAAATGGTGAATGAATGAATGAATAATGATTGTGGGAATATAAGAATATATGGCAATTGGTTTGTGTGTGTTGGCTACTTGGGTTTGAATATTATTCAAGTCGAGACTCAAGACTCTTAACATCTTAATTTTAAATGGTGTACGTATACGTAAGCATGAAAGTTTCATGGTTTGTAATAAAAGTCTTCTTTTAAATAGTTATACTTTTCGCAGTTATGAAAAAAGGTAAAGTTTTTAATTTTGTACTAGATATTTGGTATATAGATTTTATGGATATTTGAGATATGGTGTGAATTATACGTCTTACAAGGTAAATCCATTTGTTCTTGTTAAGGATGTTATAAGTCAAACAAGAGTTGAAACTTGAAAGTGTCATATAATCATTAGCGGAGTTTTAATATCCCGTACGGAGTGGGACGAATTTAATTTTTTTAATAGGAGCGAACTTGATATTTATATAAAAATTTACACTAACGGATAAAAAATATAACACTACCACTAGTAGTTCTGTAGTTTCAAAATCTCGTTTAGTTTTGTCTCAATTTGAATCCAAATGACTAACTTCATTGACAGAACAATTTAAGGGCTATTTAGTCTTTTTCTCAAAGAGTTAACAGAACAATTTTACGGAGTTAGTTATTTGGATTCAAATAAAAACAAAAATGAAACGCTAGGGGCAAATCGAGACTTTAAAAATGAAGAAATACAAGTGGTTAAATTGAAAAAACATGAGTGATACAAATGATAATTTTATCTATGAGATAACATCTAGTTTGATTGAGTTGAGTTCGAAGTTAAGCTTCAAAATAGCTCGCATTACTATTTTATCGATGTTGTTAGCCTTTCTTTTCTGTATGCATAATTGCATATTATAATTTATAGACAATATATTTATTTTATTTATTAGTTGGTTGATTTTCCTACAATATTATTCTAGAGACGGCATCTTAATTACGTGTGTATTTCTCGTCTCTGACTTTTTCTCACCAACTATTTAATTTGTTGCAAACAAACTATGAATTTCCAAATGTACATGAATAAGTCGTTGGTATGATGAGCA
Source organism: Flaveria trinervia (assembly GCA_025506515.1). Classification (NCBI taxonomy): domain Eukaryota; kingdom Viridiplantae; phylum Streptophyta; class Magnoliopsida; order Asterales; family Asteraceae; genus Flaveria; species Flaveria trinervia. The sequence continues at coordinate 769,614 of CM046446.1, forward strand.
TCTATAAACAAAACATGTTTTGACATTTTTCAAAGTGTCTAGTTAGGTAAACACCTACGCAACAAAGAATTTTATTCTACATAGTAATTCAAATATCTATATGCGCGTCCGGTCTCATGTATGCTCGTATATTGACAAAAGTGTTGTAAAAATCAGGATTAATCGTTGATTAATCGAAAACCAACCCCTCACCTAATAATTTCTTGCTAATCGGCCAATTAATCGCTAGGCAGTCAACGGAGGTCAAATCCGGACCTACACGGTCTTAATCGGCAAAAAATCTATGATTCCGACGAAATTTCGGTAGGGTTTCAGTGAGGTCCCGACGAGATTCAAGCGAATTCCTCGGTGAACTTTATAAAGTTCGACCAAAAATTCGAAATTCCGGCCAAATATGTGTGTTTATATATAAACTGAATTTTTTATTAAATTTACATACGAAAATATGTGCATTTATATAAAACTAAAAATTATATATAAAAATTCTAATCCGATTAATCCCGATTAATCATTAGTCGGTACCACACCGACTGATTAATGACTATCAATTTTTACAACACTAATATACACAAATATTTATACAAGTGTGTTTAATTATAATTTATATATAGTTATATTAAAATGAAGATAACTTAACAATTAGATATTTTCAATATACTTATTTAGTTAATTGTTTTCTATATTTAAAGAACTAAAACCGTCGGACATGTTTGTTCCTCTCGATCTCTCCTCTCTTTCATACATCATAAAATGTTCATCGATAAATAGAAAATATACACACATGTATATATGATAAAAAGAAAAGAATAAAAATATGCATATGTTTGTTTAACTTATTTATTTTTTCACTGATAATGATTTATAATATTAATTTGGTCAGTTAAATTTTTAACTTTTCTTACTAACGACAATCATAGTACCATAAAAATCATAGATTCACACACCCAGTTACAATTGTTTTCCTCTCAATTCCACTTTTATGTTTTTTCATTTCATTCTAATAAGTTGTGAAGAGTTTAACCATAAATAACCTTGTAACCAACCCATCACATTAACGTAAGATTATCAACCTATGAAACATTACCTTGTGACGATGTAATTTGCTTTCAATGTCAATAAAAAGCTATAAAATAAAATGCATCCTAAGCCAAAATGTCACAAATCACCTCGTCTTGAGCCATCACATGAAAAACTATAACCAAAATCCCCACATGCATCTAATGCATATTTTACTAATTTACTAAGATAAACATAGTTGTATGTAATTCAAAAGTAATAACATGATGAACCAAAAACTCAGAACTTATTGTTAAGAATAATGAATTACTATTCTCATTAACAACATGTAACCAACCCGACAATCATATGCTTCCACCCGCATTGAATGTCGGGCCACTAATTGGAAATAAAAGTATGTCGAACATATATGAAGTTCTACCATGAGCAAAATGTATCCATTGATTGAGCAAATATATGTTCTATTAAGATTTGCTTCTTCGGAACACCAAAGACAAACATGACATCATTATGAACATAAAGTTTCAAGGTATGAAAACCCAATAAGAGGCTATTAGAGTAGCACACACCTATTATGTTTTTTAAGCCTTTTTTCTATCATATTCGATTAGTAAACCGCTAGTGCCGCTATAAAGTAAGGATATTCTACTATCAACGAAACCAAAAAAAGAAGAAAAAAAAACCCAATGCCTTTCGTATGAATCGAGACTTGTTGCTTGATTCATTACTCATTCCATGCTAGGAAGAATGGCGGGCCATAACACTTCTTTCTATCTTTTCTCAATGATATCCAACGATCAAAACGATTCCCATAAAAGTCTTAGTTATTATATCGAATGAAATTGAGAGCAATTCACATGTGAATATTTGATGATTAATTTACTTAGACTATTATTTGTAATAAATATGTAAATTCTGAGTAATACTAGTCAATTAATAGTATGGATTAGTATCTTAATAATTTGGATTAGTAAAAATTATTTACTAAAATTAATAAGAATACCATTTATATATTTTGTAACTATATTCCGTTTTAAAACAAAATATACCACACGAGACAACAAAAATGTTATTGTTAGAATTCACTTTGAACGTGTTAAATAATATTATTAAAGATACGTATTTAAAACAAATACACTATATTATCTATTAAAGGGTTAACCGCATTCTAAATGTATTGTACTTAACATAACTTGTAATTATGTGTAACATAAAAAAGAATTTGATTATTAAACACGAGAGTTTCAAAATTTTATCATGTTATGTAATGGGTGACCTAAAAAATATAACCAGTCATTTTGAGATAGTGTAACAAGCTTTCTTGGCTGGATTTTCATGTCAAAAATACAAGTTAACGTATTTAAATAGCAAAATCATCCTATTATTATTATTATTATTATTCTTATTATATTATTATTATATTATTATTATTATTTATTATTATTTATTATTATTATTATATTATTATTATTATTATTATTTATTATTATTATATTATATTATTATTATTATATTATTATTATATTATTATTATTATATTATATTATTATTATTATATTATATTATTATATTATTATTATTATTATTTATTATTATTATATTATTATTATATTTATTATTATTATTATATTTATTATTATTTATTATTATTATTATTATTATATTATATTATTATTAGTAGTAGTAGTAGTAGTAGTAGTAGGGTTACAAGTTTCATTTATTGGCCAAGATTATTTCCAACTCTATAAATGTTTACAGACATTCTCAACTTTGAGTTTATTTTCTTCCAACGATCCCTTACTAACTGAGAGTTAACTTTGTTTTTTTATAACGTGGATTGTTTTGTGGTTAAAACACTAAACAGAAAGTTAAAATCTATCATAAGGACCGTCAATTTAAAGTTTTGCACCCAAAAACCCGTCAATCTTCACCTCTTGATTTGAACCACCAAACTCGTTGGAGGTAGATTTCAGTTGATGATAGAGGTTAGACAATGAAAAACAAACCTAACTGAGAATAGACGGTGCTAAAATTGAAAAATAACTCAAAAGTTGGCATCATTTCATCAAAAAAACTAATGATGGTTAACTCTAACTTTCTCAGTTAGTAATGGATCATTAGAGGAAAATAAACTCAAAATTAGAAATGTCTGTAAATATTTCCTGAGTTTGGATTAATTCCGTTCAATAAATAAAAGTTTGGATTATTAAAATCCAATAACCTTTATTATTATTTAAACATTACTTATGGTTATCATTTCAAAAAAATATGACATCTAACTAGGATTAAAATGGATGGTTGATCGCACATAAGATGTTTCAAGATATATATGTCACATGCTACATAACATATTATAATCTAGAAGTTTTATGTATTAATATAAAGTAATTTATTATAGATAATTGTAATGAAACATCAAATATATAATACATTAATTTTAGTAACCTGTGTAATACGCGGATCAAATAAATTAAAAACTGAAATGTAAAATACACGTTCTTTTTCCTTTTGTCTAATAAAAACGATTATAGTAGATACAAATTAAAAAAATTACAACTTCAATTTGACCCATGCCAATACAATTTATTCGACTAATTATGCCTGATGGATGGGAAGAAAAAGAAAAGGGAAACAAATATGGTTTTTCTGAGTAAAATGAGATGTAAATCATAACATATCAAAGATACAAATAATAATGGTAAATGTTAATATACAATTTGGAAGAAAACAATTCGGCCGGAAAAATGAAATTGGTGATGCTTTAGAATCTTACCATGTGTTCATAATAGTTACTTTTATATTAAAATAAAAAGATTTAAGTAGTAAATTAATATCAAACACTCGTCGAAACGTAAAACATATGCAAATTAACTAATATTTATGCAATGAGAGGTCTTCTATTTGAATCGTGTCATATAGAATGACCACTTGCAATAGAAAAGATTATTGACTTGTATTTCTTTTTTCTAATACAATTATTGTTGAATTTTTCATCGATAGACTTTACAACCTTTTATGTTCTTGCTACGCAATTCAATGATGTAAGTTCAATTCTTAGAACGGATCGAAATCAGGCTAACTTGAACATCAAACTAGAGGTAAACAAAAACTCAATTTAAGAACCACAATCGGTTTTAACTCAAATAAAAAAACATTGGAACTGATTTGACTTTAGGCTTGAAATTGACTTGTAAACCCTTATGATTAAACCGTTCAAACCGAACTGAACCAAAAAAAATCAAACCAAAAAAAATCAAACCAGTCTCATCAAGAACATGTTTTGACCATTTAAGATAGAAAAGAACTCCTCTTTGTTTTTTAATTACATTTTACTTACCTATGTGTAAGACCAATTCATTCGATTAAGATTGCAACTTAACTTTTTGAGGAATGTTTCATCAATAGTCATGAATCCAAACCGATTTGAAATAAAACCTGAAATATGCGCTTCTACGAGAAACTTTTTTTTTTTACAATATTCTGAAATTTTATACAATAATTTCAGGAAAAAATGTACACTTTTCGTTATTTAGGTGTACAGAATATCTAATATTAAATATATTACTAATTATCAACTTTGTTATGCTTAATTGGTTGTACAATATGCTAAATGAGTTAATATATTACTAATTATATTTTGTTATGCTTAAGGTTTGTACAATATGCTAAATGAGTTGTAGCCATTTTTTAAGCCTTAAGTTTTTTTTAATCCAATACTTTTACATGTTTTACGATTTAGCTATAACCTTTTTTACTTCAACTTTGGTCTTCTATATTTTTATATTTATAAATTTTTTTGTTTTACATTTTGGCCTATATTTTACGAGTTAACTCACAGCTGCGTGCATGTATGATTCAATGTGTTTACCCTTATTGTTTTTCCCATTAAATGATCTTGTTGCAACGCGCTGATTCTTGATCGACTTACTTATTGTTTTATATGTTTTAAGTTCCGCCTACAGGGTACAACGTTTTTATGCTATTTTATGTCCGATTTTATTTTTTTCGTTTTATTTTTTAATACGAACTTATTCGTTGTTGGTGGTCATTGACGATGGTGTGTCATAAGTGCTACTTGACACGATATTACACCTCACGTTGCAACACATGAGGCTTAATACTAGTTTCATCTTAATTTTAACAAATTACACATAATCTTTTGAAGTTTAGAGTTTGTTGTAAAGTTACTCTTTTCATCCAAAAAAACACATATATCTCCTTGATCTTAACTAATTACACACAATCTCTTAAGTGTAACTAATTACACACTATCTTTCAAGTGTTGGGTAGGTTGCAAATTTCATCTTTCTAATGAAGCCAAGTGTTTCAATAAGATTCAGTCATTGTGTGATGCACACAAGATAATTTATCCAAACTTAATGATTAAAGGGAAAAGAACAACTCAAATTTATTATTAGATCAAGAAGAAGGCTAATGCAACCAAAACTAAGTCACTTAGATAATTTTGGTGCTGCATGCAAAGGCTTCCGAAGCCTAGCATAGAACTTTCGAAGGTTGTAGAGTTCTTCCGAAGACAAAGTGAAAGATCAACTTCCAAAGACAAAACTCTACTTCCGAAGTCAAGTGTATACTTCCGAAGTTCAAGTCTTAGAAGAATAAGCTGAAGACCACTTCCGAAGTATGATGAAAAGAAGTCTCCAAGCCTTGAAAGAAGCAGTCTCTTCCGAAGTATAAGTGGCTTTGGAAGTACTTACTCTTCCGAAGCCATTTAACCTTCGGAAGACACTGCTATGAACCAGTAGACACAAGTATGGTCTTTGACACTCCGCTGCAGACCTCTGATACTGTATGGCTTCTTCCTAAAAAGTCATGCAGTTGGTGACAAGAGGTAAGTCAGGGACATGTCCTGACTACCAAATCTCAGATAAGACTTTAGGATCCCAGCTGGTATCAATGTATATCCGACTGTAGGTAGTATTATATATAGGTTTTTTTGTAATTCATTCCACACTGCTTGTAAGAGTCTTGTATTATTGAGTTGAGAAACAATATATAAAAATACCTTACTACTTTCTATATTGTGATCAACTCTTATTGATTCTATCTTAACCCGAGTGTTGTTCTAAATGAGTTTGAGAGAAAACAAAATGTTAAATGACTAACATCGATCCTGCACTTATAAACCCCGCATTAAGTGACTAAAACCTTACAGTTGTTTTTAGTATTACTAACTCATACATTTTTTAATCTACTCCTAAATATACGTCAATGTTTATCATAAACATAAACCCCCAACCATCACAATCGCTACTTATAGTTTACCAATGTACCCAAAAACCAATAATCACCATCACCCCAAAACCATTAAGTCACTTATACTTCTATACAAAATTGTAGTAAATATGATTACACAATCGTCCATTATTCTCTATTAAGTTTCTTAAACTTAAATAATTGTAGTAAATATGATTATATGAACTAACATAACCAAATCATACTAGTAAATTGGTTGAAATCACCACCCTTATTAAAACAAGAAAACAAGGAACATATAAATAAGCATATACACACAATAGGACATCACTGAAACAAGAAATCCAGAAACAAAGATAGAAGCATATACACACAATAAGACAATAACCATTCAACAGTTTTCGACTACAATTAGAAGCTACTGCTTACGCGTGTAGACATAGGTCAAGAAACGACACAATACAAAGTCTTAAACATACTTAATATACACAACTTGACATTTTAGAATTTAGCAATGCATAGGCCTCTCATAAGTTGGAGGGAGAGAAGGGCAGTTTTCATTCATGTTGGAATACGGCTCTAACGTGTTGTATAGAGGTAGTTCCATACGATATTTACCGAGAATTTGGCAAAACGGAAGCTTATCATCACCATTGTTGCACCAATTCGGAAGTCGAGTTCGGTTGTTTTCAAAGATTTTGAGCATATAAGCATCACGAATCTGTAAAACAACGATGGAATGGTGTCACAAGCCTAAGTCTCATGCATACAGCGCGATTCATATATACTCAAAAAGTTTAAAAATTCATACGCATGCCATTCAAATTTCAATATATCTTATCTAATTGTTTCATGATGAAATAAAATAAAAGATCAATAGTTGTAACAATTTAATCATTGAGAATATCATGTTGAGGTGATTCACAAGCATAACTTTATTTTCCTGCTTGTATTATTCATTGAAACATGATGTTATAGTTAACTGATTTTTATTTATTTACTGTAAATATGATATGTTAGCTATATGAACGGGATGATATAAAATTATGAAATTTGGATACTCTACAACATATGAAAGGATATCATATGAAATTAATATAATGTATTTATGAATTAATGCATCCATAAGTTATTGGTTTTGGAGATCAGAAAAACTCATTTTAGATTCCAAATTTTAAGCAAAATCCAACTTCTCAAGCATTCTTAATAAAACTAAGGGGCTGTTTGATTGCTCTTACTCGGTCAGAAGGTGATGACCGGGTAAGAGCTTGTTTCAAAATTGACCCGGTAAGAGGGAAAATAGGCATGGGTCAGTGGCTTCGGACCGGGTCAGACGCAAAAATGTGATAATCAAACACGCTGACCGGCCAAAATGTTTGACCGGGTCAGTGGGTCAGACATTTTGACCGGGTTAGAAACAAATCAAACAGCCCCTAATAGTGCCAACGAATACGTCAACCAGTGGCGGAGCTTGAACTATTTCGTAGGGGGGGCAGGGGCGAAATTAATTTTTTTAAGAGGGACGAACTCGATATTTATATAAAAATTTACACTACCGGGCCAAAAATTTACACTTTCGGGCTAAAATTTAACACTACGGACACATCAACTAGAAAAACACGATAAGTCTGTAACTAACAAGCAGATTCATATCAGAGGTGACAAGATGAAAAAGTCGAGTGGGTTGGGTAAAAGATCAAAATAAGTTGAAAAGGGTCGGTTTTACTACCAGTCAAAAGGTCTTTCTTTTTGTCTGTTTTTTATTATAAACATGAAATTATTTTGTGTCAAAGATGACCCCAAATAGTATTATTATAAAAAAATCCGATTCTTTGAATAAAAAACTTTATGCGACTTTAAACTCCTATGACTCTCTCTTTTAGCTTTTTTTTTATCAATTCACTTATTTCAATTTTCACGTGTTTGATCCATTTGAGATGTAAATATAAAAAACCAAAATCGACTCGTATTTGTAAATAAATGAGTTGAAATTGCTACCTTTAATTTATACGAATATGATTTTTGAATATAACGATATTACCTGAAAAGTTTGAGTTAGGGAGTATAAAATAGAGATTCTTACAGTGAACTCGGTTACTTGAATAGAATCTGCAACAGGGCCGAAAATTCCAGCAGCTTTATACATTTGAAGAATAAAGGCAACACAAGTTGTAGATTTGCCATCACTATACACCCATTCATCCTTTTCAGGGATTGTGAGCAATTCATCAAAAGATATACCTCGTTTTTCCGTCTCCTCTAAGATCCCATACAAATCCAACCCCTGAAAATAGAGGCGTAAGATACTATGATGGACGGGTAAGACGGTAGGTGACAAGTCAAAAGAGGTTTGGCTAAGGTCTTTTTCTAAATATGGGTTGGTTGACTGCAAACACCTCTTCGTTTCATTTTTAAGAATTTTAAAAATATATTTATTGATCCAAATCATTTAACAAAAATAAACAACCTGACCTGTTCCCATTTTAGCTAAAGAAATTGTTTTCATCTATTTGACCATGAGATTAAACTCCAGGATTTTAAGTAAATGAGTTAAAATTGTCACCTCAAAGTATTACAATCTTGAAAATTATTACAGCGTAGTGTATGAACTTTAAGAATGAAAATTTTACCTCTGTCCCAAGACGCATATTTAGGGCTTCATTCCACATATTGGCAGCATATGCTGGCTGCATTCTAGTCCACATAGACATGACAGAAATCACCTGCAATGCATTTTATACTTTAACGAAAATTACCACAGATCTTTATTATGTATGATATAGCATTTTTTTCACTTATAAAAAGGTACAAACTTCCAGAATGTTCTTATTTAAGGTTGGGACTTGGGAGCTTCAAACGTTTGGGCTTTTTGCATAAACTATCAACATACATTTTCATTTGTCCAGTTTTAGTCGGTGTACTTCCTTACACATAAAGACTCATAAAAGAGTTTTAAGTATCGTTTGGGTCAATTTGTGATCGATGAAAATACACTATACAGAAATCTTAACATTTTTACACATAACTGGAACAATTTATACAAAAGATATCATTTTCGACAGCAGTTTAATTGTATAAAAATTTTCCAAACACAACATGAAGTCATCTTTTAATACAGGACGAACAAAAAAGTATGTTGATATTAATGCAAAATGAAAACTCCTAAAATCTTTTTCAATTTGAGTAACAAAATTCCAATTTTTCCTACTTTGGGCAGGCGGGTGTTGCCAAAAATGGTCCTTTTCACATCAGCATCCAAACATTTACTTAAAAGTGTCAAGTTTACCAGTCATCTCACCTATAGATAATTCTTTACTGTTTGTACCTTTTCATGAATGAGAATATTACTCATAAAGTATATTCAAAGAAGGTTGGTTAGTTATTATTAATATAATACAAAAACAAGCTCGAGCACAGTGGATATACATACCAAGTGAGCATCAATAGGTGGCGGATAATTGTCACCAATAGTGTCAATCCAACTAAAAATCATATTATGATAACCATAAGGCTTTCCCGACATGCTTAAAGCATATTCCCATGCTGCAGTGTTATTCCACTTTGCACGTATTACAGGATGTAGAGGTAACAATGCTATTTGTGGGTTAGAATCATCTTTAAGTGCCAAATCCCACCATTCATCCCATGGAATTACCACAATAATTTCTTCACCCTGTAATAAGAACATAACTAAACATGTAAATTTAATGCTCATGAAGAAGTTAAACGTTGCATACTCTACCTACCTCATGAAAATTGGAACAGTTTAATTTTTAAAAAAGAGATAAGTTAGATCACTAACTTGCTAAAAGTAGCCATTTCACTCAAGTTACTTCGGAAAAATATATTATAATGCATAAAATTACCATGTCATGACAATATTGAGCATAATTACAGAAACAGACAACCAACTTAAGTGCGTTTCTCTTCTATGACATTACAAATGGAAAAAAATAACCGAACTATTATGTTTGTATGAATTCCAATACATCATTACCTTTTCATTCTCGTGTCCTGATTCACCAACCCAAAGATTCCCAATTCATCCTTCAAACAAACAGCAGTATGACCTGCAAATGCCCCTGTGACCCACTTCTCCAATGTTTCAAAACCACCCCACCGCCCACGGATCTTTGAAACCGCTAAGAAATCACCAGAATGAACATCATTTGGATCGATAGTTGCACGCCATGGCTTAGATCGTGTCTCAAAAGTAGCACCCATGTGATTCTTTAAAAAAGCAAGGTTCGCATTTTGACCATACTTGTGTTGGAAAATAGAGGTAAAACATCAACCAAAGATAGCAATGTTCCCAGCATTCCAGACGGCATTAGAAATACAGAGACACCATGTTGCTTTACCTGGGTATCAACAATGTAAGAATTAAGATGGTGAAAAGGTTTAATCAAACACACCAACTTTACAAAATATAGAGATTGCAAAATGAATGGTTGGCAGGTTGGGTAATGGGTCATAACAGGTAGATTGTTAATATCGGTCACCGGAATTATTTATTCCCTTAGAAGATAGATTTTTTTGAAGGGTGTAAGTCCAAAGTGTGGTTTAAAGCATTAAACCTCCTAAATCATATTTGACATGCTAGGAACTTGATAGATAAATCAGAGAAAGTTGGTTGGTTAACTCATCATAAACCATTTTATTATACAATACGCGTGTAAAATATGATTAGAAAGACATGAGTATTGAATAAAATGGTTTAGCAAGCTTTATGGATTAGAATTACACTTTGGGCGGACTTCAACCCATTTGATAGTGTTTTCAAGCTCATGTTTTCACCAGTTAGACCCAGCAGTGATAAAACATAATGCGAATCGACCCATTTACTTATAAATGGGTCCAAAATTGCCATCATTTACTGAAGAGACAACAAAATTTATGTGAGCATAGTGTACATATTCCAACTCTGCAGGTTCCTCCCATGATTCAAACGGCAAAGTATGTTCACGTGATATGAAGTAGTAATCCCATGTAATCCTGTAGGGCGTAGCAAAAACATATAGATCCATACATGTATAACTGTGGGCTTCACCAGTCTGTACAACAACAAAAATAGGATCAGACTCAACACAATTAAACCTTGTATTCAACTTAAATATCAGGTAATCTACAACAGTTTCCATCCGCTTCCAATTTTTCCAACTAAGACACGCGTTCCAGATAAATTTGGATGTCCATGAACTTCGTCAAACAAGAGCATGTGGCACACTTTTTGTGCCTTCCAAACTATATATGTCATCAATGAACTTATCGAAGAAGATAATCAAAGATTTGCCTGGTTTAGTTTTTTTGTTATTCTTGAAGTTGATTAAAACTAGTTTGTTTATTTAACTCCATGCTTATATCATCTTCTGATAACATAAATAACCCATTACCTAGTAAACAAATCATTCTAACACAAGAGAAACCAACTCATACCACATAAGATAGAAATTGAATGTTGAAATTGAGCCCTAATCTACTTAACAAGCTAACCAGATACTTACATAAAACACAGAAAAATATCATAAGATTAACAGAAAACAAACTGAATTAACATTGATTAATCAAACATACGTAAGAAATTATCAATCCAAACCTTGAGATAGATGATACCACCTCCCAAACCACGATCATCTCCTTCAGTGAACTCCATACGAGCTTCATTCCCACGGAAACAAGCCCCTTTCCACTCAATCGATCCATTATTCGGCGAAATCGTTCCAACAAACGACGGCAACAAATCCACCGCCTTACCGAAATTATTCATCACAGGCCATGAAATCTGACGCGGTAGAACAGGTAATACATCGTCAACTCTAAAAGGCAACTTGAACGAAAACCCTAATTCTGTTGCAGAACCTAAACCTAATACAAGAACACACAAAAATCTCCATAACTGCATCGTTGATTGCATCGATTGTAGATGATGAAGTTGTGGATTTGAGGAATTTGTTGAATCGATTAAGTGTTTTGTTGGTGATTTTGATTCATTGAACTGTTTGGGAGTGATTTTGGGTGATGTTTTTGGGGTTGATGGTGTACGGTGAAGTCAATGTTTGTAAAGCGTTGGGGGTATCGAGTTGGGGTTTTTTGGATTTCTTTTATATTTTCTTGGATAAATCTTTTGTTTTGAACAACTAATTAAATATTCTGGTAGTTTTTAGAGCGTTTGATACGTATAAATTATAAACGAAATGGAATAAATCATCGAGGATTAATTGAAAAATACATTTTTGATTGATGAATGTAATTAAATGAATAATTAAATAGTTGGTTAAATTCTTTCAAATTCATTTTTTCCCCTATTTTTTTTATCTCATTCTTCTTCTATTATTACCCATCAACACCACTCACCCACTCACCATAATAAGCATCACCAGTCACCAAGATCGATCACCACCGGCTACCTAGATCTATCGTCACTGCCACCACCACTAGGCACAACAACCACCACCACTGGCGACCCCCAACAACCGGCCACCATCACTAACATTGTTGTCGCCAACCATTGTCGCCACCATCCAACAGCCTCCACCACCACTGGCCATCACCAGCATAACCACTTTTACATTTCATTTTTTTGTCTTTTCCTAGGTAACAAACAACACAAAGTATTGATTTATTATATTTTTAAAAGGTAACAAACATAATAATAAATGTAATGTTTCATCTCATTCTCTCATAGTTTTATTTACACATTCATTTCATTTATTCGTTTGTTTCAAATCTTTATACCAAACAAACCCTAAAAATTTTTATGAGTGATGTTCTAGTGGTAACAATAAGTTCTTACAATAAATATTGTCGGTTCTAGTCTTAGTGAAAACAAACTAAAAAAAATTGTTGGAAAAATCTAAATTCCTTTGTAAGAAAAATTAAAATTAAAATCAAAATTCTTTGGTAGACAGTTTTGGATTTGTGTTTTCTTGAAATTGAATCAAACTTTTACAGAACACGAATGAAGGATCGATTAAGACTTAACGTATCGTTAATTAAGTGATTCGTGAAAATTGTAAAATAAAATATCTATGATTTCATCTTGCATGAATTCTCTTTAAGTCATAATCTTATTCCTTCATGCAGCCACTTTGTCACCATCGAATTTAAGTCATATCTTGCATACATTTTCTTTTCAATCAGAATGCCTACGATCGATGCATGGAACAGTATTTCATCAACCGACATCAAAAGACTTAGGGGCTGTTTGGCAACTTTTGAATGATTAAGTGCTAAACCAATAAGAAGTCTAAACCATTAAGTGCTGAACCATTAAGATATCTGAACCATTAAAAGCTAGTATATCGTTTAACTAGTCAAATGCAAATATCTGACCAATTCAGATAAGAGGTCTTAATCATTCAGCATTAGATTTTTAGTCATTTAACAATAGTATAATGCTTAACCAGTCAGAGGCAAATGTCTGAACCATTCAAACATCTGCTTGCGAAACAAACAGACTAAATCATTAAGTGTTGAACAATTCAAACATTTTAATCACTAAAAGGTTGATCAAGAGGTTGTCAAACAACCCTTTAGAATTTGAATACCAATATCACTATTACTCAATTGTAGGATCAACCACGCACAACACAAATTAAAACTATAGTTCCAACAATACACGATTTAGTGGCTCGACTATAGGAATGATTGTGCTAAATCAAATTTCAGAATAAGTGTTTGAACAACTGGAAAAAAAACAGTTGAGCTAGAACATAACTTTTATATCACATATTAAATTCGTATAAAAAAGCCTAGGTTCAAAATCCCTTGAATGAATTTTCTTTAAGAAAACATTTTTCAAAGTCAAAACGTAGACAAAAACACGAAATTTGTTTAAGAAGACGTTTCACCGAAGTTAAAACCTAGACAAAAGGAATAGTTTGATCAAGCAATAAGCCCAAGGGAAAATATATTGGAAACAAATAAGGCCTTTTTTCAATAGTACATTTGTACGTAAAGAAAACCCTTCTCTTTAACCTAGTCATAAATACTTTATTTAATTTTTAAATAATAATTTGAGAAATATGATTTGGTCTCATGTTCAAACTTGAGTTAGGATGGTTTTTTGAGTTTCCTCTCTAATGATGTTTCAGGATGAGTCAAACCTAGAGCGTTAAAATTAGTATAAACGGTAAAAAATTTGTCTCAGTAAGACTCATTTAGATATTAGGGCTAGTTCAAACAATGTTAAAATAATAATAATATAATAATAATAATAAATAATAATAATAATAATATATAATAATAATAATAGTTGCAAAACCAGTCATGATCACTACACAACCGGATTGCGGGTTGACCGTTTGTCCCACTAGATCTTTAAATCTCTCTCTCACATATCTATTTAAGCAATTATGTCTCCAACAGTTATATATGTCTCCAACAGTTATATGTGTCTCCTACTTTTGAAGAACATATAGCACTAAACCTATATTCGAGTGGTTATTTCATTACGCTTCTTATCTTGACCCCAAGTTAGATCATATAAAAAGGCTGTTGGGCAATATTGTAAACATTCTTTATTGTTGTAGTGAGGTCCTTGAAAAGTGGAGTCATTCGATGATCCTTATTGGACATAAGATTTATAGACCAAAGATCTCTACTGCTTTCGAAGACAATCACTTTAATGGATATATAGTTATATGCTCTCTAATGAAACCAAGAGGACATAATATAAGATGAAGTTATTAACATTTACTTCTATCCTTTTATATATATTTCTTTGTTCAAGTGACTATCTCTCTTTACTCTCAATTTAATACGTACTGTATATAAAGGAATTTTTGGTAACAAGAAATATTTTCAACAGTGTACCGAAAGTGGTAAATGAATGAAAAATGTTCTACAAAAACAGTATATTCACCCCTTTCAAGTTCTCACCAACTAAGAATAATAATGGACGATTTAGGCAGTTTCCTTGCTTTAAAATTCTAAATGGAGGAAGAACGAAGAGATGGAGGGACGTCTTTCCATTCGTCTTGCCACATCTGGTTATATCCGGACACAAAACCACCAAAAAAACATTTGCCAGTGTTGCCAACGACAGAGATCTCTATTTTCTTGTTGTGGTTTCAGGCTATTATGGCAAAATATAGCATAGGGCAGTGAGGAGAATAGAGAACACGCAACAATAGCAAAATTACTATTTGGAAGATTTTTATAAATACTCCGAAAGCTTAAGCATAAGATATATGTAATATTAACAAATAGATCAAAACCTTATAACAGTTTTTAACTATTTGGAATTAACTTTGACACAAAGGAGTGTATCATATCCTCCTAGTAGACATGATCATAAGTCATAACAACCTATAACAATAAACCTAGATATCCTATCACAAACGAGTGGCAAAACCTTTATCCCATCAACCTAGACCCGTCAAGGTTTTTAACCAGATATGTACTACCGTTAGAGAAAAGAATGTGAGTTTTGGAGTATGCACGACCGCACGTCCATATACTAAGCCCTTTCCATTTCCACCCATGTATGCAATTGGTCTAACGAGTCAACACGTAATTTAGCACCAAGGTCATTATGTCAGGATTGAATTTGGCATTTGATGTGAAAATTTCAACCAAAGTGAAGAAACTTTCTTTATTTTTGAGATAAGATCATGCTTCATATTCCAAATAGAAAACAATTTGAGTAGCAAGGAAGTAGTAGAACACTGTCTTCAACAGCCAGCGGCTGCCTAAATGGGTTCAGCTGAACCTGCGGCAAAATCCAACCATATCGTAGTACAAACTTGGTTAAAAGTCCAACTATTTATATTCGTTATGGACGTAAGATGATAATGAGTTAAAACCACATTTACTCAGTAATATCAGATATTCAGATGCAACAACTAATATACCAATATTTTTAATGGTCTTCATATATAATAATGTCAAGGAAACATTTGTGCCCACCTCACCCTACCTAGACCCTACCAATCATTTGGCTAAGAGTAGGATTTACCGGGTACGTTTGTTTGTTTGTTATATTAATGTCAAGGAATATATGTGTATCTATGATAAACCATATCTATTGAATACATCATGGCATGTTGATTTATATTATTAACAACAATCATCTTCATCACAATGACTAAGATGAGTATGAAAAGTGATTTAATAACTACAATATATTCTAATTCAAATTAAGATTATAGAAACAAATGTATTATATTTTTTTTTAAATACTAACTTCAATTAACCCTTTTGGCACGAAAACATAAATACTGAATCTAAAATCTATACAGAATGTCAATAAACCCTCTACTGATGTTTATATTAGAGCATATTTGCCTCTAGCATGTTTCCAAATTGGCACAAATTTGAACATAAAAATATATACAATTAACTCTGTTTTGTTTATTTTTTTATAAACTGGGCCATAGTTTATAAAGAACATATATTGAAAAAAATATTTGTTTTTTAAATTTTAATAAAAATAATACCAAATTAAGGCTTAAAAAATAGAACATTTGACCTGAATATAATGATAATTAAAAATATAGTGAACTTACAGGAATCGTGGGTGGGGTACCAGTCACAGAGCTAATACAGCGAGCTGCTAGATGACAAGCTTCTTCACAGTAATCAGAGAAAATTGCTGGGATCTCTATTTCTTTTATCAGCTCCTGAAATTACAATCCAACTTTCAGCTTTAATGTTGGCAGGTTCACAACATTGAGACGGTGATTTGGACCCAATCACTTATGAATATGTCAATTTAGGTTGGGTTTTATCTCAAACGCATCAAATAAAAACACTGAAGGGGAACCAGTCTAACGGGCCAAACGGTTGAACGTCACCCAAAATTTAGTTATAACATGTCCACCATCCTAAATCTTTTTATTCAAACAATGAAGTTAATATTGAAGTGATATTGTTTTCACAATCATACTTTTAACACATTCAGAAATCAAATATGGACTAAAACTGCTTGTGGGTCAATGAACTGGACCCAGCCTGTTTTGACCCATAATAAAACGCCCCATGTCAACCAAACCTGTTTTGACCCGTCATCTAACCAGCTGACCAGCCCATCTTACCATTACAAATATATACCTCACATAGAAAAAAGACATACAATAGTTGGTAACCAGCTTTTGTAAGCAGCAACGCCAGCATTCGGAGCAATGATCAACTCAGGAAGAAATTCCTGTTCACAAAGAAACCGATCACTAATGAAGATTGCAATTTAATGAATTAAGTAAAAACCATGTGAACTATGAAAAATAATAACATATACCTTGGTGAGATCTTTATAACGGTCATGATAATAACCTGAATGAAACCTTAATGTAATCTTTGACGATTTATCAGTATTTGTGTGTGAGTTAAATTCGCTTTTAGGAGTTTTACAACTGCAGTTTGCCTCCATGCAATGTGCATAGCTACAAAGACTGATTGTCTTGCCATCCCTATTTACCAGCTGTCATGTCAGATGTCACGTGCAAAATTTGGTTATGCGAAAAAGCATGTACAGTTTTTAGTTAAAAAACAATATTTTTAGACAACATTATATTTGAAACTAACTATTCAAAGCCACATCAGATGTCATGTGGTATCGTGGCATATAAGAAGCCATGTCAATGACTATGAAAGAACAGTAAAAATATGATCTGCTACCGTTTGTACAAGTCATTGGTTGATACAAATTGGAAATAAATGTAACCAGGTGGCTCGAATCGATAAATAGAATGTAAATTGGTTTCAAAAATCAGGAAAAAAAACTGTGAAGTTTGTTTCTATTCCATACAGTCCGCAAATTTATAATAAAAGAAGAAAACTGGCAAATGTGTGTGTGTGTGTGAGAGAGAGAGAGAGAGAGAGAGACTTTCTTCTTAAATATTGTGATATTGCAATGGACCAAAAAAATTCAATCATGGAATCTTACAGAAGAACAGATGTAACAGGAACAGAATCATATTGATGGTGCCTGATTGTGTATAGAATACATAATCTTAACTTAATAACATATCATACCAATTTAAAAGTAAAAAATGTCACTTGTGAGCACATAAAATATCAAAGCACAAACTATTTTGTGAATCAGTTGGTTCTCATAATAATTATATGTGGTCTTGTATTTGTAAGCCAACCCACCTCAGTTATATAAACTATTTACCTTTTTCTTATTACTAGATTAACTTTCTTAGCAACAACTGATGCTTACATGTCACATGGAACAGCGGGACCCACAAAATCTATCTGCAGTTGAACTCCAGGAAGAAGCGCACGCAGCTCCCCAAATACAGCAGTTTGAAAAAGTTCACTCTCTGGCCCTTCACAAAGGAAATTCATCAAGTAAAATGAAGAATCTATAGCATAAAGGGGATGTTTGGATGTGAGTTTTAGAAGTGATTTGGGATTCAGGGAATCAACTGTAATTAAACTAACTGTGGAAGGAATTATGGTTTGGAGTTGCAACTAATCATATAATCAGATACTTGAATGTTTGATAAATTATGGTTTAAGGAATTAATAGATAAAAAGATCAAAAAGAAATTATGCATGAATAAGGAGATACTTTTGTGAAATGGGAGTGAAGGTCTCCCAAATTAGGTAGAAGAAGGGGTAAATAAGTGATTATATTTTACCTTGCACAATTCAGTTTCTTCGCAGCTTGTGTTAAACTGATTATTAGTCAGCTTGTGTTAAACTGATTATTAGTCACAATAATCAAATAAAACGCGAATCCAAACACCCCAAAAAAACATATCAACAACTTGACAGCTAGGAGACATAGTTATTAAACATGGAGACTAAAATACACCAATTCATCATGTTGAAAGATGTGAAATGCAATCAGTTAAACCAGGTTTTAAAAGGTTTACAAAATCTTAATGAATATACCTAGGTAGTGTATCCAAAGTTCGTCTGTAGTTTCAGGAATCAACTGTTTAGCAAGAGCAAGGTGAATGGCTTGGTATATGGTCAATGGCTGGAATAAAACAAATTATTAGTAGTAGTTATCACCTAAGAGAACTAAATACGTAAATATAACCACATACATCTAGTAGTCACACATCCATACATTCTATAAAAACTATACATTCAATCTTCATGGAAGTAATACCCAGTGAAGAAGAAGAGCAACTGGAGAATCTAATGGTATGCTTCTCCATTCATAATATTCACTCCAACTACGCAATTGCTTTTTTAATATAGACAAAGGCCCTGCATATTGAGTTTGTGTATTGCAGCTTTAAGAAGCAATTGTGACTGATTTAAAACTACATTTACTAATAAATTACGATAATACCTCTACAAGGGCACAATCTACTTGGGAGGCTCCAATTCTTATCACACCTTCCAATTAAAAAAATGAAATGGTGAGATGTCATCTGTATTTTATCCAAATTTGTAACTTCATAAATTAATTTATATGGTTCCCTTTGTCCTTCAATAAATATTGGTTTCCGTTAGGAGTTAAGCAGTGGGTACGCTCATCTTTTTTGACGTTATGACGTATAATTCCAACTTTGAATGATAATAATAACCACAATCAATTAAATGATGTACCGAGCTAAATATTGTATTTATATTATTTAAAAATCAGACATAAAAAAGAGTACAAGAGAAACCTCAATGATCCGATGAGAAACTTGAAGACCCACAACTACATTCACAGATCCAGAATCCTGCACGGTAGATTCCAAGCTTATCCAGTAATGAACACCTGGTCTCCACCTTTTCACACACCTGCACAAAGTCAATTATTTAAACCAATCAAAACCACCCAATACGTTAAATCTCCTATGCTCAAGATAACACTCTCACTTGTAATATCAAAACTTTCACTTTCACAGACTACAACCGATTCACGTAGTGTACCAATTTTACCACGTTATAACTCTAACCATGGTACATTTTACTAATTGTGACTAGCAATCAAGTAAATATGTGATTCATGTCAAATTTGGAGTCAAAATTTGGCCCAACTGTCCTCGTAATTTAACTATACAAAGCGATTACCTGAAAAGTAGCTTCCTGCGAAAAAGAAAAGGGGAACTCATTCAGCAGTTCCACACAACTCATCTGTTGCTTTAGCCTTCCACATTCTTCTTTATGAACATCCCAATGTGATATCTTAAACAAATAATTACAAACAAAATTAGTCATGAACATCAAATTAAGGTACTCACTACTCACATATCACAACTGATCACACAAAAACACACATGTCAGTAGAAACAAGCATAATTAGATACTCAATTACTCATGATCATCAAACGAACGTAATCGGCGGAGTCGAATTGAAGATTTGGTGCATATACGATCACATCACATACTTCGACAAAAGTTACTCAAAACACTAGTAATAGAAGCAACATATTAAGTAATAAATCAATTACTTCAGTATATATTGGAGATCGTACGAACCTAGGGTTCTTACTGGGGGCTTATATAATCACATGAGATATTGAAATTGTGTGTGTTTATGTGTGTGTTTGAGGATGAATATGAGAACCTGATGAGAGGCGGAGCATAGAAAACGGCACCGCAACCGTCGCACCGGCGATTAGCGGTGCCGGAGCATCGCCGTCGACTTCCCTTAGCGGCACACTCCATTTTAGTAGTTTACATAAACGACCATTTACCTTTAGTAAAATGGCAATAAAGTACACTTTACTTTATTTAGTACTTGGTTGCAAACTAACTATTAAGTATTAAGTCATGGTTCGTTGCGGACGGACGCACGACCCGGTTAATGAAACGCTGTCGTTAACCCATGCGTTACAACATAGGCGTTAATAATAATCGAAATATTATATTAAAATAATAAACCCCTTATGTTCATTCTTTTGAAACCATGTAGTGTGTTTTTTTTGCAAAATAAAGTTCATAGATCGAATCTCGCTTAGGACAAATTGTTTCAAGTGGTTGAGAGGTTTTACCACAATGAACCTTAGGATATTACGTTTCCTTTGAAATGAAAGGGCGGACTTGGTCATCAACACTGTTTGTGTTCGCGGGTGTGAGTGCCCTACCGTCAATGAGTGTACCCGGGTGACCGGACTTAAAAATTATTCGTTGATTTATTAAAAAAATGAATGCAATGAAAATGAGTTTTTTCAATTATTTGTTGTTAAGTTTAACCCTAAATTTGAAATCCCTCACGCTTGATTCACCCGACACTTAAGAATTATGTTGACGAAAAGATAATTAAGAGTACAACATTTGAAGCATAAGACACAACTACAATGCATAAATCAAGATAATAAATAGTATTATACTATAATTAATCTTCCTGTATTGCGCAAAGAGGGACATAAAACCGTGCAAAATAACATCTATGTCAAACCACATTAATAACCATCAACATAAAAATTGTAGTGTCTTAACACAAAAAAATAAGACCAAAGCGTAAACCATATAAAAATATAACTAAACTGATTTAAGACTCACGCATTGTAAAGAACTTGTTAAATGAGAAATATAGATGTCAAAAATTATATACCACGCACGCATGTTGTGATGTGTTAACTCACAAAATTTAGAATGAAACGTAAAGCGAAATGTATAATTGGTGAATCGCACATACATGTTTGTGTCATGTTAAGTTGCAAAACCTAGAATGAAAGTAAGATAAAAATTTGTAAAATATGAAAAGTATAGGGCACAAAAGTTAAAAGTATAAAATTTTATGAGATTAAATTGCAAAAGATGAAAAATTTTGAGCATAAAATAAAAAATAATTAAAATTTAAAAGGTTACTTTGCAAAATATGAAAACATTTGGGTGAAAAATGAAAAGTCAATTATATTTTTAAAAAACCCCTTATGCATAATATACAACATAAAAAGTTTGGTAAATAGTATAATATAAATTAATGTATTACATTGGTAAAAATATATAGCATTTTGAAATAATATTTAAGATCATACATTACATGTCATTTGAAAATAATAAATTAAGAAATTTAAAAGTAATAAAATTATAAGATTATACTTTAAAATAAGATACGATTGAAGTCTTACAATTTAGTATATTTAAATTTATATTTTGAATATTTAATTATTTAATTACTTATTTATAATCTTTTTCAATTAATAGGAAACATAGACGGGAGACAAAAGCTTAAACTTCACCAAAAGTTACCACATGTCTTTACAAAACTTTCTTTAATAATATAATATAGATACCGGTTGTTTATCGCGGTCAATGGCAAACTCAAGATGTTGGGATGAGATAGCTCGCAACTCACGAATTTCTTCTGAATGCATATATTCGAATCCCAACTAACTTATGATTTTTTAAACAAGCTTCTGTGAAACTCTGAGACCGACCCAATAAATTTTGAGCCCGACTTCTATGATAGTTTCGGATAAAAGTCAAAGAAATTTTGAGACTAACTTCAACAGTATTTTGAGACATGTCCCATAAAATAATAGCAATAAATTTGGATAATTAAACACATTAAAGAAAACTATTTCAGATGAGTCAAGTCCAAAATAAACAGTCAAGTTTAAGTTGAGTCCATAACTCATTTAATCAGTTTCTCTGAACTTAATTTACCAACTAATCATCTATTCAAAAGTTTAAACCTAATTAATCACACAAAATATTTTTCTAACTTTATTACAACTGACATACACTTATCATGTATTTAAGATTCAATTTAGTTCTGTTTTTTATTATGTGACCCGATCCGAATTGAACGTATACAAAAAATTAGTATACTATGAAACAATTATACTTACTTAGTATTCTTAGGAGACATACTAGCGATTAGTTTTCTGTTCTACTATCAAATAGAAAGTTAAGCATAATAACACGTATGGTAAAAATTATGTATGCATGTTTGCTGGTAAAAAATACCTACAACTGTCCCCCTAATTTAAGTTTTATGATTCGTCATTTATATATGTTTTTTAAAAAGTTTGTTTTTGTTTATTTGTTTTTTGATTCACTTTTATGATTTTTGTCCTGACCATGGACGGTGGAGGAGACCGGGTTTTGACTATGGACGGTGGAGGTGACAGCAGTGTTTGTGGTATGGAGTTTATTACATTTTTGTCTTGGTATACTATTTGATGTGGTTATTTATTTAGAATTAAATAATAATGTTTACCAAGTTGTTTAGGTATTGTACATTGTGCTTTTATGTATTTTTTGTGCGTATCTTGTTGTAAAATAGGCATTTAGAGCATTTACAGTTTATTTCTTATATTTTCGTAAGTATGTTTCCTATATTATATGATATGATTATAAATGATTGTGAGTGAATGATATAATAAATTTACTGTTCAATTTGTATTTTAGGGAATCACCGTTCAAAACTATATAATGATTTTAATATTTTTAAGTGGTTTTGAGTGAAAGAGAGATAAAAAGTAATGATAAAATTAAAAAAAAAGAAAAAATAATAATTTTTAGTGTAATTATATGGATAAAAATAAATAATGGGTTGTAAATGCTCTTAGACCATCTCTAGTGATGGTTTTCATGACCAAAAACAACCTATTATTAATAATTTAATAATACTAATTATCAACCTAGTGCGTATTAAGTGTTGCACCATAAGCGATAATGGTTGTACATGTTTTTTTCTTTTATTTTTTAATCACAATACATTTACATATTTTACGTGTTAATCCTTAAATTTTTTACTTTCAACGTTTTCTTTTTATACTTTTTTATCTCATCTCTTATAAATGAGATAAACTATGTTTTTAGTGAAGATATATAAAACTACTCATACTAACTTTATTTCGGGTGAAGCTACGATGATTGTTTTTAGACTGTGACAATGTACATATGAAAAATCAAATATAATATTTTGATATATAACATATTTCACCTAACATCAAAATTACGTGATTTTTGATATTACATTTTTCATCACATTAAACTTTTATTTTACCTGTTTCATTTTATACTTAATTTTTCCTACTGAGCATTGGTTTTTCCAAACCTGTAAAATACCCTAGACAAGTCATTAAAAGCACAAGCACTCATATTGGCTCTTGTTGCACAATATGGCAAAAATAGAAAGATGTTATACTAACAGACTATGAGGCGGTCCATGTAAAACAACAAACATTCAAATTGTGTCGACTGCAATTACTCTCTACTATAGGTATTATTCATTTATTACACGTTCAATATTATATATACTATAGCTCTATAGAACGTTCAGCTGATACACATTCTTAGACTAAAGCTTGATGATGAAAAGCTTTACAACATAACTTGCATTTTCTTTTTTATTTTTTTACGAATTTATAGTGTCGAACCAACCAAAACACCTATATGTGTTTCAAACGCGATGGAGAAAGGAATATATGCTAATTCCTTTATATATTCATTGTTAACTATCCTCTTTGCTTCCAACATAATACCATCCTTGGATTCCATATTCCATACTTTAAATGTTGGAATTGGAGGTATCCCCTCATGCTTATCTAACAATGAAAGCAACGTTTATGATCACAACTCCATTGGAATATGATTCCCTTCAATCAGAAAATGCCATTGCACCATGTGATAGGAACTTGTATAAAAATCCAAATAGTTTATTTATATTTACAAAATGTTTTGATTAAAACTAGAATAATAGTAATAAACAAAGATGTAAATAATTATATAAAAAAGAACAATGTCCTTATTTATATCTTATTATAAGAGCAACTAGGCCATATGAACTCTGACCATTGTTGGACTTCGATGTTTTCTTCATTTCACTCATTTCTTTATAGTATTTATATATTTATTGATTTAATAATACATATATACATACACACATATATATAAACAAATTAATGAAAACTAATCTTTTTTTCCTTCTATTTAAGGGTCAAACCAAATTAATATTTTTTAAAAATAGGTTCCATTTACACAAACTAATATTTGCTTAAATTCCATTTGACTATAACATAGTTTGCCTCAAGACATTGACCTATTATAAAACTAAAAGTCTAAAAAATGAATTATGCTATTTTTCATATTCCATGCTTAAAATTGGTTTGTATCAAATGCAACCAAATACATGTATATTATTATGTGTGTGATGCTCAAGTTTACCAATACAATAAAGTAGTTGAATAATTACTCTTGAAGAGAAAGAGAAGCTTTGGAAAAGGGTGATTGAAAAGTGAAAACCACTTGCAAAGCTAAGCAAAGGGGAGTGTTTGTTACATTCATGTTCCCATTACCTTGCTTTTCAATTATCACTTATCAAAATCAACCCAATCATAACCACATACAACAACTCCAACAAAACTTATTATGAACCACAATTGTATGAAGTGATTTCTCCACGATTTACACAATATAAATTTTTTGCATTTGATAATTTATTATTCTCACAAACATAATTCTTCTCAATAAAATTGTACTTTTTTATAATTATATTATCTCAAAAACATATAATTCTTCCTATTGTGTAATAGTATATTTGTCCAAATTAAAATATTTTTATATATGTAACACGTTAATTTTATATACTTGGTGTGCAAAAATGCCAAATGTAACCCGTATTTTTATTATTATTGTGCAATAGTAGCCATGATCACTAGGTGATTGTTAAGCGTATTGTTTTCATGTGTTAATCAAGTTAACATGTAAAGCATATTTTATTACATGTCAAATAATAAACAACGACATTCTTACATCAAGTGAAGTCATGAAGACTACCTAATAACAAGATTTTTAAAGACAATAAGCTATTATCAAAAAACAGCTAGTACACCTAGAGTTTGGAATATCATCTTTATACTTTAAAACAGCGAAGATTTCGCTTCATCGTTCTTACAATTAAAATAACACATATTTTTCTTTATATTTATGTAACACAAGCAATTCAAAAAGAACATATTAACTATAATTATGAGAGGTTCAAAAAAAGTACTTCCAACTCAAGTTGATAATCCGGTTTTTAAATCACATCCATGATCGAAAAAACCACTCATGATATCCATCTTGCTCAAGTCATTATATATTTTTTTTCTAACCCCACATTTGATGTGTGCTTGTCTCTAGTAATAAATGCTTTGTAAAAGTATTTATCAAAACCTTTAAAATGCTATTAAGTTTCTCATTAGGTATTAGACAACATTTCCTAATCAACAATCTTATTTTAAATTATAGAAATGAAAATAATGATACCAAAACACATCAACCTTTATTTAATTGTCATCAATCACCTAACTTTTATTCTCATAAATATATTAGATTTTCTTGTATTTTTGTCATTTGACATTTAATTCCGAATTATTGTTCATAAATATTTTGGTGCTATATGCAAAAAATGCCAATAAATATTCGTAGGCACACCTCCAAACAATCCTCATAAATTACTATTAAATTGATTTTAAAAACAAATATAATATACATTTTCAATCCTTGTAAAGTATTACAATTTCTTTTATTTTTTAGTCATTTAGTATAGCTTACATAAAAAGTCGGTGGGGTTCCCACCGTCCTGCCATGTGTCACGTTGTGTTCATGCAAAAATTTTATGCCTCCCCTGAAATGTAGGTATTGCAAAATATTTTTGTTTTGTGAAGTTAACTAAAAACTCTAGCTAGAGGAGGTGGTTAAAGCTTTGAGTTTGTCTTGATGGGGATGAAAATTTAAAAATCCTACAACCATTATATTTTTTATTTTTTTTCCCTTTTTTGTTTTATGATTTCTTATATATTTTCTAGCTTAAATTGTTTTTTTTTTTTTATTATTAGAACACAATTTCTATTTATGTTTCAATGCAAAACGATCCGCTGCAACTTAATGTTTTTTTCTTATATTGAACCATATTCTTGTAATCACCACAACACAAGTAATGAAATTCGCAAATGTGCGGTGGACCACATTTATTAATGTAATAGTACGACCTCCGTCGTAACAGGCAGGTTTTAATTTCTCACTATATCATATTGCGTCAATTAAAGAAAATAATTAATATAGAATAAATATAAGCATAATATACTAACTAAAAGAAAAATATATAATCAACAGTAATACTAAAAAGCATAGACTTAGTTATAAGAGTTAGGGTTACAATTTACAACATGACATTTACATTGCGCAAGTTGATATATTTAATTTGTTATAAAAATGCCATGTTTGGATTAATATGTTTAAAATATTTATGGGTCGTGACTGGATCAAACAATTTAATCCTAACCCGACACGATTGACACCTTTAGTTTACTCGAAGCTATTTGACAATTATGAATTAATGAAGAGAAAAAAAATTCCCGGCAGTAAATAAAAGTTAGAACTAGTTTTTTGAAGCATACTCTAAATATATTTAAACAAAATGAATAATGTGCTTCATTTAGCACAAAAGGCATTATTTAAAAAGTCATTAATATGTCTAACGGCCATAACGGTCTAAAACATTTGAATATCATGTTATAGTGGAGTTCTTAATATGAAGTTATTTAACAATAATAATCAAGTTCAATGAGGAAAGTATAAAGTTATTTACCAATAATCAAGCTTAATAAGGAAAGTATAAGAAATGTATACACATAACTACAAAGTGATATGTAGACGATCACATCTTTTATTACTCTTCCATTCATAATATCTAACATAAACAATATTTTTAACAATCTAAACTATTAATTCAATAATAAATTCTCACTACACTTAACAATCATTTTTTTCCAAAGACAATTTTACTCGCATAGTCTTCTTTTATTTCCAATTGACTTTATTTCGATTTCAGATGACACTTCTTTATTATAAATAGAAGCAAGTGAGAAGTATGAACCGAATGTTAAACCATTATGATTATGCAAATTAATAATATTACCATTAACATTAGTGAAAGTCAAAAGTATTAGATTAAAAAGTAAGAATCGAATGTAAAACTATTACTATTATGCAAATAATTACCATTAACATTAATGAAAGTCAAAAGTATTAGATAAAAAGTAAGAATCGAATGTAAAACTATTACTATTATGCAAATAATATTACCATTAACATTAGTGAACATCAAAAGTTCAAAAGTGTTAGAAGAAGTTAAATTTACAAGCAATCACCATCAACCAATAAGCTTATAGAGTCATACTTTTTAACTTTTTTCAAACAACAATTACATCACGTAAAACTTTAAACTTACTATTTTTTTATTACAACACATACTAGTTAAACTTACTAACGTTTTATTACAATACTAACATCTTTCAGTGATTGTGCTCAAAAGAAACATGCATCACATCTATTAAAATCCATAGCTCAAAACTTCAAATCTATAGAATAGAAGTAATACGATTACTAGAAGTAAACGTGGTTCTTCTAAGAATCACAACAACCAATCAAATTAAACCATTAAATCCTCCATATGTCTCTATACACAGCAATCAGAACAATAATCCCCAAATCACCATGTTCTCCAAAGAGGCAAAAATAACACTCTCCAAAACTTACAAATTTTTTTTCTTAAAACATAATCAAAACAAATAATCCAAAACTTAATCCCCTACAACCTACACAACCTACACAACCTACAACCCCACGAGCAATCGCCCCAGATCCAACGGCTGATATCCCCCCTCACCCCCACCCCCATACAAATCGTACACCTTCCACACATGATCCAACGGACACGCTCGCCCCTCATCATACCTCACCCACGGCTTCCCCTTTCCACTCCAATGCAACAAGCTCACCGGACCAGGGTGCAGCCTCCGGCAACTCCCCTTCACATTATCCCCACCGAGCCCATGTTGGTTCCACCGGTGGTCAATTGGCTCGACATCTCCGGCGAAAACCAACAGAAACGGTGGTAATGACCCCAGTTCGTATATCCTCTTCTTCCTCTGTATCTCCATCCAATGCTCGATTCTCCGGCGGTAGTCTCCGATCCGCCACCGCCGGAGGTCCATCACCATCACGCCGGTGTTGAAGTAGCATGGGGTGGTGGGTCTTGACCCGAATACCCGGGGGAGATCCGGGTCGGACCAGAATGTGGGTGTGAAGTAGTGGGTGAAGTTCGCGTGGCAGTATTCCGGGGCTCCGATGAGTTTGTTGTGGTGGAGTGTTGTGTTCCAGAGGTGGTGGATGTCGTCCACCAAAACGACGTCGGAGTCGAGGTAGATGACCCGGGTTACAGTCGGGTCGAGGATGTCGCCTAAGTAGTTTCGGGCGTAGTTTAACGGGTTTTCTAAGGCGACCCGAATTGATGAGGAGATGAGGTTGATGACGGAGTCTTCACGGAAGATGTAGACCTTGAAGGCGAGTGATGGGAATGTGGTTCTGACGAGTCGCGTGAGGACACGTGGACTGGCGGCGTCGAACTCCGCGGCGATCAGGTGGAAGAAGGTGTTTTCCGGGCAAGAGGCGTGGCGGAGGACGGAGTGCACGGCGGCGATGGACCCGCGGATGTACTCCGAGTCGAGGGTCATTGCCACGTGGACGGTGGCGGAGCGGCGGCAGTGGTCGCCGTTGCGGTATGCAGGGGCCTCTATGAAGCGGTGGAGGTCGCCGGAGATGGTGACGTCAGTCGCCGGAAATGATCTGATTCCGTTGGAGATTGATGGGAAAGATATGAACAGAAGGATGATGTTGAAGAATTGAATGATGACCATCGTCTCCGGTGATGGGGTTAGGGTTTGGTTCTTGATTGTTAGTGGATCAATTGGGGATCCATTGATGAAGAAGACGATGAAGAAGAAGATGATGATGATGAAGAAGATGATGATTAGTCAAAGAGGTGGTGTGTGTGTGTGTGTGAGGTGTATATATAGATACAGGTTTGGATGTATGTATATGTGATGATTTGCTGGCAAGAAACGACGATACGGTGGGAGGTGGAGAAGATCACGCGAGTCAGTAGCGCGTGGGAGTTTGGTGGGGTGAAGTGCTCGTAAGTAAAAAGTTTGGTGGATTTTGCAAAATATATAAAAGATCATTGTATGAATATCATAAATAATTTGTAAATACAACCAATTAATCACGATTAATAATAAATAACTAACAACCACTTGTAAGTTGTAAATACAAACCAAAAAGACAGTTAGACATTGATTATAAGCGTTTAATCTTTCAGATCTGATGCACTCATTTGTCATCTAATAATTACTTGTATACATGTCTGAGTTTGGGTGAAAACATTCTTTTCTGCAACGAGATTAACTGTTTGTTATTTGTGCAAAGACGTTGGCTTGATACATTAAGGGAGCGTTTGATTGGAAGAATAGAATAGAATTGAATTGAATTGAATTGAATTGAGAAACTAATATAATTTCAAGTAAATTATGTTTGAGTGAGTAATGAAATGTAAAACACAAGAAAATGTTTCACCTCAATTCCTTTAGTTGTGGGATTTTAAAATCTTTCCATCTAAAGAGGGAATTTGAAATCCCCCAACCAAGGGAATTGAGGTGAAAAATTCATTTGGGTTTACATTTTATTATCTACTTAAATATAATTTTACTTGAGAATTATACTAGTTTCTCAATTCTATTACATTCTATTTCATTCTTCCAATCAAACGCTCCTTAATAGGTTACACAATGAGTCAATAATGTGATGACTCGTCTAGTGTTACTATGTGATCGTTCATGTTAATTGTCATGTTAGCTTTTGTGCGTAATTACATATCATACATTGCATTGCACCATTGATTGTATGATTTCTTAGTATCATATTTGACAACACCAATTCAAAACGTAATCTGTTCAATCTCTAACAACGTCACAATTCCTTTGCAATATCTTGTTTATTCTTATTTCAACGTTAACTCCATCTACTTTTTAATACAAACATTTTAACTTTTCAATAATGGTTGTTGTGACCTTCGAATATTTATGGTTATCAACATTGGAGACTTTTAACCTACATATCATCTACAGCAATCTTTGTTGAAAAGTGAACAAAACCATTGTTTAAACCTTCGTTTTTATGTTTGAAATCATAACTTTTTGATATTTCCGACAATCAATTTTTAAATTGTTCAGACATGATTGTCACTCATGAGATGCACACCTCATTTCATGACAATAAACACACAAACGAATTACTAATATATTCATATCATATGTTCTACA
The DNA here is from genome assembly GCA_025506515.1 of Flaveria trinervia. Taxonomy (NCBI): domain Eukaryota; kingdom Viridiplantae; phylum Streptophyta; class Magnoliopsida; order Asterales; family Asteraceae; genus Flaveria; species Flaveria trinervia. Next base: position 800,840 of record CM046446.1, read on the forward strand.
ATAAGCATCACCAAACCGCATCACGCCGTATACACACCCCTAATTACACTTTTATACCATATGTGTTAATTAATTAAAAAGAATGTATACTTTATTAATAAAAGAACAAAAACAAAATCCAGCTGTGGAACACAAATGGAGGCAGATGTGTACAAAAGTAATACTAAAGTTTATTTAATTATTTAATTAATTTATTATTGATTTAAAAGAGAAAAACATGCTTAAATTTGCTATTGTCAGCGGGCTGGCGCACCAGAGTCAGGTGGGCTTCCCCTACCACGTGCCACGTGGCCCCACCACCTCCTCTGTTTTCCGACATTGCCACTGTGTTCTCTATCCTCTTTAAATTTTGTGTACCTTCTCTTTGTGTGTATATATTTATAGAAAGAGCTCCATATACGAACACCTTGTTAGTTGTTATGTGTATACCATTTGAATTTTTTACGAGTTGTATTTGTTTGTAAAATGTCAAATCGTAAATTTATAAAATGTTACAGCTCGTATCGATTGTTACGCCCGTAGTGACTTTAATTTACGGGGTCGTAACAAAGTTTATGACCGTAAGTAAAATTTATTATTTTAAACTTCTTGCTTAAATTTTTATTTTTTTAATAAATGTTTTTTAGTATTTTACAATTATTTAGGTTATAGTAATTTTAAGTAAAAAATTTTAAGTAAAAAATTTTAACTCAAAATTATGTACGAGGTATGTTATTGAGACATTTAAATTATTTTATCCTCTTTTTATCTTTATATACATACATATAAATACATAAAGAAATATAAAAATAATAAGATGTCTTAATAACATAAATGAGTGTTTCTATAACCAACCCTTATTTTTATAGCCTAATTAATTTTAAAATATAACATGTCCATATTGGTTATTGAGATATTTTATTTTTCTTTATATGAATATATTATAAATACGTATATTAGTTATTGGTATATTCTTTTTTCTCTTATTACACACACACAAATATATATATATAAGAGAGAGAGTGAGAGAGAGAGAGAACAAGGAAGAATGATGTTCTAATAACATAAATTATTAATCTTTTTTATAATTCACTTACAAACATTTAATATCATTAAAAACTAAACTTACAAATTTATAGAGAACAGAACGTGAATGCTCCAACTAAAACATTTATTTATATAACTTATAAACAAGTGTTTTATAAAAGTGAAAAATATACCTAAAATATTATTAATTCATAAATCATAAATAAATAAAAAATGTTTAAAAATACCTAAAAATAAAAAAAATCAGAATTTTACTTAGGATCATAAAGCTCATTACGACACTGTCATTACGGCCCGTAATGGACAATACGAGCCGTAAAAATCATGAATTGATTGATTTGATATTTACAGACCATTACAGCCTGTGAAGACTTTTAAGGGTAGTATCGAGGGCGTCCAGATATCACTATGAATGTATCTATAACAGACCCCTTATAGAAAATGTATGGATATTTAGTAATCCTAAAATCATAAATCAACACCTTATATTTTTATATGTATCGTATAGGCTCATACGCGTCGTATAGGGTGGTTGTATAGCCCTACACAAGGCTTATAATTCATCTGACAACCCTCTGAATTTTTCATCATAGTCAGTTTTGAAATTTGCTATACGCGTCGTATAGCTCATATGTGTCGTATAAGGGGTCGTATAGAACTATATGATGCGTCTGACAACCCCCTTGAATTTTTATCGTTTTTAGTCCATACACGACGTATAGAGGGGTGTCGATTTATTTAAGTGGGTGTTTTTATATTAAGATCCTTTTAGAAAAATAATATATAAACAAGTACTTTTATAAGTTGTATATAGTATGTCTATATTTTATGATTGTGTGTTATACTCATTTTATTTATACCGATTTAATGGTACACGGTCCTAATGGATATTATATAAGGATGGGTACACCACAAATTATTAAGGCACGGCTTTTTAATCAGATGTAAGTTTTAAACTGATAAAACATGTCTCAAATTAATCCTCTTTAAATGACGTTTAGTTATAATACACGGTATTGGAATTGACATGTAAAGTAAGATCACGTATTGCATTACTTTAAGTATACAAATGATAAAATAAACTAAATCCGATAGGAAAATATGAAATGCTTGGGATAGGTAATGAGATGGGTATACAAACATGTTACGTTTATCTGGTTATAAAAAAATAATTATGCATTCGAGACATGTTGATGTTAGTTGATCTTTGTTAGATTGCCGTATTCAAAATCGTATACATAAATATATTTCATAATCGAAATAAATGTTTGTTAAAGTTAGAAAACTAAAATTATTAGCAACATGTAATGTTAAAAGTACAATTGAATATGTTATATTTATTAGAGTAAATTATTATTTTCGTCCTTATGGTTTGGTGGTTATAATCATTTTATCAAATAGTTTAAAAACGTTCGGTTTAACTACTTTGGTTTTAAATATGTACAAATTAAGTCCAAACCGTTATATGCATCAAATTTCTCTATTAGTTTTTTTAGAAAAAAGACCAAAACACGCTTGGACTAAAACCTGTATTGGCGGTGGTGCCAAGAGTATTTTGGTCTTTTTCTAAAATATTAACAAAAAAAATGGATGGAGATAACGGTTTGGACTTAATTGGTACATACTAAACCACAGTGATTGAACCAGACGTTTTTAAACTATTAGATGAAAAATATTATAACCCTAAAACCACAAGGATTAAAATCGTAATTTACTCGGTTTATTATCATTTTTATTTTTGTTAGTTTTAGGAGGGGATTTGAACCAACTGGAATCTCGATGAATAGATTTGAACTATATAAAAAATAAGAAATGTGTATTCCCGAAACTCATATGTTTACTTAATGGATATATATCTCATTCATATGAGTTTCTTAATAACGTAGAAATAAAATTTGTTTAACTAAATAAAATTAGAAAAACTACCATGGTATGCTTGTTCTACATCTATTAATTAGTTTAGTAAAAAATAAAATGTCATTTTCATCTCTAACGTTTTATTGAAATTGACATTTTAACCAAAAAACTTTTTTTTTGTCATTTCAATCACTGTGTTTTATCAAATATTGTCATTTCCATCTACTACACTAACTCCGTTAAGTTTTCCGTTAAATAAGAGTGTATTTTAATCTTTTTAACACCTTAATTGTCCAATTAAAACAAAGTCAATCAATAAAATATTTAATTAAAACTAAAAAGAAAAATATAAAGTAACTAGTGAAACCAGACACTTCAATTTAAAAGTTTTGATTAACGCTAATTAGTTTAGAAACTTGTCTACAATACATGTTGTATGAAAAAGTTAAATAATAATTATTTAGTAATATTAAAAATTAAAAAATAGTTTTTTGAGATAAAATATGCTTAAAGTTACATGTGATTAACCGTTAAGTAATTAAACAATAACACTAATTTTTCAAAATTTCGTCTTTAAAGAAGTTTTGCTTTTAAAAATATTGATTTTTTAAATCTTTAAAAAATTATTAAAATGTTTGTATTAAAAAATGTTATATTTCATATAATTTGGTTTTTAAAATGTTTTGTTAATAAAATTTTATTAGGTTTTTGTCGTATCATAAAAAACTAAATTAAGGTTTTTAATATAAATATTTTAATAATTTTTTAGAGAGTTTAAAATCAATATTTTTTAAAAGCAAAACTTTTTTAAAAGACGAAAGTTTGAAAAATTATTGTTACTTTTTATTTATTTAATGGTTAATTATATGTAACTTTAAGCATATTTTATCTTAAAAAAATATTTTTTAATTTTTAATAGTACTAAATAATTATTATTTAATTTTTTATTACAACACTTGTAGTAGACGCCAAGACGACGTTAATCAAAACTTTTAAACTGAAGTGTCCAGTCTCATTATTTGTTATATATTTTTCTTTTAGTTTAATTTGAATATTTTACTGATTAAATTTGTTTTAATTGGACAATTAGGGTGTTAAAAAGATTAAAATACACTCATATTTAACGGAGAACTTAACGAACTTAATGGAGTGGATGAAAATGACAACATTTGGTAAACCACAGTGACTGAAATGGCAAAAAAAGGTTTTTGGATTGAAATGACGAATTCAACAAAACATTAGAGATGAAAATGACATATACTCTTTAGTAAAATATCAAAAGTTTTAACCATCAACCTTTTATTAGTTTCATCGTATTAAATGTAAAAATTATCGAATCTTGCTTGTTACAACCTAATTTTAACATCTTCAACAAATACAATAGTCTTTGAGTAGGGTTATAGTAAAAAAAAATATTTAACCTAAAAAGTAAAAAAATGATTGTGGTCTTGACATGTGTCCTTATATTATTTTAAAGCAGATAACATTTGTGTCACCTGTCAAATACGTAAGCTCATTATTTCTTAATTATACGTCAATTGTGTCAAATATCAATTTATTATGTCATATAATTTACGTCATTTGTTATATGTATTTATCATTATGTTTTACTTTTTAGAACATTTTGTGTTATTTTTTATCATTGTTTTTGTAGATTATATAAACTTGTTATATATACTTGTGTTTCACAAGTAGAAATATATGTTGATATATACTATCACCAATATATTTTTAAAGCTCATAGTGTTAAAATAACTCAATGCATTATTTTCAATTAAAAGTACACAATAATGTTATTTTATCAATGTATTTTTTTTAAAACTCGTAAAGTTCAAGATAACACAATACAATACAAACAACACGACGAGACATTAGTTGTTAAATTATTTGTGTTATATATATTAGAGATACACAATAATGTTTCCACCGATATTTTTTTTATAATTCTTCATTTTAAAAAACCACAATAGAATGTAAAAAACCACAATAGAATGTAAAAAACACAATAACTAACAAAAAAACACGCAACGAACCACACTAAAGTCATAGTAATGAGATACAAGCTTAAAAAATCATTATATTTTCTGTAACAATATTGTATACGTTTTAAAAACGCTCGTCTTATGATGTAATTTTGATGTAAAATAATATCGTACATAAAAATTATAAAGTCTAAAAAACAAAAAACTTTAAAAAGTCAACAAAAGTAACTTTAAGTGTCGTTTTATTTTAACCATTTGCCATAAAAATATTATTACCAAGAACCTATGGGTTAGATATATGTCCTTTAACCTTACTAAAAAATATTATTATGCATGTTACCATCCAACTTCTAACGTGTATCTTACTATAAACAGCTAGACAATTTGTGATCGGATGCTATACAAGTAGAAAGTGATGTCAGTGTCAGACAAATATATCATGTATTCATTTTATATTTGTGTATGATTAGTGACATACAAACATGACACACCTAAAAATACATAAAAAAACAAATGGAAGTAAATTAAACTTGTGAAATTAAACATATGATAATAGATATACGAAAAGTAAAATACATGATAACTAGATAGTTGAAACACTCAATAAAAATTATTCATATAAATAAAATAGTAAAAAGGCGGATCAAACTTGTACCATCGATGACATGTATAAAAGACGTAAATTTAAAGCTGTTACATGAAAAAAATTTATAATAGAAACACTATCCTACATGCACGAAAACTTATTAATTTCGTGATTTTGTCTATTTTATATTTTCTTGTATGAAAACCATAGATGCTATAATTGGGTAACTTACCACGCTAAAAAAGTTGTAAAACTACTTTTATATAGATTTCATGCAAGTTCTAGTTACTTTTTTTTCGCACTTTTCGTATTCATGTAAAAATAATATTAAGTCACTCTCAATTGGCATATAGAGTTAATATAGCATGGCGAAGACTTTTGCTAATAATCCGTATAAGTGTTTCCTTAGAATAAAAAATCATATAAACTTCTAAGCACTAGAAAGGTGCTCGCGCAATGCGACGGGTGATATTTTACATACGGTATGTGTTTTTAATATTTTGTTATTGTTATAGTATTTTTTATAAAAGTCTATTTTGTTTTTTCTAAACTAAAATTTTAAATACCAAATAAACGAGTTATGTATGACTACTTGTACATTTACGCATTAACTTAATGTACTTCACAAAATACAGATCGGTTTAAGAAAAAGTTTATACCAAAACGTTTAAAAGAACACAGGTTACAATTATAGTTTAAAAAAGTTTTTAAATGTGATAGATTAAAAGATATAGCTGAAATCTTAAACAAATTAAGTTTTGTATTTATTTATGGTAGATAATGAAATTTTTTATGTAAATATTAGTAAGTGTAAGGTTATTATATAACTAATTGTGAGGTATAAAATGTAAATAAAGTTATAAATACTATTTTACCCTCAAAATTGATTGTATCTTATTAATTGAATTAAGTACTTGTTCTGATGGTATCTTAAATTACTTATCCCATATGCTTTATATATAGTATAGATATTTATAAGCAAGTGTATGCTATACAATGATTTGCTTTTATGGTAATTAAATACAGAGAAAATTACAAAATAGGTAATACAAGTTTTTATTTATCATATTACGAGTTTAAAAATTACAAACCTAGTTTAAAATTTTGTGAGATAGTTTTAAAGTTAGTACAGGCACTATGCCCGTTAGTTTTTAACATTTATTGTGCTGTTTGAATGGAATTTTACTAGTTTTTCACATTTATCATTTTGAACTATCATTTGTCTCGCGTAGGGTGCCTTTACGAGATCTAATTAGTTAGTAAAAACATGATCTTGTATAATTATCTCCTTTATAAAAGTTTGTCTTTGTATAAAACAAACGGGCATTACTGGGCACACTAAGTGTCTTGTGACACTCTTTTCAAAGAACGTTGTACGAGTTAATATTTACCCCCGGTTCCAAGCTAAGCCAAAAGACAGGTTCAAAATATTATTTATGCCTCACAATCGTATTATGTTCATACTCTGATCTGACATTTCCCGATCATCACCTTATACTAGCTACCTAAAGTATATATCCTAGAAGGATGGAACCAATGTTTCATGTGAAAGACTTAAACGTCTTACCATCAAACCACCTTCTTAGAGTATTAACATCTCACTTTCATCTCTTTATTTATAACTACACTAAAATCACCACTTTTTCTCTTTCATTTTTAATTAAATAATATTTTTAAAAGATTATCATTATATTTTCTCTTTTATCTACTCTTAACCACTTTAAAAAATATTAAAAAATTAATATAAACAAATAATGTTTTATCAAATATAAAGATAAATAATAACATGTTTTTTAAATTCCACTCACATCAACTTAAATCCATAATCTATAATACAGAGAACACACTCATACTCTGATATAACATTTCTCGATCATCACCTTATACTAGCTACCCAAAGTATATACCCAAGAAGGATGGAACCTATGTTTCATGTGAAAGAGTTAATCGTCTTACCATCAAACCATCTTCTTAAGATAAAAACAATAAAAAAAGTCTTTCTAAATGTAGTAACATGAGGATTCTTTGAGTGGTGCATACATGAAAACATAGGGGTTCGTGTGCATAGGGTTCTCTTTGAATGAAAGCGGGAAAAAGGTACCGAAAGAGACAGTTGTACGTTTGTTCTGCAGAAAGTACAATACCTAATGCATATTTTATATTATTTACAAAAATGCCCATAGATTTTGTTCAAATGGTCAATTAACAAAGCATTTATTTTGTCAGAGACTGCCCTTTTTTGTCATTTACTTCTTCTCGTCTGACGTTAGTGTTGGATCATTTACTTCCCCTTATAAATACATCTTATTTATTTTAACATCTTTATTTCTTTATATATATAAATACATAAAGAAAGATAATATTAAAATATTTAAATAACAATAAAATACGTTTTTTAAATGTTATTCAGAAAGGGGTGGCGGCTCAACTTGTTGCCCGTCTACTTTCTATTTTGATGTAACTTGACAAAACATTATTAAATGTTATATTATATAAAAAAATAACAATAAAATACGTTTGTATAATACAATCCTTTTGCGAAATTTATTAGTGAAATGATAATCGAAATAAGTTTTTTATTTTTTTTTCTAATGAAAAATTTTGTTTATTTTTATTTTTAAAATACTCTAAATGATTCTATATTTGTATTTTATGTCTTGTTTGAATCCGGAAACTTCTGTCTAAAAAACAAGAGATTTTATCAAATGTGTTGGTATGTGGTTAACTAAATTGCATCCGATTAACCATATTTATATGCTGTTGTTAATAAGAAAACTATATTGTTTCCTTCATTTTATTTTTAGAAAATAATATTTCATAATTTTAAAAAACATTGAAAACGAGTAGATCTACACATAAGTTGTTCACAGTCATGTTACTAAAGGCTAAATAGAGATGAACTTAAACGAGCTTCAGCACGAGCTCAAGCCTATACTAGATCCCGTATGATACACAAGTTATATTGAGTTTCACTAAGCTCCCAAGGCTAAATGATATTATATAAAAGAACTAAATAATACAAATTATTTTTATATTAAAATTATAATTATAAACAATTCTATGTGCATATATAAAAACAATAAATAAACAACTAACAAATATTAAAGGAACTAAGACAAAACAATTATTCACGAGTCGAGCTTGATTTTTGCACATAAATTTCGAAACAAGTCAAGTTCAAAATCAGTTTATTTAGTTCAAACTCTTTTAAATTAAAAACGTTAAACTCAAACTTAGACAAGCTCGGGCATGACTACACACCTACTGTTATTTAATGTTGCATATAATTTTGTTGGTGTTTTCTATTAGAGTTGTTTAAAGCTAATACTGAATGAAACAATGAGGTAACGTTATAGTATGAATTCAAGGTATCACTACCCCACTTACAGTTACCACCAAAGTTTTTGTGAAAACTTAATTAGAGTGGGTGTTATAAGTTGTGACTTATGACGGGATCTATGTGAAGCCCACAGCCCACAAACAGCCCATGAAAGAGTGTTGTGAGTTCTGGCTTAAATTTCACATACCTAAAAGGCCCAAAGTTAAGGTTTAGCCTACTAAGCAACTAACTTGCGGCTCGGGACTCGTGACTCGTAACTCGTAGTTAGCCCTGTTAAACTCGCTTATAGTTCAACTTGAGCTGATAGCATACACTTTCATGCCGAGCTCGAGCTTAGGTACTTTGTTCGAATAAATTTACATCATCGTTTGTTCTTGTATACTAATAGTTTGTTATATTTTATTTGAGTATTTTAATGTGATATAACAGTTAACTTCTTACGTGACTCTTGTATACACACATATTAAACTATTAAATTAAAAAATCTGCCAATTGAATAAGAGCTCAACATTGACTTATAGAAACTTTGATTCTTTCATTGTATCCAAAGGGGAAATTTGTTTATAGCGTAATGATTTTTGTCAATTTGTCATATTATGTGTAATTATATGTATGATATATATAATGTTCAATGTGCAAGACGATAAAATTAATAATAATAATAATAATAAATCATACATATAAAATTGTAGGACATTGTTAATTTACGATAAATTATTTTTAAAACTTACTATAAACCTAATAAACTCTAAACTAAAAACTATCAAATAAGAACTAAATTTATAATTATTATCTCGGGCTTCAATGTTCCCTGTTTGCTGAGTAAATTTTATAATATTTTATAAGTTGATAGGTTATTAAAAAGGGAAACTGTCATCAAATATTAACCATTTTTTATAACTCTTTGATGTGGTTATTCTCTATATTTTTTATGGTCAACTTTTATATTATTTTTTCTAGCTAACGGCACCTAACACATATACTTTAAACAAGTAAAAGTTATTGAATAGACCATTTCTTCATCCATGTTAAATAAAGTAGTTTGTTGCTTAACTTTAAGATTTAGAACGACCTTAAGTCAAGCAAAATAAAACTATATACACATTTAATGAAAAGTTTCTTACATTTTTATGCATTTTACTAGAGAATAAACAGGGTTAAAATGATAATTATAGGCTTGAAAGCACCACGTGAGAAGACATAAACTTATTATCTGAAATACTTCATACACTTCAGTCATGTTTTTCATATAAGTGTGTTTTATATAAGAGTATGCAAATTGTCATATATCAATTATATGTGAAACGAACACGTTCAAGAAAATAAAAAAATTATATGTGAAACGCACATCCATAAGCATTTAATATTCAAGGAGCAGTTTCATTAATAGTAAAAAGTGGTTATTAAATGCCTTCTAAATATATTGGTATTCTACTTGTAAGTTCTATAAGTTGTCTAACTATCTAGCAAATTTTCATGTATTTACATCGTCAATTTGATGTTGGTTTTTCTTCGTACGATGAAATTGTGTAGCATTCTAGTGATGACCATGATGGTGGTGGCTGTTACAGGCGACGTGAGAGAACCGAAATTACGAGATTGCAACGTTGAAGATATACATGACTGTATACCGGCACTTGCATACTACATACCCCCAACCCCGGAATGTTGTGCTATGTTAAAACAAAACATTGATTGTTTTCGTGATTACCGTCAGTATTATCCTTACTTAGGCTATGTTTATGCAGCTTGTTATATCAACTTTAATGGACTATTTTCATATGACATGTAAACTGAAAACTAAACGTTTCACTTATTGGATATGATTATGTATATGTATGCTATCTACCTAATATATGTATCATGTATGGATGTATGGATTACGACCTTAGGCTATATCTATCCATCAATCTAAGGTAGATGACATGTGATTGGTTTAGATATAACATTTACTCTTTTGCCAAGTTAATCGTATGGACGATTTAAGAATTGACGAGTTTAATTCATTACAGTACTAATGAGGAACTTGATTTTTTTAAAAGTTATTGTTTGCAGTGTCAAATCAATTTGGTTGAATTGATTTTTTGAAAAGTTATTGTTTGCTGTGTCAAATCAATTTGGTTGAATCAGCATCGAAACAGGGAAGGAAAGGATGGAGGAAAAGGCTTATAAACATATCACGTGACGAGCTTGAGGTGGTTTTTTATAAACCGACAACACAACTATATATAGTTTATATACTGAGTTAAACTATAAACCCCTTATTATGTTATTGATTTACAAGTTTCTAAACTTACAAAAATACTAAGTGACCTAGAGTCCTATTTATAGCAATTATATTCACACAAGAATATCTTCAAACATTATAAACAAGATGTTCATGTGTTTACTCAACATGAACTACTATTACAAAAGGACTTTCACATTATATGTTAACTATATCACACACAATCTCTCAATCATCATTATCTTTTTATAGGTCAACGAAATATTCATCACGAGCTTCATCACCATCAACTTTAAATTAGAGATTTAAGTTCTTTCTAAACAACATCAGTTCCACTTTTTACTTTGTAATCCATAAAATAAATAACTTACAACAACTTCTGATTAAAAAGTTACTTTTAACATTGTTATAACAAAATTAACATTTCCTTTTGCTCTATAACGACACGTATACCATCCACTCTACACTAATGCTTAATCCGCCCATGACAAAACTCTAAGCCTTAACTATATACACAACAAATACCATTAAAACGCACATTATTTAACCAAAGACTAGCATTTTTTATACTATTTTTTTATTCTTTTGTACAAAAACTTTAAAATAGAAATGATTCACTTCCCAAGAAGAAATTTATTAATATCATAAGATAAAACACTAAATTTGATAATAGACTTTTATACACACTCATTGGACCCACTGATCCCCATTAAGCCTTATCCGAACCCCGTGATCACAGAATCATCAAACTCCAAACCTCCACGTTTCCACCATCCGTTGCTTCGATCATCGCATTGTTTTCTCTCACTCATACTTCTACACACTCACACGCTTTACCTTCATCATCATCATCCTTCTTCTTCTTCTTCTTTTATCAATTATCACACACCCATTTCAATCGTCACCATGATCGCGATTGCTCTTGATCATCTCACTTGAAGATTGAATTTTGATGATCGATCGTTGATGTTTCTTCGTCTTTAGGTTCGATCAATGGTTACCCTTTTGTTTTTTTCTTTGATTTTGATCGTCTTTTTCTTGATTCTTTGCTTTGTGGGTGTTTTGGTGGTTATTGAAGGAGTAAATCGGTTGATTTGGGGGAAAGTTGCGTCTTTTTCATCTGGGTGTTGGTGATTAACTGATTTTGTATCTGGGTTAGGGTTCTTGATTTTAGTATGATCATCGGATCATGGGTGTTTTGTGTTTCTTGTTCGTAATCTTTGATATATATATTTGTTTTTTTCTTAATGATTGTTTTGAAAGGGGGTTTCTTTATTTTACGTGTGTATCGTTTGATGATGTTAAATTGTGACTTGTGAGTGGTAAACTGGGGAATATTGTGTTAATTCTACAGCAGAATAGGTTTTTTTTTTTACATTAAAATGTTTGAATTCTTTAGAAAATCAGTTGTAATTTTGACTGTTGTTTGAACTCAAGATCATGTATAGATGTGTTTATATACAGAGGTTTCAAGAGGAGTGAAAAATTTGTTAATATAAAACTTTTTGTTTACTTAATTTGTTGTGATTGATCGTAAGCTTATTAAACATTTTTTTTTAATTTAAGCACCTGATTTATCAATTATCCTGTTTGGTAATATAGAAATGTTTGTATTTATCACTCTGTTTTGCAGTTTTGAGCACTTACATTGTCTAATTTTCCCTTACGTATATAGTTAATTAATTGTTCAAATTCATTTAAACTCACAGATTAACCTTAAATGCTGAATAATCCACATCAGTTTTAGTAGATTTTAAGTTAAATTCCCATGGGAGGAGCTTGTTCTAGGAAACGGGACCCACAATCGGACGAAGAGAATGCACAGAGAGTAGTTTCTAGAAGGTATTCGAAAAGTGGGAGCTCGAAATGGCTGGGAACATCGTTCTCTCGAACGTGTGTAGATAAAAAAGAAGGAAACACGATATGCCCATCTCTCATGGAGCTATGCATTTATAAAATTTCTGAAGTATGCTATTTTTTTTTGCAAAAAAATCCATGATTGATTAGAATTTAATAAACAGTTGTTATAAAGACTGCATTTTTATGCTCTCAAACAGGAAATTGATCAGTATGGAACCTTTTCAAGGCTTCCGAGAGATATTAGCCAGCAAATTTTTAACGAATTGGTTTATTCTCAACGCCTTACTGAAGCTTATCTTGAAGCTTTTCAAGATTGTGATCTGCAGGTATCTTTCTAATAAGGAAACAAATAGCTGATATGGCCATCAAATGATAAAAATGATGATTTAGATGCCTGCATCATCAGTTTTACACGCGTGATGCCACGTCAGCTAATATAAAACATTTTACGAAATCAGTCATTGGCCAGTTTTCTAACAAATTAGTGATATTTGGAGTTTTTCTTTTTTGCTTAAAGTTTATTCATTGTGTTTTTGGCAGGATATAAATTTAGGGGAATATCCAGGTGTTAATGATGCATGGATGAATGTTATTTGTTCTCAGGGAGCATCCTTACTCTCTGCAGACATTTCTGGTTCAGATGTTACAGATTCTGGTTTGTTTAAGATTAAAGACTGCAAGAACATTGAGGCCTTAAATTTAAATTTCTGTGAAAAGATTTCAGATGTCGGGCTTTGCTGCATTAGTGGTATTTTTCTGCTCCAAGATTATAAAGTCTAAACCTTTAAATTTATATTTTTCTGCAAGAACATTGTGTTTTTATTTTTCTGCTCCAAGATAATCGGAATAATACAATTAGCTTCAGTAAAACAGGCTGTAGGAAATGGTGTTTTGATGTGCTTCTGCTATTTGAAAAACATGATTCGTTTATTACACTCGAAAAACTGATTTAATCAGTTTTAATCTCAAATCCAAAACACCCTTTTTTCAGTGATGATTTCTTTTGTATATTCTCCACCTTATAATTGCGAACAATAAAAATAACTTCTAATAATGCTTAAATTTTCAGGTTTTTCAAACTTGACGAATTTGAGTTTCAAGAGGAACAACAATATTACTGCTAGAGGAATGAGTTTGCTTTCGGGTTTGGTTAATTTGTCGAAGTTGGACCTGGAAAGATGCACGGGGATACATGGTGGTCTTGTTCATTTAAGAGGTATTTTTTGCGTCAGCTCTTATTTTTTTATGCATCACACATTTTTGGTTTTGTTGTTGTGTGTTTTGAAAGTGTGTGTGTGATCTTGAATAACTAAATTAATAAGGATATAGTGCAGGAGATGTTTAAAGTTCCAATATCAGTTATAATGGTCAGTGTTTAGCAAATTTTTATTGGCTAAAGAACTAGATTAATAAGGGCATATGTGCAATTTTACTCTTACTTTTGTTGATCATATTTTACCTAGAAAATGCGTACTTGTTTTTCTGAATTTGGACTGATGTATAATGTAACAGGGTCATTTTGGATATTTTTTAATATTTGGCTGATGTATAGTGTAACAAGTGTTTTTTCGGTATTTTAACATTTCACAGGTCTAAAAAAACTCGAATCACTTAATCTCAACTGCTGCAATTGCATCACCGATGCGGACATGAAGCCTCTCTCTGGTAATTGTTCTTAATTATGTGAATAAATGCATACGTTTATTTATGTTATTATTATTTTCATTTCTAGTTCTAATCGGCATTCTATACTTGATTTAATGCTATAGCATATAGGATCAAGAAAAAGAACATTCGTTTAATAATTTAAAAACTTTACTACACATTGCAATGAACTTAGAAGAATTTAGATATCATGTATTATACTAATAATTGTTCGGTTTATGTTTCAGACCTAACAAACTTGAAAGAACTACAAATTTCATGCAGCAAGGTTACAGATCATGGTGTCACATTCTTGAAAGGTCACTCAAGTTTTGTAATTTAAACCGCACATATATTATCTTTTTCATATAATTATGTTATGTGTTCTTTTTGTTTTTCAGGCTTACACAAGCTTGCATTGCTGAATATGGAACGCTGCCCTATAACTGCAGCATGCCTGGATTCACTTTCAGGTTAAATATATAAAGTTTTTTAGTTATTAAGTTATACCACTTGAGTGTCTGATTTAAATATTTTATTGTAAATAATTGTTCAGATCTTGCTGCTTTACTTTATCTGAATGTAAGCAGAACTAATCTGACTGATGATGGGTGTGAAAAATTTTCAAGTAAGCCTTTTTTATTGTTGTGTTGTGCTTTTTAGAATAAAAATAGAAGTTAAAAGACAACTAATATGCAGAACTCAAGGCTTTGAAAGTGCTTAATTTGGCATTCAACGACATATCAGACGCCATTTTATCACACCTTAAAGGTGATATTATAAACTTTTTATTTATACTTGAAACTGGAAGTTATTAGCATTTGGGATCATTTTCAATCATTTTTTATGGCATGCAGTTCTGAAAAGTTTGGAGAGCTTGAATCTTGATTCATGTAGAATTGGTGATGACGGATTGGTCCATTTAGCAGGTTATTCATTTGTTAAGTTCTTTTATTATATTGAATAAAGAATTAATTAATATTTTTCTAATATTCGTTTGCGGTTTTCAGGTCTTAATCGTTTAAAATGTTTGGAGTTATCTGATACAGAAGTTGGAAACAGCGGGCTTCGTCATCTTTCTGGTTAGCACATATTCTTGTAGTGAATTGTTCATATCTCATCTTATTTGACTGGTCAAACTTGGATTAATTTTTTTTAACCTGCAGGTTTAGTGAATCTTGAAAGTTTGAATCTTTCATTCACTGTAATTACTGACGGCGGTTTAAGAAACTTGGCTAAATTATCATGTCTTAAATCACTTAATTTGGATGTTCGCCAAATCACGGATGCTGGTCTTGCAGCTCTTACAAGTATGCATACGTTGACCCGTTTCAAGAGTTTATAATTAGTAGAATGAGCTGGTCAAATGGGTCGGGTTTGGTTTTGCTCAAATTTATTGAATTTTTTGTATGTAGTTGGTGTCAAATATGATTGGAAAATTGTAGCATTTCAAAATTCTAATAACTATATATATTTTTTTTGCAAAATGATTTAAATTGGCTTTATCATTATATGTGTTAAGAATACACATTGTTGACTTTTGACCCGTTCAGTGATCCATTTGACCTGTATTATTTAAACTAATCTTTATAATGTTACCTGTTTAACATGAACCGACTCATCTAGAACAGTGGCGGTTTTTATATTCGAATTCGTGTTTGCATGCAGGTTTGACTGCGTTGACTCATTTGGATCTGTTCTGTGCAAAAATAACAGATGCTGGAACGAAGTATCTGCGCAGTATGCTACGCTTATCTCTAGTAATTTATATCTTACAGAAATTTAAGCAATTTATATTGATTTCTGACTTTGTTTTTCATTTAGGTTTTAAGAACTTACGATCCCTAGAAATATGCAGTGGGGGATTAACTGATGCTGGTGTGAAGAACATTAAAGATCTTCAATCTTTGATGCTTTTGAATCTTTCACAAAACCACCACCTCACAGATAAATCTCTGGAATTCATCTCAGGTAAATTTTTTTTTCAAATTTACAATATACGTGTGAATACGCAAAATAAAAACGAACATTACATTATTACACTGTTTGAGCAACCACATCTATTTTAACTGATTTTACGTTTGTAAACTGCTGACGTGGCACTGGTTGATGCCATACCAGCAACCACATTGGATGCCACATATGCAAAAAAGGCTAAAAAATTATATTGAAGAACAATTGATTGTCAGATTAGATGCCACGACACGTATGCATATGCACTAGAATGACAATATGATTCCACGTTGTGTATGCGTGTGCACTAGAATGATGAATAAGAAGCCCACATTAGCAGTTTACGAAGAATCAGTTAAAAAAGATGACTTGGGTGGCAGTTGAACGCACCATTCGTTGCTACATTCAGTTACAAATTTACAATATAACTTGTTTGCTAAAATCTGTAATAAGATATAACCTGTTTTTATCATGCAATTTGCTCTTACTGTTTGGTTAATTGAAAACACACACATATCAAACTCTTGGATCGATTTGAAACTGCAGAACTGTCACAACTGGTGTCTTTGAATGTCTCGGGTTCGCGGGTAACAAGTGCAGGACTGCAGCATCTAACAACTCTCAAGAACTTGAAGTCACTCACTTTGGAATCAACTAAAGTGACTGCAAATGATATCAAGAAGCTTCATGAATCTTACCTCCCAGATCTGGTGGCATTTCGACCCGAGTAAACGGGCTTCCGTAAATGATGATTTGTTCTTGGAACTGTAAATAGTGGCTTGATGTTGTTATGGGATTATGCATGATGAGATGTTTGGTGAATGTGAAGCTTCTTGCCTTGAAAATGGTGGAAGTTGTAGTGTAAATAAATGGCATCCTAAGCTACATCTCTTTAATGTTTCAAGATTCTTGTATATATTCTGGGATGATATGTTTATAATAACTTATTATGTTTGTAGTATGTGGTGGTTGCTCTTATTTTTCTAAAGATGTTCCTACCCCTAAACTTATAGGGACCCATTAAAGTCCTGGTAACAATAGGTGTCTTTGTAGTATATCAGCATATGTGATGGTTGCTCTTATTATTATTATTATTGTAATAAAAGATGCTCTTATTATTATTTTCAATGAGCTCACTTATATTTTGTTAAAATATTTAAATAATTCACAATTTTTATAAAGTAATTTGGTTCTTTATATATATTGTCAATTTTTAAGTATTTCAATTTTTTAGAAACTATTTTTATAATTTATGAGTGATCTAATGGAACAATTCTTAAGATAAACATGAATTCGTTACTCGAAAACAGGAATTTGAACTTTTGAACTTTAAAGAAATGTTAGATGTCATGGGACCAATGATGTACAATGATGGGTCTAGCTGCCTAGGCCCACCCAAGTCTGGTTTCTGGGCCAGCCAAACTTGTCATAAAAAGCCCAAATTTCCTAATACACTGGATTTACAATTTTACATTTTGTGCATTGATGTAATCTTTATCATAGGGTGGATCATTGTTCAAGATAGGTTCTTTTGAGTTAAAATTGATATTGGTTGCAAGTCAAAACCTGTTTGAGTTAAAATTGATATTGGTTTCAATCCATGTAACTACTGAGAAATATAAACGGGTTATGAACCTACGCTATATATTAGTTTCAAACCGGTCCGTATAGGTACCGATTCCACACCAGTTCGGTTCTAATTAAGTAGGAGGTTCCGGTTCCACAACTGGTTTTTTTGTCCACCTCTAATCCAAGAAAAATAATGAGTTGGACCTTAGATTTATATGTCCCCAACAAGAGTACATTGATTAGAATCCTAAATAGCCATGTTAGCCTTGTTACATCAATCAAATAGATGCTAAAGCAAAACATAAGATCGAATTTACTACGATGAAAATTCTCCCTTTGGGATCTTGATCCTTAGATTGGCCTCTTTATGATAAAATTGTCATAGTTGCATACTTTGGATTTATGAAATTGATGAAATGAATGTTATGTTGATTATACATATACACTTAAATGACAAATAAGACATGCACCATAATTCAAATGGTAACTAACCAAATAAAGAAGGCATCCAAGCTTTAGAAATCTATTTACAGATAAAAGCACAAGTATAGAAGCTAGGATTTACATTTTAATAATAAAACAAAAATAGAGCGGCATATCATGAACGAATTCAGGTCCTCTTGATCTTATGTGAACGTGATACTACTCGAAACATCCTGATGTTCCATGGTGTCAAGTCATGACTAGAATATCTAAAGTCACTAATCTAAATGTCGAAAATCACTAGAGATAGAGAAACGACAAGACGTTATATGAAACATGTTACAGAAGTCTCTCATCAAGTCTTTATGGTAAGCGTCAAACCACCCAGTTATCCATCAAATTTTGCAAAATACCTACATAGAATACGAATGTTAAAAATACTACCAAAACAAGTCAGGTTTTAAAAATCTAGTTTTTCAACTTTGAATTCATGAATTTTAATTCTCATACTACCAAATAAGAGCCACAAAATGGTTTTGAAAAACCATAGTTCAAATTTGCGAAATTTGATTCTATCAAACTACCAAATAAGAGTTAATACATGGTTTTGAATACCAAATATGACGTTTTCCTATTTCAAATTTGGGAATTTTGATTCTAACGGTAAAGAGTTCTTACCAAATTTGAAGCATTAAAATGGTTTGTTATGTTGGCATGCTTAGAATCCTAGATTGTAGCAGCTTACGGAACTTTTGTGCTTTGTGTGAATAACCATTTGAATAGTCGACAAATTCATTTGATCGCATTTTTTGACTGTTGACCTTTTTTCGCCCCTTACGCACCATAGAGTCTTCTGTATCTAAAACATAGGATATCTGCCACAAACAACACAAGTAAAAACTTAAACATTATTTAAAGAGAACGCTAGTAGTTTAATTTTATTGGGCAAAATACACGAAATTATAACAAGCTTTTACAATCTTTACATGATTTTAGCAGCCAACTTTAGATTAGCCGTGATATGGAAACCAACTTAAAATTTATTATTAATTATAGCAATAAGAAAAATGTTTTCGCAAGAAGTATTTACAAGTTTGAAAATTGATCTTTCACCATAAAATTCAGTATTTTTTTTATATGTCCAACGCCTACCATATTGATATACTTTTCTAAAAAAATCGTCCATTCGTTGTTTACATGTGTAAATCTAGTTATACACATGTTTAAATCCGATATTACACATGTGTAAAAAGAATTTCGTTAAAAAAATGGAATTTTTTTTATGAAAGGGGGAAAGTAGGGAAACATTTTTTTGTTTTTATTTTTTTTATTTTTATGTTATTTTTCGATTTATAATTTTTTTAAATATGTTTTTGTTAATTATAATTTTTCCATTGAGAACTAGTGATTGAGATTGGTTCATAGAGTTCTCACAAAAAAGTTAGTTCTCATTTGATTCCTCCCCTATACACACACACACACAAAAGTTGATTATTAAAAGTCAGATTCAATGTGCCATATACATATAATGACAAATAGTAAGCCACGTCAAAAATCAAAAGAAAAAAGTAAGTTGTTTCATTTTCCGCATGATTTAAATTAGACGAAAAACAGGGTAAAATTAACCAATTAAACAGGTATCACAGCACAGTGTCTAATTTAATAAGCATGTTTATTTTTATCCAGTAAAGCTTAACATATGATCAGTAAGATTTATATACCTTGTATGTAATGCAATTTATCTTGCATTCCATCCTATTTAAAATTTGAACTCCCTCCATGGCTCGCATCATTGCTAAATCTTCACCTTCACAAGCATATTTGCTTCGATTTCTGCATAAAAACAAGTTAAAGCAGGCTAGCCTTAAGTTCTTAACTTCATAGTAAGAAATAAAAGCACACACTACAACAAATATATGATTTACACATGCTTTTTTTCTACACACCTTTAAGAGAATGTATGATTGTTTGTCATATTTTTTAAACTTATAAACACGTAAAATGAAATAGTTATGAAACTTAATTACAGATTAGTGACTTATTATAGAAGTTTCACCTAGAGTAACCACTTTCTGGCAGCCATTTTGAAGAATAAATACATTAAACAACAACAAATTTTCATAATTGTCCCTCTAGCAAAGGCCTCAAGTTCTCCGCTGTTTCTACTTTTAAAGGCCACCTGCCTAACGCAAGCTGGGTTTTAACCTCTCCCATTGTTTAGTAGGGTAATGACAGGTCCGGGGAGTTTTCCAGTGGCAGGTCCTCACGATTATAGAAAGGTCTCATTTAGGTCACTTTATTTTGACAGTCTACGGAATTATAAGAACAATGGATCAATATGAAACTAGAGTGACCTTAATGTAAACATATTTACCCTTTTGCAAGTGTGAATAACTGAGAAAAAAAATTACACATTTTTCTAAACCAAGTAAAGAAGTGTATGAAGATTAAAAATATTAGAGTTTCTTCTGAGAGCTAAATACCTTTTCAAGAAGATACCAGCCTTCTTTTTCCCAGGAACAGCTGGAACTAATTGATTGGTTGGATAGACTTCAAAACTTGGGTCTATTGAAAAGGACGGTGCTTCTGACGTGTCACATCCAGGGTCCATTAGTCGAATAGTCAACCGAGTTTGGTCATCAGTTTTTGACATACATGACTATAATGACACAAAGAACCATTTAACCATTGTTGTTTGCACTACAATCAGAAAAAAATATGGGCATGGTAGTACTTACACTTTCGAATCTATAAATGTTATCCTCATTAACAATCACTTTCGCATTAGCATAATAGAGTTCATCTATGAATCTCCCAGGTTTTCTCACGTGTTCATATGTATAGAGATGCAGAAGCTTGTTATCAACCTCATCCATAGCAATTGCTAGCAGCTGTGGAAGGGTATTATGTGCACAAAATTAGTCATTGCCTCATTGAGATTTGATAGTCTTTTGCTGCAAAAAAGTAGAGGTGGCAAAACAAGTGGATTCCTAGGTTGGATTATGTGCCAAACGAGTCAGGTCAAGTATAACTTGGACAATATTTGTCTATAGTTAGATATTTTTCTGTAAATGAAAAGTGTCATAGATGATTTAGGAGATTTAAGATAAAACATAACCCAATTCAAACCATTTATAAGTAAACGGGTCCTGAATTGCCACTTCTACAAAAAAAACCTACTAACTCCTGCTTCTCAGCATGAGTAGTTTGGAAATTTGTGGATCAATAAATGCAACAGTCAGTCATATTTTACATTTGTCCCAAATTACACATTCTTGCAACTTATGATTCTTTTTTCCTTTTCTTATTCCAGAAGAAAATGGTTTACTTGTGACAAATAATTGATAGAAAATGAGCATGTAACCTGCTTAGAAAGCTTATAAATCAGCTTATCTAATGTGAAGAGAGGGAATGACCAAGTTCCAAGAACAGTACGACATTCATCTTCATATTTTGCACTATCTACATCACCACCAAGAAAAGTGTAGAGTAAATCCAAGAATCTGAACCAACAAAAAACAAAAATCAGAATACCTAATGAAACAACTATCCATTAATCAATTTAAATGATAATCAACCTAGCATATGAATCATTAGGTGTTGTATCATTTGAAACCCTCCATTTATCATTAGTAGATTTTTCCTTTGCCTCCTTCAATCTTGAATGTAATGTCTATAATTAAAATATAAAATAAATAAATATCAATAAAACTGGGCTAATTGCATATAAAACTAAAAACTTTATTCAGATTTCTGTTTTGGGTAACCAACTTATTGCAAGATGAAAATCAACTTTTAAAGTAATAAACTTAACGTTGTATCAAGAAGAAAGCCAACATGGACACAAATCACTAACAAGTCAGTTGCCACATCATCATTTGGGTCAGATTAACTTAGATAAAAATTTGTAACCGTTTGTAACATACTGAGCCTTACTTGATGGAGTCTGAAGAAAACATAGAAGGCATCATTTCCATAGAAAACCCGAGGGTTATTTTTGTAATTACGTGATATTGCAGGCGTGTATATTGTAAGTGGCTTCACTGTTTCTAATAATCGTTCTTCTGCTTCACCTTCACTCTCAGCCTTGTTATCGTGGACCTGATCCTGTTCTGCAGGGGAGCGGTCCTCTACATCAGCAGTTTCACTACCCGAACTATCACAAGATGATCTGTGTGCACTTTCTTCATCTTCCTCATCCGCTTCATTTTCTAAACCATTTTCATGATGCCCATTTTTGTAATTTCCTTTGGTAACATTTTTTTCAAATGACGCAAAACTGTCTTCCTCAAAATCTCCATTTGGAGACAATTCACCCTCCTCTCTTTCTTTAACACTACTATTATTTTTATCTCTTGAAGAACCAAAGTGTTGAGCTAAAGCTCTATGGACATTAAACATTGGTTCCACAAAATTACTCCAGATTTTCATGACTTTTTCGAATTGTTCAGAGGTGCATTTTGTGGAATATAATATTTCATGAGTTGATATATGTCATCATGAACATCAAAATCATGGTAGTTAAATTCCTGATGTGGTGTACTGTTTTGTCTTTCCACAGAAGCAAAATGTTGATGAATGTTTTCCTCTTTAGATGTTTCTTCACTGATTTCCTTAATTTCCACTAATAATGCTACATTTGAAAGAACATGTATTAAGGCTTATTAACTTACATTCTAGTTAGTGGAAACCAAAAACTTTTATGAACTTACATTTTTAATTACCTTTAGCACTCAAGCTCTTTGAGTCCTGCTGTTTGAAATAGAAGCTGCGATGATCAAGAGATTTGTGATAATTTTTTGCATAAATTTCTGCCCAAATTTTATTAAAATCAAAACGGCATCTTGCCCATTCCTCTTGTTTTTGCTTCAAACGAGTTAATATTACCGGTAGAGCAAGAGATGCATTCTTTTTCAATACATCCATCACATCAAGACGATTATCTCCATATAAACGTTCAATGCACCTCAAATTTAAAGCTGAATACAAACGGGGAAAATGGTGAAAACTCTGCAGAAATATATAAGATGATTTATAAGTTTACCATCACTTTCTTACGTGTAAAATGATCTTCAACTCGGACCACACAATCTGTCTTGATTGAATTTTTATTAATCTCATCTAAAAGCTCTTCCACTCGTCTAGTTGTCACATTCACAGATTCTAATAACATGTCTAGTTCAAACCTACATAAAAGTCAACATGGTCAAAGTTACCACCATGGAACTGCCATAACCAGGTCAAATACCCAAAATCAAAACTTTTTAAATTTGATAACTTGGATTTTAAACTTTTTCAAAGCATACCATCTTTATGGGTGGAAACAAAGTTAAATACCCCATATAGAAATAAAAATAAAAGATGTAACAATTTATGCAAATTGCAGACAAGTAAATATTAAATATAATAGATGTAACATACCTGTCATCTTCACATCTAAATAAGCTCTCTTCATACTGGTTTTTACGCATGTGTTTGAAAGAGTAATCCTCACTACCAGAAGTAACAGACACCCAATAATCATTTAACACCTCAGCACCAATTATTGTTCTTTGGCTGACTGAAGGAATTGGATACTGTATTAAGAAACAGAACCAAGTAATAAGTGAATTAGGTAAGAGATGATTAATTATATGTACATATATGTATGAATTAATTACATTCTTTGGTAAGAGCCGATAACTTGGAGTGCATTGTTCACAGTCAGATAGGTCAAGTTCATGAATTGGTTTTGCTTGATACTCATTATTGCTTGGAAGTAATCCTGATACATTTTTACTATCATTGATCTCACAACACCTGCTCGTTTCATCCCTGTCATGATTTTTATCTTGATCTTGATCCTCTGACTTCAAAGATCCTAGTAAATGTCCACTCCACAAAGAACCTAGCAAAACATCCAGTTATAGATATTTTGAATTTTACAATGGACAAACATCCTGACAGATGTCTTTCACCTCAATTAGATATTTTGACTTTTAGTAAGTCAAATGATAATTAGATTCTCTTTTGGCAAATCAAATTACAGTTTTATTGATGCAGTGATACTTACCGTTCCTCTCACCACGATCGATGAATCCATTGACTTCTTCCATAAGATCAGGATAAGCTCCAAGTAAATCATTCACCTAATGAAAAAAAATTGTTTTTATTTTATGATTACAGAACCCATTACAAAATTGTTTAAATTGATCTGGCAAAAAAGAGTTAAAAGTTCTAAAAAAGGATTGTGCAAGTGCTTCTTATAACTGATAATCTAACAGTAATGAAGATGCCAGTCCATATACAAGTTGCATAACTGAACATTTGAAATTAATTAGTACATGCTAATGATGATAAAGTTTACAAAATTTACCAACGATTGTAATTGTGGTCGAGTAATATTCTCTGTGCGGTAATGCATAATGCACTTTAAAAATGCCAGGTAATCATCAGAGTTTTGTAATCTGTCTTTCACCTTCTCACGGAGACTAACCACTTGTCCGCGCATATCTGCCCAACAGCAAGTTAAATAAAAGATTTTACCCAATATAATAATTACGATAATGAATTAGGAGATACCTTCATGGAATAGTTTTGTGACAGTGTCCTCAAGTGTATTAACAGATTTATGTTTGCAGGTAACATTATTTATCCCATGGTTATCAAAATCTTTATCTTGTGAATGTTTTTGTTCTCTGTCTTCCCTTCTCACCTTATCTCTCTCACCATGAATCTTATGGTCATTGTCTTGGTAAGATTCCGCTGTGTCAGCACTGGCATCTCGGTCCGCACTGACATCACGGTCAACACGACAAGCAGTACCTTTCTGCCATTATTTAGAAATTGGTTCACAAAAATACGATATAAATTTTGCAAGTAAAGATGATTAATTGAAAGTTACATTTCCGGAATGCAGAGGTTTTATTGTGCCAATGGGCAAGCTCCTATCTCCAAGGCACGGTTTGTGGGTCCTATTGGAATGTACATAATGACTGGACGCTACTGCTGAAAAATCAGGTAAAAAACTGGTGAATTCATTGAGCAGGTCCGGATGCTTATGAAGAAGAACAGCAACCTGAAAATTAGTAAATTATTTAGCAAACTAAGAACCGCCACCTTGAATTTGCAGACATGAATATACAATAGTTTCATAATAAACAAACCTCCTGGTGGACCTCAGTAACGGATTTGGTTTCCTTTCTGTACATATTCAAGATGTCAAGAAAAGATTTGTACACATGAGCGTCACCTTGAAATCTCATCTGCAAGCATAAAGGGTGTTCGATAAAGTTTTCAAAAGGAAGTCGGTAATCATTACACTGTATACAGGATTGATCATGTGATGTTATTAGTTATTACCCTAATTTTGTGTACATATTGCATGGCTTCTCCAAACTCCACAGCTTTCTTAGTTTCTGATTCATCCTCATGTGAAAGAACGATTTCATATCCCTTTGGTAAAAAGGCATTAAAACCCAATATTAGTTCTTGGTGCCCTTCAAATAGTTCTTTAACCCTTGCTATGACACCTGTGGTATCAACCCTATAACAAAAAACAACCATTACAACTGATCATCACAAGTGTTAACATAATTACAGCTACTGAGTAAAACGAAGCAACACTTTAGCCAAACCTTTGAGCTTTAAAATCTTTCATAATATCAAGAAACTCTGCATATTTCTCCTTGCGGTCACTAAATATATATTTGACATCCTTAAGATACTTAAGCGCGTCATTACTTGTCAAATTATGTGCCCTTCCACCTACAAATTGGCGTCTCCCGGAGCTTCATCCAAGAAGATGAGATGAATGAATTATACAACTAATTCAACATTCAAATATACCTTATTAATAGCTCTCATATTTAACCCTAACTTTAGATAATTAGATGCCATTAACACAAATCTTACCTTTTTTTAGCCCTAGGTAATTTAATTCACTTGTGCATCAGATTTAGAAGATAATCACAAACAAATCACATAGCAAAACTTCAAAACTAAGAATTAGATTCCAAAGCAAACCATAGATCACAACTTTACTCTTCAAAGTTGCAGCAAAAACCACACAATGTGCCTCTGACTCTTTGAAGACGAAAGACGTCAAGAATATCAAATTTGAGACTTACGATTCAGAGTTGATCGGTGGCATAAGTTGAAAACAACCACCGCCACCGGAAGCATCGTCTTCTCTAGACCTCTTCATCCCTGTAAAAACAAAAGCAAAAAAAAACTCATAATCCTCAAATTAACAACCAAAAACACCTAAAAAACCCAAATTACCACTCTAAAACAACGCATACGAACAACTGTTTACCCCTCTCTACAGATCACCGTCAACAATTCCTCAAACAAAATTCAACATTAAACCTTCGATTCGAAGAAAAGTATCTAACAATGCAAACGATAAAAATCAACAAAAGGTAAATAACATAAACAATCTTACTCTCTAACAGCAAACGATCGTCGAATTCTTCAACTCCACCGCAAATTCACCTCAAACTTTCAGAACTACACATACGAATGTGTGCACCTACAGTTATACACCCACTGTACGTAATTGAATGCAGAGGACGATGAATCTATCAACCTGTAGATGAAGTTTAGAGAGAGAGAGAGAGAGTTGTGTTTATGTATGTATGTATGTATGTGTATGTATAGGTTATACGTATAGAAGTTGTATGTATATATGAGCACACAGTTGAATGTGTGTTGTGTGTGTACCGGAGAAGGAAAAGGGGTGAAGAGATGGTCTTGTTGACGTCTTTTGTTACTCTGAAGCGGGTGACCGGTGATTACCGGTGATTGCCGGTGACTCGGTTCTGCTAAGTAAAGATATAAAGAGGGTGAATATTTAACGACGACTAGGATATAATAAATAAATGATAATTGTGTTTTTTGAAATATGTTTAGGGGTGATCTTCTGATTTACATGTAACTTTTATCTAGCAGTGATAAAAAAATATCTGAATTCAAAATCGAATACGGAATATTTGAAAATCTATAATTTGGATATTTCGGATATCTGATATTCAGATATTTGAAATTTTAGATTCGGATTGGGATGGTGAATTTTAGAATTTTTAGATATTTTGGAAATCTGAAATATCCAAATATTTTTATAAAAAGATAAAAATATTAATTAATTATTTCGGATATTTTAATAAAGACTTCAGATATGTGAAATAAAATTCAATAAAAAATCTAAAATTAAAGTGAAATTTACTATCCGAAATTTTGAATATCTAAATTTGTACACCACTACCTTTATCATGACATGTGTTATTGTTTGACATTCATGAAAGTATTTTTGAAAAATCACAAGAATAACTATGTTTATTATCATTAAAATCTTTTGATAGAAGAAAATTTTAGATGATACAAAACAAATGAAATATTTATGCATATCGTGACTGCTACTTTGCGCTGGCTATAGATATGCGCAAAATTACTATCGCTTTTGCGTCACTTTACGTAAAAGTGATGTTTGTTACTTCATTTAAATGTTGGACATGTCTTGTTGTTATTAGTTTTTGTTGTAAATAATATATTAATAACTAGTTTTACTAAACCCGTGTATTACACGAGTTAAATAAATAAAATATTAAGTTAAATAAAAATTATTAATTATAAAAAGATATATTGTAATGGGATATGATTGTTTCAAAACATACGTTTTAAATAAATATATCTTTTAAAAACCTTTGTTAGTATAAATCACAATTTTAACTATTTTTTGTTTATAAAAAATTACCTTTTTAAAAACACCAATTTAAAATATTCATATTTTTTAATATAAAATAATCTTATTTTATAAATTTTGTTTATTTATAAATGATATTATTAAAAATATTTTTTAATACATTAAAAACTATTTTAATCACAAAAAGTTAAATAATATTATAGTAATTAATATTATATTTAATACGAGATATAAGATGAGAATGAATGTAATGATATCACATGTCCTCCCCAATTACTATTTTATAAGAGTAGTGAAATTTATAATTTATTGTAAAACATTGATGAATGATTTGATAAAACACACTCATAAAATTTTTATTATTGTGACTTAAATTTCATGTATCGACATATCACTGGAAATGACTTGGAATATATGACATTCAAAAAATTACTTTTACTTATCTTTTTATTTTCTAAAATTTAAAATAAAAACAAGTTAAATTTGTAGTTTTATTAAAATATATATTATTATGATACGGAAAATGGTATATTACATTTATACGTAGATTATTTGTGTAGATAAAATCTTAACTCGTATAGAGTATAAAGTAATATTAAATAGTAGAGATTTTCTTATAAAGAATCGTGATTTTCTTACACTAAAATATAATGATTTTATTTGCTTCTTATATTATTTAGTTAAAACAATCACTACATCGGATATTTGTGATATGATGAAAAATAGATGGAAAATATCATTTATTATTTATGATTTCGTTTGATTCGTTCTTGTGTTTAGCCAAACAAATCCAAACTTCATATCCTTAAAGTGCCAACGCATCATATATTGAATTATTATTCTACATTTATTTAAACTTAGGGTTTTACAGAGAAAATGATATTTATATTATAATAATTATCAAGTTTTGTATAGTGGTATTATATGTTATATATGGATTGTACTTTATTTTTATTTCATTTTTTTAATCTCTAACTTTTTTATTTCAACTTGATATTTTTACATCTTTCAAATTTTAGGCTTAATATTTTTTTACTTTTAATTTGGACCCTATATTTTTTATATTTTACAAATTTTCCGTTTTACATTTCGGTTTCAATTTTATGAGTTAACACACCGTAGCGTGCGTGTGTGGTTTAACATTTTTTCGCATATTATTTTCACTTTAATGCCCATAATGGCCCCGTCACAACGCGCTTATCTTAGATCAATTTAGTTATTGTTCTATAATTTTTATATTCCGCATTGCGTCACTACACGGTTTAACAATTTTACGTCTACTTCTCATTCGATTTATTTTCTCACATGTGAAAATCAAAATTTCACAGGGGCCCGGCGTATGATACGTTGGGTATGAGGTCATTTCACATGTGACTTTTCACGAGCTTTCCGTTGACAGGTCGTGGAGCCCGTAACTCTTTTCCTAACCCAAGTTATGTCCATTTTAAGTTACCATGGTCTTGAACCTTTGGTTTTTACATTTCTTCACTTCTTGGGCTTCGATTTCCATCTCGCTTCTTTCATACTCTTCATGTTTCACCAAACTTAGTTCTGGTTTCTCATTTTGCATCTTTTCATCCAAAATAAGCTTTCTTTAGTTCAAATCACCTATAATCCAAATCACCTATAATCCAAAACACAAACAACTTGAATTTGTTCCACCATAATCATGATGTATAATCAAGCATTTAGATCAATTAAGCGCCAGATTATGAACACGTGATCAGATTCTTGAAACTATTTAGTTGTCATTTTTTATATTGTCGGTCTCAAACCCGGATAAAAGATGAAGCTTTTTAATATTGATATTTAGAAGGCCTCAAAATTTTATTTCGCTTTAGGCCCCTAATGGCGTTGAGCCGGCCCTATTATATATATTATATACATATATATATATGTATATATATGTATATATAGGTATATATATATATATATATGTATATATGACTATATAATATATGTATATATATGATTATATATATGTAAACATATATATGTATATATGCATAAACTAAGTTAAACGTTATTTCTATCTTTTATTGTATTTGTTTAATGTTTTGAAAAGCACGTTGGGTCAAATATAATACGTTTTCTTCGACAGTATAAATACATTTCAACGTAAATTTATATTAGAATCGAGTCAATCACGATTGTAATATATATGTTATTACTTCACAAACGACATAGTTGCACATACTTATTAATGTATGTTTTGTTTTGGTATATGTTTCAACGTAAATTTGTTTGGAAAAAAGAATCAGGTCAAATTTAATACCTTTTTATTAAATGCTATGAATTCGAGTCGTTCTACGTTTTGGCATAAGTTTAGTTCTGAAACATGTTTGTCGACTGTATTCTATACTTTAGCTCGTCACATACATTGGTGTCGCAACGCGCAGCATGTAATAATCTTGTTATACTAAATAATTACTTTCTTTTCATTAGCGGGATTAACCATATTATATAAAAACAAGAACTAGCGGATTAGAAACACGCTTTTCCGTGGTATGATTTAACGTATACGTGAATGTCGTAATGATAGTTTTTTGAGTTGTAACAGTTGAAATATTGATTTATATGTTATTACTAATCACTTGAAAAAACTACGTGCAAAACACTTATAAAAATGTAACAGACAAAAAACTATAAAAATATATACCTCAAAACAAATAAGAAAAATAAAAAGTGCATATATGGTGACTTTATTATAACTAACGAGCTATATTGTAAATTAGTTATAAAATTTTTTGACATAACTCGAATGCTTATACATAAAACATTAAAAAAATTTAGTGAATGTAAATTTAAGATAACCCGAAAGCTTATGTATAAATTAAAAAGGAAAGTTATGGTGATTAACTGTAAATTTAATATAACTAGAAAAATTAAGTATAAAAAAATAAAATAAAATGAGCAGATGTCAACTTGAAAAGCGAGAGAGTGAAAATGTTATGGTAAGTTCTAAGAAATTTTTTAAAAGGTTTAAATATAAATTTTAAGAAAAAACAAAGTAGGTTTTTATTAGTTTAATTTTTTTTATTGTGAAGAAATTAAGTGAAAACCTTAACCTACACTTTTTATAATCTTTTATATTTGTTATATACAGTGGTGTGGTGGGATTGTATCTGGTCTTTTCTCCGATATGCCTTATACACTGATATATTTGGGTATTATTGTTATAACTATATAATTATTTAGTGATTATATAATTAAGTGCTTAAATAAAACAATACTTAAATCAAATATGTTAAGTTGTAAAAATATAAGTAATAATTATATGTATTTCAATATTAATTTAAAGTATTATAAAAAAGATAATACTTCAAATAAATATATTAAATAACATATTAATTTGGATAAATTTATTAAATAGGGGCAAACTAAAAACTAGTTGTACCTTGTGTTTAAAAGAATTATAGTAGTTGCATTAAGTTTTAAGTAGTATTACAAGTGTGTTATCCTCAAATACTTTATATAATAATATGAATAATATAGATATTGATTATTATTATCATCGTAAGTATAAAAGTTAAACGTATTTAATAATTACATAGTTAAGTATTCAACTAAGAGCATTCACAATCCATTCTATATCTTTATTCATATAATTACATTAAAAATACAATTTTTTCTCTCATTTTTTTAATTAAATACTAATTTTTTATACCTTCATCATTACATTTTCTCTCTCTTACACTCACAACAACTTTTAAAAATATTAAAAAACTTATAAGGGTTGAGCAGTAAATCCTTAAATTTACAGATTAAACAGTAACATTTCTTTCTCCTTCACTCACAACTACCAATAATTATTCTATATAATTTAAGGATTACACTTACATACATATACCAAACGGGTTGTGAATACTCTAATATACTACTTATTCATAGATTTTATAATAATAATAATAATAATAATAATTATTATTATTATTATTATTATTAAAATTATTATTATTATTATAATAAAAGTATTAGTACTTATATAGTTAAGTATTCAAATAAGATAATACAAAATTTAAATGTTATTTTAAAGTATTATAAATAATAAAAATATATACTTTTTTGAATTAAATAATCTTATATTATTAAATAATGTATTAATAATATGAATTAATTAATGTATTAATTAGAAGTAGTTTATTAAATGATGGGCAAAATAGGAATTATTGCATAGAACACTTGTAACTAATGTTTAAGAGTTTGTATTAGGTGTCTTAAATTTTCATGAAATTACATTTGTGCTATATGTTTATGCTTTATATAGTAGTGTAGATGTAGATAATTTTAACCGATTGACACCTTGAATACATAATTGATTGAAAATATATTAATGTGAAAACTACATAAACATTTATAAGTAATTTTATAGAAGTTATTATTGTAGGGGAGAAAATATTGTATAGACCAAACGTAATAAGGCATTATAGCAGTTTAAAACGTTTTTACTCCATCCTCGAAGACACTATAAGCTGTGGTTGAACCATGATTTTGTTTTGTATGGGGTCACTATTATTCAAATCTTTTATGGGTCACTTTGTCATTGTTCACTTTTTTTTATTACTATTGTTAAAACTTAAAAACAAAGGCTACCCAAAATAAGCTATAAAAATTAATATGCACTAAGAATGTACCAGAAGAAGAAAAAAATAACCAGAGAATCAATCTTAAGTTTTATTTTTATTTTTATTTTTTATTAAGAATGTAATAGCTGCCAATCGAACCAACAATATTTCTTCTCTAGCTTTATTATTCAAATCTTTTACGGGTCACTACATATAAAAAGTAAAATGTTTAGGGTCAACTTGAACACATTGAATATGATGTTCCACTCCTGATTAAAAGGTGTTATAAGTGGGGGCATTTTTCAACATAACGTTCAAACTTCTTAAAAATTCTCACAAATCCTATAATTGGGTAATGAATGAAGAAACATTAACCATTTGCTTTCGTTGTTTTTGATTCATCCTCATTTGAGAGAACGATTTCTTACCCCTCATGTGAAAAGACATTGAAACCATATATTAGTTTTCGATGTCCTCCAAATAGTTCTTTAATCATTTCCATAGACACCTATGTTATTAACCCTATAACAAAAAAGCCATTAAAACTGATCATTACAATAAGTGTTAACAAACTTAAAGCATGAAAGTTGAACAAAGCAACAGTATCGCCAAACCTTCTAACTTTCAAGTCGTTCATGATAATACGAAGAAACTCTTCATATTTCTCCTTGCGGTCGCGAAGCATATCTTTGACATCCCTAAGATACGTGACCGCGTCAATGCGTGTCACCCTACACACCCTTCTACCCACATTTTGAGGTCTCCTAGAGCTTCATTCAAGAAGATGAGATGAATAAATTAAACAATCAATACAACATTGAAATATACATGTCATGTTTAACCCTAACTTTAGATAATTAGAATTTCTTTGAACGACAAATGCATATCCTTCCTTCAAAAGATATGTGTTATTTTAGTCGGATCCTCTTATCCGTTTTCTAGCCGGAACCGCGCCTCCAATCCCCTCAGGAGGAAACTAATAATTAACCGGAAAACCTTCTAATTCAACCCCTAACTTAGACGCCATTAACACAAATCTTACCCTTTCGTTTAGCCCTAAGTGATTAGTTCACTGATGCATCAACATTAGAACATAAATACACACAAATCACAATTCACATACCATATACTTCAAAAAATCAAGAAATTAGATTTCATATTCAAACCATAGATCACAATATTACTCTTCAAACTTGTAGCAAAAACCACTACATACATAGAATCATAATCAAGAATTCATACACACAATTATACCCGGCAAAACGGGCGGGTTGGGTCGGGTAGTGTAACGGGTCAGAATGGGTTTGGGTTATAACGGGTTTGGGTCAGGATGGGCCAATTTAAAAACGTCAGGACGGGTTAGGGTCAGGTTGGATTCGGGTAAATATATGTTCGGGTCAGAATGGGTCAAAAGTTTATAAATTGAAAACAATACATAAAGTTTAAATATGTTGCATTCTGGATGGTATTAGTATACAATGAGGATTAGGCTCGTGATTTTATTCATACCCGATTAACCCGCCCGACCCGAGCTCACTCGTACCTGAAGAAACTCGACCCGAACAACCCGTTATCCGAACAACCGAAAACCGATAAAACTGTTTTATTCGGGTCGGGTTTCGGATAAACTTTCAAACCTCAAAAACCCGAATAAGCCAAACCGATTAACCCAAAACCCAAATAACCCGATCAACCCATATTAAAATTAATCGAATTGTTTGTTTATCAATTGAAAAGGCATAGCTTCACTCTAAACTAATGGATTAAATTTACAAAATAATGACGAAGACCACGAACGTCGACGTCAGTTATGGCGATGAAGACGTTGGTGAAGTTCTTGGGTTTCGACAGCGAATATGAGTTTCCACGACTAGTTGAGTCTTCTTAAAAAACCGATCGAATGCCATTGGAGGATGAAGTTTACACGTTTTATAGCGAAAACCTTAATGATTGTGTCATCACAATGATTTGAAACAACTACACCACTTCCGGTTGAATATTACATTCCTATTGAGGATAATTATGGTTGAATTTTAAGAAAAAACAACATTAAACAATGATTTGTGATGAAAATGAAAAGGTAATAGACGAAGTATTAAATCAAAATAAGGGATTAATCACTAATGGTGATTTTTGAATGTGATCTAGATAATTGATAGGATGAATGAACATGTTGCGAAAGGTTCAAAGCCAAACATAAGAGTGACCCACCTGACCCGTTGAGGGTATTTAGCATCGTCCATGTTAACCCGTTTCTTTGCTCCTCAGCTTTTAAATTACCCATCCTAACCCCCTTAAAAATAATAACCAACCCATCTTAACCCATACCTTTATAATTAAAACCCAAATCAACCCAATTGAGAGCAAACGGGCTAGTATTTCCAGGTCTACACACAATGCATCTATGAAGACGAAAAATGTTAAAGTATATGAAATTTTATACTTACGATTCAGAGTTGATCGGAGGCGTAAGTTGAAAACCACCGCCACCACCACAGCCACCACCGCTACCGGAAGCGTCTTCGTCTGGACATTTTCATTTCCGTAAAAACAAGAAAAGAGTCGTAATCCTCAAATTAATGATCAAGAACCCTAAAAACCCAAATTATCGATGTGAAACAACACATGCGAACAACTGTTTACCCCTCTCAACAGATCACCGTCAACAATTCATCACTATTCTAAACAAAACTCAACATAAAACCTTGAATTCGAAGAAAAGTATCTAACAATTCAAACGATTGAAATCAACAAAAGATGAATATCGTAAACAATCTACTTTATAATAGCAAACGATCTCGAATTCTTTAACTCCACTGCAATTTTATTCACTTCAAATCTTCAAAACTACACGTACAAATGCGTGTATCTTCAACACTCCGGTATGTATGATTGCATGTGTAATTGCAGAGGCTATACATATAGAGATTGTATGTATATATGTGCACACAGTTGAATGTGTGTACCGGAGAAGGAAAAGGGTGAAGAGAAGATTTATCCATATAATTACATTAAATATCATTACATTTTTTTCTCTTCTTTTCAATTAAAAATACTTTTTATACTTTTATCATTATTTTTTCTTTCTCCTTCACTCGTAACCACTTTAAAAATATTAAAAATTTTATAAGAATTGAACGATGAGTCTTCAAATATACCAATCCCTAATAACATTTTCTTTCTCTTTCACTCACAACCACTCAAAACCATTCCATATAATATACCAAACATACTCAAATACTTTTAAGAAATCCACTGTGAGTGCTTCTAATGATTATTACTTCAAAGTTTTTAAATCTGAAATGTAAAAAGAAGAAAACGCAATATTTACTAGTGTAAGAGCAAGACAATCATGTATAAATGATAAATCATCATTTTCAATAAATCATATAAGCTTTAACATCATTTATTTGGCATACAATATATGATATAACACGGTATGAAGGTTATTTGAAGAGGTGCACAAATCATTTTTTTAAAACCGAAGTCGATTCGGTTTAATCATTTGTTTGGTTAAGGGTAAGTGAAAAATTAGAGGTGTTTGGTTAGTTAAATGTAAATGTAAACAACTAGAGCTATTAACGAGCTGTGTTATTTTAAATATTTTTTTGTTGGGTTGTGTTTTCATGATAGTATTAGTGATTGCATCGGTTTGATCTAGCTAGACAACAGTTCAATTTGATGGTTTTTTTAGGTACTCCGTACTAGTTTATGCTTTTATGGTGGTAAGACGGGTCTAATTATTTGGTGGATCGATATGATAGTTGTTTATTGTGATGATGGGTTGTATCAAGAATGTAGGTGTATTTTGTATGCATTAGGATCTTTTAAATTGAAATATTTGTAGAATCTTTTATCTTTACCTTTATTATTTTAGCAAGAAGTATTTTATAAGAGTGTTGTTAATTACACCCTAGTCTATAACACTTTATTATATTAAAAGTATTAAATACTCTAATTAAATGCAAATTTCACTTTAATTGCTATCCAATGATGAAAACTCAATAAATGCAACCATCCAATATACAAATGTAAATTTTAATTTTATATAACAACAATATAATTTTTACAACAAATTATCAAGAGCTAGAAAGAATGCTTATAATGTGTTTTTAATTTAAATAACATTTATTGGTCCACATTAATAAGAATCAATATATTTTAAATATAATAGTATTACGCATGTAGAGGAATGCATACTTGTAAGTGTGCAATGGTGTTTCAATGTTCATATTTATATATTTTAAATATAATAGTGTGCAATAATTAATAAAACCCGACATATGAAAATTTCATTATAACTTTTATTGTATAATATTTCATTTTAATTTGTTCTCTATAATTTTCAAGTATTCATACAAATTTTTAAGTTTGCAT
Source organism: Flaveria trinervia (assembly GCA_025506515.1). NCBI lineage: Eukaryota > Viridiplantae > Streptophyta > Magnoliopsida > Asterales > Asteraceae > Flaveria > Flaveria trinervia. The sequence continues at coordinate 837,931 of CM046446.1, forward strand.
CTTATAATAGTTATAAAGATTTGTTAATTATTCTATAAATTTAATAAAGTTAGTATAAACATGATAAAGATTTATTAATTATTGTACAAATTTCAATAAAATTTATAAATTTTACACAAACTTTGAAGTTGTTAGACTATAATTTGATTGGTCTTTAAAAAACAATAAAATAAATGAATACAATTAATGAAGTAGACTAAATGAAAACTAGCCTACTGTGTAATTAGAAAAACCCATTTTATAATTAACTTTGATCCTAACTATTTCATTTAATATTTTCATTTAATACGTATGAAATTATAATCTTGTTTAGCTTATATTTATAAATGCATAAATCATATATAATATAATTTGTGTTAATGTTAACAAACGATATACAATAGCTAAGATTAATAAATCGTATATATAAACTTGACCGGTTTGGTTCTGGTTTTGAACCAGTGTCACTATTGAGGAAATACATTATTTATGAACCTACCGAATATATCAGTTCTAAACCGGTTCCTATAGGTATCGGTTCGGATTTGCGGTTCCGAAACATGTATGCCAATAAGTCAAGTAGTCAACCGATGATTAATGGGCTTCAAAAGATCCACAACTGAAGGGTTGGGCTACCTACCATAACGGACCACTTGACTAGTAAGTCAAGTGTAAAGCATAGATCAATGGGCTTCAAAGGCCCTTGATCGAAGGGCTGGGCTATAATAATTTTTTTTAATGGCTAACGAATAATTTTTAGTCTGGTTATTCAAGTAAACCTATTGGTGAAAGGTCACGCTCGCAAATACAGACAACGCTGATAACCTGATTCGTCCACCATTCCGAGGTAAACTTACCACATTTGGTCCACTTAAAGCATATTGCATCTAACTAATGAGACTCCAACTCATGATTTTCACTTTGGAAAGTCACAGGGTGTCTCTAACTAATTACTAGTTGGTCTAGAACTTACGATTTATTTTTATAGCCTTATTCAATTTTCATGTTAAATTTTACCGCCTAATGCTATATTCAAATGAAAAGGCAATTAAAACTGGAATGTGTTATAAGAAAAGTAATTTCCTCAAAACTTTTCCAGTTTCACTCTGTGTGATATTGTGAAATCATTTTTGGATGACACCGCAACTATAATAACATGAAAATTGATATGATTTAAACTTGTAGAATATAATAGTTGAAATTTTTTTTTTGCATGTGTTACATTCCACACTTTCTGTTAGTGTTGTAGCTTTTATATTTGTTTTATTTATTCTATCAATTATAATGCAAAAGAGATATGTTATAGGCACATCTGTTGGTTATTAAAACATTTTTTACTATTTTTTTTATATATAAAAAGAATAGAATAAAAAAATATTTTAATAACCCAAATGAGTTACCACCGATCATAATTTTTCAAAATGAGACTATAAAAAAAGATAGGCGGTAAGATTTAACGGACAATATGTTTATAGTCAAGTGAGAAAATGTAAAATGTATATGATTTGCTCTTTTAGTAAGATGTGAGAATCTAGATACGATGCACTTGGTCTATTCACGTCCCACACATCAATTTCTGAGTGTCTTACGATTCTTGTACATGATGCAATGCAAGTTGTACTATAAAGGTTTTCAATAGATGCATTTGCCGCCATGTTTCTTTGACTCTAAAAGCATATATTTTTTTCATTAATTTTTGTTATGACGTGAGGTAGGCCACTACACTAATGGGAAATTTGAACACATAATGATCACACATGAAGTTGATAAAGGTTTATACATTGTCTTCATCATAACAATAACACGCATTTAATAGTGAAGGGAGAACAAGTAGTCAAAGAGAATGTGAAAAAGATGGTCTAATACGCTAAGCATTTTTAGGGGTTTAATTATAATTAATTTTTATTTTTAAAAGAAAAACTTTAGTCATGAAGTCAAGAACCTTATGTGATCACATGTTTGTAAAAATGTATCATGTAATTAATTAAGTATTTTAAAGAAAGAATAATTAAATTTTTAGACCGCAAAAAGAAATGTTGAAAATTCCTACATGTCACATTTTCTGCGGACGAATAAAATGCCCCAGGTCAAGAGTACAAGACTTTAATGCGTAATTAATGAATCAAGATAGTGAATTGAATAAATGCTCAATACATAGACTTATTTGCTTCATTTGATTAATGCAATTACATTTTTTTTAAACGACAAATGTATAACCATGTTTCGAAAAATAAAGGTAATCTTAATCAATTCTATCTATTAGTTTTTCAGCTGGAACCGCACCCCCAACCCTCTTAAAAGGAAACTAATTGTTGATAAAATCCACTGGCTTAACTCTGAGCCTTTTACTTAAAGTGATAATGAACCCATGACTTCCCAATATTTATATGTCAAACGTACCTCAGCTTAACTAGTTGGGTATAATAATCATATTTTACATAACTTATAGTGATCCCCCATTGGCTCATGCTAATAGTCTGCGACTCTAACACTTTAATACTATTTGTATTGGTTGGTTATCTATATGGAGAAGTATCTGAGAAAACATAACAACTATAAATGTGTCTACTATAATGTAACATAACTTTAAATTAACAACCAACATCCATCATACTAACACCATCGATGATTGCAACCAACACCACCATCTCCTTACCTGCTCGTGACCGCCACACATGATTGCCATCATCGACGGTTGAAGCCCGCATATCCGTTGGAATCCACCCCTCCCTATCGGCCACCCAAATCGTCTTTTCGACTTAGCCTTCCCCTCCGATTATTTGACCAAATCTGATTCGAAATGGTGTCTATGGCAACAACGCCAGAGCAAATCCAGTTTGAATGGGAGGGGTGACAGTTGTCACATGCGATGGAGGTGGTTGTGGTGACGGTAATTGTGATGCTGGTGATTGGACGTTGCTTGTCTCCGGAAGTGGAAGAGGATGGTGATGGATATCGCCCACGGTGGTGGTGGTGCGCCGGTGGTGTGCCTGGTCTAATCGAAGGGGAAGGGATGGGGTGGGTTGGGTTTTTAAAATATATTATTATTATTATTATTATTATTATTATTATTATTATTATTATTATTGTATTAAAGGGTATACTTGTCACATCTATTTAACTAAAAAATTCAACAAAAGTTAGTGATATAGACGAATCGTGTTACGGTTTGGTAAAAAGTTATGACAAAACCTATAATTTCTTAAAAGTTGAATCAATATTGTAATATGAGCAAACCAACTAACAAATCATATAATTAACTCTTTAATCTTTCTTAGAAAATGTTAAGCGCAAGGAAAGAGTTGTATGCTTTTGTTGTGACTTTTGATGCGTGAGAGAAAAAAAGGAATCATCTTTTTAATACTTAACGTAGATGATCATCGTTTTTCGGCAGCTTAAATCGTTAATTGAAAATTAAAATATGAAAAGAAATATTTATAACTTAATTCTATATAATCCTATTTCGCTTATAATAATACCATCGATAGAATGAATTATCTAGTTTGTCTTGCATGGGGGTTGCAATGAGTCTAAATCATATATTTTCTAATACCCAGATGAAATTCTCGATTTGGTTCATTGGATTTTCAATTTGTTTACTTTTCTGAAAATAGAAAATGTAGTTATCCAATTTATGTCACCTTTTCAACCAATATTCAAATCACATTTCACTTGTAAGAAAGTATCACATAGAATTCCATGAATCATTATTCAAACCTGAAACATCTATTAAAGTTGAATCAGTTTGTTATTACGTTAACCCTTTTAGGTAACACCCTAAATGATATATGATTTCTTTAAAATTGATCACACTCATTTTAAATAAATCTATTACTCTTCGATAATATTCCAAAATCACAAAAAAATTAAATATAATAATAATAATATAACAATTATAATAATAATAACAATTATAATAATAATAATAATAATATAATAATAATATATAATAATAATAATAATAATAATAATATAATAATAATAATAACAATTAACAATAAGTTTGACAATCTATAATGATAATAATGATGCCAGCAACTATATAGATTATATGGGTTCGAACCGTCAACCAACACCCTTCTTAAATAAGAAAAATAGAAAATCCATTACACAAACGTCCTAAAAAAAGAGTGGCATGTTATCCATCAAACTAATGATCATTTAATGTTTTAATACTGATTGTAAGTATAGTTAATACTTAATGGTAAACAAAAAGTCTAAACTTAATGGTAAAAAAAATCTAACTTCTATCTAAAATAAGAATGACAAAGTACTACGGTAATAAGTATGTCACAAATGTGACATGGCCACATCCTGCTCATAGCGTTTTTAAATTTAACCTTTTATAATGTTTACATGGTTGGTGATACTAGTCAGTTAGGTCAAGCGCAAGTCATGGTCGTCGCTTTTAGACCATAAGCTTCATGGTTCTTTTGCCTTATGATTTACAGCCATGACTCGATCATGGCTTGATCTTAGAACTTGAATTGGTGACAAGTTTGTGTTGTTTGTTTTAGATTTAATGATTTTTAACATTTTGATTCTCTTATAACTTCTTTATCATCAAATGTTGATAAAACGCTTTTAAAAAGAAACAAATTTTAAGCTATTAAATATTAATATCAATGTATTGTATGGGTATTACCTGATAAAAATGTGTACTTAAGGTGATATTAATGGTGCTAATAATGGACCAAAAATACATAGATTGTTTCTCTATTTTTCTGTCAATTGATCAAATCATATGAGTTTCTATGAAAAGAAACAAATACCAGGGGCATACTACATACTATGTTATATAGTATCTAATATTCACTAGAGTGAGATAAAGTCTTTAAACATCATTTTTAAGGAGTGACATCTATGGATGAATTGATGTGACGTCAACAATAATATATATAAAAAGAGAGACAATAGATTAACTTGGTTAAACATTAAGACCAACTTATTTTAATCATGTAAAAAATATGAAATTATACATGCATCATGCGGCACAAAAGATAAATAGTGTATATAACTACAAACATGAGTGAGCCACATAAACATACAAACATGATTGAGCCACATAAACAACATCAGTTTCAAGTGATACTATAGTAAGCTTTTTAATGGGTTATAGGGTATTTGTTTTTTGTTTTTCTTGTGTAATTATTACTTATATATCTGAAATTCAAGTCACAGAGAATCATCAGATATTTTTGAGTGACTCTGATAATATTCATTATAATAATCGTACAACCAATAGTTATAAAATATAAAACACAATATACTTCACATCCAAACATATATGGCTGAAAACTAACAAAAAAACGGTGTAGTAAGGTTTTAAAGATATATAATGATTTTAGTGGCATAAGGGTAATTACGACCATTCATTAACAATCAAAATCATTGGCTAATTAAAATAAAATTAGAATTGACATGATAAAAAAATAGCGAATTGTACAAGAACGGGCTTGTATGGTGGGGGTTAACGTGCACTTATCACCCAAATTACACCCACCCAAAAAAAAACCACTAATATTAAAATATAATTTGGTATAAAATTTGAGTATATTTAAATACAATTTGTTAGTTAAATCGTTGTTTTTAGATGTATTTTTTATTTATTAGAAGAAAAAGAAAATTCGTGGTATGAAATGGATTAGAATTAAAAGAACATAATTTTTGAAAAAGTGAAAAGATAAAAATATATATTTAACCTTCAACAAAGCTACAAGGATATTATGAATATTATGAGTGTGCAGTACTATAATTAGTCTAGCAGTGAGAAAGTTATTCGAGATTAACTAGTTAAAAACAAAAATTTAGGCCGCTTAAAAGATTTTAGCATAGATTAGAGTTTTTTTAATTCATGAAATTAACCGAACTGCACATGCTAGACTTTATAGTCTAAACAAGCTCATTACTTATTGTAAATATATTATAATTCTTTATGTAATATAAAAATATAATATGTATAATGAATTCTATTCTATTTAAATTTTGTCAAAAGATAACTATACAATATATTTCCACGCAAATAAAATTAATGTTATGTATAAATATATATATATATATATATATATATATATATATATATATATATATATATGTGTGTGTGTGTGTGTGTGTGTGTGAATAATTAGATATTTTTTATACAATAAGTATATAATTAGGTAATTAATAATATTATGTATAGAATTGTAAATATATATATAATTTCTTTATGTAATCTAAACATAAAAATATATAATTATGTAGTGAAATTTATTCTATTTGTATTTTGTCAAAAATAACTAAACAATACATTCCTTGCAAATAAATTTCAAGTCTATGTATAATATAATTATAAGTATGTGAATAATTAGACATTCTTTATATAATAAATAAATATATAATTAGGTAATGAATATTATTATGTATAGAATTATAACATTAATATGTATATAATAAGATATTTAACAAAAAATTTCTAAACTTGAGCTTGAAAATTATTACGCACCATGTTCGATCACTAAACATTACTAAAAAATCAATTTCGTATTTTTGACATCGAGCTTAAAATGAACCAAACTCGGCTTTGGATACATAAGCCGCACTTTAGTTTAGTTGAGATCAAGCTCTGCTAGATTTGTTTCATTCTAAATCCAATCATCATATATACCTATCAACGAAAATAAAGGTGTCGTCACTACTAGTATCTGTAAATCAACTTCACTTTTTCTTTACCTGGCACTAGTAAAATTGTATCTCGGTTCATGGCATGTTAAAACGACTCTATCGGCTTATAGTCATTCCTGGCACTCGACGCATGTCTTTGATCAACACCGTTCCGTCACTCGTATCTGGTTGAATCAGTACTTCCTTTCTGCCGTTCCCAGAGACCACCCACTATCGAAAAAGTTATCTCCTATCCGTAAGATCGCAGAGAGGTAAGTGAAATCCCAAATTTCGCGTAACCATTTAAATAAACTGAAAAGAAAAACAAATCCAGTTTTAAAAGGAATTTCCTCTTTATCTATTTTAAACCTGGCCGCGACACGTTATTAGTTATAACAAGCTTTTCTAATGTATTTTTAGTTACGAGATTACTTAAAATGTTATTTAAATAACTTCTTGCTATATCATATTAAAATGGTAATGTTCATCTAATATAAAGTAGAAAAATATATAATAAAATTTGAGATAACTTAGCAATAAAGAATCCGCATTTTCTTTAAATGGAACAAGATATAGGAATATTCCAAGTTGACGGTGTAGAGTAGCTCACACCTTTTTGTTATGCACTTTCTTTATGCCGTGACTTTATTAAAATATATATAATTATAAAATCATTGACTTTATATTTGCAATTTTTGGAAAAGAATATTTAAGAATAACATAAAAAGAAAACAAATGATATAAAAATGTGGTGTCTTTTATACTTGGGCAGAATTGTAGTAAAAATAATATTTATAATCTATTTTTTTAGTTTAACCAACATGTGTCATTTTATTGTTTTAAAACTGAAATTTTTTTGATCATTATCTATACTAATTTTTTGCCGCATCTCATATTTTCACAACTATTATATCACATTTCATACTCTTACAACCATTTTGAGACATGTTAGTATCATAGAAAGTTAACTCTTAAATAAGAATATTAAAATGCTAATAATGTTCTATATCTTCCCAAATTATTAAAATAAAATTTTAATAAAATAATAACGATTGAACGTAAACTAAAATAAATGAATACAAGTAAGCGTTTTTTTAAAAAATAACATAAATACATGAATCCTTTTGGTTTCTTCTGTCTACTCGACTAAAATTAAAAAGAAACAAGCACAAACGTATATAAAATAAGAATATTTTTTCTTCTACTTTCTTTTGTAGTTTTGTGGATGTTATTGTTAGTTAGGTATTATTTTATTTGTCATTTTCATATCACTATCTGTACGTATAGATTTATACTATAGTAATATAAAAACGTATTATTCATTGTAAAGTCTTGCTTGACTTGTTTTATGGTTTTGAACATCTTTCCCAAAACTCTAGTTGTTTTGTTATATTTAGGCATAAAGATATAGGAATATATCATCCTTCTTGTGGCTAAATATTGAAAAGTTTCTTACATAAATTACTTCCCAAGAAGGTAAAGTTTGTGTGAGATTGACAAATTACTTTCCGCACACGTGTAAATAATTGTTGACTATTAGCTTAACCACAACTAGCTAGCTACTAGCAAAATTAACCGGATAAAACGATGACCCATCAATAATCCAATTAACCGTTAAAAGAAAACTGCTAACGAACGAGCACCTTCTTGATACCAAGCTATGTTTATGTTGTTTTCATCTTACAATATCAATGGATCAGTGCTAAAAAATTAACATGATTATCTAATTGTTAATATTGTAACTCATATATACGAAAACTCAAATGAATTTATATACTAAATAAATTTTCTATATAATATTAAGTTATATACTTATATGCCAAGTTGTATTTTATTATAAAAAAATACATATTTTTTATTTGTATATTATCAATGCAATATTAACTATTATCTTATCTATATAGATGGTTACTTCTTCATGTGGATCTAAAGTTGATTGGATATCAAACGAGAATATTACTTGTAATATCCGACTCGATATATTGTAATGATTTTCGCTAGCTTTCTGATTGTGATTCTTCATAATGTCCTCTAAATAAAATAAGACATACTTTATCATATATATGGAACATTTCATCCGATATAGTGACCAACTTTCGTTACTATTTCACAAATACTACTTTTTTAACAACAAAAAGTTATTTAAGTTTCAATATCAGTTTTATCTTATACGTAATTACACAAATGGTCTTTAAACAAAAGAGACATATAGAATTACAAAAATAGTTCTACAAGGGTATTTTAGTCCTTTTATTTTAATTTAACAGAGAAACCAACGTCTGTTAGTTTTAATATCCATTCTCGTTACAAAATTGAAAACATGATACCTTAACTTGTTACAAAAAACTTTAGTACCCAAACTTGTTACAAAAAACTTTAGTACCCAAACTTGTTACAAAAAACTTTAGTACCCAAACTTGTTATTTTCAATAAACCACATAGACCATTCATGTAATTAACTGTTAATTTAAATAACTTGTGTAATACATAATCTTATAAAGTAATTACATATGTAAGACAACTAAAACTGATTAAACTTTGGGAAAAAGTCACAGAATAGTAACCAAGTTTCAAAAGTGTTCTAATTTAGTCACTCATGCATATTTTTCTCAAATTGGACATCCAAACGATCAAATCGAGTCATTACCAAATTTTATTATGACAATAAAATAATGATGGAAAAGACATTAGAGTTAGAATTTTCTATATATAAAATTATATTAAAAGATAAAAAAACATGTTAATTATAAAAAAAATAAAAAAAAGTGCCTAAAATTTACGTCAACATTCTATATCAGCTTCAAAAGATAGAAAAAAATATTTTCTAACTGAATCAAAAAATATAACATGTTAAAAATATGTTATGATTTTTAATTTGTATAAAATATAAAAAATAAGTGATTTAATTAAAATACCATAACCAACACAATACCAATTGTATTGTGCTGACTAGACGAGCATAAGGATGCATGTGATCACTGGTGTGCTGCGTAACATGTAAGCACACCTCTAGCAATTCATGCTTATTAGAGTACAATTTCACTTTTTATTACACACCAAAAAACCTAGAAACACCATATTTAACAACAACTCACCTATCAAATCCACATTTCCCCCACAAATCAATTCATACACACATTCATTCTATCTCTCTCTCAGTTCTCACAACGGAGACACGATGGCGATTGTCACCGGAAATTGCTCGGAAACTGCCTCGGACGGAGGAGTTAGCGGTGGCGCCACCTTCTCCACCGTCGCAAACGGCGGAGGAAGCACCGGTAGAGGTATTATGCTGTTTGGAGTTAGATTGATGGAAGGCGGAGGAGGAGGTGGAGGATCTTCGTTTAGGAAGAGTGCTAGTATGAATAATCTGGCTCAGTTTGATGAACAGCCTCAGGATTCGAATGTTGATGCTGCTGGATATGCTTCTGATGATGTTGTACATCCTTCGGCTCGTAGTCGAGAGCGGAAGAGAGGTAATTATTCACCGATCGATCGATTTGCTTGTTGAATCTGCTATCGCTGAGATCGATTTTGGTATATTCTTTCAATCTGCTTTGCGATCGATCAATTAAGTCGAGATCGTAATCTTAGATCAGTTAGTTTCAACATATGCTTTCGACTTTCGATTTACTTTGTAATTGATTTATTCAGTGGATCCTGCAATCACAAAGATCGATGTTATTCTATGCTTTCGATTTGCTTTGTGATTGATTAATGATTAATTTAGTCGATATCCTGCCATCACTGAGTTTGATTTCATTCGACGCTTTCAATTTGCTTTGTGATCGATCTATCTAGTCAATCCTGTAGTCACTGAGATCGATTTCATTATACGTTTTCGATTTGCTTTTGCGATTCAGTGGTTCAGTGATTAGTAATACGTTATCGGTTAATTTTTGTTCCTGTTGATTCGATGTCATTATACGCTTTCGATTTGCTTTTGTGATTCAGTGGTTCAGTGATTTTGTAATACGTTATCGGTTCATTTTTTTTCCTTTCGATTCGATTTCATTATATGTTTTCGATTTGCTTTTGATTTTGATTTTGATTTTTGAGGTGAGCAGGTGTACCGTGGACGGAGGAGGAGCACCGGCTGTTTTTAGTGGGATTACAGAAGGTCGGAAAAGGAGATTGGAGAGGAATTTCTAGAAACTTCGTGAAAACACGAACGCCAACGCAGGTCGCTAGCCATGCTCAGAAGTACTTTCTCCGGCGAACAAACCACAACAGGCGACGCCGGAGATCCAGCCTCTTCGACATTACCACTGATACGGTACCATTTGGCATATTACTTGATACTTTTCATGGTCATTATCCTAAGTTTTATTTTCAGTTTTATTACATTTAACTTATAATTTAAGACGCCTATTATAGGTATACCCATGTCCTAATAACCCATGATAACCCATATGAATATATTAATAAGAGGATATTTTGTAAAATAATAGTTAATTTTTAAAAATGTTTTAATTGGGTTATTCAATTTTTATATTTTATAAAAATTAAAAGCCTTAATATGTTTTTTTGGATGTTATATTTTTAGTTTTAATTAAAAAATATTTTTTTCTATTTTCGATGTTGATATGAAACATTAACACAAATTTTATGTACTTTTTTAATTTATTTTTTATAATTAATATGTTTTTTATTTGTTAATATTTTTTATTTATTAAAAATTCTGACATCCACATCTTCTCCACCGTTACTTTCTTGACATAAGAAAATTTAATTATGACTCGATTTGATCGTTTAGTGGTCCAATTTGAAAAATACATCATTGACTAAATTTATACTTTTGAAACTTGGTTATTATCCGGTCATCTTTTCCCCTTAAACCAAGTCATAATCTAATCTATCAAATGCTAAAATAACTATTTATTTATGTTTTAAGCAACCGCTTTAGAGTAAAGCTATTACCCATAATTATGGCGTTAAGCTATTAACCTAATTACAAATTGTATGAAATAACATCACACATGAAGATATAACATTTAATTCAGAACCAATAATAATAAATTAACAAGTGTGAGACTATATAACATATTTGTATCTATTGCTTTGAACGTAACACATAATAACATTATTTAACCATCTTGGTTTTTGGTTTTTCTCTCCTATTATTTTGATTATTTTCTACACTACGTATAAAAGTATTATGTGGTTACGGTTTTAATGTAACTTTGGTTCTGAAATGAAAGTGTTCTTGAGATTTAATATGTTATTATTATATTTTTATAGCTTAAAGATGCAATACGTTACGGTGAAACCCAATATAATTAATTAATGTTTTAAAGTTACATCGTTTTCGATTCACTTATTAGCATGGCTTTTCGTACCAAAAAAATAAGTTATCTCGTAGTACAATGGAATCATTATTATGTTTAAATTAAATTTAGCACATGGTGTCAACTATTGATTATGAATACCATAATTGCTAAATTTGGATGATTACAATCTTTTGGCGCACTAATAAATAAAAAGCAAATTGACCTTCTAACCGTTCAATATTTCTTTACTTTGCTTTTGAAGCTCTTGTTTTACTACCTAAATTATCTTAGATATATTTATTTATACAATACAATATATATTAGGGATTATATGAAGCAAGTATTCTTCTATCTGTATTGCTATAAAATATGCAAAGAATGTAAGTAGACATAAATACTTGATAAGATTTTCTTTTACAATGAAATGGGTCGGGTTGAGGAAAACACCCTTTTGAGACATTGAGGCTTAACGTGAATAAAAGTAGATGTGTAAAATGATTTCAAGTATTTTGCATCTATAATGATAGACTTTAATTATTATTATGATTAAAAATATAGCTACTCTCATGTTTTTATCTAGAAAATAAGGTAACCAATAATTAAGTCGTCAAACAAGGCATTTACATTGTGATTTGTTCATTTGTTGGGCCAACGCTAATATTTGTATTATCCTTATTATGTTTTTATCTAGAACTAGAATATAAGGTAACCAATATAGCGATTCTTGAGAAGCTATCTTTTTTAAATATGAAACGACTGGTTATTATTATATTACATAAAAAGTTGACAGGGATGGATGGATTCTTCCAGACCACCAAGATACATCCCCCACCTACTTATGTCAATGAAGTTGCTCCACATAAATCTTGAGTCTTGTCTTTTAATAAAACAACATCCATCGTGACAATAAAATGGACATGAATATAAAAGGAAGATCGTGAGGTAGATTGTAGTCCAAACAGGTCCGGGCTATTTTAAGTCATACTTATAAACATATTTAGCTAAACTAGTGATTTTAGGTGAACCTGATGGGTTTGGGTAACCTTTTTTTGTGTATATATCATTTTACAAAGTGACGTTGGATTATTTTATATAAAATCATAGAATCTAAAACAGAAATGGATGTTAGATTTTATAATTAAAAGTATTTGTTTTACATTTTTGTTTTTAATTTTTTTTAAATTGTAATTTATGTGCATTTCTAACGGAGATGGACAAAAGAAACTGAATTGGAATCTAAAACCGGTTTCAAACCCAACCCTATTCAGTAGCACAAACCGGCTTCTATCCAACCTGACTTGATCCGGTTTCACTTTCAAATCGGTTTGAGCAACTCAACCCAAATTGGATCCTAACCCAAAGTGGTATATAAAAAAATGCAAACCATTTGCACACCTATATTACAAACAGTCAAACACCCATTTTGAATTTTCTAACCTGCGGCCCATTTGTTAGAACCAATATTATGGCCCAATAAAGACAATCCCCAATCCATATTGTCACCGCCAACGCCAAGATCCAAAACCCATCTACAGCATTTAATCTTGAAAAAAGATTTTCAATTGAAACCTTCAAATGCCGATAAAACTTTTTAAGCATAAACAAAATCACATTGATCCTGGCCCAACCCAAAAAGACCGAGATTGACCCACCATGTATCAGTCCGGTCTCGGTTTTGATTTTCTAGATATATTCGGTTAGTATCTGGTCCGGTTTTGAATATTTGAGTGAACCAGAATCACTAGAGTTTGTATACATAAATAATGCATAAAATTAAGAATCGGATACTATATAAAATAAACATCTGAATTCTGTATAACAAATTATTGTTATGTTGTAAATTATCTAACTACCTTTGAGAAATTACAACGTAAATAAAAATGAGTTAGACATGTAAATGATAATGAATTAAGAGTTCTGATGATTACCTTACGTAGTTAGAATGCACCATAAATTCAAATCACATGTTCTCATAAGTTCCTTTTGATATACACACATATGAATCATAGCCCAAGAACAAAGTTGGTTTTAAAAGTTAATCTTAACCATTGATTTTTCAATCGATTGTTTATTATGATACATTTTTTAGTATTTTCGCTTATGGTTTATTGTTCTTCACATTTGCAGCACATGAATTTATCAATGGATGATGACCAAAAGCCTCCAACAATTATGAAACATGAGCCCGGAAAGTATCCCACACCATCTTTACCAACCAGGCCACAACTCACCGGATGTCATAACTCGTTAGAGAGCCTCACACTCGGATTTGCACCTACAAAAAAGCCTACTAAAACCTCAGGAAATCTCATGCCTCCAATTCCCATACCACCATCCACCAAAATGGCCAAACTCAATCTAACCACCACAGAGGACCACCACGAGCCGCCACTACCCTTAACACTAAACCTCTCAACACCACACCATCTACATCCTCTGACCAACAACCATCACCATCATCAACCACAAGACACACTGTGGCCACATTTCAAGAAATGTCGGGTAGCTTTAGTAGTAGCAATGGGGATAGCATCATTAGTGTTGCATGATAATATTGTTTGGAATGTTGTGACAAATAACTTGCTAAGTGTTTGTATATGTAAATTAGTTGTACGTGGAGAGAAAGGGTGAGGGAGAGGAAGGGAAATATATTTTTATAAATTTAGTTTGGTTTATTAATTAGGTATGAGATGATAATGATTTATGAGATTAAAGTAGGGGGTAAACTAGCTGTGAAGATATGTAAGGTTTGATTATATCTTGTTTCTCACAAGGTTGAATACATAATTTATATGAATGTGTAGGGATTTATAATGTTTTTTAAGAGTTGTGATGAATGAGCTCTCAATTTGTATCCTACTTTCGTTGTCACATTTCTGTGTTAAACTCTATTAAAGATACAGTATAATGGAACATCATATCGGTGCGTTGTTGTAAATGTAGTAAAGGATAAAGAAAAAGTACTCTCAAAGTGGTTTTGTTGATTTTTTAATTAATTAGAACTTGACCCTTTCACCTCAATATGCAGAGATGATACGTTTATAAATTATAAAACTTCATACAAACTTCCTATTAATAGAAATACAAAACCCATACTAACTTATTTGATTACAAAATACCAACAACAAAGAAACTGCACAGTAAACTCTTTTAACATGTCAGCTCATGTGCAACAACAAGAAGTTTGGACTCAAGAGTGTTGATATGAGTGAAAGATGACACTTTCATCAGAAGTTCGGCAAGCCAAATGACAGGAGGGAGATACTGAACTATGAGTCTGTGTTACACCATATCACAAATAAAACATAAGTAAATCTTAAGACATTGTAGGCTGATGAAATATGGAACTAACTGCTAGATATGTGGCGCTAAAATTGTCACGCTGTAAAGTAGGGAGATTAAAAGAAGATAATCATAACTCAGAAAACACAAACACTATCCGAAGAATCTCACCAATAGTATGAGCAAGATACTACACCTTTATATTACATCTCGCGAACAAGAGTCCCTGCTCTATCCATTTGGTGCATGCTGCACAGCCCATCAATACAACATTCCAAATTAATCACATCACATAAGTTTAAACCATCAACTTTGTTTCTTGATTTGTTTACACAATATACACACTTATGGGCTTCGTTAAATTCTTGAATTAAGTTTGTTTGTCACATAATATACCCATTCGACCTGATTACTTTTATGACACAAAAGATAATGGATGCTTGAGATAGAGGTGTCAAAACCAAGTTTTTATTGCAAACTGGTTTGGGTTTGGTCAACGTTAGTCAAAATCAGTTTGGGGCCAAATTGGTTAGGGTACCAAACTGGTTTCAGAGAGGAAAATCCGAACCCTATACTAGATTGATTTGGGTCGGTTCCCAATTGGTTTGGGAAATTAGTGAAAAAACCGGTTTGTTTTTTTGTTTTTTAGATATATTTTGCTTGTATAAAAAGGTTCAAAGTTAATCAAAACTAAAGAAACAAAAAGAGTTTAGGGTAACTGTATTTGTATTTCTATATAAGGGTAATTTTGTAAAATAGTAATCAACTTTCAAAAGTTTTCTAATTAAGTAACTCAAATTTAAAAGTGTTCCAATTAGATCACTTGTTTTTATATTTTATACAAATTAAAAGTCATAATATTTTTTTTAGCATGTTATATACTTTTGGATTCAGTTAGAAAATATTTTTTTCTATCTTTTGAAGCTGATATAGAACGTTGACGTAAATTTTAGACACTTTTTTTTATTTTTTTTCATAATTAACATGTTTTTTTTATTTTTTAATATAATTTATATATTGAAAATTCTAACTCCAATGTCTTTTTCATCGTTACTTTCTTGTCATAATAAAATTTGGTAATGACTCGATTTGATCGTTTGGAGGTCCAATTTGAGAAAAATATGCAAGAGTGACTAAATTAGAACACTTTTGAAACTTCGTTACTATTATGTGACATTTTCCCTTCTATATGAAAATGTACGAAGAAGAGCCTATATGTAGTGCATTATATGTTCTAGAATAATCGATAGACCTTATTAACATGAATGAACAAGATTACTCTTATGCGCATTTACATACTATTGAAGAATGTATAATATGTCTAATATGCCACCTCAAATGAAACGCGAGCAGCAATGTGAAGCTTGGACATTAGAGTGTCAAATCGAGTGATTGATAACCCTTTGGTGAGTAAATCAACCAACTGATTATGTAGTGAGAACATATCTGACAAAAAGAATCCAAGATAAAATAATATCTCGAATAAAGTAGATTAATTTTCAGATATTTCTTGCATTGACGGAACACAAGATTGATGGGTAAGTATGTGGCACCAATGTTGTCACACCAGATAGTAGGTAGATAAGAGACATGGATACGAGGCTCATGCATGACAAATAAAATCAAATAAATCTCTGTTGCAGTATGAGTCAAAGCTATATATTCAGCCTCTGTACTAGAACGAGCAATGATGTGTTGTTTCTTAGAACTCCAATTTAAAAGATTGGGGCCAAAAAGAATACAAAAACCTGTAGTAGAATGACGATCATTAGATAGTAGGTGGATAAGAGATAGGGATACGAAGCTCATGCATGACTAATAAAATTTAACGAATCTCTATTCTAGTGTGAGCCAAAGCTCTATACTTTGCCTTTGTACTAAAGTGAGCAAAGATGTGTTGTTTCTTGAAACTCCTACTCATAAGATTAGGTACAAGAAAAACACAATAACCAGTAGTAGAACGACGATCATCCAGGCAACTAGGCATCCAGCCTAGTAAGTGTTGGAGTAAGCATGTAACTCGAGATTGATGGATCATTTGATAGTTAATCCCTGAGGAATAATACTCTTTAAGAAATCCCAAATTACACTTGACTGCTCCCCGGTGTCAATTGGTAGGTTTCCGTAGAAATTAACAAACCTTGCTAACCGCATGACTAATCTTAGGACGAGTCAATACAAGTATTGTAATGCCCTAACAGTTCTCCGATATAGTAAGGGATGATCCAAAAGAGTGCTAGAGTACCGTGAAAGCTTTTGACCAGTCGATACAGTTGTAGACGAGGGTCGACATCCAGTGAAACTAGTTTGATGCAATTACTCACGTAGATAGCGTTTTCTAAGATAAATGAAGTGTGTTAGTGGAGAAGATAACCTGTATACCCAAAGAGTAAGATAGAGAGCCTAAGTTTTTTAGCACAAACTATGAATGTAAGCTCTTAGTCAAATCCATAACAAAACTTAAGGAGCTTCCTTCAATAATAATGTTATCTACATAAACCAAAATATAATACATATCCAAACCACTATTGTAGACAAAAGGAGATGTGCCTGATACACACTAATAAAAACCTGATGAAGTAAGACCAGAGGATAACTTGGATAACCAAGCTCAAGGCGTTTGCTTCATGCCATATATAGTCTTTTATAGGAAGCATATGTGGAGTCAATAGAGGTTGGAGGTTAAGACATACATAGCATCTGATAGATCCTTATGGAGAAAGGCATTGTTGACATCCACCTAATGAATATCCCAGCACCGAGGGAAAACAATCAACAAAACAAGTTAAATAGTTATAGGTTTAACCAAATCCTAAGTCTGATTAGAATGCAATGTAGTAACCTTAGTATGCATCGCATCCCACCATGTTGGTCATTTCTAAACCTGAGTGAAGGTGATAGGCTTGGTGGTATGATAAATTAAAGTATGAAAAAGAATATAATTAGGAAACAATCATGGCTTGCGCGTATGATCATGATAGCGAGTAATAATAGGATGAGAAGGAAGAGGGGTGAGAAAAGGATGTGGTGGTGGTGTAGATGGGGTAGGTGGTGGTGTAAGAGGTAGTGAAGATGGTGATGATAATAGAGGAGATACAGATGATAATGTGGATGGGAGGTGACGATAGATGGAGTGAAGGTAGATGGGTAGGCGATATTGTTAAAAATATTGTTTCATATCGTTTCTTTTCTTCAATTTGATGTTTTTTTCTAATTTCGTTATTGTTTCTTTGTTTGTTTTATGTTTGGGATTGCTTCCGTGAGTTTGGAGTTATTGGGCTTGTGATTGCTGATAGTGCTGATAGCTGCTGCTATGGGCTTTGGTTGCTGGGCCTTTTTGCTGGATGGGTTTATTATTGTTGTTGCGGGGTTCCTGAGGACACACAAACAAACGCTCCTTCGATTACGCATTATTCATCTTCTAGGGTTTTCTATCAAAACCCTAGCTGCTTTCTTGTCAATCATCGACTGATTCTTGGTCTTGTTGTTTCTATCTGGTCATTGCTTTGATGATCAGTTTGTTCTTGTGAGTATTTCTGAGTATTCGTGTGTACGAAGACTTGTTGTTCTTGAGAGATTTGTTGAGATTATTCTTTTATCACTATCGATTTAATATTTTTGACAGATATAGTAGAAGTGATAGTACTGGTCTCATGAAAAGTGACATGACGAGAGGTAAATGTATGACAAGTGTGAGGATCATAACTCGTGTATGTTGAGTAGATATATTTGTAATAAAGACTTTTCAGATAGATTCAGTTTTAATTAGTTTTCACTAATATTTAGGGCTGCAAATGAATTGAACGTTCAACGAACTATTCGTGAATCGTTCGATGGAAAGTTCGTTTATGTTCGTTCGTTTAGTAAATGAATAAACATGAACAAGAAAATTACATTCGTTTAGTTAAATGAACGGACATGAACACACGCCACATTCGTTCATTTATGTTCGTGAACGTTCGATAATGTGTTCATTTATGTTTGTTAATGTTTGTTCGTGAATGTTCGATAATGTGTTCGTTTATGTTCGTTAATATGTTTGTTTATATTCTTAATCTTTGTGTCGGTTATTTTTTATGACTATTATATCATTTTTTATATTTATGTTAGTACTTATTTGGTTGATTTTGTGTAATGTTTGTAATATTTAATAATTATATACTGAAGTATTTAAAACTAGGTTTGTTTCACTGCTCGAGTTATGCGCGTTAAGGATGAGCTTGGTACCGGTAATGAACTGAAAGTACCGGTCACAAAAATCGCTATCAGTACTGAAAATGCTCGGTACGGATATCGGTATTGTATTTGAAGGTAATATCTGATACTGATATCATAAGTAACGATCCCAAAGACACCAAAAAATAGGTACCGAATTGATACCGAAATTATTCGGCATAGGGAATTCGATACCGGTACCGGTTCAATTTCTGTATTTTGTACTATTTGCTTATCCTTATTGAGCGTGGTAAACGAGTTAAACCAAAGCTCAGATAAACGTAAGTAATACAACGACAATAACATCTGACAATCTAAGATGTCATCATCATAACTTCCAACTTATAAAATATACAGTATGTTAAAAGATAAACTTAAAAGAATTATATCATATATTGTTAGGGTCTGATAAAATGAATGAAGACTGTTGTCAAATACTCAATTATGTTGAGTCTTGCATAAGTATGTATTATTATGTAATCAAGACTCTGAACATATGTTGTGATACTTCTTATTATAGAAGATATTTTCAATAGTATTTTTTCTGTAGCTTTATTTTTTTATAAAAAATCACATTCTATAAATTTTATTAGTTGTGTAAGAAAGACTCTAGATTTGTATTATAGGAGTTTCATTTTACCATAAATCTATTAATTTTATAGAACTTGTTTTTAAAATTTTAATTTTTAATCATCAACTCAATCTTACATAAACCCTAAATAATTTCTAAAACAATGTATCAGTTTATAAAAGGTGTAAAGATGTGTGCATAAACGTTATAAGAGCTGAGTTATTATATGTGATCTTAAAGCTCACATAAAATACACATCACTTATCTTCAAACCGACATACATTTATACGGTAATAACAAATTATGTATAGGCTCAATATTGATTTAAGATTAACATCAACTGCTTACATGACGATATGTGTAACATGCCATGAAGGTACAAATGATGTATAGACTCAGCGTTGTTCTTCAACGTTGGTCACTTGATACGTTTAATTAATGTGCAGTTTGAATGCTCGATACTAACATTAACATCAGTGCTTACGTGATGGTACATGTAACATGCCATGTAATTGCAATTGCCTACATGAAGATACACAATTACACGTGTTGTGGCAAGACATCTTTGTTGTCTACGTGATGATGTATATTGTTGTAATATCACCTCATATGCCAATATGTTGTTACATGTGACATGCAATTAATTTTTGTGACTTAAAAACTTGCTTTTTATATCTTTAATAGACAAAAGTTGCTAATAAATTTAATAAACAAAAAATGCTAACAAATTGTTATGGAGAGACCACACCTAGAAGCACCACGATTCAATTAAGCCTCTTTTTCTGTTGCATATAAATTTTATGAATCTCATTATTGTTTTAAAAAAAGTTACTTCCTTTTATATTGCAGCCTATGGTATTTAATTATTTTGAAGTATATATAATTACTAAAGAATGATTTAGGCATATAAATTTTAACTGGAAGTGAAAGTTTATAATATAAAAGTGCCACAAAATGCACCCTGTAAATAAATGCCTTAGTTAATGTAAAGAAGTTAAATTTTTAATGTTACAAGAAATTAACACTAACGGTTCTATGGTGTAGTGGTTAGCACTCTGGACTTTGAATCCAGCGACCTGGGTTCGACTCCCGGTAGGACCTATTTTTGACTGGTTTTAAGCCATATTACAATTTGTTATCATTTTGCCTCTGTTAAGATTACAAGTTAAATGACCAGATTAAGAAAATAATAGTGAACATGAACCGAAGGAGACAATTATGTGTACCGTCTTATGTACTTTTAGCATGTGCAAATGTCGTAAGTGTCGACAACGGTGGACCTTTTTTCTTTTTCTATCAACATATGTTTTTTTAGTTCTCGGATGTCTATTAATTTGATGTTTGAATTTTCAGTTTTAATAGGGTTGGTTCACATAAATAATGATAACTTTTGATAACTATTTAAAGTCTTTATAACATTCTTATTTTAACTTATTCAGTCGGATTCTAACATACGAGTTTGGTAGCAATGCGAAATTCATATCTGATCGATAACGGTCTTCATCATCGATAGCAACTTTGTCGTTATCGGTAGCAACATTTGTCACGATTGGTAAAAGGAGTTTTAAGTAGCAAAATCCATATGGTAGATCACTATTTGGTAATAAATGTTCTTCGCTATTGATACCATGTCTTTGTTGCTTGTGTATAATCAGTTGATGTTTATTACAACAATAACATTATATGAATCTATTTGATATTAGTAGACCGTCCCTAAGGGATCACCTTTAGATAAATTGTATCAAAACAACTTACTTTTTGATAATGTTTTTATAATCAAATTAACAATAAAAACCGGTTCGATTTGTATTTGAACCGTCCTTAAGGGATCACCTTTAAAGTTTTTAACCTTTTTTTCCCTTTAAAATCTAGTTTAGTATTTACTTATTTGTTTACTTCTCTGGCCATTTCATTTTAAAAATCATATTTTATTAAAAATAATTTCACACCAATAGATAAACTGATTTTGTGAATAGTTATATTCTTTATTAATTAAAGTTTACTTCAAAGCCATAAGATATGGGTATTGATATGGTTAGTTAATCGGGTTCCGTATTAATCGGTTCGAGTTAATCTGGTTTTTTAACGTTGAAAGTCTACCCGAAACGCAACCCGAATGATATTTGGTTTAATTAGTTTCATGTTATTGAGGTAATGCATTATTCGAATTAACTTTCCAGTATTAAACAATAGATTTAATTTAATGAATTTTCTTTTGAAATCCTACAAAATTAATGAATTTAAATTAGTTTACTCCTATAAGTTACAATCTATGCTTAAATATATAATTGTATACAAACAATTTACTCAATTTGAATAATATAAACAAGTGTATACAAACAATTTAATTAATTATAACAGGTGCTGATTGAGTTATTAGGAATTTCGGTTAATCGATCCAAGTTATTCGAGCTTTTGAGGTTATAAAGTCTATCTGAAACCCGATCTGAATAAGAATCGGTTTAATAAGTTTTCGGATTGTTCGGGTTGGAAATTTTCAAATCCTATATAAGCTCCAAACACACGTGTGTATCACAACTTATACATCATGCTTCAAAACTTGTACTATATTATATTCTCATTTCTTTTACACCAAAACTAAGTAAAACAAAACAGTAAAATAAGTAGAAAGAAATTACATACAGTGAGTCAAACTCGTTTACCGGTGAACTCAACCCATCGACTCACCGGAACTCAGTCCACCACCACCGGACCACCGTCAGGAACCACCACATTACTCGAATTCGCCGCCCTAATCACCGCCACACCACCACCGCGGCTCCGCCCCTTAATCCTCCGCAGCTCCGCCACCACCTCCCTCGCATCCGGCCGATCATCCCTATCCGCCGCCACACACCGGAACGACAGCTCCGCCACCGCCGCCACAGCGCCACCGTCCACCGTCGCTAACCGCGGATCAATCACCTCCGACAACAACCCCATCTGAATCTTCCCCACCGCCATCTCCGCCAGCGTCATCTCCCTCTTATCCCTCTTCACATCCACCGCCCTCATTCCGGTGATCAACTCCAGCAAAACGACGCCGTAGCTGTAGATATCACTCTTCTCCGTCAGCCGAAACGACCGATAGTAATCCGGATCCAAATACCCGGGTGTACCCTGAGGACCCGTCCACACACAACCCGGATCCAACAGCCGAGATAACCCGAAATCCCCGACCCGAACCCGCATATCCTTGTCCACAAATATGTTGTTCGACGTAATGTCTCTGTGAACAATTGGGGGAACTACTGTGAAATGAAGGTATTCAATTGCTGTTGCTATTTGTATAGCCATTTCAAGCCTTAATTGCCATGGTAAACACTGTTTTCTGTACACGTGAAGATGATCTGCAAGTGTTCCATTGGGTATGTATTCGTAAACCAATAGTAACCCTCTGGGATCGCTGCAATACCCATGAAGTTTCACCAGATTTGGGTGGTTTAGAGACGATAGTATCAAGATCTCGTTGCAGAATGATTTCGTTGAGAATGAATTTGATGTGGGATTTTGCTTGTGCAGGTATTTGATGGCGTACACTTTGTTTTCTTGAAGATGACCGATGTAAACCGACCCGAATCCACCGTCGCCGATCTTTCTATTCGGGTCGAAGTTGTTGGTTGACGATTGGAGTTCGTCGAAGGTGAACACCGGCGGGAGGAGGGCGGCGGAGCGGTGGCGGTGGAGGTACACCACCGTCGGATCTTCCAACGGTGAGTTCTTTCGTCTTCTTGAAATGTATGTGCTCAAGAGGATCAACAGTAGAAAGCAAAGAAGCATTGCAGCAATCGACATCATCGCCACACGTAAATTAGGCTTTTTGTTGTTAGATTTGTGGGAATTTGAAGCTTCAAAGCATAAAAATGGTTTCTTTGGGTCAGATGAATTGAACCCACAAACACCATTGTTGGATTTGCAAGCTTTACAGCTTGTAAAGTATGAATCTTGCTCTTCCCATTGGACTTCAATCCCAAATTTCAAGAAACTCTCAAGAAACCCTAGAACATCATCTTCACACCGATCTGTTTTAAGGTCTGAAGGGTGAATTGAGCCACAAGAATGTATGATTTGAAGTGGGTTTTGTGTGATTTCACACTCCGACGGACACCGGTGGCAACTTCGGTGGTTTGGTGGGTGGCATGGGTGGATGTAAGAAAGACGAGAGCAGAAAGAATCGGTGGGTTTGAACGGTGAGTTTGAGAAGTTTAAGGGTTGTGTTGGGAGGCTGGTGGTGCAGTTGGCGGCGGTGGTGGTGGTGGTGGTGAGGGTGAGGGAGGTGGTGGTGGGGTCGTAGTGGAGGAGGGAGAAGTGGTGGTGGTTGATGGTGATGGTGGCGGATAGTGGTGGTTGTTGTGGTGGTGAGCATTTGATTTGGAAGGATGGGTGGCCGGAGCCGGCGGTGGTGGAGAAGGGGTACGGTGGCGTTGCGGTGGTGAATGGTGGACATGGGTGAGTTGCTACGGTGGTTGAGAGGAGGAGGAGTGGTGTGATGAGGCGGAGGAGCGGCGGTGGCCGGTGGTGGAGTGGTGGCATAGTTTTGTGAGTATAGTGAAGAGATCTGAAAAAGCTTTGAACTTTGAGTCTTGATTATGTTGAAGGTGGGGGGGGTGGGGGGGGGGGGGGGGGGGGTTCACGTGAAGAAGACGAAGGGGATGAAGACAAAGACCCACAAAAAGTGGAGAATGAGGACTGTGAAGAACTGAAAAAATAAAAAGAGAGTGAAGGAATTCATGAAGTCTTGAATTTTTATTATTTTATGAAATGAGAGTACAAGATTGCAAGTCTATAAGAGTGATCCAAAATAGTCCACAAATCTTTTTGATTTGAACATAATCATACAAACTCATGAAGTGAAATAGCTTTTAAACAATTAAACGTACTCCTATAGATATATACGGGTATAAAAACTAGTTATGGAGCGAACGAGTAACAAATAATTCATTCTGGTTGGCAGGATTGGTTGAAACTTAGTTATTTTAAACGACCAATTATTTGTTGTCTTTTTAAATGGTAGTTTTGTGTCGATCTTCTTTCAATTATAACAAGAATTGCTTGTGAATGCAATCCATAAAAATAAACATGTATTTCAAATTTAGTAATAAAAAATGTTAAAAAGTTTGTTCGGTATGTTGGTCGTTGAACTATCGAAACCGAACCATACGCACTTCATGCAGGTTACGCTGTCAAGTTGTTTTGATTTGAAGTTTAATTAATTTTAAGTTCTAACTATTATAAACATGCCTAATGTATATATACGAGTGTTAGCATTCTCTATTTTATCTACATACCACACAACTTTTAATGAATATTTTTTCTTCAATTTCTTTTGTTCAAGGAATGCTCTTTACAATGTTGCTTTATTTTTTTTACTTTATATCTTTTTCTTATAAATGTGAGTTACTTTAATATTTTTAAATATATATATATACATATATATATATATATATATGATGTTTATATAAAAAATATAGCAATATATTCACCTATTTTATGCCTAACATATATTCCTTATTATTTGAAACTATTAACCCTTAAAAAATACTATTATCTTTGATTGTCATGTATTTAATGTAAGTGCATTATTTATTTCAAAAGGATACGACGTAAAAAGAAGTCGTGCGACAGTCAACTCAACTATACGTGCCCCAATTGCGAAAAGGTACAAATTTTTTAATATATTATCCTAACTTTTAAATAATCATAATTTTTTTCTTTTTTCTAATAATAAAATAAGATATTGAAGCATTGTAAGTTGTGTAGTGAGAAAATAAGGGGTCCAATTCACATCGATAATTAATTATTTTGTTTGTTTATGGTATAGATTGATGCATTATTGCTTGAAATGAGCAATCCATTCACATTGATGATTGAATTATACAATAAACAAAAATCGCAATGATTCTTAAAAACTTTAACTAAATCTTTAAGCTTGTAAAATAGTGTCTTTTCTATTTTATTATAGATGTTTTTATTATAAATATGTTCTAGAATCTCAATTAGTACAACTTAAACAAGATATTTAATAACAAAGCCATCAAATGTAATGATGCACTCATGTGTGTGTTTGAGCTAAACTCGAACTAATATTCCTAACCCAATTTGTTGAGGTAACTTCACGATTACATGTAAATATTAATAGGTTATAGGTTTAAATATCATTTTGATTAGAATTTTTAATTGAGGCAGGAGGTTTTCATAATAATAGGTTTTCTTCTGAATGGGTTGGGGTGCGATCCCGACTAAAAAACAGATAAGTAAGCCCGACTAAATTAACACATATCATCCGAATCAGGGTCGCACATTTTCAAAAAAAACAAGAAAGAGTCTTATTAAGGAATTAATATACTATAAAGATCATTTAGGGAATAATGTATTTACTATGTTTTTTATTTTATTATTAGATTTTCTTTTTTCAGTAATAACTTTTGTTAATTTAGTTTTTAAATAGAAAAGAATGTGCGGTTGTCTTTAGTTTTTTATTTATGTTATAATCTATATTTTTTTAAACTTATTTTTATTCAAAATCAAGTATTTTTAATAACGTAGATTATACCGAGTGTACTTACCATTACGGTATCGTGACACACCGAACTGATTATAAGGAAAAAACATTGTTGTTGGTATTGGCATTGTCGAAAACAGTTGACAATAACGACAAAACTCAACACCTCGAAGCACAGGTGAAAACGACAACTTCTGACGCGCAGCTCGGGGAAAACTAGTTACTCAAAACTATGGAGTCCACTAGTCTGGTCTTTTCTTATTTTTATAAGAGATAGACCACCCTAAAATGTTTGTATACGCATGATCTTCAATAGTCTTGCTTCAAACGCCATTAAGGGTATCATTCTTTACATTCGAAGCACAACAGATCATGGATTGCGACTTTATGTACATAATAGCCGGTTAACCACAAATCTCACGTCTTCTGGAGTCGATAGATGCATGTCGTTCAACATCTAGTTATTATGTATCATTGCAAGGCAACTTATTATCGAGGCCTTATACTTGTTTTGCTAAAATATTTAAATGGAGTGATAGAAGTTTAATATGATAGGTATGACACCTTGAGGAGATTTAACATTTTCTTTCTTTTGTCTACAGAAATAGGACGTAAGAAATGATCCCCTTAATTCTTAGATATATCAACAGAGCGTTTTATGCATATTGTTGTGTATAATATCTCAATTTTTTGGATTAGTTGTAAAGAATTAAAAACAAAAAAAGAACAACAATTATGAGGTGGTGGTTTGAAATTGAAATAAAATTAGTAAATACTTAGTATTAAACCCTCGCGTTACAGGAGTGTAACACATACCAAGTAGCACTAATGTCACATCACCGTTAGTAATCATCAACACCGAAAAAGCATGTATCAAAAAAGAAATAAAAAATGAAGGAAATAAAATTAAAAAAACAGTCATAAAAACGTTAAACCACGCATGCGAAATATGTAAAGAACGAAAAAAATTAAAACCGAACAATAGGTAGACGTAAAAACATTGAATCACGCATATGAAATGTAAAACATATAAACCATAAGTAAGCGATCTAAGACCAAGGCGCTGCGGTAGGATTGTTAAACGAGGACAAAATAAACGTAAAAACATTGAACCACACACGCACATTGTGGCTTGTTAACTCGTAAAATTTAAACCGAAACGAAAAATTTGTAATGTATGAAATGTATTGAGGACTAAAGTTTAAAATAAAAAATATTGGAGCTAAATTGTAAAATATGTAAAAATATTGAGTTAAATAAAAGATTAAAATCTATATTTTTTAAAAAAATTACAAAAAGATTGATACAACCCACTAAAAACATGATACAACAATCTCAAATGCAACCCACTTAATAAGCATGAGGTACCACACCCTTATGCACAAATCATTTGATAATTAGTATTATATATAACTAGTTTTGTGATTGAATAAGACATTTTTCTAATAATAAACCCCTACGAGTTTTAAGGTTCAATAAGACATTTCCTAATAATAAACCCCTAGCCCCAAGGGATCAATCGTGTTAAGTTAGCAAAATTAAATAAATCATGGATGTTACAAGGGAAAAACATGAATTTATAAAGAAGTCGATGTATGTGTAAGTTGGAGAAAGAAATCGATGAGATAGGATGATCTAAGTGATCAGGGAGTCAAATTTCTACCACATGGGGACAAAATTTAACTTTACAATGTCATACAACCAACACAAATAACAACAATGACACCAATTGATTCAATAAAATCACACTTATGTATTACGGTGTTATGAAGTCATGGTGTATCAAGTTTTAATTCCATGTGTAAGTAACTACAAAACTATAAAACTTCATTTTGGATGTATGAACCATGTTTAAACTTGAGGGTTTTTAAGTAATATAGTAAAAATTATGCTACATGTTGGACATAATAGGAGAAACAACGTTTGTTGGGTTTGAAACATCACTTAAGATGTATTGTGGTTGTTAAGGATGTTTGATCTAAATTGAGGTAATTTGAGGTATTTAGGTAAATTTGTTCCCACTTTTTTTGTTAGGCTCGACAAATTATCATATGCTTCGATCTTTGTGTGTGTGTCTTGTTTAAATGACTTCTAGTGGTCGTTCACCTCACACAAAATTGTGGTGGTGGAGAAAGTTTTAATTTCTTCTTCTTAGGAAATGACGTTAAGTATTAGATAGTTAGGGGGTGAATGGGTATGATAAAAAACTAATGTATTTTATTTATTTTTATTTATTTATTTATCAACTTGCATACACCAGATCTAGTACCATCTAGAACAAAGGCTAACGATTATCGTTATCGTTTGTTTAAAATTAGTTTTAAACCGCGACGATGATCTTCTTTTTTTCCCTATTGCCCGTACAAAAACCAGACAAACCTTTTGGTAATACTTTTGTGAATCTTGCGCAAAGTGGATAAACTTTTTGGTAATAAATTTGTGAATCAATGTTTATTATTTTTATCCATATAATTACACTAAAAATCACTATATTTTCTCTTTTTTTCAATTAAATAATACTTTTTATACACTTATTATTTTCTTTTTCTTTTTCATTCACTCACAACCATTTTAAAAAATATTAAATCATTTATAAGGATTGAATAATGAATCTTCAAATATATCAATCCACAATAACATTTTCTCTCTCATTCACTCACAACCAATCAAAACAATTTCGTATAATATCCAAACACACTCACATAATTTTAAGAATTTCACTCTTAATGCTATCAATATTGACTTGAGCTTTGGAAATAAGTTAAATTCTAATTTGCTTCTTCAATTAGTTTGTATTATATTTCAACGTTAAGATAACGGACAAATGACATTTCAAGTACTATGCTTATGACTTAAATGTCTAGTTTTTATTATAGGATGTTGACACTGATTTATCTTCTATATATCTTTTTATATGAATACGAAATGTCAAGTCTGTTTGTAAATTGTTATCGATATTTGTGCATTGGGCCCACAAAGAAAGGCCCGCCAAATTGAATTGAACAATGTGGGCCCAAATACGAACTGAAATTTAAAACCTACAAAATGATTGAAAGATGGAGCATGTGGTAAAAGTAAAAGCCTTTTGTGTGTTTCTCATTGCTTGATAATAGATGATTAAGTTCATATTAATCTCATAATCATATTATCTTTATTAAAAAGACGTGGGTATGATGATTTATACATGAACGGACATTTTAATTAGTTGTTACACTTGAATCTAAATTTTAATAGATAATATATAAACATACTTTAAGGCATGTTGATTTTGATATTCAAATAATTGTTTTACTTCTAAAGTTTGAAATAATCAAAGGTGGTAATAGAACGATAATTCAAGCGTAACCATACAAGTTGGGTGGATCGTCTTGGTCGGTCGGTTTTACTAAACCAACTTGGAACTGCTAGACGAGTCGTGTACATTTTTTAAAAGTGATAGTTGTTAAACGACCGGTATTTTTTACATGACTCGTTTAGCAGTTCCAAGTTTTTCAAAGCGGATCAAATTGTTAGGGGTTGTTTGATAGCATCACGTTCAGATGTTTGAATGATTCAACACTTGATGGTTCATACTGTTTGTTTCGCGAGAAAATGTCAAAATGATTCAGACGTAATGCTGAATGGTTAGGAGGTCTAATGTTAAATGGTTAGGAGGTCTAATGTTAAATGGTTAGGATCTCTTATCTAAATTGATTAGATATTTTCCTTTAAATAGTTAAATAATATAGTAGCTCTTAATAGTTCAGACATCTTAACAGTTCAACATTTAATGGTTCAAACCTCCTACATATTACCAAACAGCCCTTTAAACTGATAAGACATTACAAACCACCTTGTTTCAAAAATTTATAAGCATCACTATCAAATCACTAACATAATATCTCTCATACTCATATAATAGAAGAAAATGAAGATGTAAAGTTGAAGTTATATTGGGCCAGTAAGGTGGGCCACATTCATTATGGCCCAAATTTTAACATGTAGTAGTGGCACATGGACGGGTTAAAACGACGACGTATAACTGTTAGCCGACCAGTCGCCAGCGACGCCAAAATCAGATTCTGTATCGTATAAGAAAGGTCCACTGATTACTCCCCTGCACGTTCTCTTCACCCACCAAATGCTAAAGTAACACCACTGTCACCTAATCTCTAATTATTATTGCCTCACCCACACCTATCATAAGTTCATAAGTCATAACCCTCACCTTTTTTTTCTATATACAAAAGTAACTTGTTTTATTGTATTCTCCACACTCTACACTCATGTATGAGTTTTTCTTTTGTAAGCGTAGTGTCTTAAGGTTCGAGTGAGTTAGTGGCATGTTAAGGATCTAATTGGTTATTTAAAGAAAGATAGCTTGTTTTGTTTATGTAACTAGCGGGATATACCGCACGTTGCAGTTGGGTTATGAATATTGAAACGTGTATAAAGTTACATGACATGACTTTGTATTAATACACTATGTTAAAGTCAATGTATTATATGAGTGAAATAAATAACACATGTTAAAACGTTAGTTTTATTGATATTTTATTTTTTAAATGTTATTAGTCATTGCTAAAATAAAAATATAATGAATATCTTAAAAATAATAACAAATCATAAATTATAAATTATTACTCTGTATATAAAAATAAAATATGTCGAAAATCATATAATTTAGTATGCATTAATAAATTATTAAAATAAAAATATTTATATTTTAGATGTTTAATAATTCAGTTTACTTATTTAAATATTACTAGTTACTAACTTAGGGATGCATCAATGTTGTAAATAAGCATTAAAATTTGCATCTTTTTTGTTTATTTTTCTTTCTTTAAACTTTTATTTTTAACTCAATAGTTTTACATCTTTTACAATAGCCCTTTTAATTTTTCACTTGCAACTTTTGTCCTCTTTACTTTTCTTCTTTTACAAATTATTCACTTTTTATTTCGTTCTAAATTTTAAGAGTTAACATGTTGTAATGTGTGCATTATTAAGGACCGAATCATAGCGTGCGAGTCCGAGATCGACTTTGCTATTGTTTTAATGTTTTACGTTTTACGTACGTGGTTTAATATTTTTACGTCTACTTTCCGTTTGGTTCCATTTTTTTTGTTTTTATTGTTTTTTACATTACGAGTCTTTTATGTGTTGGTGGTAGCTGACGTTGTGACATTGGTATTATTTGGAATTGTTTTACGCTCTCCGTCGCAACGCGGGGGTTAATACTAGTTTATGATAATTATCATTTAATATGAAAGGGACAACAAATACAAATATAGATATATTGTTTTTAACATATTTTAGTAAAAGTAAAAAATTAAATTGATTGTTTTTAGATAATTTTTATTATTATGAGAGAGTCGGCAAAATAAATTTTTTGATATACTAGAATAATTATATATGTCCTTTGATATGTTACAATTATCACCAATGTCTCAAAAAACGTTTGAACGACTGGTTATTTGTTGATATCACCAAATTAGTAAAATTCACTCATGTTAAAGTTTGAATCTTCAACCTCCAAGAGAGACAAAGTCTCTCAACTCCCTCTTGACCACTAGGCCAAGAGATCATTGCCAAAGGCTCATTGATGTACGAATTTGCTTTGGTAAGGTACCAGTCTAGTGTTTTAATGTTTCTCAATCGTATAATATAGATGGCCGGATAGACCAGTAGTTTGTCAGTGATACAACTAGTTGTTCAAAATAATAACAATAATAATAAATTATATTATATTTCTAGCTAGCGGGATATACTGAATTCCAGACGTGTATGAAAATGCATGGCACGACTTTGTATTTGGAGACCATGAAAATAGATATGTCGTTGTAAAAAAACATTAAGAGATACATACAAAATCATATAAAACCATCGTGTATTTAAACGCAAGACTTATTAATTTAGATGACTATGTGTGTAACATTAATGTAATACATATGAAATGTCAATTTTAAAACGATATTTTCAGTGAAACATGTCATCTCAACACGACTCGTTTTTAAACCGTTGATACAGCAACTTAAAATCCGGCCTTACATGTGGAGTTAGTGTACTTAAGATTCATTTCCTTATCATAAATTGAGAAATATACTTAAGATTAAAATTAAAAAACAATAATAAAAACAAAAAACGAATTTATTACAACAATAAATAAATATCGTAAATGTTTGGGTCCGGACTGTGCGCGTAACCCTAACATTCCCCCCTCACCACACAAACAAAAACCGTTAATTATTTAACGACCGGCCGACACGCCGTGAAATTACCGTCAAATCGTTGCCCCCTATACATGTGATCCACACATACATACCATCATATACATACACATCAACCCCATAAACACACACACACAACACACACACAACACACACACAACACACACACATATTCTTCATCATCAATCAAACAACAAACTTTTGTGGCAATTCAACGATCAAAATCGAAACAATCAATGGGCGTTGATTACTACAACATCCTCAAAGTGAATCGCACGGTTAGCGATGAAGATTTGAAGAAAGCGTACAAGAAACTGGCGATGAAATGGCACCCTGATAAGAACATCGCATCAACTGATGATAAACTTGCTGAATCGAAGTTTAAACAGATATCGGAGGCGTATTACGTTCTTAGTGATCCGAAAAAGCGTCAGATCTATGATTTGTACGGTGAAGAAGGTCTGAAATCGGGGTTGTATGATGAATCGTCGCCTACGTTTACTGGTGTGACGAAATCGAGCTCGAGGTTTAGGTTTGATCCGCGTGATGCTGATGAGATATTTGCGGAGTTTTTCTATGGATCTGACGGTGGCGTTGGCGGTGGCGTTGGTGGTGGCGGTGGTGGTCGGAGAAAGGGGAATTCCGATGGAGTGTTGAGGAATTCTAACCAGAAGAGTATGAGGAAAGCGGAGACGGTGGAGAATAAACTGAGTTGTAGTTTGGAAGAACTTTACAAAGGTTCGAAGCGTAAAATGCAGATTTCGAGGATTGTTCTTGATGATTCAGGGTATGTTTGTTTGATCTGTTGTTTTTATTCTATCAATTTTGAATTTAGGGTTTCATCGATGAAATTGAATCCAATTTAGGGTTTCATAC
Source organism: Flaveria trinervia (assembly GCA_025506515.1). Classification (NCBI taxonomy): domain Eukaryota; kingdom Viridiplantae; phylum Streptophyta; class Magnoliopsida; order Asterales; family Asteraceae; genus Flaveria; species Flaveria trinervia. The sequence goes on from CM046446.1 coordinate 871,477, forward strand.
TTTCGTTGATGAACAGTTGCATCTAATTCGGTGATTCGTTCATTTAGAAACTGAATCGAAGCTCTATAATCGAAAACAAGTCTGTTAATTGCAGATTTGCAGTTTCTGACTCGTGAATTATGCATCGATTTCTAAATGAATGATTCAACGAATTAGATGTTACTGTTCATCAATGAAGAATTGAAGCTCTATAATTGAAAACAAATCTGTTAATTGCAGATTTGCAGTTTCTGAAACATTGAATTGTGTATCAATTCGTTAATTTAGGGTTTCATTGATGAACAGTTACATCCGATTCTTTGAATTACACATTTAGAAACTGAATTAAAGCTCTACAATTAAATAACAAATCTCTTAATTACAGATTTGCAGTTTGAATATTTGAATTACATACATCAAGTTAAAAATAATTGGGGGAACTATGGATATCGTTTTGTAAACTTGTAAAAATATATATTTTTCTAAATGAACAAGTTTTTAATACATAATTACAATGGTCTTAAAGCATAATTTTGGGAAAATATCTAATTTTGCAAGATAGACCCTATATTATTATAAACCTCTTATAAACTTGTGAGAATCCTCAAGTAAAAATCAAGTGTAAATCAGTGAAGAATTATGCTCGTAGTATTTCCCTTGGTAACAATGAAAGTTAGAGATAATTATTGGCTAATTTGATATTATGAATTATTATTGGCATATTACGGATTATTATTATTAGCCAACAGGTAATAGTTTAAATTATTAAAATCTAATTTTTCTGGTTTCAACTTTTAGTATACAGTTTAAATAGATTTTGGCAATCACAGAAAACCAGGAACACTTGAAGAAATTTTAACAATTCACATCAAACCCGGGTGGAAAAAAGGAACAAAAATCACCTTCCCAGAGAAAGGAAACCAAGAACCAGGAGCTGCCCCGGGTGACCTAATCTTCGTAGTCGACGAGAAGCCACACGACACCTTCAAACGTGATGGAAACGATTTGGTATTCACCAAAAGGATCACCCTTTTGGAAGCTCTCACCGGTAAAACAATCAAAGTGACAACATTAGACGGTAGAAATCTTGTGGTTCCAATCACTGACATCATCAAACCAGGGCACGAGGAGGTTGTTCAGAACGAAGGGATGCCGATCTCTAAAGAACCGGGGAAGAAAGGTAACCTGAGGATTAAGATCGATATTAAGTTTCCGTCGAGATTAACAGGTGAACAGAAGTCGGATCTTAAACGGGTCCTGGGTGGTGGTCGGGTTGATGAGTAGCTTAGTAGTTTGGTGTTTTCTAATGGGTGACGATGGGTGTGTGTACATACATGGGTAACTTTGTTGGTGGTGTTATTAGTTATGAGAAATCGAATTGTGGATAGTTGAAAATACTTTTGAAATAAGAATATAACTGTTTAATAAACTATTAAACAATAAAGCTGAGAGAAATGTAAGAATCGACGTTTCTATATGTTGTTTTGTGATATATAATGTGATTATGTAATTGTATAATCTACTCTCTCTTTCTTTCTTTCTTTATATATTTAGTTGGTTTTATGTACAAGTGTTTATGTTGTCATCAAGGTTCTCGGGTGAGGCGTCAAACTGCTCTCCAACATTCATTTGTATATATCAAAACCTTTTGATTTTATCATGTTTGGTTGTTTCATAACACCTTTTATGGCTTTAACCAAAACCTAAGTTTTGTTCTTTTTTTTAAGTCATCACTAACATTAGACGCATTTGCATTCTCATAGTGTAGGTTTGTTTCCTTAAATGATATCTAAATCAAAATATTCTTATCTAAATTAAATCTAATCTACATATAAGGGGTGAACGTATGTAATCGACTTAATTTTTTTTGTAATATATTCAGTTTATATTGAAACATGACAAGAAAACCAAATGCACATCAAAGTAATTGTCTACTACCTAGAACTGCACACTAACTACTCACTCTTTACTCTTAACACTTGGGGCATTACACAATCCCAGGGGGTGTATGCACCACCACCACATCAACGCATCACCATCACACCCCATCTTCACGCCTCTCTGATCATTGTTGCCCTCACACCACCGCCCTTCACCACCGCCTCTCACATCGCAACATCAAAGTTATGTCGAAACACATGCCTGCTCTCAAGATGGTGTTACAGTTGCTCTTATGTAAGAGTACTCGATAGTAGGTATTCAATAATTGATACAACTCATTATGATTTTGTTTAATCAATTTACAACTTGATACCAACTCGTTTAAACCATTAACACATTTTGATTTTCCAACCCTTTTGTCCAGTTTACTTGAACAGGTTACACAAGTAACTTATAGGCCATATGATTTCTAGGTAAAGAGGGAGAAGAAATCTAAATCATGGCCTAGCGAAATGATGTATTTATTAGAGATTCAGAAGTACCAAGTAAAGAACTAATAAAACAACCATATGGATATTATTGGAGAACTAGTTTCTTTTGTTTGTTAAAAGAAGTATTTATATCATTGTTCTAGACTTTTAAATTATAATTTGCGTAAAAAATAAACTAGAAACAAGTCTGAGTTTATAAGATTTTATTAAATAATCTCATCAAGTTTCTTGGCCCTAGTTGGGGATTAAGCATGTGAAAAGACGTACAAACTTTTTTTTTCCTGTAACCAGTTTCCGTTTAAATCAACAAAAGTCAAAACCCGAACCTGATGGAACCGGTTCAACTCAAGAACCATAAACCAGTTCCTAATCAATTCAAGCATGGCAGTTTACACACTAGTCATATGGGTAGGAACCGACGGTCTTCAGGTTCTGTGTCGGCTCATCATCTAGAAACATTTTTTTCACCTCGGTGAAACTGCTTCAAGAAGACTTTCAAGTCAAGTTCCATTTTTCATCATCATATAAGTTCAAAACTAATTATACTCAAAAGATGAAAACGAGTCCATTCATTCCATGTTTTCATAAAATTTTTCACCGATTACCAAACAAGATTAAGAAGCCAAAAACCATATAAGCATACCTAAACCATCACAGGTCAAGACTCTGCAACTTCGGCTCCAGAAGCATGATGGTTGTAGCCATTCCCACTGCCACCTCTGCCGCCTCTTCCCCTTCCACCATAGTAGTTCCTCTGGTTACCTGGGTAGTAATTTCCTGACTGCTCATAGTATTGGTTACGTCCATTCTGGTAGGGTCCGCCTCTGCCACCACTTCGACCACCACGACCACTTCCATAACCTCTGCCACCACTTCGACCACCGTTGCCACTGCTGCGGCCACCACCTCTTTGGTTGTGATAAGATCTCCGAGGTACGTACTGTTCTTTGTAATCTGTACCAACTGCATTTGATTCACCCTGTTCCACCTGAACTTGAGTTTCTATGGAGTTTTCAGCTTCTGGTTCATGCTGCTAAAAACATTTCGCAAACATCAATTAAAAATATGGGCAAAAGACATTCAAGAAAATAATTGTGCAAAAATCACAACTCTGTTTCACATTTTACCTTACAAAAGAGTTTCACACATATTTCTAGGCCTTAACAACCAACTTTAGATCAGGCATATAAATGAAACCAAGTTCAAAACTTACAAAAAATTACCAAGCACTAACACCTTTCAGTATTATGCACGCAAATTGCTGATGTAGCATTGACTGATGACATGTCAGCAGCCACATCGATTAAATATATGAAAAATGTTTAGTTTCGAAAGAAAATAAAAATAATTATACATCACATCAGATATCTCGCACCAATGCCACATATGCCTATACACTAAATAAGATGTCAAGTCAACAATTTATTACTACAGTTAGTAATCTGATGTAACTTAGTTGATAAAATTTTGTTACCAAACGCTTTTGTTTGTTTTTTGGTTGGGATTGATTTCAAACTGGTAGCTAAAACTGAAAAAAAAAGAAGAACATTGATTCTGTAGCATGCATACTTAAAGAAAACATAAGCATGCTGCTATGATCAAGAAACACATTGCTATGACTGATAAAAGCGTTAAAGTACATTGTTATTTGTTCAATATCCCTATAGAAACAAAATAATGAAGCAAGTAGCACCTTCGCAGAATCTTCAACTGGAATAGATTGGTCTTCAAGAGTATCGATTCTTTGAAAATCAGTAGCATGATCTTCCTGCAGAACAATCAGTAATTAGAATTTTATAATTAAGAATATAAGATGCAAATTTGGTTTCCAAAGGCAAAACAAACCTAACCTTTTAGATCCTAACTGTTTCCAACATTCAGCATGTTTCCCATTTTAGAATTAATGTTAAAAACATGCCTCTATAATCAAGCATATTGCTTTGTTACAATAAAATTATAAAGAGCTTTTAATCTTATATATTATACAAAACAAGCGTCCAGTATCATAAGATCCTACTTTACCTACTGTCAAAATTTCTTACATAGCTCTATAACTTAATTATTAGCTAATTATAAGCTACTATCAGTGCATGACTGTCCGTACATGTATAACCAGATCCTAAACATCAACATCTGATGTACAAATGACATTACTGATTTTATTTTCCACGGAACAATAAAACCTGTAAACCTCAATCTATATGTGTGTGTGTCATAGAAGAAAAACAAAGTGAATATTAATAATCCAAACTTTAACTCGTGGGCACCAACAATAATCCATACAATAGATTTAAATAATAAAAAAAACTTTCACTTTTGTTGCTCAAGACAATCCTGCTTGCACAATCATCATAAGTTAAGTTTATACTTGAGTATGCTCATAATGGTAATGATGATTAAGACCAAAATGGGAAGCATACATTCCTTGTAAGTGAAATCAATAGAAAATGAAGTGTAATTTGAGTAAACCTATGATTAATATGCAAGTGGTATTGCAGTTGACAACAAAAGTGAAAATTAAGAATGTCAATGTCAATGGATTGCAATTGGTCAAATTGTTAAATTGGATTAAATCAGCCAAAGGGTCATTGTTTATACAACGGACTATTCAAATCCATTTTGCCTAAAAATACAAGCTAATAATGCATTTCCTGATGTTATACCATCCTTTTGTTCAATATAATTCATGAAAAAGAAGAAATATATATAGCTTTAGCTGACGATAAAGCCACCAAGTCACTGTAGACTGAAGTAATCTAAAATTAGTGTGAAGCCAATTAATATAGTGCATAATTGTGTGTCAACAAATTAAGCCTCTTACAAGCAATTAATTAAACAACATAATTTCTCTAGAAATTATTACAACCTTAGCGCACAACAAAAGACAGCAACTTCTTGCGTAGTAACAACTTCCAAATGTTTTTTTAATAAAATGGAAAAAAAACATATCAGTAATTATATATCAGCAAAACTTGCAGATGCATAAAAATTCATCAACATGCCATTGAATTTTGGGAAAACAACATTATACATGAAAAACTAAAAAGATGCTTGGAAATCAGGCTTGCTTGTTTATCAGCCTATACTTATGTTTAAGCTGTTTAAAATAAGCACCTTAAACTTTGCTGATGGAAAGATGCTAATATCATCCCGAAATAAGCAAACAAGCACAAGCTGTTTTCATTATTCAAATACTCAGATATTGTGTTTTTTAAATAAGCCAATTATCTGGAGAAAAAAGCAACCCCAAACACCACTTACAAAAATGAGACTCAAGCATATTTGCAACATTAAGAAAAAAGCTAAACAAAGCTGAACCTTATGGCAACAATGCTAATAGACCAAACTACAAAGTAATTGTCTTTTTGAGTTATATCCTCTGTTGTGAAAAACCCACAAAACAAACCCCTTGGCCTCAGGCTCAGCACAACACAGCCTTGTTGTCTAGCTTCAAAAACACCATCTTGCAGATGCTTGGACACATTTTCAATGCCACAATTTTAAAAAAGTTTTAAAAATTACACTAGATGTAAACAAGCCTAAAATCAACCTAACACGGCCTAAACTACCAAAAGCAAACCTAAAACATGTCTAAACTCTTAAGAATATAGTTATATACTATGTGTCAAAACTCTTTTTCCATATTAAGTGTTCCTCGTGCTTTTCTCAACTAAGTTTATATAAGATTGATGTTGTTGAATGTGTATGGACCAAACATATTGAAGTAATACAGATACGTAGCTTACAAAATCAAACATACATCATCACATAAGCAAAACACAGAATAGTTCTATAAATCCTTCACATAAACAAGCAAAACACCAAAGATTTTACCGTTTCTTCGTGTGGGGAAACTGTGTTTTCCACCTGTACAGGGACCTGGAAAGCATAATTTCCAGCAGCTTCAGCAGCAACATCAGCAGTTGCTTTAATCTCTGGAGTTATTTTAAAGAAATCTGATCCAATAATCTTTGTTAATTTCTCCCTCAGTGCAGCATCTGTAAAGATCAACAGCCAGTAAGTATGAAATCATTTACAAAACCAGAACAATCGATTAATCAGTTAAGTTATATTACAACATACAGGTAACCGTGGAATTCGAATCAATAGGCTGTTCCGACTTCGCTAACCAAAGCTTCGCGTGTTCAATGCATCTCTGCAACGCATTCTGATGCGAAAAACTCGAATCCACAGGTCTCGAAATCAACAACGAACTCATCTTCGAAATCAAATCCAAATCACTCTCTCCCAACATAACAGCAGCATCATCATCCGTCACATAGTCATACGTCAAACAACAGTTCCTCTCATGAGTCCTCGTCAACATAATCGAATTGAAATCACTCTGCGACTTCACATCAAACATATTCCCAAAGTAAATCAGCTTCAACAGATCCTCCACAACCTCAACCGACAACACCGTTTCGTTTCCGTCGTCGCCTAGGGTTCCGTGACGTTCTCGCTATCAACCTTTTCATCGTTATCCTCCGACGCTCCAGCTTGCCGGTGCTTCACAGCGAGACTGATCTCCTCATCAACAGCAGCCATCAACGGCTGACGAAACTTCTCGAGTTCATCCACCGCCGCAACGATCGAAGGCTTCGATTTCAGAAGCTCTTCTTGTTCCTTGTTTTTGATAGCGGATTTACCTTGAGCGATGGATTCTTCAAGCTGAGCGATGCGGTTGAGCTTCTTCTTCAGGTTGCGGATGCGTTTGTTGATGAGTGTGAGTGCGGGTCCGTCGGTGACATCGGAGGCGGCCGCGGTGGCTGACGCCATTGTGGTGGTGGTGGTGGTGGTGGAGTTGATGACGGTGAAGGTTGTGTGTGATGGTATGCTCCGCCGTGCACGGCGGCGTGAGAGTGTGTGTGTGTGTGTTGAGGGTTTTGATTAGGGTTTGTGAGAAGAAGATAAAAGGGGGAAATGAGATAGGTGGGTGGGGCTTTAAAGCGTTGGAGATTGACGGATAGCGGATCGTCCCGGGAGTTTTTTATACTTTTTATAATTAAATTGAGACATGGAGTTTTATTATTAAGACCCCGATGATCGCTCTGTTTTATTTATTTTTTCTTGTGTGACGTTTAAAAATCGGGATTAATCGTCGATTAATCAGCAATCGACATCACTTAGGAAATTTTGGTTAATCAGTCAATTAATCTTTAAGGGGTCTATGAAGGTCAAAATCAAACCTAGGCAGACCTAGGCGGTTTTAATCGGCAAAAAAATTGTAATTCCAACGAAATTTCGGTAGGGTTCCGGCAAGGTTCTGGCGAGATTCCAGCGACCTTCGCCGTAAGGTCAAAAAATCAGGCCACAAATTGAAAAGCCCGGCTAAAATCTATAAATTCCGGCCAAATATGTTAATTTATGTATAAAACTTAACTTTTTTATTAATTTTACATGTGAAAATGGGTGTATTTATATATAAAACTGAAAATTATATATAAAAATATCAATCCGATTAATCGCGATTACTTTCGATTAATCGTTAGTCTCTACATTGCCGCCTGACTAACGCCTAGTGATTTTTTACAACATTGATGCGTCACATTAGTTTTTTTTTAGTTTCTTCGGTTTCTTTAAGTTTTTTCTCGTTTTCTTATTTCATTCTTTTTGTAGAAAAGGATTTTAAAGTGGATGGTGGTACCGCTGGTGAAAATTCATCGAGTTATGACATCACGAAACTAGGGGAGCAGCATTTCCCACTAGCCTTGGTTTTACCCAGGATTTCCTATGTTTCTTCTCATCTCTACTTTGTGCTAGACTTGTACAAAAAAACCGGTTCGGGAACCGGTTCGGCCAAAAAAACCGGAACCGGTTTGAGGCCCAAACCGGTTTCAAACCGGCCCCGAACCACCGGTTCTTAAGCGGTTTTCCCATTCCAAACTATAAACCGGTTTCAACCCGAACCGGTCTTCAAACCGGTTTCCAAACCGGTTTCCAAACCGGTTCTTCAACCCGGTTTTCATATATAAATATATATATATATATATATATATATATATATATATATATGTTTATAAATGTTATATATAGTATATATATATTTATAAATGTTATAAATTGTTTAAATTACATAAATGTTATAAATATTTATGTTTTAATTAAAAGTTTAAAATTTTGTTTGAATATAACAAAAATTCAAATTAAGAAAAAAAAACGGTTTGGGCCGAACCGGTTTGGGCCCGAACCGGTTCCAAACCGACCCAAACCGGTTTGATAGGTTTGGGTTTTTATGGTTTGAAACCGGTTTGGGGCCAAACAGGTTTTGACCGAGTTTGACCAAACCGATTTCGGTTTGGGACCCGAACCGATTTGGGCCCCCAAACCGGTTTGTACACCTCTACTTTGTGCCCCCTAATAAATTTAGTTTTAAATTATTTGATGTAAAAATCTACTACAATAAAAACTAACAAGATTTTGTCACATGTTGTTTTCTCGGATTCATTTTGTCACGTGTTACTATCTAACCAAATCAATTATTTAATAATAACAATAAATACTGATGATATTATTTATATGTTTTTTAAACTATAGATGTGTTTATGTCTTTTTCAAAGATCTTGATTGAAATTTGGTTTCTTGGTTTGTCATTTTATATAATTGAATAATGGTTTTTAAACCACCAATAAAAATTCGGTTTATAAATTAATACTTGTAATTAAATAAAAGTAGACTAAAATAAATAATACACTACCACTCCATTGGGCCACAATTGTAAAGTACATGTTTCTTTACCCACTCGAAACCATGGGCCAATTCAAGCCTAAAATACCAAAGATAGAAGTATAACAAGCTAAAGGAAGTGTATTTTATGTCGATTTTTGTTTGTCTTTAATAGAAAACATCCAAATATATATTGGTAAATTGTTCTACTTCTTTGTAAGGTGTGGGAGTGCAATAATGCATGTATGATTCATCAACTAACTTTGGATTTTTCATATCAAGAGCGACATTTCAATTTTGTACGTGACCATCGATTCCTTAGAAAATTTAGAAATCATTGATCGTACACATTTGGTTTGAAGGAATTGTTCAAATAAAATAGAAAGATCGGTACATGCAATGTGATCACAAGCACTCTAGGATTATGCTTAAAGCAGTAGCCTAACATGATATTAGTGGACGAATATTGAACTATCTCGTTTTTAGAGTCTCATGATCGTTTGTCCAATGGGGTCTCGTTAAAATGTCCATATTTTGATCTAAAAGTCTATGTTTTAGGCATGCGATCAGTCAAAGCGACTGGTGGATCGAGAAGCATGTTTTCACTTTGAAGTTGGTTTGGGTTATCTTTTCGGTTCAAAAATGGCTTGTTGTATGAGTTATTTTACATTTTTATCTTATTTCTAGTTAGTGTTGGATTTTGTTTGTGGCCAAGTTTTTGGTCTGGTATTTTGAGACATATTCGACTTTTGATTTTTTTATACTCATGTAATCTTAGGGAGATTAGGGTTATTGGATTTTAATAATCCCAACATTTATATATTGGCTAGGATTGATCGCAATTTAACAAATATTTACGGACACTCACAAATTTTAATAATCCCAACCTTTTTTTTATTAATCAACATGTTTAATTAGCTATCATGTGTTATTTCTCCATCAAGAGCACTATGTCTTTTTATGTGAAAGGAGCTTATAAGCGTAAATGAAGGCTTAGAAGTAAATTAAAACATATTGAAGCTACATAACTAATAGGCACTACTTGTTACGATCAGAAATTGTTAAACATATTTCAAAAACCTACTACATACCCACCATTGACTGATAGTTTTATTTATTGTTATCGAGTGAGATATTATGTACGTTCATTTTTTTTATAAATTTTAATGAAATTTACATTTTTTTAAATAATATTATTTATCGCAATTTAACATTTTCTTTAATTTTTATATTTTATTTCAATGTTTTTTTATTTATTTTTAATTAGTGGGCAGACTTGTTTGTTGCTACGAGGGTGAAAAAATTTGTAAGGTTACAATTAACATTTAAGCTAAGTGCAACTATAATCATGCAATTTATAAATTTACATTTCAAAGATTTTAAGAAGAAAAATAAAGAAAACAAAAACAAATTGTAAAATATCTTGAAACAACTTCGATGGTTTTACATCAGTGCTTCCATAATTTGTACAACATAATGCAAAACTCGGTTTAAAATAAAATTTTAAATAATAATGTATGGTTAAACATAAATATTTAAAAAATACAGTAATAAATTTAAGTTACCAAAATGACTTGTAAATACATAATTTCGTAAATTCATAATTTTGTAATCTCTTTAGTCATGTAGTAATGTTTTCAGATGCATATTTTATAATAGAATAAATCGCATTTAATATTTACACACTTAAATTACACATAAACGGGGATGTAGCTCAGATGGTAGAGCGCTCGCTTAGCATGCGAGAGGTACGGGGATCGATACCCCGCATCTCCAATTTTGTTTCAAACATTTTTTTGTTTTGTAACTTCTTACATTTGTTAAACAAAATATAACTGAAAATGTTGCAAATAAATATAATTATTATATTCTAGTGTATGAAACTATTTGGTTTATATCATGCGAGAGTAAGATAAGTTGTTTTACTAAGTACTGATTTTGAAGTCAAATTTTCTAGCTGGAATTGTTTTGCAAGCAAATGTTGATAAACTAACGTTAGTATTAAAGCATTTACAGTAGAGTCCTTAAAAGTATGTGAGTGTGTTTGGTATAATTATATGGAATAGTTTTAAGTGGTTGTGAGTGAAAAAGATAGAAAATGTTATTGTGGATTAGTATATTTGAAAAATCACTGTTCAATCCTTATAATTTTTTTAATATTTTTTAAAATGGTTGTGAGTGGAGGAAAAAGAAAAAAAGTAATAATAAGAGTATAAATTATTTAATTGAAAATGAAAGAGAATATATAATGATTTTTATTGTAATTATATGGATAAAGTTTTTTGTTTGTGTTTTAATATGGTTTGTTTTGGGTGTGAGTTCGAGATTTTAGGGTGAGGTTTTTTGTGAGTTTTTTGTATCTGGACATGTGTCTTTGATTTGTAGGGTTCATTGACGTTGTTTTTCTTTGGGTTCCAGCTTTCTTTCTTTCGTTATCGATACCCTGATGATTCTCGCTATTAAGGTTTGGGTTTTCTTTTTGTTTGCTCTTTTCGGAGCTTTGATTTTCGTCGATTTTCTATTTTGGACTGTGTCGTTTTCTTGTCGTTTTGATTTTTATATGGTGTTGTGCTTTGATTTAGTTGATGATAGGTTTGTTATCACCGAATTGTGAAATCAAATAATTATCTGATGATGTCTTATTAGATAATATAATTTCATGAGGTTGATTTAAAAAATTCACAAAGTTAATTAATGTTGATTTCATGTAAAGAAAATTTGTTTCAGACATACTCTCCACTCTCGTAATTATATTTTATGTTTAAAAAGTAGATCATGAATAGTGATTTTACTTTAATTTTATGCAGTGGTATACAAATAACTAATACTTTGGATACACAGATGAGTAGGTGACAAACAAACCAACCAAAAGTTAGACATGTATTTCATTGATTTTTTATTACTCTTAATATTCACATCTTATTTACTAATACTTCACGTGTTGTCTATCTAAATAGTTATTCACACTTGTCACTCTTAAAACTTTAATGGCTATATGCCCATAAAGACTAACATCATCATGTTCATTTGATGAAGGTTAACCATATGTCATTTTTATGTAGGATAATTAGTTATGTAATCTCACAACAAATGGCTTTACTAAAACATTTGTATAACAGAGCTTGTAGGGTTCGTTAACTAAAATAAATGTTAAGAAGTTAATCGCTAAAAAGGTAGGTTAGATTCAAATTATTTCATGGTTATGAATCATATAAAACGACACTCGTTGAAATGTAAAATATTTTTGTAATAGAACTAGGTCAGATCTTGGCCGGGCCGTGTCGAGCCCGGGTTGAAATTGAGTTTTGGTGTGAGAAGGCAAACCGGTTCAAAACCGTTGGGTTCTATCGCATTGCAATCGGGTTGAAACCGTTTGGGTTCAGGTCGGGTCGGGGCTCGGGTTTTTAGTGCACCTTTAATACTGGATATAATCACCATTGATCATGGCCTCATGGGTCAATTAGATATTTAGATTCAAGGTTGAATTAGCCGTTAGAGACTAAGTTTGGTCAAAAGCCCAGCCCATGTAATACATATATAATAGAAGCAATGTGGTTAAAAAATACATCTAACTAGTATTAGGCCTGATCTTGTGTCAAGTAGCACCGATAGCATACAATTACTAGTGACCACCAACATGAAAAAATCCGTATTAAAAAGAAATACAAACGAAAAGAATAAAAACGAATGAAAAATATGTGTAAAAACGTGGAATCACGTCGACGAAACTTACGACATATAAAACAATAAATAAGTCGATCTACTTGTAGCGCGTTACAACATGATTGTTAAATGAAGAAAAAATAAGAGTAAAAACATTGAACCACACATGCACATTATTGTAAAATATATAAAAGTATTAGCTTAGAATGAAAAGGTTAAAGATTTGAAAAAACAAATACAACCAATAAGCATATGATACAATCTATAATGCATGTAAAGGTTGAAAATTAGTATATATAATTAGTTTAATGTTTGATAAAATGCTTTTTGTATATGTTCACCGTTATGTGTCTCAATCTGCTTCTGATATGTTGAATTTGGCTAGGGGTGTTAAATAGATCATAATGACTATTGATAGGTTACACATGACATACATCAGTGTATTTTACATAAACATGATAATCACGTTAGACAAGTGAATTTCAATACAACACCTTTGTTTACTTTGAAATTTTTTATAATTATACTTTCTTGTAAAGGCGTGAACTAAAATCCACACCCTAAACACAAAAATATACAAATCACTTGCGCTCAAACTACAAAACCCAACCCCGTTTGCATTAACTTTCAAGCTTAGAGATAAAAAAACTTAGCTAGTTAAGTGTTAACTTAAAACACCTCTTCAAAACTTTGTAAAAATATAAAAGGGTCAAGTCACGATCCGTCACTGTTCACCAAGACCAACTCATATTATTAAAATTCGACCCCAACTCGTTTAAACTAAAATCAAACACTAAACTTAATATTAGGTTTGTTTTATGTTTTCTGTGTTATAGTAGAAATTCACATACTAAATACCAACTATAGAAGCATCTCTAATAGAAATGTTTTTAAATGTTTTTTAGGAGAGAAAAGATGATGTGGATGAAAGAGATGATATAGAAGTTTTTTTTAGAACATTAATTTTTAAGTATACGAAGGCAAGAGAGGAGAAAATATAGAAGAGAGAGATGAGGAAGGTAATGTAGATAAAAAAAAAGATATTTTTTGGTATTTTCTCACCTTTCCATTAGTGATGATCTAACCGTGTATATTTTCAATTGATGTTAACAACACTTATGCACTATTAGTTGTCATTTTATCTTTTTAATTAATTTTTTGTTATTGGTTTCCTTTTCTTTTTAACTTACATAAGGTTTCGGGGCACATACCTTTTATTATTATCTTATGTTAAAATTTCAAAATTCTACATTCTAAGAAAACATCTAACACTTTTACTTTTTAATGATAGATATTCTTCAAAGAATTTAGATAAAGAATGTTGAGAAGAATATAAGATTTGTTAAGGATAAACATGGTATTATATAAGGCAATATAAAATTAAATAAAACATTTAAGTATTTAAAAAGCAATAAATAATTAAAAATATCGGATTTTTTTGATTAAATTTTTTTTATTTTGGGCGAGGGATGGTATTTTCGTAATTATGGGCGAGTGATTCTGATAATCCCTCGTTGACTTAACGAGGGATCAAAGACACATCAACGAAGGTTCCACGTGGGCGAGAGATTATGCCATTTTCTCGCCGGGCACGTCCTTTTGGGCGAGAGATTCCCATAATCCATCACCACGTAAGCGGGAAATGACACATCACGAGTTCAGATTGATTGTTTTTTTACTTCAAATTTGACCGGTTATTTTGATAATTCGATTTGGTCAATCGATATTACTTTTTTTATCCTATATAACATTGTTTGAATTTAGTTTAGGGTAGGAGGTCATTTGTCAATTATGTTGAAATATATGATGGATCATGTGTTGATGACGCCATGCTGACTTTCCCTGAGTAATTAATTGTGATGAACAATCTGTATACCAATAAGAAGTGATCATACATTGTCAACACACTTTGAATATGCCATATATTAAAAAAAAACTCATTTCAGTGTATATATATATTTAGATTTTTAATGTACTTCTTATAAACATGTAATTTGTGGATAGTCATATAATTGTGAATATAGAGCACCTAGACAACACGTTAATACGATAAAAAGATAATGTTATGTTAATAATATGAGCATCCTAGAAAATATATGTTGTATGAGCATCCAATTATACTATGGTGAACAAGGATTATTCAACTGTTGGGTCACATTAGAAGTCTACTTACATTCGTTTCAACTTCTCTGTGAATTAAAATTTGAGGGGACATAAAACAAGAAGAAAATAGGACATCAAACAATAAAAAAGTGATAACATTAAACTCCGTGCAAGTAAACTATCATATTTTTCGACGTGTCAATAGACTTCCATCTAGTTTTTAAAATTTCAATATACATATGGTAAACGTATGTTTAACATATTTTTTTCGATACACATGTCACCGCTTCTACTTGAAAATTAACACGAGTTAAAGAAACTTAAACAAACTTCTAACAACACAAGACATAACCCAACCTCAACTTGTTTTGACTCATTTGTATAAACTCAAACAAGTGTTTTATAAGTTTGAAATCAGCTCATGCTCGTCTATTATTTAATGATTATATTTATATAATATTTATTTATGTATAACTATACTTACAAGTTACAAATTTTTGATATCATCTAATAGGCCCACCTAACGTGCCCGAAAAGTTGCTAGACCGGGCCCACGAAAAATCATCTACAAAATAATTAATCGTAATTTAATATAGAAAAACGAACTTTGTATGTGATTGAATCAACTCTAATCAAATATTGTATTACAACAATAATCAAGTGTGAGTCGTCATTTAGATAATAGTATAATACTTCATTGTATTAATAAAATAATTATTTAATGGATTTCTTAGGTACGTATTTTATATCTGTTTTTTGAATTTTTTATGTCTTTCATTTGATCAAATCTCTCAAAATATTTTATATGTGGAGCATGAACATGACCCGACCCGTAGCATTAGCATGCATAATATTAAAATATTAACGGACCATATTTTAGTTTATATTTAGAAAAAAACTAAAATATTAACACGCTTAACATCTACCTCTTAAATAATAAATCCATGTACGGTGTATTAATATGTATATTTTAAACATAATTTGTGATTAGTAATTGTTTATTCTTATAATTTAATTACTTTTTCTATTTTAGTTCTTTTAACTTATTTTTACTTGATTATTTTTATTATAAACTTTTGTTGATATACAAAGGTAGCTCTTTCCATAACTTTATTATAAGTTATAGGGTTAATACTTAAGGGCAATTGCAAGTATGCTTCTTTAAATTTGTAAAATTACATTTTTTTCTCAAATGATATTTAAAAATCATTGTACGTAAGTATTGAAAACTTTTGTTTTGAGGAAATATGTAATTTCGGGGTGCTTTTTGTATGAATGAGTCACTACTTTTGATATATTAACGTTTCTAAATTCTAAATCTATAAAAAATATTCATGAGGAAGTTTTGCAATTCAATTTCGATATATCAAATTTCATTAAACTGTTTACATTGCATGCACTTCTGAAAAATAACACCTAAATTACTTAGTATCAAAGTTTTTACGGTAATGTTTTCATATTTGTCCTTATAATTTAGCTAAACCATTTTTTTAAATTGCATTTATTTTTTTTATTTGTATAAAATTTTACTTTTTAATCCATATATATAATCCTTATAGTTTGTAATCAAGAAAATTATAAAGAATGAGATGGAATGAATTTTATTAAGCTTTCCTTCTATTTAAAAGATAATGATGATTATAATAACTTCAATATAAATGTTAAAAAATAATCGGACAGACCTAAGAATATTTTTTAGGGTTGATTTTCGGTTCTCTAGTATACCTCAAGTTGATGTTGAATTTTTCAGTTCTAGTCTGGTCCGATCACATAAGTTAAAGTTTTACATTTTGAAAAATCCAACGAAAATATTCTAAATCATTTTTTCCGTAGTATCACTTGATAATGATTCGGGTAACTTTCTTTTTTAAAATCTCTTTATAAGCCTTAATTTTAAAATCAACTACTATGTTTTGGTATATAAATAATCTATTGTTTTATTATTCATTTCGAAAGCAAAAGGAAAAAAAAAACTTTATCAGTAAAGTAAGACTTGTTTGCTCTGTACGGAGTACCCCATGGTTCCTTGAGTGTCAGCCGCAGAGAGGAATGCCATCAACTAGGGCGCTATTGGCCCCTAACCACTCGCTCGTCGGACGCTCGTCTCTATACCCTGCGGAGGTGAACGGAGTGAGTGTAAGCCCTCGTGCAACGACAATTTGGGTTTATGTTTCGGGGTTAGTATTAGTTATGATGCACCTCCTTTGTTTATTTATTATTTACGGCCTTTAAAACCGATTTTCACGAGTCTTAATATAGGTACCTATATTGATATTGAAATATATCATTATGTCTTAAGTTAAGATAATCATAGAATACTTTTCAACGAAAAAAGCAACAAAACAAGGAAACAAAACACAAAAAAGTCAATACAAGTGGGTTTTCAGATATAAAAATAAAATGCATCAATCAATTTTTTTAAAAATAAAACATCAATCTTGCTCTTTTGAAAACTCAAAAGATCAATCTTTATTTTCACGTTGGTCCTAAAAAAGAGTTATCAAATTTCAGACATGGAAACTCAAAGCCTCAATCTTTCTGTTTTCAACACTAAAAAGATCGATCATTTAGCTTTAGTTTCAATTATTTAAAAACATGATAGAAGAGAGAGAGCACATGACAGAAGAGAAAGAGAGCACGTAAAAAGATACAAACGAAAAACCTCTTAAATGATCATAGAAACTGTAGTTTTAAGAGCTAGCATTCTCCGACCGATAAGGGGTTAGTCAGGAGTCTTTTCCTCCCGCTCGGATGCGAATCACGAAACTTGACAGCTACAGACAAGACGATTATGATCAGAGTTAAGGGGGTGTATGAACAACCAGAACATATATGCTATAAATGTGTGAGCATATAAGACAAAAATGATCGAATTATATGCCAACACTTCGATTTGAATATGTGAACATATAAAAATAACCAGATGGAATCTATAATAAGAACATTTTAAAAAAACTTAGAGGTCTTGATTCGTAGCCGTTGGAAGCACCAAGCAGGAGTTGTAATTTGCTAATCTTTAGCTAAAGTCACAAATATTTTTTTTTTTGCAAAAAACATTTCGTGAGTAGTTTCTCTTCAATTAAAACTTTCAAGTAAGCTTTTAGACTTATGAAATGCTTGATTAGTTCATCAGTTAACGAGAAATAATTAAGCTTTTAATTAACTAAACATGTAGATTTAATACAATGCTAAATCCAACCCGAACTCAAAACTTAAACCAACAACCTTTGATCAAGATTTAATCTAAGAATTTATCTCCTATCTATTGCCACTATAAGTCTATAACCCACCCCACTCTTTTTGAAAATATTTTTGTACTAATATTATAATTTTCCAATTTGGTCATAGTGTCTTTGAACAAGTCGGTCCTTTTTAAAGATTTCGAATCTTTTTGGAGTACTAGACATAGCTATGTGGTGCCTGGTGGTGGGTGCTTTTATACTCAACATTATACCTCATACAGTTTTCACCCTCACTTGAACACTCTCTCTCATTCTAATTTTATATGTGATCTCAATCTTCTTTTGTTTCTACAAATCAATTTTATAAAAAAAGTTGTCATCTTCTTTGAATAATCTGAACTAGCCCTTTTCAGTCATCATTTAAAACCTACTTTTGTTGGAATTTGAGGGTGTTTTGTGGTGTATGCAAGTAAAAAGAACTCATCTTTCTTCACTTTCCATCATCATTCTCAACTGGCTTTTGTTACTTGCATCTAATTTCTCAATCTTGAGCCATAAAATCTCTCCAAAAGTGGGAAAATTTGGATCTTGATCAAGGGTTTTGTTACTTTCATCTACTTCATCAATCTTGAACCATAATATCACTTCACAAGTGGGAAACTTTGGATCTTGATTTTAGGGTTGATTGATGGTATCCTGTATTCTTGATTAAGGGTTTTGTTACTTTCATCAAGTCAATCAATCTTGAACTACAAAATCACTCAAAAAATGGAAAATTTTGGATCTTGATTTTAGGGTTTGTTTTGAAAGATGAAATCTGGTGAAGAAGAAGGTGTAAAGGTGGAGTCTTTACAGGTTATGAACTCAAAGGGGATCAAAAACAACAACAACAACAACAACAAGATAAAGAAGAGAAGTGATCAAGATTTTGTTGGGTGTTGGAATAAATGGGGATTTATTGGCAGCTGTGTGTCTTCAAGATCCAAAGTTGATAGCTCCACCAGTGGCATCAGTGGTCAATTTGGTAAATTTCTTCCCTCTGTTATTTTAGCCATATTCATAAATTATGAAATATGTTTTATATAACTTGGGTGTTCATAGACTGTTAAACCAAAGAAAACTTTACAGTTTGGTTTGCTGCTCTTGAAAACTGTAATATGCTTTAAGAACTTGTTCAATTCCATGTTTCTATTTCTATTTCTGTTTTTGTTTTTGTTTTTTATTTTTAATTTAGAGATAAAAATGAGTGCTTAATTTGGACCTTTCTTTGGTACCTAATAATGATTTTTTTGGGAAATCCTAAAAAGAGAATGCTTTGTATGGTATGCAATGAGACACTACTGTACTCAAATAATTTGAGTTTGACAAATTTACCCCCAAAATATGTACTCTTTTGTCTTATCTTGTAGTGAGAGAGTAAAATTGACAAATTCAAGTTTTGTCTTTTCACAAGCAACTCTTGTAAAGTACTTAGAATCATATAATCAACTCAACTCAACAAAACTTTGCAGGATTTGTTGTTTGGATGCATTATTTGTTTATAGTTAGTGATAATATATGAAGCTGTGATAATCACATAATAAGTATTTTATGTCCTTAGTAAATTCTGATTAACTTAAAAGTTCTAGGCTGATGATAGATGTTTATAAATCGTTAAAATTGATCGCGTTCAAACTGAAGTACTGAAGTAAGGTTGACTGGTTTTGGTCAGTTTGAGATCTATGCGGTTCGGTTTCAATGGTTTGGTTTTTTACTAGTCTGACTGACCGATGGTTCGAAACTTAGGATCCACACCATGTAATAGGACATATTGTTTAGCATATCATTTTCATTTTGGAATACACAATTATGTATATCATACTATATTCATGAACCATCATTTTCGAAACTTAGGATTTTAAAACACAAACAAATGATTTTAAAAATGTAAAGAAAAAAATCTATTAAACTCGCCAAACAGTCAAAACTGAACCGTCAAGCCGCCAAAAACATCGATCTGGCTGACTAACCCAACCAAACCAGTTAGATTTGTCGGTTTTAAAACTGTAATTAATTTTTTTTATACATACAATGCTTGTCTTAATTGGCCAAACCAGACCATAAACATCCCTAATAATAACCCCTAAATCGGTTACTCTTAAACCAATTGTTTAACCTCTAATTAACCAGATAACCAAATGATCTACTTATTTATGCCAAACAGTCTTTGATATTGCAAGATTACATATACAATCTAACAACTATCATTTGTCATTGCAGAAACTAAGCCAACTGCTAATGCTAGCAAAGATCAACCTGAGATCCCAACAGTCTCCCCAACCACCACAAGCAACCGTGAAAACAACAATTTGTCACCATTAAAGCCTGAAGAAGAACTCAAAGTCGCTTCCCGCCTTAGGAAATTTGCATTTAATGATCTTAAGCTAGCAACAAGAAATTTTCGGCCCGAGAGTCTTCTTGGTGAAGGGGGTTTCGGGTGTGTTTTCAAAGGATGGGTCGAAGAGAATGGAACCGCACCGGTCAAACCAGGCACCGGGCTAACTGTTGCTGTCAAAACACTGAATCATGATGGGGTTCAGGGCCATAAAGAGTGGCTGGTTTGTTCTTTTCAAATCTTTATTTTTTAGAGTTAAATATGATTTTCATCCCTGAGATTTTATAGAAATTGCCATTTGAGTACAAAAGTTTATATTTTTCCGTTTGCATTCAAATGTTTTACAAAAATTGCCATTCGAATCCATTTAACTACTTCTAATTAACACCATTAACGTTTTCCGTTAAATTTCCTACATTAGGGGTCTTTTTATCAAAACATTTACAAAATAAAAAATCAACTCTACGTGAGGGTCTTATACATTCAGTCTCGGTTGGTAATCATTATTGAGATTTGAATCCACCTATTAGATAAAATAAAATATAATGATAACCATCTAAAAGTGATAACTTTATAAAATATACACCACAAAAGAAATATATAAATAAACTAGCTTGCGCATTTAACAAAACTTAAGAAGCTTCGATAAATGCATAAAACATTTCACGTGGTTGGTTTTTTATTTTGTAATCGCTTTGACTAAAAATCAGCATACGTGAAAACTTTTATGCCTTTAGTCTCTTTTGGTTATCTATATTTTATTTTACTTGGTAGGTGGATTCAAATCGCAATGGTGATTATCAAAGGAGACCGAACGTTTAATCATTAATTTTTTTTACCTAATTGGTGGATTCAAATCACAATGGTGATTACCAAACGAGACCGAAGGCATACAACCCTTCATGTAGAGTTGATTTTTATTTTTTTAATTGTTCTGACAAAAATACCCCTAATGTAAGACTTAATGGAAACGGTGTTAATTAGGAGTAGTTAAATGGATTCAAATGACAATTTTTGTGAAATATTTGGATGCAAATGACAAAATTTAAACTTTTGAACTCGAATGACAATTCAATAAAATCTCGGGGATGAAAAATGCATTTAAATCTTTTTTGTTTTAAATAAAAAAAAGCTTAAATTCTTGTTTTGTGATCTATTATGGCTTTAAATTCTTAAAAAAGTCGCGATTTTGGCAGGCAGAAGTGGATTTATTGGGTGATCTTGTGAACCCAAATTTGGTTAAACTGATTGGTTATTGCATTGAAGACGATCAACGGTTGCTGGTGTACGAGTTCTTGCCTAGGGGGAGCTTGGAGAATCACTTATTTAGAAGTATGTTATTTCTTAATCTTTTGATCATATGTTTTACTTCAAAAGGGTGTTTGGATGCAGGTTTGAAAGTGATTATATGATATTCATTGATCCTAATCACATAATTAGTTTATAACCACCCTAGTAAAAATGTTTGAAACCAGATTAAAACGGTTAAAGATGCAACATTTTACCCTTAGATAATCAGTTGGTTCTTATCTTTTACGGACATTTTGTTGTAGGATCATTGCCTCTTCCGTGGTCCATCAGGATGAAGATCGCGCTTGGTGCTGCTAAGGGTCTTGCGTTTCTTCACGAAGAAGCAAAACGACCTGTGATTTATCGTGATTTTAAAACCTCCAACATTTTGCTAGATGCAGTATGTCATGCTGATAATTTTAATAAGTTTTACTTTCGTGTATCGTTCTATGTCTAATAATTTGTTTTGTCAGGAATACAACGCCAAACTTTCTGATTTTGGTCTTGCTAAAGATGGCCCGGAAGGTGATAAAACTCACATATCTACACGGGTCATGGGAACTTACGGTTACGCAGCTCCGGAATACGTGATGACAGGTACATTTATATTTTATGTTGCAGGTCTGGTTGGGTTGATCTAAATTACTTTTCATCTAAGTTGACCCGTTAGAGATAAAAGATAACCTGAATCAACCTTATGGAAGTAAACGTGTTAAAAAGCAATCCTACTTTAAGCAAGTGCTGGAAAAATCGGATTAATGGGCGAGGAATCGGGAATCGGAGGGCAAACTTGCCGATTTCATGTAATCGGAGTCAATAATCGGTAATCGGTCAACAGTGGTAAAATTCTGGTTGGGTTCCGGCAAGGTTCCGGCCGGATTCCGAT
The DNA here is from genome assembly GCA_025506515.1 of Flaveria trinervia. Lineage (NCBI taxonomy): Eukaryota > Viridiplantae > Streptophyta > Magnoliopsida > Asterales > Asteraceae > Flaveria > Flaveria trinervia. The sequence continues at coordinate 893,992 of CM046446.1, forward strand.
GAGATTCCGGAGGACTTTCAACAAATCCTGCAAAAACTTGGAAATTCCGGCAAAAATCTTGAAAATTCCGGCCATATATGTGTATTTATACATAAAATTGAATTTTTTTTATTAATTACATATTAAAATGTGTGTATTTATATATAAAACTACTAATTATATATGAAAATTCCGATCCGATTAATCCCTAATCCCTACCTCACCGCCCGACTAGCGCCTAGCGATTTTTACAACATTGCTTTGACTGATTTAAAGTTCTTTGGTTCTGTACAAATTTAAAGTTCTAGCGAAATCGGGAACTTATTATTGTGCACCGTGTTTGTGTTGTGTTTTGTTTTAGGACATCTGAGTTCAAAAAGTGATGTTTATAGTTTTGGTGTTGTATTACTTGAAATGTTGACTGGGCGGAGGTCAATGGACAAAAAACGACCAAACGGGGAACAAAACCTTGTTGAATGGGCCCGCCCACAGTTAGGAGAAAGGAGACGGTTTTATAGGTTAATAGACCCTCGGTTAGAAGGCCATTTCTCAATAAAAGGAGCCCAAAAGACTGCACAACTCGCAGCCCGTTGTCTTAGCCGTGACCCGAAAGCCCGACCCTTAATGAGCGAAGTTGTTGAATGTCTTGAGCCTTTGCCAGCTCTCAAAGACATGGCGGGCTCATCTTATTACTTACAGACCGTTCAACCTGAACGGGTCGGGTCCAGTCCGGACCCGACCCGAACTGTTGTTGGGTCGTTTTCAAGAAACGGCCAACACCATCCACGAACCCTCTCAATACCTAACGCTTCGCCACGTCATCATCAGTCTGTTCACAATTCACCAAAACCTTCACCAAAACCGACGGGAAAGCAATAACAATGTGTTGGATTGTGATGTTGTACCTCCTTTTCAAAGTGTTGTAATTTATGATATGAACACGCGTTATGTTAATATAGCATGTTAATCGATCGCATCTAAACAACAGTTTTTAGCTTGCTTCTTGACTGTGGCGATCCCCTTCTTTGTATGTCTTATTCCCAAATTGTAACACGTTTATGGGCTTCGGGCTCACGACTTGCGGCTCGGTTTATGCAACTCATGCGCTAATGTGTGGGGCTGGGCAGGGTGGTGTTGGCCCGAGTTTCAACTGTAGTTAACGGGTCTAGATAGCTAGTGTTGGGTTTGTTTCGATGGCCTAATGGATTCATGTTAAAATAGCTAAATTCTGTATATTTGTGTGACAATGAGGATCAAAAGGAAAGGAGAAATTTCGTATGTTTAGGAAACAGGAGTGAAACAATAACACCTATAATTATATCATTATCGTTATCATTAATTTTAATTTCATTAAGATTGAAAATGGTTACACACGTATCGCTAGTAGAGACGATCAAAGAAAAAAGAAAAAAAGTGATTTTCTTACAATTTGTGGGAAGTGTATTATGTCGTTGATCTCACTATTTTAATGGTTTAAATTGGGGCGATGGGAAAATCGTATATAACAAAAAGTATAAACTAATCTTGTAAGTAAAATATCTTTCATATACTTTATTGATTTTAAAAAAATTATATCATAGATGGATAATATAATTATAAAAATAATTTGACATTTCTAAGTTTTAAGGGTTTCAAATATCGACGTATTATGGTAAGAACAAGGTCCAATCTAGTTACAATGGTTACTTATACATATTACAATGGTGCGTTTAACATTACAATAGTGATTATAAAACAAACGCAATGATACGTTTAACATCAAAATAATTTGTCCAAGGCATGAATGATTTTATGTTACTATAATTACGTCTAAAACCACTTATTATTATTTAATAATTTAATAACCGTATATATTGCTTTCTTCAAATAAAGGGTCATATATTTTTTTTGAACGATAAATATACGACCATGCTTCAGAGGATAGGTGTTATCTAAATTGGGCTCATCTATCCGTTTCCCAGTTGGGACCGCACCCCTAACCCTTACAGGAGAAAATTTATTGCTAAGAAAACTCACTGGTTCAACTTTGAACATATTGCTCAAAGTAAGCCTTGAACTCATAACTTTCTTTTATTTACATATTATAAATATTTTATCTTGATAAGTTAAACTAAAAATCATTAGTGAATGGTTGCCTTTTTTATGCTAAGGGGTTTTCAATTGATAATAAATGCAACTTATAAATGAGGTAAGGGCTAGTGTTTTCTGTGTGGGGCTACTGCATTTCAGAAGTGACTGTAGATGACATTTTGAGGATGAACTTCAAAGAGAATAATAATTGCTATATACATATACATACATAGTGCATACATACACACATGTATGTACATACAAATATTTGTGTGTGATAATGAGGATAAAACAAAAAAGAAATTTTTTTGATGGTTAAGATTGTAAATAAGAGTCAGTATTTGTTTTAAAAAAATATTATAGTTTAAATCTTGACATGATAAATTAAAAATAGTGTAAATTAAAAATAAGAGCACAAACCTCGAAAACCAAGACAATAAACAAGCGCTAGTTTCAATCTCAAAATTAGATTTTCCGTATGCACAATTAAAGGCATGTGTATATATGTATATGTTTATATATGCACACATACACATAGAAAGATATAGAAAGACTCGTAACTTTATTGACGATATGTTGATAAAAAACTTTGTGATCGCTCTAGTAACCCTTGTAAAAAAACCCTAAAAGCATTAAAATAAATCGAGATACATATGAAAGAAAACATACTAAATCAATAAAACTTAAAAAAACAAGACAATTCATCATGTCACAAACTAAGTTGAATACGGTTTGCAACTTGTACTCAACTTTAGAGCATGTGATATGCTAGTAGACTCATACTCAAGTGCGTACCACGCGACCCCTGCGTGACTACGTGAGTGTTTCATTTGATGGGTTAAAATCTTTGACAATTATTCACTTATTTCAACAATAACTTTTAACAGCCGGAACAACCATCAACATGAACTCTTTCAACAGTAACTAAAACTTAGTTTTTACTGATGTTTTCTTTTATGTAAGGAATCATCAAAACGATTAAGTAGAAAACCCAACTTTTCATGAAATATTATGTTAACTTTGTGTGTGTGTGTGGTGTTGGGGGTGGGGGTTAAACCATTGCTAGTTATTCAATTACCTTAACAAGAATTTTTACTAGCTAGAACAACCATCAACATGAATAACTGTCACTTAGTTTCTACTGATGATTGATGTGTTAATACTGACTCAGTTAGTGCTAGTCATTAAGTTATTGTTCAATTGTTCATGATTTGTTATCATTGATAACTAGTTACTAGTGACGAGTTATCATTGATCCCATTTATCATTGATGGATAATGTTGTTTATCTTCGTTACCACATGTGATCATTTTCAGATGACTTTTCACTGACAATGTAATTTTAAAACAATTCAATAACTTTTAAGTAAGATATAATAAATTTTTACTACCCACCAACTAGATAGCAAGGCCCCCATGAGGGGCGTCATCCTCGGAGGCTCAACCGTTTGGACCCGGGGGTGATGCCTCTTTGAACATCAAGTGAGGGGCAAACTCCTTAATACTTTTGAGGCTCGACCATTTGGACCCAAAGGTTATATATATTTTTTACTTTTGTATTAAATGAACCAACTAAATTAAAATTATTCAGTGACACCAAAATTACCAATAAAGTTTAAATATGTGAACTAGATTCCACGTATAAGTTATAACTAGAATTCACATGCGAAAACCAATACTAGAAATTATTTCACTACACAATATATCCTGTGTACCAATTAAGCTTTATTTTTGAAATTATTTAACCACATATCTTTCAAATTCAAAACTAAAGAAAAAAAAGAGCTTAGAAGAGCATACACTTATTGAGGTTTGCGTTTTGGGTTGATAGTTGTTGAACAAAAGAGCATAGAGCTCTTGAGAGGCTATCTTGAAACATAATTATTTTGCAGTCACATCAACGTAAACGTTACATGACTTTGTTTTTCTTTTCATACATTGTAATCTAATGTTATTAATTATTGTTTTCTCTAAAAGTAATATGCATTTATATTCTAACAAGTATAAAGTTATATGATAAATAAAATATAAAAAATACTAATGTTCAAAAAGATTTACGTGTTCTTAGAATATATATTTATCTTGCCATATTAAATGTAAAACAAGTGTAAGAAACTTTTGTCTAACAACTTTTCTTACTTTTAGATGCCGTTACAAAATTATAAACTCATACTATATTTGTAATGATAATTCATTAATAGTTATTAGATTATAAGACCATCAGCTAAGTGTAAAAATGTAATATCATTCTAACATATCCATACATGAATAACACCAACATAAGAATGTTTCATATCCTTTTGTTATTATCTACTCCTATGATTTACTGATACCTATAATAGTTTTTGACATTCAACCTCTCAAAAAAAACAAAAAAGTTCCATCATATTAACGCTAACAATAAAAGAAAGTTATAATACTATTTTGACCTAGTATAATGATTAGGACTGCAAACGTATATGAACGAGATCTTGTTCGTGTTCGTTTATTAAAAAAATAACTTGTTTATGATAGTGAATACTTACCGAATGAGATTTCTAGTTCGTGTTCGTTTTATTAAGGAAATTAATCTGTTCACTAACATAAACGAAACAAACGAAGACAAACGAACACACAAATATTTATGAATATTAATGAACACAAATGAAATTTTCTAAAACAAACAAATACAAACCATCATATATTAATTTTGTAAGAAAAATCACAAACATTATATAACACCCACCAAAGATAAATAAACACTTAACATAATCATCTCAAACATAACTTTTAAACGAACGAACACAAACGAAAATTAACGTAAACATTATCAAATGTTCACAAACATAAATGAAGAAACACAATCTCTCCAATCTCTATTTATATTTGTTTGTATAATTAAACGAACAAAATCTCATTATTCGTTTTTATTCATTGATTAAACGAATAAACATACAATTTGTTTACAACCTATAAATGATATGATTTCTAACTTTTGAAGAAGTATAATTAACTTTTGAAGAAGTATAATGTTATTCTCAACTCTCAAGAAATACAAATATATATCGTAAATATAACTAAAACTATATCGTAAATATAACTAAAACTATATCATCCAATTTATCATTAACACTTCTCATCAGTAGTTTCCAACACACTTTACCTTCTTCCAGTTCTAAAGCATTCTTCACTAATGGCACACAAGCGGCCTCCTTCCTTCTTCAAGATCTTGCTCGATGCATCAGCACCTCATCTGGTATTCACTCATCTTCTTCACACACCCAATTTTCTTTCTTTCTATATGTAATTTCGATCATGAAATCGTTCAATTTTGCAGCCTTTGCCCCCTGATTTTGTCACCAGACACTTGCAGAACAAAATCCCCAAAAATCCCATCATCCGATCTGCAATTGGAGGGTATTCATGGCGGTTGAAGATCAAAAAGATCGGTGAAAGCTACTGCTTTTCTGATGGGTGGTGCAGTGTGGTTACAGATATCCAGCTGGGGTTTGGGGATTTTCTTGTTTTTCGATTCGATGAGAATTCGGTGTTCAAAATGTTGGTGTATAGTCCCAATGGATGCGAGAAAGATTTCCCCCCTAAAATCGATCACGATATCGGCGATGTTGATGAAGATGATGATGATGATGAAGTTGTTGAAGACGCTGATGATGATGAAGATGTCGTTGTTGAAGATGTTGTTGAAGTCGAAGAAGACGAATTGAAGATGAAGATGATGAAGAAGATGAACTAGAGTATGAAGAAGAGGAAGAAGACGATGAAGAAGATGAAGACGACGACGGTGGTGCTTTTATCGACGGTGATGATGGGGATCCTTGCTTTACGTCTATCATCTCTCAAACCCACAAAAACGTGCTAGTAAGATTATCATTATCATCATCAAGATTCATTCAATTGATCAGATTTTTAGCTTCTGAAGTGATAATTTTTGGGTATTTGTTGTTATTATCAGCGGCTGCCGGTGGAGTTTACAGAGTTGGCCGGTATTAATGGCGAAGGGGCCTTAATGTTGAAGAATCTTGAGGGAAAAGAGTGGGAGACGATGGTGGAAAAATGGAATCAATCGGAAAAATATTGTGTTTCATCGGGGTGGGATGTTTTCCGGCGAAGTAATGATCTGTGTGATGGAGATGAATGTATATTTAAGTTTATTAGTAGTGAAGATAAGCTGTTGTTAGCTAGAGTGACGAAGAAGAGAAGGCCGGTGAAGCAGTTGCAGACTTCCGGCAAAGCTCCGGCGACTGTGAAGAAAAAGAGTGGGCTGCTGGAGGAATATTCCGGCGAAGCTCCGGCGACTGTGAAGGAGAGTGGGTTGCCGGAGGAACATTCCGTTGAAGCTCCGGTGAGTGGGTATGTGAAGAAGAGAGAAGAGGGTGTGAAGGAAGTTGTGAAGAGGGAGTTAGAGTTGCCGGAGGGAGAGTCCGGCGAAGTTCCGGTGGTTGAGAAGAGGAGAGGGGGCGGCCGGCGCGTGGTGGTGGTGGTGAGGCGGTGGGAGAAGCTCCGGCGAGTGAAGTGGTGAAGAGGAGGGTACAGCCGAAGAGGAACTCCGGCGAAGATCCGGCGGTTGGAGGTGGAAAGATGACGAGGGGGCGGGCGGCGCGTGAACGTGGTGGTGGTGTGAAGCCATCTGGGAAGACTCCGGCGAGTGAAAGTGCGAAGAGGGGGCGGGCGGCGCGTGGTGGTGGCGTGAAGTCCTCCGAGAAATCTCCGGCGAGTGAAGCTGTAAAGAGGAATAAGAGAAAACAGCTTCGGCGAAATTCCGGTGAAACTCCGGCGATGAAAGTTGAAAAGAGGAAGAGGGGTCGGGCGGCGCGTGAAGATGGTGGTGGTGGTGTGGGAAGTTCCGGCAAAACTCCGGCGAGTGAAGCTGTGAAGAGATCACGTGGAAGGCCACCTAAGCAATGACGTGGCAGGCCATCTAAGTAAAAATGACGTGGCAGGCCATCTAAGTAAAAATGACGTGGCAGGCCATCTAAGTAAAAATGACGTGGCAGGCCATCTAGGCATAAATGACGTGTTATTATTAACTTATAAATTTTGTTCGACTATTCTCAAGTGTTTATTGCTTCTAATATGATATACGTATGGGGTAATTGTAGGAGATTATATATTTTGTTTAACACTAGATGGATAGTTATCGTTATGAATTTGTATGGTGTTATTAGGATCTTACACTAATGTTTTATGTGTTACATCAAGAAAAGAGTAATATTAATGACTTATGTTAATCCTTAGAGTGGAACCACTTGAAAGACATTTCGTGAAAGTAATACCACCTCAGCAAATGACAACAAATTAATTTATCTGGCGATTAACATGTACTAAGTTATGCACAGTGGTAAGAGTTTGATTCTACTAGCAGACGTTTGGTGTTTGAATCTGGTTTGCTTTTAACCTTGATGGCGACTTGACTTATGTAGTTTCTAAGATATTGTTCCAGAACAAATTTATGTCCTTTTATTTGAGTCGATATGAATTTTCTTTCTCCCTGGAGCTTCGGCTGACATTGTTCGTTGAAGGCAAGTCCTGCGATTATGCCCGGGTTTCCCACAAATACTGCAACAGGGCTGTTTGAAACTTTTTCTTCAGATTCAACTTTATTGTCTTTATTGCATCTTCTTTTGTTATGACCCTTTTCACCACATAAGCTGCATCTGAACCGTCGATCTGTTGAATCTTGATCAAGATCTGGACAGTAATGTCTTCGGTGACCTTCTCGACCACAATTTTTGCAGAAAAGGTCACTCCTACAGTTGACAGAAATTAGTGAACAGCTTCAATTTTTTTGTTCTGTTATATTTCAGATGTTTGATTTGCATTGTTTGCCTAAATATGACCTACTTAACCCATTTATATAAACAAGTCAAACAGGTTGTAATCAAATCGTAAACGTGTTATGGGTTCGAGGGTTGTAAACTTGTAATAAATGGGTTTAACGGGTCATTACCCGGTTTAACTAAATGGGTTTGACAGGCCACACTGTTTGATTAAACGAGTTAAACATGTCAACGCAAACACGACCAATTTAATTTAAATGGTTAAATATAACAACCCATAATCGGATTAGTTTCTTGTCAAGTTTATGATGTGTTAGAAATTGCCACCCCACGTTTGAAATGCTATTTTTTATAAAACAAACAGGATACCTCTCATGGAAATGCTTCTCTTGAGCCGGTTTTCGGGATCACTAAAAAAGGCTTTCATGGATTCTGAGGCATGCTTTCTTGCATCAGCAGACCCTTTAGCTTTCTGCAATGCAACCCATAACAATTAGGGTTTAGGGTTTAGGGTTTAGGGAGTGGGCTACAATCATTTAAAGAAAAGAAACTAATAAGACAAAACGTGGTCATTAAAACCTTGATTGCAGCCACTCTTTGCGCACGGAGCTCGGGATCAGCATGGATGATTTTCATTCTATTTGTAAACAATCCAGTTTTGGCATTGAGGCTCTGCAATCACCCAACTAAAAACACAAGATTAAGTTGATGATCCAGTGAGTCCTCTGAAATTCTCTTTTAAATCATATTATATGTAAAAATTTAAATAATTTGCAAGGAAAAAAACAAACTTGCTTTCAGAGATCTACTAATCTTCAAACAAACTTCTGGGGATGGAGACCCGTATACACGCTTTGATTTTTTCCTTGCTGATAATTTTATTTCAAGATTGTCCACTTCATCATCTTCCTTTACTTTCAATGGAGAACTGAATGCAAAAGTATACATGATAAATGACTTGTTTTGGGCTGTAGTTTAGTGTTTTGGGCTGTAGTTTAGTGTTTTGGGCTATATTTTACTTCTAATGGGTCAAATGGGTAAACACTAAAACTTAGATAAAAATGAAATGGGTCGAAACTCGAAAGCAACATGAAGCTTATTTTAGTGCTTACAATCTAGTAGATCACTTTATTCAGGAATAATAGATTAACATTATGGTTTTCTAGTCATTCTTAATACATTTTGGCACACCTTAAACTACTCTTTCTGACCCAAACCGTTTCAACCTGTATTAGTACGAAGATTCATTTTATTATTGTAACACTATGGTCTTTGTAATCATAACCGAGGCATTAACTATTTACAAAATAAGTTCAAAAAATGGACAAAAATAGTTCTCTGATTAACCCAGTGTATTTCCAGATATATTAAAAGTGACCCATCTCAACACAACCTGGTTTTGACCCATTACCACCCGTCCGCTTAACTTGCAATCTCTAGAGATATATTAAGTCAGTCAAAGCAAGATAGAAGATGATACATTGACCGGGCTTTCTCCCATGGCCGTTCATCAATGGACTCTTCCCAAATTACACATTCTCCCGAGCATTGATGACATGTCACCATACCCTGCAATCATCATTTCACCATCAACAGTTTTCGTTTGTGGGTTACGATAATATAAGATGTGGGTCATGGGACCAACAATAGGAACAATGGAAAATTATAAAACTTACTGACCTTCCCATTACATTGTGAACAATCTAATCTTGATCTTTCAATACAACACATTTTGCAAGGGGTGTAACCCCTTCCCCTGCAACTTGGGCAAGGTAATTCTCTAATATACTGACCATTTGGTCCAAACCATGATCTTGGAGTAGGACTACTTGAAGGAGGTCTCCTGAAATTGTTACAAATTAAATACTTGGTGCTAAACTTTTAGTTGAAAACATGTATAGTAATGGTATTTGGCTTAGGTTTCAGGATAAACATTCTATTAATTGAAAGTTGCACAAGATTAAGCAGAAATGATGTCATTAGTTGACACAAAGCAGAAGCACAAAGATAAAAAGATAAAAGAAAAATACTTTATAAAGGAAATGTTGATGATCTATTGATGAAATAATTACTTAATTAGTACATCATATATAACCAAATCCTGAGAAACTGAGATTGAGAACCTAGAACTGATAATAGACTAATAAAGGCGTGAATTAATAACATCCACGATTCACGCGATAACAAATGAAACAAAATCAATTAAAGTGGCTAAATTTGGGGGAAATCGTCTAAGTTGAAATCGAGCTCCGGATGAAGAAATGTGGTTATGAGCATAGGGATCAGTCAAACCACCTATGACTGTTTGTCACACAGTCCGGCTCGTTAAGCAGCTTAAGCCGTTTACATCCTTACTTAAGGCCGTGTAACTCAAATAGATAAAAAATTATGCACATTTTAAGTCTAGCCCTTCTCTAGCCAACTTACTTTTATCCTCGATCCAAATTCTAATCTATCAACCCTTGGATCGACTCCATATCATATTGTCATTAACAAACATCAAACAAATTCGACTAATAGCCAAAACTCATCTACACAACTGTGTAAAAAGTTGCAATTCTGTTGTACACCATTATAGCATTGAGATCAAGCTACTAAAAGTCATGAGTCATCTAATCACAATAAGTTTTTGACTAAAAATTGACCGTCTAAAAGAATCCAACTATTAGTAGTCAAAATCGGCATCCATCTCAAATATTGAGATAAATCTCAATCAAACGACCAAAAACTGTAGCACCATACAGAAGCTGCAGATACAAAAACCTTAACCATAGACATAAATCATCACACTGAAAAGTGCTAGGTTGATTTCATATCAAAAGTGATTGCAATTACAGGAGGAAGAACAGTGATTTAGAATCAAACAAATTAGGGCTTTTGAATAAGCGAATACCTAAGTTGCAAATCGGCGGAAACTCCGAATAGATCTTCTGAAGGATCATAATCCATCTACAATCAATCAATCAATCAATCAAAATCAGTCAATCATCCGATCAATCAATCTACGATGATATCTGTATATATATTAAAATAAATATAGAGGTTGATTTCAATTGCCTCGGATTTTTTGGGTTTAGGTTTTGGAGAAATGTAATCATCGTTGCGAGAGGAACAAGCGATTAAGGGACCAAAAGTGAAAGAATTCTTCTTTTTCCGGTGTGAGAGTTGCCAATTTCTGAAGTTCTTGTTTGTGTGGTTCGATTGAGGGGCAAATGTTCGAAATGAAGAACATGTGTATGACGCCATTGGAGATGGAGATCAGTTGCAGAGGGGATTTGTAGCTGGATGAAGAAGATGAAGTTGTTTCAAACGTTTGTGTGGACGTAAAAGATACAACTAAAATGTTTTTTTTTTCCAAACATGTAGCATCTATTAGTGCTCGTTTCACCGTAACAACGCGTTGTTAAAATCTAGTTATAATCGTAATAATCATGGACTTTTTATAATTATTTTAATTACTTAATATAAATGAATAATTATAAAACAAAATGAAATTGTTAAAACTTTAAACCATCAACCAATATAAACGTGTGTTTTCAGTTGATTCAATTTGTCCGATTTAGGTTGTCATTTTTTAAAATCTTAGTTAAACGTTCAGTTCATAATTCTTATTAGAACAACCTAAACCAGATCATGAGCAGGGGCGGAGCATAGTTGGGAACCGGGGGGGTCTCTTTTTCTCGCCGGTAATGTAAAATTTTGTTCGGTAGTGTAGTTTTTTATATATAATTTGAGTTCGCCTCCATAAAAAAATTAATCTCGCCTCCGTCCTCTTACAGGAGTGTTCAAACTCCGCCACTGATCATGAGGACAATGACGGGCTATTTTCTTTAATAAATGAGTGAGAAACTCATGAGAATTAGTCACATATGTAATGTTCATTTCTATCTCCTACTAGTCGACATAAATGTTTATATCTTTCTCATGGTTTCACTTAAAGTATACGAAATAAATATAAATGCTTGTGTCTTTCGGATGCTTCTATAAGTCTATTAAAGGTATGTGAATAAATTTCATGCCACTTATATTTACGTATAATCATAATAGATTATAATATATTAAAAAAACCAAAACTAGTTGATGTAGTTTGATCATATTATAAGTTTGGTCTTTAGATTTTAAAATTACAAATTTAGTCTAAACATTTAAAAGTTTGTTGCAAATTTAGTATCCACCGTTAGTTTTTAACAATCAGTGAACTAAATACACAATATAGTCAAATCATAGGGACTAATTGCACAATTTTCTAAAAAAATCATATACAAAAAAAATAAATTTAAATGATTCAAATAAACGTTAATAAAGAATTCAGTTAGTTATCGTTAAAAATTAGAATAAAGGTTAAAAAGTTAAACCAACTTTAAAAAGTAAATGAAAGTAACAATAAAATACATATAAAAATAGAAAAAGAGAAAATGAAAAGTATGCTTACATTTTTTTATTATAATTATTTCTCACAAAACTCATATGTCATGTTTAAATCGAAAAATACAAAAATATTGTGAAACTATAAATCCAAAAAACGAAAATGAAATCAAACCACTTTTTATATTTTTAACTTTAATATGATTTTTTCAATATTTATTTGAATTTTATAAATGTTTATTCGATGGGATTTTTAATTTTTAATTAGCTTTTATTTAATTTTTTACTTTAATCACATATTTCTTTTTCATTACTTCTCGTTTTCTCTTTTTTACATACGTTTTATTTTTTACTTTTATTTAGTTTTGAATTTGATTTGATTTTTAACCTTTATTTTATTTTATTTTTTAAAATTATTGAAATTTATTATTGATGTTTATTTGAATTTATTATGTTTGATTGTAATTTCTTTTAAAAAATATATTTGATTTTCAATTTTTTTAAAAATTTGAGCAAATTGCACAATTAGTCCTTATAGTTTGATCGTATTGCATGTTTAGTCCCCAGATCGTTAAAAACTAATAGACACTAACGGTGAGGACTAAATTTGCAACAAACTTCCAAATGTTTGGACTGAATTTACAATTTTTAAAATATAGGGACGAAACTTACAATATGATCAAACCACAAAGACTATTTTTGCAATTTTCTCAATGACAAATATCATAAAAATTTGGTTTAGTTTCTACATACATAAGCTTTTCATATTATAACTTGTGTTGGATAATCATATACACATAAATATACCCAACTTGAAGTTGTAATTGTGTAAAAACCTACTAAATCCATAAATCTAAAGATTTTTCACAATGCCTTTATAACAACCGAGACCTCATGTGAGTTGAAAATCTGTTCGACGTGTCCAACCAGTAAACCAATAGAATGGTTGTGTTCGTCTTAAGGGGAGACGGAGTGGAGTCCAGAAAGTTACCCGGGAGATGGGTAGCACTCGAGGAAAAACAATAGGAATACTAACCCTCTCAGACTCGGTGAAAGAAATAATCTCAGACCGATGATTTTTCACGAATACACAAATCACGGGGTCTCCGTGATTATTGACCCAGGGAAACCCGAGAACACCACGCCCTCATTTTTGGGGAAAACGGAGAAAACCCGACTCCAAGTGCTCTAAGACCTTGCATTATCTTGAGCTTATCGAACTAAAGCCACTAATCTTTTTCAACCCTTTTCGATCCATTTCACCTCTCAAATCTTCGACGTCTTTCCATCTACCCTCTCGAGCATAAATATTCGACAAAATCACAAACGGTATCGGGCTATCAGGATCCAAATCCGCAAGTAATCTAGCCATTTCTTCACCCGTGGTCACATCCGAATGAAAACTACACGCACCAATCAAAGAATCAAGGACCGAACCCGAAACTTCAGGAATTGTCAACAATAGTCCCCGAGCTTCATCTATATTACCAGATCTACCCAACATATCTATCAAACAAGCATAATGCACAGAAGTTGGAACCACATTGTAACTTTTCATCAACCTGAAAAACTCCAAACCTTTTTCGACGTTGCCCGCATGACTACAAACCGATAAAACACAGTTAAACGTCGAAGAATTGGCTTTACGTTCTCTCTTTGCATCCACTCAAACATACCAAAAGCAGCTTCACTCTCCCCATTTCTTCCATACCCCGATATCATCACGTTCCACATCACTGGATCACGTGGTTTTATCTCAAACTGGTCAAATACCAAAAACGCCCACGAAGTTCTACCGCATTTCATGTACATATTAATAACCGCAGTGGCAACAAATTCATCTTTATTCATATTTGTTCTAATAACATAACCATGGATCTCTTTTCCATTTGTTAGTGATGATATAGATGCACACGACGATAACAAACTAGTTAAAGACTTCATAGTTACAAGTTCTCCAGTACTCTGCATTCTTCTAAAGAACAAGAACGCTTCATCAGGCTTTCCAAGATTCGTGAGCCCATTTATCATAATGTTCCATGTTGCTGAATCGGGTTTAAGCTCGTTAGACTCTAACATCATAAACAAACCCATAGCGCTTTCACTCTCGCCATTTAGCATCATCCCAGATATCATAGCATTCCATGTGATCAAACTCCTTATGTTACACAGTTCTTTGAACACATCATACCCCCAATGCCAATATCCACACTTGGAATACATGTCTAAAAGCGCGGTTCCAACTAAAAGATCGCGTGCTAGATTGACTTTCACAAGGAGCCCATGAATTTGCAGCCCGAATTCAGATTCTTGATACTGCAACAAGCAGATAGCACAGAAACAAATGTGACTGTATTCGGGTCGTGGGCTGACAGTTGTAGCATTTCTTTAAACACTTTCAACACGCGTTCAGGAACCCCATTCTGCAATAAACCAGTAAGAAACGCGTTACAGCAAGCTACGGTTTTGTAACGAATTCGTTCGAAAACAAGCGATGCAGTCATAGGTTTTTTGCAATTACAGTACATTGTGATAAGCGATGTGGCTACATAAATGTCGGTTTCGACACCGATCTTAACCGCCCAACAGTGAACCTGTTGGCCATCTTTAACCACAGTGTCACAACCAGACAACAAGCTAGCAATCGTAACCGAATCGGGCCTGCATTTATACGCGCTAAAGCGTTTAAAAACATCAAAAGACTTCTTATAATCCCCATTATGTGCAAACCCAGAGACAACAGCGTTAATCAACGTTGTATTTGGTTCAGGCATTTCGTCGAACACCTTGAGTGCACTGTCTATAAACCCAAATTTCATATACATATCTGTGAGTGATGTTGAAGTGTATGTATCTGAATTGAACCCAGTTTTTGTGAGGTGGGCATGAAGCATTTCGCCATGGGAGATTGCCTGTAGCTTCGAGCATGCTTTGAGAAGGAAGGGGAAGGTGAATTCGTTGAGTGGGTGTGAGTGAAAATGGAGGTTTGAGAATAAAGATAGAGCTTCTGTGTAGAATCCTGTTGCAATTAATCTTGATAATCTTCTATTCATTTGATTGTGATTGCAGAAACCCTAGCTTCAAATTGGAGAATGAAATCAATTTGAATTTTGCACCAGTTGATGAAGTTGTAAATAAAGATATGAATTTATAATAATCCGTTTAACATGTTTACAACTTTGACTACAACTCGTCAAAATGTTTATTCGTTTTGCTAAATGGCCTAAACAAGACGTGTTTAAGTTAAGTTGATGTCTTTGACACGAATAAATATTGGGTTGTGTTCTGTTCAAACGATTCAAACCGACAACCAGCCAATTCGTCACACGTCAACCTGCCAACGTGTTAATCCCACATGATTCACACCTTTAAATAACATAGTGTTAAGCTACCAACTTATAAAAAGATAAAATAAGGGATGAGCTCAAAACTTTATACACGTTAGCAAGTAAATCTATGTTGTTATACATATTCTATAGTTCAATACTCGCGAACAAAGCCTATTAATATGCTAAAACCAAAGATTTTAATTGATTGTTATCGTATGAGCGTGTATGAGTGAAGTTAATAGTGTATACAAGCTAACAAGTAATCATGGTTATATCAAGCCTGCAAGTTAGCTTGCTAATTAGAATTACATAAAAAATAAAACATATAAAGTTATTAGAACTAAGAAAATAAGTTAACCACCAATAATCATGTTGTTTTATTACTTAGGGCATGTTTGATGTGCGCTAACCCACCCTTGACCGCTGACTGGCTGACTCGGTCAGCCGATCAGCGTGTTTGATGTGCACGGCGAGGTCTCTGACCCGGTCCAAGGCTTCTGACCAAGACCTAAAAATTTTGATGTCTGACCCAATTTCACTTCCTCATCGAGCTGCACCTCATCGAGCTTTCTGTGGTCTCACCGTCGCCGTCGCCGAAGGCCACTGCACCTCATCGAGCTGTTCACCATCTCCGTCGTCTTCTTCACCGCCATCGTTGTCACCATCTCCGTCGTCTTCTTCACCGCCACCGTCACCATCTTCGTCGTCTTCTTCACCGCCATCGCCGATGTTCACCGTTGCTCACCATCTCCGCCTTCTCAAGGTAATCACTAATCACACATCTTTTGTTTCTACTTCGATTGATTTGCTCAAGTCTGTGTTTGATGCTGATTTTGGATGATTGGATTTGGTTGATAAGAATATGTTCTAGTTCAGATTTAGATTCGTTGAGGTCGATTGTTGTGTTTTGATGCGTTTGTTTGTTGATTTTGCTTGATGATTATAGAGATCGGTTTTTTTAGGTTGAAGTTGGGTATGTATATGGGTATGCGTACGGGTATGTATATGGGTATGTATATGGGTATGTAGATGTGTATGTATATGGGTATGTATATGTGTATGTATATGGGTATGTAGATGTGTATGTATATGGGTATATGTGTATGTATATGGGTATGTATATGGGTATGTATATGTGTATGATATGGGTATGTATATGTGTTGTATATGGGTATGTATGTGTATGTATATGGGTATGTAGATGGGTATGTATATGGGTATATTGTGTATGTATATGGGTATGTATATGGGTATGTAGATGGGTATGTATCTGGGTATATTGTGTATGTAGATGTGTATGTAGATTTATGAGTATGTATATGTGTATGTATATGGGTATGTATATGTGTATGTATATGGGTATGTATATGTGTATGTATATGGGTATGTATATGGGTATATTGTGTATGTATATGTGTATGTAGATTTATGCGTATGTATATGTGTATGTATATGGGTATGTATATGGGTATGTATATGGGTATGTATATGGGTATGTATATGTGTATGTATATGGGTATGTATATGTGTATGTATATGGGTATGTATATGGGTATGTATAATGGGTATGTATATGTGTATGTATATGGGTATGTATATGGGTATGTATATGGGTATGTATATGTGTATGTATATGGCTACGTATATATGTATGTATATGGGTATGTATATGTGTATGTATATGGGTATGTAGATGGGTATGTATATGGGTATATTGTGTATGTAGATGTGTATGTATATGGGTATGTATATGGGTATGTATATGGGTATGTAGATGGGTATGTATCTGGGTATATTGTGTATGTAGATGTGTATGTAGATTTATGAGTATGTATATGTGTATGTATATGGGTATGTATATGTGTATGTATATGGGTATGTATATGTGTATGTATATGGGTATGTATATGGGTATATTGTGTATGTATATGTGTATGTAGATTTATGTGTATGTATATGTGTATGTATATGGGTATGTATATGGGTATATTGTGTATGTATATGTGTATGTAGATTTATGTGTATGTATAGTGTATGTATATGGGTATGTATATGTGTATGTATATGGGTATGTATATGGCTTATGTAATTATCTTGAAATAACAAATTAGTTATTGATCTAGGCATGACAGAAAGAAAAACTAGAGTTAATTGGAAGTCGGATTGTGTCGACAAAACTTTTCTCGAAGCATGTATACATGAGATAACAAACAATGGTCATGAGGGTAATAGCCTTAAAGCAAACTCATGAAAAGTTGTTGCCGAAAAACTAAAAAAATATCATAATTTTATGGTTGATCATAAACAAATGAAAAATCGATATAACTACCTAAAGTCAAAGTATGGGGCTTGGGTCAAACTGAAAAACAAAACGGAGAATATTTATGATCCTATAACCAACACTTTCAATATGAGTGATGAAGAATGGGAAGCGGAGACAAATGTATTTTTTTAATATGAAATATTTTAATAAGATTATTTTTTGTTTAGTATCTTGATTATATCTATAAAAATTTTCAAACATTAAACAAGTTTGTGGAAAAGTGAGACATGCTCACATTCCTTACCCTGATCTTTGTACCAAACTGTTTGAGGGGGTGACCGCGACTGGCATTCACAGTTGGGGGCCATCTTCTACACTTGTCATAGAGCTGAAGAATATTTTGAACATGAGTTGGATAATGTTATGTGCACTCAAAGGGAAACAAAGCTCCCACCTGTAAGTGAAGAATCCTCTGGCCGGTCAAAACGAAAGGCAAGTTCTAAAACTAGTAAATAAATGCGTAGGAAAACAATAGATGACGACTTAAGAGAAGTTGGGAATGAAATTATCAATGTTACAAAGATGTTGGTGGAAAAAAATAATATTGACAATGAAATGGACGCATGCATGGATAAACTAGAAAAAATGGAATGGGGGGAAGAAGATCCGAGATATAACACATCTCTTTTGTTATTCGGTGAAGTGCTGATATTAAAAAAGTTTGGTTATGTCTTAAGCCGGTGAGTTGCGAGTCGTGGGTGAGAAATGCTGGGAGAAAGTTTGGATTATTCGGTTGACTTATGTGTTTTGTATGACTTTTGTATGACTTTTGAATGACATTTGTATGATTTTAGTATGACTTTTGTTTAACAGTTGTATGTCTTTGTAAGACATTTGTATTAGCATGACCTTTCTATGACATTTGAAAGTTGTATGAATTTTGTATTAACAGGACAAATATATATACGGATGCTGAAATTTTATCTTCTTTTATACTTTTATGGTATTGGTTGAAGTTGGCCCGGAAAAGGAAACAAGAGGGTAGAATTGAAAGAATAAGAGATAATGATTCTTCTTTAACAGGGCATGCATACACATATGAATTACTACATGGATATTCTACACAATGTCAAGAAATGATGAGACTTTCACGCGAGACTTTTGTACTATTATATAATCATTTTACACAACGAAATTGGTTGCGAGCTAGTAGGACGATAAGCATTGAAGAGAAAATAGCTATGTTCTTACATATTATAGGGCATAATGAACGGTTTCGAGTAGTTAAACGACGATTTCAACACTCCAATCAAACGGTTCGTAAATGTTTTCATGAGGTTCTAGGTGCAATGATGTGTTTTGCTAAAGAAATTATAGCCCCAACATCTTCAAATGAACTACAAATATCTCAGAACGAATTCAAAGGCTAAAAGGAATATTTCCTGGAGCAATAGGTGCTTTAGATGGAACTCTTGTATATGTAGTTGTGCCCACTAATCAACAAACTTGTTTTAGGGGAAAATGTAAAGGTGAATGTTATCAAAATGTGTTAGGAATATGTGATTTTGATATGATATTCACATTTGTATGGGCTGGATGGGAAGGCGAAAACATGATTCACGGGTTTTGAAATAAGTTGCATTTAATCTGACATCTAGATTTTGATTCCCTCCACCAGGTTTATAATAAAATTATATATTTTATTATTAAATTTATTATTTGTATTCTTCATATAATAGCTGTCACACTGTCATTTACAGATAAATATTACCTTTGTGACGCTGCATATACCAACACTCGTGGATTTATGACTCCATACCGCAACACTAGGTATTGGTTAGCCGATTTCCAACGACGAAGACCGGTAACTAAGGAAGAAAGATTTAATCATGCTCATGTTTGCCTTAGAAATGTTGTTGAGCGTGCTTATGATGTATTGAAAGCAAGATTTCCAGTCCTAAAGCAAATGGCTCCTTCTCGTTTTTCAGTGCAAAGAGACGTAGTTATTGCTTGTTTTGCAGTACATAATTTTATAAGAAAATACAACATTCAAGATGAATTCTTTACAAACTTTGAAGATAACACTATGGTTACCCCTGATGGTGAAGGTGGAGAAAGTGAAGGTCAAAACACACAAGGCATTGAATGGGGTTCAGAAGGGGTTGAATATATGGCTACTTTGCGTGACCGAATTGCTAATCAACTACTTTCAGATGCTTCAAATTAGATTTGTATGCAAACTCTTGTAGGGGTTGTTTGGAATTCGATGTGTTTGTTTGGATTATGTTTGATTTATGTTAACCTCTATTTTGTATGACATTTTGAATTATTCTAGTTTGGCTATTTTTATTAATACACAACACCAATTAAATTCAAAGTCGTTTAAACAACGGGGCAATAATGTTATTTTTATCATTCAGCAGAGTCAGTCAGATACTAAATCAAATAGCCACGTTTCAGTCAGATACGAACTCAGTCAGAACCTCTTACTAGGTCAGCTTCTGACTCAGTCAGATGTTACTCAATCTGCACAATCAAACAACCCCTTATAATTATTACTTATAAATAATTTTAATTATAATTTATTTTAGAATTCATCTTTAATTGATAAAATTTTATTATATTTAATATTTTATTTATTCAACCCGTGTAATACACGAGTTACTAAAACTAATAAGTTAATACAAGCTAAAAAAGCTATACAAACGTACATTTAAATTAGGGTTGTACTTCGCCGTTCAAACATAAAGATAAATAAAAATAAAATAAAATATATCTTATTATACAAACTTAGAGCACTCATATTGGATTCCTTAAAAGTATATGAGCGTGTTTAGTATATTATATGAAATGATTTTGGGTGGTTGTGAGTGAAAGAAAGAGAAAATTGATTATGGATTGGTATATTTGAAGAATCATTGTTTAATTCTTATAATTTTTTAATATTTTTTAAGTGGTTGTGAGTGGAGGAGAAGAAAAAAAATAATGATAAGGGTATAAAAAAAATTATTTAATTGAAAAAAAAAAGAAAAAATATAATAATTTTAATTTAATTATATAAATAAAAATAAAAAAAATAATCTGAATGCTTTTATATGCTCATAACCTATAATAAATAATAAAAGTAAGAGAAATAATAAAAATAAAGAATATATGGGACCTCATATGATTTGTGAATCACAACCTATATATTAACTTCCCCGTGGTTTAGAGTCATTCGGTTACACCAGCCTTCGTTCGTTGGCTCGTGGTTCGATCTGTAGGCTCGTGGTTCGATCTGTAGGCTCGTGGTTCGATCTGTAGGCTCGTGGTTCGATCTGTAGGCTCGTGGTTCGATCTGTAGGCTCGTGGTTCGATCTGTAGGCTCGTGGTTCGATCTGTAGGCTCGTCGCTTATGGCCCATCGCACCGTCGGTCTCCGGCGTCTTCTGGAGCTTGCATTCTGCATCACCGGCATTTGGTCCGCATACATTTATCAAGGCGTTCTTCAAGAGACCGTGTAATTAAGCCCAAATTTCCCCTATCAATCTCCTTTTTCCATTTGTTTATGTTCGTATACCGTGTGATCTACGATTGTTGATTTCTAGCTTGCGAGAACTCAAGTTGTGACGATTGTTGTTGAATTTGAAAGTAATTTACGTCGGATTCGGGAGGTTTAGCTTGATTTTGAAATTAAGATGTATGATTATGTTAGGGCTGATAATCTGTTACAGTTGTAGTGTAGAATGATCATTACATTATGTTAAGGATATAAATCGTAATAGTATTTGTGTAGTTATGAACTTATGATGGTTGGTTTTCACTTTTCTCATGTAGTTATTAGAACAAGTTAAGATGGCTGGGTTACATGTAACATCTCTATATTAAAGAGATGTATGTTTTCTAGAATATTCTAGATCTATTGAGAAATAGTACTAATACTATTTCCTGTCAATTTCAATACATTAGGATGTTAGTTTATCGTTGTTGAAATTCATTGGAGGTGGTATATGATCCTTTGTCACTTTAAAGTTTTTAAACGTTTAATCTGAGATTGATGTAAATGAACATATCGGTGAGTGCAAGGTTCGGTGATACCTTAGGCAAACTACCACACATCTTTCCGTTTCTCTGTGATACTAGGATATTAGAAATGTCACGAATAAGATACCACCAATGTGTTAAGGGTGCATTGTTGTCGTTGAAAGAACTATATAGTTAAGCATGACTATGTGTGAGTACATTTAGGATGAGTGACATTCTTGTAGGGTAAAACAGATAATTTTGGTTAGTATGAGGGCCACATGATACATGTATCTTTGAGTAAAGAAAATTTTAACAATTGCAGTATAGAGTTTGGACTTGTGGAGTAGAGTGCCTCCACAAAATGCTTTTTTTTTCTCTATCAAGCAGAAGATGAACTTATTGTTGGATATGTGATGGAATTAAATTTTATAAAACAAGACATAATATCACCTATTATGATGGTTGAAGCTTTAGGATAACGACTTTTCTGCATTATTCATCTTTTTTTTGTTGGTATTTCTTCTTTAAACATGCAATGCATACTCTTCATGCATTCTACTTTGAAAAGAATTCAAGAATCACATCATGTAGCCATGCAGGCACATTGCTCGGCTATGTAAAACTGTGTACTCTTCATGCAATGTTTACTCTTCATGCATTCTAATTTGAGAAAAATTCAAGATGCTATCTTATCTTTTGCTTAATTTAGTCCTTATTACTGATATTCAGGTCTACTAAAAGATTTGGCCCTAACAAGGAGAGATTCGAACATTTGGCATTCTTAAACCTAGCACAAAGTGCTGTATGTTTACAGTGGTCATTCATGAGTGAGTACTATACTCCCTCTAGTGTTAATTTATTTTCTTTCCTAATAATTTATAATGTTAACAAATATTTCTAACCATTATGCTTATCCATAGCCTATATAAATTTTCAATTAGTTGCAAATGTTTATCATTTTCTGAACTTTGGATGACGAATATACTGCTGTACAAAAAAAGAAAAAGAAAAAGAAAAAAAAATGATGAATATACTTACGGTTTTTGGTTATTTAAATAGTGATACAGCTTTGGGGCAATCGTAGGGGTGGTCACGCTCCTTGGTGGAGTTATTGGAGTGCTGGAATTACAAATACGATTGGGCCAGCTATGGGAATCGAAGCTCTAAAATATATCAGTTATCCTGCTCAGGTATGTTAACATTTAAAAAAATCACCGGATAAGCCATCCGACCAAACATTTTTACCCAAATATTGACTTTTAATTTCTTTTATTTGACCTTACAAATTACTACATTCAACCAAAATAGGCGCATCTCTCAAGAATATAAGTTTTGCACCAAAGATGGACAAGTGTCAAATCCTTGTGAGAGGCTAGTTTAATCAACGCAAAACCTTTTTCTGCGCCAATGGGTGCATATCTTGCCAAGTTCTGCACCAAGTGGCACATGTCCAATTGCGATTAGTTTTCCATTTAATATACAGGCGTGTGACGATTAAATTTGATAATTTAGAGTCAAGAGATAATTTAGTAAAGAAGTTTGGCCAAATTAATAATTAAAAAAATAAAAAAGATATCATTATCTATATAGATAATATATTTAGTAAAATGGCTATTCAGGTGATTTTCCCTGAAGTTTACTAGAAAATACTATTATAATATCATTAGGATATTATATTATGATCCTTGACTTTGTTTCCAGTTTAGTTGGTTTCTAGCCACAAATACTAGTCTCTTTTAATCCTATTTCACACAAGGCTAATACAAGACAGAAAGTTTTGTGGTTCTATAAAGTATAACATATCTTTGTTGGACAAAATTGTATGAGAATGACAATTTTAGTACACAATTATCTTCTAAAATGAGAATTCAGCACTTAGCTGTTTATTATTACTTGCAGGTCTTGGCAAAATCCTCAAAAATGATTACAGGTGAGTTCTGCCTTTATTTGGAATGATCATTTGTAGCATTTAATAAGTTATTAGCTTGTAAAACTAACCCAGTAAGCCATTGTGTTCCATTATAAGTTTAAGTATTTTTATAGACCATTTGAATTATGGTTTTTGTTTCCTTTTATCAATTTTAGCAATGAATGACACCTGTCCATCTTTTAACTGATTTTTCAAAAGTTTCCTGAAAGTGGCATCTTATTTGTGAACATGTCATGTGGCATCTGATTTACTTTTATTTATAAATATAAACTAAAAAAAAGTTCTCATTTTAAACTTGTAAATAAATTTTTAAACTTCTTTTCACATAAAGATTTTCTGCATATGTGCCAACTGGCATGACACCAAGAAGGGCATATCAATAATGAACAATATGTAGGTAACATCAGATGAAATGAGACTGATTGCTGAAATCAGTGATAACCTAAATGTAAGTTAGGTTGCTATAACTGAAATGAGAAATGTGAAGTTCTTACCTGCAGTTTGTTCTATAATGTTTGAGTTCTTCAAGCATTAATGATTTTTTTTGGATATTTGAAAGCTAGAAGCCAAATGCAATTATTACAAATTTCAAATTCCTTTTTTAATTTAAAACACACAAATCACTAAAACTTTGGCCAAATATCATGATTACAGATATTAACCACTTTTACAAATTGCCTTTACACAGTGATGTTAATGGGGACATTTGTTTATGGAATTAGATACAATTTTCATGAGTATCTTTGCAGCCTCTTCGTTGCTGGTGGGGTGTCCATCTTTGCATTGGCAAAGGTAATAAATAGAAATTATTATTCTTTATTATTATTTCCAACCTGGTTTTTAATGAGAATTGAAAGCACCATTAGATCATTTACCAAAGTATGTAAATGCCTTTATTCACTCAGACTAGCTCCAAGACCATAAACAAGCTGGCCAATCCAAACGCTCCATTTGGATATGGACTTTGTTTCCTAAACTTGGTGTTTGATGGATTCACAAATGCTACACAAGATTCTATCTCTGCAAGGTATTTATTAAGAAGCTTTGACATTTCAATTTAAGTAGAGGTGGCAATTAGGCGGGTTTGGAGTTGGGTGATGGGTCACAACCGGTGTGTATTCTTCGTCAAGCTTTCGAGCAGAATATCAATAGGTCCCCTCGAGTCCACTCAAGAATTATGTTTTGTCCATATTTAAGAAAAACTTATCAAACATTGTGTTTTCAGTGTGGCTGAAAACCACTACTACAATAAATATTTTAATAAGCAATGGAGGTTGTGTGCGCTAAAAACAGAATGTGGGTGAATTTTGACCCACTCGACTAATATGACTTAATTCCTTTTGAAAACGAGTTGACTTGAAACACTTTTTGTCTGGTTTTTTTTCTTGAAAAGTTTAATAAGTAAATTTTTGTCTAGTATGACTACTATAATTATATTGTTACAATAAACATCAAAATTATTTTTAATAAAACAAGTTAGTAGGTGGTATGCATTAAAATACACTTTAGGAGATCTTTGACTCATTTTCTACTTTTTTATCTTTTACCAATTTGACCCATTATATATAAGACAACCCGAAACAACAATACATAAGTAAACGGGTTGATATTGGCACCTCTATGATATTCAATATCAAAAGTAAAACCGCCCTCAAAATATTCAACATTTACGCATATTATAGGTACCCGAAAACAAATGCTTGGAATATGATGTTAGGAATGAACTTATGGGGTACAATTTACAATTTAATTTTCATGTTTGGTTATCCACAAGCAAGTGGATACCAAGCAGTTCAATTCTGCAGGAACAACCCTGAAGCCGCTAGGGATATTTTATATTACTGCTTATGTGGTGCAATCGGTCAAAATTTTATATTTTTTACAATTAACCGATTTGGTTCGTTAACTAACACCACAATCACAACCACCAGGAAGTTTGTTAGCATTGTGGTTTCATCATTGCTTAGTGGCAATCCTTTGTCTAGAAAGCAATGGGGTAGTGTTGCTATGGTGTTTACTGGGCTATCTTATCAAATTTATCTCAAAAGGAAGAAAAAACCAAAAATAAATATAAAAAAAAAGAAATTTTATTGATGGAAAATGAATTTCTTAAAGTGGTCTTGGGGTGATCTAGTTTTGTAATTTTTGGGTTAGTGTTTCCTTAAGTTCTACTATAGAAAAAAAAGTTGTATTTTTTGACACTTTTTTTTATAATATTTTTCTTAGAGTAATCTACTTTGTTTTTCTTTTAATTTTTTATTTATGAATTGTAATAGAAATACGTGAAAGCTTTTTTAGTTTGCAATGATGAATATTTTTGGTGATTGTGAAAATAAACTTTTTGTTTCTTGATGCTTATTTTCGAAGCATCAAACAGTTGGGATTATCTTGACCATTGAGATGATTTGTTCCTTGTCGTCCCAAGCTTGACGTTACACGACAAACGTCAAGGAAACCCATTAGGAGGTGTCTCGAGGTTGTAGCCTCGAGGACCCACCCTCTAAAGATCAAGTAATCCAAATTGCAGTATGGGGGATCTGTATTCATGTGTTAGATAGTATGCATGCAGAATGTACATGTTGGACTACAGGCAAGGGATGACAAAGATATTACCCGTATGTCCGACCCTTTGTCTAACACAACCGAGGAGACTTAAGAGAGTTGATCCTAGAATCACACTTTGTGTCTTCCTCCTGATTACCTCTACTCCATTGAATGTTAGGTGACACCCTAATTTCTAGTAAATGCAGAGGGTTACCAGTTACATGACTCTAAGAATAAATCAATAGGTTCGGATGGTGATTGGTTTGAGCCATGTACATGCATTGTTGCCCAAAATCAAGGTTGTTCGGTCATCCAAGTTCTTGGTCTCGCGAGGTTTGGTAAACCTGGCATTGTATATCGTAGCTGAAACACAATCATAAGTGTGCATTTCATATAACACATTAGACATACTATATTGAGGCATTTTGTTTTCAATTAACGTGTGCTTGGAACTTTAGTTAATTTCAAAGGTTATGGAAGCCATTTTTTATGGTTGCTTTGTCCAGATACACATATGTGATTTTAAATTTTCTTCAATGTATTAAGAATCGTATGGCTTGTAGGTCTATTGTAAGCTTAATATAAGTTGGTGGATATAATGAATTAAGTATAAAATAAAGAAGCTTATGACATCCTAGTTAGACACAGTATCATCACGATTATCTGACACAATCCTGACTAGATAAGACGTCCTTGTTAGACTAGACCACCCAATTAGACGTGGTGTCTCTATTAGGTAGGACATCTTGATTAGTCGTGTCATCTTGGAAGGCAAGGTATAAGACTATAAGGTATTGTCATACCTTTTATAGCATTAGACCGGTTTTACCTAGTGGGACTGAACCGAGCATCAAAACTCATTTGGGTGAGCCAAGGTGGGAACTTAATGTTACTTGTATAGGCAAGACCTCATAGAGCACCTTAGTTAGACGAGATCTTAGGTGGAACAACGGGCGGTATCATTTTACACACTTGGATACCGCTAGAACAAAGACCTTTTGATGTTTAAATGTTTTTTTATCTATGTAAGACACCCGAATATCACTAGATGAAAGGAATTTCGACATTTAACACGTGTAATCATCTATCTAAATGATTCAGTTGGAATAAGTATATCGCAATCCAACATTGAGATGAAAGGTTTATACATCAGAATTTATAGGTGTGATTTATCCCTCGTCTTCAATGTAGCAAGAGAAATGGATGGATCAAAAGCTTACACGTGTAGATATGTTAATGACAAATCTAGTAGTGCTTTGAAGTGATGATAAGATGAAGCGGGTTTCATAGATTGTATAGACTATGTGAAATTCCAAGACAAACTCATCCGGCTTGCCATGGAGATCGAAAATAAGGCGTTTCTCATCATCTTGAACATAGAGTTGAACTACAAACCTCAAGTAAACATGTTAGAATGGGTTCTAGGACATCAGCCTCGATGAGATCAAGTTAGTGTAGAATAACATGCAAGCCGGATATTGGTAGATATCTATTTTAAAAGCATGATATGAATTAGGGGATACTTGTGTCAATTGAACTACACAAAACTTCAATAACAAATACATGAAGTTAGACACACCATTATAATGTGTTAGATGCACCTTCAAACAAGGGAATGGTACTTAAATTAGATACATCGTTATTGATTAGATAAATACTACATCAAATTTATCACCCAAAATTTGGATACACTATTCTAATGAAATAGACGTACGATTATAATAGTTTTATAAAATCTTTGCTTTATAAATATTTCAAAATCAGTTGTAACGTAACCTTAAAAATCTATATACAAACAAATTTTATATTACTAATTCAAGAAAGATAATAAGTATTATAATTGGCAACATATTGGATTATGACAACATCGACATGTTTTGTACTCCCCATACACAAAAATCTCAACGCAAATTTGAGGTCAATAATATTATGTTGGCCATTGATTTCAAGGACCCAACAGCTAATCATTATACATAATCTTTTTAAAAGATAATAATAAAAAGAGAAAGTGCATACTCCATAGAAGCATGCTTTATTCTTTGTACAAGTTTCCCTCCTATCTCTCTTTCACTTTCACCCAATAGTTTCTTCTTGAAAACTATTTTTCAAAGTACTAACCCTCTAGTAACTTGTAACCCATGCAATAAGAGTTGCACAATTCTTCAAATTTCCAATTCCACCAATGAACAAAAAAGACCAAACTTTCTTTTGGTCATTCTCATCATCACCATAATCAAAGCTGACCAACTTAAATACCCACAGGCCCCAACAGATCCACAATCCCCACATTCCCCACACCACAGATTCACCATTTCAACCAAAATTCACAAACACAAACACCAGTAAACACACAGCAAGACAAAAGCTTGAATCTTTCATCTACAAGTAAGTTTCTTGATCCATTTCTTTCATCAATTGTCTTTTGCATTTTACAAGGGCATTCATAAAGCAAGTCGGTTTTCGCTGGTTTGAAGGGTTTGATGTGGAATGTTTTGGTTTTGTGGGCTTGCTGGTTTAACAATGTAGGTTAGTCTGGAACGTGAAATCGGTCACGTAAAGAAGCATGCCGTTTAAGATACTAAAAACAAGTATTATATTTTTCATGTTAAAATTTATATTACAAACTGTAATTATTTTAGGGGAAAAATCAGTTCAAATCACCAGAACAGAACTGGTTCAAACCACCAAACCTGTAAAACTGGCCAACCCAACCTGTAAAACTGGAGTCGGTGGTTCAGCGCAAAATTTTCATCAAAACAGTCGAACCCAATAGTGTACACCCTTAATTTTAGCATTTTCTACCAATAATTCAAAAACATAAAAAGAAAACATATGCACACAAGAATCACACTCTTTAAGACCAAATCACTGTATTATACATTGCAATATAACAAGAACTTATACCACAACACCTCCTACACACAATAAAAGAAACAAACAGTTGGAGTCCAACTATGATGGTTGAGCCCCCTCACTCACTCCTATGGTTTATACTATTCCCCTTCACCATTGGGGGTTATATTGTAAATATTGGCTAGTTGCCGATGTATAATCACTCTGTAAAAAAGGTAAAATTATGTTCTGTGCAGGATTTGGCATGTTTTGATGCCAAATATGTTATGAGGGGGATATCAAATACACCCGTATTCGAAATCCTCCAAAAATTAACAAACAAAAACAATGCAAGTCGTTAAACACACACTGGAGATTTACGTTGTTAGATCTATTAGTAGTTCTAGTCTTCTAGAACATACCGTAACATTCTAGATTTTGATGCAGATGTTGATCAAACCTTTTGGTGTCAAAAATCAGTCTGAGATTGACTGCAAATCCAAAGAAGGGAAAACTCTACATGCTCTCAAAAATCTGGATGGGGGTAGTTTTGGAATTTTGCTCAAAGGCAATGGAGAAGAGCCCTTTTGCAGGGTGGATGTGAGGTTTTGGTGCCTTGTTTGGGTGGTGTTGATTCCATTCCAAGTGTTTTTAGTAGAAAACTCCTTTCCTGACAAATGCACAAGAAATAAATAAATAAAAAATGTCATGAAGGGCATACAAATCTGGCACCATACCTGCCCGAGGCCATTTTTTATCAGAACTATTTTGACCCGAACCAAAGTGATACGTTTGAAAAAATGGCTAGTTTAGGACCCAAACCCTGTTTTGACATGGTACCTTACCTTACCTGACCCGACCCGAGTGTTTTGCCAGGCATTAGTATTGTAACTTGAACATTGATGTTGGGTTTATGAGAATGGGAATGGGTATGACCGTATAAACTCAAGTAAGATTCACACAATCACACACCTTTTTTATCTTTTAATTCAAATACCCATTTTTTGTTTAGTTTATCATCATCATTGTAGAACTTGTAATGATGTTTAAAGGTTTCCTAAGACGCAATGAGATGAATCAAGACACAATGAGATGAATTAAACCATTTTTGGGCTTGTATTATGAGCACAAATGGCCTATTTTTAAATAATACACTTTTCAGGTTAGAAATCTGAAATTTTAGGCTTTTTTATTGTGCTTTAGAGTATTAAGTGACTGAATTTACAAAGAAAAGAGTGTACACGACTTGACCACTTTGATGGGTTTGGAGAAAACCCAATTCCAAAGTTTTCAAATTTACAACCCATACCCTCACACTAAACTCCCTATCATTCCATTTCCTATTCCCCTTCTCTCGTTCCCAAAAACTCGATCCAAAAACAAAGTTTTTTGTTTTTGCATTTTGTATGATGAAAAGAATATATGATTATGACTGTAGGGTAAATGTCGAAAGACCCTGTGCGCTGACTTCACACGTAAGTCCCTAAACTTTATATTTACATAATTACATGGTTACATCCGTATACTTACAAAAACTCAAGGAAAAGGTATACCAGTGCTATGAGTAATGAATATGCAAACAAAAAGATGATATAATACACTTACACTTTCTGAAAATTGTGGGCTTGGAATCCCTGCAGCCATTGATCTAAACAAGGGAGTTACTTGAATTGGTGAATTGAACTCTGAATTTGGCAAAGGACACACGGCACCAACATCGTTATCAAATTCATCACAAGAACCTAAAATATCTGTAACAAAAACAAAACATTGGTTTATAATTATCATCACATGCCAATACAATGACAAAATAGAAGGATTTACCTTGGTTTGTTGTCGAGTCCGGTATTATATTATTTTTACCATCAACAATATTGTCTAGAATTGGTTCCATTTTTTCAATTGCTTGGGAAGGAACCGTTGACCCTGTACTGTAGTCAGAACCGTCTGGAGATCCTTGATATAAATCTAGTTGCCTGCACAAATTAATGTATCTTAAATTTTAGATGTTTTATATACAGATTAAATTATAACCGTTTCAAGTGCAATCCCAATTATGCCCCTAATCTGCTACCTCCAAGACTGGTGGCTGCCTTCATCACTTCTTATGTTGATATCAGAAACGATGAATCCATGGGCATCAGTTTCTTTTGATTGTTTCAGAAAATCTTGAACAGCCTGAAGTTAATATGATTTAGTAACATAGTATACAGTTTTCAACAGTAAGACAAAAAGAGAAATCTTTTCACCTTGCAAGCATTTTCATAACTCTCATTTGATTTCTCTGAATTAACTTTGAGTGCCAGTGAGCTAAGCAGTTCTGCTTGTTGTAGCAATGCAATAATCTTTGGATCGTCTTTTTTGAGAAATGTTCCTTTAAAAACATTAATCATTAGTTGCTTTTTCTGAAACTGAATTATTTATTTTCAACAACTTCAGTTTTTATTACTGTATAGTTTTTTGTATGTATGTCGGATTACCATCTTTCGAAACCTCATCACTTTTGGGATGAAGCTGGGTTGTAGATGTATTGATGTTATGGCATTTCTGTAAAATTACAGTAAATGGAGGTCTAGGTAGCTGATGGTCTTCTGTCGTATCAGGGATATGTTTCCTCCTAAATAAGAATAAAGGAATCAAAATATGCTCTTGAATTTTTAACATGGGACTGGAAATCTATATAAAAGATACCTTATCTTCGAAGGAGACATGGAAGTTTCTAGAACTGATTCTGAATCTTGAACATTATGAAATCTGGTCCTTTTGTTGTTTGTTGTGATGTATGAATTGTTGTTCTCTTTTGCCAACGCTTCATTTTTTGCTCTCTTCTTACACAAAGTAGAGAACCGATTCTTAACCGCATTATCCGTCCTTTTTTAAACAAGGGAAGTTTTATAATTTTATCAACATTTTATTTTTTTTACAGATTTGGTAATCAAACACAGAGTAAAACATTATCTACCTGCCTGAAACCACTTTTGCTATTTCAGTCCATCTGTTGCCAAAGATCTTTTGAGCCTGCAAACCATCTCTTTATATCAGTGTATTTCAGAGCTGATGTTAAAAAAGAAAATGATCGGCAGCAACCATAGACTAAACTCAAGATGATGATGATGATGATTTCAGTTTGATAGAATCATAAATTTGAAGGAAAAGAATAAAGATAATATTACAGCTCTACCTCACAAAGAAGTATGTCTTCCTCTTGCGACCAACCTCCTTTCTTGAAATCAGAATTCAAATAAGTGAACCATCTGTATTCTCAACATATACCCAAATCAAGAATTAGCAAATAAACCATAAAATAAGAAAAGTTATCGAGAAGGATATGACTATAGCTACATGCTATGTTTTTCTTTTTTCGTACCTTCTTCTGCATTGCCTTGTAGTTTTATCCTAAATTTGGATGCAACAATAGCCCAACTGCACATTGCACTCATCATTCAATCATATTAATCCAATGATCAATATATATTCAAATAACTTTTGGTGGAATCATCAAATAGATTTTCATATAACTCAATGAACTTGAACAAAGGAAATCATACTTGTCAGTTCCATGGATACGAATTTGTTCCCTCAATACATCATCTTCCTGAAAGACAAGCAACCCATATTAAACAAAAGGATCATAATTTACAATACAGATTGAAAATAGAAAAGTTAAATTTCAGTCAATTGTTCAAAACTAACCTCTTGAGACCAAGAAACATATGCCTCTCTTTCTGCTTCTGCGCTTCACCATCACCATTGCCATCACCACTTTTATTACTATTTTTATTATTATTACAACTACTAGTACTATCACAAGCTTTATTCTTCATATTCTGCATCTTTCACCAACACCACCTATCTCCGCTTTACCTAAAAACCTTATCTCTCGCATGCTAAAGTACAAAAACTCTTTAAACGTTCATAAAGACTACAATAAAGGACGATCAAAAAGGAATCCCAATTTCCCTTTTAGGGCAAAAACTTTACATCCTACTGTTCAATTCAAAAACAACAACGCCCAGATACACAATCCAAACAAAACAGTACACGTCCAATTCGCCTCCGATTCAAACTTCTTGATTGAATCAAATCAAACACCAACAGCCTCGATGTCCTAAAATCACACAAACAAAATCCATCAAAATAAAAAACCCTAAAATCAACAGATTAATCAAACGTACTCGCAACAATAAGAAGTGAAATCAATCAACGATTAAACTCCAACACATGAACTAAAACAGATTATATAAAATCATAAACTCACAAATACCACTACCCTTTTGTATCATACGAAAACTAAAAAACCCTAAAATCAATAGACTGATCAAAACGTATCCCCAACAATAGGAAGTGCAATCAATCAACGATCAGATTACACCACACGAATTCAACCAGACTAAATCCAATCATAATTCATAAACTCATACACTACCCGTTTGTATCATACGAAAAATCAAAAACCCTAAAATCAACAAATCGATCAAAACGTATCCCCAACAATACGAAGTGCAATCAATCAACGATTAGATTACAACACACAAATTCAACCAAATCAAGTACAATCACAAACTCACACACAGCACTACCTTTCTGATAACCACGCGAATCACTGTAGATCTGAAAGTACACTCCAAAAATCAACAGAAATCGGCGAAAGTGTAGATACAACTGTTATTAGAATGACAAATAGGGTGAAAATAAAGCTGTGAAAGGGTGTTATGTAGAAGAAAGTGTGGGTGGTGGGGCTGAGAGCGCGGGCATGAGTAGTTGTTTGAAAAATTGACGCTGAAATCCACGAAGTAAAGAGAGAGAAAAGTGAATGAATCAAGTGGAAATGAGTAAATTCGCCATTATTATTGATGGTGTGGTTATTGATTTTTACGCTCCGGTGGTGGTGGTGGTGGTGGTGATGGTGGTGACGGTGGTGGTGACGGTGGTTGTGGTGGTGGTTTTAATTTCGCTTTTTGCTTTACCGTTCATGTGATTTCTGTAAATGTGGAGTTTAAATTATTCGTTATGTGTGTGTATGTGTGTTTTTTTTCAAACTTAGAATGAAAACTTGTAGATCACATTTTCATATTATATTATAACTCAAATAAATTCTTAACCCAAGATAGTTGTTGAGCATATTGATTTTTGAACATTAAGGTGTTGTTGTTTTTTAACATAAAAACGTTTCTAATTTGCGGACCACATCAGTAGTACAGTAAAAAAGGTGAACTAGACATCTGCAGTTTGCAAGAAAAAAACTGTTTGTTTTTAACACTTACATAATAAAAAAATATTATTTATAACACAAACCCATCCTATCTCACATCCCCATTTGATTTCGTAGTAATTGTCGCTTTCAGCATTATACAAATGCTATAAAGTATAAACATTATGACCGTTTTAAACTACATAAATATATGAAAAATAATTCCAAATACATACACCAAACGTTGATTTTAATTGTCCCTTGACAATTACTTAATTAGATTAATTTTGTTGTCATTCTTGTCCTCGGGTAATATTAAGTATTATTTAATGATCTTAGAAAGGTTGCTTTGTTTATTTTTACTTTCTATTTTTTTCATATCCTAAAAGTTATATTTTTATTAAAGAATAATAACACTAAGTTTATAACAAAGTAAAAGTCCTAAAGTGGAGTATAGACCATAGATAACGCTCCTTGAGGCCCTTAACCTCTGTTCTCTTTTCTCTTTTCATTAATTCAAAGTTGGACATGAAGAATGTGGAGATAATCATCAAAATAGGAATAAAAGGCAGTGCATGCCCTCTAACCAGTTAAGCTTTTAATATTTCATCAATGTAAAACTTGATTTCACATATTTACACACACTATAAAATGGTTTTATTCAAAGGGAAAAACTAATAAGCTCGTATAAGTAAACGTTAAGTTGTGAAGACGGTATCCGTCGTATGTTGAACCCACTACTAGAAAGTGGGAGTCCAATGACGTTTGAATTTTAGATGGGTAGAGGTGTAAACAACATGAACCAGTCAGGTTCAGCTTATTTATAATATGTTAAATATAATTTTATTTATTTATATCTATTAGTATTGATATTTACACGTATTAATATAACAAATTTTATATTATTTAACATGTGATTATGACTTTATACATAATAATATTATACAAACATATGTTTAATACATTAAAATAATCCTAATGGAAGTGCTTATTTAGGCTCTCAAGTCTGTTTGGACTCGATCGGTGAAGCTCATGCTCGAGTTTCTTTACTAAATGAGCCACAATATAAGAGCTTAAGGTTATTTAAGCATGACTGGATTTGAGTTTTTAACAAAATGTTTTTGAGTAGGTCACAAACAACCAAACTTGTTTATACCTCTATGGTGACACTAAAACGATTAAGATTATACTATTTGTAGAAAATTTACCCACATTTTCTGATGCAGGAGCACCACATGAACAAATGAGATGTTGGAGATCAAAATTATCCTATGAATTTAAATATTTATTCAAATTAATTATCTATTTTAGATTATTAATTTAGTTTATATTATTTATCATTATTTTTTGGTTGTTAAGTTCTATTATAAATATTTGGTTTGGTCAACATTTGTGATTAGTTTTGTTGATTGATTTTTAAATAAAAACCTTTGTTTTTAAAACATTATGGTTCGATATATCGTATTTGATTAACTATTTTTGATTGTTTTCATTCCTACGTCAATTTCTTTATAATTGTATATCATGTGTAGTGGTTTGAGCTTTGATGTCAAAAATGACTTGAACGGAGGTCGGTGCCCCTTTTTCACGTAGTCTTAAGTGTGTTAGTGTGTTACTTTTATGTTGTTATTTTTATAATGTCATCATACATGAAATAACAATTACAAACAAACAAATGTATTAAGTAACACTTTTCACTCATAGAGTAGAGTCACATGAGTTTGGATAGAGGCAAACATTACCCCTACAATATGAAATAGGAAGACTATTTTTAAAAAGACCTCCGACTCAAAAGAAAAAGTGAGCATACAAGAAAAAAATATACTAACCATACACATAACACATAAAATCACACAAATATTATCACAACTCTCACGAAACCTTACGTTCTTTATTTTGGGCTTGTTCCAGAAATCTCAGAGAGAGCTTCTTACCTCCTATCGTTGCTGTTAAAACTGGCGTACTATATGAACCTGATGTTCTATGTTCTAATTTTCGGGACGAAAATTTCTTCAACAAGAGAATGATGTGACAACTCTAATTTTCAGGTTATCCCCATTTGTTTTCGTTATCTAACCTCTCACCACGATTCTATAATTATTTAATTTAAGGGAAAATGTAGTTATTGTTAGTTATTGTTAGTTAACTAAACCCTCCTCTCATTCGATAATCACACGTCTCCAGCACCGCGAGACCCAATCGTACGGTATGTTCTTTTCGTTCGTCCCACTTGTGCGATTTCGATTACGGTTCGTTCGTTTGATATTGAACGTTTGTTACGGTTTGTCGTTCGGTTTCGTAGGTGACTACTCTGCGAGCGTAGGTGTGCTACACTACGAATGTATATATATATATATATATACGTATTCTGCATATGTATATATATGTGTATATATATATATATTATTGAGTGTGTGCTGCTTGGTACATATGTATACATGTCTTCTGTTTTGCGCATGGTGTGCGTGTTTGTATTGTGCGCATGGTGTGTGTTTTACTATGTGTGTGCGCGTATGGGTTCTGTGTGTGTCCTTGTGTGAGTTTTATTTTGCAATGTGTGTGCTCCAGTGTAATGTTCATAGGCTGCGTATATGACTGTGTATATTTATATATATATTTGTTTTGTGAAGTGTTATGCAAACATGTATATTATGCGTATGTGTGTGGGTATATTTTCCATGTAATCATGTGCTTGTGTGGAGTTATGCATGTTTATATATGGGCTATAATGAGCATATTATATGAATGCATGTGCATGTGTAGTTGTTTTGTGTATGGGTTATTGGCAGTGTATGTTCAGCATATATATATATATATATATATATATATATATATAATATATATATATATATATATATATAATATATATATATATATATATATATATATATATATATTATATGTGGATAGTAGACTTAGTGCAAGTCATATGCATGGTGTATGCAAATTCTATTATGGTGGGTATGGTTGCATGTAATATATGTTATTATGTGTGGTGTGCGTAATGTATATATTAGATAAGTGTATTGTGTACAGATTGCTATGCATTAAGATGTGTAGGTTACACATAGTGAAAAATTAATAAGTTATTCATGCATAATATATATATATTGATGGGTACTATTTAATGTAACCGGGTTGTGTGGTTTGCATGATAATTGGGCTTTATGTATCGAAGTGAGTACGCATCACATTATGCTTGTGTGGGTAGTGTTTGAGGGGGTTTGCTAGTGAATGAGAAATACCGATAACCCGCATCGTAACCAAACCGTGATCGTGAACTATACTATTCTATTCCGAGTAATTATTCTATTACTAATAGTTAGTCTTAATAAATATTAAATGAAACTCAGGTTAATTGGAACCCGATTCTTTGTGCTTACACTTATTTGTTGCAACGCACTCAATGTGAGTTTTCACGGCCCCTATTTTACATTACTTTGTTTTTGGGGGAGAAAACATGCAAACTTTATTTACAAATGGTTTATAGTATTATTGTTTATTGCTTGTTACGTTAGTGCAAACATACTTAAAACTCCTTACATTCTCAAACCGTTAGTAAATTGTAACGAGGTAATTCTGAGTAGTACTACTGGGTTTGACAAACCCCGCTCGGGCTAGTAGCGCTAGCTTGATTGGAGGTCAAACGGGTGCGTTATTGACCTAACATTTGTCACTGTCTGGGTTAGACGTGACGGGAAGGCAACAAACTTACAAACAGTCAACTTCGGTTTGAAACGCTAACTAACTTGATTATAGGCTAGTTATCTATCGATACGCTTTAATTACTTTACCATTCGAACAGTTACAAATATATTTATCTGTTATTAAACCTGTGAACTCACCAACTTTATGTTGACACACTTTAGCATGTTTTCTCAGGTCACAGGAACACTTAAGCTCATGTTGCACAATTAGGAAACGCACTCAGGACATGCATCATCAAACTCATTTATTTTGCTTTGAACATTTTATTTGGCATAGTACTTTGGGAACTTTAGTATTGGTTTACATTCGTCTTTACGCTTCCGCACTGATGTTTATCTCGTTTATGTTTACTCTGATTTAAAGTTCAAACGTTTATTTAAGTTCATATAGTGTCGTTTGATATGACCGTGTCTGAGATCCTGGTTTGTCACACGCCTCGCGGTAAAACCCCGCACGTGGAATTTGAGGGTGTGACAAATATCTATCAATATATAAGTATAAGAGAACGTGATGTTGTATGCATCCTAAATACTGA
This sequence comes from Flaveria trinervia, assembly GCA_025506515.1. Taxonomy (NCBI): domain Eukaryota; kingdom Viridiplantae; phylum Streptophyta; class Magnoliopsida; order Asterales; family Asteraceae; genus Flaveria; species Flaveria trinervia. The sequence continues at coordinate 932,518 of CM046446.1, forward strand.
TTTATAAGTAAAGATAGTTTGATAGTAAAAACACCATAGACCAAAAAACCTAAATAAAAAGTAAAAAACATCTACAACTAACTGGTAAACCGGCAAACTGACAAACTAAATAAAAATCACATAGATCTAAAAGACATGACACATGTGGAAAGTAGACAACATCTACACCTAGAAATAGAAGTCCTAACTAAAAATGACAACTCAAGTTCCGATCTTCCTAGAAATCTCTAAACTTTATTCGATGCCTTCAAGCGTACTCCTATCACTGATCATGTCATTAGTAAAGTACAAGTCTCTCGAATCCTGTATGATCTGTTATTCTTATGTTAGTTGTCACACCCCAACTGATGACGGAAACATCAGGACGCGAGAAGTGATAGATTATTTAAAAACATTATAGAACTAAAGTGACAATAAATTAATATTAAATTTCATTTCCATTAATCAATATAACGTTACAATGCTTCAAATAAACATACAAAATTTTTGAGAAATACAAGTCTAAAACAAGCATAACAAAATGATAGATTTGGTGTGTTTCTAAATCCACCTAATTGAATTTCTTGATATAGCTTCAAGCATTTCCTGCAATATGTATATAATATTGGTCAACATATGAATATGTTGGTGAGCATACAAGTTTGAATACATAGTATAATAATGAATAAATCTTAATTCATGAAATAACTATAGTGATGATATGATCCATATCCGTCTTCTCTTTACATGCCAGAACATGAAATGCTATTACATAGCTTAATATTCAATGCAGACTAAAATGATGTTGTTTTAAGACTAAAACGAGTAAGATAATTGTTGATGTAAACCAAGTATACATAACTATTATTTTAACACGAGGTTGTAAAAAGCAAATTAAATCCAGATTCAATTCAAACCGATTATATAAAGAATTTATTGATGATAATTGTCTGTTGCATAAGACCGAACTACATACCTCTCACACTACACGTTGTGGTTAAGTAGTGCGACCACAATGCGAACATTGCGCCCCTCCTATGTGGTTCACACTAGTGGTTACAAGCATGGTTGTAGCTACGCAACTCGCAACCTCCAACTCTTACTCTCTCTCACTCTCTCATATGTATTTAAATAATGGAAAGAATAGTATAGTGAAATGTGATGGGTGTGAAAACCATTTCAGATGAGTGATAGAATCTAAAGAATGTTGCGATGTTAATACGATACTATGTGAAATGTGGAATGTGAAATTTAAGTCTACCGGTCTAAAAGGAGTATCGAATATGATGCTAATTATTGTCACATTTTTTATGTAATTAAAATGCTTTCAATCTCAAAACAATACATTGATATGTGAAATACAAAGAGATATATACAACATAACCTCCTCTACTTTATCCTATAATTTTGGATATAATTGAAACGAATAATTGACAGATATTAACCTTACAAACATTCAAATTCCTTAATTTACGTGCTATTAGTCATCATGTGCATAATACACATTGTTAAAATAATGAAATTATATCATGTGATTTCGGTACAAGGACCAAAATATCGGAAGCTGCTATATAACACCAAAACAATAACAACAAATACTAAGTGTGCATTTTAGTGAATAATAGAAGGATGAACTTTGTATTTTAGGGTTGATCTATTGTTACGTGTTAAAGTGATTATTAAGACTTCAAGTAGTTATGATCAAAAGTGAATTCATATAATTACTAGTACAAATAAATGACATCTTAGATGATTAATCTGGTCTAAAGTTTTAATATAGATCTAACAAGTCCAATGATTCATCAGCTTTACCCTTGTATTCGATTAACCTGATATAAAAACTAGTCGGTCAACAAAAAATGAGTTCATTTTAGTTAAATTTTTTTATCTATTTTCTAGTTTGTTTAAAAACAATCGATTTATGTGTGATGGTCAGTTACAACGTAAGTGAACAACCTGAAATCAACAATTTTCAATTTAACCAAACAAATTGGTCAGTCTGATTTTCAAAGTAATCCTCGGGACTCAAGAAGTGCATATATTGAAATAATTCCCGTAAAACCTAATGAAACTTTTAAAAGCTTTTTTAATCTTCAAAACGATTAGTTAACTACCAATAAAATACAAAATCTAGTTTTGGGAAATAAAAATGGAACATGGTAAATCTAGACTCACGTGTAAACGTATAAGAGCATACACACAGTGTGTTTATTATCTTTATTCATATAATTACAATAAAAATCACTATATTTTTCTCTTTTTTTCAATTAAATAATATTTTTTATACTATTATCATTACTTTTTTCTCTTTCCTACACTCACAACCGCTTTAAAAAATATTAAAAATTTTAGAAGGATTAAACAATGATTCATTAAATATATCAATTCACAATAATATTTTATCTTTTATTCACTCACAACCACTTAAAATCATTCCATATAATATATCAAACACATTTTTATATTTTTTAAGAATTCAGTGTAAATCCCTTATTTAAGTTTTGTTTGGGACTCTACATGTGGGGCATGTCCTCAAATTCCTTATGGATATAATATTACAAGCAACTTTTTAGCTTTTAAACTCATCATAACATATATATTTTTTTATTTGTACTTTTTCAAGGATGCAAATTTTCATATATGTATTGATGTTTGATAAATATCTAGAAATAGAATATGCCAGTTACGGTTAATTTGAGCTATTCCGATCTCACGTTTGATTATAAAGTTAATAGACCGAGGATAACTAAATAAACATGCTTTTAGTGAATCCAACAAGATTGATTAAGGATGAAAATATTGACGCTCGTTCCCTCTCTCAAGTTCTTTACGTTTTTACTGGCTAACTGGTTTTTTAGACACGACTTGCTAGTTGAACTAATAAGGTATATTATCAAATTACCGAGTTGTCATTCATTTGTTTAAAACATTATGTTTGATATAAAGCTCGAAGTTAATGTTATGGGAAAAGTATTATTCAACTAAATGTTTTCTTAACTTTTTAAGGAAATATAAAAAAACGTAAACTTTTAGACATGCATCTTATATCTTGTTTACATTAACAAATGCATTAAACCACTCGGTTACGCCCCCCTTACCTAATGATGACAAACCAAATTTTAATAATATTTAAATGGAAACATAGATATAATGATAAAAATACTATGAATAAAAAGAGAGACTTGAAACTAAAATTAACAACGTTTTAGTGAAAACTAATAAAAACTTTAAACTAACAAAAGAAACAAACAACAAAAAAACAAAGAAAAAAAATGTAGTCGGCCAGGGGTGTAAGAGAGAGGATTCGAACCTGAGTTTTGACGAGTGTGCACCTTACACCATGCCAAAACAATTGTTTGTTATTTACTCAGTTTGCGAACACATTTCGGTTGCGTTTGTTTGAAAGAAATGAAATGAAATGGAATGTAATATAATTGAGAAACTAATATAATTTTCAAATAAAATTATGTTTGAGTTGATAATAAAATGTAAAACCCAAAAAAATGTTTCACCTCAAATTCCATTGATTGTTGGATTTCAAATTCCCTCTCTAGGTGGAAGGATTTTGAAATCTCACAATCAAAGGAATTTGAGGTGAGACATTCCCGTGATTTTACATTTCATTACCAACTCAAACATACTTTTGTTTGAAAATTATACGAGTTTGTTAATTTTATTTCATTCCATTTTATTATTTCCAACCAAACCCCCCTATAGAAAAAAAAGAAAAAAAAAAGAAGAGGCACCCACATAAATGTGAACTAACAGTACATGAGAAGTGCTCATGCAAAGGTGTTAAATGTTATATAACCAGTAATAAGTAACCCACATTACCGCTGGGGTGTAAAACCGTACAAAATAGAATCATTGTCACTTCACTTTCAGCAACCACCAACATAAAAAACTCGTATTACAATAGAAATATAAACAAAAAAAATAAACGTAAAAAAAATATTTAAGTTGATTTAGAACCCGCACGTTGCGACGGAGATGTTAAACGAGAATAATAAACGTAACAACGTAGAACCACATGTACACGTTACGACATGCTAGCTCTAAAATTTAGACCATAAATCGAATAACATTGTAAAAAACAAAAAGCATATGAGACTAAAGTTTAAAGTAAAAAAATTATAAATGTTGAATTGTGAAAGATATAAAAGAATTGAGTTTAAAACAAAAAAAGCTATGCACAACCTTTTATACATGTTGTATATCAATGCAATTATCAATTGATAATTAGTAATACTTATATAGTACATGAGAACTGTTTATGTAAAATTACTAAATATTATAGATATGTATAAACTAGAAATTAAGTGTGAACCATGTTCATATATATTTAAAATTTGAATATATCATTACAACGTTCTCATTCTCATACATGATGTTAAGGTTGAACCAAAACTTCTAAATTTACAGGGCTAAACCCAAAGGGCTCTCTGGTGTAGTCGTTGATATTTTTTCATCTTTTTTTTGAATATTAATTTTGAAATTAAATTTTCTCAGAATTAGTTCACTTTCCGTCTTGTAATCATCCTTTGTTGCATTGGCACCATTATCTTTTAAAAGTGATAATATAATGGTAATTCAAGCATCCTATGCCCTATTTTCTTATATTTCAAAGAATACTATATACATATAATCCAAAGTTCTGCACCCAATTCTTTTGAATAGAAATCAGCTATGTGTATCTATTTTTTAGATGAAACTTCATTAGAATATATAAGACGATTATCTAATCGTATGGTAATTTTGCTTTCATTATATCTTTACAGTACCACGTATTGTATAAATGATTATGTTTTTCAGTATTATGACGATTCTCTTACTTAAATTTGTATGAAAGCTTCATGCTCATAACATTGACGCGTTGTCTCTCTATAAGCAAATTAATTTAAATAAATGGACACTTTTAAATGATGTTCTTTCACCATACACGCTGCTTAGGGGTGTTTATTTTCGGATATCTGAAATATTCAGATAGTGGATTTCACTATCCGAATCCGAATCCGAAATTTCGGATATCCGAAATTTTGGATTCAGATATCCGTTCGGATATCCGAATTTCAAAAAAAAGATATATTATTGATAAAATTTATAAAAATATAATAAATTTTATTGAAATTTATTTCATATATCTAAAGTATTTATCAAAATATCCAAAATATCTGAAAACATTTAAAATATTTAATTAATATTTAATATTTTTTAAAATTTTATAAAAATATTTTGGATATTTCGGATATCCGAAATATCCGAAAATTCTCAAAATCACTATCCGGATCCGAATCCGAAATTTCGGATACCCGAAATTCGGATTTTCGGATATTTCGGATTCGAATATTTTTGAACACCCCTAAGTCGCTGCTCGCAACTTGTACCGTACAAATCATCTTTGCTACTTGTTTGCTAGTGACTTTGAACTATTTTCTTGGTGACATTCAAATAAACCATTCATAGTTGCCTAAAGAATCAAACAAAAACTCACTACAAACCATAAACAGTTGAAAGGAACAAGGGTTAGGTGCCCATGTTGTGGAGGGTCCCAACTTTACTAGAGAAAAAAAATTATTGATGAAAGAATCAAAATTGAAACTTACATTGGTGATTACTGATAATTTTGAAAAACATAATGTTGAATAAAAATGATCAGTGTTTTTACATATTTATGTGATTTTGTATGTAACTAAAGATGAAAATTTTTAGTAAAAAATATTTTTTTAGAAGTATGCAACAACTTTAGCAACAAGTTTGATACCGAAAATCCGTTGCAATATTTTTAATTTTTTTCTTAAATCCGTCGGTACGTATAAAATCCATCAATGAAACTTTATCCACATCCGAGTTCCCCATGAAACTTCACCAACATGTTACTATCGGTTTGTGTCTTCACCGATATAGTAGTGATCGACGGATCTTATCACTGGTGAAATTAGTATTCTCTGATCAGTATAGCTACAATATCCAACTCGACACCAATAATTGATATTTGATAATATCAACTTACCCTTTTAACTTTCCTCCAAACACATCATGTTAATCAAAGAAAAAGATCTGAAAAATCTTTAAAAGAGTGAGAGAATGACAGTGTAGAATTCATATGGGTGTGGGTTCATGTTCACCCATGCACCCTACAAACTTGACTTCTTTCAATAAAGAAAGAGGGTTCATGACTATTATCCATCACCACTCCAGACCAACCTGACCCAAATGACTACTGCATGACCCATGACTCGACACCACCATCGATGTCGGTTCCTACGAACATAATCGATTGTCTTGAAAAATGACAGATAAAGGGAAACAAGAAATCACTGAATCACATATCAAAAAGCTGATTTACAACCAAAATTTGCAACTACGACTCTTTTAAAATAGAAGTAAGGTTTGCTCTCATCTTATTTTCCTCACACCCTACTATATGTGTGAGATTTGCTAAATGTGTTTGTTTGTTTGTTTGCAACTATGAAAACAAACAATATTATCTTTTAACTTTATGATGGCCCAAATTTTTTGTAACTAGTGTACCTACCGAAAAGTTTGACTAATTAGTGATATTAGTGTTACGCAAATGTCAGATACAAAAATAAGATATAAAAAAGCATCATATATTATATAAGGCACGATGTCAGGCTATAATGGATGCATACATGCACGATGCACCTTTACATGGTATGGGCGGTCAAATGACCGTCAACGCTGCTACAAACGAGAACCATAAAGGCTACTTGATACTTGAAGACGACATGAGTTCGGCCGATAAATACTATATGCTACAAATGACAACTCATAAGTCACACTCTCATTCAACTACACATATTCTCTATTTTATAAGAGTGACTACTTTTTTTTACACTAGAGTTGATCGAGGGACCAAACTCTTGTGATAGAGTTAACTGTGTTTTTTCATTTCCGACTCGTACCGACAAAAAAATAAGAAATTTAACATCCTCACTAGCACAAAATTTTTAGATTTGTTGCAAACAAGTTTATTTAATTTTTGAATAAAACAAAGGGGAAAAGAGTGTATGATTGGAAGCTTTTAACAAGAGCAACATGAGTTGGTCAAGACTGTAAGAATGATAAAAAACATCAAGTCTTTGATGTTTTCTATAAAGTTGCATACCAAATATCATGATAAGGAAAAAAAACTTGATTAGATTCCATTTAAATCTCCCAAATGGGGCTTCCAACACTACATTCTGACATTCAACTTGATGCTCATTGATTTAACTTATATATTGGTAATTTGCATATTATTGATTAATAAGTAAATACCTAATTAGTGATTAGATTAGGAGTCAATCACTCAACTTCAACTTCCTTGTAATCATCTATTATTGCTCTATACCAATAGTATCGAATTCTCTATTTGTATTTTTCATATTGATAACAATATAAGAAACATTCTAGAAATAGAGAAGGGTGGGTCCAGTGGCAAGTCATTTAGAGTTAATGTGATGAAATTCTCGTTAACGTCAAGAGTTTGAGCCCCGTCTATGATAAGTTAATGTAAATTAGTGTAGATTAGATCGAGTATGATAAATATGTTGCATCAATCATTTTTAACTTTTTCATACAAAACCAAACACATTTTCAAACTCTTAAGTTGATTAAATCTGGTGTGAATCAAGTAACTTATAATTATCATTTCACTTATAATGGGCCAGTTAAACTGAAGAAGGTTGAAATGGGTCAAGAAATTTGGATCGACCCATTAGTAAGTGGGCTGTTCTTTTTGTACTAAAATTTAATTTCTTTTTGGACTAATAAATATCATTCCTATCAACGGAATTCAAAAACTTATGTTTGGAAACTAAAAAGTGCGTAACAACGGATAAAATCGTTGATTTGCAACCCTACTGGTTTTAATCATGTGAAACTTTACTTTTTGTTGTTATATCTATTCTATGATGTGTGTAAGAAACAATATTTCAAAAATAGTTAGTTCGTTCATTTTTAGCTGCCTCGAGTTTTATTTGAGTCAAGCTTTGATCAAATTTAATTCGGGAAGAGTTTTGAAGCCAAGTCAATTATTTCGTTCGGCTTTGAGCCCAAACTCGAGCTTTTAGCCCAAACTCGAGTTGAAAATCAACGGGCTCAACTCACTTGTTAAACAACTATGCATACATAGGTGTGTGTGTAATGTTTTCAAACATGATCACTTAAACATTGAACATTATTTTTATGACTCCCCATATACTTTCTTTCTAATATATTAAAGTTTAAAAAATATTAAGAAAGGAAAAATTACCAAATAAACATTTGACCAAACTAAATTACCATTACAACCATTGAAAAATAAATTTACAAAAAAAACCACAAATAAAAACGAGCCATCTGTCCATTCCTACCCATGTGGACGAGGAAAATCCATAATCCCTCGTTGAAAAGGTGTCTGGGCGAGGGATTTACATAATCCCTCGCTGACCTGTCGGAATATCAGTGGTTCCTCGCTGAAAAGGTGACTGGGCGAGGGATTTACATAATCCCTCGCTGACCTGTCGGAATATCAATGGTTCCTCGCTGAAAAGATGACTAGGCGAGGGATTTACATAATCCCTCGCTAACGTGTCGCAATTTCAGTGGTTTATCGCTGACATGTCTCATTTCTTGCCCATAATTACCAAAATGGCACTACTCATTTTGGATTTTTATTTTTATTTTTTTAAATATAAAATAAAAAAAAGTATTTGCCAAAAATAAAAAAATTGTTAGTTTTATTAAAAAAATCACTTATTATTTTTAAACACTTAAATATGTTGTTTAATATGCTTTTCCTCTATATAATACAAGCTTTCCTCTCAACAAACTTATCAAATTTTAGTTTTTATTTTATTCATTTTACTAGTTTTAAAATACTTTTTTAACATAGGCTAAATTAAAAATATTAAATTAATAGTTAAAATTTAATATAAAAAATTTAAAATAATATTTAGATAATATATAATTCAGATTACGTATACTCAACTATTTTAAGTATAACAATAGTTTTTAAACTTTCATCTTTAAAAAAATTAAAAAGCTGCACTTATTTAAAAAAGTTTAAAATAATAAAACAAACTTTAAAAAACTTTTGTTTAAGTCAATGCAATTTTTTAAGTTTTTTAAAGAATGAAAGTTTAAAAAGTATTATTATTACTTAAAATAGTATGTAATCCGAATCATATCTTTATCTAAAAAAGTATTATAAAAAATTTTAAAAATTAAATATTAACTATTAATTTAATATTTTAATTCAACCCATGATAAAAACGTATTTCTAAACTAGTAAATGAATAAAGTAAAAAACCAAATTTGATAAGTATGTTAGGAGGAAAACTTGTATTATATAGAGGAAAAGCACATTAATAACAAATTTGAGTGTTTAAAAAACAATAAATGATTTTTTTAATAAAGCTAATTTTTTTTTAATTTTTGCAAATAATTTCTTTAAAATTTTGTATTTAAAAAAATAAAAATAATAAAAATCCTAAACGAGCAGTGACATTTTGATAATTACGGGCGAGGAATGACACATTTCAGTGAGGAACCACTGAAATTGCGACACGTCAGCAATGGATTATGTAAATCCCTCGCCCAATCACCTTTTCAGCAAGGAATCACTAACATTTCGACACGTCAGCGAATGATTATGTAAATCCATCGCCCAATCATCTTTTTCAGCGAGGGATTATGGATTTTCCTCGCTCACGTGGCGAGGAATGGACACGTGACTTGTTTTTATTGATTGTTTTTTTTGTAATAGTATTTTTCAATGGTTATAATGATGATTTAATTTGATCAAATGTTTATTTTGGTAATTAGTATCCAACTATTGTATATTGGTTTATTATAATCCATATTTATTTTTCGCTGAATTTCGCTTGTATGTTTTTTTCTTTTGATTATAATCATTAATGTGAGTGAAATAGGATGAAAATCAAGCATAAATATTTGATAATTATATTATCAGGATTGTTGTTGATCACAAAAATAAAAGTTTGAAGTGTCAACGGTCAAATTGTTTGAATAATTATTGGATAATTAAAAATAGTTTGAATTATTAAAATTAAATTTGTAAATAAAAAAATTGAATTGACATTATTATATAAAATAAAAAAGTTAATATTAGTCATGTCGTTGCACACCACATGCACTTCACGTGGCCACTAAACAAAATCTACTGAAACAACTTTATTAATAAAATAACTTTATTTGTTTGCACCTAAATACTTTTATATCCATCAAATGAAATAAAATGTCAAATTGCAAGGCTTCCAACCATGTTGAAGATCCTTTTATTATACTGGGCACATGATCCAAAAAGAATAAACTTTTGTAAATATTTAATTAAGAAGCATAATATTCACAATTAGTTAAGTTGATCTTGGCAGATTTCTTTTATTTATTGAATATAAGTTTGAAGGTGTAACTATTTTCTATTAAAACTGGTTAATGTATTTTTGTAGCCTCTCGCTAAATATATTATAATAAGTTAGATGGCTGTAAAAATAAGTTATGTTGATCTTGTCATCCTGATTATTATAACATCTCACATCACATTTTATAAAACCAAACTTTTTTTTTATTAATGGATTTCAAATGTCATAATCGACATCATTTTCGAAGATATATCTTCTACACTTTGTCTTTGTTTTAGCTCACATAAACAATTACGTATGAGTGCTCAACCTATACTTTTTAGATATATCAGACACTAAATACATGTATACAATGGACTTGTTTCAGTTTTCTTTATTAAAAAGTTGTAATGTAATTAAAATTACGAGTTCCTTGTAATTAATAGATACATAATGTATATGTATGTATTTTATATACATATATATCTACTTTAATAAAACAAAATTTCTATGTGACACATGAAACTTTTCTACCCCCTTTACCTAGGCATTGTACATATATGTGTTATTACAAGAATGAAGTTAATCATTTAATAATACATTAGATGCTAATTATATTATTTATTACTTTTCAAATTGTGAAACAAACTTTTTAATAATTTAAAAACATGTTTCTTTTATAATAAAAGTTATTTTTAAAAAAATAAAGTTTTATGAAATATGAAGTTTTTAATGCAAAGGACTTCTAAAAAATGATATTCTATAAAAGAGTATTTTAAAATAAATTGAAATTAAAAAACAATTCTTAATACAAAAGTTTTAAAAGACGAAAGTTCAAAAATATATCATTGTTTTATTACCTAAATTAACTATTACACATAATTTTAATAACATTTTATATCATAAATTATATTTTTATTTTTAAATATTAATAAATAATTATTAATTTAATATTTTTATTCAACTCGTGTATTACATATGTTTCTGAACTAGTCTAATATAAATATCAGGCGGCTAGAATATATAACTTAAGTTTAACTTCTGTATTTGATCAATAACTGATGTTTTATAAATATCTATAGACATGTTATATTAAAAAGGAGGAAAAAAATATGTCTTTTGAAAAGAGAAAAAAATGTTCGTCAATAAAATTTATTAATAACAAACCCCCAACATATGAACGTATACACCTCGTTTTATCTCACACTTGCATACTTTGAAAAATACTTATAAACATACCAATAACTATATATATAATATGATGTTTTCTTAACAGAGATGTGACAATGACCCATAGAGAAAAAGAAAAACGACCCCATTTGGTTTTGATTTTATTAATAAATGTTGAATTGTTTAATATAATATGTTGCTTAAAGGTACAACAATCTATTCCGAAATAATTTTATTTTGTTCTTTAACATAGAAATATTTTTAAAAACATTTATCATATCTGTGTAATTTTGAGTTTTATATACCCAAGTACCCAACTAGTCTTTAATGACGGTAAAGCCAAAAGATATTTAGAAAAACCAAAAACAAAAGCGCCAAAATAAGCGGTCACTATTATTATTTTTTATGTTTTACATGTATTAATAGTAACTTTTATTATAGTATATAACGCATAATAATATTATCTTATGATAATAATAAACTTAAAATAAAATAGACGTAAGTCCACGTATCAAATTAAGCAAGTGGTGACATGCACTGACCTTGTTACAGAAATTAGTTGTTCTTAGCTCGACTCTTGTATGCTCTTTATTTTCTATTAAAGTTATATTATAGATAATAAAAATGTATTTTTACGTTAAAACTAATACTTGTATCTTATGAATTCTAAATTAATCGCTTCCTTTGCTATTTTTTTAAATCGTAGTTTTACTTTAGAAAAAGACTTTGATTATTTCTTGTTGTCATCACTCATCAATATATATAGGTTGTTCTGCTTTACATATATGACATCTTAAATATATTTAAAATCTGATAAAATGTATGTTTATATACTATACCCGTACAAGTACACCGTTCCAAAATACACACCGGCTGAACCGACTAACACTATTCTAGAATTGTACTAATTTATATGTTAACCATTCATATCCAATCCTCAATTATCATAACAGTCCACATTGAATGTTTATAATTTAAACTCAATATGCATTGTTAAAATCTTAATTATAGGTAAACCGAAGAGAAGAAATAATATTTATATAATTATTTCAAGGGAATAGTTCAAATAAAAAAGCGATCTTAAAATTAAAAAAATGTAAAAAGTAATCTCAACTATTAATATTCTTAGTTAACGGTTGAGATCAAATTGTAGGAAAAAATTATTAGAGGAGTATTTAGGCATAGCCACTTTTGTAGATTTTTTTAAAGTTTTCTATCATTTTTAAATGTTAAAAATTTTTATATATGCGACTTTTTTTAAAAACTACACAATAAAGATGAGCGTTTTTTTATGTTTTTAACCTCATTATCCTCATTGTGTCTCTAGTGCGGTTAATTGTATCTATTTGTTAATTATTGTGTAATTCTAATAACTATTGTGTTTTTTCTAAAATAATGGATTCTAAATAGAAAAAAAACATATAAAGATGGAATAACATTATTTTGTATATTTACTATAATAAAATGAACAACTAATTAATTTAATACATTAAAATTGACAAAATAACACAATACAATGTCTTATTGTGTTTGTGATAGCTATGTGTTAGTTTGAACAATATGAGTCCTGAAAATATATTGATGAAATAATATTATTATGTATTTTTAGTTAAAAAACATAGTAGTAAATATAAGTAGCTTATATTATCTATTGAAAAATAATAAAAAATAACATATTTTATTATTTTTAACACTATGAGTTATGAAAAATACATTGATATATGTCATTGTGTACTTTTAATTATAAAACACAATGATAGATAACAAGTTTATATAATCAATGGAATCAATGATAAAATAACACAAAATGATATAAAACGTAAAATACAATAATAAATGCATACATGGGCGGACTTAAAAAGGGTGGGGAGGGGTCAACCGACCCCGTAGATTTTCCCCCTATGTGTAACGTCTATTGACGATTTTTTATTGACCCCATGTATTTTTTAATATCGATCTCTATAAAAAATTTTACGACCCATAAACCTTATTTCATTGGAATGTTTAACCCACTGAAAATTAAAATAATAGTTCACTTAGTTAAAAAAAGTAATATCAGAATAATCATCAATAGGTTTATTTTGTATAAAATCTCCGAGCTTATTTATTTAACTAAACACCTAAGACATATTTTATTAATCTATTAACATTCCTTAATTATCTCTATACTTTTTTAGAAGAATACCTTAAACAATACTTGCATATGCTACAAGAGTGGATATTTTTCAAGAGATGAAGACAAACAACTATAAAATGTAATGTGTTTTACTTTCTAATGATATAATATCTTTGTCAAATGTCATATAATGCGATTGCAATTTGTTTTGTGTGACCTGACGCGTCCTAAACCAGAATTTCTAGCATTGAGTTGAGATATACACATTTATTCAAAATGTAATATATATGACACATTGAACGTACTAGACATAATAAGCTATGTATTTAACCAAAATATCATCATTTTAAAACAATAAAATAACACATATCAATAAAACGATCATTTTTAGACTTTCTAAACTAATACTATTTTTACTATAACTCTACCATATCAGGTAACCATAAGGATTGATGAATGTAAAAGATGTGATGTAATTTGAAAAGCATTTATGCAGTAACAATATCCATTTAGTATCTTTTGATTATCATGAATTTTTTTCCTTCACGAAGTTTACCTTCTCTAGAGGAAAATATTATGATTAAAAGGTTAAGTATACTTCAAATGGATAACATGTTTTCTCCGTTGGATTTGTGTGTTAACATTCTTATATAAGCCATTAAATGAATGAATGCATGAGTGAAACATGTAGGTCGAGATATTTATGATTTATTAAAGATCTAGTTATATAAGTTCGAATTGAATTGAATTAAGAAAACCATGAGTAAAAACACAAAAATACCTTATGTATTTCATGTCAAAAAATGTCACTTGCGAAAGCGACCATTTCCAACTCCACATTGTTTTCTTCTACCTTGTCTTCTCCCTCTATTGAAATATGTGCTTGGTACCCACTCTCTCATCGTTTTCACACACAAACCGTTGTTCACTATGGAATTTGGGACCTGAATTGCTTGTTTTGAATTTAAAATAGGGTTTATTATATTTAAATGCACTTCTTTTAAATTTTATTTATATATATATTATTATTATTACAGGTGAGAAAATAGGTTTTTCCTAATGTAGATGTTATTATATCATTCTTTAAGTAAATTTTTACTAAATAAAAATGATACAGATAACATAAGACACCAGGCTACATCATAAAATATAGGGCAAGATCACCAATTTATTTGTTATATTAAGAAACATTGTAAAGGAAATAAATTTTGATGTGAAGTGTCAATTAAGACTATAGCACATAAGATGTTTAGTTAAAAAACACTTGAGTTGTAGATTAGTGGTAAGAAGCAGAGTTTTTTTTCATTTATTTTTAAGTGTAGATTAGTGGTAAGAGACAGAGTTATTTTTCATTTACTATAAATCAGACTTAAATATGATAGAGAGTAGTTTATGATATAGTTAATAAATAGTGTAGTAGTTAATAATAATATTTGACTAAATTAATATAGTGATATAAATTAATCTTTATACTTAAATAAAAGATTAACTAAAAAAACACATGACAACATCTACATTCTTTCACATGATTTTTTTTCCAATTTTTCTTCTATTAATGATTCATAATTACTAATAATATTATTTAAATCTTGTTAGATTAAAAACGGTTTTTAAAAATTGAAAAATGATTTTTTATTAATACTATTTTAAAAAACAAACTTTTATAAAATAATTTTTTTCTCAAAATATCAAACTTCTATAAAAAATAAAAAATATTTGAAAATTGGTTTTTTAAAAAGTATTTTTTTATAAACTAAAACTAATTAAAATTGGATGTTATAATAAGGTAATTTTTAAAAAATGGCATTTCTTTTAGAACTGATTATTTTGAAACTTAACAAAATGTTATACTTTATGGAAAAAAACAAAAATGTTTAAAAGTAAAAGTTTAAAAATTTAATATCACTGTTTTGTTTATTTGTTAGTTATAGTATTTACTTATACGAAATTTTATTAATATCGTATTTGATAATATCACTTAATAGTTGATTTTTTTATTTTTATTTAATAGTTTATTTATTTGTGCAATAAGTAAGTTTATTAAGCTAGTATTACTATATATGTGATTTAAAGAGATTTCGCATCCTGAATAAGATTTAAAATAATCAAATCTCGAATTCAAAATTCAAAGAAAGAAAGTATTGTTCTTCTTCCAATTTATACATCATAATTAATCAATTCAAGTACTGAAAATAATAATGAATTAAACCTCAAGAACAATCCCCAATTTACAATAATTTAAATCATCAAAACCAACTTTTCCTATTTAGTTGAATTGTTGTTGCTGTTCTAACCACGGCCAAAACCCTGATTGATCTTCCATACCTGCAAACATATTGCAGAAGCTTTCATCTTTTTGAAGATGATGACGATGAAGATGATCGTATTCGGGTCTTGATGATGAGTTGTGCAAGATCTGCAAATGAGATCTATGATCAACAATATTGGAGGATTGAGAGAGATTAGTGATTGCTTTTGCTGATGGTGTTGTGACGGTATCGGGCTATCGGTTATTGGTGTTCTTGAAATGTCCAGTTTGATCTCAGAACTGTTGTCACATTTGTTGCTGCAAGATCCTTGTGTTTCTTTGATGTTGAGGTTGATTGATTCTGTTGGCTCCTTCTTCTTGAGTGCCATTATCTGTAATTTTGAAATCAGTTTAAGTAAATTCACAAGTGGAAAATGTTATAAAATAGAGATTTTGCTAATAAGAATTGGTATATGTTTATATTTGTTCTTTTATGTGTTGTGATTTTAGTGCTGTTTATCATGACAATTTCAATGTTTTATGAAATCTACGTTTTTAAGTGTGTGAACATGTTACAAAATAAGTAGAATTGAGCCATTTGTTATATATACTAATGTTTGGGTTGCAAAAATGTCGCAAATTAGTTCAGTTCGCAACATCATTCTCTAAAAGTGACAGTTGCAAATACGTTTGATCACTAAATTTGGTCACTAAAAATATAAAAATCAATTGTGTGGCATTTGAAAACTTTGTGACTCATGTTTTGATGGCGGTAAATTACTACTAGAAAACTGTACATTTGTAACCGGAAAAAAAAAGACATAAGATTTAAAATTGAATCTTTAACGGTAGCAAAATTAGCGACCAAAACTGAAACAATAATATTATTTGTAGATATATTCCCAGTTGTATTGGTTTTAAGTGTGTGTAGAGTGGGGCAATATTCGCAAAACACTACAAGAAATTAATTACAGAAGAATCTTCAAGTGAGAAACAAGTTAAAATACAAGACTAAAAGCAATTACCTCAACATGAAGTTTTTTATTTTGAGATATAAGTGCATCATTTTGAGCTTTGATAGCTTCAAAGTGTTTCTTGAGCTCATCATAATCTTTCTCCAATTGCTTTGTTTTCCATCTTGCCCTTCTGTTTTGAAACCATATCGCGATCTGTCGCGGTTGCAACCCGAGTGCCCTTGCAAGCTGCATTTTCCTCTCTGGATCAAGTTTACTCCCCAATGCAAAGTTTCTTTCAAGTGTCTTCACTTGTTCCATGTTCAATCTCTTCTTTTTCTCACCGTCATCGGATACTTCATCGTCACCGGTACCGTTGTTGGTTTCTTGATCGCGTGCAGCATCGGTGGCATACGGCATTGATCTTTTCTCCAAGAATGAGGCAACTGATCCTGTATATTGATCAAGATGGATTAGTTATATGTAAAGATTTGAACTTTGTTGAAAACCCATTTGTATTGTGTCTATGTTTGGGAATATTTTGTGCCCTAGAGCATCTTTATGTTGTACCGTACAACTCAACAAAATCATCTTTGAGTTGTACCGTACAACTTATGATGGTAAATGTAAAATTTCAAACTTTTTCATAAACCATTAATTTGGATGTTGGGAATGAAACTTTTGTGCCCTAGTGCATTCTTGAGTTGTACCGTACAAGTCCTTCATGCCTCAGTTCAATTGGTACGTACTCATTATAGTTTAATCAAGATGAAGAACCCGTAAAAGTTAAAGATCTGAACTTTGTCAAAAACCCATTTGGGTGATAACATCAAAACGTTGGCCCACTTGTGCATTATCAGTTGTACATTACAACTTGACAATGCATGAGATTCAAGATTCTTAAGGCTAGTAACATTCATAAAATTTCATCGAGATCTATAGAGAGGATAGTTAAATTACCATGAAAGTCCTGAGTTGTGTTGCAAGGTTGGAGAATAGGTGAAAGAAAATAAGGGGTATGATGGTCATCTTCATGAGAAGCTTGTAGCATGAAATTGGTAGGGAAGAAAGCCATTGAAGTGCAAGTCATGACCTACAAGCTTGAATTCATGTTTTGATTCACCATTCTTTTCACTAATAATATGCTTTGAGAGAGATCTAAGATGTGTGTGTGTGGAGAGAGAGAGAGAGAGAGAAAGAGAGAGAGAGAGAGAGTATGTATGCAAATATATTTCTTGTAGTTGACATTTAAAGAAAAATTAACACATGAAGGGACATTTTTGTTGTGTTATATTATTTCTTGCATATATACCATCGTACCCCTTATATCACATGTTTTAGGGCTTTTTTAAACGTTATGTCCATCACCTACGTTAAATTAGTGGGGTAACTTTATATAATAGTAATAGGCTAGTCACGTTTGAAAAATTATTTAATTAAGTCACTCAATTTTCATGTTTTATTTAATTATAGATTTTAACATATAATTTTAATATGTTTTTCTTTTCTTTTAATTATAAAATATCTTTTACCTTTTTTTTCATATTAATATGGAGTGGTGACTAGGGCTGTTCAAACCGTCCGACGATCGACGCTCGCTTGACGTTCGTTCGGAATTTGCTCGAAAAATGCTCGTTCGAATTTTTGCTCTGTTGTAAACGAGCCGATCGGCTCGGATCGATTTGTAAACAAGCCAGCACGAGCAAAGGTCCACTCGGTTCGGTTTGACTCGAATTAATATGTATATATAGTTTATACATAGTACTCTGATACATTTGACCTATATACAAATATATAATTATAGTTATGTATAGTTGATCAGTCAACATAATAAAAAAATTCTATATTAAACATAAAATTGAAATCTTAAGTCACTAAGATATATATTTTTTCGATCATCTCACACTCTCACCGTTATAGTTCTCTACAATATATTCTTCGCCTAATCGGCTATAGCCTTAGTTTTATCGTTAGCCACAACGTATTGTTATACATGAAAATTTTATGTAAAAGTGATTGATTTTTAAGTTATCAAACCTTATTCGTTATAGTGTAAATCATATGACACACAAGATAATTGAGTTGTATAATTGTTCACCACTCATTTGCGCTCGCTCGATGCTCGCTTGAAAATTTAACGCTCGAAAAATGCTCGTTCTATTTTTCGCTCGGTTGTAGATGAGCCGATCGGCTCGGTTCGGTTTGGAAACGAGCCAAACACGAGCAAAGGTCCGCTCAGTTCGGATCAACTCGTGAACAATCCTAGTGGTGACTTGAATTTTTATTATTTTCTTCTTTAGCATAATTACCATTTTTTTTGTTTTTTAATATAATTATATATATTTAAAATCCCGACCCTCACATCTTCCTCACCATTTCTTTATTGACACAAAATAGTATGATAAAAGTGATAATGTCTAAACTGATGGTTTTTGAAGTCTTATTATGTTATAGTTAAGATATTTTTAACTTAAACTATCCTATGCTTATATTATACTTTAATCTAAAAATTTAAAGATTTGTTGCCTTGGTAGTATTTCGTAAATCAAGACTCGTGAAAATAGAAAATTTAAATGCATGTATTACGTGAGCACATAAGTACGGTATGAAAAACGACGTATATATGTGTTCTTCGCTACGATGATCAATAAGTTAAAATGAAAGCTCATGTACAAGCCAAATAATTGTGTGCTTAATTAAATATTTAAATTCATCAATGGGTCCATTAAGTTTTTTGAAATAAAGCGTGAAGTTGCCATTTGAACTAATTAACTATAGACACAAGAACCCACCAAACAAGTTGTTTTTTTTGTACCCTACAAGGTGAACTCGAGGTACATGTACATAATGAAGACCCTCACCCTAAGACGTCTATCTCGATCTCGGCTAAGGCTTGGTTTCGTTAACTCAGTTCTTGAACGTACGCCATCCACAGATCAGGATCTTTACGACATTTTAGTTAACACGCATATATACGTGTGTGAGAGTTATTTCATAAACATAAATATTACAAGAACTACGAGGCAAATCAAGTCACTTTCTCATCTAATGAAGCGCTTGTCCCGCTAGCGTTTGTTCGCCACCAAGTGCAATGCACGTTCAACTATTTTTTTCAACAAACTAGAATATGTCACTTTTTTACAAACGCATCAATGATTTGTACAAGTGCATCGATAATTTGTAGATAGGCAATAATTTATGCATGATGTAGGATGTTTGTAGGTTGGAAGTAAAATGAATTTGTGCAAAAATTGAGCAAAAAGCTAAAATAAAAGTATATTGATTTAAATGCAAAATTCTTTAAATGCCCCTTCAATTGTTTAATGTTTAACATTAAGTCTGATGGGGTTAAGTTTGTTGGATCTAAGTGGCAACGAATTTTAAACGTAAATAAACCACAGGAAGGTAATTGATAATTTATTATTATTATTATTTTATTATTATTATTATTATTATTATTATTTTATTATTATTATTATATATTATTATTATTATTATTGTTATTATTATATTATAGTTATTATATAATAATAATAATAATTATTATTATTATTTTATTATTAGAGTTAATTACATAAATGGTCCATGTGATTTATTCAAAATAACAGGTTTGGGTACTAAGCAAAAAAAGTAACAGTTTAGGGTATTATGTTTTCAATTTTGTAACAAGATTAGGTATTAAGACTAACAGACGTTAACTTTTCTGTTAAGTTTAGTTAAAATGACCAAAATACCCTTTGAGGGATCATTTTTGTAACATTATCTCTATTTAAATCAGGGACCATTTGTGTAATTTAGCTATAAACAACCTCAACCCATCCTCCCACTATCGTAGCCCTTTTCAAACCACCACCGCCGCTGCCCAACACCAACTATCTACCACCGTCGCCGCCCATCACCATTCACTCCACCACTGCTACCCACCACCGCACTTCTTTCCACCATTGCCGACGCCAAAGACTATTCAATCCACAACCGCCGCCCACCACCATCATTCAATCCACCACTGCAGCCCACCACCACTATTCAATCCACCACCTCAGCACATTGCCACCGCTACCCCTTCCCATTTCATCCCACCAACACCATTTAAACCACCACCGCTTCCTAAAAATCATCACCAAAAATCCTAAAATCATCAAAGGGGCAAGCATTAGCCACCATCACCACCACCTCCGATTGCTAGGGCGATATCATCGCCATCTTCTTTAACGATTGAACATCGTTCATAAAGAATGGTGTAGAGATGGTTCAATGGCTAGTGACGGTGGGGGAAGGTTGAACAACGATATCAATTTACATAAAGGGGCGACAATGGCCGGTGGTGGCGGTGGTTCAATGGCTGGCGATGGTGGTTCAATGGCCGGCGATGGTGGTCGCGGCTGATGATGGGTTGGAGATTAGGGTTTTACAAGGTAAAAGGAAAGGGGATTTAATGATGATGGTCAATGGTGATGATAACAAAGGTATTAGAGATGGATAATGTTAATGATAACGATGACACGGCGGTGGCCGGCGGTAGCAGTCGACGGTGATGCCAGCAGTGTTGGGCGAAAGTGATGACTCGATGTATATGTCTGTGTGTATATGTATGCATGTATATATATATATATATGTGTGTGTGTGTGTGTGTGTGATGTATAAATATATTATTTTAATTAATTTATACAAATAGTCCCTCTAATTACATAAATATTCTTATAATAAAAATACTAAAATACCTTTGAACTTAAAAGAAAATCTAACGTGTGTTAGTGTTAATTTCAACCTTGTTACAAAATTAAAAGTGAGTACCCAAACATGTTATTTTTTTTGCTTAGTACCCAAACCTGTTATTTTGTATAAACCATAGGGACTATTTATGTAATTAACTATTATTATTATTATTATTATTATTATTATTATATTATTATTATTATTATTATTATATTATTATTACTATCTAAATATTTAGTAACTATAACTTATGTATTTAGCTAAGATAATACTTAATTTAAAAAACGTTTAGCTATAATTATAAAAATGAAAAATGTAAGTAAAAATAATAATTAAAATTATTATAGATAAGATTATACTTAATTTAATGATTTAAATAATCTAATATGTATTGAATAATGTATTAATTAGAAGAAATTTATTTAATAAAGACAATTTAGAAATTACTGCATAAAATAATTATATCTTGTGCTTAAAAATGATCTTTAACTGTCTTCCATTTAAGTAAAATTACAATTGTATTTTTTTAAGTGTTTTATATAATAGTATAAATTAGTGTTGTTTGTGTAAAGAATGAAATGTTATCAACAGATGTAGTTTAATTTCACAATTGCAAAAACATGCAAAAGCAAATTTAGGTACTGGGCCTTAGCCCGTAGGGATGAGGATGACCACTTCTAGTTTCTAAATTTAGGCCCAATTGGGCTTATACCCATAACAAAAATACTATAAACGGGCTCAACTGGGTTTAGTTCAGGTCTCGGCCCGAAGTTATGATTGTGCATTTGCCTAGTGATGGGCAAACTGGGTATTAGACATACCTGAAACCGGGTATAGGGCTGTTCAAATAGTTCGAAGCTCGAAACTCGCTTGAAAAATGCTCGGAATTTTGTTCGTTCAAATATCCGCTTGATTGTAAATGAACCGAGCGGCTCGATTCGGTTTCAAAACGAACCGAGCATGAGCGAAGGGTCGCTCGCTCGGTTTATCTCGAATTATTTATTAGTTTAGTTTTTATATATTGTATATAATTATATATGTTAATTTATTATTATATTTAGTTATTTATTAGTTATAAATATTTTAAAATTTTAATATAAAGCTCAAAACTCTAATGCACCAATCAATACATTCAAACCTAATTACCTCAGTACTCACTCCTCACCCTCCACACTCTACTCCTTGTCTCCTCCAGCAGTCTAGCCGCCAGCCTCTAGCGACCTGCGACTACTCTCCCCTCTTCACTCTCCACTCTCCAGCAGCTTCCACCCTTCGGGCCTCCCCTTGCCGCCGCCGACTAAGGCGTTGCTCGAATCCGAGAACCTGCGACCGGTCTCCGACCCCTGCTGCCCGAATCTACGAACCTGCAAACGCGTCTCCGACCCTACTCCGAGTCGCGACCCATCTCCGACCGCGACCCATTGTAACACCAAATCGAGCAAAGTCTAGCAGATCCATTTGTATAAAGAGTAGTGAATGAGAAACCAAGTGCTCGGTTTAAAACCGAACCGAGTTCGAGCATAAAGTTTGCGCTCGAATTTATAAATCCGAACCGAACCAAGCCACTCGGTTTTAAACCAAACCGAGTTCGAGCGGAGCTGCGTTCGGTCCGGTTCTCTTCGTGAACACCCTACCCAGGTTAGGTGAACCCGGGTACAAACCCGGGTCGGGTTCACTTACCTGAAAACCCGGGTAGAGTAGGGTCGGGTCCAGAACCGGGTCCAATACCAGGTTTTAGTTTTTTTTTTCTTCTTTTATTTTCTTTTCTTGTGTGTATGTTTAATACTGGGTTCAACTAGGGTTTACGGGTTTAACGGGTCCAGCCCGGGTATGCCTCCTATCGAATACTACCCGTACTAGAGTCAGGGGCGAACCCTGTTTTTATGTCCATCTCTACATTTGCACAATGATGATATTAAAATACATAATTTAGTTATGTAGCAAACTGATTTTGTTTGATATATATTTGATATAGTAAATCTCTAAGAACATTGCTATCGTGATATTTGACACAAACATTATGCGTATGAGATGGCTTAATTTATTTAAACAATTCTTTTTTCGAGGCCCAAAAATTTTAACGCAGGCCTTTTCAACCAAGATTTAGGACGGCCCATAGAAGTGGATATAAATATAACCGAGAATTGGCGAAACGGTAGACTAGAGATGGGCATTATACCCGACCCGACCCGGGTATGGGTAGGATCCGAGAGAGGAGTCTACCCGGTTTGGATCCGAAAACCCATAGGGTAGGAACTGGTTATAGATATAGGAAATTTCCCCGTACCTGGCCTAGACCCAACCCGACCCGTTCCTGACCTGGTTCAGCTTGTTTTTTTGGATTTTTTTAAAGCCGTGTTTAACGGCTATATTGCCGTTACCATTTTTTTGTCATTTTGCCCCATAAGTTAGTATAAAACTATAAATATGTGTTGTTTGATATGGTTGAATACCCGAGTCTCAAACGCAAAAACATATACAAAAAACTTGAAAGGTACTCTCGTTTTACACTTTTACTCTCTTGAATCGTGATAGAAGACGCTTTGATTTTGTTACATAAATCAGCAATATTGAATCCTTAAGTATGCATCAACCACATGATTTCCAAACTAGCAATGTTCTAGGATGCAAAATTGAACCCTAGTTTCTACAATTTCACTTGAAATCAAGTACTAGAGTTCTTGCATTAAACTTCAAAATCGAGTACTCAAGTTCATAACGACATACAAGTTACAACCACCTTTTTCCCTATTAAAGTTTTCATTAACCGCGTATCAACCTTTTCAAATATCGAAATGACAAGCACCTAAATTGTTGCACTTCATTTTCACAACATCAACATGTGACAACAAGATAGTATATAATTAACTATACACATGATATATCTCATCTTTCAGAAACTATCATGTCAATATAAAAGTACAAGGTAGAAGTAGAACATGTTGCTTTGCTTCATTGTAGTAGCTAGGTACAACTTGTTATTTATACCTCTAGTAGCATAATGTGTGTCAAAATCATATTAGCTACGGATTTAATGACAAAAAGACCATTTCCAAGTTGGCGACATGATTCACATGGATGATAATTTGCTATGAGATTAGCTATCGTATTTGTGACTGAATTTACAAGCGAACTCAATGGGTCACACATAGACAAAACTATTTATGTTTAATGTTTAGTAACATGTTTTGTATGTTTATAGTGTGTCGCGAAAACATAATATAGAAATGTTTAATCATAACATTCATATTTTAGTTTTCTTTTTATAATGAAAAATCTACATATAAAATGTAAACGTTTGTCACGTGTTTGTTTTTCGAGTGTTGTTTTAAACGTAGTAGCATAAATGGACAACACAGTTGCCAAAAGAGACCACTGATTTAATGCTCAATTATTCTTTTTTACATGTCCCACTTGTATAAATATTTGAATAAAATAAAACTACTTTTATTAAAAGTAGGATAGAATGTGGATCAAGATTTTGATCTAAGGAATATAACTAAGATTACTGGATTAGACGGTTGCAATTTCGTGATTACTTGATGTTAATCATACTGAAAAGGAAAAAACACTATCGTTTTTAACTTCATATTTGGTGTTACAATTTTTAGACGTAAATAACCGTTACATACTTTATTAGTTATTACTATTTCTATATATATATATATATACACCGAGCACTAGTTTTAATATTTATTACTTTAATATAATATTATTATATAATAAAAAAGATTTTTTCTTATAAAACATTGATGTATTATATGTATTTAACTGCTCGGGTTGACCTGTTAGGCTTATGAATTGATAATTTTTATAATTTTTTTAAAAGTATGTTGTGTGTCATAAATTAACGCATCGGGTGTTTTTTACATCCGAGGTCAAATTTAAAATGATAAGTTGAGTAAAGATGTATAATCAAATCATCAAAATGTAATTAGTTTACATATAGATTGTTTTTTAATTATAAAATCATAAATTTTAAAGTATTTATACGAAACAAAAAGAAATTCAAGTTGAACGGATAGGTTTGTGTGAACACAACCATTTAAGGCAATTAATACATATATGTGTGAGTATAAACACGTAATGCATAACCATACAGGAACTTTGTCTCTCTTGTATGTTTTAAGACTTGTACATCTGTGGGCCTATTATTTCTTCTAAAAGTATAATTTGAGAAGCTAAGTTTCTAATTTGCACAAAAAATAGGTAGCTTAAAGTGTCAACCCTTCCGTTAAACCTTATTGATTGACCTATTAATCGAGACAAAGACAAGAAGTTCATTCATCAAAAAGTTTTTTTTTAATTCTTTAATGCTTATGTAATTGAATCATTAGCTTTTTTGGATTATTGTGTAATTGAATCCGTATGTGGTTGACTGATCTTTATAATGGTCATTGGTCACATGATCGAAATATTAGTGTTTTTAATTGTACATTTACTCAGTATTTTATTCACACTATAGTAACAACCTATAGGAATATAACATCTCGACACGTGTTATACGTCCAATGAATTAATATATAAGTTTTTCAAAAGAAGATGTCAAAAAATAGGACAGCCGGGTCAAAGATGTAAAAAACTAAGATCAATGGGTGGTCAAAAATATAGAAAACCAAATTGGAAAACAATATAAAAGAATATTAAAAAGGATAACGAGTTGAATATAAAACATTATAAAAAGTGAAAGGATTTAATACACATGGCAAATGGCACACATGTGTTAGAAATATTGAAAACTAAACGGGTTGATGGATGATGGAACATAAAATGCTAAAAAAATATAACCTGACAAATACGTAAATAATAATATATAACTACAATATTAGATATTCGATGAGATCTCAGTTGGATAAGCACAAAAAATATAAAATTTTAAAATGGATTTAATGCAGGTGAAATACGAAAAAATTCAAGATTTAAACAGTATTGAGACTTGAGTAGTTTTTCTATTGTAATGGTTTAGTTATGTTAAAATTTATGAAAGAATACTGAAACTTTGTTATTATTTAGTATAAGTTTTTATTCATATATTGATGCAACTAAAATATTACCTTTGTAATACATACAAAATTATAAATACTTATAGTTTTGTCTGTATTTCTTTGATCAATAGATGCATTGATACAATACATATTATTTTTGATGGTACAAAGAACTACGCGCGATACTAATCTCTAAAATGATGAAATTCCAGTGTAATTATATATAATATATAATATTAAAAACCATTGTCGGTTTATACAGTAACCAATTTTTTTTCTTTTTATTTCGTTTTTATTACACTTAATATATACCTGTGAGAATTTTTCATGAATTACATCATTTGGTTTAGTGGTTAGGGCTTTATATTTGAACCAAATGACCCATTTCCTAATCTAGGAAACACCAAAGGTTTTGCATTTATTTATTTGTTTGTTTCTTTGTTTTACATTTAACTAAATTGTTAAGTTACTCAAATGCACGGATATGGAGCTTGTAGCTATGTTCAAAACACGTACAAGTAAATTCTATAAACTAGAATTAGATTTGTGTGATGCGTGGTGAATGATGTTGTTATCATCTTTTTCAAAATCGTTGGTTGAACGATGTTAGAGATTAGGAGGATGAAACACGAATAAAGATGTTAAGCCGGTCTAATGGTGTTAGCCAACATTGATTACACTTGAATGGCTAGATCGATTGATGTTCACCGACCATGATGAGAGAGGAGAAGGATATCAAAATCTTGAACGAGAAAGATAACCACTATGTTACAAAAGAACCTCGCGGCAATACGCGGGTTTTAAATTCTAATTAGTTATAAAAGATGTGTGAATTTGCTAATATGAAAAGGATAAATTAGTATGAAGGGTGATTGTCAACAAATAGCAAAGAGTAAACTATAGCCTGTGAATGTGCTAAATCTTTCCACACATCAGTTATAGAAACGCATGCTAAACCCTAGTCACATGGAAATACAATAACGAACGATGATGTGCTAGATCTCTATCATAATAAACAATGACACGTGCCATAAAATCAAACTACTATAAGTAGTTACTATAAAAATACGATCAAAATACAATTCATACTATCATACATGCGTACTAATAACTTTATCAATCATATTCAAAATCATTTTTTTAAAAACTATAATAGTAAGAGTTCACATATTACACCTCAAAAATAATTAACAATGTATAAAAAGGCTAGAACTTATAGTAAAGTTGATACTTACGCTTCAAACAAAAAGTACTCAGAGCACGGTCCGAGCATGTGTCTACCTATCAACATTCAAATTTTAATTCTACTTATTCTCATGTTTAATTCTAGTTAGTTATATACAATAATTTTATATATTTATGTACGGTATCCATATTATAATATGATACATTTGAAGATAACATTATCATTTTATATTAGATTTTAATAATTTAAAGCGTAAAATTATCTTTTATGAACTGCATTAATGATCTATTGCACAAATATGGCAATTATATGATTAAATACAAAAAAAGTAACTATATAAATTTGATAATAAGTACCATAAATTAGTTAGACTACAACCTTAACTTTATAGTTATTACAATTAATAACTAAATTTCTTTAAAAAATAATTATGCAAACAATCAATTTCCTGATTAATTAAAATCTCAACATCATACTTTATATATAATTTAAAGTTACTTTATTTATAGACTTTTATTAAAACTTTAAATCTATAAGATCACCAATCAATTGTTCAATGTTTTACTAGTGTATGTGTTAGTGTGTGTTTAACTGGTGCATCATGTAGGCATCCTTCTAGTTTTATTAATACGAATATGATACCTCGAGGATCTTTAATTCTGTAAGTTTTTAAATTTAGAAGACCTTATAGTTAATTTATACATGAAAACATAGTTTTTAAACTGAAAAGCAATATGCTAAGTAGTGAATATCATCTCATATATGAATAGATTTAATTATATCAAATCATCGTAATCAAATTTTTGAAAACATAAATTTAAGGAAAATTTTCACATTTTCTTACTTTAGCTTTATGTTTAAAACATCACTGTATAAATGCAAGACTCCATCTTTTTTTCCTTTTCGTTCTTACCATATCATGGACAGTTGGGTTGGAATCCGTATGATGGTTCCAAAGTGCTTTCAAAGATTCTTCGCATCCCCAGAGAGATACATTGTGTCAATTGGTTATAATATATACAAGACTCATTTATTAATTTCATATAGCCTACAAAACATATGAGAATTCTTTATCCATTGCTTTCAATACATGCAAAAACTCAATCATTTGTTATTTGTAACACTTGCAAGACTCATTTATCCGTTGTTTGTAAGTTTGCAACACATGCAAGACTCATTTATCTAGTGCAAGAATTCATTCTTTACTTTAAACCAATCACTAGAAACACTCATCAAACTAAAAAAACTTAATATGCATAGTTTTACTTTAGCCTTGTTTCATTCTTGATCAGCCATAATAAAAGGCTTCTCCTTGATTAAAACCGCGACTTTTTCACCCTTTCTTTGCCTCTACGCATAACCACCAAACCTTGGTTGTTGCTGGTTTATGAGTCCGCACTGATCTTCTGCTGTGATGCGGCTGATAATGGATGATCGTATAATCAGAAATTGTACTCGAAGAGCACCAACGTCCTACTCTGAAGCTACTCTAGCTTCTCTTCCTAGTATTCCCACTCTGACTTTTGTGTTCTTTATGTTTAAACTCTTATACCAATTGTTAAAACTTCAAATGAACAATAACTTTGTTTTTTGACTCATGATTTTAGGGAGCAACCTCCTCCGGAACTCTAACTTTATATTAAATAGAAATACAGGTTACAGTGACCCATAACTCTTATTTCTATTAGAAGTTAAGATAATAATAAAAATAATAAGTTATATAAACATATATAGCAAATAATTAAATAGCTAGATATACAATATATCCTAATTAAACCAACTTAGATTTAATTATCTCCTACTACCTTTTTAAGATATCTCAATCAGACTTGTGCCAACAATAGTTACATATACAAACTATGTTATGTTAGAAACCCTAGATTACCAATGGTAAGATCTACGGAACATACTCGAGGTGTTATTTGAACAAACTCAACAAACATGTACATGCAGAAGAGATTAAACTAAAGTAAGAACATTGATTAAGTAACATTCATAATTAAAAAAATAATATTATTAAGGTGACATAAGTAAGGTTCTAATGATGGCTGCTTGAGGACTGTTGGTATCCATCGACTGCAAAAGCTCTGATAGCCTTTGGCTCAAGTCTTCAACTTCTTTTTGTAACCTTCTTACATAACTACATGTCTCCTCCAACACTTTTGCACTAGAAACCTACACACAGTATTTAAAATGTTAATAAACTATTTTGTTTAAACAAGAATTAATTAAAACATACCCTTCATGTACATATTAATATTGTTTAGCATTTTTCATTCAAAAGGTAAAACGATCATTTAATATGTCTATCGCACATGACTAGATTTAACAGACAAATCTAACGTCCGTTAATGTAAAGGATGGAAACTTTTACAAATAAGAAAATAAAGAACAATTTCTATTTTTCCTTAATTTAATGACAAAACTTGAAACTTGGTATAAACATAAAAAATCTATTTTGTTATTAATAAGTAAAATGATCATATTATTCTTTTGTGAAAGATATATGACTTGACTTAACTACAAAGTTAACATTCATTGAAGAAAAGACGTAAAGTGTTGTAAATATATAACATAAATATACAAATTTTAATAATAAAGCCTGAAATTTTGTATTAACAAAAAGAAGAATTTGTTAATTATGTCATCAATGTACTTTAGTGTATATGCATGTGAATATTAAGCATGCAATTAATGAAGATAAGAACAGTTAAAGAAACCTTGTGATGATGAGAACGGGTGGTGTGCCTTTGATCATCAGGGATGAGTTGTTGTAACTTGTATATGAGATCGGCAACCTCGTCGTCGGTGATCCTCGATGATCTGGATTGCCGGTAACGCGATCGCGAGGTAGACATTGATCAGTGAGTTTGATATAATTGTTTTCTTGATAGAGAAATTTATATTTATATGAAGGGGTTGAATAATTGAGACAAGTTATGGGGAGAAAAATAATTGAGATGATGAGAAAAATAAAGACACATGGAGGTGATCAATTAACACAAGTGTGCATAGAAGAAAGACGATGGGCTTTCACTGGTTTTTAAATAGATGTTTTTGTGGGGTGGAATGGGCGTGGTAGGGTTAAATTTATGGATTAGATTTTAATTTATATCTGCAGATGAAGCTATTATTAGTTTTATAACTAAAATTTTAGAAATAAAAAATAATTGTTTTGGATTAAGAAATAGGTTACTTGGTCCATCGTTTCGGTCATGATATGTATGTATAATGACACCATACATTCTTTTCATATGCATATCTAATATTCGTACAACAGTTTTACGATATCCATGAGTAATGATTGGGCTTATAGTTTGCGATAATTGTCGGTTGGCTAAAAATTAATCAACAATAAGGTTCTGCGAACCGTTCTTTATGATATGCGAATTTCTTATGATATTTCAACCACCTATGGACGTGATTTATATATAGAAATTTTAATAACTTCTAAGGTAAGTTTTTAACTAGTTGTTTCTAGGTAATAGTAAAAATACTTGACACTAATTTCTTAAATCATGACTAGTCCCACCATAAAACCCTAACAGTATGGGTTTTCAATATTTCTTTAATCAAACTCATTCTTTTATATTATTGTTGATATAGTAGTTTAATGGCATTTTATAACAACATATGCACTTATAAAAGTGGAGTGATCTATGCTCAAGAAATATCTTAATTGTTTAATGCTTTTACATACGTTCTCAATGTTTTCTTCTATTAAAGCATCTCTAGTGCATCTACTTTCACACATTTGCAACCACATCATATCAACTGTACGTCACATCAAATTTTTATTTAAAAACACATAAAGAATTTCATCAGTCTTTTAAAAACAATTAAGGGTTGTTTGAAATTCAAGTCTCGATCAAAAAGTGATGATCGAGTAAAGGGCTGCTTCGAAACTAACCGGGTAAGAGAAAAGATATGCATGAGTCAGTGGTGTAAGATTGGGTCAGTGGTGTCGGACTGGGTTAGATGCGAAAAAATGAGAATCAACATGCTGACGGGTTAAAATGTCTGAACGAATTTGTGGGTTAGATATTTTGACCCTATCAGAAGCAAATCAACAGCCTTTAAGATACGTTATGTATATAAAAATTCAATAGAATTGACATTAAAATTTTATTTATGAATGTGTTTGGTTGTAGAATTAGA
Organism: Flaveria trinervia; assembly: GCA_025506515.1. Classification (NCBI taxonomy): domain Eukaryota; kingdom Viridiplantae; phylum Streptophyta; class Magnoliopsida; order Asterales; family Asteraceae; genus Flaveria; species Flaveria trinervia. The sequence goes on from CM046446.1 coordinate 964,375, forward strand.
ATTAAAATTTTAAAATTCCATTTTTAACATATTTGGTTGAGTGAAAAATTGAAATTGAAATCTATTTCTCAAATTCCTTTAAATTAAAGTTTTTAAATCCCTTTCAAAATTTGAAAGTCTCGATAAAAAAAGTTGGAATCCCCGACTTGAGTCTTCACCAGCGCCAACCAACCTTAAACGCCTGTGATCGCCCAAATTGTTTGACGCCCCCCTATCGACCACCTCCCGCTTCTCACCCTACCCCCAACCATCCAAACATGCTGACAACATCCTACTTATCGCCCACTACTAACAAATGACTGTCTCAACAAACTGTGCCCATGCCAATATCGGATTGTTTTCGTAGACCACTAATTGTCATCGCGGACCTCGTTGGTTTTGGACGCGCTCGAGGGCAACTGCCCATGGTCGACGGTGGACGCGATCGGTTGGTGGAGATGGCGACAACGACAAGGTGCGGTCGATTGTCGGCCGTGGGCATAGTTTGTTGTCGGCGTTGGGCATGATTGGTTGTCGTCAACGATAGCGACGACCGCCAGTGGTATGTACTAGTGGTGATCGATGGTCATGAGAGTGCTAATGGTTTGTAGTAGGTGATAAACTTCAATTTATTTATAAGTATCCTGTCCCTAATATTCATTTGAAATTATAATGTTTTTTTATAGATTCTAATTCATTTCAATTTCAATTCCTTTGAGAAATATAGAAATCCAAATTCAATTTATTTTAGTTTCAATTCTAATTTCAATAAATTTCGCGAACCAAACGCTCTTAGGATGTGTTTGATTTTCGCTAACCAAGGGCTAACCACTGATTAGCTGACTCGGCCAGCTGGTCAGGGCATTTGATCTGCCTGGTGTTGGCGATTAACTCGATTTCTAGGGTCTGACCGAGACCGTAAAACCGGCCTTGCTACCACACAGCCAACCTAATCACTCCTGCCCTCCCTCCCTTCGCTGTTACTGCCCTCCCTCTGTTGCACTGCCATTCCTGTAGAAGACGATGGAGATGGAGATGGGTGGGTTGGGTAGAAGACGATGGGGATGGGGATGGGGATAGGGATGGGTGGGTTGGGTAGAAGACGATGGAGATGGGGATGGGTGGGTTAGGTAGAAGACGATGGGGATGAGGATGGGATGGGAATGGGGATGAGGATGGGAATGGGAATGGGGATGGGGATGGGTGGGTTGGGCTTTTAATATGTTATTATTATATTATTATATTATTATTAAGGGCATATTTGTCATTTCACACTCAACTAGCAGAGAATTTTAATGGATGTTTCAGTGTCGAGGATGGTGTACACAATGGTTATTTTTATCATTCAGTAGAGTCAATCAGATACTGAATCAAACAATCAAGTTTCAGTCAGATACAGACTCAGTCAAAACTTCTAATTATGTCAGCTTCTGACTCAATCAGATCTTACTGAGTTAATAAGATCTTACTGAATCAATATAATCAAACAACCCCTTAATTTTCTATACATTGTCATAACCACTTTCAAACACATACAAACACATTTTGTATGAAAATTCTTTTACACTTTATAAATTAATAACAAAACCCCAAAATCATTGTGCTCACTCACTTATTTAGTTATGTCTTAATTAGGCTTAACCAATATACACTTTATCATACCTTGATCTACTTTTCTACCTAATACTTTTTATACCCTTCATTATTATTTATTTCTTCTTCACTCACAATCACTTTCAAAATATTTAAAAATTTATAAAAATTAAATAGTTATTCTTCAAATATACAATCAACAATAATATTTTTATCTCATTTACTCACAACCACTTAATACCATTCCATATAATATGTCAAACATACTCATATATTTTTGTAGATTCCACTGTGAATACTTTAAGCCTCTAGACTATAAGTTTTAAAACAACAAAGGTGAAAACTCTATCTCAATTATTTTTTAATTATCAAAGAAGTAGTGATATGTTTGTTTTTATGAATTTAAAAAAGTAATAAGAGGATTGCTTCATTGTAATTCTTTTAGTATTCGTAAAGATCTTTGATTTAGGCATATCAACTTTTGTTTAATTGGTAATCAAGAAATATATCATATTTACACACAAAAATTGTTTATTTAGTGACCATAAATCATATATTTGTATATATCTTTTAAACTAACCCTAAAAATAGTATACTATTTTTATTAATTAAGCATATTTAGATCCAAAAGTTAAAACTTAATCACAATACAACAGTAGAATTCAATATTATTTACAGTTATATAAATACAGTATGATTTGATATATATTTTTCTTATCATATGAGAACTTCATAATATATTAGAACATATTAAATGAGACATGAACTGAGATATAGTTTATCATTTGGTGTAACTTATTTATATCATATCTTAAATCATTATAATATATACATGGCTTGAATAACTTGTTATTGATAAAAACTACATCTACGAAACCATTAAGTTGATAAAACATTATTTCATTTCTAAAATACGGATGCTAGTTTTGGATGATATAATTATATAAATATCTTATTTTCTTCCTGAGCTGTAACTCTTACACAATCCTTTTAGGAGGGACATGTTTATCGTCTATCTTTTCATTCCATTAACATCACATTATTTTTCTACCCCTTATTATTCATAAACCTTACATTTCATCTCTTTCATTCCAAAATTATTTTTTAATAAATTAATTAAATAAATAAGAACTAATATAAAACTAACTTCAAAATACAATTCAAATATAAAAATAAAAAACTAGTTTGAAAAATACAAAATTTACAAATGGAAAAATATTATAATGATCATACAACTCTATAAAGAAATCCATGTGTTTTTGCAACATCATGTGCACATCCTTTTGCAAGCTAATGACTCTATTTTTCTGTTTCTTTTTCTTGAGGCGCAACTTCTCCTCCTTGAATGCATATTAGTTAAATTATATAATAAATAATGCAACGGTTCATATAATACTTGTAACTCTTAGTATACTATTTATTCTGGAAATAACATCACAATATATCTACAGAATCTATAAAATGGTTATATACATATAAAAATAGTTTGTAATTCTACAAATAAGAGAGAGAGGCCATACTTGGTGTTTCCAAGATGGGGTTAATGTTGAAGTGGGTTAGAGAAGGGTTCAAACCTCCTTTTGTGTCAGTCTGACCACTCAAACCCATGTTCTTATTGTTATCTTCTCTCCCTCTTTTGTCTTTTCTTTTTATTTCTCAAAAAAAAACTTGTCCTATACGTACGTAAGACCATTGGAATTCTGGTCTTAACCGTATATGGGGTTGTTTGTTTGGGTTTGAGTAGCTAACTCGGTCAGCTAGCCAGCATGTTTGATGAGTTTGAAGTCAGATCTGACCGGGGCCTTTTACTTTTTTATATTTATCTTTCATTGTCTATGTTGACTAATGAGCAATACCCTAAACTATGTGCGCGGGGGAAATGGTGTTGGGCCCTTTGTTCCCACAAGGGGCTCTACATACGGTATACAAGGCTGGCCCAGACACCTAGGGTACGCTGCAAAGGTCTACCAATCTCAATTGACTGGCCTCGTGTGCATCTGAAGGTAGCTAACCCGCATCACAGTTGAGCTGACGACCTCATGGCCGTGTACATCCTGTAAGCTTGCAAGACTTGTTATCATTTTAATTAAGTTTCACTTCTCTTCTTCATTACTCTTTCACTTTATTATTAGTAATACTTTACGTTACGATAATAACCACACCACGTAAAGTCACATACTAATAGTAATAATAATAATAATAATAATAAGGAGCAATCATAAAACAATCATAATCATGCATGAAATCCATCGTTAATAAACCCTAATCAAGTCTCGGTCAAAACTCTAAAATGACAGACTCCCAAAATTCGGAAATAAATTCTAAGTGTTAGGCGCTTTGACACTATTTGGGCGCATGAGCCCTGTTTGGACGCTTCATCACTATACAGGTGCATCAGCCAACACGTAACTGCTTTAACACTTAGGCGCATGAACCATTCAGGCGCATGGACACTATTCGGGCGTATGGTCCATTCAGACGCATGGACACTTAGACGTATGGGCTATTCGGGCATATGGAGACTTAAGCGCATGGGGTTATTCAGATGCATGGGTACTATTGGGGCGCATGGCCCTACACTTGTCGTCCGACTAATATTCTAGGCGCATGAGTTACACTTAATCATTTCTAAGGCATTTTCAGGCGCATGGGCCTTGTTTAGGGGCATGAACCTTCTCTTCAACATGTTCCTAGGATAATTTCGAATCCAAACATCCAGCCTATCCATTCTAAGCTTACCAAGGTTATTCTAAACATGAACAACTTATAAGCATCTAAGAATCATCATCAAGCATGCATAACACATACGGGTATACATACATAAACATTGTAAAATCGTTTTAAAACATTTTCAGCCCCAAGAAGAGTTTAAAACAAGTAAAACAGGGGTCTAGAACTCACCTCGTGCAACTTTGGGTGTTTCTTCCTTCTAAACCCTTATGCAACTGAGTTCCAACACCTAAAAACACACCAAATACACACACACGAACACACACACAAACACATAAGCACATAAGCAGATAACGAGACAAAACCCAACATGAACACATAGAAACCTTGAATTCTTACCTTGAATTCAATCTTCTTCTTCTTCTTCAACCGAGAGTTTCTACTCTCTCTCTCTCAAGAACCGATGAAAAGGTGATGTGAAGAGAGGGTGGGCGGTCATGCCCACCTTTACACCAACTTTTTGTACTTTTGTCCGTTTTACACTTTTAACCCCTCAACTTGGGTTTTATTGATATTTCTTTTCTTTATTCTTCAATTCTTATCTTTTTTTTTCTTTTTAAAGAATAACCAGGTGTTACAAGTTCACCCCCTTTAAATAGGTTTCGTCTTCGAAACCTGTTATTCTTTGAACAAGCATGGGTAATGCTGTCTCATTTCTTCCTCGGTCTCCCACGTAGATTCGGATCCCTTTCCTGTGCTTCCACTGTACACGCACAAGAGGAACCACTTTATTCCTCAGTCTCTTCTCTTTATGATTGATGATTGCCACTGGTTGCTCCACATAATTGAGCCTTTCATCTACTTCGATGTCTTCTAGTGGAACAATCATGTCTTCGTCAGCTAAGCATTTTCTCAGATGAGATACATGGAATGTCGGTTGAATTCCACTTAACTCCTCGGGTAACTCCAATCTATAGGCTACCTCTCCTACTCGAGCAATGATTCGGAAAGGTCCTATGTATCTCGGGCTTAGCTTACCTCGTTTCCGAATCGGATGATCCCCTTCCAAGGTGAGACCTTCAACATAACCCGGTCACCCACTTGGAACTCAATCGGTCTGGGTCGTTTATCAGCATACGACTTTTGTCTATCTTTGGCGGCCTTCATGAAGGCTTTAATCTTCTTTCAGTGCCTCATCTTGAAACTCTTTGACTTGCTTCATCACATTGGAGGTCATGATCAGTTGATATGCTTTCACCCGAATTGGCTCCTCTCTTTTCGGCTAAGAGCATCAGCCACCACGTTGGCTTTGCCCGGATGATAGTGGATCTCGCAATCGTAATCTTTTATGAGTTCTAGCCATCTTCTATGCCTCATTTTCAGGTCCTTCTGCTCAAAGAAGTACTTCAAGCTTTTGTGGTCAGTGAAAATGATGCACTTCGTCCCGTACAAACAGTGCCTCCAAATCCTTAGTGCAAAGACCACGGCTGCTAGCTCCAAGTCATGAGTAGGGTAATTGACCTCATGAACCTTCAACTGTTGGGATGCATAGGCTATATGTAACATCTTGTATTTTTGGTTAACTAATAGTTAACCTCGTTTATTCTTGTAAGGACTATTTATGGCTCTTTATGAAATTGTGTGTTACTTATGCTTATTTGTTTGTTGGTCATTAAGTATTTAATATAAAACTTAATAACGTAACTATTAAATTGAAAAATAATATCTACAATAATAAAAATAAGAATAAAACTAATAATAATAATAATATTAAATAATAATAATAATGATAATAGTAATAATAATTTATAAAAGTTTTCAAACTTAAAATAAAGAATAATACTTAAAACTTGAAGTTTATTAACTCAAAGGGGGTGTTTTGTTATTTTGGAAACTTGAAATGGGAAGTTTTTACATAAAATGATACAACTCCAATCTTAAGGGGGCAAAATAGTAAATTTATAAAAATCAAACCAAAACCCCCTCCCACCCACGACTTTTCGGCCGGTCACCGGCCACCCTCGGCCGCAGCTCCGGCCACTCTTTAAACAATTTAATCATTGATAATCAAGTATAAAAACCGTTTCAAATCGGTCCTAGTGCTTGAATCGAACCCGTAATCATCTTTAATTCATGCTGAAACGCTCGGTTTCCTGATGAAATTTCCCGAAACCGAAACACCAATCAACTTCTAACCGTTCAACGTTCATATCACGTTAAAAACTCAATTAATGGAATCCATAACCATCGATTAACTATTCCTAACATACTACCACTCACAATTTCATCTAAGAAGCACACAAATCTCTTATTCGTACATCAATTCTATTGCGAAACCACCGTTAATCGAACAATATCATCTGGGTCTTTCCAATCGAAATTAACAGAGGGCTTCCACTTATGAATGTCTTTGGGAGCTTCCTATAAAACGAATTGAATTATTAATTACAATTGCACTGTGAACCGTCTTCGATTAGGTTGCAGTTGTTCTTCGTTCTGTTCTACCTTCAATCCATCATCAACCGGGTAAATAAATACTTGTATATACGTGTAATTACATGGGGAATTAAAGCCCTATGTTCATTCTCGTAAACACCATCGATTTGATCTTCAATTTTGGTTCAAATCAAACTAGGGTTCTTATGAAATTGGGGCTATTTGAAACTGGTGTTTTTAAGATTTGGGAACCAAGTAAAACCGTGGCTAAGGCCTTAGTTCACTGGTTACCCACTCACCCTATCAAGGAGGAGGTCCCCGGTTCGAACCCGGGGAGCCTCACATAAATTTTTAGGCTTTTTGGCCTTCAAAATAAATATTGAAAATTTTTAAAAATTATGGAAAATTATTTTATAAACCTAGTTTATTTTAAAATCAATTAACTAATTTTTTTGTAATTATTTGATTAAAAAATTACCTTCAAATTTTTATTAAAAATTATAAAGCTAATGTTATAGTTAACTTACTTTTATTTAAAGATTAACTTTTAAATAATAGTTTTTATTATTTCAAACGTTGCCTTTAAATTATTAAAATCGTGCTAATTTCATTTAGTTATAAAAACCTTATTTAAAAACTTGATATATAAATCTTATAAATTATTACAAATGTTTTCCCTTCATATCTTTATATAAAATATAAATATACTTCTTAGCACTTATTTCAAGAAAATATGATTAGTTTTCATTTGTTAAATATAAATGTTTGACAAAACCCCAAAATCCTAACGAAACCCTAGTTCGCATTAAAACGCTAATTTTATTATAAGACTTAAACTTGTAATTATATATATAGGTGTCTTGTGAGAACTACGTTGGAACGTTGGTTATTATATCTTTTATTAATCTCCAATTATATACATATTGATCAAGTGAGTATTTCTATACCCCCTTTTCATATTTTCATACTTTGGGGTGAAGCATGTTACATTATAACCATTGCACTTGTAAACGTTTGATTCTTGTAAACTTATGGCAATTTACTTGTGTGCTGTGGTTAGTTGAACTTTGTAGCTACCATGTAATGTCGATTATATGTACAATCATTAACTATTGCTAGCCTGGCGACATCATATATCTATGGACCTGACAAGCCTGCTTGGTTGATCCAAGTACACTTAGCTAATCGTATATACTTGTAAACGTTGAGACTTGTAAAACTTTGTCAAGGTTTGATTGTGCATTCTGTCTTACATCCCTAGTTACTTTGTTTTCTAACTTACAACATGAATTGCCATGTTTTATATACTTATGTATTGAAAACTATGGAAATCTCACCAATATTATTGTTGACCTTTTATTTTTAACATATTTAAGGAAATACTCAAGTTTGATTGCAACTCTTTGAAGCTTATCATATCTAGGATTGGACCTAGATAAAAATAAATGGATGGGCTTGTTACATTTAACGTGTATGCATGATGTTGTCCTTGTTTGAGACTTTTAATTGTAATAATACATTTGGAACTTATGAATAATATATTTGGGATAATTAATAGCGTTATATGGTTGTGAACGATCTTAACCCTCACATCTCGACGTTTCCGCCGACATGGTTGGGGTGTGACACTATAACCTTCCCTCTCTGCATTAACACGCACCCCAACCTCGAGTAGGAAGCATCTGAATAGACCACCAAATCCTCGCTTCCTTCGGGTAATGACAGGACAGGAGCTTGAGTCAACCTTGCCTTTAACTCCTCAAATGCTTTCTCTTGAGCTTGACCCCATATAAACTTTACATCCTTCCGGGTCAACTTGGTTAGTGGAGAAGCGATCTTGGAAAAGTCTTGAATGAACCTTCGATAATATCCCGCCAACCCCAAGAAACTACGAATCTCGGATGGCGTCTTCGGTAACTTCCATTGCATCACTACCTCCACCTTTGCGGGGTCTACCATAATCCTGTCAGGATTCACCACATGACACAAGAATTGAACTTCGCGCAACCAGAACGCGCACTTGGAGAATTTGGCATACAACTTCTCCCTTCTTAATGTTTCCAACACCTCCCAAATGTGACCGGCATGCTCTTCTTCGCTCTTCGAGTAGATCAGGATATCATTAATGAACACAATCACTGATCTATCCAACATCGGCCGGCACACTCGATTCATCAAATCCATAAAGGCAGCTGGCGCGTTAGTTAGACCAAAGACATAACGAGGAACTCGTAGTGTCCATAATGCGTACGGAAAGCTGTCTTAGGAATGTCTTGTTCCTTTACCTTCAATTGATGGTAGCCAGATCGTAGATCTATCCTCGAGAACCAACTGGCACCTTGGAGCTGGTCGAACAAGTCATCAATCCTTGGTAACGGGTACCGATTCTTCACCGTCAACTTGTTCAGCTCTCGATAGTCGATGCACATTCGCATACTTTCGTCCTTTTTCTTTACAAACAATACCGGAGCACCCACGGGGAGATACTCGGTCGAATGAATCCCTTATCCATTAACTCCTGTAATTGGCTCATGAGTTCCTTCATCTCAGTCGGAGCTAACTGATATGGGCTTTGGAAACGGGTTGAGCACCGGGTATTAAATCAATTTGGAACTTAATCTCGCGATCCAGTGGCACGCAGGGTAAGTCTTCCGGGAATACATCCGGAAAGTCGCACACCACTGGCACCTCAGATAATTGCGGTTTCGACGCATCCACATCTTTCACGTATGTCAAGTAGGCACTACATCCACGTTTCATGCACTTCCCCGCCACCGCCATCGAAATCACCTTCGAGATCGTAGTAACGCGATCTCCATAAATCGTAACCAAACTCCCATTGGGCGCAACTAATCGAATCATCTTCTTACGACATACGATGTTTGCTTCATAGTTTGCTAACCAGTCCATCCCTAGTACTACATCAAATCCAACTAGGGGCATCACGTGTAACCTATCAGCAAACCTATGACCTTCCAGTTCTATAGCATAGTCCTCTATCACATCAGTAATTCTCGTTGACTCGCCAATAGCGGTTTCTACATCGAATGGTTCACTGATATTTCTACTACTAATAGGCAACTTAGCACAAGTTTGGTTTACTAGAAACATACCTGACACAACATCGGGATCAGCGTTGGCTTCCTCCGGGTCATGGTGTAAGCCCTAGCACTTGCCCTCTGCCCTCCTTCCTCCGGCTCTTCCTCGCCCCAGAGCTCTCCGCCCTCGGCTTCTTGCTATCTCTGCTCATGTGTCCAGTCTCGCCACAGTCGTAGCATTTAGCCCTTGGACAATCTCTTGCCCTGTGGCCCTCCTTTTCATATTGAAGCAAAGGTTTGATTCCTGCTTACACTTACCAGTATGCCCTTTAGCGCACTCACCACACTTCCTCGTCTCTGCACCGGACGAAGCTACACGCTAGTCATCCGTCCTGGCAACCTTTTTGTATAGAGTGTAACCCCCATGTTCGACCCGTTTTCCGTTGCAGTTCTTTTCATTGCTACCCTTCTTGTTCACTTCAATCACAGTCGTCTCCTTCACCGCCCTCATTACCTCAGTCACCATAAACGGGAGAATCGTCTGCATGGCCTGTTGAACTCCCTCGACAACAGCCTCTTTCAATGTGGTCCTCAGACTAGCACTATCATCACCGGCTTCCGGGTGATGGACCTTAGGCTCCTCGAGTGCCACCTCAGCAGCCCTAGCCATGCTTCTTGTGACACGTGGTCCAGCACCACGTCCACCACAACCTTCACCTGACAAAACCTTCGAAGGTCTACCACCGACCATCCTCTAACACGCTATAAGATTGAAACACTAACGCGGTCATTCAAGGTAATAACTTAGTTTATGTCAAATATAGTAAGTCCCTAATTACAGTGGCCAGTTGTGATTAGCCACTTACTTTACTCTTCATACCCCAAGCATTTCCTATCCTGACTTAATCGGTATCTAAATCTACTAAGAGCACATAAATCAAATAGCATGCGCACATAATACCGTTAACATTAAGAAAAAATACATGATGGCACGTAGCTACTCGGGCTGACATCCCTCCAATTGTCCCATTTTCAGTTTAAGTTTAGGTTTTAAAAATTTATTTAACCCAATTCTCTTAAACTTTGGCTCTGATACCAACTTCTAAGGCCCCGTTTCCGGAGACTTCATAGTTGGTCATTCACAGGATAAAATACATTACAAATTTACAAGCTTAAGCAGCGGAATTATTTTAACAAAAGCCATTCATTTCATTTCATTAAAAATACTGTTGTTGAGCAATACACTATTGTTTAACTGAATACAAAAGAATTGTTTAGTTGCATTACAAAACAACAGCAATTATAAGTATGAATGGATGTCAGTCTTTTCCTACCGAGTAGCTTCACCCTCGTGCCATCCTCAACAATATTTACCTGCCAACTGAAAATGTATAAAAGTCAGCGTTGCTGAGTGAGTTCTAGTTTTAAAAGTAATAAAATACTTTCTGTAGGTATATATATATATATATGAAAATACTATTTTATGAAAACTTCATCAGCTATATACGTGAGCATGTATTAACTATACAATCAGGTAATGCTTATCTCTTTACTGTATGTCTTGTTTACTCTGTACTCTTTTATATTTATCTTTCACTGTCTATGTTGACCAATGAGCAATACCCTAAACTATGTGCGCGGGGGAAATGGTGTTGGGCCCTTTGTTCCCACAAGGGGCTCTACATACGGTATACAAGGCTGGCCCAGACACCTAGGGTATGTTGCAAAGGTCTGCCAATCTCAATTGACTGTCCCCGTGTGCATCTGAATGTAGCTAACCCGCATCACAGTTGAGCCGATGACCTCATGGCCGTGTACATCCTGTAAGCTTGCAAGACTTGTTATCATTTTAATTAAGTTTCACTTCTCTTCTTCATTACTCTTTCACTTTATTATTAGTAATACTTTATGTTACGATAATAAGCACGCCGCGTAAAGTCACATACTAATAGTAATAATATTAATAATAATAATAAGAAGAAGCAATCATAAAACAATCATAATCATGCATGAAACCCATCATTAATAAACCTAGTCAAGCCTCGGTCAAAACCCTAGAAGCACAGAACCATTCAGGTGCATGGACACTATTCGGGCGTATGGTCCATTCGGACACATGGACACTTAGACGCATGGGCTATTCGGGCGTATAGAGACTTAGGCGCATGGGGTTATTCAGACGCATGGGTAATATTGGGACACATGACCCTACACTTAGTCATCCGACTAATATTCTAGGCGTATGAGGGTACTGTTCAGGCGCATGAGTTAAACTTAATCATTTCTAAGGCATTTCCAGGTGCATGGGCCTTGTTTAGGCGCATAAACCTTCTGTTCAACATGTTCCTAGGATAATTTCGAATCCAAACATCCAGCCTATTCGTTCTAAGCTTACCAAGGCTATTCTAAACATGAACAACCTATAAGCATCTAAGAATCATCATCAAGCATGCATAACACATACGGGTATACATACATAAACATTGTAAAATCGCTTTAATACATTTAAGCCCCAAGAAGAGTTTAAAACAAGTAAAACCGGGGTCTAGAACTCACCTGGTGCGACTTTGGGTGTTTCTTCCTTCTAAACCATATGCAACTGAGTTCAAACACCTAAAAACACACCAAATACACACACACGAACACATACACAAACACATAAACACATAAGCAGATAACCGAGACAAAACCCAACATGAACACATGAAAACCTTGAATTCTTACCTTGAATTCAATTTTCTTTTTCTTCTTCTTCAACCGAGAGTTTCTGCTCTCTCTCTCTCAAGAACCGATGAAAAGGTGATATGAAGAGAGGGTGGCGACCATGCCCACATTTAAACCAACTTTTTGTACTTTTGTCATTTTTACACTTTTAACCCCTCAACTTGGGTTTTATTGACATTTTATTTTTTATTCTTCAATTCTTATCTTTCTTTTCTTTTTAAAGAATAACCGGGTGTTACACATTTTGATTAAAAGATGTGATTTCTAATTTCATTCATAAAATCTATTTAGAAAAATAGTTTAATTTTTAAAATAAATTAAATAAGAGAGAGAAACATAGCATTAATAAAATTATTTTTATAAAAGAAAAAATTTTATATGAGTATTTAAATTACTATATACTTTTTGAAGTGAAAATTGATTTCTGGATGTCTAAAAAACTAACAAGTGTCAAAAACATTGGTAAAAAAATGACAAGTGGCAAAATAAATATTGTTTTATTAGAAGTTATAAATTTGTTTTAACAAGAATAGTTGAATGACTCAACTTTTAAGTAAATATAAGTGTTGAACATAATTAAAATTAACGAATATTTTTAAGAAAATTCACATTCGACACAATAGAGGTTGAGTTGCTTTGATACAAAATGAAAATATTTGTTATGATATTAAATATTAAATATAAATATATAAATATAAAACCATGTGGTACATTTCTTTGAAACATAATGAGAGTATAATAAAAAGATTTCGTATAATATTAAAGAGTAAACTTTCATTACTTTACATGTCATACTAAAATTATTTCAAAATTACAATATTTTCTTAAAGAGAGTAAACCTTGCATTACTTTATATGTCATGTTTTATAGATAGTAATAATATTAGATGATATAGATATAGATTATTGTTATCATAATTATTATAAAAGTATTTAGTAATGATATTGTTAAGTATTCAAGTAGAATAATAGTTCTTTATAAACTTTGTTACTGTTATTATTATTATTATTATAAAATTATTTAAAATATAGGTAATACTTTTTTATAAATTTATATGTTAATTTAAAATATTAAAATCATATAATATTTAATGTAAATAAAGGTGAGGTTATGGGTTCAAGTCTCATTCTGAGCAAAATGGCCAGAGTTGAGCCAGCGGGTTTTCTCAACAATGAGTTTCCTTCTGTGGAGGTTGGAGGTGCGGTCCCCGCTGGGAAATAGATAGATGGGCCCGATTAAGATAACATATATCCTTCGAAGCAGGGTCGTACATTTGCCGTTCAAAAAAATAATAATAATCTTACAGTATTAAATAATGTATTAATCAATGTATTAAACAAGAAGATTATTAAGGAGTAAAATAAGAATGTATCATTAAACACTTGTATCTAATGCTTAAAAAATTATATTAGGTGTCTTATTTTTTTTTTAAATTACATTTGTATCCTAAGGTTTTGCTTTATAGTAGCATAGTGGACACTCGCGCTTCCGTGCGGTTTGATTTTAAAAGTATATATGAACATCACAATGATAGTTTTTGTATTATCGTTATTTTAGTGAATTTAATGATATAAGCGCTCAGATTTTCATTGATATCTACACATGTTTTAATGATTCGTTTTTACATCGTTATGATACTATTATTGAACATATGATATTCAATAAGTCGTGGATATCAAGTAAAACAAATACGTTAAAAGTACTTGAAAAACTATAATAAAATGTAGAATATTGTATCATGATTAATAATATTTTATTATTAGATTTTACAGATAGAATAACATGAAAAAACACATTATTTATTTTTAACACAATATTGATGTTGTTATCGTTTTAAACATTTTAATAAAAATAATCATATCTATTAATATTATTATATTTTTTTTATATATAATAAATTAACTGTCATATACTAACAAATTTAGTCATAAATACTAAAGTTATCGATTACCCTAAAACCCGTAGAAAATATAATGATTAGTTATTATAAATATTAGTTGTATACTTAATTATTTAAATAATATCTAATAAATTAAAATGTCACTTCAAGTATTACAAATAATATAATATTTAATGTATTGAAATAAATAAAATCATATTAATAAATAATATATTAATAATGTGTCTTAATGAGTGTATTAATTAAAAGAGTTTATTAAATAGGGGTAAAAGTAAAACTATTGCATAGGGCACTTGTATATTGTAGTAGGTGGCTTACAGTTAGAGTAAAATTACTATTTTGTCAGTTAAAAATGTATTATATAATAGTAAAGATTAGTTGTATACTTAATTATTTAATACTATTTAATAATTTAAAAATCATTTTCAAGTATTAAAAGTAATATAATATTAAATGTATTGAATTAAATAATATCATATTTTTATTAATTAATGTATTAATAATATTAATTAAAAGTGTTTATTAAAGATAGGAGTAAAAGTAGAACTATTGCATAGGACACTTGTATTTTATGCTTAAAATGTATTATATAATAATATAGATATAGAAAATTCATATCAATAAATTTAAATATTAATAATGTAATGAATGTTGTATTCTTAATATAGAAATATTTTGAGAGTAGACACAAAACTAATTTATATAGTTACATTAAAAGTAGCATTAATTCAGTCATTTTTGCCCATCAGACTAACATTTACTTTTCCTCCATCAATATATGTGGTTCCGTTTTTGTAAAAAGGTTTTAGCTTATTAGCATACAAGAATTGAACAAGCCAAATGTGCATTTTATAACAATAAAACTTGTGTCCATCTAGCTAATTATAAGTGGTTTTAGACGTATCGTTGTAATAAGTTCAACACAATTATAATCGCATGATCCATTCATAAATTAGACCAAATAAAATTATATGTATCGTTGTAAAGTTAGACGTGTCATTATAAGTAGTTTAGACACACTATTATAATCAAAGTACAACAATAGAGTTAAATGCATTGTAACTAGTTTTGATGTCCTATTGTAATCACAGTCAATCTACATGTAGACAGATTGTTTTCTAATAATAATGATATACTAAAATTAAATAAAATAAACTTTTTTATTTATGGTATTTTTTATTAAAACAACGAATTATATAAAAATTTAATTCAAAGAAGTCGTGAATTCAAAATTCTAAATATAGTTTTTCAAGATATAGTAATATTCCGAAAAACTATTTAGAATTAAGATTTAAGTTTAGTTTTACTCCCTTAGGTTTGATAATAATGATCATTTTCATTTAGAAGATTATAATCATTAATTTATCTTCAAAAGTTTATAATTTGTTTCAAATTAAATCCAAAAGTTTTATTATATGTTTCAACTAAAATCTAAAATTATGAAACTTTTGGATTGAAATTAAAACAATTTATGAAACTTTTGACGATAAATTGATATTTTTAATATTTTGAAGGAAAATAGTTTGTTTTGTCAAAATTCAGGGAGCAAATAGAAATTAACTCGAGAATCAATGTCTTGTAGAGAAAGTGAATTTTTAGTAATACTGTGACAAATACATGAAGGGTTTAAATCATGTATAAATTATTTGAGTAAGTCTCAAATCTTATTCATAGATATCTCTTCACATACCTTGTAACTTCCGTCCCACATATCGATAAATATTACTCGCTTTGTCTACTAGTAAATAATGAATTTGTTTTTGGTTGCTTAAATACATCATCATGAATTTCTTTCATTCAAACACGTTAAGTATAGATTCTTTTTTTCCGTACATAGTTAATGCATCCACTAATATATAAAGATCGAGGACATTTCTTATGCCCAATATCTCTCATGTACATTAGACCATTTTTGGATTCACCTAAGGTGTCAAGCCTGATATTAAGACAACTACATATTGAAGGTATATTTCTATTGCTATATCATCCTACATGATTCTATATAAACAAATCTCTTCTTTGAAAATTTATTGATAGAGTTTAGAGTATCATAACGATACTATATATCTTTGTTCTTTCTTAAGGTTTGTCAATAGTCATACTTAGTTCACTTCTAATCTATTACATTATATTCTTGATCTAGCATTATTTTCAATCTTTCTTAAATTGATTGATTTTCTAAACATTCATTTACATTAATTTGACACTCCTAAATTAATATGTCAATAGCTTCACCCCAAAATATTAAGTGGAGTTCGACACTTTCTCGCGTGTAATATCATAGTTGTATTTGAATACTCGAATGATTTATTGTTGTATGAAAAATTTACCAAAGATTGATCAGAAACTAGCACCAATGTCAACGAGAAGTCCCCATAAATATCTTTCAATATACGAATGGTCATTTCATTTTACCATCGGTAAGAGGTATTTATATTTAACCTTCTACCTAATCCTCTTTGAGGAAATAATCGACACACCATATCTAGTTACAATTTTTGTAAAGTACAATAATACCATTCCTTGAATACAACTCTTAGATCAGTAAGAAGTTATAGATTTTCATCGCTCAATCTACAATCACCCATATCACATTAAACTCTTTTGTTTCTTTTTCTATCATGATGTGATCTCACCTTCGTATAAGGGTCTACAAAGATAATTTTTCTTTTATCTTTTAGTGCTGAGATTGTTTTTCAATCAGTAGTCAAGCTTTAGCCCAAGTTCATTAGTTTCATTAGACACTTTTAGTTGAGCTCGATTAACAAGTGTTCGACTTGGCTAGCTTGAGTAAAAAAATCATAAATGGCATCGTTGTCGACTAAAAAATCTATCATTCACTCGGTAAAACCAACAGGGGTTTGTTGACCAAAAATTTTATTTTAAAAACCATTTTTAGTGGTTTGGTGTTTCCGAGTTTGTTTAAAGAGAGAAATGAGAAAAAAACATATTTTCTTTTTCTTGTTTCCTTTTTATTTTTTTCTCTACTTAAATGAAATTAAGAAGACAACTTTCTTATTTTCATTTCATTTCCTTTCAATACAAAAATTTTAGAACATAACTTTTTCCTTTCCTTCCAATTATTTTCTTTAAAACTTTTAAATGAACTTTGGAACACAGCGTAGGATATATCTTTATAATATAAATTATGTGCTCTAATGGTGATTAGAATTTAAATTAAATTATTCAGATTATTATACACATGTATTACTACAAGATACAAAAAAACTCAACTACTAAAAACAATTATAACTAAAACAACAAAACATAGCTTTCTCAATGCATTCGGCATCGAATTTTCTTTTATTATATGTAGACTTTTAGAGTTTGTTTCTTTTTCTTCTATCTTAAAATGTTGCGAATCTTGATCCTCATTAGTCTTTGGGCTTTAAAACTGCCCAACAACCCACGTAGTTGATCCAAAAAAGTCAAACATATGTTTTTTTAAGAAAACAAGTAAAATCTCATAAAAGATAAATGCACTTTTAACTCACAAATACAATGGATGCGTTGACTTATACTATTAATGACATAGTTATGGATTTTTATGCATTAATTATAAAAATAATAACAGTAAAAATCATAAAAATGTCACTTTTTTACTCGAGGTATACATCAATAAACATATTAGATCAAACCATACATCCATGATCACTATCTCCATATTTATGAAAAATATCTTGACATATAAAACCTAGCCTTGCTTTTTTTAAAAATAAAGCAGATACACAAAGAGTGGGAAAAAAATAAAGCATATACACGAAGAGTAGATGCGTGAAAAGTGAATATGAGATTAAATGTGTTATAAATAAAAACGTGTAGAGTTGGTCATAATTTACAAATTTCAAGACATCTATAATGACGTACTAGTATAACTAAAATAATTTCACGTATTTCATAACTATTTAGATAATATTTTGTCTTAACATGCAAACACACCTAAAAATAATTGTTTTCTTAAGTAACAAGACATAAGAGCCAAACTTGTCTCTTAGCCAACAAAACAAACATTTAGAAATGTGTGTCCCAAACCACCAAACCAAGATCCAATAAAGGAAGTGTAGCTTTTTGTGGGATTCAACAAGTGACTACATTGAAGTAAGTTTAACCAACCAATGTTTTCCTTCAAACATGTGATTGTGCACATGGGTATGTCCATTATAAACCATGACCACTAGACACCATGCATAGGGTCAACACAAAACTAGGTTCACATGGCCCTTCCAAAAACAGCTTCTTTGTAATGGATCTTCAAGACTTAAGGGACCTATAACAACCCTTTCTAAATTTGTATTGTCGGTTTTATACGAGCTTTTGGTGCTTAAATGTTTAAAATGATGTGATCCATATGTTTAGTCTTATCTTTGTGATGTGGATGCATACCAATAGATCGAGTATATGCGATATTAATTAATTAGAATTGACGTATACATACATATTCATATTATCATATATACATATAGTTAACGGATATGATATCTTATAGCTTCATAGATTAAACTTTAACATGACCTAAAATAGTGTCATAAATACTAGACTTTTTAAATATTCACATAAATAGTTATCTTTGAACAATGGATACATAAATCACCATGTAACATGTTCTTTAATAACTAAAACCAAAGGTATTTGTGTGAAAAATAATATGAATGAGATCACTGGTGAATATATAAATTTGTATAAGAGGGAGATAATCTGAGTGCGTAGAAAACGGGATGGGGCAATAAAACAACAAGTAATGATGAAATAACATAAAACAGTTAAATATAACTTAAACGGAAATAATTCATTAAATAACAATTACCACTCTCTCCGACATGATTTCGTAATTTAAAAGGCTCGGTTATGTAGATAATCAAATTAATGTATAGAATTATATTGATAGAGGTTAAAAAAATTTGAAGACTAATTAAGAAAAAAAATGAACATAAAGTAATAAAAAATAACAAACCAAAATATATTTTCAATAATAAACAAATAATTGCAAATCTTGTTTTCAATTTTCAAATCTCCACTTAATTTTTTTTAAAAGGTTTTTTTTCTTAATATCCCTCTCCTCTTAATTTAAGCTCCCTTTGCCGGCTAAGCAAAATGCCCCCACAATGTTACAAAATCCCTAAAACTGCTCATATTTTAGCTAAAAATCAAGGGTCATGTTCTTATTTTTTCTTACAAGTCATTGTACATCGTGCCTAGAGATATGTAGTAATTTGTGTTTGTTCTGAAAATTTTGTTTTTTAGCAATTAATTACATAATAAAAAGGATTCAAGTATGCTTAACATCATCTTGAAGTACATTCCTACATTTTAAGACTATTGATATTGATACTCTTGCATTTGTTTGAAGATCATTACATCATTAATCGGTTATCATGACACAACTTGTACTTCAGTATATCCTTTTCAATCATATGCATCATTGCATCCACTCGCAATTTATTATTTTTGTTCCTATTATAGAATGTTCTCTTGTATGGGTAAAATAGGGTTGTTCACGAGCTGATTCGAACCGAGCGAACCTTTGCTCGTGCTTGGCTCGTTTCCAAACCGAACCGAGCCGATCGGCTCATTTACAACCGAGCGGAAAATCGAACGAGCATTTTTCGAGCGTTAAATTTTTGAGTGAGCGTCGAGCGAGCACAAAAGAGCGGTGAACAATTTATACAACTCAATTATCTTGTGTGTCATACGATTTATACTATAACGAATAAGGTTTGATAACTTAAAAATCAACAACTTTTACATAAAATTTTCATGTATGACAATACGTTGTGGCTAACGATAAAACTAAGGCTATAGCCGATTAGACGGAGAACATATTGTAGAGAACTATAACGGTGAGAGTGGAAGATGATCGGAAAAATATATCTTAATGACTTAAGATTTCACTTTTATGTTTAATGTAGAATTTTTTATTAGGTTGACTGATCAACTATGCATAACTATAATTATATATTTGTATATATAGTTCAAATGTACTAGAGTACTATGTATAAACTATATATACATGTGTATTCGAGTCGAACCGAACCGAGCGGACCTTTGCTCGTGCTTGGCTCATTTACAAATCGATCCGAGCCGATCGGCTCGTTTACAACCGAGCAAAAATTCAAACGAGCATTTTTCAAGCAAATTCCGAACGAACGTCGAGCGAGCGTCGATCGTCGAACGGTTTGAACAGCCATACGGTAAAATGGTGGTGCGGATATTGAACCAAAAATTCTTATAAAACCTTTTTCAAATGGCCCAATTAGAAGCCCATGCACATAATCAACTTGTCTTTCTCTTTTGTGCTATTTTTGATTTGTTGATAAATTATTCATAGAAATGTGATTTAAGTGTGAAATTCAAATTGATTGAGAACTTGATAGAATCAACTTCTTTCTTATACTTTAAAATAGAAAAGAAACAAGTTAGATCGCCTTTAGATACTGGATAATATAAATTGTTTTGACATTCAAGTTATATATTCTGAAAAAATATATATATAAAATGTAAAAGTATGTTTTTTTAAACCTCTTTATGACGACAAACTCTCTACAAATTTTTAGAAGACATGGACATTAAAACCGGCATCAGTGAAGGGCGAAAAGTGTGTTTTATGGACCAATTACATGTTGGCATATGGCATTGTGATTTTTTTGACCAATAGTTGTGTGATTATTAGGTTCATTTATATAACGATGTTTACAACACTTAGTATGTTTCAACATTAATCTAAGTGTGATTGTCCGAATCAAGCATCCATTTTAAAGGTGTTACCAGTAAAATATTCTTTTAGTAGACTTTGTAGATCGATTTTGTTTCTAGCAAGAATATAGTAGTTTACCGACTTGTATGCCATGCCTTTGATCGCTTTTGTGTCGAGCTACCATAAAGTTTCCATGGCTTTTTTTATATTGATGGATTCTTTCGGACTTAGATTTTTTTTCCGTCTTCCACTAAATGTTAGGTCTAATATATATGGCCAATATTTAGATATGTTATTAAGTCCCTTCGTCTAGTGTAACATAGTTCTTCATTAACACTAATCAGTTTTGTGTCCATTTATGTTCATTATTATTGGGTAATTTATAGATGAAAGATCTAAAACATGATATTTGAGTTATAATAAATAAATATTGAACACATTTTACGCCTTTATGATTTTTGTATTGTTTTAATACATATTAGCAAGATGAAAGTAACAAAAACATGTTAGCAAGATGCGTAGGAATATATATATATATATATATTGAATTTCTGGCATAAATAAAAATTTTGAATTTTAGGGTCATTAGATCAACACCAAAGAGAATACGTAGGAATAATTACGTCGCTTCCAATATCATTTTCATTCTCTTATTCTTATTGAATCTGATTCTGATGTTGATTTCTTGTTCATATTACACGGTTCATTATAATCATGAATATATTCCATAAATTCATGTTTAATCAGGGTAATTTGTACTTGTCTTAATACACTTTTTACGGAATAAGTTAATAGATTTCAAAATCGTATTTTGTTTATTATTTTGATTTAAAACCACTTAGTTATCTCTCTACTCTAATAAAAAGGTAAATGTGGATGACACGTGTCAACACCACAATTATTCTTACCAAAAGGTTATCGTCTCTCTCTCCTATTAAATAATTACCTTTATTACTACAAAATTATTTTAATACTTGATATTATTAAAAAATCAATTTTTAAAAAACAAAAAGTAATCAAATTTGGGAGTTGTAATAAGAAACTTTTTAAAAAATGATATTTTTATACGGTTTGTTTTAAAACAAAATGTTTATTTTTAAAAATAAAAATTAAAACAAAATTTTAAAAAGTTAATATCATTGTTTTATTATTTATAGTCATTTTCCATACGTAATTTCAGTCATATTATATCTCAGAATATTATTTTATAATTAATAAATTTATTATATAAATATTTTATTTATTTAACCCGTGTAATATACGGGTTTACTAAAGCTAGTCTTTTATATATCATTACCTTACATATGGCTAACCGGACATTGTATATAATAATATATATGTTTTAGATTATGTAATTCTATTGACATTACTATTGAGTGTTGTTGTTCGAATTACCTTGAAAGAGTTCTTGAAATCCAAAAACTATTTATATTTGTGAGGGGTTAGCCAATCAAATCTACATAAAAGTTTAAAAGTTTAGAATTCAAGTTAAAAATGGTCGGGACTTATCCATATCACTAAGTTAAATAAAAATTTGAGTCATCTGTCTTATACAAGAAATGCCTAAAATAATCCACTATCATAGGTTCAATGGTTATAAGTGTGTCGTGTTTCCAGTCGCATCGTGCGTGCACTCCTTTAGTTTATAACTAATATATAAAAATCATTACATATTATAATCGCAATTCATATTGTATTGAATCGAGTTAATTAAAATCTTTAATCATATGTCTAACATAATACAATAACAAGCTAACATTATACTAGGAATATTGATGAATAACTAGTGATGAATTTAAGATTTTATACAAGCCAACCTAGAGTTGTCTTATATTATATTATTTGTGGGAGCCAACAAGTGAGACACCTCTCGTATCTAGTTCAAATATTCATTCCAGTGATTGAATTTATAAAACTTTTAAGAAATTAATTATGAACGACTTATGAGAGTGTATGTATTTTTCGGTCCCAAAGACTATTAGATACATTTCCATTTATTTGTGAACAATGTATTTAATTTAAGATTATTGGATTTTAATAATTTTAATTGCTATTAATTGGCCAGTATTAATTTCAACTTAAAAAATATTTATAAACACTCACAAGTTAAGAGAACTTATTTTCCATCAAAGATTTTTTTTTACCAAAAGAGGGTTAACCACTTAACCCCTGTTAGTTGTTTTCTTTTTCTTTTTCTTTTTTTATGAAATGGGGCAACTTTGAGTCATTTTTCGTATTCTATCATCGCTCAGTCTTCACTAGGTCTGTTTTTCGGTGTCTAGCCTTCATCATCATTGAAATATACATCCAGCGAGTCAAGTGTTTCAGATCAGGAGATGAAGAGTTTTAAAGTGTAAAAGTTTCAGACTGACAGACTTGATGGTTGATTAAACTTTCTAACTTAGTGTTTTGCCCATATAAATAGTCCAAGACATCAAAGAAACTAACGGTGTTAACTCTCAGTTAGTAAAGTATCTTTAAAAGAAAATAATTATAAAGTTGGAGTGTGTATAAGTTTATTTTGAGTTTGAATTAATCTAGTACTATAAATAAAATCGAATTTTTAAAATTCAATAAACTTTTAATTTATGATTGTAAACTAGTTTTGTTATTTATGACGGATAATTTGTAAAATTAAAACTAAATTCAATGGTAGACTAATCATTGTCTTTAGATTCTTTCTGATTTGTTATTTTTCCTCTTTGGACGATATGTTTATTTTATATGTTATAATTTATAATACTGTTTTTGAAAGTTGTCACCATGCCTAAAGCCAACTATAGACATGTGATCCATATCTATTTGCATGTTAAATATAGTTAATGGTCACTTGTATATTTTTGTATAATCTCAATCAACATCTAATAAATAATTGTACATATGTGTAATTATATAATTTGACTAATAAAAAACTATAGGATTTAGAAATTAGAGGTTTTTATTATTTCAGGTTGAGGGATTAGCATGTTGACAGGTTTTGACCAGAAAGACTAAACTTGATAAGCATGAAGACGACTTTTGTATTTATTCTTTTTAAAATATTAATTCTAACTTAAACGTGACATGCTTAGTTTGTTTACTTAATTGGGACAGTTATATTGCATTGGTAGGTTAAAACTAGTTGATTGGTTGTAGATGGATTATAATCAAAATGTAGTGGCTTGATAGGTTAAAACGACTTAATAAGTTGTATATGGTTTATAATCAAACTATAAATGGTTAAATGAGTTACAAATGTGTTGACGGATTGTAATAACGTTTGTTATACGAGTCCTAAATGGGTTAATGTGTTGCTTTTAGTTAATTTTAAGGTGTTGCTTTTAGTTAAAAAAGAAATCATTAAAAAGTAATGATTTTGAAGTGGTGTTGTGTTCTTGTTTGAATATAATGAGGCAAATTATAAAGGAATTAATTGAAAATTTGTTCGAGAGATGATAATCAATGTAATTTGAGAGGGAGAGATAATCTAATATAAAAAATGATGAATTTAGTGCTCAAATCAGTTAACGTTTTGTGTATTATCGATGGAGGAGATTGATCACTTTGTTTCTGATGTACACAACCTTACTTAACACTTTATGTCGAAGACTATTTTCACAACTTAAGGGTGTTTGTTTTTTAGAAAAGTTCTTGATCTTTTTTTGTTGCGCCGCATAGATCACGCGCAGACATTGAAGTCTGCAGAGTGTTTGTTTTTGTAAAACTTTTCATTAAAAAAGATCTATAAGAGGTATGCATAGTGTAGACTTGACACAACCACTTCTAAAATCTTCTAAAATCAGCAGAGGATTAAACACCATCACCCACCACCACCCATGTCCACCACCACTATCGTCCTCCACCAACACCGTTCTCCTCCATCACTGTCCGCCTCCACCCACTGTCCCCACCACCACCACCCATCGCCTACCACCACCCAACATCTACCATCACCACCATCGTCCAGCATATTCGTATACTACCACCAGGTGATTTAACAGTCTTCATATATTAAAAATAAATACTCTTCTTGTTGCAGACTGTAGGGGTTTGATCCATCTTATTTTTCTACAGATGTTTGTAGATGTTGTTCACTGAGCGTAGACATTTTACTATAGAAAAAACAAACATCTTATTCTCAGTAAGTAAAAAATTAACAACTTATCGGTTACTATATGGCTTGCACTGAAATAGATTATATAATCAAAGGATTCAAACAAAAATGTCATAACTATTAAATCAAGAGGATGAAATTTTATGAAAATAACATTTAATTAAAGAAAAAATATTAATAAATGATATGATTGGTTGGTTTTAGTTTTTAATTTCTTTTACTTAGGGGTGTGTATGGTATGTTTTGGTTCAGTTTTAGCCTAAATTGAAACCAACAACCGATTTTCAGCTTTTAGGTTTTTAATACCCTTCGTTTCTATTTTTTTTTTGTTTTTGGTTTTTAATTTTCACTTCAGTTTTGTTTTTTTCGGTTTTATCATTTGGGCTTCAAGTTTTTAAAGAAAAATGTAGTCCAAATTAATGAATATAAACTAAAATCTTTAAGCTTACAACATTTCATTGATATTTAAATATAATCAACATACTCTTATAAATTATTTGATATTAAAAGTAAATTACAATTCATAAAATACAATAACAAAAAAATTAATAAAACGTTTTAATCTGTCAATTCAAATAAAAAAGTTTAAATATTATTCTTAAAATCTAAATATTCCAAAAAAAATAAAAATATATAAATTAAATAAGTCAATAATAAGCTAATCATATTTTATAAGTTAAATAAAATTTTATCATTCCAGTAAGATTTTTGTTTACGTTTGATCAACATACGCACACCGGGAATGAATGTTGATTCAATTTTATGTACATCCAACACGGTTTGTTTATTTTGAAATGGTTGGTGACAACTTGTTTGGATCATAGAGTCAACTTCTTTGAGGGTCGATCTCTCTCAAAGATTTCAAATTGATACACTAGAGATGTAAACATGTGGTCAAGTTGGATTTTATTATACACCAATAACCTTTTGCCACGTGTCAATGAATAATTGGATGAGCTTGTGTGGATCGGCGGGAAGTATTAGTATAATTGTGAGTGCACGCCGGAATCTTTTTCTTTTGGGGTTTGAGAGTTTGATTGCTTCTTTTCAAGTTTGTTTATTCTTAAAATAATATAATTTTTAATTAATAAATTGTATTTTATTTCCTTAAAAATGGAGTTATGCACGTGTCAATGTCTAACAAATCTACCTATTATTTAAATAGATCAAAAATATAATAATCATAATCATAATTAAAGACTCTTAATGAGACGTTTATGTACACTTTAGACAATATATGCTATGCGTAACGTGAGTTTTGGAATTCCAGAGTGTGATCTTTTTGCAAATATTTATTTTTAAAACAAGGAAAATAATGTGTGACAACAGTTAAAAGTTATTAATAAACTTCTTTTTGATTTTTAAATGAATGTATAACTAGCTAATGTTTTCTTTTTGATAAAGTATATATATTTGATGAGTTTAATGAAAAATATTACTAAGACATGGAATTATAATCAAGTTTAGTTATTGTTTTAAACATTCGTGACGTAACTTTTTTTGTTAATAAGAAGTCTAAAAGGACACCTTGGTGGTTAAATAGTGTGTTCACAATTAAAAGGTTAAGAGTAATCATGTAGGGTCGGAGTTGTAATTCATTTATTCTAAAAATATATAATGACTGTTAAAAAATATTAGGAAAACATTTGTTATTACAGCTTTTTATTACATACCATATGTATTTGATTATATTTAAAACCACGATTGAAAAACAACAAAGACTCTATAAAAACAATAAACCTTCAACTTTATATCCCTCAACATTTATTTCATGTTTTCCTTCATTAATTTCGTTGACCTGTTAGAAAACGCTAGGCTAATGCTTATGTGGATGTAATATACGTTTAACTAATTTGGCAACGAGCTAACACCTAATTTAATATTGTTATTTGTTGTTATTATTGTAAATTAATGTAGTCGGTTTTAATGCTTATAAATGATTTTACATACGCTTTTTATTTGGAAAAAAGTGCAAAATTGTAAATAATAGTTGGTTTAGCCGCCCTTCATCACGTGCACCACATGCTTATTGCTAAGAAAGTATATTTAATATCGAGTTAATTACTACTTTAGAAAATGATATATGCAGTATATTACATATGATGAGAATAATTATTTTTTATTAAGTTTATATTACATAGTGAACGTTCATTGTGGGTAAAATTCGACTTGTATAGTCATGAACGTAGACAAGTTTCATGTGTTCACTTTATATTGATGTGTTGCCATAAATCTCTTAAAATGTACAAACATAGCTTTTTATTAATGGAACAAAATAGAGGTCTAAAAATAAAATAGGTACGCGGAAATAGTCAAATCGACGAAAGGAAAAGTTGATTTGTGGAAAAAGGTTACCTAGCAAATTTTACATGTAAACAAGAGTAAAATGTTGGTAACGTTTGTATATTTGTAACATGTTTCTAAACCTAAACAAAATACATACATAAAATGTAATTTCACATATTTTACTATCGTACAGAATAAAATTTATATTAGAAAAATATTATATTCATATCACATACGTGTGCATGAAATGGTTAGAACCATAAATATTACAAGAACTCCGGGAACTAATATAAAATATACATTTATTACTATTGATTAAATGAAAATTGTATAGTTGTAAGATATTAATGCTTATTCACCCTGATTGATTAGTTCACATACTCACCCTCCCCTCTCTCTTTTTCTTAACAAGTTTTCTACATGTGTAAATCAAAAAATTATAATACACGTATATACACTTGTGTAGATGTTTATAATATATGTAGACACATAAAATAATCTATAGCAATTAAAAGATATTCATATAAAAGTTTATAATTTAATAAATAATATGTTAGAGATCTTAGATAAATTCATAAATGTTCGATCATGACCTTGTAGCCTAATGGTATTAGTGATTTTAGTTCATAAATATGGTTTAAGTTTTAATTCTAGTGCATGATTAGATGGTATTTGGATATAAAAATTGTTGTTCAGATAAACAAAAGATAGCTAGACACAAAAACTAATTAATTTGATTATTGATGGTAATGTAAACACGCTTTCCTTTGAATATATACTAATAGTAATTATTTTTAAATTTTTCTTAACCATTTTATAACTGTTTGTTTCATGATCCCAATATAAATGATTATATTTAACTTGCAAACCAATCAACTTTAATCTTTGGGTTAATTTTCCACATAAGTTAGGTCCCCCGGTGTCTTTATTATATCAAATGGATAACTACTTGCCTAATTTGTCAACATTATCTAATATATTATCTAATATATATATATATATATATGCATAAACTACGATGTCTTTTCCATAACAATTCATCCACCCATAAATGGTTCGAAAATGACATCGTGGGTCCATGAGAATCCTACACATTAAGATTTGAAAAAAGAGTTTTTACTCTTTAAAATTCAAATTATTATATTGAAAGGTATTGAGGTTGATAAGTTAGTCATGACCTACTTCCACTAATGTCGTTTTATGTGTGCTATTTCGGCTTTAATACGTGTATTGTGAATGCCAAAAGTGAAAAAAGGTTGAAATTAATAGTATACTAAAGTTGTTTGATGTATACGGCATGTGTTTAATAACGTCGATTGTCAGCATGGGGAATGATTCAACGAGTCTTGCAAGTTTTGAAAAGTTCAAACTACTCGAACTATCAATTTTATTCCTAATAATCCAAATGGGGACTTCATTTGATTTTCGATAATGACAAAGTGAAAAGTGAAATTGAAGTTTAATTTGATTAGTCGAAAGTCCAAACATGAAAAACCAAATTTCTTGTGAGATAACCTATACCTAAACTGTCACACCACATAATTAGACGTGAAGACGAATGAGAGTACCAAGTTAGCATTAAATCGCATCAAGCTAGACGCATCTTTGTAAGCCAAACTTCAAAGACTCTCACCCCATATATAAAACCAAATTAATATGTTAGAGTGTTTTGTATGTATATTAATTGATTGGAACAAGTTTATTAGAAATATGTAGCTAGAGTCATTAATACTTAGGCAGAAAGTGTTATAACTAGACAAGGAAATAAAGTTATCACTAAAGTATAAAGAACCTAGTGTAATATAATAATGGATTGAAAAAATAACCCGTAATTATTATGGTAAATGTCATGTAAACTTATAAAAGTACATTATTTATTCCTTTTTGCAAAAAGAACATAGTTTTTTTTCACACTTTGAGATTTAAGGACCTTTTCTTTACACACTTTGAAACCTTATTAGATTAGACCAAATTCGGGATCTTACAATATTGGAAGTAGACAAGAAACAAGGATAGTAATAAAGGGACAAAAGAGGACCAATTCCTAAAATATGAACTAAATTAAAAATTGATCTTTGCAACTATGAGTTATGAATGTATAACAATCATATCAAATTAATGTGAACATGCTTTATAACAAAAAAAAGTTAGTTCGATTATGGATTTATACCAAACATAAAAACAACTTTTAAAGCCTACAATTAAGCCATCACAATTGACTTTGATTTGATTGCCATCTTGTTATTTGGGTATTTTATGTCTATATTAATTATAACACGGTTGTTTTATATTTAAAACTTACATTTAAAACATTAATAAAAAATTGTTTTTTATTTTATTTTAGGACTGACCGGGCTCATATTGGCTATACACAAGCTACTTCGATGATGAGTTTTGTTCAAACCAAAACCAACTTTTAAAACCTACAATCAAAACATCACAATTCATCTAGATTTAGGTGTTGTTTGTTTTTTCTGCATCAAAATATATGCAGTCTGCGAACCACATATGTAAAAGAAAAGATGGATCAAGCCTTTACATACTGCAACAAGAAGATACTCTGCTTTTTAATATTTGCATACTGCTAAAATCAACTGGTGGTGGTATACAATAGTGTTGGACGGTGGTGGTGATGGTATGCGGAAGGTGGTGGAGGCTGATGGTGGTGGTGGTGGTGGTGGTGGTGGATGATGGTGTTTAATCTTCTGTAGACTTTAAAAGATTTTAAAAATGATTGTGCCAAGTTTACACTATGTAGACCTCGTGCTAACCTTGTTTTAATAAAAAATCTTTTAAAAAAACAAACACTGCAACAAAAAAAAGTTATGAAGAGTTTTTTTTGAAAAAATAAAACTCTATGAATTATGGTTTCATTTTTTAGATTTTTTCATATCCGCTTTTGACACTATTAATTCTTTAAGAGTATGACATTTCAAAGAGTTTTATTAATAACGAAAACCTTGAGATTAAAGATGCTATTATAGGTTTAAATGTTATAAAAAACACTATGATACAAAACAACAAAAACATCACACTCTTTAATAAAATAATAATATAGTTGGTCAAAATATATATATGACGACTCACAAGTGAGAGGAGCCGTCGGGAATGCTTGTTACGCGCGAGATGAGTCAGCTTAAGTGGGACCCACACGCACATAGACATAGTAACCCAAGAACAACAAGTTCAAACTTTATCTCTTTTCACTAATCACAACTCTTTTATTTAAGCCAATGGTATTAGTGGTCAAATATATACAATATAATATTTAATTAAAAATTTTAAATAATAACTTTTTGAACAAAAGAAGTTATAAAATTTACTTTAGTTTATGAAAATGAAATAATATATTTTGTTTACAACCCATTTTAAAAGATACATACTTTTTATAATGCTAATTGAATATTGTAAGTTTTGATAAAGTTTTGTGCTTAAAAGAGGTTATATGTTAAAGTTAAGGTTGTTAATACAACTTTTTTTATGGTATGTGACTCACGACTACTAATGTGTTATAAGGGTTTGAATTTCCGATATAACTTGAATGTAATACCATTTAGTCAAATGAGACATGTTTGTGTCAAATTATCAGGTTCATGAGTTAACCTTATTTATTTTTATAAATTTTCTTAACAATTTTATGTTAATCACTGAGTATATTATTTCAAGGTATAAATTTAAAAAAAAAATAAGTATTTGGGTGTGTAGTCTGAGTGTTACTCTTTTATAGACTATTATGTTTATATTTTACTTTTATAGCATTTAGACTAAACGAATAAAAAATCAAGATTATTCATATCGTGTATGTATCAATTTGTATCTATGTAAGTTATGTGCGGTTTGTATGTCACCATGTCTCACATGGTATTTAGATTGCTTTTACGTTTATGTTCGTATAACATATTCGAGTTTTTATAAAATTAGACTTGTCAACCAATAATCCGAAACGCGTAATAATCACATTCATGAGAGTATGTATCGCTGTCGTCTCTTAATTAGATTTTGCATATAATATATTAAGAATACCATTATAGTTAGGTACATATATACTTTTCAAAACCACCATGAGATCGCCAACACAATCTTAAATTGAATAACTAACAAAAATACGTTGATTTATGCTAGGGTGTGAGACGCATGTTAACTCTCATTTATTACGATAACCTTGTTAGCTTATCAAGATCAATCAAAATTATTATTTTTTTTTTGCTGTAATAACATCATTACACATATAAAGTGTTATGTTCTTCTATGGTTATGTGTAGATTTACAAATGTAAAAACGTTATGCCAAGTGTAAGTTACCTACACCTGGCAAATCTTTACAATTGTAAGTATAAGTTACACCTATCATATAATTTTTACACTTGTGAATATACACTTATATATATATAAAAATATAAGTTGCAAATGTGTGATGATGTTATTCCAACAAAAAAATAATGATTTTAGTTGATTTTAATAAATTTAATATGATTATCATAATAAAATATGGTGAATATTCATTCCACTTCGTATGGTATTTGGTGGTACCCTTTTATATATGAAGTGTTTAGGTTTTCTCAAGTTGAATTGCTAGATACAATTTATACATTTAGCTCCTATATATATTTTCATATCGATGACATATAGATACATTTTCAATAAAATCAACACCTATCACACTTACCTACAAAACTATAATGTCAAACATAACAAGTCTAAGAAATTTTATATGTTGATTGAATTCAATTTAGTTAACTATGACTTGTAAAATTTAAAACATTAATATCTAATACAAAACAAAACACATGCCAAGTGTCCGTTTAAGACAGTTTTGGTATAAATCTATTTCATATTCTAAGGAGTTATATGTTATATGAATGGGTTTAAAATATGTTATGTCTCGAGTATAAGGAGAATTTGAATGAGAAATAAATAATAATCTATGAAAAATTATATATTACATGAAATAAATAAAAAA
This sequence comes from Flaveria trinervia, assembly GCA_025506515.1. NCBI lineage: Eukaryota > Viridiplantae > Streptophyta > Magnoliopsida > Asterales > Asteraceae > Flaveria > Flaveria trinervia. The sequence continues at coordinate 996,744 of CM046446.1, forward strand.
CAGAATCGTAAGATTTTAAAATAGTAAGAATATTTTTTTAAATATAATACTATATAGTTTCTAGAGATATATTAATATATCCCAGTAATTAAAATGCAAGATGTATATTAGACATTAGAAAAGTTGAAAGTGGACTAGAAAACTATAATTGACTTGTTGAGGAGTCGGCCATCGAGACCCCGATTGGGGATTTAATTTAATCATGAAAATATAATACGCCTAAAATCTAAATTAAAATTCACCACCCAAACTATTTTAAGTAATAAATCGATATGCTAGTACATTAGTATATGACAATATTTTATGATATCATATGAGTTGATATTGTAATTGTAAGAGTCACCTTCTAAATATCAACTAGTTTCAAATCTATTTAAAAATATTTTAGAATCGTCTTGTTGTTTAAAAAATAAATATTTAGTTATGAGTTAAGATAGCAAGCCTAAGAAACAAGATTCTTATTTTAAAGCTTTGTGTTCGTTGGGTTAATATTTTATGCAAAATTATATATATCTCATTATAAATTTATAAAGTTACATATTTTTCAAAACAAGTTTTCAATGCATAATATACACATGTTTTCAAGCATGATTTGGGAAATATGTAAATTTAAAAACAAATTGCATAGATGACACAACCTAACATAAAGTTCGTATTATTCCAAACTACAATGTTCAAATCACGTTAAGTTTGAATATGGTTAAACTCACATGTATTAGTTTTACATCAGAAACATATCATCTTTCTCTTAAAGAATTACATTATCACTTGATCATAGATTTTTCATCAGATGGTTATGAAACACATTTTTTAGTGTCACTAGTTTAAATAACGACATCAACGTTCTTGATCGGTTTTTATCATTCAAGCACTTAATGAGCGGAGCCACACTTGATTCTTCATTTCAAGTTGGAGGCGTAAACTACAAATACGAGTATTATCTTATTGATAGTATTTACCTTGAGCAGATTTTTTTTGTAAAATTATTTTTAACTCTAATCGGTGAAAAAAGTATAAAAATTTACGAAAACTCAAGAGAGAACGAGGAAAGACATCGAATGGGCACTTGGTGTGCTCAAGAATCAGTGACGTGTAATGTTTAATCTGATGCAAGCTTTCTCACCAAACAAAGTAAGAAACGTAATGGACGCTTCAAACATATTACACAATATTATTGTAGAAGACAAAGACAATATGATTTATACCTATGTATAAACTGAGATTTAACAATAAAAGCTGACAATCCATAACAAATAATCTAACAAATTCATGATGTACAATGCATAAGTGCATCAGAATCTTAAGTATGAGTTAGCGGATCATTTTTCGAGTTATAAATGTAATTTTTAGTGAAACGTAATAGTTTTTTGTATTAATGAAAGTTTTTTAATATCTTCTTATACTTTTAATATATATTTAGAATTTAGAAATAAAATGAAATGACTAGTAAAATGAAAAAAGTGTATTTCTCTGGTAAGCATGATCATAATGGTCGTGTCATAAGTAAATAATAATTTATACATTCAATTCACAAAACAATCAATTTACAAGTGAAAGAAATTCTCCTAACTTTAAAAAGCTGCCGACTTATATTCGAAAAATAACATCTTTTAGAAACGTACACGATTCAAACCTAACAACTCACATCTCAAATCTCACGAGAATATTAAAATAACAAATTATCATCGCCTATTTATGATAAAAACACAATTAAAAACCACCTAAACACGTTTTAACTGATTATCTTTAACTTAAAAATTGAGGTAAGGTATCTTAACATTTCATTAAGCCATCAAATTAAAGCCAATCAACCGACAATAATACATACTATCAGTTTAACAAATAATAATCCTAACTTTTATTTTTGTTATAAAAAACAATCCTAATAACATAACTTTCATCTATTTACACTTGATTTTCACTTAATTTCCATTTGATTTTATTGTATGTTTTCCTATTTTATTTACAATCATTATCAAAAACAAAATCGTGTGAAAATCAAATGTAAATCAATAAACAATTATGTTAGTAGGATTACCCTCAATAACAAAAATAAAAATAAAAGATATTGTTGTCCATATTGATGGCAGGAATTATTGTCGAGCAATAAATTATAGTTTGAATTACTAAAATCTAATTATCTTCATTAAATTAAAAGAGATCCTGACTTCAAGTATTACTTGTAACTAAAAAAATGTTTTAAATTGAATCAGTATGTTTTCTTTTAAATTGTATTCGAGTAACGAAAATAATAAAGTGAACCAATAAACTTATTCAAAATTGAGTTAAAACAAAAACCAAAACACGTATCACCACCGGCTACTGCCGGTCACCGGTCACCCCTGCAACCCCTTAAAAACAGTCGAACACGAACACGACTCGACCAAAGTTACATTAACCAGCTGGTTGTGGGTCCCCCTTACGCCACCGCCGACCACCGTCAACCACCGTCAACCACCGTCAACCACCATCTTCTTCCTTCTTACTTCTCTCTCTCTCGATACCCATGTGTATATATGTGTGTGTGTTATATGTATACATCTGTTGATACCAAAGATAATTTTCGATGAAAAAAGTTTTCATTTTTATTAGAAATGAAGCAATAGAAACAGCGAAATCAAAACCCTGATTTCTCTTACTCCAACATATTTTAATTTTTAACCCTAAAAAAGCCTTTTGATTTGCTTATTTTTATACAGAGAGAGAGAGAGAGAGAGAGAGAGAGAGAGGAGAGAGAGAAAGATATACACCCAAAAGCAAGTTTTTTTAATTTTCGGTTTTGTCAAACGTCGATAACTGAAGCTCACAGATACATATATGCAGAGATAGAGAAAGAAAGCATTGATGAACTAACAAATTCATGTAAAGAAAGAAGATATATACATATATATAAATATATATGATATATATATATGTGTGTGTATTTGTGATTTGGGGGCAAAATTCGATACAAAAGGAAAGATTTCTGTGTGTTTCGTTTTATCCAATCGGTAAGTTCAATACCCTTTTGTTTGATTGGTGTAATATCAAATCAATCAGATCTAATTCAAGTTTTTTCGATTTGAATCAATTGATTTAGGGTTTTGAAAGTATTGTTTGATTGGATTGATGTGTTTGGTTATTTGATATTGAGATTAAGAGATCTGTGATGTCTTTTATGGAATAGATTCTGTTTTTTCTTTATATGTGTTGCATTACAAGTTATTGCTATATGTGGATTAACATCAATTTGATTGTTTCACTGTGTTTCTTGCTTTCTTTAGGTTGCTTAATTTGTATAGATCTTGATTTTATTATGTGTCTGACTCATCAATTTGTTAATAAGAATGGTTATCTGATGTGGGACTTTTGGTTGATTTGATAATTATGTTCTTGTTTGGGATTTCAGTTGAAAAAGTTTCTTGCTTGGTGATCAAGAGGGAAGATTACAAGAAATCCTGATTAGGGTTCTTCAGAAATCCCCAAAAGTTTCAATCTGTTGGGTTTGATTTGATAAGATTTCAAGAAATCTTGATTAGGGTTCTTCAGAAGTCCCCAAAAGATTCAATCTTTTGGGTCTGATTCAAGAAGGCATGTTAGAGGAAAGGTCTTTTTTGGTTTCAAGAAGCTTTAACAGCAACAGGGACAACACTTGGGGTTTTATGAGTAATTGCAGGATCGAGAAGATCGAATCTCATCAAGAGAAAAGACCGTTAGATATCGAAGATGACGAAATCATTCACCCTACAAAAAGCCGCAAGCAATCTCCCAGCTACGATAATCTTGACCTTGGATTAGGGTTTCTTGATCTTTCATCAGTCCCCATTGATCAATCTGACAATAATCAAAGCCATGCTGGTGACGACGCAAATCTTGATCTTTCATTAGTCCCCATTGATCAACCTGGCAATAATCAACGCCATGCTGGCGATGACTTGAATCTTGATCTTTCATCAGTCTCCATTGATCAATTTAACGATAATCAATGCCATGTTGGTGATGACTCAGATCTTGATCTTTCATTAGTCCCCATTGATCAATCTGACAACAATCAACCTCATGCTGGTGACGACTCGGATCTTGATCTTTCATTAGTACCCATTGATCAATCTGACAATAATCAACCTCACGCTGGTGATGTCGCAGATCTTGCTCTTTCATTAGTCCCCATTGATCAATCTGATAATAATCAACGTCATGCCGGTGACGACTCGGATCTTGATCTTTCATTAGTCCCCATTGATCAATCTGACAATAATCAACACCACGCTGGTGATGACTATGATCCAAGTTCTCTAATTCATGCCATTGGTCGAGACAACTCGATTAGTTGTCTACTGAAATGCTCAAGATTCGATTATGGTTCATTAGCTTCAGTAAACCGAACATTTCGTGACCTAATCAGGAGTGGTGAACTCTATAGATTAAGAAGAAAAAACGGTATTATTGAGCATTGGGTTTATTTTTCTTGCCATTTGGTCCAGTGGGAAGCTTTTGATCCTATCAAACGGCGATGGATGAATCTTCCCACAATGTCATCTTATACATGTTTCCAGTTTTCTGATAAAGAATCTTTGGCAGTCGGGACCGAGTTACTTGTGTTAGGGAAAGAAGTTCTTACTCATGTGATATATAAGTACAGTTTATTAACCAACTCATGGTCCTCTGGGCTGGTAATGAACGAGCCCAGATGTTTATTTGGGTCTGCTAGTCTTGGTGAGATTGCGATTGTAGCAGGTGGGACCGACCCAAATGGAAAGATTGTGAACTCAGCTGAACTTTATAACAGTGAGTCGGGCACTTGGGAAACACTTCCAAACATGCTTAAACCAAGGAAAATGTGTTCCGGGGTGTTTATGGATAAGAAGTTTTATGTTATTGGAGGAATTGGTGGGACCGATATGAAACCATTGACTTGTGGTGAAGAATATGATTTGGGCACTCGGGTATGGAAGGAAATCCCAAATATGTCACCAATAAGGGCTGGTGGTGCTGCCAATGCAACATCAGCAACCGAGGCGCCACCATTAGTTGCTGTTGTAGATAATGAATTATATGCTGCAGATTGTGCAGATATGGAAGTTAGAAAGTATGACAAAGAAAGGAAAGAATGGGAAACCGTTGGAAGATTGCCTGAACGTGCTGATTCAATGAATGGTTGGGGGATTGCGTTTAGGGGTTGTGGGGATCGGGTTATTGTAATTGGTGGGCCTAGAACTAGTGGAGCCGGGTTTATAGAAGTGAATTCATGGTCCCAAGAGACGGGCCGCCTCGATGGACCTTGCTCGAGCGTAAACAGTCGAGTAATTTTGTGTACAACTGCGCTGTGATGGGCTGCTGAAGTTGGTGTTCTTCATGGGCATATGATTCTTGATCATGGGTAACTCAACTATTTCACAAAAGTTTTTTATCTCTTTAGTTTTTTTCATTGTTCAGGAGAAAAAAAAAAGATTTTTACTTCAGATTAAAGATTTCTTGAAAGATAATCTTGATTATGTTTCTTGAAGTTGTCATCTGTCTCAGGGTTAGAGGATCTAATAACTTGTCTTTTGTAGGTAGATTTCATTACAAATGATCTAAACAGCTTGATCTATATGGTTTTTTATCATCTTTAATTTCTTGACATTGCTTGAAAGGAGAAATAAGCTTCTTCATGAAAACGCATACATATATGACTTCCTGTCAAGTGCTCTTGTTCTTGTATTTATCATGTTTTTGTTGTTAATAACGCGTGTAAGCGTTTTGTGTTTGTTTCTAGTTCTGTTTGGTTTAATTATACTGGTATTTGGTCTTGTGGATCATGTTTACTAATGCCTATCCTCTTCACCTTTTGTATTAATGTCTAGGGTCCTTGGGACTAGACCCACAACCTGAACTTGAACCTGAACCAGTTAAAATTATAATAGAGGTTTTTAAAGCAACTTACAATTTCACAGTCAAAAGGTGTTAATCATATAAGAAATTGATTGCAAAACAGGCGGATTGAGTTGTATAACGGGTCAAAATAGTTTTGACATGTTTCAAAGCAAACTAGGTTCGGGATCAAACTGGCTGATTCTTTAACAGGCCAATTGTATCCTGCTCAAAGTGAATTCACCAATTATATTTGTTCTTAGGTCGGGTTTCACTGTCTGCTGCACGTATGAACCCATTGAAAAACAAAAACCAACCATATCAACATATTTCTCAAAAAGTAGTCATAATTGCCACATATAACATCATATTATGTTACACATGAGGCTATAACATTAGTCCACAAAAACTTGCACCCTGCAACTCCAAGAAATGGGCCTAAAACAATCTTTACTTATCTGCAGTTAAACCATGCAACTTTACATTGAACCATGTTAAACCATCTGTCTATATTGTTTGCTAAAATCTGCAATTGCAGAGTCAATTGACCACAAACTTAAAACCTCAAGTGGGTTTATACAATTAAGCTACAAAAATGAAAAAAAATAAAAGAAAAGAAACTCAAAAGGGAAATCCTTTGTGCTGAATCTTTTTCGCCTCTTCAGCTAACCGTTTCACATGTTTTGCATCCGCATAACATTTCATTAACTCGTTTGTAATCTCGGGAGGGTGACTATTGATGTACACCTTCGCAAACCTCTTTTCCGTCATCCTTAAAGCTGTGAACACCTTGGGCCCATTTATACGCGGATCCAGGCCCATATCATCAATCTTTGCGGCTAGAACCATACGTGGTTTCAACGCAGTTTCCAGGTTTTTGTATAGCAAAAATGGGTATTCGAGTACCACCCTAGCCGGTTGCTTCATACTTGCCACCACAAAGGTCATGTTTCTTTGAACTTTGTCTACAGATAAAGTCAACACAAGTGGTGAGGCACCCAAAAGCCGAAAAACCTCGTCTTCCAAAAACCCAAATTTTTCCAGATTTGCTATTTTCTCACGAATGGTCTCGAGGCGTGAAATTGCCATAAGAGTGACAACGTATTTATACATTTTTGAATCTTTTGGGGTTCCTGTTCTTCTGATGTACTCCAACTTTTCAGCACTTAGTGATGTTCGAGGTATAATGGTAGGTCGAGAAAGAAGCATCAATGTTAAATCTCTTCCCGATATACCCATGGATTTGTACAATTCAACGGTGGGTTTAATCATGTTTCTCAAATCATAAGTAAGAATGGACGGGTTCCTAAGAATGGCTTTTTGAAGAATTTCTTTTGACCCGAATAAGTGTTCTAGGTACCGAACACGTTCCTCAAGACCATTGTTGATTCTACATTTTAGAAAACGGGGCCTGCAGCTAATGATTTTGACTAAATCTGAAGATGTGAACCCAAGATCTTGAAGAATTTGGAGTTTTGATTGAAGTTTATCGAGTTTGGCTTTGTGGAGAGACGGCATACGTTCAAGAATTCGTGATGTTTCTTGATTGTTACATCCCCAGGCTCTAAATACATCTTGACAGTTCTTTGGTGATAACTGATACTCTTGGAGTGAAATAGAAAAGAGAAAATAGGTTAAGAATTTATTAAACAAAATTATCAAAAGGACTAGTGAAATTATATAAAAAATATAATGTTGAAATTGAGACCTGATCTTGTTGTGGTTTATGTTTATCATCAGAAATGTTGGAGGGTGCATCCATCACCTGGAGAATACATTAAACAAACTTATTTTCAGCTTCCATACCAATAAAGATTTTCTAACTTTAAAGCAAGATTTTGTTAACCAAATCAAATTTTATATGTGGATTTTAAGTTTTCAGGTTATAACATCAATCTATATACCACAAAATATAAAATATTTCAATTTATAACGAAACGCACATGAATTTGAATTTAGATTTATATAATAACCGGTTTGATTGAGAGTACATAACATGCAAGATATTAAATATTGTAGAGAAAGATAATACAAAGTTTTTAGGAGGCTCGATGTGGCAGGAAAAACAATTTAACACGAAGCATATAAAGATGGTTATGATGATTACCGATTCTGAAGGTGACTTCATTTTCGTAGAAAATGTAATCATTACTAAGATAATAACTATAAACATGACAAGCTCATTTCTATGTACAGAGAGTAGTCGGCACATAAAGATTAAAAGTATGTCGATGATGGTTTACACATCAACCTTTGAAGGAGAGATGAATGTTAGATTTCAAGCATAAGCCTGGGACATTGAAGAGAAAATAGCACTTTAAGTTGAAAACTGATTAGATGGGATATAAAGAACATAATAATCTACTAATTTATAACATAACGACTAAGTTGTTATTCTTTTAATTTAAAAAGTGACTCTAAAGCAGTGAACTGGTTATGATTCACCTTAGTGAGCTACGATGCTCGTTTTAATCTCATCACTATATGATCTCGAAACTCCAAGCTTCCAGAACTTATGTTTGAGCTATTATGGTTTGTCTTTTCATTTTTGCTTAAGGATGCTACTGTGTTCTAATAAACATGCGCAGGGCACATCAAGGCAATAGGGAGATCACGTCATCTTAGGCAAGGCGATGACTGAAATCAGATACCTAAAAGTCAAGCATTTGCAAAATAAAAGTAAACCTTACCACTGGTTTATCAGTTAACCCCAAACATGTTGAAAAAGAAGCCCTTAACCCATCTGCAGTTAAAGCAAGATCACCAACAATGAAATGACCACCCTTACGTGCTAAGTGATCTTGGTTTGGCAAAATACTGAACCATCTCTCCTGCAAATGACATACAACATCTACGTGTCTTAAACAAAATAATAACATCCAGCAATCAATTTTAGAAGAAAGCCACAAGCCCGATGCAATTGGAGAAACGCCTCAGGCTCTTAAGGTGGCGCTTCATCCACGTGTGGGTCAAAATTTGTCAAAAGTAAGGTCTGTACGAGGCTGATATGTTAAAACGAACAAAATCATACCATGATTATGAATGCTTTACTTGATAAAGATTATTAATATGTAAAACAAACGAGAGAAATGCAACTTTTGACAGTATATAAAGCTAAGTGTTCATAAATATGTGCGATAAACTGAGCAACTACAAACCATAAATGGACATCAACATCTTATTTTACTCATACAAGATAAAAGCTCTAAACATCGCTGATTTGCATTCACACCCAAATCAATATCTTTTACTTTAATTCCTAAAACCCTAAATTGATTACTTCGCGAACTAAATCACATCAGCTAAATAAAACCCTAAATCTGAAAAGGGTTTGTGACAAAACCCAAAAACCGAAAAGGGTCACTGAAAATCGATGTTTTTACAGACAACAAACCCTAGAAATCTATACACAAAGTACACAAAACGAACAACAACATATTTACTGAATGTTCATACAAATTACAGTAAACTTACAGTGAAGAATGATGAGATAACCCATGGCTTCTGCGATAGAAGAGCTCTTGTTCTTGATTTAAGGCAAGTCGCCATTGTTGCGATAAGAATTAGCGTGAGTTCTTTACAAACGAATGAACGACAGTGAGGAAATGAAAATTGCTGGATTGAAATTCAATTTATCTGAACATGAAGGGCTGAAGTGAAAGTTTTCGCAAAGTTCAATTAACATTCACGAGGCCCAAAGTTATACTGTTGGTCCAATACTCCAATAGTCCAATTTAAGAGCGTAAACTAGTTGGGCTTTAAATATATTGGGCCTTATAATCAACAAACTTTCGGCCAATTTGTGTTCTAAACTAACTGGGCTTTGAACATATTGGGCTGTTCGTGGAAGGGCTGCAATGATGTATTACTAGTTATGACCCGCTGGGCCTTTTTCGACGCTTTAAGCGGTGGGGCAACCGCATTTGTTTATGAAGCCGAGAACATCGTTGTTGTTGGAGGGCCCCTGGGAATAGGCAAGGTGAAAGCAGAGAGATATGATATGAGTTGGTTCGGGTCATGTTTAGACGGGTTTTTCAAAAACGAATCGAACATTCAATTGACAGTTCACTGGTCTGACCAAATTATAGAACTGGATTAGGTCATATGTTATCTAGCGTCTACATGGTCTAACTCAGGTTTTTCTTATATAAGATCAACTTATATACATAAAAATACTAACAGAATCTAGTGACTAAGGTCATTGGACCATCTTGACCCTCTCTTGACTCTAACCATGCATACGAAATTTTGTTGTTTGGGTTGATTTAGCATAATGGTTGTTTAACTATGGTTAGGGTTTTGAAGTTAAATCATCTTGGAAGCTTTTTATAGGCTGATGTCGAAGAATTTTTTTCCACCAGCCATAATACGCTCTCTACTTTATGTCTAAAATCATCACGCTTACGTATTGTAAGATTTGTATTTGTAACCTTTAGTTGAAGAGTACTACCATCTTATATATCACAGCTAAAACAACGAGGTAACCGTTGCACTATCACTTATCAAAACAAGATATTAGTGCAATAGCGTTATTTATCACTTAGTGGGCTTAATGCCGTATACAATTTACAGGCTTATCCCTATAGGAGTCGAGCAATGTTTGTTAGTATTGAATCAAATGGCCCATAATATCAGAGCCTTGAGAGGTGAGTGTCAAACGTTATTGGGCTTTCTTGAATTTTATAACTTTAGGTCATAGCATATAGTGTTTCAAAACATTTTATAAACACAAACATATATATATATATATAAATCCACCATCATATGTTGTCTCTTTGCTTTCGTCTTCACACGATAAGTATCGACGAAAGGAACCTACAATGGGGGCTAGGAACTCACCTTAACAAGGATACCATACCTTCTTGCGACTCGGTTAGTACATCCGCTTTGTGGAATCAAACCCCCTCGTGAACGTATATAAGGGATTGTTATCGATCATTTGTTCGTTTCGATTTGTGTATATGTCTTATGTTTTCTCTTTTTTGGCTTCTACTAATATGTTAGGCATCACTAGTGGAACTGCGGGATATCAAACGTTAATAATATGTTAATTAACTTTATGGGATACAGTTATCTATACATTCAATCAAAACTTATTAATAGCTATAAACATACGTATAATAAGCATGTTGTCACTTTGTACAACATAAACATAAATACATCTCAACAACACAAATAGAAATAATCACATCATAAAACAATATTCGAAAATTTGAAAGAAAAAAATATGTTGTTATATTAAAAAAAACACAAACACAAATTATATTTTAATCAATTAGAGCATTCTAAAATTTAACACTTTCAAAAATTTTAAGTTTAATCAACTAAATGTTAGAAGTAAATAAAATATTAAATTTGATAGTTACAAAGATAAAATAATTTAAACAGCAAATGCGATTGATAACATGTTAAAGATATTTAAGACGTAAAAAACGCGAACCAATGAATAAAAGTTACTGTTCATGATATTAAATAAAAAAGTAAATTAAGATGTTACATGACAACATCATAAACATCCCCGCTAAAAATATTTCGTTTCTCTCATTAAACAATTACATTAATTACTAGTAATTTTATTTAATACTTTTTAAATTTAATAAATTAGGAAAGAGATAGATTTACTAATGTCATTTTCTAAATTAACAATTTTTTATAAAATAATATTTTTCTAAAGCATCAAACTTTTTTTTAAATACAGAAATATTTTAGATTTGTATTTTTACAAAGTCAATATTTTAAAAACCAAAATTATAAAATTAAAGAGTAATAATAAAGAAATTTATAAAAATGACATTTCTTATTGGTTGTTTTAGAATTATTTTTTTTTGTTTTGTAAAAAATTTTAAAAACAAATTTTTAAAAAGTTGATATCGTTATTTTATTTAATTATAGTCTTTACTTGTATTTAATTTCAGTCATATCATATATTTAAATAACATTTTATAATTAATATTTTGTGTTGTATTAAAAGTTTTTTATATTCAACGTATGTAATACATAAGTTTAATAACGTCAGTTTATTATAAAATACATATAACGTATAACAGTAATGCGTCTAGGTGCATCCAGTGGTGCGAATGTGCACACATATGTAATTGTTCGTTCTATAAGCTGATAATAAGTTATTATTCTTTTAAAATAAAAGGACAGAGAGAAAGTCAAGATAGGTTAAAAAAAAGAATAAAATCATTTCTATTTAAAATTGAGGAGTTCAAGTTTTCCACTCTTCTCATAATTTTTAAAATTAAAATACAAACAACTACACCAAACAAAAACTTGAATACTTTCTAAACATCCTTTCAAAATTCAAACCCACCAAACAAAGGTGCCATCAATTCTACTTGCATAGTTTTTGACTTTTTGTAGATATGTACTTAAACTTTTTAAAACCATTACAATTCCTTCAACTTATTGAAATCCACTAAAAATGCATACATATTTACAACATTTTGACATTACAAGAGACAACTAACTAAAGTTTCTTTTATACCAGTAAATCCTTAAATGTCTTAAAATTTACTTGAAAACATATTTTGAAAGTTTTGATTCAATCCGATAAACTTGTTACATTTTTTTTGATTTTATATAGATAAATCTATAAAAAGAATTAAGTCAATTAATTCTTTTAACGGTAATGTACGACCATGCTTTGGAGGATAAGTGTTATATTAACCGGACTCACCTATCTGTTTCCCAGCCAAAACCACATCCCCAACCCCCTCATGGCTCAACTCTGAGCATTTTTGTTTAGAGTGATACTTGAACCCATAATCTCATCTTTATTTACATGTCATGGATATCTCACATTAATCAGTTAGGCTAAAGATCATTGGTTTTTAGACTTTTGATTAATCGTCTGACTATTTATGGTGACGCTCAAAGATCATATACATAGATAACACTTAAAGAAAACTACCACACAACTCCGTCATCCGCCCCTTGTCGGATTTGAGGTCATAATCGGTAGCGAGATTGTTAGATCCTTGATCTTTATTAAGATTTATCATAACCAAATAAAATAAATAATGGTATACAAATAATTCAAAATATAAATATAAAAAAAAGTTACTATTTGTTTCTCAACAAGTTAAAATATTTTAGTTGAATCGAATAGAAAATTTTCTCAAGTGTGTGCACAACCTTAAAGCAAATAGTACAATACTTGCATTGAAAGTTAGGTCCCCTTACCATGTGCTTGCCACCCATGTTGTCACATGGCTATTTCAAACCAACCACATCATCATCAATAATGTTATTATTTTAAAAAAAAAGTTAGTATGAACTTTTAAATTTTTTAAATATGTTTCCCCTTAAATAGAATTGAAGTTTAAATTTAGTAAATAAAAAAAGGAACCGGTTACTCATTCACCGGATAGTGTGACAACTCATCTAATATTAACCATGAGACAATCCGTATAGGTTGTCACTGGAGGTGATCATATATCATCAAAACCAAATAGTTTAAACTATTTAATCATTTTTTATAATATTTAGTTCTTTATATGTTACATGATCGTTATACTCTTTATTATTTAAATATTTAATATAAACTAATAATGATAATTTATTAATAAAAACACAGCTCAAACCATCAACACCAAACTTTAAAACTGATAAAACTAGCATTCTAGCCGACCCAACCAACCGGTTTGCCGTTTCCCTAAATTTTAGTTAGCAAGTTAATGTTCAGCCCTAAACTTTTTGGCAAAACCGGCCGAAACGAATTGAGACATAAAGACCCATAGTGTTACACTTATTGTCAATACAAACTATCATATGATATTAAGATTAGTTATCCGTATTCCTCGTATATAAGAAAAAATTTATTGTTTTATATTGATGTGTATTCGAATTTTTGTGTGATAATTTTCACATATTTATACAAATAAGTTATAATTTATCTTTATTAATCAAAAGTAGAGTTGATTAATTAAGTTTCAAAGTGACAAAATATATTCAAATAGTTAAAGGAAAAGTTTAAAGAAGTAAAATCAATTTTAACTAAAGTCTACTTTATGAATGTGTGTCAATAACAACATCATTTTGTTATGATTAACATGTCAATTGTCAAGTTTGTTTGCTTTTAATCTCCTTACGTAAATATATAATTAACTTTGTATTTGAAAGTTTCTGTTATCTTCGTCAAACTTATATCATATCTAATAATGTAACGTTTGATTCTTTCTATTGTCTTTTGGTTCGAACGGTTCTCATCTTGTTGTTATATAGTTATCTTCTTCACGAAATTCTTTGTTTCACTCGTATTTATATAACCTGGTTTAAATAAACATCAACTTCAAATATTCATTTTCTGAAACTTTATATTAAACTCATTTTAAAAGCGACTTCAAATATCAAATACTTAAATCTTTTACAAATTCTGAAATTCTAGTAATTTTAAGTTTGCAGCAAATTCAAGATATTGTTTATTTGATAAGATCATGTAAAATATTAAATTTTAGGACCATTCCTAACACCACAAAAATATTTAAAACTAATCTTATATTAAATACTCATTTCATCACTAATCTTGAATATTTTGTTTAGGGTTTTTCTGCTAGATTTAGATCTTTTATCACCCCTAACCAAAAAATTCTGTTAAGTTTTTAGATATGATTTTAATGGAAAATTCACATACCCGAACTTTTAATATTTACTTGTCTACAATGACACCTAAACACTCGCCATTTAAAGACATCATAAAATTTTGATATTATTAGTCTCATTCATTTGGTATTAGATATTTCTTTTTTACTTTGTCAAACATAATCGGTATATTATTGTATTTAATTCAAAATCTTCAAACTAGAGCACCCTAATTGGCTACTTGTTTTGCTCACCTTAATTTCAATAAACATTTAGAACTTTTCTATCACAATAATGGAAAATTTTATAACTATAAATTAATTTTATAACTACTGACTAATTCTAGTCAAATGACTCTAAAATCAAAAAATAAGATGGTTAAAATTCAATAAAAAATTAGAACAGTATATAACTATTTTGCATTTTCAAAGAATATATGTGTTAGAGTGAAACTTAAACATGAAGCCTAAAGACAACTATTGTTTGTGAAGTTAGCTAAGTGTTAGAAATACAAAAACCAATTAATGTGATTTTGATAGCAAAGTGATATACTTTATAATCAAACGTTGTGACTTTAAATTTTACATAGTGTTTGTATGGTGATTTTAAAAGTAAAGTAAATATAGAGTAGAGGTTAAATAACATGAATCAATTAATATACAAGTTGATATTAATTATGTTTTAATCACTAAAACTTCACTGTTTTTTGTTTCAATCTTTAAATTTGTTATCTTTCTAGTGATTAAACATCTCAAAAATTTTATTGTTCTTGCCGTTTTAGTACTCTTTCAAACATACTAACATTATATTGTTGTTATTTAGTTATGGTGGTTAGTGTATGGTCATTAGATAACAATAAAACATCTCGGCTAGATATCTTCATCTCTTTTGAGCTCCAATGTTTATACAATCTTACTAGATTGATTTAAGATGTTGATGATTCTCAAAATCAGTGGACGATAGATTATCATGGTCGGTTGGGTGTCAATCCTCTATCTGCTTTATGTTAAGCGTGTTTCATGGATTCCTTTGGAGACGAATCTGTCATCTGGCATACTCGGCTCCTTTGATTGGATAGACCCTTGGATAATCATTTCTTTAAACGTAATGAAAACAAAATGGTCATCGAAAGTATTACCCATGGGGAACTAATCAACTCTTAATCTAAGGTAATACATGGCGTGCGTACGTATTTATTTGGTGTATTTGAATAGAATGTAATCCCTTATTCATGCTTCTATTCGTAAATAAAAGTCTATTATGAATGGGAATATTTTTTTCGACGCTTCTATTGTCTTTAAAGTTTCTAAGAGCATTTGTAGTGAATCTTTCATTCTCGTATTTATAATTACATTAAAAATATCATTTTTTATTTTTTATTTTTAATTAAATAATATTTTTTATTTTTATTACTATTTCTTTCTCTTTCATACAACCACAAACCACTTTAAAAAATATAAAAAAAATTAATTTGCTTGAACAATGTATATCTCAAATATACGAAATGAACATACAATAATATTTTTTCTCTTCTTCCCTCATAATCATTTACTATAATATAAAAATACCCTTCTACATCTATAGAAAATTCAATATGAATGCTATTAAGTCATATCTATACGAACCAAAAAGGTTTTATTAAGTTCTATGATTCTATCCAAAGTTTGTAGTTGTGATCTTACCTCTTGGTTTGTTATTAATTGACCAAGGTTTTTCCACTTTGATGACTTTAGATTTTAATATTTATCTTTGAGGGTTGTTATTATCCTTACATATTTTTTAGATAAAAAAATAATCCCAAGCACCCTGTACCACCTATTGTGGTGCAAATACACTTCCCTAAAAATGGATGAATCTAGCTTTATTGATTAATTACACGAGTAGGATTATAATAAAAATAATATTTACAAAGACTAAAAACGAATGTAAGTTTAACACGTATTATTTTATTGTTTTAAAGAGTATAACATTTTAGTTATTATGTTAAATATATTAGTTCATTGTATATTATATGTTCATTGTATCATGTATTACATTTTATTTGTTATGTGTATAAATCATTATGTTTTACGTTAAAATCACCTTTTTATTATTTTGTCGTTGTTTTTATATATTATAAACTTGTTATCTATTATTTTATTTTTACAATTAAATGTACACAATAACATAATTTTACCAATGTATTTTTCAAAATTTATAGTGCCAAATATAACACAATGTGTTATTTTGTCATTATTTTTTTGATAAATTGCATAAAATTGTTGTTATCAATCATTGTGTTTTTTATTAAAAGTACACATAATGTTATTTCACTAATATATATTTAAAACTATTGTGTTCAAGATAACACAATGAAATATTATGTTATTTTATCATTTTTTTAATGTATTAGATTAACTAGTTGACAATTTATTATTGTATTTTACATATTAGAGACACACAATAATGTTAATCCATAATTATATTTTACAAAATTCAACATTTTAAAAAACACATAATAATATTTAGAAAAACACAACAACCAACAACAAGACACAATGAACTGCATAAAGATACAATAACAAGATATGGAGTTAAAAACGATTTTTTTTCTTTTTATATAACAATATTGTACTCGTTTTAAAGATAAAAAACGCTCATTTTTGGTGTAATCTTTGTAAAAATAATAATAGTAAATAAAAGTTATGAACGTAAAAAGATGGAGGAATTTATAAAAAGTCAACAAAAGTGATTATTCTTAAAATATCAATCTAATAAACTTTTTCCAACAATTTAATCTCAATCATTAATTAAAAATATGAATAATTGATATTACTTTTTACATTTTTAGTTTTAAAAAACTTTTTCTTTTTACATTTCCCTAATTACATATTTTAATTAATCAATAACTATATACTATATATTTATCTACACAAGTATATTTTAAAACTATTTGTGGAAGTATATTTTAAATCACATTTTTTTATGATTTGTATTGGTTAAGTTGATTAATCTTTTATGGACGTGATGTAATTACCATAGTCGTGACAATATAAACATGTGCTTAAATCATTTTATGCAAGTATGTAATTAAAAAGTTATGCATATATATCGATATGCATTTAGATGCCCATAAAACTATATATTCAAAATGCCTCGGTACATGAAGCTAGTAATGAACTTTGATAGAGCTCGTTTAAGTGTTACTTGATTCAAACTGTTGACGATTAATCTTTATCAGCTCACGAGTTGCTCGCTTATTTACACCCATAACTTGCAATTTAAATTCCACCTATTGTCCTTGTTATGAATCGTGAGTTCATACAAATCTGATAAAACAAACATCAAGTGTTACTAGATCAGATTGTTCTCATAAATTTTATTAATATGTAATGATACAATTACACAAGTGTTTTTTTCTCTTCTGAATATGCTTTACCAAGTACCGACAAATGACTCTTTTTTAAATTAATTTATAATTTATATTAAAATTATTTAAACATTTCTGTTAATTCAATTTTTTAAAGAAAACACAACTGACCCTGTTAGCTCCTGTCGGTTTGTAATAATTTAGTCTCGCTGTTTTTCTGTCACCACAAAGAAAGTGCCTTAAATGTATTAATTTCAAAGAAGCATTTGTGATATTTTTCAAATAAGTAATAAAAGTGTTATTTTTACCTATACTTCCTTAAAATTGTTGGTAAAAATTCTAGACCATCTTAATCACAAACAAGGCATAAACGCCTTCACACGTCAGGCCAGTCCGCTCAGCTAGTCAGTTTCTCGCGTTCCTCTCCCTCTAATGAGTCTTTCATATGGGTTGTATTTGCTCTCTCTCTCTTTCATCTCATCATGTCACGTAGAGGATGTTAAATAGTAAAAGACTGAATTTATTAATTACTAGCTTTTAAGGGGCTAAAAGCAAAAGAAAAAAAATTGAATTCAAACTCAAAATAATTTAGGAAAAAAAATAAATATTTATCGGTATAACTTTTTGAACGACAAATATACGATCTAGATTTGAAAAATATGTATTATTTTTATTCGGATCCACCTATTTGTTTCTAGCCGTGATACATATATCCCCCTCTCCATCCCAAAAATACAAGTTTTTAATGCATAAATACAATGCATTTTATATATGCTTTGGGGATATATGAAATTTCACAAATTTAAAGGGTGACATATGCAATTGCTCCTAAATAAAACCCACAGCTAGAAAAACGCTCTGGTTAAACCTAGAACGTATTTTCTCTGAGAGGATATAAGATATCACCAATGTTGTTGAGACCAAATCAGACCGTCCGGTCTGACCGGTGCGACCGCGAATCGGTGGCTGGTCCGGTCCGGTCTGGTATGAATCGTTTTGAAGTGGTCGAACCGGTCGGTTCGTCCCGAACCGCTGGTCGGACAGGGAAACCGGACCGGTTCGCACAGTTTTCATTTTTTTAAATTTTAAAGGGTAAAAACGGAGTGTTAAACCATAAATTAGTACGTCAGATATACAAATATAGTTAAGTTTTATATATAACTATAATATATGTATAAATCATATATAAATTACTTATATTTAACTACATATATAAATATAATTAAAATATAATTAAATCCGGATCAACCGGTTTGACCACCAAACCAGTAAAACGTCCGATTCAACGTTCGATACAGTTCTAAAAACATTGGATGTCACCCCTCTTTCGGTTCTAGATCTAGCGTTCCGATGGAAATTGAATATACCAAGATCAGCCATTTTTAGACAGATATGGTGGGGGTAGTTCTTTTTTTTTAATCTGTTTTTTTTAATCTGTTTTTTTTTGTTTCCGTATTTTAAAAACAATAAATGGACGTTACTTTCAAGAATGAATATAGATATACTTTACACGTGTGAAAAAATATATTTTAAGGGGTCGGTTAAACGTATTTGCTCTTTATAGTTTTAGTGCGTCTTTTTATAAACATCAATAATTTATTTTAATTATTTAATGTGAAAATAAAAGAATATTTATGACAAGTTCAAATAAAAGTAGGTTGACAATGTTTGATCTATTTATAACATGATTATACCTGTTAAATAAAAAACTTATTTTGTAATTTTTTAATTTTTTAAATAATTAATGTTAGTAGGATAGACTTTACTATTTCTTATTCTTTGTGTAAAAAATTAAAAAAAAAATTAGGCATAAAAATAGGTAATTAAACAAGTCATTTTCATGTTAATACTAGGTTAGAGCCCAATAAAACATATTTAAATCATTAGTTTTATGAATATTTTATTTTTAAATGTTATTATCCATTGATGAAATAAAAAATATAATGAATATTTAAAAGTTATAACACATAATGAATTAAAATTATTACTCTATATTTAATATGTATTAATAAATTATTAAAATAACTACATTTATATTTTATAGTTTAATAGTTTAGTTTACTTATTTACAATAATTATCATTTAATATAAGAGTGAAAAGAAACACAAATATAAATATATTTTTTAAACATATTTTAGTTAAAAAGGAATGACAAATTAATTATTTTTATAATTTTTGTATTTTTTATAAGAAGGAGACGGGAAAATAAATTTTTTGATATGCTATTTGGATGACACGTGTCATATGATATGCTAGAATGATGACACGTGTTTTAAGAAAACCTTTTTTTATTATAGGTTATAAATGTGTTACTCGCGTTATATTTAACCTATTAAACACGATCAAATCTGTTTTACAAGCCCTAAATATGAGTATCAAGAAAAAATAGAAGAGGTGTTGATAAATGTATCTCTCCCTTTCTATTTTTTATTATTTTACTTTTTTAATTTGATAAATCAATAACACTTTTTATTAAGGCTGTGTGTTGTACAGGGGCTCTATCCCCCTCACGCCATCCTCATTGTGCCCGACCTGCGCCCTCTGTTGTGGTGTTCACGACCAGGGTGGGTAGTCACGTGTGTCTCCCCTCTCACGGGCCCGAAAACGGATAGCTAAGAGAGCACAAATTCAACATCGGATGAGTAGGAAAACCTGGCTCAAAATGGAAATACCATCCCAAAACTTGAGGTGTAAAAAAATGTCTCAAAATGGTCATACTTCACCATGAACCACCGGGAGCTAAAGGGGCGATAGAGATGTGCTGTCCTAATAATTAAAGGGTTTTTAATTATTTTATTATTGTGATTTTATATTAAAGAGATGGTCTAATAGTAATACACAGCAACATTATTTCAGTTGTTGTGATTTTAATAATTAAAGGGTTTTCATTGTTTGGATTTGTTTATTGTTTTATTGTGATTTTATATTATTCACTTTATTATATTCATTTTGTTATTCTCAAAATTATTTAAAATAAACTAATTATGATCTATAATATATTTCAAATTTAAAGTATCATTTTTCGTAATTATTTTTATGTTTTATATTTAATATAATTATATAAAATATAATTTATTATAAATAATAAATTAATTTGAAAGAAAAGGGAAACAAGGAAAATTGGGATGATATCCTGTTAAACGGGAAGAAAACTAGAAAAAATTGAAAATTTTCCCATTTTTGCTCTTGTCATATTTTGCTCTTGTCAATTTTATTTTTTTCTAGTAGTTAGTTGTAAAATCAATTGAACTAGAAGTATGTAAGTTTTTTAATTTAAAAGGTAAACATATTTATGGATAGTCAAAACGATTTGTTTGTTCATTTACTTAACATACAATCTATCTATTTTCAATCCTAATTTACACTATTGTTTATTGTGTGATCGAACCTTGGAACTTACAGAAAGACACCACTCACCTTTAGATAGTTTAAATTTGTTTCTTTACTTATTGTTCCTAGAGCAATTCCTTTAAGTTATTTAGGTAAATTAAATATGACTCTTATAAATATGGTGTTTTATGTTTTATATCATATTGTGTCACTTTGTCATTGTTTTTAAAATATTAAATTAATTATTTTTAAATTCACCGTTGTGTTTTATATACTAGAAATACACAAAAATGTTACTGTTCTAATCATTTAATTACTATTATTTTAGAATAACACAACAATATTCAAGAAAACATAATAACTACCAAAAAGACATAATAAATTGCACTAAATACACAATAACAAGCAAAAAATAATATGAGCTTAAAAACTTAAAAAACAATGGTGTACTTATATTAAAGATAAAAAACAATCATTTTTAAAGTGCTCTTTAAAAAAAGATAATGCCATATATAAAAATTATTAAACATTAAATAAATAAGGGAATTTAAAAAATATTAACAAATATGACTATGTCTAAAATATTCTTCTAACAAATTACTACTTACCAATTAATTTAACTAATGATTAAAAAATTTAACCCTTAGAGTTTACTTCTTTCACATCAAGAGACGATCCAAAATACTCTGATATATATTAAAATGCAGGTGAGTAATTTTTAAAGAAACAATCTCGAATGAATTTTTAAGGCGTAATTTTTAGACCTATTAATAGTTTTTGACAATTTGTTTGTGTTATTCCTCGTGGACTTCAAACCTCAAATATAATAATTCACTATAATAAAACAACCAACGTTATATAATGTTTAAACGTATTTATAGATACAAAACATAAAATAACAAAATTCTAATCACTTATACAAGTGTTTGATAAATTCGGATTATTTAATAAAATAGCACATGAAATTCACTATATATAAATTGGTTTGTTTTTATTTTTGTATAAATATTAAGCTACAAAAACAAATTTTATAGATTTGATAAAGTAAACAATAATAAATGAAAGTATAAATTAATAATAATTAGGGGTACACGGACTTGCGCGGCATCAATCATCATGTTTTAGAAATATATAAGGTGAGAAATGTAATTTATTAGAACGACTTACCATCTATTGTAATTACGCCTTTATGGTTTATGATAGATTGATAGTGGTAATTGATGTTTTCATTACATGAAACCTTATATGCATATTCAAAAATTATGTTTCAAACTATACATTCATCTTAAAGCTAACTTAAACACGTATCATACCGAAATACTTTAGGCTTAAACTCAAAGAAGGTTATCGATGTGGTTGCAAATCAAAGATGTTATGTAAAAGTGGTTGTCTTGCCTAAACAATTATTTTCAAAATATTTTTTGTGCATGATATATAATTTTAAATGTATTTATAATTATATATTTTATATAGCATTATCATAGTTTTTAATGGTTTTCATCATAATTTTATATGATCTTGATGCTTCAATTTAATTACATGTCTGTTATATATTTGTTAGAGTTACACTTCCATAAAGGGGGAGTCACGAGACCCAAATCAAAAAAGGCCGGATCGAATAAGTATAAAATTTTAGACAGAATACATATAAATTTTCACCACTAGATGAAAAAACAACCCGCCCCTCTCCTGGGCTCCACCAATGCTCCGCTCTTGCTTCCCTAACCATGGTTTAAGCAGGTGTGAAGATGTTAGATTAAGGTTAATGGTTTTTACAGGGTGATGCAAATGTATCTTACAACGTTGATGATTTAGAATCTTAGAGCAAGTGAAAAATAGACAATTTTTTTACCAATATTTTTGTGTGATATTAAATAGGTTAAATGGTTTAACCCGAATTATAATTGGGTAAAATAAACTAATTTAAAGTGTGTAATAATTTATTTGATTGATTAAAATGCATGATTCTAGTTTGTTAATAAATATAAATTAAATGAAAAAAAGTAAATTAAATTTAAGCTCTTGATTTGGTTGTAGTTCATGATCCTAATTTTTTTGAATAACAAAATACAGATTTGTAATTAGGTGAGTCCCTTTTTAACATCATCTACAAAAAAGATTAGGATCTTAACCATATCAATAACTTAAAATTAGTTTAAACGTTTTTTTTAATTTCTTGGTTTGCGAATGAACTCTACCTATTTTATAAAAATTCTATATTTAATAACTATTTTGTAAATAGTTTTACTATGTTAAACAACACATAAATAAATAATGGGACTCTCTAGGCTTAATTACCATCCTAATCAAACTTGATAGGTGAAACTCGGGATAGAGCTTGACCTAACCTAATAGGTCTGATTTGATTATCTGTCGTAATAATCTTGAGTAAATAGTATCGATCGTATCAATTTTATTAAAATTTCTACTAACTGCCTAAGTGGTTCACATAAATAGTATTGGACCATAAATAAATTATATCGTTCATCGAATTTATACTATTTGATTCATATATATTTATAAATATTTTCCTTATTAAATAATAAAAGTTCAATAATAAAACTACGTGCGAATTTAAACTCAACAATACTAGTTTACTACGGTTGTTTGAACACGTTGTTTTAAAATAATGATTTCATGCATAAATTATATTTTCAATACGTCAATTATTAACAGAAGGATGTTGACTCATTCCCCAAATTTAATAGACTATCCACACACACGTAGACGAATTCTTGTTAAACGTCGTTTTAAAACACGAACATATGTATATATCAAATCACACAAACTACATAACGCTATCTACACATAACGCTAGAGTATTTTTGTTGGGATTCATGGTGTAACTTTCGATTGTAATTTTTTACTTGTATCTCTTACTAGCTACTTGCTAGATTGGTTTTATATATAAATATGTCTTTGCCGTTCAAAAAAACATAATGCTATCTACATATAACACATAGTTATGTATATGTAGTACATCTAACATTTTAAAAATTAATCACTCTTTAGAATAACAATAATATAATTATATTGATTTCATCGTTGATTTTTCTAAGAAATATCAAAGTGTGTGTGTATATATAAAAGGTGCCCTTGGTAAGTGTTTAACAAAATTATAGAATTAGATAAAAGGACAGCAATAGTAATTTTATTCCTTTCAGTCATATCACACATCCATATAATTATGATATTATCATTGCCTAATCTTAGCCAACAACTTCCTTTTATCTAGGAATTATATTAATTAAATTTGTTTTAACGGTTAAGTGAATCGCCAAAAATCTACATGTATACCAGATTATCTTTATTGTTCAAATACAAAACATTATAACGGTAGACTAAAACGTCTTCAAAATGATTGGATTAACTTGTCACATTATAAATACTTCATATTTGGTTCGCCTCCTGTATCTATACAGTTAGCCTCGAATTATAAGTGGTGAACATTTATGAATGATTTCATTCATTAGTGAGTAGTAGATACTATATAAGTTAACTAGTTAAGTCATTACAATTTTCAAAAGTGTATTTACCTACGAATACATGCATATCCATTCATATTTATTTTATTAATAGTATATGCGTTGATAAATACATGTAATCTGTAATAAAAAAACTTTTATTATACGTCTAATGTTTCTCATTTGAATTTATAAACACACAGATGGATTTTGAATAAAAAGTTTATAGTTTATTCTTGACAAAAAGTTAAAATAAAATAAAATAAAATTGGTCAGATTATTTGGGTTGGTAAAAGAGTGCAAAAAATCAAAGACTATTAGAAGAGAATCATGGTTCAAATCTTGTTATAAGTAGTTTAAGATGTAATGTGGTTAATTGTCATCTTAAAAAATAAATATAAAAAGAACACACTTCCTACTATTTCCACTTAAAAGATCACCAATTACATGATTTGCTTAACTTTAACCTACGTTATTTATGACCATTTAACTTTAACCTGCGTGATTTTTTTTCAAAAAAGAAAAACATGATGTTTTGTATAAATTCCAATGTATAGGACAATAATTTTCTTCCCCGATAAAAACATTTTTAAAAAACTAATTTGTGTTTTAAATAATATATAATTTTAGATAAAACTCAGTTTTTAATAAAGTTATATTAGATAAAAATAAGCATTTCCAAATTATATGTTTTAATATTTTGTGTTAAAACTTTAAAAGCAAAAAAAGGTAACTGTATAGAATAACAGAAAAATGAAAATAAAATCACGTCACAAGGGGTATCAATGTATCATTGATAATTGGGGTAACTTTATAAAATAGTAATCAACTTTCAAAAGTGTTCCAATTAAGTAACTCGAGTTTTAAAAGTGTTCCAATTAGATCACTCATTTTTATATTTTATACAAATTAAAAGTCATAATATATTTTTTAGCATGTTATACTTTTGGATTCAGTAAAAAAATATTTTTTCTATATTTTGAAACTGATATAGAACGTTGACGTAAATTTTAGGCACCTTTTTTTATTTTTTTCATAATTAACATGTTTTTTTTATTTTTTAATATAATTTTATATATTGAAAATTCTAACTCAAATGTTTTTTCCATCATTACTTTCTTGTCATAATAAAATTTGGTAATGACTCGATTTGATCGTTTGGAGGTCCAATTTGAAAAAAATATGCATAAGTGACTAAATTAGAACATTTTTGAAACTTGATTATTATTCTGTGACATTTTCCCTTGATAATTTTGTAACTGTAAATAGATTCACGCAGAAATAAAAAATAATAGTATATAGGATTTTTATCAATCCAATCCCTCACGTTTACCTTAATTCCAGATCTAGTCCCCCTATTTTCATCTAATGTTATTTTGCAAGACAAAAGGTGTTCCTTTTTTCACTGCCTTCTAGCAAAGCGACCCTTTCCCCTGGTGAAGTATGTATATTTTCTACCTATTCATAAAGATTGTTAGCTGTCTACAACACGAAGACTAAACATCCGATGCAGTCGTTCACTGACCCTAACAACTCGTAGTCCTCTTCCCCCTCTCGAGTATAATAGTAAACAACCGGCATCAACTGTTGTTGAAGCCAATAAGGCAACACAACAATGATGAAACGAGGAGGCGGACTATCGTGGTCATGAAGGTGATGCAACAAAAATGAAAAAGTTGATAATATTGTACAAAAGTTTTTACTTTACGTACACATGTGTGTATTATGTAAAATATTCTTTCGTTTGTGTTTATTGTGTAAACAAACAAGCTATAATATATTCGGTTTTGTTTTTGGAAGTTGTTGGTTGTAATTTTGTAAATCCTTTTAATATGCACATGTGCATGTTAATTGGGTTTTCTTATATTTTTATAGATTTATTATTTTATACCTATGGGTATATATTTAATGAACATACTCATATCCATACGTTAATTCACAAGGGCATATTATGCATATAATGTTTGTTAGAGATTTATAGTTAAAATCTCTATTTGTTATAGATTTATTGTTAAAATAGAGTTGTTATATGCTATACATGTAATTGCCTCTCAGTCAAAATCATTACAAGTAGACATTTTTGGTATTTACTAGTAAATAAAAGTAGACTCAAAGAGAGGAGAGATTCGAGAAAAAAGTTGAGAGACCACACTTATATCTTTATCATTTTTTTATTTTAAAAAGAGTTAATTACATAGTCCTGTAATTTATATAAAATAACATGACAAAAATCTTATATTTTTAAGGGAGGTATGAGTTTCATCTTAAGCAACTGTATAATTAAAAGGTGTAGATAAAAATATGAGTAGTTATAGTCGTTAGAAATACAAATATATTTATAATATTCATTATCTAAATTTATAGACTAATTATAGAACTATAGTTAAGACAACAAGTGCATGTTTTATGCGATTTTTAGAAAAATAAAACAAGTAAACGAATGGGTAACCGGAAACGTACGGAATTAGTTTTTCTTTTCTTTTTAAATTTAAATAGAGGTGTATAATTATCATTTCAATTAAAAATGATTTCATATTTTATAGTTATGTATTTTTATGTGTTTCACATGACTTAGTTTATGCTCTATTTTAAAATATTTTGTAATAATAATAAAAAAATTTCATTTTGTCACAAAACGTGAATTATGTAAAATTAAAAAAGAAATTGTTAAGGAGATGTTATGGGTTCAAGTTTAACTTTGATTAAAATGATCAGAGTTGAGCTAGTAAGTTTTTTTAGCAATGAGTTTTCTGCTGAAAGAATTGAGGGTGCGGTTCTGCCCGAGAAACGAATAACTAGAACCAATTAATATAACACACATCCTCTGAAATTGTGTTATGCATTTGACGTTCAAGAAAGTTTAAAAAATAATTTTAGAAAAATAATAATAAAATAACATGTAAAACAATGAAGAAAACAAAAGGATAAGACCACTAGACAGCCTATTTCTCTTTTGCTTTCACTGGTGATTTTGTCAACATCTTCGGACAACGACGTCCCACCCCTCAACTAGACCATCCACCTTTTCTTTAATTTCAAATTGTTATTATTTATTATTGTAGAATAAATAACTATTTTTATAAAAAAATGTTATTTTTGTAAAAGGAGATGACCAATTAAGATATCTACAGAGCTAAGGTTTACATTTAGGTTTTTCAGGAAAGCTGTTTGATGTCAACAGGTTTTATATCAAGTGTTTTAAGAGTATGCATCATATGATTTTTTAAAATGGAGATTATGAGTTAGAATTTAACTAAGTGCAATATGCACGTAATGACCAAGGGTTTATCACAGTGGGTCTTTAGGTGGTGGGTTCTTGTTGGATTGATGGGCGAGCCGGTCACCAGCGCTGTTTGTGTTTGCAGGCGTGGGTGACCTTTCGTCATTCGGTTTACCCGAGTGACCGGGCTTAAAAATTATTCGTTGGTTGTTCAAAAACAAAAGAAAAGTTGTTTGATGTTTTAACAGTATGTTATATTGTGATGATTGTTATATTTATAACACATGAATTATAAATATGTATATGTAACACGATCACATAAATACCAACACATGAACACAAGCACACATGTGATGTGAAGATTTTTGTGAATACTTTCGGGTTAACAAGTACACACATGTAGTTACGTTTTTTTCATTTTCTACTTTTTTTCTAAATGACAATTTGCTTGGAATTTCAATTTCTTACGCATGCAAATATATCAAGCATAAAAACTCAAATATAATTTTCAAGTGAAAAAACAATATCAATGGACTCGAGACAACTCTACATGTTTAAAATTAATTGCGACAGATTTCATATCTTAACCCCTCTCACACAACCTTATACGTGTGTCCTTTCTTACGGACAAAACCCTCACTATACGCCTTCCATACGTAAATCATGTTGAAGACTCTCTTAGTATATTTTTTAGATGTATAAATATACCTGTAATTTATTGGGATAGAGGCGTGTTGTGTTGTACTTGCGATTTGTTGTTGATGTATTTTGGGTCCTAGCGTTTTGCTAGTGACCTGTTGTCTCTTTTTAATAAACTGGTTGTTCGAATATAATATATATATATATATATATACTAGTTTTAGTGAACCCGTATATTACGCGGGTTGAATAAATAAAATTTTAAATAGAATAAAGTTTTATAATTATTAAATAATATATAATTTAAATTATGTATGAGTAAGTACTACAAGTAATAAAATAATGATATCAACTTTTTAAAATTTTGTGTTTATCTTTCTTTGTTTTTTCTAAAACATAAATACAACATTTCGTTTCAAAACAAAACATATTTAAAAAATATCATTTTTATAATATTTTATGTTTTAAAAAAAGTATGATGTACGTACTAAAAAGATTTTCTTTTTTATAAAAAATTGTTTCTCTAGAAATAAACATTAAAAAAGATCTACATTTTAATATTTTTTTAAAATTAATTGAGTTATTTAATAGGAGAGAGAAATGGAAAAGTTTTATTAAGAGTGAATGTGGTGTTGTCATGTGACATCTGTAGTTATCATTTTATATCATGTAGCATCTTTAGTTACCCTTTTATTATAATAAAATGTTATATATATATACATATATACATATATATTACATATATATATATATATACACATATATATATATATAATATATATATATATATATATATATATATATATATATAAGTTTATCATGTATTAGGATCAATTTTATCATATTTTTTAAAAATAAACGTTTATGTTTTCCAGAAGATTTCTGTTAAGATATTAAAATATAAAATCATTATATACTATATTTATCGAACAAATAAACATTCATTTTCGTGAAACTTTCTAGACTAAGGTACAAAAGATAATGATATCAACTTGTATACTTCTTTTATCATATCGAAAACGCTTTAACATATAGTTCCGAAAGTCGTGTTTTTTGGATAAATACATAAATGTCTTAAATATTATGGATCACGACAAATCAATTAATAACCTTAAAATACATTTGTATTTTATTATTTGAGATCATGAACTTACGCCCTCTTTTAAACTCATAATTATACATCACGATTAAATATTAATTTATAAACTCATCATAAGCCGGATCAAACTCATCATAAGACACGTGTCATTATTTTAATATATAAAATGACACGTGTTATCATTTTAGCATACTAAAAAATTTATTTTCTGTCACTCTCTTATAATAAATATAAAAATTATAAAAATAATTAATTTGACTTTTTCTTTTAACTAAAAAATCTTAAAACAAATATATTTATATATTTGTCTTTTGTCTCTCACATATTAAATAATAGTTATTGTAAATAAGTAAACTAAACTATTAAACATCAAACATATAAATGTAGTTATTTTAATAATTTATTATTATATAATAAATATAGAGTAATAATTTCTAATTCATTATGTGTTATACCTTTTAAATATTCATAATATTTTTATTTTACAATTAATAGATAATAACATCTTGAAAACAAAAGATTCATAAAACTAAAAAATTTTAATATATTTTATTTATTTCATCTAAGTAATACATTAGCTATAATCTAGTAAAAAAATAACCTTACCTTAGAATTTTATTTAGTAACTAATATACTTCCACCCAGTTTTTAGTAACTTAACGGCTTAATATAACTTTTAAAAAATATCATTTATATGATAATATGGCTGAAGTCGAATAAAACAACCGACCGAGAAATAATATTATATTTGATAACTTTTAAATCATGTTAATAGAATAGTAAAAAATATAATATATTGCCTAAACATTTTAATAGTAACAGCTGAATAATTGATAGATAATTATTTTTTAAAGAATCATCTTACGCGAAAAGATGTTATAGATATGTAACTAGTATATTTGATTTTTATATAAAAAATTTATATCTTTATGTGTTATAATCAATCTAAGTTAATTTGCTTAAAAATCGAGTAAAATTTTTTGGGTATTAAAAACTAATCATATACTCTTAAACACATGTTATGTTCATTTACATATTTTTTTTATCAAAATCATAACATGATAAAAATGTTTATACATAGATAAACTAGCATATTTAGTTAACCGTTAACAACTCACTAAGGTGTTATTTGATAACATTGTTAATGACCATTAAGAAAGTTTATTAAAATGTTATTTCTTAATGGTTCACAACATCTTAATGGATAAAAGTTAGCTCTAATACTAAATGGTTAATAGCTAGCATTAAGATCAACCTGTTAACCCTTTCACTAAAGATGGGCACCAAGTCGTGATCGAGATTGGGTGTTAAAAGTTGTTCATCAAAAGAAATTTATGTGGAGATTTTTGACGTTCCAATAGAGATGTTTTTAGTTTTTTTTTAATTACAAACTACAAAACACTATAATCTGTTAGAGTATTCACAGCATATTCCTTATCTTTATCCATATGATTAAATTAAAAATTATTATTTTTCTTTTTAATTTTCAATTTTATTATTAATTTTTGTATATTCTCAACTCACAACCACTTAAAATATATTAAAAATATTATAGGGTTTCAAACAGTGTTTTCTAATAATACAGATTGACCAGTAAATTTGTCATATCATTCACTCACAACCACTTATAAAAATATTATAAAATATAAAAAATACACTTATAAACATATCATAAAATAAGGAATTGAGAATATTTTTATGTTTTTACTTAAATTTGTTTTAGTTGGCTTTACCTTTAACCACCGGTTATAGCCATAGTGTCATAGATGCTCTTTATATAAATGCTACAAGAAGTATTCTTGTAGTTTAATACATTGATGTGATTTCTTAAAAGAAATAAGAAAAAAGCAAAAATTGTCCGTTTCATGTGACAAAAGCTACCGACCCTACTCCTTTTCCTATTTTCAATATGTATTTATTCTAATTTATTTTGGCGCGAGCATATTAAAAGTGGAATAATTTTTAGCATATGGTCCCTGATTTATGGTCAATCATATTATAGTTACATCACTTTGATTTAAAAAACCAAAATGTAAAATCATTTACTACCTAAAATATCAATTTTGAAAAAAGGCTAGAGTTGATTAGAGAAATTAAAACCATGTAACTTGATGTAATTTAATAAATATGTTATCTTGACTGAAAAATGTAAAATATTTATAAAGGGTGAAATATATTTAGACCAAACACTTTCGTTTAAACTATTTAATAATGTAAACATTACATGTATTCTGGTATTTAGAAGCGACATAAATTATTTGTCATAACTAAAAAATCATAGTACCTAAATACTTTTCAACAATATGTATAAATGTTTATAGGATTTTAAAAACTACATCTCTTTATGTAAGAAAGCTTAAACTTATATTGTTTACTGCCAAATACATGTGTTTAATATTATTAATATAAAACACATATAAAATAATTATAAATAGTTGAGACTTTTTAGAAGTGCACACTCACCCATCCTCTTAGTCGTAATCTATACCATCTATTCACTATGATATTTATATACCTCAACTTTATATGAAGTAGCACCTTACAAAAAGACCTTGATACCAATTAACTACACGCTCTATCGAGCAACCTATTACTTAAAACATATTATTTTAAATGATTTAACAATAAAATATTATTTCATGTGTCTCGAGTTGGGGTGAAAGGTTGGGTTTAATAAAAAAAATATTTGAAGTTAAAAGACGAAATATTCCCACTAAGACTAAGGGTTCGAGGCCCGGTTACAATAATTGGTATATATGACTTGTGGTAGACTTTTAAAATTGTGTGAGTTGTTTGATATATTATATGAAATAGTTTTGAGTGGTTGTGAGTTAAGGAGATAAAAAATGTTATTGTGAATTGTTATATTTGAATAATCACTGTTTAATCTATATATTTTTTTAATATTTTTTAATGTGATTGTAAGTGGAAGAGAGAAAAAACAATGATAAAAGTATTAAAAACATTATTTAATTTAAAAAAATAAGATTTTTAATATAACTATATGAATAAATATAAAAAACTGTGAGTGTGTAGTTATCATTCTAATAGCATTCCTATCGCATCCCTCATTTTGAACCCCATCCTAATATATTTATAAAATCATCTAATAATTCATTCTACCTCATATTTCATCCTCATACGCCCCATATCATATTTTTAAAAGAAACCAAACATATCACCTATAATTGTACGCTTCTATACATCCTTCGTATCTACATTTTTATTTTATTGCGAGTACATTGAAGTAAAAGAAAACGATAAGTAGTAAAATAAATAAATAGGTACTAAATTTTTAAACGTTTAATTAGATCAGTTAGGGGCCACTAGCTTATCTGATTATCTTTATTACCCAAATATAGAATTTTAGGTCATTAGGTTGTTACGCTTTAAAAAAAAGTTCGCACATCCATCCCAAACTTAAGAATAGTCTTAGGAGAGACCTCACCTCAAGTGAGAAAACCCTCTAGTTCATCCTATAACATTTTTTGTCATATATGAAACTACAACCCAAGATTTATTTCTATTTTAATAAAGTCACGAGGTACATTACGTCGATCATCTGAACTAAGTATCATTAGTATTTGAAACAGATATGTGAAACGGCGATTGGAAGAGTTTTAGAAAACAAAAAAATAAATTTTAAAAAATATATATAATCTTTTTAACTAAATAATACTATTAAGGTGATCGGTGTGAACGTTTAAAAAATAATTTAAAAACATGTGCCGCTAGCTCCCATGGTGGTCTACCCTAGACAAGCATTTAATAACATTTAATAATACCTACAAATATTTAATAACTTTTTTATCTACACAAAAGAAGTAACATAATACTTTCAATAATATTTTATTCCCCCAAAAAAACTTATTTGACCACCACGTCCCCACCCTCTATATAAATACTCCCAACACCCCTTATTCTCTCTCACCAATTTTACACTTTACACCCCTCTAATCTCCGATGGCAGAAACACCCACAACCACCAAACGCCACCGTGACAACGACGGCGAC
Source organism: Flaveria trinervia (assembly GCA_025506515.1). Classification (NCBI taxonomy): domain Eukaryota; kingdom Viridiplantae; phylum Streptophyta; class Magnoliopsida; order Asterales; family Asteraceae; genus Flaveria; species Flaveria trinervia. Next base: position 1,030,278 of record CM046446.1, read on the forward strand.
GACGGCGACGACAACCACTGTACACAAACCGAAACCCCAAAACGCCGTCGTAACACATACATTAACGAACAACAAGAAATCACACAGGAGTTATTGGATTTCTTAACGAATCTCCCATCCGACCCGTTTTTGGAGTTCAACCCGCAAACAGAACCCGACCCGGATAACAATTCAACCTCAATCGACGACGATGATGAGAAAGAGAGGGTGATTAGGCACCTTCTCGAAGCTTCTGATGACGAATTGGGGATACCCAGTAGGGATGACGGCGGCGTCGACGGTGGAATTGACGGTGGCGATGGCGATGTCGCCGGAGAGGAGTTTGGGGATTTTCCGATTGGGGTATGTGATGGGTTGTGGGAGCTTGAAGATGAAGCTGCAAATTATTATACTTTGTTGCAGTCGGAGCTGTTTATGCAATAGTTTTGTTGTTTGGGGGGTAGAAGTGGGAAAGTAGAATGTGTGGGGGTGTGTAGGAAAATTATTTGAGGGTAGAAAGTAAAAGTTTGATGACGGTTAGATTTTTATTTTGGGCCCTCGTAGTTTATAGGAATTACTGAAGCATCCCTTAAGTGTTTGTTTAGGTTTAGATTGTTGGAATTTAGACTTTAGAAAGAAAAGAATGTGCATTTTGCTTGTTATATTCTTTTTGTTTATATTTAAACAATACAATTTTGTTTTGTTGATGTCGTTTTTTACCTATTAAATTTGTTTATGGGTTTTTTTATTTTGTTTTTATGTTTCTATATTTATTTATATTGTATAAATTTTAGTATATAGTATTTTACATAAACTAATAGTGTTTGCTTTTAATAAAATATATCATGATGGATATGATATACACTATATATCCATATACAGGTTAAATAAATAAATCTGAAATAAAAGTTATAGAAGATCATGAAATTATAACTAATAGAATGTATATAAGAATTAGAAATAAAATAAAATAAAATAAAATAGATCGTCACAAGTTGCGTTTGTAAATTTATTTAATATCATCAATTTTCATCAAGCATAAATAATGTACGTAAATGCAAAAAAATGTATATTTCTTTGACTTTTCAGGTTATAAAAATGTTATTAATCTTTGTAAATTACACGAATCATCATTTCTGTTCATTGTCTCTCACATGTTTCGTTATATTTATGTGTTTTCTATTATTCTATTACTAGTAAACTTAGACATCCACTAAACATATTTATAAATCTATACTATTTGTCTACAATCAAATAAGAGAGACGTCTTCACAGCACCTTGATACCATTAGCCACATGCCTTATAGATGCTCGATAAATTTACACATTAAAAGCAACACGTGCGCAACGTATATATAAGATGTTGTAATTTATGCATAGAGCATTATATAAAAATATTATTTTTAATTTTCAACCCAAAACTTTTTTTCTTTTTGCAATATAATCTCATTAAATTTAAGTTTTTTTTACTTTTTACCTAAACTCTTTTCATCTTTTGCAATTTGACTTTATAATTTTTTTTATTTTCAACTTTAATCCCTTATACTTTTTATCGTTTGTAAATTTATGTTTTACGTTTCGTACTAAGTTTTGCAAGTTAACACGATGCAACATCGATGTGTGGTTCAAAATTTTTACATTTCGCTTTACTTTTCAGTCTAAATTTTGTGACTTAACACAACACAACGTGCATGTGTGGTTCAACGTTTTGACATCTATTTTAACACATTTGACAAGTTCATCACAACTCGCGTCAACTTAGTTAATTATTCTATGTTTTAAGTTGCGGTCTAATTTTTCCACACTCACACACCGAAACTTCAGTGTTGGTGGTCGCTAATACTGGTGTGACATTAGTGCTATTTGATATGATTTTACGCCCCCGTCGTAATGCGAAGGCTTAATTCTAGTTAATCCTAGATACCAACTTCTAACTTTCTTCCTACTTTTCTTCTAGAAATTCGCTATAAACATGGTAACAACGATATCAAAATCAAACAAACAATTGTCCAAATAAATCACTTATTAAAGTCGAACCTGATAATACTCTTAGAACAAACTTGGTTAAGAACACCATTTTTTTCTTCATAAACATAGTCATCAAGTTCTAGAAACGAAAATACACTTGAGTCTCGAGCTATTGCTCAAGTTGAAAACAACAGATAACAATACAACGATAGTGATTTAATTATTTACGACTAGCATAAGTTATATTATTACTTATTTTATAAAATTAATATCACAAATCAGATGCTATTTTAAGAGAATTGTTCATCTCACGTTTCATCTTTGAATCTTTAGATTGAAAGTAAAAGTAGATCCCCGACAAGGAAGATGCAATATTGTTTCCTTTAGAAAGTAAATACACATTTTTAAATATACTTTTATGTTTTCTTATGAAAATAGCAACGTATTTTTTAAATTATTTTTATATTACAATTTGTATACGTTTGCATCGAAGTGAAATCTGTTATAATATTTCAACATAATTGTTAGAAATTACAGATTGATTTTATAAAATAAGGTTTTCATATTAAAATTACCCAGGTGATGATTCTTATATAGTTATATCTTGAGACCATGGATGTACATGTATTGTATATTTTTTTCTTCTTTTTTTAGTTTGAACTTTTTAATTATGTTATTATTTATAAATATATTTCATTTCATGTATTATAACTTATAAAATTATTAAATATAATGTATTGTTAAATTTTCCGACTCTAATAAAAGAGTATCTTGAGATAATATGTGTTATCACGGTATCACCACAATCATTCTTATCAAAAAATTTAAACCTCTTTCAACCATTAAATAATTACCTTAAATACTATAATATCATTTAACACTTTGTTAAATTTAATAAATTAAGAAAGATATCTATATATTAATGTCATTTCTAAATAAATACTTTTTTATAAATAATAATTTTTTAAAGAATAAAACTTTATAAAAATACAATTTTTTTAAAATTGGTATCTTTAAGAAGTCAAATTTTCAATATAAAAAATAATTAAGTTTGGGAGTTAAAATATAAAAAAATTTAAAATGATATTTTATACAGTTTGTTTTAGAACAAAATGTTTTTTATTTTGAAAAAACGTTTAAAAACAAAATATTAAAAAGTTTATCATTTTTTATTACTTATAGTCATTTCTCATACGTAATTTTAGTTATATCATTTTATAAGTAATAAAAGTTATTATATAATATTTTATTTATTTAAATCGTGTTACACGAGTTATTTAAAACTATTTTCAAATATATCGTTATTATGTATCATATATTCTACTGTTATCTCGTTCTAACGTCCCTTCACAATGGTCTTTCGTTTATTTAAGAATTCTTTAATTCTTTCGTTGTTTATTACTTATTATTGAGTTTTTAATCTTAAGTTTTAAAATTCTTGGATTTTTAATATTTTAAACTTTTATTCTGTTAATATGTTTTATAACCCATCAAAATATCATGAATATGCACGTGTTTTTTTACCTATGAATATTTTAATAATATAACAGTTTTCAAACAATATTTGTCTGTCTTTTATAACTTTTCATGAATAAAGTATTATTAAATTATGAATACACCTACTTATTTAATCTATATTGACATTAATTTTATTTACAGCCGAGTCAGGTTGAATATATAAGACTGTTTTTTTTCACAACTCAACTTCACCATCACAACACTCTTTGTAAGAATAGTCTTTATATTCTTAAATTGTTTTCGGACTTGCTATATTTTGTTGAGTTTTTTAAATTAAAATCTTTCAATTATTTTAAAATTTTCTTAACTTTCCTTTTGATTTTGTTTGTTTTTTTAAAGTTCAAATTTAATATTCTTAATGTATGTTTTTACGATAACGTAATCTTTTGAGATTTCCAAAGCAGTTTTTTTATGTACGTTTCGAGTTTCAAAGAACAACTCGTCACAATGTGTGAGTGCTATATTTGCTAGTTACAACTAGAATGAGGATGGTCTTGCAAATCACCCATAAATTTAAAATACTAACTTGGTTCCATATAAAAGGACCTTAAATGGTGCACCCACGGATGAACATGAAAGGTGATTGGGACCCTAAGTGGATTTCATCCTTCTCTATGGATGAAGTCACACACAAAAAGGTGAGCCCCATTTAGAAAAGAAAATAAAATTATATTATACTATATCATATCAAATCCTCTTTTCATGTTAAGTAATAAAGAAAGATTTATTATTTTTTTGTTATTTTTTGTTATTTTATTTTATTTTATTTTATTGTATTGTATTTGTGAACGGTAAATATGTAACCCTAATTCGAACGATAGATTTTATTTTAATTGGACTTTCCTATCCGTTTTCTAGCCGGAACCGCACCCCAAACCACGTCAGAAGAAAACTTATTGTCGAGAAACCCCCTGGCTTAACTCTAAACATTTAATTTATAGTGAGGTTTGAACACATAACCTCTCATATTTACATGTCTTGCGTATATCACATTAACCCGTTGAATTAAAGATCATTGTTACATAGAACCCCTTTGGTTTAACTCTAAACATTTTATTTATAGTGAGGTTAGAACACATAACCTCTCATATTTACATATCTTGTGTATGTCACATTAACCCGTTGAATTATTGTTACATAGAAAGATTAATTAATTGTGAATATTAATATTTACTCAAACTCATTAATTGGATCTTGACGGTTAGGGGTAAGAAAGTTAATAAGGATGTGTTGGAAGCAACCATCTTACCCTCTTAGTGGGTTTGTAACGTTTAAACAAAATACTCAGAGTTGAATCATGTGGTTTTGTAAGTAATAGGTATTTTTCTGAGAGTGTTGTGAGTGCGGTCGCGACTGAGAAACAAATAAGTGGACCCGATTAAAATAACACTTATCCTCCGTGGTAAGATTGTTCAATTGCCGTTAAAAAATTACTTTTTATTCTTCAGTAAACTACTTTTATTTGTGGTTTATGAAATTAATTACATATTTTTTCGAAACATAAATTTTGAGTGGTTTTAAAGTATGATTTGAAAAAATATATAATTTGACAAGTCTAAAAAGATGTATAAAATTGTCTTTTAATGTTTTCGTCACTGGTAGCTGGTAGGGTTTTTATATATTTCTTTTTTGCCGGCAAAAAAAGATAAATGTTAAAAATTGTCTTTTTATATATTAGCTTGTATATGATACCTGTATTATATAATATCTGGAAGACAATAATCTTTTTTATTAAATGTGCTAAATCCAAAATTACATAATATGTAAAAGTATATCATATTATGTTTTTATACAATATAGTATAAATGATATAGTTTGTTAAAATAATAGTTTAGTCATAAAATATTAGTGTGACCGTGACACCCAAATAAAGTGATTGCAGATACTCTAGTTCTTTCTTATAAGTAAACTTTTTAGTTAAACGGTATGACCTTTTAATTCGTGACACCTTTGATATTGTTAGGTCGAACGCCTATTGACATTCATATTGTGAACTAACTTTTTGTATGTTAGATCATAATAAGTTATTTTTATATGTAATAACGACGAGGTAACCCGTCGGTATAGAGGATGATTGAGATGGTGGGGACGAATGTGATGATGGCGGTGCAGGTGATGAAAAGATTGGCCGATTACAGGGTTAAAATAGTTAGTCGTTAGTGGATGTGGTTAAGAGAATACAAATTTTTTCGCGATTGGGTGTGGGAGCTTGAAGATGAGGCTACAATTTACGCTATGTTACGGTTTGAACTAGAAATTTTTTTTAATCATAAGATGTTATTGATGAAATGCTTTTGTCATAAAACAAAGGGTTATTAAAATGTAATAATTTTAAGTTTTATTTATTAGTCGGGATTAATCACAACTTAGCAATTTTTTATAGATACTCTTAACTTTGAGTTTATATCCCTCCAACGACCCCTTACTAATCGAGAGTTAACCCCGTTAGTTTTTTAATGACGTGTACTCTTTTTGTGACCAAAACACTAAACAGAAAGTCTAAATCTATAATCAGGTCCATCAAATTAAAACTTCCACACTCAAAAATTCATTAATCTCCACCTCTTGATTTGAACCATCAAACTCGTTGAAGATAGATATCAGATGATAATAAAGGCTAGACAATAAAAAACAAACGTAACTGAAACCAGGGGTGCTAGAGTTAATTGTAATTGGCTCAAAGTTGGCCACATTTTATAAAAAAACTAAAGAGTGTTAACTTTTGGTTAAAAGTGATCATTAGAGGAAAATAAATTTAAAGTTTAAAGTTACTGTAAATGTTTTCTGAATTTGAATTAATCTAGGCCAACATATAAAAGTTAAAATTATTAAAATCCAATAACCGTAAAGTAAAAGTAAACCAATATGTCAAATAAACAAATAGTCACTTATTAATTAACTTAAGTGTGCAGATATATTTAGTTTAAAAGTTGTTATCTTTTCATACTTGACCACTTTTATATTAAAATAATGTATATATTATAGATAAAAGAAATAGGGAATAAAAATAAAAGTGATTGGAGAAATAAAATATCTAAAGAAGACCGAATATGTCACATGACACCTTCCCCACTTGGTGGTTCCACAAGATATAGCAATAACTTGACATTTAAGCTGATCTTTAATGTCATGTTTTTACCTTTTTGTTGTTTCATGATTTGATTAAACTTATAAATTAATAATATTGATTAATAGGGAAAAGATGTTCCCCCACATATCACTTATCACTTAATATGTATAATCATGTTGCCAAATTGGATTATTTAATGTCTCATATTCTATACTAGCAAGATGTTAGCGTTAAATACTAATACAAACGCTCTCATAAAGAAAACTTAAAAACAAAAAATTACACCATATATGTCATGGTAAATCTATATATTTTGCTCTATGTTTAAACCATGAGAAGGAAGTATAAATTACTTCCTCGATCATCTTATCCACACTTAAACACCTAGATTTGAAGATGAGATCGTTGTAAACCTTCAAAAAATAAACCATATCGAAGGATGTGTGTGTATATATGTATGGGCTTGTTATTTTAAAAAAAAATTAAAAAAATATAATTTTAGATTTAAGAAACAACCTAGACATTAGAATTTGGACACAACTGTTTTTGGTAGACGAAGTGGGTTCGTTAAAGAATTCCCCGAGGTCGTTAAAAACGTTTCTATAAAAAAAATTAAATTAAATTTAATAAAAGACAAACTTTCTTATTTAGTTGCCTTAGTAAGTTGAAAAACCAAATCCTTAATAAGTTGAAAAACCAAATCCTTAATCTTCTAGAAAGTTTTGTTTTATTATTGTCCAAAATTTTATTTTAAATTCGACTTATATGAGTTTACAAAATATATATCTATAGTATATAATAAAAGAATAACTAATATGTAACACGACACACTTACATTACTCCTCAAAAAGATTTTTCCGTCTAAACTAATATATTATTTTAGTTAAGATATTATTTTAAGGAACTAAATTAATACTAATAATTCATTTTATTTTGAATTTAATTTTTTTATATTATCAACTTAGTTGTTAATTCATACTGTTTTAAACTATAGATATTTTATAACAAAATAAGATTTAATTAAAAAACTAAAAAGAAAAAAATATTTATTGATTTATTTATATATTTTAGCTTAGTGTGATTTTAAGACAACTGTTTTTTAATTTTACATGTGTTAATTGTATGTTATATTATTCAAAAAATTATTTGAATTTTTATTACTTATAAATGTAACCCTTTATTTTTTATAGTAATATGTAACTTAATAATACGAAATATTTATACATTTATGAATTATGTTGTTTATACATATTCAATCCGTGTATTACACGGGTTTACAAAAATTAGTTATAATAATAAGATTAATAAGGAATGCTTGGATCAATTTCTTAAATACATGTTATTTATACGTATTTGTTTAATTCTCTACATTGTTAAGGTAAGTATTTTTTTAATTTTTTAAAAATTTAATTATAATTATTTTTAATAAAATAGAGTTTTTAAATGAAAATTTGTGTAGGCGACGACCGTTTTATGGGTTATAATCTTTTGTTAAATGAATATTTTATTTATTTAATATACGTTGTTGTAAATAAATACTTATTCATACAGCATCGCACGGGTGATTAAACAACTATTTATACTTTTATATATCACATAATACGATGATATAAATTTAAATAAAAAAATGTAAATCATGACCGACTCAAGCAAAGTGGATCAAGCCCTAATGATCGGTGGGGAGGGAAAGTCTCTTTCTTGATTTTTGGTCCAAATTTTTTCAATTTTTTATTTTATTTCTAATCAATCACAGTGGATTTAAAAGAATTTTAAATTTATTACTAGATATTCAAAAAACAAACTTTAGTACGGATTTATATAAATATTTTTGTTTGACCAATTAAACTTGAATGTTACTCTACTCAAACCAAATCACAACTAAATATCAAATTAAAACTAAATATCCCAATTCAATTTAGACCATGCTCAAACTCTAATTCAATGAGTTGTATTACTTTAATTCCGATTACTTTATTATTTCTGTTTTTTCTCTTTTTTCACTTGTGATATAATAATATTATGTTAGTTTCTTTAGTATTCTTTGTTTTATATGGTTTCATCTTCGTTTTTCTCTGTTTTCCCGTTTCTTTGATTATTTATTTATTTTTAAATTGGTATTTACATTTTAAGTTTTATGAAAACTAATATATTCTTTGTTTTCTTAATGTTTCTAAGTATGTTAACGAAACGTTTTATCATTATTATTATTTAGAACTTACATACGTTTAATAAAACTTTTTATAATTATTATTTTAGAAATTACAAACTAAGTATGCTAGGTGGTTTTAGTTTTTTTTTTAAATAGTGGCCTTGACTTATAAGTATTGTTTTATAATTCTTAGTTTCAGATATTTTAATTTTAAAGTCTTAAATTCAAACTTAAAAGGTTTTTCTATTGTAATGGTTTTTCTTTTCTATGGTATTCTAAGCGAGTCACACTTGAAACTTTATATTATTATGAATATGAACTTATAACATCTTGTTTCAAACAGACCCACCATAGGGATGGTGGGCAGTAGAAGTGCTTCTGTGCTCGTAGCTTCTGTATTCGTAGGTGCGGGTGGTTTTTCAATGAAAACAGTAGACCTTTGGGTGATGGATTTCTTTTGAGATTATGGGCAGACCACAACACAAGTATTCTGTGTTCGCGGGAGTAGGTGACATTTCACCAATTAGTTTAAGCGAATAACAAGGCTTGAAGTATTTATTAGCTGTAAAAAAAAAGAAAAAATAATTCACTCAGGTATTAGACATGTATTAATGAAGTTTCAAGAGTTGTTTCATAAAGAGTGAGGATATATAGGAGTTTTTTTACTAAAATGATGTTAGAAATTTTATTTACCAAAGTGGGTGTTTAGAAAATTATTTATCAAAATAGGTACCTATTAAAAACTTTATTTTCTCACTCATAATCTTATTGGATAAAAAAAGTTTCTTTAATTAAATAATGTTATTTAAAAAGGGTTAAATAAAAAGTTTTAAAAAAACCAATTTTTTTAACCTGTGAGTTTAAAAAGATTATTTTAAATGTTTTTAGCTCTTCGTAAATGTTTTCCTAAAATCATTTTTAATACAAATATTATATAGTACAAACAAGTATAACATATGCATTAGACATTTTGTTTTATATCTCTTAGAAGTTATAAATAACTAATGGATGTGTCATAGTTTAAAAATGTTTTTTGATAAATGTTTTATAGTTCTTTTATAAACGTCATATGATGTTTGTACTCTTTTATCAATAATTCTTATGATTTCTTTGAAAATTTACAAATATTTTCTATAATTTTTGAACATATGCACATTTTTTTAACACGTTTGTAATTAATTTAATTGGAAATACACATGTTTTTAAAAAATGATTTATTATGATCACACAAAAAAATCAAAAGGTATATCTTTTAAATTGTGAACATGTATTGATTTTAATATCTTATTTTGTATTCAGGTATCACAGTAAATATTTAACATTACAAATTTAAGTTATTAGTTTTTTATATATTTAAATGAATATGTGAAAAAAATAGATATCTAATAAATTTGACATAACAATAATAGACAAAAAGAATGCTCTATGTCTCAAATATTAATCTCAGTTTTTTACATTTAAAAAGGTTTTAAGAGACATTTGTGAAGAATTAAAAAAAATTACTTAAAAGAAAATTTAATTTTAAACGGGAGGTACAAAAGAAAAAGATTTGGGTTTATAAAAGGTTTCCATTTAACCCTCTTTAAAATACCATTATTAAATTAAAGCTAGAACTTTTTTTGTCTAATAGTATTATTAGTGAGAAAAGGAAAGTTTTTTAAAAAAATATCCATTTTGGTAAATATTTTTAAAACACCTATTTTGGTAAATAAAATTTGTAACAACATCATTTTAGAAAAAGACTCGATATATAGATACCTTAAAATTTCTATATGGGTCGTATAGTCTCATACACGTCGTACAGGGGCGTATAGTCCTATACGAGGCGTATAGCCACTCTGACAGCAGCTTGAATTTATTCTCGCAGTCGAATTTTGTTCTACGCGTCATATAGCCCTATATGTGTTGTATACGAGGTCGTATAAAGATATATGAGACGTATAACTCTCTGACAGCCGCTAAATTTTTTATTGTTTTCAATGTATTCGATTTTATAGGATTATTCAATTTATTTGGGTGGGTGTTTTAATATTATGATCCTTAGTAAATAAAAGAAAAAATCTAAATAAATGATTCTGGTCAATAACGAGATACCTGACAACGGCCTGTGTGCGAAATGATGAAGTTGCGTTTTACCCGCTAATTTAAGCATAATATTTTATATGTAAAAGCATAATATTTTATATGTAAAATGTAAAATATTTCAAAAATAAAATTTAATAAAAATACAGTTTTATATTTTACTATTTACACACATAAAAAACATAACTAATAACATCGTGACGTTTTATCTCATGAATAATAGGAAATCCGCTAACGATATATTTTTCTCTTCTTACGTATAACTTAATAAAATAAGTTTAATAGAATATAAATTTATTAATTATTAATTTATTTGTCAAAACAGGCACACCGAGAAATAGGTATGTTAGTTAACAAATTTCGTCGGCAGCCATATATTTTAATTTAAATTAAAATAATAAAGTAAGCTTTTTTTCTTAGAATTTTGAACTTATAAATAATATCTTTTATAATTGTATAAACTAATTAATTAGGAAACTATTATTAAGAAAATTCAGGAAACCAATCTACCTATTCTAATATGTCAAGTTTTTTGACACATTGTGTGATTCCGTACATTCTAAAATTGGTTTTCCCAGCAAAACACATATATACATATTAATTAATGATTTTGAAGAGTTATTAAAATCACAATCTACTTTTCTTATATTAACTTCTCATTTACTTTTTTATATTTTTCTCTTTCATTATAGATTACTAATTTTTTTTATCTATCAATACTAATAAAATAAGTTTTTTTGTATGTCATTTGTCATACAGCTATTAAGTTTTATTTTTTTATTTCTTTCTCATAATAAATATTACATTAACTACAAATGATATTATTTAATTATTTTCAAATTACAAATATAAATTATTTTATAAATAGATATTTCTACAAATACAATTCGTAAAGAAATATTTTTTTCATAAAATAAGAAATATTTTCAAAAAAATATCAAACTTTTAAAAATTACAATATATTTTAAAGCATGTGACCTTTAAAAATAAAATTCTTATAAAACAAAAGTAATTAAATTTCAAAGTTATAAATTATTAAAAATGGCACTTTTAAAAAAAATAATTTGTTTTGAAACAATTTATTTAAAAAACCAACTTGTTTTAAAAAAACAAAAAAATGTAAAAAAAGTTTTAAAAATAATATTGTTTTTTTATCATTCGTACGTAATGTCAATAATATCTTATATTAAATCTTATATATATTAATAAATTCTTTCTAGCTTTAACCCGTTTGATGGTGATGTATAATACACAAACTATTTTTTACATAATACTATTATAGGAACAGATTTCTGATATCAGCTTTAAATTCACTCATAACCTTTTATAGAATAAAGTTTGCACATAAAATATAAAAAGCATATAGTGAAAACATATGTTCAAAAATAAAGTGGTTATTCGTATAAATAAAAATAAAAAAGAATAAAAGATAGTCAAATTTATACGTTACAAGATACGTGCACGTGAAATAAACTTATTTTACAACTATCAAGATAAACACTATTTTATAATCTTAATGAATTATTTATTATTATTTTGTTGAAAACTCCTTGGTAAAGTCTCTGGGGAGACTTGAACAAGTTTAGAGTATTTCACATGGTGTTTTTTATTTTCCATTGAGTATGTGTCTTAAATATTATGAGAAATGTTTGTCAAGGAAAAAAGATAATATTACCGTTTATTATTATATTTTGGTAAATATTTTTTAAAGTGGTCTCAAATGAAAGAGGCAGAAAAGATAAAAAATTGTAATATTTTTTACAGTAGTCATGAATAAAAGAGACAAAAATAAAGATAAAGATATATAAAAGTATTATTTAATTTTTTTAAAAAAAGGGAAAATTAGTTTTTTTAGTATTAATATATCAATTTCTTAAGGTTTAAATCAAACTTAAGAGTGTTTTCTCATAGTGATAAATTTTGTTTTTGATTTGTTCTTTGGTGAGTCTGATCTAAAACATTAAAATCAATATAAAAAAGTTAATTAACTTATCTCAAAAGGATTCACTCACGCAATAGAAATAGTTTCAATCGCAGTCCAAAAAAAACTAAACCTTATATTCAATAAATTATTATTTTGATGATTTTAAATTAAAAAATAAAACTCATTATTTCGAAATTAAAGTCATAGGCGGTTCTAACATACGCCGTGGGTGCTCTGTCCTAGGTACAACCCACTTGCTTTTGTAGTACTCCAAGGTGGAACCCACCTATTGATTAAAGAATGGGACCCACCTCAGCGTAAACCGTAGGCAGACAAACATGTTGGCCCACTGCATACAGACAAAAGTTTACTTCACAGCCCTCTAGTTTTAAAGTTTGTAAACATATCTTGTAAGTTTACAAAACTTTCACTTCATGGCATTAGTTTTTTCACGACTATATAATGCTTAACTGCTTAGAACATTTACAATTAAATCTTTATTTTTATCTATATAATTATATTATAAATTACTATTTTATCTTTTTTTCTACTTGTTATTATTTTTTCTCTCTCCTTCACTCACGACCACTTAAAATATATTAAAAACGTTATATGGTTTGAACAATGATAGATAAAAACACATATTAAACGATAAATTTTTTATATCTTTCACTCACAAACACTCATATTATTTTAGAGAACGGGTTGTGAATGCTCTTATTCTTTAGTTTTTGAAGTCCATTTACATCATTGATTTAGGTTATGTGGTCTTTAGAAAGTTGAATAAAGTTGTTTAAAATGACTCAAATTTAAATCTTGATGATACAAGCTATAAAATAATCGATTTTAAATTTAAACTTTAAATTTTAAATCCTACTAGGTTAAAATAGTTTCTTAGAACAAAGTTTTTAGACCGTATCTGTGTGTAACATCACAACCATGATGCCTCGGTGCTGACGTGGGGTGTGTGGCAACAAAACCCTAATTCATTCCTAGGTATTATCGTTTTTCCACTCTTACATCATTTTACCTTTATTTTATTTGATATAAAAAATGGTGTGATATGACATAACGAGAACAATAAAAAAAATTGTTGTATGTTAAACTTACGTGAGGCGGATTAAGGTGTGATTTAATATATGATTGCAATTAAAATAGCCTATCCCTAATTATTATTATTTTTGAAGTGCAAACTTTGGGTAGATGGTTTTTTGCACAATAATTAGATGATTATTTATTTATACAACGCCATATTGATGTCAAAACCAGAACCGTTGGAGGTGCTCTAAATAATAAACACCACATACGTACGCTTGGATTTAGTGTAACAGACAAAAATAATTGAATTATGGATTGTAATTTTTAGGGATATGTGTACGTATTAAAAGTTGAAAAAACATTTTGTACAAAAATCTGTATTCCATTCCATATGCGGTAATAGTTTTCATGAAACCCAATCCATTATATATGAATGATAAACAAACTTAAATATAAATGATATCTTTAAAAATATGAAATTTAGGTTGTTCTTTCATTTTTCTCTTAGATGTATTTATCTAAAAATATTTAAAAAAAAATATAACCAAGTGGATAGCTTCGTGGAGTTGTACTCTCCAACTGAATAGTCGTAGGTTCAGATCATTTACCGGTATATTTATTATATTTCTGTTAATAGAAACTATCGTTAAAAAGTATTGTCAACTACTTTTAATAATATTATTATGCAAATTTTATAACATTTTACATTATAAATTATTTTTTTTACTTTTTATAAACATTTAAGTAAGATAGAATTGGCAATTCCATTCTTATTTTAAGACCTTATAGAGTTGTAGGGGTAATTAATATTGTAATACTGATCTAAAACATGCATACTTTTTAAATCGTCATATTGTGTTTCATGTCACGTCACGTATAATTCAAACTAGTAATGTATAATGCAACTAAGTTACCCATGAATTATTAGACACGTCCCGATGGATTCTAAGATGTTGATTCAAATCGTAGGACTTTATAACTACGTCAACATCACAATAATCTACACACTTATCGTTTCTAGATTTTCTCATCTTAATGCAAATTCAAAAAGCTCATGTTAAACCAATTATTCAAAGTAAAGCTACGCTTTTAGCTAAAGTGTGTTAAGGAAATGGTCAAATACCATAAAATCCTAACATTCCTTTAGTTGTTTCTTTAAAAAATGTATCTTATAAAATCACTTAACAAAATTTCATTTATAAATAGAAAACGAATACAACTTGCGCTTTTTTTTAAATGAAAAGTACCTCGACAATATTTACATTTTTATAATATTAATTTTTAACTTTGTTAAGTTGGTTTGTAATTTTTTGTTGAATAGTGTACATTATTTTGTATTTTCATTTTTTATATTCATTTTAAAATTTTTTTACTTTCAACTTTAATCTTATACATTTTCTATTTTTTATAATTTTTTATTTTAAGTCTTGGTTTAAAATTTTTAGGTTAACTTCCTATCAACATCTGTATAAGGTTTTACATTTTTATATATATTTTTTATGTTTAATTGTGTTGTGTTTAACCTTTTGTTTTAATCTTACACACTACTTAAAATGATGTTATGATCTCACCACAACACGTCTTATAACCAGTTAAAGTTTATATACATAACAAATTTGAAGAAAACTATGAGGAAAAAATTAATTTGAAAAAAAAATTGAATAAAAGGGTTAACTTTATACTGTTCATTTATTTGTGTGCATTTTTTTTCTCTGGCTTTTTTTAAAGCTCAAACTCGACTCGAATAACTGAAAACTCTATTTCTAAAACAATTTTAAGAAACCATTCACTCCGCAATATAAGAAGTGTCCAGACAAGTTCTTTTCTCACATCCTGGTATTCTTAAAACTGTGCAACTTCAAATCAACTAATAACTGTTAGAGGTTTAGCTGTGTGTCGTGACGCTCGTTTTCAACAAATTGACCTACACTTCTGCCCCCAATGCGGACTTTAAAACAGCCAGCACCTTTTACATCCCAACCTTCAATGAAACTAGGCTCAAGCAAATATTCCCACCGCCGACTGTTGGAAGACAAACATAATCCATGATGGTGTTCTTAACAACACAAGCAAAAAAGCATCCAAAACTTCCTAAGGATAAAAGGTTCTGAAAAAGTTAAGATAAAAAACAATGTCTGGAAAGATAATATAATGGTGGAACCTTTGATATAACAGACTTCGGCGATAGCTCATTCTTCATCATCCTCATCGGCATCACCACCTGCCGCCTTCTTTGCAGCGGCCTTTTGGTTCTTTCGCTTCACTCTACCAGGTCGGCCACCGCCAAATGGACTTGTGAGAGAGAAGTCAATGTGTTTCTGTGAGTCAACTCTCACCATGAATGAAGGGACATTCACTACTTGCCTTCCAACCCTGTAACCACCAAAACATTCAGGTGGAATCAATAGAAATGTTGGAGATGTAAAAGAAATGTTAATGACATATGGGTCTAAGTGTCTAACTAGTCATTTAGTCAGGATGCCAAAAGCCCGTCAGAATTCGCTAGTAACTAAAAGGTGAGCCAAAGTCAAACCTCAATTGGAGCTTGTTTAGTTATCAAGGTCAAGCCCAAGCAACATAACTCAAACAGGCACACAAACATAAATAACATGAAATCATAATTATGAAAGTCATTCATAACATTATAAAGAACAGCCAAAATTAGCTTAAACAGAAATCCGGTGAGAGCTTGAGCAGACTCGTGCTTTAGTAATTGAGCTCAAAACAAGCCTAACCAAAGCTTAAGCCAAGTGGGACCCTTAATCCAACAGATCAATCTAACAAATTAAAAGCTTGAGCAGACTCGTGCTTTAGTTATTGAGTTCAAAATAATATGTAATTATTGAACGTTAAAACCTTTGTAATCACATAAGAGTTGAGACCCATGATTTTATTAATAAAAAAGAAATCGATGTTTTTGAGTCACACCAACCCGACCAACTATGAATAGCAAACTGTTTTTACTCTTTACCCACCCCTCCCATTTTTGGGTAATGCAAACTGCAGAGACAAACCTGAAGCACTTTTATTCATGTTTGAAACTGTTGATAGGAAATTTAAATCAGTGAAGAAAAAGTGACAAAACATGACTATTCTGACTGGTTACACAACCCGCTTCTTTGCCATCTATACAGTATTCCAGACAAAAACACAGGTCTGCTTAAAAGTGTATGAGAAAAATATAATACCTGATATGCCTCTGCTTGATGAGCACTCTAGCATGGTGAATAGACTTGGCCATACCGGTTTTGAACACAAGTGTCTGCAAACGACGTTCTAGAAAGTTCTCGACTGTGAGGGCCAACACATAATCAAGCTTATTTTGGCTCTCATCCAAAAGCCCGTAGCGATTCATTCTCCTCATAAGAGCTTCACCCTCAAAAATCCTACGTGGGTCCTTTTCTTCAAGAGTCAAAAGCATTCTTGCAGCATTTCTAATTCGGCTAAGAGCATATTGCACCCTCCAAAGCTCTCTTTTGCATCGAAGACCATATTCGCCCACAAGTTTTAACTCCGCATCTAAACGTTCCTTCTCATATGGACGACGTGGCTTCTTGAAGGTCTTCCCATCTACATTCAAATAAATAATAAAAAATATTTATATATAACTTCCTCTTTTATTGAATTATCAATACTTAATTTTGAACAAAAATGACAAGCATAAAATAAACTTGATTCTATTTAGTTCTAAAACTCAGGCAATGAAAAGTTTTCAGTTAAATACAAAAAATGACCTCAGATCTTTTCTATAAGTCAGCATTTTGTGGCAAAAAAACTTGCATAGAAACAAGCAAGGGTTAAATGGTACTGACAAAATAAAATCTTCTTGACAAACTTATACCAAAAAAAATGATCTAACCAAAATCCAAAAAACAAGACAGTGATTTACCAATGAGATTACAAGACAGTGTTATCAGTATCACTTCAACACAGAGACACTTTAAGTATTTGGTTAGTAAGAGGTTTATTAGTAGTATCAATTCAACTCAGAATAACACTTCAAAAATTTTGTTAGTAAGAGGTTATTAGTATCACTTCAACTCCAAAAGACACTTCAAATAATTTGTTAGTAAGTGGTTCATGAAATAAGTATAACAACTAATAACATGAACTTTAGTGACAAGAGTAAAGAAAAAACATCATCATTACATTTATGTATAAATAAGTGTGTCAATTATGCATATAAAGAAGTAAGGGAAAGTGATACAGAGATAAACCGACTTACAGTTTCGATAAAATGACACATGAACCATTGTAGTCCAACTTCAATGCAGCAATTGCTTGCTGCTCTTTCTCACCTGCTTCTGTAGCTGATACGCAAAAGATTATCTTAGTCTAATACCAATCAAAGAACAAAACAAGTATGGGAATGATGTAACTAATGAACAGAATATCATTCAAACCGGCTAACATTATCTAGCATTTGGTCATGAGGCAAACAGTACAACATGAATGTAACATCTTTTCTATTAAAAACCTAGACAATTGATGTAAACATGTATAAATTGTGCACAACTTTAACTGAGTAATTTAGTCTCCAAAATTCATTTATTAGCAGAATACAACAAACTTCATTATCATTTAAACATTCAAATTACAAAAAAAGTTCAGATCGACATCCGCCCCTTACACGTGCAGAATTCCAGCAGTAATTATCCACTACAAGATTCAAGTATTTTTACTCCATAAAAAAAATGTTACATTTCAATCATGAAAAAACTTCTTCATTGTGGGTAGTTTATGTTTGAACTTGTTATTTATTTTCATTTCTAAAATTACAATCATTAGTGTTGTATTAAAACCAAATCACAAACATTTTTTACTACTAAAATACATATACATAGCTATAAATTCCAAAAACAAAAAAAATATGCATTTAATAAACTTTAACAAGCATTGTTACACGGCAGCTTCAAAGTTCCAAACCAAACCAAACCGAAACATACATCAGCAAACCATCTAAACCGAACCATTATCCAAACAGTGTGAATCTCAAACCATCGAAACCGAACCGCTACGGTCTAAACTGATCGGTGTCAACAGATTATCAGCACATGTAGATTGTAAACCTTCTAAAACAATATTAACTACCACTAAATAACATCAGTAAACAGCCTTATAACGTTTAACAACAGATCAAATAATACTATCAGAAAGACATAAAGCATACAACACATCAAATTCAAAAAAGAAAACGATACATAACCGATTAACAGTTTAATCACAAGAGAATAAGATGAACAAACACGAAGCAGAAAGCACAAGTCCTTAGAATCGATCTAATATAGGTCAGAATAAAAACCCTATATCATGATCCATACTGGCTATACAAACGATATGTACGGAATTACAGATACACAGCGATTGAGAGTTAATTGAAAGAGAGAGTGAAGATGATTCAAACCTGATAATTGAGATGCCGTAAGCAATCAACCTGCAACAACAATGAGAGTGAGGCGAAGAAATATACCTAGGGTTTAGATATGCGTCTGTTAAATGGGCCGGTTTGTTTCAGGCCCATTGGGTCAGCTTGTAGCTGGGCTAGTTTTCAGTTTCCAGTTTTCTAATCAAATCAAGTGACAAGTGGATAAATATACAGGTTTTTGGGCCGGGTTATCGCTATCGCTATCAAATCCAAATCTCTTAAGCCTCGTTTGGCTCACAGAATTCTCAAGAATTTAAAATGGAAGATGGAATTAGAATTGAAAATTTTTCTTTTTTTCATTGGAATTCGCATTGCTTCTACTTACCCATGGATTGTTTTAACAATATAATGGAATGTTCAAAACTAAAATTCTAATTTCACTTAAATTTAACCAACCAAACACGTTATCATTTTTAACAAGATTCCAATTCCAATTCGTTTGCAACACATTATACGAAACAAACGGCCCCTGAGTATCGATTTCAAGTCAAAGTTGGTTTGATATTTTGATTTAGTTTTTAATTAGTTTTTTCCTAGTTTTAGTGGTTTTTGACTGGTTTGAAAACTATTGGGGCTTGGCAAATCGTACCCGGTTTGAAAATGGTGGTTTAGATAGGGATTGGTTCCTCTTGATACTAGCTTGGAACCAATCCAGGTCAAGTATCAAGCTCAATTTTAAAACCGGGTTTTTGTGCATCTAAATGCAGCTAATGTAAATTTATTCGTCAGGTGGTAAGGTTCATCTTTTCTATGCAAAGAATATATAAACATGTTCATGAAAATATAAACGTGTTCATCTTTTCTATGTAAATTTACTTGTCAAAACATAATCATTTAACTAACATAAGACTAGTCCATTTGATGTAACAGAAGTACTTTGCTATTTAAAAGAAATAATAACATAAGACAGCTTTTTCTAATCTATAACAAAGAAACTATACTGATCTTATCTTTAACAACGTAACCACGCTAATGCATCTTTAACGACATTTACATGATGCATAACTTGATTGTCTCGAAGCAGAACTTGTGCTAATATAAGTGTCTACTTCAAATCTTGTTTTAGATTTTGATATTTTTATAACTTCAAAGTAAATACAATATTAAACAAATTCAGAAAACGTAATTCAGAAAACCATTTGAAATCAAACATGATCCTACAAATTTAACGAGGTTTCATAAATAACAAAGTAGAAGTAATTAAAACATAAAAACAGCCCAACCAGACCCGACCCGAATACAGATCCAAAATCTTGACACTCAAAAATTCTCTCATGAGAAATTGCAGAAAAATCTAAGCTTTGGATGCTGTCTTTTCTTTTGCCTTTTGGATCTTCAACACCTTTTTAACAATCTTTTGTTCTTCAACCAAAAAGGCCCTAATGATCCTGAGAACAGTAACCAAATGATGATATAACTAACTTTCAAACTCAAAAGAAGTCAGTAAATTCAACATAATAGCTTAAGTGCAGATGAACCGACTAATTCTAGCTCGTAATCGGAGTACTAAAAGATCGGACTACTCCTAGCTTAAGCAAGATCAATTGTAAATTAGAGCTCATTTAACAAGCTTTATTTTTATATTATTATTTGTAAAAACAAGTAAAATTATATATATATTATATATATATTTATATATATATACTGTTATACTGAAACAAAATTAAATAAAAAGTTAGTATCTAACAAAAAAGCCAAGCTAGAGCTTGAAAAACCACTCATGAGCCAAGCTCAATCTATAAAAAGAAGCTCGAAACAAGCTGAGTTAATCAAGCCAAGCTCAAAGCTCAGTACATTTACGCCTCCAATATAAGAGTGAGTCGGTGATTTAACCACAAAACCCACAATGACTATTCGGAAAAACATAAAAATTACCTTTCCCTTACGGCACCTGCAGAAAGCACGCCACCATAAGCACGATTAACAGTTCTTCGGTTCCTAGACAATCTTGACCTCTTGTATTCAGCAGGTCTCAAGTGAGGAATCTGTATAAAGATCACGTGTTTACATATGAGAACACCCTTTGAACTAAACGCACAAGTTTAATTTCAAATATTCATTCAACAGTTCATGTTTTATATAAAAAGTAATTTAGATATTCAAGTTTTGGCTTAAAGAACGCAACAAGAAAAAAAAATTATGAAAAGACGATTTCCGATCCAGACAAAACTTCTTGATTGTGTGTGATTTTCTATTTTTGGTTAGGATTTGAGTTTTTATTCTTCATTACTATTTATTAGTGTTATAAATTTGGGTTGGTAGCTTAGTGCTAAAATAGTTGCAACCAGATACGTAAACAAGCTGGGCTCAAGCTTTTATATGGCTAACATCCTAGAGAAAAACCATTCAATCTATAAAAATAAAAAAAATTGATAAGCATAAACTACTAGGTTAAAGTTTTAACATAAATATCACAGTTACTAAACTTAAATTGGCCATTTCACCAGATAACAAATCAGATTGCACCACCTGAACAACTTGATAAAGACAGGCGAATTGCTTTTACTACTAACATATCAAAGTTACATACACCAAGTATAATCTTATTGAATAAACATGAAAGCGATAAAACAGACTACACTACAGTGCAAAAAAAATTGTCATGATTGGAAAAAGTGTTATTATCATGCAAATCTAATTACAACATTGAACTAATATAAGTAAGCATACCCCTTGAATTCTCTTCCCAGTGACAGGGCATTTTGGTCCACTTGCCCTCTTCTTGGTAGTCTGATAAACTAGCTTACCACCTATCAAAAGCAAATAACACAAAATAGTTAAACAAATGGAAGACATTATTTCAATAACATTCGTAAATCACCAACAGCCAGAGATTTGATCTTCGAATGAAAAAATACACACATAAAATCCTAGAAACAACAAATAACAATAACTAAGAAAGAATACCAGGGTTTTACCAGCTACTAAAAGAGTAAAAGCAAAAAACAAAACACTTATTGGTTGCATGCATTAATTCAATCACATTCCTAATTTAATTAAAACTATTTCCTAAAACTCATTAATCTTAAACGTCAAGCAACAACAGCAAACAACTTACTCCTGAAATGTGACGTGACATGCAAAAAACACTTAAAACAGCAGATTACAATCATTAACCAAAGTTACAAAGGATTTAAACAAGCTATCAGGAGCAAACATCACGCAATTGTTAAATCGTTAATTTCATTAAATCATTCACATTCCTACGTCGAGAAAAACAACTTCCTAAAACTCATAAATTTCAAACAACAGACAATAACAGCAAAGGATATACTCCTTAAATTAAGAAAATACACACTAAAAACAACATATCACACAATGACCAACGAAGATTATTCAAGGCTTTAACCTCCTATCAGAAGCAAAAAACCACGAAATAGCTAAATCAGAGGAATAAATCAGGTCAATCACATTCCTAAACCAAAAAAAAAACAAAAACCTGCAAATCAAAATCACAAACACCACATCATAACAGCCATACATTCACTCCTAGAATGAAAAAAATTATGCACATAAACACTGATAACAACATATCTCGTTAATTAACAAACATTACCAGAAATTTTAACCACCTACCCCAAACACACATCACGCAACAGCTAAATCGGCTGAATACATTAGTTCAATCTCATTCCTAATCAATATAAACAACTTCCTACAGATCAAAACTCAAATGACAAAAATCACGCACATAAACACTAAAAACAACGCATCTCATCAAATTAACGAAGATTAGCAGTTATTTTAACAATCTATTAAAAACAAAACATCACGTAATAGCTAAATCAGTTAAACACACTAGCTCAGTCACATTCCTAAATCAATTCATGAAGATCAAAATCACAAATAGCCTATGATGAAACGCTAAAAAAACTGAAGATTATGATGATTAAGGACGATTACCAGGGGTTTTAACAACTCGATGTTGATTGGACTTAGTGGCGTAACTGTGACGCTTACGGTAAGTGAGTCGTTGCACCATTTTCTTCTCTAATGCTTCTTCACTGTTTTTGCAAAGGAGGCTGAAGGAAGAATGATAAGATGTTTATATGAAGGATGCCCTAGTTGTTGTATGATGTTTGGGCTTCTATGATAAGTTGGGCCGGGCCATTTCTTCGTTGGATACTGATGGCCCATAAACATAAATTTATAGATCTATATCTATATCTATATTTATTTATAAATACTAATAAAAGAAAAGTATTTTTATCACTTGTCATTTCTTTAAATCACATTTTTTACGCTTGTCATTGTTTTAAATATTCTCACTTTATTTTTCCTTTAAAAAGATATTAAAATAATTTAAACACTCAAACAATTTCTCTCTCTTCATAATAATTAATTTGGTTAATTGATACATTTTTATCTCTCATCTATATTTTTTAAAACCAAACTATGTTTTTAAAAATAAATTTTATTAAGAAAATTAAAATTCTTATATTTTCTAAAATATTGAATATTTTGAAACAAAATATTTTAAATCAGTTCTTTTTTAAAATAATTATAAAAAATAAGGAATTTTCTAAAAGTAGTTTTATTAAAACAACCAGAATAATTAAAAACTTGAGTTTTAATAAACAAGATCTTATAAACAATAAATTTTTATAAGAAAAAACTCAAAACAAGTATTTAAAAATAAAACTATTTAAATAAGAGAGTTAAAAATAGCATAATTGTTTTATCTCTTGAACAAGTACGTATATATAATTTTATACATATCTTATATTAAAGTATCGTACTGTAAAATTTTGTGTTTATTACTAACTATAATTCATTTAATAAATGAGTTTGTAGACTATCTATTTATTTATATAACCTAGTAAACATTAAGGGGTTGTTCACTTTGACAATTTTTGAATAATTAGAGCACTCATAGTGGATTTCTTAAAAGTACGTGAGTGTGTTTGGTATATTATATGTAATGGTTTTGAGTGGTTGTGAGTGAATGAGAGAAAAATATTATTATGGATTGGTATATTTGAAGAATTATTGTTCAATCTTTATAATTTTTTTAATATTTTTAAAGTGATTGTGAGTGGAGAAGAAAGAAAAAAGTAATGATAAGGGTATAAAAAATATTATTTAATTGAAAATGTGAGAGAAAGTGTAGTGATTTTAAATGTAATTATATGGATAAAGATAAACAAACTATTGTGAATGCTCTTAAATATTGAACCAATAAGAACTCTGAACCATAATATACTGGAGGTTTGAACCATTAAAAACTAGTATATCATTTAACTATTCAAAAATAAATGTCTGACTAATTCAAATAAGAGTTATCAATTATTCATCATTAAACCTCTTAACCATTCGCCATTAGTATAATGTTTAATCATTTAGAGACAAATGTCAGAACCATTCAGACATTTGCTCGTGAAAGATTACCTTTGTAGCCACCCCTAGCCCCCTCTCGATTTGATACAGATAGCAAATTCATTTGATTTTATTTTTTATTTTTAATTAGTATTTTAACTGGGATATTTTTTTCATTCAAAACTCATAATAATCCAAAACAATCCGATGTCTTTTATAACACGTAGAAATTATTTTGATCTGTTACCCAACATGATCTAGTTATGTTACATTCAAATAAAAGATCTGATAACTACGATTATTTTGTTATATATTTTTATCCATATTTAGTTGTTAAACCTTACCTTGTCTCAAAATTACTTTCTACATTACAATTTGTGTTTGTCAAAAGAAAATATAATATCCGCTCAAATTGTTCTTTAATTGATGGATAAATTGCTAGGACATTTCAAAATAATACACATTTAAATAGTGAAAATGATTCATGTCTAAAACCAGCTCATGATTAGACAATTTTATACCCATTACCAAACAAGAATCTTTAGATTTATAAAAAAAATGAACTTAGAAAAAACAGAATAGTTGCAACAATAATGTGTTATATCTTGACCGTATCTCCCATCTCCTTTTGTGGCTTTTTGGCAACTTGAAGATCAAACATTGTCTTCCTGTGGAGTCACGGCGGGAGTTGCAGCAACCGCTGGTGCTTGTGCTGACGACAGTGCTGGAGGTGGGCCTGCGGAAGCTATTGCAAAATGTAGGCCCCGCCTTTGACCCGCTTGCAAAACAAAAGCGATCTGCGACGCCGCCAATGCTGCAGCCTCCTGGATGAAACAATGCATTCAGTTTTAGGAATGTGCTTTGAACCAATTGATCCTTACACTTTTCAGCTAAAATATTCAATTTAATAAGATAAAATGTAACCCAAATCTATCCATATTGAAAAAGTGAATCAAAACTAGATGTGACAGTTCAACCAAATTACCTAATAGTCTTATACAGGTCATATTTTATATACTAACGGGTCAAATGGGTAACATTACAAATAAAACAGATACAAAGAAACAAGAGGAATGTTTGCCCAAATTGTATTTCCAATGTAACAACCTACACAAACCGTATAAAGATATTGTCCGCTTTGCACCTGATGAGTTGCCATACAGGAATTCAGGGTTTTTTTTCACTTGACGAGTTGCTCGCCATAGACAAACGCATTTTGGTAGATGAGATTACCATCCCCTTATAAGGAATACTTTTTTTTCACCTGACGAGTTGCTCGCCAAGGACCAGACCCATGTGACAGCCAGGATGTTGGGCTCCGTAAGAGGAGTGGAGATATAAGGGGTTGGTTGGCAACTTTTGAATGTTCAAGTGTTGAACCATTAAGAGGTCTAAATTATTAAAAGGTTTAAACCATTAAGAGCTAGTATATTGTTTAACGATTCAAATGCAAATGTCTGACCAATTCAGACAAGAGGTTTTAACCATTCAACATTAAACTTTTAACCATTCAACACTAGTATAATACTTAACCATTCAGAGGCAAATATCTGAATGATTCAGATATTTGTTCACGAAACAAACAGTCTGAAGTCTGAACCATTAAGTGCTGAATCATTCAGGCATCCGAACCAATAAGAGGCTGCCAATGAGCCCCTAAGTCTCACATCAATTGAGAAGGAGAACAACCTTCCTTATTAGTGGGTGGAAAATATTCTCCACCAAAACGCGTTCTGCGTAGGCGAGCAACTCGTCGGGTGTAAACAAAACTATGAGTTTCTGGATGGGCAACCCATCGGGGGCAACACAAATAATATCCTTATACGGTTTACGTGAGTTGTTACATAAAATCTCCTAATTCATTTTATTAGAAATATTATAATAACTTTTTTTATAATAATGAAATTATATTGATTGAAAAATATGAGAAAAAAAAGTTGACAAGTCAACCAAGACAACCGGTTTTGACATGCACTAGAAGGTTTCATTTGTTTACCCAACTAGTCGTTTTGTCCCCTTTGTTGAAAGATTTTGAAAGAGGAGAAATAAAAGAAGTTAAGACTAGAATATTAGACAATTCCAAATATTCATGCGCTCAATAACCCAGTTTGTTTAGGCTCACCTGTCTTTGCCTTCGACGTTGCAAGATGCTGATGGCCCACGCCATGATGTAACACGGCAAAAGGAACCCGGCAACCCGAAGCAAAAAAAGCTAGAAAAATAAAAGATAATAAATTCATCAGAAAACACATTTCATTATAGAGGTGGTCATTTCAACCCATTAACTAATAAATGGGATGATTTCGGGTGGCTTGTGTTCTCTATCGAACGGGTCAAATGAATTTAAATGTCGTTTAAAGTTTGTTTTATATGCAAGCAATCATTTTATTCAAACAAAGTTGTTCTATATAAAGAAAAAGTTATACTATTGTTTTGAAATTGTTTAATATGAAACATGATTAGAAAAACCAACTTACTGTCAAGAAAGTAGATGCATCTTCATCTTCGTCTCCTTCAGATTCTGGCACAGTCACTGCATGTCGTAGCAGCAGAAGTGCCATTAACTGCAAAACCGTACCATAATCGTCATTTTATAACTTTTTTTATTACATTTTTACAGTTTGAAAACGATAATAGGACTAAAAGACTTACAATTAAAACAGCTGAACGACAAAATGCAGCTCCACTGGCATTTGATGCATTATAATCTTCATATTCAGCTTCAAGAAATTGGCTTTCAGCTTCCGCAATTGCCAAGAGACGTGGGTCGTTCAAATCCATAGGTGTCCCAGATATTTGCCATCCTCCACTAATAAGATCACAATAATTTAAATAACAATATAAAAAATGAAAATAAACAAGAATAACCAGGCGTGTTCTTACAAACACATGTTCGACTAGAAAAAACAGAGTTAAATTATCCAGCAGCCTAAAGCAAGGAAAGCTAATAAATAACAAATGCTTTGATAAGTTCCTTTTTGAACAATAAGGATGAAATCACGCATTCGTAAATAAAAGAAAAGAGAAATGGATTACCCGATATCGATAGTTGTCTCTTCCAAACGAGGTCGGGGAGGGGGGGCAATATAACCAGGTTGATAAGGCTGTAAGAAAATGACCATATTAACAGATATTAGGAAAAGTTAATTAATCCCTGGTGTATTTAATTGGTCAAAAGGAATTCAAATTGATAAAAAAATTTAAATCTTCAAAACACTTATCATGAAAACTTACTTGGTGGCATATTTCACAAGTGATGTCACCCTTTTCATTGCACCAATGTTGAACACGCTTCCTGTGAGCATACTGCATAAACATAAAAGTTAATGAATATAGTAAACACGATGTAGGAAAAAAGGAGCTGCAAAGAAAAGCTAGCAGAAAAAAAACATCAATTTGCATAAAATTATCATCATTTCATTTTACTTCTCTAAATAAAATAAAAAATTCCAAACAGTCAACACCATCAAACATGATTGTTACAATTTCAAGCAGCGAAAACACATCCAGATACTAAGGGGGTGTTTGTGATTGTTTTTGCAATTGCTTATTGCAGTTTGATGCAACAGATAAACATTTTAAATACACAATCCAAACACCTCCTAACTCTTACAACATGTTTTTTATTTAATTCTATATATTCAATATCACATAATCACGTTCAGGACACGCATCTGAAGTCCAAACACCAGTCTTGTCTTTTGTTTAATTACAGCTTAAATATAATAACTTTTAAAGCACCCATCCAAACACACCGATAAACTTATGGATTACCTTAAGACTGCCGTTGCAAGCACATGGTGTCTCCAAAGTATTAACTGAATCTTCCTCTTGGCAAATACGACATTCTGCTGTTGTTAATAAAGGTGCTTCCTCATCATCTGTGGGCCCGTTTTCATCATCTGCACAAGCTAAGTCGGAGCAGGATGAGGGCCCCGCCACCTCCTCTGTCTTTTTTATGGTTTCCCGCCCACAGGCTTCACCAACCGATTCAAATCAAGAATCAAGTGATCACCCATCTAAATTAAAAATCCAAAGCCTGTGTGCAAGAAAAGTAACATAAGCAAACACAAAGCAAAAATTCCCACAATCATAACCCCACACAAGATTCAAAAATATGATTCATCTTGATCATAAATGATAAATTGATAAAACCGCATTAATAATATCAAAAAAAAACAAAACCCGTGTATTATCATAATAAAAAAATCATCTTTTGGGTTAAAAAGCATAAAGTTAACTCAAAAATACAATAAAAAAGTCAACATTCATAATCTTCTTTATCATCAAAAGACAACAAATATCCAGCAAAAAAAGAGAAGAAAAAAATCCATATAATCTGAGAGATAAACTAATAATCAGCATAACAGCTGCAATTCCTTTTGCTATTGACTACAATCGGAATCTAAATCAGAAGCAGTTCATAAAAAGAATTCAATCTTGATCACAAACCCCAAATCAAAAATCAGCAATAAAGATATCATCAATCTTGAACCTAACATACCCAAAATCCATAAAATTCACAAAAAGATCAAGACCCCATATGCCAATTTGACCAATATCACCAATCTTGAAGCTAACAAAGCCGAAATCCATAAAGTTTACAAAAATAACAAGAAACCCAGATGCCAAATCGTCAGAATGACCCTAATCGCTGCAATCAAAACCTAACAAGCAAGATTCACAGATTTGCACCAAATCCCACCAAACAAAAACCAAATCAACAACGAATCAATGGATTACCTGAGGATGGAGGTGGAGTATGTTAGAGAGGATGGCAGAGAATGAGAGGCGATTGATGGGTTGCCGGCGAAAGAAACAGAGGTCGTGAAATCGAGAGGTTTTGATCTCTCGATTAACACTGTTTAAATTGCTAAAAACCGCGTTGATTTTGTAGGAAATGGGCGAAAGAATTTAGGGGAAAATTATTGTTCCTGAATTGACGCGTTTTGGAGACGTTAAGTTAGGGATTTGTGTTCAACGGCTGCAAGTTTTATTGCAGGTAGACTTTGAGTTTGCCCCAATTGGAATTAACTATTTGGCAAAGATAATAATAATAATGATATTATTATATTACCTTTGTAATAATTTTCAACGGGTGTTTGGTATTTCAAATTTACGAATAATTAATGCGTGTTCGTCGTTTTTTTAAAGGTAAATATATGACTCTGCTTCGAAAGATAAGTTTCATTTTAATCGGATTCATGGATTCGTTTTCCAACCACGACCGCAACTCCCTCAGGAGGAAATTTATTGTTGTGAAAATCTCATGTCTAAACTATGAGCAATTTATGACTTGCTCTTTATTTACATGTCATGGGTAACTCGTATTAACCAGTTGGGGTAAGAATAATTAGTAATGTTTTAGTTTTTTGGGTTTGTAATTTATAGCTTAATGATAAGAGTAAAAGACTAAGATATTAGAGTTTAAATCCTGACATGAGTTAGATTAAGATTTGATGGAGTTTAGTTATAATAGAAGGAATCTTATTTGTTGCAAGATAATAAATAATGAACATGTTAAAAGTATAAGAAACTAGTTTTATATCCGTCTGGTAACCGGGTATTTTAATATCGTAATGGCATCACTATTTTTCTTTACATTCTAAACAAAACACTGTTTGTTTAAGATTAGTGAACTAAATTATTAATTCACGTTATAAAATCATATATTTGACCACAACATAACATCTATGGTTTCTTAGGTTTTCTCGTGAAGTATACTATGCATATTGTATTCTCCCTCCAATGCTAAGCTAATATATTCATTAAATTGTTTTCATAAAAAAGTACATATGACATATGATGCTAATAGAAACTCATTTTATTTTAAAATCTACATCTAATATTGTCTGCTCCACAATATACATGGTATGCGAAAAAGCATGGTGTGTAAAAACAATTAAACAAATTTTAAAAAACATATGCATGTGGAAAAGAAAATATGTTTTACTAGTAATCACCAAATTAACTCTACAAAACAACCTTTTATCACCTTTTATAGAGCAAAGTGGATAATTATGTTTTTCTTCTTTTGAGACCTCTTTTAAATCTTTCATTGTTACCATTGATAATGCTCGGGTTGCTTCATTGCATCATCATCTTCTTTTATGTTATATGCACTCACAAGGCCTCATAAATTATGTACAAAAAATAAACCAAAACTTTCAAAATAAATAAAAGGAAAGAAACACAATCGTTGAGCCTTGAATTGTGGAAGCCCGATGTATCGAAACAAGTAGTAATCGATTCAATAACCAAACTACTTATTTTTGCTCAATATATCAGGCAAAAATAACTAGTTATTGATTCTTCCAACAATTAGTTAAAATTTTTGATTCAATAATCAAAACAATAATTAACAAATAAATTGATTTCTGATATCCACATTTTTATCATTATATTCCAAAAACGTAAAATATACGATACAATACTATCCCTTAACAGCTCTTAAAATAAAAATTATTATTAAACATGTTTACCTAACATCATTGATTTTAGAAAATAAATCATGAAATTGCCAAACTGATTCCTTGAAATGTCCATGTTATGTAGTTGAGGACTTGGTCTCATCCTCAATGTCAAAACACATTTTCGCTATAAAATACAAAATGTTATTGCTAAACCTACCCCCACTCCACACATTGGATGGGTCATTTTATCGTTAAAAAATATACATTTAAACATGTTTTATATAAAATAAGCACTAATACATTTTATAACCATACAATCAAATTTAAATAAATGTAAATATCATGTGTATTTATATTGTTACGTTATGATTGTAACTCACAAGATTATTTTGTAACCGTTTACTCTACATTTTTATAACTCTCACTGTATATATAAGCACTAGATGCACGCGTGCTAATTTAAAATCTCGCTCGTTTGTGTATCAAATGAACCTCATATATATATAATATATATATATATATATATATATATATATATATATATATATATTTGATTTTTTAAAAACTCAACATGTCTCTAGACGTTATTTTCAAGGAAAAACACATTTTAAGATTGATTAAGTTTTAAACTCTTAAGGGGAAAACCCTTATTTTACATGGTCAAGTTTTCAAACTTTTGAATAAAGTTTGTTACGTTTCATAAATTTAAAAATTTAATCACATAAAAATGAAAGTTTGTTTCTATAACTACAAATAAAATGATGTATTTTCTAACCTAAGATTATAAATTTATATTTTACCAGGTACATGTGTAATGATATTAAAAGTAGAGCAAAAATACTACAAAGTATTTGTTTGTCACTTAAATACATAAAATAGTCTCAAATACATATATATTCATAACGAGTTGAATGTTTTTGAACATTTACACTAAACTACACGAGTAAATCAACGATGTGCTTCCCTTTGTTTCAGTTTGTCACCGTATCGTGTTGCAAAGAAAGAGACACGAGAAGAAAACTAAATTTATTTGCATAAAGAAAACAACACAAACATCAAATACTAAATAACCCTAGTCGTCTGATAACTAACTCAATTCACATGCATGACAACCTACAGGAAATAACAAGCAGTAACAACGTGCACAACATAAGAAAAATACAGAAAATGACGATAATGAACGAGATCTTAACTCTAATACTGTAGTGACGATACACTCCCGTTAGACATCCTTCACCTCAAGGATGTGTTTCAAGCACCTCATCTTCCGTTTTATATCTCCATGACCATGAGTTGCCGGTGGGTCTTGCATAGTTGCATTTATGCTTGGGTACAAATCGCTCAGTGTACCAAAAGCATTCTTCTTTTGCCGTTGTGGTCCTGTTCTTTAGTTGATAACTTTCTGGTGGTTATGATAAGACCAGACGACAAGACATCAATCGGTGTAGCTAATAGGGGTAATTTGTTAACATTTGGGGGCGGTGTAATTCTTGCAATCCTTGGGCTCGGATTATAGGGTGCAATGGTTATCCGTGTGGGTTTTGGGTTCAAGTAAAGCACCAATATTAGTGTCTTGCCATCTAGCGAAAGCACGATTGAGATCCTGGTTACGGGTCATAGGGGAAAGAAGGCTAAAACCGACGAACGATTGACTCCGATACCTACTTCTCTAATAACTAACCCACTTCCGATTAACCACTCACCCCACTAATGAGTGATGCATATGCATGACAAACTACTAGATAAAATGGTAAGAATGTGCAGAACATAAGGAAAATAAAAAAAATGATGATTTAGCCCCTAATATGTTGTCATAACACGCTTCCACGCATAGGACCATACACCCGCACGATGATCAATAGACATCCACAATTATGATCAAAAGACACAACGTGTGACAAACGTTATAAACGAAAACAAAATGCTTTTCATGATTCTATGTACTTGTACAGCAGAAACACATTAAGCACCATCTTTACAGATCTAGCAAAAAATCAACAATAAAAATGCTAAATTACATCGGTTTCCCGCTGCGTATGATGAACCCGAGATCACGACTACTATGGCATCAGCAAACCCGTCTCCTTGATATCATGCGTAACATCAAACTCGTCAAATGGAAACCCATGAAGCCAAATAAGTTGTAGCGTGATTCCTATGTCATTTCATTCTGTTCCTTTATCATTCCATTCCATTCCGTTCCGTTCCGTTCCATCCAACCAAACAGACCCTATGAGTGTCTACTGACTCGTGTAATATATATTTTCCTTTTTCTAGATCGTATATCGTCTTTACATTGGGTTTCTTCCATTTTGATATACAATATACTGCGAATAACAAAAAGATGACAAAAACTAACCCGCTTAATATTGGAGAGTCTGCATTGAGTGTAGATTTTGGCGCGTATAACTGTTTGATATCTAGGTCACGTGTGATCTGAAAAATGAAGGCTCCGAATGCCCAATCGAGAGGAATGTTATTTACTTGATTAGCATATCCAATCCTGTTTAATGCATAAACCAAATGAAAGAGTTTAAGCGGTTATTGTGATGGTAATGATCTCACTAAAAGGAAGTCTGATTTAGATTAGAGATGGCAATTTTGATATTTGACTCGCTTGCTTACGAACGGATAGATTCGGGTTTTGTTTTTATCTTTGATGGGTCAATCATGTAAAATAAAAAGAACTTAACTTAGAAAAGGATAAGGGTGAGAAAGGTGGAAAAAGAAATCATTTTATTCAGGAAAAAATCACAACTTGCACCCTGCATGACAAGAACCCACAACATTTTGGTTATGTGGAACCACTTACCACCAGGATGTCTAAATGTGGTATTACAGGAAGTTTTCAGTCCCCCCTCTAAATTCTTTTGCCTTGACACGAAGCGTTGTTTGTATGATAGATTTATAAACAATCAGTGCGATAAATATGATTGCATAATTCCAAAAGTAATCAGAATTTTAAAATATGACTTAGGAGGTTTGATGCATTAAAAACACAATTTGGGACACTTTCTACCATTTCCTTTTTAACTACTTTTTGTCCCTAGAAGGGCAACCTTTGATCTGTTTGACATGTTTCTTTTTAACTAAGCTCTGATTTTAACAATTTGACCGTTAGGGATAAAACAACCTGAATGGACTCGTTCACAAGTAAACGGGTTCAAACTGCCACATTTGGTTTGCATACAAGGGTGGTTAGGAAGGTACCTTTTATCATCAAAAGCAATTCCGAGGCTGTCATGAAGTAAAGCAACAATATATGCCGAAGAAAAGCAGTAACGATGCAAATCTTCATCATTAAGTTTTGGGTATTTTGACTTTAATTTTGACCAATCTTCTTCACAGAAACGTTTTCCAGCCACAGTCAGCTCAGAAAGAAATGTTTTTGGTGACAACCCAAAGAACTACAAGAAAACATATGGACCAACAAGAGACAAGACAACGATCAAGAAACTTGAAAGCAAGTTCTCAATTAGAATGGGTTATTTCCAATTTAAACCAACATAAAACAAATGCAGTGTATCTTTTAATGCATACAACATCCTGATTTGTTTTATACAAAGATGAATTGTTTGTTTCATATTATAATATATGATAGCGATAGACGCACCAGGTTCATAAGTTCAAAGAATTTTAGTCGTTGCGGTTTATAGGAGTCGGTGGTGAATTTGTATCCAAAACGAGCTTTAGATCTATCAGTTTATTTGATTGTTACGTTTGAATCGATATTCTCCGGGTGTACTCCTATCATTTGGTATCAAAGCCGAAACTCAATTTGTTTCGACTCCTTCCATTCCTACAAATACAAAGCATTCAAGTCTACAACAAATTTTCAACCATGGATTTTAAACCTCGATATGATGATGATGGATTTGTTCCCAATGAAAAGGAATGTCTATTTGTGAAGCGGGTTCTTTACGGGATTGTCGATCAAGAAGATCTACGGCTAAGAATTCAAGTTCAGGAAAAGGTCCATCAAAAGCTACAGAAGACTGTGATGAAGAAGTGCCTTTAGATGAGCCTGATGAAGATGATGATCTTGATGCGGAGCCAGGCGGCGAATTAAAATTCCAACAACTGGTTCTGACTCAGCTTGGCAAGAAGATAACCTTGTCACCTACGGTCTCTAATCTCATTTACCATCAAATCCTATTTGTTTGGTCAATTTACAGGTCAACGTTGCATGGGTTAGAGGACAACAAGAATACTAGTCAGCTTGTTTTCAAAAACACTAAAGAAACAAACATGAAGAGCGCCAAAGATCTTTACTCATTGAATGAAAAGAAGACTCCCTCAAAAGTTTCTATTGTCAAGTATGTAGTTGTCTATAGTTCCGGCCACAATGGACGTATCTATTTGATAATCACCGCTACCACACTGTTTAGTAACAAAGTCGTCGACTAGACTATATCCCTCAAGACTCTTTGTGAGAAATTCGGTGTTCGGCTAGATATTTCGTTCGATCCCGGTGGCTTAATTCGGGCTCATTTTCGAAAAGCATTCCGGTTCTTCAATTTATTCCACACCGCTATTGCTTCAATTGTTCTCAAGTTTGAGGACAAACTTTTTCAAAGGAGGAGAGGATGATAGCGATAGACTCACCGGGTTCATAAGTTCAAATAATTTAGTCGTTGCGGTTTAAAGGAGTCGGTCGTCAGGTCTCTTGGAGTTGGGTTGGCATCCATGGGTCTTAAATCGGATCAACCGGAGCTCCATGAGGGAGGTTGAAGGAGTACTCCATGCACCCATGAGGGTGGTGAATCTGTATCTGAAACGACCGTTAGATCTATCCATTTATTTGATTGTTACGTTTGAATCGAGATTCTCCAGGCGTACTCCTATCAGAGCTAAAGACCGATTCTCAATCCAGATAGCTCTTTCCTTTCCAATACCTTTAACCAAACAATGGAACCCGAACGTATAACTTTAGAGCAGCAAATAAGGATGTTACAGGAACGAGTCCGTGATCTCTCTCTTACTGTGGAACAACAACGACATCATGATCGCTCCCCCCGTCGCTACCACCCTGAAGATGAAGATACATATGGCCAATCTGATGTGGTGATTACAATCCATATGGTCGTCGCACTCCGGTTCGCCACCATCAAAGTGATATCAAAGTCGACATTCCCGAGTATGATGGTCGACTTGATCCAGATGAGTTTGTTGAAACGCTTCGAATGGTGGAACGTGTTTTTGATTACAAACAGACGTCCGAAGACAGAAAAGTGAAAGTTTTCGCCTTAAAATTGCGGAAGTATGCCTCCACAGTCCACATAATGGGCTAATGTATGTTCTAAACGGGAAAAACAAGGTAAAGACGAGGTGAGAAGTTGGCACAAGATGAAGAAATTGCTAAAAGGGAAGTTCATGCCAACCTACTACTTACAAGAAAGCTTTTCTAAGCTTCATTTTCTCAAGCAAGGATCTCGATCTGTTGAGGAGTTTTCACATGAGTTTGAATATCTTTTCATGAAATGTGGATTAAATGAGGATGACCCGCAAACATTGGTGCGTTATCTTGGTGGTTTGGAGTCGAAGATTGCTAATATTGTAGAGTTACAACCTTACTAAACGTTGGCTGAACTCACCTTATTGGCACATAAGGTGGAATCCCAACAGAAGAACCAAGGCAAGGTAGAGACAACAAAGTCGACAAGCAAACCGACAGGTACCACTCTTGCTATATCCTCAATGCTACCACCTACTCCTGCCCCGTCAAGGACTGTGGACATACCAGAGGGATCCAACACAACTTCAAGGAATGCTCGACGTTGTTTTCAATGTCAAGGGTTGAGGCATATTGCATCAGAATGTCCTAACAAACGGGTCATAACCCTTACTGAATATGAAGCCATGATAACGCCCAAGTATGATGACGAACCGAACCAGAACCAAGGTAAAGAGGAAGTGATCATAGGTACTGATGAAGGAGAATGTTTAGTTGTGCGAAGAGCTCTACATGGAACTGTTGATCAAGAGGCTAATCTACAACGCGAAGCCCTATTTCGCACTCGTTGCACGGTACGTGACAATATCTGTTCTATGGTTATTGACGGAGGAAGTTGCACTAATGTTGCATCCCAAACACTGATCTCAAAGTTGAATATTGCAACTGAACCTCACCCTTCACCTTATGATATTCATTGGTTAAATCGAAGGGAATACACGTCACAAATCGGGTTCTACTCACATTCACTATTGGCAAATATTACGCAGATGATGCTTGGTGTGATGTAATACCGATGGACACATGCCATATATTGTTAGGCAGACCATGGTTATTTGATAGACAAGTTATTCATGACTGGTATAAAAATATTTATTCATTTATCAAAGATGGAGGAAGATAACACTCCTTCCCTTGGCATACCAACCTGCTCCTTATCGTCGTGCATTGATTATTACTAATGAGTTTCTACATATTGTCCTTGATGGATTAGAATACGAGTTGGAATAGGTCAAACAACAACCCACTTGCCAAGCTCAAAGTAAAGCCATAGAAATCATTCAAAATGCAACCGATGATATGAGCTTTTACAACACCCATGAGACTGGATTACAAATTACTTATCAAGTTTGAGGACAAACTTCTTCAAAGGGTGGGAGTATGATAGTGATAGACGCATAGGGTTCATAAGTTCAAAGAATTTTAGTCGTTGCGGTTTAAAGGAGTGAGTGGTGAATCTGTATCCGAAACAAGCTTTAGATCTATCCGTTTATTTGATTGTTACGTTTGAATCGATATTCTACGGGCGTACTCCTATCAATATAATTTGTTTTTGATTTTTTTGTAACCATATTTAACTCATGAACTATTTAATATAAGCAGGAAAATGTCATAAAAACACAAATGAAATTTTTATGTATATGCACATAACTACGTAAGTCCCTAAAGTTTATTTTTGCATGATTTAATTCTCGTAAATTATAAAATATAAGGAGGTCTTTTGTAGAGTTTAGGGACTTAACAACTCAAAAAAGGACCTTTTTGTTGAGGTTTTAGTGTGGGAATTGAATCATCTAAAGTAAAGTCCATGGACTTGTATGCAACAGCAAAAGTTCATACGGTTTCCGTGACATTGCCCTAACAAATCAAAAGAAATGGACCCAAAAGTGTTTTCTTGATCAATCTGATCCAATTTGAGCAAACCCTGTTATGACCCATTATCAAGCCCACCCATCTTCTGCCACATAGATATAGAGAAAAAGTAGAATAACCTTAGACGTATGGAAGAAATTCTCAGTTGCCAAAAATTTTCCTTGAAGTTTGGGTATAAATGTTGACCCAATATAGCATTGATCATAGGCACACTCCTCTATTTTTTTAAATGAAAAAACAAACAAATAAGAGAGATAGCAAATATCACACAAAGAAAGAAAATGTTAAGGAATCATAATTTTATTTTAAAAAGTTCACCTTTGCCTTTCTGCAACAAAGTTAAGGAGGCAGATCTGCATTCAGAGAAGTTGCCACTTGCATGCAGAATAGGTAATTGTTTGCTTGCCTCTACTAAAGAACTAGGAGTGAGATTCTCTATTATTAGATTGTGTTTGTATCCTTTTGGGGAACATGGATCCACGGGTTCATTGCTACCAAACGTTTCTGTAGCAACATAAACTAAATA
This sequence comes from Flaveria trinervia, assembly GCA_025506515.1. Taxonomy (NCBI): domain Eukaryota; kingdom Viridiplantae; phylum Streptophyta; class Magnoliopsida; order Asterales; family Asteraceae; genus Flaveria; species Flaveria trinervia. The sequence goes on from CM046446.1 coordinate 1,068,791, forward strand.
AGTTATATCGAATGTGACAGCTTTGACCATTTACTTGCTCATGGGTCGATTTGGGTTGTGTTTCATCTCAAACAGGTCAAATAAAAATTAGCTAAAAGGGTTAAGGGAAAAAGGTCATATTGGCTGAAAGTTTACTTTTAATGCATAAAACCTTCTAAATATCTAAATCATTATTTCAAAGGTTGGGATTATTATTATTGCAATAACATTCTTTCTTTAATCATAAATAATGCATTAATCATTTATATGTGGGTAGGAATTTTCAACAGTGAACATTTATAACAGAACGTAACGAGAGGACGCTGAATAAAACCTAGAATTAAGCATGTCACATTCGGAAAGAAAGAACTGTTTCAGAGAACTCTTCAGATTAATATGTAATCTTTATATCCTCCTTTTGTGTTTTTAATATACGTTAGACATGGATGTAGACAACATTGAGCCAAAGAGCATAAGTACGTACCCACATTTGAAACTTTTGCCAAGTGTGACCCACGAACCAAGTCAAATGCAACATTCTGCAAAAAGGCAAGTTATAATCCACCAAACATTTTAAAGTATGTCCATGGTATATGAAGTGTCAAGTGTGACAACATTTTATTTGCTTATTGCATAGTGTTAGAAGTTAATCCTAATTGTGGTCATATGTGAAAGTTTAGGGGGGAAATCATCAAGAGTCTAAAGATAGGTTTGTTTTATTTAGTAAGTTTTAATTAGTCCTATTTAAGGTATTAGTATTTATGTTTTGACTGTGAATGGGTTGTCATTCCAGCTGTGTTTGAGTGGAGTTTTCATTAGTATCAAGGTTAGTATTAGTATAAATGAGGGTCATTGTCTTAGAGTTTAAGGTGTGGTTTTTATTCAATAAAAGAAAAGAGTCGTGGGTGTGTTTTCCCACAAAAATGCTGTTGTTGTTTGCTTCTCTTGATCCAGTTGTCTAACAATTAGTATCAGAGCTGCAATCAAGGGACTGTTACGATCCAGATTTGTGAAGAAAAGCCATCGAAGTGTTGTTAAAGGCCAGAAGAACCCGTGGCTGGTTTAAACAAGAAACTGATCTGTGATAGATCGATTGTGAAGGCTGTGACGATCTGAACGAAGGGCTGTGAAGGCTGTTATGACCTAATCAAGAACTGTGAAGGTACTGTTAGGACAACCTGTGTGACTCAGGTGGTGTGGTGCGATACCGTGTTGAAGAGGTCTATCAATTCGTGAAGGATTGATTAAAATCTGGGCTGATCTATTCACTAGTTGGGGAGAAGAAGTGACTTAAAACAGATTGTATTCTGTTTTTGCTGCTGGAGTTTTGGGAGAAGCAATCAAAACAGAACGAATTAAAGACGGGTCCGTGACAGATCGACCGAAGACAAGTTGTGTGACGCAACTGCAGTTGAAGAAACCTGTGTGAGACAGGTTACAGAAGTGTGATACCAGTATGGAGAAGATGTTTAATCTGTGAAGGATTGAACCAAGTTTGCTGTGAAAGCGGGTTCGAGAGGAACTAATCAGTGATTGCTCAACGTGGGAAAACGGGTGATTTTGTGAAGATACGAGAATCCGATCTGTGTGAAACAGACTATGTTCTGCTGCTGTATCTGTGTGAAACAAATTGGTTTTTGCTGATTTGCTGCTGAAGTTTGTGAATCAGAGGAGTTTTGCTACTGCTGCACGAAGTGTTTGTGCAGAAAAGAGTCTTTTTTGTGAAAAAAAAGGTGATCAGGTAGTTCAGAAAGAGATGACAGAACGTGCAGGAGCAGTTGTTGTACCCCACCGAGAACCAAGCAATGTGACTTTGCAATGTCCAAAATTGACCACAACAAACTACACTGCATGGTCAATTATGATGGAGACCATCTTAGGTGCACATGGTTTGCGAGAGGCAATAGAACCTGTGACAGGAAGTGTTATTGATGATAGAAGAAAGTACATGGCGAAGGCGTTGATATTTCAGTCACCACCGGAGGATGTGTTACTTCAAGTGTCAAAGCATAAGGATCCGAAGAATGTTTGGGATGCATTACGGGTCAGATATGTAGGAGCTAAGAGGGTTCAAAAGGCTCGCTTGCAAACACTTAGAAGTGAGTTGGAAGCAATGAAGATGACTGAAACAGAGACTATTGATGAATTTGCAGGTAAGATTAGCGGGCTACAATCAAAGTATAAAAGTCTTGGATCTTCACTTGATGATGAGATAGTGGTGAGAAAGTTCCTGAATTCTATGCCAAAGAAATATTTGCCAATCGTTGCTTCAATTGAGCAATACTCGGAGATTGAGAAAATGACATATGAGGAAGTGGTGGGTCGACTCAAAGCTTATGAGGAGCGGGTAAAATCCCAAGATGAAATTGAAGACAAGCAAAGTAAATTGATGTTCACCTGTAATGATGAACATCCTAACCAAGAAATGGTAGTGATTATCAACAAGGTTGTGGATGGGTTAATCGGATGGAAGAGGTCGTGGTAGAGGCCGAAGTTTAGGAAGGGAAGGGGTCGTGAGAATCGACCCGGTTCAAGAAATGTTCAACGGGAGACAATGGGAGACCAAGACAAGTCATGGGTTCAATGCTATCGATGTGAAGAGTTTGGACACTTTGCATACGAATGTCCAAAGTCAAAACCAAAGCATGAGGAGGCCAACTTAGTTTGTGAAGATGATGAGCCAACTCTACTTTAGAGAAGGAAGGCTACATTAGGATTAAGGGGGTGATTGTTAGAAGTTAATCCTAATTGTGGTCATATGTGAAAGTTTAGGGGGGGAAATCATCAAGAGTCTAAAGATAGGTTTGTTTTATTTAGTAAGTTTTAATTAGTCCTATTTAAGGTATTAGTATTTATGTTTTGGCTGTGAATGGGTTGTCATTCCAGTTGTGTTTGAGTGGAGTTTTCATTAGTATCAAGGTTAGTATTAGTATAAATGAGGGTCATTGTCTTAGAGTTTAAGGTGTGGTTTTTATTCAATAAAAGAAAAGAGTCGTGGGTGTGTTTCCCCACAAAAATGCTGATGTTGTTTGCTTCTCTTGATCCAGTTGTCTAACACATAGTTCTAGGTAAAAATGTCCTTGTATTATACATAACCTCGTCAGATGATTAAAAATATTCCATCAAAAAACTTCAATATGTAACATAAATTAGTAATTATGTCTAAAGGTAACATAATCAAGTGCCAATGACCATAAAAAATGAATTGAATACGCTGATCAAAAGGGCTAGTGATGAGGTGGTTCACACTTCACATTCATGAGAAGTAAAGTCACCTAATCTACGTATAGAGTCATGCCTTTTATTTTTGGGATTTTACCTGACCAAACTCAAGCAAGCTGTGGCTGTAAAGACTATAATTGACATTTCCAAACTTTATGGTTTGTGAAAATTCAGGGGGAATCGGCTCACTTGAGAAAAAGGTAACCTGAAAGTTTAAGATGCAATGATTCTCAGTGATAATTACATAAGTATCTCATGCATTTTCAATACATTTGAGGATGAAAAGCTAAATCACACAAAAACCAACAAATATTCTTTATGTTCTTCCGCAATAATCACATCATCTAAATGTATTTTTCATGAACAATAATCACAATCGAAATAAAGTATGATTACAATTATAGAAAGAATGAAGAATAAAAACCTGAGCAGAAGCACCACCAAGTTCAATTATCCCTGTTGTTTCTTCCGGATCACCTCCAAGAGTTCCAAGAGCATAATTAGCCACAACCCATGCATATACTCCCTCATCAGACCCTAAATGAAGAAAGAAAGAAAAAGACTTTCATTACATTGAGTTTTTAGAGTCTGGTCATACAGTTGAGCACTTGAGTGTAAAAATATTTTCATCACGTTGCTAGATCTCTTAAAATATAACACAAAGGAAAGACCCTTCTAGACCTGCAAATACTTTTCAAAAATCAGTTTATTAACCAAAAAAACAAAATGCAATTAAAAATGAACTCATAACAATAACAAACAACAGCATCATGCCTCCTTTGAGTCTGCAATAACAGAAAATCATAGTTCACTACATAAGACTTATTCTCCTTAATTAATTATTTATCCATGCTACCACATCCACAACTTATGGTTTCGTTTCAGAACCTTGCAAGAAACACCTCCCATAACAGGATTCTCATTAATAGTCTAAAATGCTTATCGAAAACCTCGTTTAAGCGTACTTAAACATCATATCAATGGGACACTCATAACCACCACATCTACATGACCAAAATGATTCTATCCCAAAGTTTAACCTTAAACCACATCGTTTCTTGAGCTTATCATGTTAGGGATTCGGATATTGCAAACAAACACACAAAATCAACTGCAGAAAAACTGAAAAAGTAAAAGAACAAGAAACCCACTGATTACGTGGTCAGTCAGTATGACCTAAGTTCATGGGTTGCAACCAAGAATTTATTATTGCTAGGCTCTCAACTCTCCGGATGAAAAGTTACAATAGACCTACCATCTATCATAATAACAAGATTAGGCTAATAAAAAGAGAATATGATGTTGCCTATACTGGATTCACAGGGTTTGAACTAGAGCCGGCTTCCCTAACTTTAGAGCCTACACATCTCAACATATCATAATCCACTGTGCCATGACTAAAAGCCTGTTTTCTAGTTCCTTAGCTTTTTCACCTAAGAGTGTCTCAACGGGTAACATACATTCCCTTGTTTAACCTAGAAATTATTAATAACTCGCCTCGCGGAACAAAAGAATCAGCAAAGTTAATACTATAGTCACATTGACTTCATAAACAGAACAATAATCAGCCAAATATACCTAAAATAAATCAACAAAACCTCACACTAACAGTCTCAGACCCCAAATTCCATCTCTATAAACAAGCTGAAAACAAACACATTCAGAAACTACAAACAACAATCACAAATCCATCATACAGTTTTCCACACACCTGAAATGACCGAAGCCCAATCATCGCGAAAAGCGAAGCCAGAAGTCCTCAAAACCTCCCTGCAAGCCTCTAGAATCCTCTCTTGTACACTCAAACCTAACATCCTTAACCCAGCAGTAGCCATTAACCTGACCTCTGTTTCCCCCCAATTCTCCTTCGGTATCCTCTTCCTTGCAAACTCCAAAAGCTCCAACACAGATTCACCAGCCCCAATCGAATCCTCCGCAAATGCCGATAACCCTGGGCTAACTCTCATCGAATTCAACCCATTCATACCACCAAAATCAAAAACAGGACCTCCATTAACAATCGTATACTCAAACACATGAATCCGACTCCCTGTGCTCCCTCCATCTATCACAATCCGATACCGTTTCTCCACCGGATTACACGAATTGAGATACAAACAACACGACGATACAAAAACCAACGCCACGAATCCGATCACAACAACATTCAATTTCGAGATATGAGATTGCTGCTTCTGATTCCTGGAGAACAGATTCGCCGATCGAATCGATTGAATCGACTGATTCTGACGAAACTTTAGCTTCATCGAGTTATCCATCTCCTTCTCCTTCGATTCACCACTACCAAATCGATCGACTGCTTCCGCTTCCGATGCTGCCACACGAGCATTCAATCTTCGCATTCAAATGAACCGTTTCTGATATCTGATATCTGATTACCGAACCATACGATGACGAACAGATGATGAATTGTGCAACGAGGAGTTTTGTGACGACAGTAGCGTGTGTTCTTCCGGTTGATTTGGAGATGAGAGAGAGGTGATCGGCGACGGAAAATTGCCGTCTCTCTCGATCTCCTGGTCTGATCGGAGGGAAAACCGACGGTGATTTCAAGCAATTTTTGGTTGATCGAAAGGGGGATTCGTTCGATTGTAGATGAATTTGAAGGTTTCGATATGTGTGGTGTGGTCGTGTATTGTGACCGTTTTCGTCGCTAGGCCTTTCTTCTGTTTTCTTGTTGGGATTATAGTTTTACTTTTGTCCCCAATATCGTCGCCGATTATCAGATTCTTTTTGTTACAGAGTTTAATCGTCGGACACCCTGATAGTATGTGTTACATGAATAAAATGCTATGGTTTAGATATAGCAAAATGCATTTGTGATCTAATAAATTATTATTAGTGTAAGAAACGTGACGATACGATAAGTATAAATCTTATGATAAAAATGAATAAATACGGAGATATATGATCGCTATGATAAAAAACTCCTTTGATGGTAAACCATTTACTAACACGGAGGATCTAGTTTGTGATAAACAACTACGAATCCATGATCTCCGTAATGTAGCAAATTGGTCCTCGACCATGAGTGGTGTGTGCCAAGGCGATAAACAGTACAACAAACACAAACTATTTGTTATGTGACTTCACTTTCATTTCTTTCTAATTTTTGTTATTATTATTATTATTATTATTTGTTATTAAGATTCGGACGGTAAACATATTAAAAGAGTAATTGTTGTTACTACATTCAAGATGATTTTGTCAACAATTGGATACAATTTTATTCAAAACCGATTTCGTTCAAAACGTGATTTTCATTTATCATTTTGGGTATTTAGTGTTCGTCGTAATTTATTTACAATTGAAAATTAATGGCATTCCAAACTAAGACGGTTCAAAATTTAGTTCTTTTTACAATCTTGAATGTGAAATGTATTTATAAAATTCTAAATTTTAACTTGCTTATGTTCATCTACGTTTCCTTATAATTTTTATTCAACATCGATGCGTTACAGAGCACATGTTTGGTGATCTTTTAATAGTTGTAATAAGGCCACCTCTTAATGATTCATAATTTTATAATGGTTATAATAAATGTTTTTAGAATTGGATCGGGCGACGAACCGATCACATTACTAGTCGGACTGAATTTAAGAATCAAATGTCGTTATGATTATATATGTATATATTATATATATAGTTATATATATATATATATATAATCCAATATAAATAGTTTATATGTGTAGTTTATAGTTATATATAAAAACTCAACAATAATCTCATATCAAACACTCTAATTCATAGTTAGAACCACCGGTTAAACTTATTAAAATCTAAAAAAATAAAAAAAATCAAAATCCGATCCATCCCGGTTCCCGGTCCGACCACCAAACCGGTTCGAAACAATCAGTTCCTTGAAAACAAAACAATTTAGGATGGATCGGATCAGTCCAACCTCCGAATCCTGTTCCTTGAAATTCGGGTGGTGCGATGGGTATAAATTTTATGATAAAAATAAACAAAAATGGAGATACATGATTTTGCTTTGGCTCATAGCTCCTGTGATCAGGAACTTCTTTGATGGCGAACCATTTACTAACACGGAGAATCTAGCTGGTGATAAACAATTACGAATCCATTATCTCCGTAATGTAGCAAATTGGTCAATAAATAGTACAACAAACACAAGTTATTTGTCATGTGACTTCACTTTCATTTTTGTGTTTGTTATTATTCTTATTGTTGTTATTTGTAAGATTTGGACGATAAACATGTAAAAAAAGTAACATTTGTTACAGCATTGAAGATAATTTTATCAACAATTGGATACAAATTTATTCGAAACAAATGTCTTTCAAAATTTGATTTTCATTTATCATTTTAGGTATTTAGGGGGTGTTTGTTTTTTGAAAAAAACCTTTTTCCCATCTCTTCATTTGCGCGCTCGCAGATGCGGAAAGAGGTTTTACTTCGCAGACTGTTTATTTTTTGGAAGACGTTTCATTAAAAAATGTCTGATGACCTTCCCCCGTCTTCATTCCTCGCCCATCTTCTACCCACCTCCCCCACTCCTCTTCACAACCATCTCACCACCGTCGCCACTCCGTTGCCACCGTCGCCACCGCGCCACCTCCCCTTCGCCCCTCCCCTTCGGCCCCCTCCCCTTCGCCCCTCCCCTTCGGCCCCCTCCCCTTCGCCCCCTCCCTTTCGTTCTCGATTCTCTGTAATGCTGCTGTTGGTGCTTTCGCTGGTGCGTCTTCTGCGTTTTCTCTTTTTGGTTTTTTGAGTTGACGTTTAATGAATCGAAGGTTAGGGCTGCGGGTTGTTTTTTGGGTTTAGTGTTTGATCTAAGGTTATGGTCTTGATTGTTGATTGATTTTGTGATTGTGCTGTGATGTGCAGGGGTTTCAGGTTCATGGTCTTCACCAGCTTAACGGTGGAACCGTGAGAGGTATGATGGTTCTGTTTGGAGATCTTAAAGTGGTTTTAGATTGTGGTAATTTTTTAAACTCAATGTTTATGAATACTATCGTTTGAAAACTGTTAAAAATTAGGTATTTACAGAGAATGAAATTGCTGAGCAGATAATGAAGAATGTCGAATAAACGATTTATAAATGTAATCGTATGGTTTTATTAATATTATTGTAGTGTTGCATGACTTTTATTTATATATTAATGTATTAGTTGTTTTTAAAGTTTAAAAAATAAATTTAGTTTAATTATAGAATATTTCAGCATTCTGCAGATGTTAAACAAAACAAACAGTCTTTTTCTTGCAGACTGTACGCATTTGGTCCACCTCTTCTGTTGCAGATATCTGTAGATGTGGTCCGCAGACTGCAGGCGTTTTCTTGCAGAAAAAACAAACAGCACCTTAGTGTCCGTCATAATTTATTTACGATTGAAAATTAAATCATTCCAAACTGAGACGGTTCAAAATTTAGTTTTCTTTATAATCATGAATGTAAAATGTATTTAAAAGATTCTAAATTTTAATATGCTTATGTTCATCTATGTTTCCTTATCATTTTTATTCAACATTGATATGTTACGGAGCACGTGTTTGGTGATATTTTAATGGTAATTGTAAGGTCACCTTTTAATTATTCACAACTTTTTAATGGTTAAATGTAACATAAAGATTGAATGGTTAATGTCGCAATTAAAATGTTACCTTTTAATCATTCAGATTTAAGGTTATTTATTAATCATTAAAAGACTATGAATCATTAAAAGACTATGAACCATTAAAAGATAGTATTTTAATAACCACTAAAAAACTAACAAATAACCTTTAATTCCTCGTCAATTTAGGGGATGTTTGATAGTATTTGAATCAATCCCTTAATGGTTCAGATGTCTAAATAGTTAAGCACTTAATGGTTTAGACTGTTTGTTTCGTGAGCAAATCTCTGAATGGTTCAGACATCTGCCTCTGAATGGTTAAACATTATACTAATGCTGAATGATTAAGACGTCTAATGCCGAATGGTCAAGACATCTTATCGGAATTGATCAAATATGTACTTTGAATAGTTAAACAATATATTATCTCTTGATAATTCAAACATTTTAATGGTTTAACGTTTATGATTCAGACATCTTATTGGTTTAACATTTAATTATTCAGAATTTATCAAACAGTCAATTTGATTATTATCGTAAACCCGTCTTGCCACGGTTTAAGTTGGCACATTCGGATCCGGGCCATACCGCACAATAAAATATCCGGCCCGATTCCACCCAAGTCGGGTCAATCGTCGAATCCCCACGGTCAAAGCGAAGGACTCGAACCAAACGACCACAGGACGACGGTCGACGATCACCGATACGAACCCAACATACACCACCAGCCACCGTATTCCGCCGCTCATCTCACCGGATTCAAACTCATCGGTATACACATCATCCTACTTACAATTATCACTCTCCTCTTACTTTAGGTCAGTTTTATGATGATAAACTCGTTATTAATTAGGGCAAAATCGAACTTCCGTTAACTTCTGCAAATTCATTGATCTCCGAATCCTTTCGATGCATTTCGGTTATTTGATTTTATGTATAATGAATGTTAGCGGATAAACTGCTGAAGAAGACGGTGTTCGTTGGTGATGAATTGATGATCTGTTGATATGAGTAGACCGTCGTTCAGGCCTCGTCCGTTAGACATACATAAGAAGCTACCGATTTTGAAATCTATCAAGGATTTTGAAGATGATGATACTCCTACTTCTACTAGAACTCAGATGCTTCGGCTTGTTGCTGAAGCTGATAACGATACACAGGTTCCACTTGCTTTTTGATATTGCATTGATCGTTTTGTTGTTGATCGTGTTGTTGGATATTCGTTTCCGATTATGTTGGATTTGGTGTTTAGGTACAGCATGTTGCTAGTAAGAAAACTGCTTCTGAGATACCTACACCGGAATATCTTGTTGTGGATACGTATGAGAGAGATTACTCTCCTACTTTCAATCAACCGACGTCTTATTTACGTGCCAGGGGAGGTATGTAAACAACTGTGATTAGTTGATTGATAATACGTGTTGTTGATGTTATAATAATTGCAGCGAGGGCTGAGATTGGAGAGTTTGTTGAGTATGATCTTGACAACGAGGATGAAGACTGGCTTGAACAGTTCAACAAGGAAGTGAAGATTCTTCCGGCTGAAAAGTAAGTTATGTAAGAGTTTGAGTTTTAAATCAAGCAGGCATGTAAACAATTTGGATGAACATGAATTGGGCCTTGGTCGTGTGGCTTTAACCAAACAAACGAACACAAAACTTAATCGAATGGATATTCTTGTTCGTTCTTTAAGAAAATGAATGTGATCGTTTATGTTTTAAATTAGTATTAGTAATAGTAATAAACAGATAAATTGAATATGTAAACAAACATAAACGAATTGATTTAAACACATTTAAATTGATTAAATGAATGGATGGGACATGCGTTCATGTTGTTTAATTGATTAAATGAATGGGATTATTTGTTCATGTTCATTTGTTTTTCGAACTAAATGCACTTCCGCTGAACATTCATTCTAAAGATCAAGTGTTCTAAAGTCACACGTAGCCCTTTTTTCATTCTAATTGGCAGGTTTGAGACTATTTTGTTTAAATTGGAGATATTAGATCACAAGGCCAGAGAAAAAGCTGGTGTTATAACTCCTACGTTTGGGGCACCTATACCTGTACTTTTGACATTTGATGCTGCTGTTGAGGTAAAGATCATTTTTATTTGCAAGAGAACACAACCCACACCCATTTTTATGCGTTATGGCTTTCATATCTGAAATTACTTGCTTTTATTATAGATTAAAGCATTATGCTCCTGCTGACAGTTCAGACACTTTTCTATGCAACTCCTTCAATTGTTATTTTGTTTAATTATTGTGGGTACGCTGATCAGTGATTACATTCTTATTTTGTCTATATGATAGGCCCTTCAAGCGCTATCCATCAAATATGGAGTTTTTCAGTCCATCTACAATTATTGGAAAGAGAAGGTGTTGATTTTGAAAATTGTTATATTTTGTTATTGTGATGAAAATATAGCGGTCAGGAAACTGTTATTCTTGAGATGAAGATAAACTTGGATTTCCCATTTTCAGTTATTTTAATGCAGTTAATAATGCATGTTTTTGACCTTTTCTGTTTTCTTCCTGTCAGCGGGAAAGATGGCAAAAACCTATTTTGCGGCGTTTGCAGGTTAGCATTTGCTCATGATTAATGATATTAAATCAATAGAATTGGATAATCATCTGTAACAAATAAGCTGTAGAAGATTGTATTTAGATGTACTTCAGTACTTGTGCTGTTTTAGTTGCAATAACAACAACCAAAGTTTCTAGTGTTTGGGACATTCTGATCTTTTTAGGAGTTGAAGATAAAAATAGAACAACCAAATAGGACTTTTTTATCATAAAGAAGTTATTTTGTAATTTGGGATTAATAGTCTCTCAAATTAAGTTGAAAAAGGGGTAAATAGGTTATTTACTTATCTTTAGTTACTTTTAGATAATCATGTTTAATCTCTGCTTATACATTTTTAATGTTCTAATTTTCATTTTAATTTTTTGATTATAGCCTCCTCCACCAGTCAATGATACCAATCCATACAATGTATTTAGACCAAGGGAGAAAGCTCATAGACTTCACACAAGAAGAGTAAGTTCGTGATCCCTTTTGTTTGTATCTTTACCTTAGTTACTGCAACACCCTTTTTAAGTCCGGCTTTTTATTTTTATTTTCAGATGCAAAGAAGGGAAAACAACGTACAGTCATTCGAAAAGCTTCGTCAAGTAAGCATTGCAATCGATTTGTATATGCATATATGCTTCATTGTCTCTGTTTATATTCTGTACTTTTAATCTACTATTTTCAGGTCAGACGCAACCTTGAGCAAGCAAAAAGCTTGCTTGAGGCTTTAATTAAGGTATCACTTTTATCTCTTATTCAACTTCTGTTTTTTATTTTTATTATTGATAGTTTTTCAGTGGAGGTTGCAATTTCAAAACGTTTATATACAACTGGGTCAATTGGGTTATGTATTATCTATAATGGGTCAAAGGGCTAATCTAGAATATTTTACAAAAAAGGAAATAAGTAAATGAGTTAAATAGGTCAAGCTGGTCAAACCTGTTTATCACAATTTTATTAAGCTAGATGGTTATGTTGTAGACTTGTAGACTAGTAAATAGATGTGTAATCATATTTAGCACGTTAATTATTTTTTAAATTTGAAAAAAAGAACAAAAGTTTAAACTTTTGGCTTGTTATCCAACCCACGTATTAAAATGGTATTACTGATACAGAGAGAGGAGAAAAAGAGAGAGGTAATTGACAGTGAAGTCACACTTCAAAGGATCCAAATGAAATACAAGGTAACATATAGTAGTTCACTTTCATTATTTTTTTTTCAACTTTTTTTTTACTTTGGAGTGTAATTATATAGGTAATACATTTATTTTTAATATCTTATATTGGATTTTCAGAACGAAACGGAGCTTCTAGAAGACAGTTTAGCTCTACCTGGGTTGCCATCTTTTCTGTCGAGCTGGCTTCCAGCGAGGATGAATTTATTATGGAATCAGAAGATATCCAGCACAACCGTCCAGCTGTACAGAATCATGCTTTGATGGACTCGAGAGTCGTAATGAAACGAGAGTTTAGACGCCCACCTGCCCTGTCTTCCTGGCTCCATAAACTGGTAAATGTTTTTATAACCGCTTTTATTCCACATTCTGCTATGGGTGGGATATACCGGATATGTTGTTGTTTAATTCCACATTCTCATAGAGGTGGCAATTGGAAACTGTTAACTTATAAACAGGCTGATCCAGGCCGTGTTTGAACTCAAATGGGCCAAAATCATTTTTGGCAATTGCGGCCTGTTGACTTATGAACGGGTCGATTCTAGCCGTGCATGATTTCAAACAGGTCAAATCAGTTTTGGCAATTGCAATTTGTTGGTTACTTAAACGTTTTGTTATTTTTGCAGGATCCACTTGAGCCGGTATTACTCTTCACAAAACCTCTAGATCCTGCAAAGCTGGCAGCTGCAGGTATTGTACCACCAACAGCTAATTCTGAACAACAAAATTCAACATCATCACGTTCATGTGGTTTTCGCGGTAGGATTGGTAGAGGTGGGAGAATAATATTTGACAGGTGGAATCCGTTTATGCACACACCAATTGACTCTAGTGATCCATTATATATACCTCCTAAACCACAACCTCCGCCACATAACCGGTCTCTTATCCCTACAGCCACACCATACAACCACCGTTACCACCACTAGCCAGCTACTACATAGCAACGAGCCCGACTATAAAATACCGACGATGGTTTTCCAACTCAGTTGATTGTTTGTGGCATTCTTCTGACGGTTAAAATGAAGCATGTATATAAACTTCTTGTTTCTAATATCAGCAAAATATGTAAGGCCCAACGTCTAGCAGCAAACTAATTTTTAGAGTTGTATTTTTGATAATCGCTGGAGTTGTATTGCAGCATTTGATCATATTTTTGGTCATGCAAAGTGGTGTGATTCTAAACATCGCTAAAGACTTTGATATTGATAATTCATGCTATGTCATGAGCATTATCTTATGTTAAAAACTTGTATTTTGTTATTGTTTAGTGGAAAAGGTAACTTGTTCGTCAAATTGTTGGTAGCCAAAACGAAAAATAGAAAGCCTCAAGATGAGATGCCTGGGGTCAACATCCCCTCGTCCCTTTCCCCTGTCTCCTTTGTTTTCTTTCAAACTTGAGATGAAGAACCGAAGAAGATTTTAGTTCTTCATGTTAACGCTCTTCGGTTGAAGCAAACCACTAACTATGCTATGGTGAGAACCCACAAGCAAGTGATGGAGATGGTTGTAGCCGCGATGAAGGAGAGGGCCGATGGTCTCATGGTGGATGGAGGTGGTGGTGGTCTCATGAATCCATGATTGCAACCCAATGAGAGCGAAGAAGAGCGAGGTATCCTAAAATACCTTCTCATATACTTATATATAATATAGATAATTTAAACTTTCAAATAATAAATTTTTTATTCCTTTAATTGCTCATTAGTTTTCATAATTTTTAGATCAAATTAGGTTCTTTATTTAACCAGCTTGATCATACATTGGAAAGAAATCCATCATTTATTCTAAACCTATCTAGATTAATTATTTAAACATAAACCTACCAAACTATTTAAATATTCTCATTTTAAAAACAAAACTCATCTCATTTATGCTACTCTGAATTTTTTTATGAGGGCAAATACATCGCGGTTCAACTCGCCATCATGTATGTTCTTCATATGTTGTACTTTTATATTTTATTATTATACTTAAAAGACGTATTTTTAAAAGTAAAATTAACATATCCTATTTATGGATAATATCAAATGTCGTATTTGTAAAAGCATCCATCTTTCCATCAATATTGAAATATTCCACTTATGATAATACTAAAAACAAAATTTAAGTTAAATTGAAACTAAAAAATCAATATTTATGGATAATATTGCCATCGGTGGAAAATTTGAAATTAATTTGTTTAATGGGCTATACAAACTTGAAAAATAGCGATATATTATGAGTACGTATTGCTGATAGAGCGAGATAAAGATATAATATGTATATGTATCAAATGATCAGCGATATGTGGCTAAGTGTACTTTTCTGATTGGTGGAAATAAATGATAAACCAAAAAGTCAATGGTTATTTTTATAAAAAATACTTTTTAATTGATTATTATAGTAATCTTCCCTCTAGATTACACGCGGATCCTATGACCTGTTGTTATTACCCAAATTTAATTTTTATGAAACCCAAATTTAAATCACCCATCTATTTCTTCTTTTGAAATCCCAACTCGAAGATCAATCCGCCTCACACTCATCACGTGTCGTCTATTGATGTTTGATTTTGTAAATTTTCAATTTTATTAATTTTAGTCTGTAATTTGACAATATTTGATCTGGCTCTCAAAATAGTTGTATGATTCAAGGTAAGCATTTGATATTTTGTTTTGATTGGGATGTCTTTAAGATTTTATTTCTTGCAGGTTTGATATGTAATATTGTTTGCACATTCTTTTGTGACGAATTTGAAATTTACTTCAATTACGTTTGAAGCAATGTTCGTCATTGATATTTCTTTTAACATCTTTGATTATGTAATTGTACTTGAACTTTGATGAGCCACGATGGTAGTTTTGGTTTTTAAGATTGTTGGGTTAAAATTATTTTGAAGGATGTGTGTTGAAAATAGTTGATGTTCATCAATGTATTTTAAGTTTTGATAGACATTATGTAAGATTGTTGATCATCAAAATTGTTGATTTAAGATTGTTGGGTTGAAACTGATTTTAAGTTTTGAAGATAAACATTTTGCCTATAAGACCAAGAATATTAACTTACCTCATCTAATTGAATTACGGTTTGATTTGTTTTTCTTAATCAATTCTATGTAATACATAGATTTATATCCTAGTTCAGATGTAAAATAATTCAATTTAAATTCGTGGCACAATTTCTACCCAATCTAATTAGGTCCAGAAAAACTTTTGTCGAAACCTCAAATTACTACTTTGAACAATAAATTTATTGAAAATCACTTTCTTTAACCTAGACAACATGTTACAAAGTCATGCGGCAACTCAATACCCTTCTAACTATCAAGTTTATATAAATCACGACTCGAGCTAGACACCAAAATTCAAAAGGACATGAAAAGAAATAAATGAAAACAAGATTTGATCTTGAAACATTTGCTAAGCATTATTCACATGTTTTCGCTACACCACAGACTTGAAGGTTGAAATTAACTTATCTCCATTATATGAACCATTTTCATTTTTAGCAATAAGAAGTTAAAAATAAGAGATAAACTAGTATTAACTCCCCACGTTGCGGGGAACGTAACACCATGCTAAGTATCACCAAAGAAACACCATTGTTAGTGATCACCAACCAAAACGTAGAACCAAGGACACGAAACGTAAAACGTATAAAACAATAACTAAGTTGATCTTGGACCATCGTGTTGCGACGATACCGTTAAACGAGAAGAAAAATAAGCGTAAAAACGTTGAACTGCACACGCGCACGACAAGGTGTTAACTCGCAATGTATACTGGAACGTAAAACGAAAAATTTTAAATATAAAAAGTATAGGGATAAAAGTTAAAAGTAAAAAATATTTAGGTTAAATTATAAAAGATGTAAAAATATTGAGTTAAAATAAATATATTAAAGATTAAAAAAATAAGTCAAAAGTTGAGTACAACCATTAAAGCATATTATGCAACTCATAAAACATAAGAAAATTAGTAATTAGTATATATATAATTAGTTACCAAACACAACTTATTACATACTATAAAGATATAAACATATATGTTTTCCTTTATCTAGACACAATTATTTATCTTCATTTTATAAAACATAATAAACATAAAATATTGTTTAACTACTAATAATCTTTAGATCAGATGATTAATATAAAGTACACATAACATGTAAATATTGGAAGATCATAGGTTTAAGTTTTAGAGTTAAGCCAAATGATTTTTTCAGTAATGAGTTTCATTCTGATTGGGTTAGGGGTGTTGTCCCGGTTAGAAACGAATATATGAGCTTGATTAAAATAACACTTATTATTCGTAGCAGGATAGCACATCTGCCGTTCAAAAAAATCTATTTAACTAAGTAATCCTAAACCTAATTTAAACACATATAATAAAACATCATACTTTAGTTTCAAAAACGTTTTTCTTCTTCCAGGTAGTTTAGAACTACGAATATGGATAGGATTTAAGCCGTAACATAAAAGTTAAAGAATAAAATATGAAAATATATAAGAAGAAAATATGAAAATAAAAAGTTTTAAGATTTAACTACGTAATAAGATTTGAAGAAAAAGTCAACTAAAATTTTGATAATGAAACGATTATTTTAAACCACTAGTTTTTTGAGATTCTTGAAATGAACCCGTAAAAACAGTTGTATAAATTCCTAGCCACGAAAAACAAATCGGTGCATATAATAATGGAATATATGAAGTACAAAAAAAGATTTCTTTTTCGAAATCTTTTACCCTTGATGAAAGATTCTACAAACAACTAAGTAATAAATTTATTGATTCTTTGGTTATATGTTGCAGTCTCAGTTTTTAAAAACCAGACCGGATCAGAAACCGAATATACAACATGGTTCCGTATACTTGGGCCGCTCTTCAAATAATCGGAGGTTTTGTGGTTGAGCTAGTCTTACCTTAATGCATATATATTTTTAGAAAAATAAGGAAAATATTACGTGTTTAAAATAGTTTATATTAATATGTATTTGTGTTTTAATATTCACTGAATAACATAGTATGTTATATGGTGGTCCGTCCGATCCGACTGGTTCAACCATTGATCCGATAAGTCATCGGTTTGCTGCCCGGTCCGATCTTCAAAACATTGAATTGTTGCGTACGTATTTTATTTTACATCACAACATTTTAATTTTAATTTGAATATGTAGAAGTTATTTTATAAATATATATCTCTATAATATTTTGTTAAATTATGTAATACTTTATCAAATTATCTTTCATTATACACTGTTGTCACGTATCGTTGGTATGCTTTGTTGTTTGACATTTAGTTTTTCTTGAAATTGGTTTTGTTGACGAGTGATCTTGACTATGCATAACAAGGTTAATTAATTCATTGTTAATAAACCTCCTTGTCCAGTAGTTAGACGGTTGAGACGTGATGAACTGTGACGTGTTCTATTGTCTTCTATTCGATCTTGTTTCTCGTCTTTTACTATGAGCTACAGACGGACAACACACAATATCATAATATCTACTCTAAAAACTCGCACAACAAAAATATTGTTTAATCTTTTATCCATCAATCTATAACATTAATCGTACTTTAAAACCACAGATTTCCTATCATTTATTCGTTTTCATATGCTCTTAACTCAATCTTCTAACACGATGGGATATATTATTATAATAATACAAACATCATAAGTTAAATCTCTACCTATCTAATCACATATCTTATCTTAATTATCATCAATAAGTTCATAAGGATAACAAAGATTATCCCATGATAAAACATTAAAACAAAATCAACCCAAAACATTATTATATTATATAAAATTATCAACTCTACATTCAACACCACTAGTTTTCTACACACAAAAAATTAAATAAATTCATAGCCACTAAAAAACCCAAAAGAACACATATTAAAATGGCAAATGGGACCCACCCACAATAACCCAAAGAAGACCACAAAAACTTGTGGCTGAAAAACAGTCGAATTATCTTCCCCATTGCATTCACCACATGTCACTCAAATTCCCCAAAGTGGAGAAAACAGTTGCCAACTGTCAATCGTCTACAAAACGACGACAATTCAATCAAAAATTTCATCCTTCAACCCTCAATCGATAGTCTTTACAAGTGTTTACAGTAATCAGTGATGTCGGAAGCAAGAGACCACACGAACAAGCTTTTGGGGAAGACGATACAGGCTGCTGATGATCAACAACGGAAGTATTTCAAGGGTGTTCAGGTAATCTTTAGCGATTTCGAGTAAAACTCTTTTTGATTTGTTCGTTTTGAGATGTGGGTTTGGTTGATTTGTGTGTTGTGATGATATAGAGCTCTAGGTGTTTGATGAAATGTCTGAGAGAGAAGTATGATTGTAATTTGAGTTTAATTGGTTTCTGGTGGTTAAACTTTATGGTGGGTAAAAAGATTTTGTAATAAAGATTGGATTTGCGTTAGTTAATTACAACATTAGAACAGTTTAACTTTTTGATTTATTCGGTTTTGAAATCCAGTGTTCAAGATTTTGTTTCTTGAAAAGGTTTTTGGTTGAGCTATGTTGGGAAGTTATATGATCATTTGGTTATTCATTTGTTTCCTTTGATGTGAATTGTGAGATTAGTTGATGTTAACCACTAAATATGTTCTTCGAATGGCATTAGATTAGTTTACATTTGATTTGGGTTAATCAACGTTTATGATCTTAATGTTTTTGTATCCTTTACCCTGTTTTTACCTTTGAAAAGTGCAAAAGTAGCTTTCTTGCATTAGTCAACTGCTTAATCATTAATTATTAGCATTACCTTTAAGCTTAGAGGATCAAGAAACCATAAACAATTGAGCTTGTCAGTAAGGATCAAAACAATGGGTCGGATTGGATTGACCTAAAACACTTTTTGAGTTTTCGTCCAACTTTTATTTAAAATTTTGTATAAATGTGTCAATTGTCATAATATCAAATAATATATATCATTACAATATTAAACTGTGTTTTTTGATAATGCCATAGGGAGCTTTGTGTGTATTAAAAATACACTTAAGGCGACCTTATAGTTTATACCTCTTTCATAATTTTCTTTTTGGGGAGTTTTATTTTATTTCACCCATTTGTGTCTATGCATGTGAGATGTAACATAACCTGAATCAACTCATTCATGAGTAAATTAGTTATTACGACCTTTAATTCAGAATTCTTTCATGTTTTAGGCTTTTCGATACGAAGGTGATGAAACCGACTATGGCAAGAACGCGTTGGCCAATTTGAGAGCAAATCCTGCAGCCATGTCAAGATCAATGAAGTTTCACGAGACCTCATAGTTATGAACAATGAACAAGACTCAATAATGTGGTGTTCTTTGACATGCTAATCAATCAAGATGGCTTTTTTTGACGAATTTCGGTTCTTAATTTCACTAGTTTTGTTGTAGATAACTTTGTAAAATAAACCATTTGAACAAAAGGGGAGGAAGAGGGAGAGAATTCAAGAAAGAAAGATAGGTTCTTGAATGTGTCAAGATTAAGTGCTAATGGTGATGAGTAAGTGTAATGTGTATCAATAATTGTTCATAAATATTTAATTACTAATTTTACTAATTTTATATGGCTTGAGCTTGTGTTTTGATGCCTAAGTTGCATTTTAATGAAATTGTTTTTAAGAACTCACCTTATTAAGGTGATTTAGTTAATTGATTAGCATTAATTAGACCTTCTTAGTTACTTAGCCTTTGTAATTGAAGAGAAACTCTTATGTTAGGCGATTGCGTTTTGGAAAATCTTTTACCGATGAAAAAAAACTTGATTTCGACTGGTTTTCACTCTCGCTGGTTAAACGGGTAAAATTTGACAACTTGAAAAAGAAATAAAGAATATTTAAATATACAAATATATATTGAGGGCCAACCCTAATCCACTTGACCCATTAAGTATGTAATAAAAACTACTAATTTAAACATAGTATCTAACCCAAATCCACTATTAATGTTTTTAGTTATGAAAGTGACTTCTTTCTCATAAATTGTGAAAAATTAAATAGAAATTTTAAATAAGGTTTTAACTTTTAGTCACCAGCTTTTTCAGCGATGAGTCATGAGCTTTCAATAATTAAGAAGCCCATTTTCGAGTATCTATATAATCGAGCCCATATTCTAGATGTTTGTTGGGCTTGGCCTTATTGCATTATAATTTTACTTTGTATTTAAATTGTCGTTAATAAAGACATTTTAAGTATCTAATTCTAATCTGAAATCCGGTTATATTTATACAATTACAAGGCATTCTCTAAACCTCTGTCAGATTTTTAATGAAAAGTATGTTTGGGTTTACTTTGACTTACCGCAAAAACTACAAATAACTAAGAACTTTTTTTTTCAAAATTTAATATTTGTGGTTTTATCCTTTTAAATACCTGGTGGTCTGTTCATACATTATTCTAGCTCTAATTCTATAAGATTGTTGTAACCTTTGAAATAATATACATGTAATAACTATATTTAACACTATATCTATAAATCCTACATAGTTTTTGAACAAAAGTTAGTTGGGCGAGTACAAAAGGTTATTATATAAAACTATATAAGTTTTATTATTTTGTTTTATAACTTTATTTTGTCACCTTTCATATGTTATACAATAAATAAAAAAAGAATCTTAAATTAAATGTATGTACCAACTAGCCTAAACCTAGCAGGACAAGTGCTAAATGCCACAACTGCAAAAGAATATCATTTCCTTATTTTTTTAATACTTATAATATATGGTTGGAAAATGAGATATTGGGTCAAAGATTCTTCTTATTTATGGGATTGAAGCATTCCACTATTCCCAAGTGACCTTTACTTGTAGCATAACTGATTTTGTTGACCATTTCTCACAAATGTCAAGGCATATACAAAAAATAATTTTATTAAATAATAAATATTAATTTTTTTAATTCACATGTATAAAAATAACTTTTTTAATTTAGTGTTGTTTTGAGAAAATTTAGGTCAAGGTATATTAAATCTTAAGCTAATATTAAATTAAACTCAAGGCAATAACAACGCAGGCAAAGCTAACTCAACTATTAATACTCGAGTGATTTGATAATTTGACCTTTTTCTATTTCTGTTTTTTAATAATTCTGTTTATGCGACTTTAAATCATAAGTTGAAATAGCAATGTCGAACTATATAAAATGTAACATAGTATCAAACTACAATAACAGAAAATGAGAAATCAAAATTTTGAAAATTTATATTGATGGGTTTTTATACAGGATTTATAGAAGGCATATCAAATCATACAAGTATTTATAGTTTAATCCCTTTTAAATACCGTTATTTATTTTTCTTATTTATCTTTTTCATCTAATAAGTATTTCTTGTATTTTCTGTGCTTCTCATGTAACTAATAAATAAAAACTTTTCCTGTTTATTTTCAAGTTTATAAATCTTTATTACTAATTATTTTAACATTTTATTATTCATAAAATACAAGTTTCTAGCTCATTAAATAATAAGTATGAAACCATTAGAAAACAAAACGATAAAATTATGTATGGGTTTGAAAATATATACAAGTTAACAAACAAACAACGTTATGTTTTTATTGTTATAGAGAATTAAGTTTGAGCTTGACTTGAAAGTTTATACAAAATGCTATTTTTAGTGAAATTAGCTTTGAGATGATAATTATAACAAAGTTTTACACTTATTTTAATTTTAATTGCGTTTTCAATTCGGTAATTTATGACGACAGAAGAAAGTAGCAAGTTCTGAAATATGGTTGAAACAATAATAAATTCTAAACAAACAGGCATTAATAGTTGTACCACATGCCTTAAAAACAGTACAAAATACATTCATTACATATTTCATTAAATAGCACACCCAACAACCTTAACTTATAGGGTAGTCACCTTCGTTACTAATAAAAACCCTAAATTTACATCTTACACCTCATAAAACAAAAAACATTGCAAACAAAGACAAAACATGAAACCCTAACACCAAAGCCACCCCAAGGGCAAAACCGTCAATTACTCTCATGGCGGGTGTCGAAATCACCACTGCCCTTACAAACTAGGGTACCGATCTTAATACTCGGATAACCCAAAATAGCAAAATGACTAAAATGTCCTTTTAAACTAAGCCATTAGTCATCTTAGAACCTATTGTAGTCGCTAAAAAGTTACAATAGTAAAAAGTAAAAACACTAGGTGACCACTAAAACCTACAACCCATCAAGGGTAAAAATGTCATTTCAACGGAATTGGGCGCCCGTGAAGGTCTGCCCGAAAGACCAGCCCGCGGGAACAACGTTGTTGGAGACAACCGTTTTACCATCACTTGTGGTGACTTTAAAAGATAGCGATTGCCCGTTCAGATACGTGTTGGATTGCCAATTTTGCCCCCAGTTTCTCGACATTTGCTGCCATCCGGTCTTCGACCCTTTGACCGCCACCGCGTGCACATCACCGGCACCACCAACATTTGTAATTAGCACCAAGTTAAAGTAGGAATGTCCATTAATTTGGAACCTAATTCCACCCCTTCTCACACAAGATACCCTACAAAATTAATAAAATTACTTGAGTATGATTGTAGCATAAATAAACCAAAACTATTCATAAGCCACTTTCAGCCCATTCAAATAGTGGGCTTGTGCTATTATATGCTTAAAAAATAGTTCGTATATGCAAAAATACTAAAGTTATTTAAAAAAACATACAACAAAATATAAAAATCTATAAAACAATTAACATAATAAGGCGGTTAAATTATAAATTTTGTAAGAAAAATACTTACAAAATTACCAAATTACCCTTGTACGAAATAATTTGTTGCCTTTTGAAAATATAGATAAAAAATGAGTCTCATATAGTAATAATATGTTGTAAGAAAAATGCTTTTAAAATTACTAAAATACCCTTGTAGAGTGAGGGTATTTTTGGAAATTTATTACCTTTCAAAAGTAGAGATAAAAAATAAGGTTCGAGTAGTATTATAGTCTACTCGAACCCACCCCCTTATAAAATTACTAAAATACCCTTGTTGAGTCAAGGGTGTTTTTGGGTATTTTAGAAAAGCACTTAAGTATTTTACCTTCTATAAGCAACAGGAACAATTCCAGCTTTATAATGAGCAATGTGTTGAAAGACAGGTTGAGAGAGATCAAAGTGTTGCAACGGCGGGTTGCACCACCCGCCGTTGTCGTTAGGTAAAGCGGTGTTCGGGGGGCAAAAGTTGGTCGCAGTGACCTTAATTGACCCCGGCAAACACCACTGGTGATCATTCACACACCTGATCTCAAAACAAGACCCACAGCTCAAACCATTGTTGAACAAAGCAGTACTCAACGCTGCTGTGCTTGTACCGTACCCTTGACTGTACAAATTCCCATACCCACATGCACCACCTGCACTTACACCCACATCAAAATCAATCAAATGATTACTTTTTTTTGTTATTAACGACCACTCATACACTCGGTATCACGTGAATGATTTAAGATAAAATAAAAGGTATCTTATTGAAACATTTAATTTATTTGATATTTAGTTATATAATGTTTTTAAGTGGCATTAATAAATCTTTATATATTTCTATATAGATATATGAAAAGAGATAGAGAAATGAATGTTATATATATAATATATTATATATATATATATATATATATATTATAGAGTTGATAACGTATTTACTTAAAGATTAAGCGGATGAACTTCTACAATGGTTATTTTTTTTAGATTTATTAATGCCACTTAAAAACATTATATAACTATATATACTTAAAATGGGAGTGAATTATAATTTATTATTTAATATTTTAATTATTTTAATTATTTTTTGGTTATTAATTTTTTTTCATTTGCTTAGGTAGGCAATATATTTTTTTCTAAGGTTTTAAGATTTGAGTGTTTTTAAATATTGTTAAAGTTTTAAAAATCGTGTTTTAAAAAAAATGGTGGTGATGTGAGTGTTTTTGTAATTTTAGTGATTTTCTAAGATACAAATGCTAGTTTAATTAGAAATATTTTATATTTATACATATATATTATAATTAATCAAAGAAACTTAAGAAAATGAAGAAATGTATGATAACAGAGGAAGAAAAACATACCCATTGTACCAGAAGCATCACCACCGCCGTAGAAGGTGGCGTGAGCGTTGACCCAACCGCCGTCTGCGGTGGCGGAGGGGGCGATTGAGAGAAAACCCATAAACAAAAACGTCAAAATAGTCAAAATCGCCATGGGTTTCATGTGGGTGTGTGACTGTGAGAGTGTGAGCTAGAGGTTGAAGACGATAATGGTGGTGGTGAAATTGTGAATGTGGGTTGGGTATAAATAGGGGGATTTTGGGGAATTAGGGTTTAATGGGTGACCCGATGACCCGATTTGTTGGAAAATATTCAAAATGGTGTCGCGGGTTGTTTTTTTTGCTTTTTGGTTTTTGTAATGTTTGGTGATTAATGAATAAAAATGTGTTTTTTTTTGTTTTTGTTTTTGTTTTTGTTTATGTTTTGTGAAATGTGTTTAATATTTGGTTGAGAATTGTAGGGGTGTTGTTGGAGTTTTGTTTTTCAATAAATGGACCACATTATGATGGCTTGTTGTTTGGCATTATGTAAACACGTGGCAACCCATGCATGCGCTCTCTCACTTTTTTCTTTTAATATTATAGAGTTGATAACGTATTTTAAGCTTCTTTTAAAATTCTATTAAATAAGCTTGAAACCAGTATTTTATATGTAGTGGTTTATTTAATTAAAATTTCAAATAAACAAATATGAATTTTTAAGAATTTTTTAAAAAAAGTTAAGTTTGGTTTTATTCCTTAATGTTGGACCAAAATAACTATTTTCTTTTAAAATACTAGAAATATCAATTTACCTATAAAAGTTTCATAACTTGTTTTAGTTTAAGTTCAGAATTTTTATTACTTATTTCGATTTAAATCCAAAATAATAAAGCTTTTAGATTCAAATTAAAAAAAAATTTATGAAACTTTTGAAGGTAAATTGATTTTTCTAATGTTTTAGAGGAAATAGTATTTTTGTCAAACATTAAGGAACAAAATTGAAATGAACTATTTTAAAAATAAGTGTAAGTCTCATTTAGTTAAATATTGTTAAAAATATGAAAAATTTATTCACTTATCGTTTTTAACGTTTTCTTAGGGCCACCACTATGTTCAATGCAAGAGTTCGACTCTTATCTATGTTGATTAAAAGGATTAGAGTAAATTTATATCCTTATAACTTAAGTGGAAATTATTTTGTTAAAATTTATATCTCATTTTTAAAACATGTTCCATCTCATTCCCTTCTTATATTTCATTTTTATTTTTATATCTTATTTTTATCCACATGTGTACGAGATTGAATTTTATGAACGAGTATATTTGCTTTCATATATGTATGTAACTTTTTCTTGTAACATTTTTATGTCGTTTAACTTGTTTTCGGAAGGAATTTATGTCCATAATTTTCTTATATGTTGATTTTTAGTCAAGTTAAAATTTAAATAATTATATATTTAAAATGTATGTATTTTATCGTAATTGCTTAAAAGAACTTGTTAAATCATAGAAAAATTAATTATACTTTCTTCTTAAACTATACTTTTTATATTATCAAAATTTTATTATTTGTTATTTATAATTCATTTGTTATTTTTATTCAACCACGAATAGATAATATTCAATATATAAATCTTGAGAGAAATTTTTAGTTCATAACATCGATTTTTTAACTACAAAATAAAGAAGATATGATAGCTTGCTACTCTTTTTTGTATAAATTATTCGCTAACTTTTATTATTAATTGCCTGTTGTCATTAGCAACAATAAAGACAATGTTTAATTTTATATGTGATTGGACGTGTCGAAACTAAATCTATGATTTCTTTTAGGATGCATGCTTACAAAAATAAATCTAAACACTTATATATCTACCACTAATATGTACAGAAAAATCAAGGTTAATTAACCTTCTTTATTAGACAAAAAGGCCAAAAATGAATTTGGTACTTACAACTGAACAAGTCAATTTTTGCTGACAAAATATTTTGAGTTAATATGTAAAGACGTTATTCAAACATATAGAAATATTAGAATACCATCGCACATATGAAATTGAAGTTTAGTATATTAGATTATGATGATAAAGTGTTTTTTAGTATCTATATTTACACTACTATATAATACATTTCTTTGAATGAAAATGTATTTTTGTCAAAAATACAAGTTTTAAAGCAACATATATAAATGAGTGCATCACATTTAATAGTGGTAGAATATGGATTTGATTAAAATTTAATGGATAAATTTTATAAAACTTGACATTTTTGCCATTATCTCTTTCATGTATTTAATAAATATTATTAATATATTATTTAATAATATGATATTATTTAATTCTCTTCATTAAATTTTATTTTATTTATGATACTATAAATTGACATTTAAATTTATATTTACTAATTTTTATAAATAAATAATATTTTAATTAAGTATATTATTTTATTTAAGTATATAACTTATATAAATCTTTATATTTATAATAACTATAATACTAATATTTTTCTAGAGGCATATTATTATAAGTTCAATAATTTTAATATTTATCTATATCTTTTATAATAAAAGTAAAAATATGATAGAATGATAATTTTACATATGGATTAAGATACCCATATGAAAAGTAACGCTTAAATTTTAAAAATTAATTATTTTATTTTATTTATGCCCTTGCAATAAAGTATAATATATGATTGTTTGTAATACAAATGTTAAAACATATACACGTGATCAAACAAAATCGTCATTTACTTTCCAATGTCGTTTATATGTTGTGATTGAGCACTAATCTCTTTTCCCCTATTCTTTTTGTTAAAAACTTAATAACAATCAAAATGGTAATTTGTGGTGATAATTTCTCCATTAACTTTCTTCGGTATATGCAAATCATCACCAAAAGCTGACTCCGATGATCATAAAACTATAACTTACATTTATAAAATAAACCCCCGTAAAATCAAGGTAATAAATGATTTCCGACCATAAATACCACCCATGTTTTCACTATTCTTGTTGGGATAATATAATATCTTAAAGAATTTTGTAATATACTTAATTGTTTTCTTTTATTCAATTTTTTTCAATAATTATATTTTGATTTTTTAATTTACGTCATAGCGCACCGAGCCGATACTCACTAAAATCGAATTTCAAAAAAATCATGCAATAACCATACCGCCGCAATGCGTGGGGCATTTCCAACTATACAATATAAAAGGGCAAAGTTGTTATATATTTAATCATTACTTATATTTTAGGTGAGGGTTAAGCCCAGTTGCAAAACGATTTGAAATCAAAGTGATGATGCTTTCTGTTGAAATCATGGATCAAGTCCCGCTTCCAACAAGGCGATAAGTTGTTGTAAATTAGTTATGATGTAGAAATAAAACCAAATTAAAACAGATGTATGAGGTGCTATTGAAAACAACTTAATAATATATTTAAAATTTTTATAATAAACCACGCTAATTGATCGAGTTATCGAGCCAAAGAATGCCTTCGGAGCGTGTAACATTAATGGTCAAAAGGGTGCGGAGAATATAATGCAAATGCGAGGGAAAACCCACGGTTTGAAGATCATAAAGCACACCCCTTGATCTGGTTAGCGTGAGTCCGGCACAAATCGTCTTTGACAAGCAAGCATTGTCTCAATGTCTTGGGTACGAGGAAGCATGTCATCGTACGGTTAGGACGTACGATATACACGTTTAATTTAACCAAATAATATACTTTTATTTGAAAATGAGTGAGTATCATAATTCTCGAAACAATCATAATACCTTTTAAAATTACTATGTATAAGTTTTTTTATGAATTACAAACCCTAACACCATATATCACTATATATTTAAGATTATTTAATTCATCTAATTTGTCAACGTACATCTATGACTTATTTTGTGTCATATTCGATAATTGGAATATTAATAATCCCAAAATTAAGTCTGACTATTATGATTATTAAAATTATTTAAAAATACCTTCTTTTTTCTAATTTACACGTTGAGTTAAATAAAAAATCCTAAAAAGTTTATAAGACGTTCAATATAGCGTTCAACTAAAATAAAAAAGGCACATTCTCATGTGACCACAATATAAGTAACGACTATTTATATGCATCTGTACATTGACACTGTTACTTTTAATTTTAATGTGTTTTATAGCTTTCAACTTAGGTTGCTCGTAAGCCGAATCGAGCCTTGAACCACATTGAATGCTCTAGGTCAAGCTCGACTCAGTTTAAAAAAGTTGGCTCTTACTTTGATAAATTTAAAAGAATAAAAATGTTTTGATACGAAAACGAAACTTATTGAATGCCTTTTGCTTAAGATCGTCGTATTTATAAACCGAACCAATTCGAGAGATTTGTTTCTAAACAATTTACCTTTCATCCACGAACTACCTAAACAACCCTGCTATCAACTTCTTAAAAACATATAATTTTAATAAGTTAAAATAGAAAGATGTTTTTAAATGTCCTTTCATATATTTGCTTTGTTTTCCTTTACAATTATAAATTATATTGTGAAAACCAATTTTTTTATAAAAAACATATTGAATTTCTGATCTTATAATACGTTTTATACTATTTTAAATGTGTATATGTGCTTGCATTTGTATGTAAATTTGAGAGCGTTCGTAGTCGAATCCTTAAATTATATGAGTGTTTCCTATATTATATACAATGATTTTGAGTGGTTGTGAGTGAATAACAATGTTGTTGAGACTGGATCAGACCGGCCGGTCCGACCGGGATTCGGTGTCTGGTCCGGTATGTGTTGAATCGTTTTTTACTGGGCGAACCGGCCGGTTCGTCCCGAACTGCTGGTCGGACCAGGAAACCGGACCGGTTTGGACCGGTTTTCCTTTTTTTTCTTTCTTTTTTTTAGTTTTAATGGGTAAAAACGGGGTGTTAAACCATAAATTAGTACGTCGGATATACAAATATAGTTAAGTTTTATATATAACTATAAAATATATATACATAAATCATATATAAATTACTTATATTTAATTACATATATAAATATAATTAAAATATAGTTAAATTTGGTGCAACCGGTCCGACCACCAAACCATTAAGAGGTCCGGTTCGACGTCTGATCCGTTCTGAAAACATTGATGAGTAAGAGAGAAAATGTTAATGTTGTTGATATATTTAGGGAATCATTTTTCAAACCTTATAATTCTGTTAATATTTTACAAAGTGGTTGTAAGTAAAGGAGGTTTAAAAAAAATTAATAATAAAAATATAAAAATTATTATTTAATTAAGAACGATAGATAAAAAAACAATAATTATTATTATAGTTATATAAATAAACATGAAAATGCATCGCGAGTTATAATTTTAGTTGAGAATTTTAAAATATTATTATCGGGGAGTTGAAAAAGGGCGGTACTTTGGACGGTTGCGAAGCGGGAAATCTGTTATAAATATTTGGTGGGTC
Organism: Flaveria trinervia; assembly: GCA_025506515.1. Classification (NCBI taxonomy): domain Eukaryota; kingdom Viridiplantae; phylum Streptophyta; class Magnoliopsida; order Asterales; family Asteraceae; genus Flaveria; species Flaveria trinervia. Next base: position 1,098,811 of record CM046446.1, read on the forward strand.
CCACGACCACATGCGAATGCAACGACTTAACTGCCCCCTTTTATTTTCTTAAAAAATATACATGTAATTACTAAACTTTTATATTTGATAGTTGTATATTCTCTCTTTTTATATCATTTGACTTCTGCATTTGATAATCATTTAACAATATTTTGTTTATTAGTATGTATTTGGATATTAAGGTGTATTTTAATGTTGTTAAAAGTGATTAATATAAGTAAATCAAAAGTTATTTAAGATAAACATTAAATTCTTTAATTTGACAGATTGTAAAGACATTTAATGTATAAAAATAATGCTAATCCGAGTCTGCATGTGATGAATTGTGTGTGACCCTTATTTTATCATAGTATAAGGTAAGCAAATGATATTTTCTCATGGAAACTAATGATAAGAACCATGTTTCATGTCCCTAACGATAAGAGAACTATCAAACAGAAAGAGCATAAGGAAGGTACAACCTAGCTATGAGGTGTGGCAAGGGAGCTTTGTTACCTACTCCAGTAGAAACCGCGGATTTTTTGGTACATCACATTCATGCATTTATGATTCATGTGACGGTATTGATACTTGTGAAAGATGCTCTATTTGCTAGTAGCTCCCGTTTGATACCGGATAAAGCAAATCTTGGGTTTCGTTTTCCTTGTGATGGGCCTGGAAGGGGGGGACATGACAAGTATCAGTTTGGGACCATATCTTCTTAGGACTATTCTCGATGTACAAGATGATGATACATTCTATCAATGTGCCTCGTAGACATTAAACTCTTTTATAGATCTCCTTCCAGCATCACGGTCTAACCACTCTTTTATACATCCCACCAATGTGGCTTTCTTACATCAAACCACCCAACTGATCGAACAGGCTTTGATGTGAGATGTCTTAGACCTTATTGTGAGTGTGTGGTTGCCCTTGTATCACTTGAACAATCAAATTTGTCTCGTATATGACGATGATTCATTTGTGTTGTTCAGACATTGACTCATTGTGGAATGTCCCTAGTTATTGGCTATCGAGTTCTAGAACTTCGAGCGCTTTTGGCATGCACATGTTGTAAATCATCAAAGCACTTCCAAAAACACATGTTAAAGTGACCATTAAACCATGTGTTTAAACATACCTCCAATCTCACTTTAAAAACATGAATATTTGTTTACATACTAAAATCTCATTCACCAATTAAAATTTTATTTTATGCTTCATTTTACGTATCCAATGTGCATATATTGTTAATATTGTAAATTCACGTAAAAATATACTTAGTGATATATGTGTTTTTAAAGGTTATGTAAGATGGACTGATAGATGAGAAGATTATGAGTTTAAATATCTTTTTAAACAAAAATGTTTAGGGTTAAGTCAGAGGATTTTTCCGTTGTTAGTTTTTTACTGAGAGGTTAGGATGTGGTTTCAGTTGTAAAATAAATATGCGAGCTCAATTAAAACAATCACTATCATCCAAATCATTGTCCTACGAACAATATATTATAATAGTAATGCATTTAAATTTTTTTAAGTATTTACCTATTTTTAATTATGTATTCACTGGAATCTTCATAAGTTATAATGTCAGTATAAAATAACATACTTTGTCAAAAGATGATAATAGATGGTTTCAAATAGCATCATTCCTCACTTAAAAAAAACAACTTCCACCCTCAAATCGTCATACCTTCTCATGAGTCTGCATATTACAGTTCGTGTTCTATTGGCGTTAAGGCATTAGGCATCTCTATGATCCTTTAATATGCAATCATATTTTTAAATTTAAGTTATTTGATTTTATTAATTTCAACTTTTATTTATTGACCGTGATTAATCTTAACTTAAAAAATATTTACAAACATTCTCAATTTTAAGTTTATTTTCCTCTAACGATAATTTATTAACTGAAAGTTTACCGCGTTAGTATTTTAATGACTTGGACTGTTTTTGTAGACAAAACATTAAGCAGAAAGTTAAATCCTACCATCAGATCCGTCATTTTAAAATTTTAAATATGTAATCATGTTTTCAAAAATAACCTTAAATTTATACGTTTTTGTTTACAATAAGTCTTCAACTCTCAATCATTTATGAACAGAGAAAACTATCGATGACTTTATAATATCTATATATACATGTACACATAAACATACATACATATGTCATAGACAAATGATTACTAGGTTTTTCACTATATATAATATAATCTTGAATACAAAAAATTAAAAAGATTAATCTCCTACACACTTTAGCCATCATTTCTTTATCAACTTATATTTGTCCTCTTGGATACCCAATGAAAACATATTCATAGAAAACTATTTTTGCCCTTCAACTTAATAATGTTGTGTCGTAATCAGGGGAAAAAAACAAAATAATAAACTCCAAAATGGCACGTAAATGTATTAATTAGCAATGAACTTTCGATAACGAATTTTGCTAAAAATCAACAATAGAAAATTGCGAAAAGGCACGTTACCGTTGTGGTCCACTATCATATATTAACTCGAATGTTCTACTTACTAACAATTCATTAAACGGTAGTTCAAGTATTTGTATCAAATATTGTAATAAATCATTTGTAGGAGTGATAATATAATGGGAATAACGATGTATAAAAATATATAACCTAACATAAGTTGAATAAAATTGAGTTGGTTGATCCATTTTAGAACATTAATTTAAAAAAAATACAAATTATTTTATAATTGGTATTTTTAAAAAGTAAAATTTTTATATATAAAAAATAACTAAAATCGAGATCTATAAAAAAAATTTAAGTATGAAATATTTTTTAAAACATTGTTTGGAAATAAAATTTTAATTTTATTTATTATAAAATTTTTTTTAATCATATCTTATTTTAAACTATCGATAATTTTTAATTTTATTTATTATAAGAAAATTTTTAATCATATTTTATTTTAGAATATCGATTTATAACTAATAATTTTCATTCTATTTGATATTTTTTAATTTTTTATTTCTCATGTAATACATTAGTTTAGTAAAGCTACCTTTGTATTTGGAGAAGAAGATTATTTTTTCTAAAATATCGTGAATGAGACATACTGATGGAATATAAAATAAAATATATATTTTAACATTTTTTATAAAAATAAAGCACGTGAATGAAAAAAGGTGATGAAATGAAAATGATTTTTTCTAACAAACAATGTTTTCAGAATTGGATCGGACGTCGAACCAGACGCCTTACTGGTTTGGTGGTCGGACCGGATTTAACTATATTTTAATTATATTTATATATGTAATTAAATATAAGTAATTTATATATGATTTATATATACTTTTATATTTATATATAAAACTTAACTATATTTGTATATCCGACGTACTAATTTATGGTTTAACATCCCGTTTTTACCCATTAAAATAAAAGAAACGAAAACCGGTCCGAACCGGTTCGGTTTCTCAGTCCGAACAGTGGTTCGGGACGAACCAACCGATTCAACCAGTTCAAAACGATTTATACAAAACCGGACCGGATCAACTACCGATTCGCGATCAAACCGGTCGGTCCGATCAGTCTTATCCTGTCTCAACATCATTGCTAACAAAGGAGAAGACAATTTAGTATGAGAAGGTCTCATGGTAAATAGTGTTGTAAATTAGTGGCTAGCAAACAACCACTAACCAGTGGTCAGTATGAAGCCGTCACTTTAGACAGTAACGGTTTAAAGATTTAATCCCAACCGTCCATTATATATAGGTAGAATTTAGTTGTCCTTTTTCCTGACATATTCTTTGCTTCTTCAAATCAATGCCTTTTACTTTTGTCAAAAAGATTTACTGCTCCTTAATCAAAAATCCAAATTCAAATTCATTCACCTTGACTATTTCAAATTACTTTTTACATGGACAATAATATCATATTTATAAAATAAAACGGAATGAAAGTAATACGTCAAGAGGTTGTGTTTACGGTATTTATAGTGTAATTTTTAAAAATATGTACATGTGTTTGGTATATTATATGAAATAGTTTTGAGTGACAGTGAGTGAATGGGAAAGAAAATATTATTGTGAATTTGTATATTTAAAAAATCACTGTTCAATACTTGTATATTTTTTAATATTTTTAAAGTGGTTGTGAGTGAATTAGAGAGAAAAATATAATTATAAGGGTATAAAAAGTATTATTTAATTAAAAAGAAAAAAGAAAATATAATGGCTTTTTATGTAATTATATAAACAAAAATAAAAAACTCGTTGTTAATGCTCTTAACTATTTAATGTAGAGAGTAGGGATGACCTAACTTAATTATAAGGTTACAAGTACCATGTAGTATTTTTACGTAGTATAACAAAGATAATCACACGTATTAGAGAGAAAAAAAAAAGTTCAGGCTTTGATGTGAAGGAAGGTATAACTTATAACTCTTTATGTAGTGTTTGATAATTTTCATTTAAAACTGATTATGCATCAAAAAACCATCTATCAAGTCAAATTCAAATAAACATATTCAAAACGTCTAAAAAACATAAAGCAAACAGATAGTCACGTAAAATAGAAATGACCTTTTTTACATTTGTTAAAAGACATATTATTATAGTTACAAGAGATAATAGTAGATTCTACGTGTTATATACATAATAAAGTATCTAGTAATATAGTAGTTTTAATCAAATAACAATTGTAATGTTGTACGTTGGTGTGATGTAGTGACGTGGTGGTAGAGATGACGCTAGAGTGACGATGGTGGAAGATGACTGAAGACGACAATAGCAAATGAGAGAGAATGAGAATGTCGGTGGTGGTGGCTCTAGAAAAATGTTTTAAGAGTTGTCAAAATTTGAAGATAGGACTTTTTTTTATTAATCAACTTAACTAGTTTTATATATGAAAATAATTTAATTTTAAAAAATTGTAAGAATGAAATAAAACTTGCGGGTTAAGTTAAGCCTTCAAGGTTATCTTTGTCAATATCTTTTATAATTTAATACAGATCATACACGAAATATAAGCAGAATAATTGTCAATTAAAAAAAATTAAAAAATAAGAGAGAATGATTCTCTAACAGCGGCGGACCCAACCTTTACGGTTGGGGTTCGCCCGACCCCCATTTTTTTTTAAATTAGTAGTGTATATGTTATATTTCCGACCGACTCTCAAGAAATTTTGACGACCCCCAAGAAAATTTGACGACGACCCTATTGCAATTTTTTTATTATCAACGACCCTAAAAATATAAAATTTTAAAATTTGACAATATAAACCGATAAGTTATAACAAAAATAACAAATATAAACTTAATATAATATTTTGAACATTTAACCAATAAATTTATTACACAATAAGCTAATATTTTTAACCCCTAACCCAATTTTTATTACCCAATTGTTCAATACTCATAGACTCGTTAAATTAAATATAACATATTTAACTCAAAAAATCTTGGCAAAGCTTATAACCAAAGCCCCAAAATCAAACCCTTAAGTACTTGACACTTGGTAGAGTAGTGTTGGAGCACAGCCGCACCGTCCGCAGTCACAACCCTTAAGTCTTTTATCTTATGTAATTTTGATGACTAAAAGTATTTTTGTTTTGATAATTTGATATTTAACTTGATTTTATCTTTTAATGTGCGACCCGACCCGACCAAAAACGACCCAACCCGAATCATACTGAAAGAATTTATTTTTTACGATAGCCAATGGACTCACAAAGAAATAAGCCGACCCCTATAAAAGAAATTTATGGGTCCGCGAGTGTTCTCTAAATATAAATATCTTAATGGTAATTTTATATTATATATCCATTTATTAGAATTTTCAATAATATTTGTTACTTATTATAGATATAATGGAGCCGAAAAGGGATCATGTGTGTAATGGCCATCATTAGTGGGAGTTTTGATAGGGATAAAGTTGGTGTTGAATGAGATCTTTGTGGTTAGATTGTGTTTTGATTTTTGAAGACTTTTCACTACAAATGGGATTCTTCTGGCCTTTATATATGAGTTTACATAAAAAACAGGTACAATATAGGCATCATATAGGTTTTAATATACTTCTGATTTACTTCAATTAGAAGATACATAATATGTTAATATAGATCTCATTGAGTCTTATGATCAATGACGACTAAAATTTTTGTATGAGGTGGTTTTTCATTCATCTTAAACATGTTACGATAATTCAATGGTCAATCTTCAAATCAATGTACGATTTGATGTTTTGTTGGTTTATATTGATGATCAATTGTGCTTATGACCTGTCATAACAATCTTTGTTGTTTTTGTTAGTCATCGATAAAATTGTCATTTGAATACACATCTAAACGTGGACGTAAGAAAATACCCATTTTTAAGATATTAATGTGTATATCAATTAAACTTCTTCAGGCAGATTCAAAATATGTGATAATGACTTTAAATATAAAAAACAAAGTAGTTAAAGTTTACATCAACCATTAGAAATAACGGGGAGAAGCTTTTAAAAAAGTTTCAATCTTCTTGTAATTATGATTTGGAATGCAAGGCAAACAGATTCTCCATTGATTAAGGGATCAAGGGGAATTTTTAATACTAATAATAGTGTACAAGTTGACATATCAATTTTCATATTTTTAATACTATTGTCATTTTTTATTATGAATTATCCAAATAGCTTATTTAATACGAACTAAAGGTTGTTTGACAACTTCTGAATGATTAAGTGCTGAACCAATAAAAAGTTTGAACTATTAAGTGTTGAACCATTAAGAGCTCCGAACCATTAAAAGCTCTGAACCATTAAGAGCTAGTATATCATTTAACTATTTAAATATAAATGTTTGACCAATTCGGATAAGATGTTTTAACCATTTAATATTAGATATCTTAACTATTCAACACTAGTATAATGTTTAAATATTCAAAGACCAGAATCATCCTGATATTTGCTCGCGAAACAAACAGTCTGAATCATTAAGTGTTGAACCATTCAGACATCTGAACCATCAAGGGGTTGATTAAGAGACTGTCAAACAACACTGTTTCATACCAAGCTGGAAATTGTCTCGTATTCAACCCTAGTCAACTCGTGACTTGATAAGTTTGTTTGCTTTTTTCTAGATTTGATGATTTTACATGTCTCATATAAGTAGCCGAACAAAGGAAAATAGATAAAAAAAAGTGAGGAATCTCTTAGGTTTTGTTTTCAAATTCTTAATGTTAATCGTGTTTTAATTTGTTCATAAAACTTTAAATTTCAATCCATACTTTTATCATAATTTACCACCTAATTTAAATGTCGCTTTAACTACTATAATGAGTTATTTGATAAATTATTTTTATAAGCTTTGGATTATTTGAAAACGAACGTGCTCACTTGTTATGGTTAGAAAAAAACACAACTACCATCATTGATTATTTAGTCACGATTATGTACGACTTCTAATGTGCTTACATTATTTTATGTGGTTGGTGTTTGAGTTTATGACTAGTGATTAGGGGTGTGTATTAAACCGAAATAATTGACGCGTAACTAAAATGTTAATAATTAACGGTTTAAGTTATTTTTTTCTTTTCTAACAACCAATTTCCGTTTTGGTTTCGGTTTTAACAAAAACGAAAAAAAACAAACCAAATCGTATTACGACCAAACAAAACTACAAACAAAAAGTCAACCCAAAAGCAACCAAAGCGTCTATATATGATTTTATATTAATAATACATTTGATATTATATATTATATTATATTTTTATTTTAGACGGGGATTGAATAGATGATATGATGAAGCATACGAATAGTCTTATTGAAACATGATTAAAAATCATATCATATGACCATGCATACATTAGCCCTTGTACATTGCTATAATATATTTTGAATTTAATTATGTATGAAAAACAAAATTAAATAAGGAATTAAAAAATATGTATTAACTAGAAGAAACTTATTAAATGAGAGAAAAATAAGAATGATTAAATAGAATACTTGTACATAATGCTCAAGAAGTTGTATAAGGTGTTTTAATATATTTATAAAATTTCATTTGTATTTTAAAGTTTTGCTTTATATAATAGTATAGATACGATAAAAATTAAGAGTTAATCTCGGTTTTCGTCCCTGAGTTTTGCAAATTGTATACACTTGAGTACCTACGTTTATTTTGTCTCCATTATTAGCCAGAGTTTTGCAAATCGTTTCTGTTTTAGTCTTTTTGACTAACAATGTTAACATTTTCTGTTAGATTTAAAAAAAAAAACCAAAATACCTTAAAGGCTATAAAAAATATCACCATCTCATTCTTCCTCTTTCTTTCTTCTCTACAACACCACATACCATTTCTACCAAACACCACATCTCTAACAACACGGAAAATGTAAGAACAAATACCATCGTATTGTCCTCTTCCCAACTTCTTCTTCGATCACATCTCCACCATGCCACCACCGTCATCTCCGTCGTGCACCACCGTCATCTCCGTCGTGCACCACCGCACCACCCTTCACAACCCTCCTCCTCCTCCGCCTCACCACCGACCTTGACTCCGATTGCACCAACCACTAGATCCACATCCGCCACCTCCCCCTCAATTCAACCTTCACATCCTCACCAACTGCTCCGCCAAAACCCACAACCAATCCCACACATGGTTCCGCACCGACACCGCCCTCCTCGAACCATTCTTCCACCGCCATATGCTCGAATACCCCTACCTCACCAACGACTCCTCCATCGCTGACACCATCTTCCTCTCCTATTATGTCGCCCTTTACTCCCTCAAATACCTCCATGACGGCGATTACAACTCCTCCTCCATCCACAGCCTCCACCTCCACCAATTCCTCTGTCGTGACTTGTCGGATCAGCGTGGGATTTCAGTCAGCCGTTGGGGAATGATCTCATTGTGTGGGGCACTTTGTTTCTTGAATTTCCGAAGTTTTTTAATCTTACAACCCTAACCCTAGAATCTAGAGTTTACCCTTGGCAAGAACAATCAATCGCTTATCTTACGTCGTTTCATCACCCCGATTTAGCGCTTTTCGATTCATGGATCAGAAGAGTTAATCGATCCAAAAGATCGACGTTGATGTTGTTCACCGGTAGCGGTAGGATCTCCTCTGCCCCCAATGTTCGTCGGAGTATTAGATTAGAATGCGATAACAGCTCGATCATCAATGACAAAGATCGCAATTTGAATGAGTATTCGAGGTTGTGTGAGTTAGTGTTGCAGGGGTGTAGAACTAAAGAAGAAGAAGGGGAATAGGTCTTGGGTGTATCTAATATTTTTATTTTAATATTAAGTTTTTAATATTGAATGAGGGGTATTTTAGTCATTTGACAATAACTTAACTAAACAATGTTAACGCTATTAGTTAAAATGACTAAAATAGAAACGATTCTCACAACTGAGGCCAATAATAGAGACAAAATAAATGTTGGTACTTAAATACAGATAATTTGCAAAACTCAAGAACGAAAACCAAGATTAACACAAAATTTAAATACGGTTCACTATTTATTTATGAGCTTCTTATATGGAAATACTAAGTATTTTTTCTAGCAGTTTCACCATTATTAATATTTTTAACATGGTAGTGAATTTATATGACAATAGACTTATCTATTTTAACGACAAAATTAAGTATTCATTAAACTCACACATAAATCTACATCTGTAACCAGCCTAGAACACCTGACCATATTTGAAAAGACACTTTTCTAACCATATTTGAAAAGTCAATTTTCTAACACTACTACAATGGGCATGCCATTTGATATACGGAATATTGTTGGATACATTTTTAACCAGATAAATAAGACTTCTAGAGCATAAAGTTAAAGTTAGGGGTGTTTATTTTCGGATATCCAAAAATTTTGGATAGTGAATTTCACTATTCAAATCCGAATCTGAAATTTTGGATATCCGAAATTTCGGATCCGAATTTGGATATTCGTTCAGATATCCGAATTTCAAAAAAAGTGTATTATTAATAAATTTTATAGAAAATAATAAATTTTATTAAAATTTATTTCATATATCCGAAGTTTTTATTAAAACATCTGAAATATCTAAAAATATCCAAAATATTTAATTAATATTTAATATTTTTAATTTTTTATAAAAATATTTTGGATATTTCGGATATTTAAAATTCTCAAAATCACTTTCCGAATCCGAATCCGAATCCAAATCCGATTCCGAATCCGAAATATCGGATATCCGAATTTCGAATTTTCGGATATTTCGGATATTTTTGAACACCCCTAGTTAAAGTTGTTTATATACTTTAAGTTGAATATACTAAACGATATTTCCAAAGTGATCAACTGGTGTAGGAGGAGACATTTTATGACTTTCGAAAGTGAAGATTATAGATTGGAGTCTCACTAGCTCCAAGTGGTCAAAAGGTTTTACCACAATGGACTTTTGGGTGATGAGTTTTCCTTGGAATAATGGGCGAGTCAGGTTACCAGCGCTGTCTGTTTTCGTGGGTGTGAGTGACCTTTTGCCAATGGGTTTCCCGGATGATCGAGTTTAAAATTTATTTGTTGGCCGTTAAAAAAATGTTAAATAACATTTAAAGCTAGTTATGTTTATGGTCGAACAAAGTGACAAGCTTTTAATAAAAATAATAAAATACGTACAGTTATTTAAATCAAAGAAGTAAATGTGATGCCACAATGGTATATAAAAAATTCGGTTAAGGGAGTTGTTTACACAAGTATCATGGTTACATCATATATGTCTCACATTAGAAAGATGGCAATATAAGAGCGGATTGAAACCAATGTGAAAATTGAAAATATTAAAGTTTTCATATATGTGTGTGCAGTAAATAACAAGTAGAAAATCAAATTAACCGTTCATTGTATAACAAATAATATGAACCATTGATATTGCTCTTTCAATAGTTAAGATTGGGAAAATGATAAAATTAAAATTAACACTAAGACTAAGACTCTGTTTGTTTCATAGAATTTTTAGTTTTTAGAATTAGAAAGTTTTTCATTTAAAATCATGTTTTGTTGGTAAACCGATAGATTGGAATTAAAACTATTTTTTCTACATTCTTTTCACTTATACATGGAATATTCAAAATTAACATTTTAATTTCACTCAAAATTAACCAACTAAACACGTTATTAAATTCGAATTCCAACTTCAATTTGAGTTTTTTTGCAAGAATATTATGCAAACCAAATAGGCTTTGAGTTACAAATGGTTGAAAAAAAAATAACTTTGGTTGTTTTTCCAAAGTTTTTGATAAGTTTCGATTGTTTTAAAAAAAACGTGCTCAATAGTTTGGGTTTATAAAAATACAACTACCATATTTGTTTTTTAGTCACGTAGTCACATCTAAATTGTGACTTCTAATATCACGTAGTCACAATCTTATGTACTAGTTTATTTACTACTTTAGTTTTAAATTTACTTATTAATTTCAAACTTTATATTTTGATAACTTTATAAATTCACTCCAAATTAAAAGATAAAGTGACTGAACTGGATTTTCAGAATTTGTCTATTTATTAATTTTTCATTTCAAAATCTTTTTTACTAATTTATTTATTGCTTTAGACTTCAAAGTTTATTTATCTCAGATTTCATATTTTGTTAACTTTGAAAAATCATATCAAAATATAACGTAGCTTTATATTTTGTTCAACTTCTAAATCACACACTTAATTGACAGCTTACCGATCTACTAATTAAACATTGGATAATGATGAAGAAATTTTATAAAATTTAGAAGCATAAACATAGTGCTCAAAAGAAATCAAAGAAGCTGAAAATCTAAAAATGTTTTCATGAAAATCAGTCAAAATAATAAACTGGTCAGCAGGAATTCATATGTTAATGATTTTGATAAGTATTTTGTGACTAAAAACTATTTTTACAATATTCATTAAAATATCGACTATAAACTATTTTTACAATAATCATATGTTTGACAACACAAATAGCACGTCTATCAGAACACAAAGCTAAAGTTGTTTATATGGACTATAGTTGAAGTAAAATATTATGAACAAAATCAAAAGTTCATATGCTCCTCAAAACCTCATTACATATAAATTCACGTAAGGTTTTATAGTTTTAATAGTGAATTACTTTAACTCGGTCATGATAGTATTTTTCGCTATGAAAAAAGTAATTAAAATTTCTTGATTAATTTATGTTTACATATATTTAATTAAACAAAATACACATGTTTTACAACAAGCATCCATATGTTTGCATTGGTGAAACAAAGAAACAACAGTTGGAGAAATTGACCTCTTGAGCTTAGGTGCACAAATGAAGAATATGGAGAAGCATAATGTTTTAATAAAATCATCCATAATTCATTCAGTTTTGATGTGACAATATGATCGACATGGAGCAAATTTAATCACATTTTTATATGATTATTACGTCTTTGGATCGATATCAATATAATAAGAACAAACAACATCAAACACGTCATTTTTTATTAAGCGTGTTCATACGTTTCAAATAACTCTGAATGATTCGAGAGATATCAAGTTATCATTAGAGGAACAATGCTATCCCACCGTGTATGTCTCACATATGTTTCAATGTACCCAAAAAATGATCTTTATGATTGGTCAATCAAGAAACATTTGTTGGGCTCATATCAAAGTATGATGAAAATCGTATCAAACACGTATATGTTACTTTTTCATATTAACTTTATGATGTCGTTTCATAAAGTGATAATAGATTTGATTCGATTCAATTAACAAATTCTCCTATGGAAGCCTGTGTATTAACTTTTTTCTTTTTTATATCAATTTTTCAATGTTATTTTTATAACAACAATTAACCATCTAAAGTTGAAATAATATAAACATTTACACATACGAACGTGCATGCGCACATACCATATATTATTCATAAATGTTAACTTGAGGTCATTTGGTGATCACACACGAGAAGTGTGTTAACTTGAGGTCATTTGGTCATCACACACAACAAGTAACTTAACATCTTGATAATCTTTTGTAAGATGTGATTTGACGTATTAGCTTCTTATCTTACACATTACTTGTTGGCACATCGATTATCTACAAGCAAACACTTGTAAGTTTTGCAATCTTCATCAACCAAGTATCGTTACCTAATTGTTGTTCATGAATTTGTTAATGTTCATGGGTTTTTGCCTATCATTCCATGTTTGTATATAAATATTTTTATTTTTTTATTCAGTTTTCAATTTAGATATTTTTGACAAGTTCAAAATTATTCTATTTATTTTAATATAATATTTAATATTATTGATATACTTTCATTATGTATTTTGTGAACTCTCGTTTAGCATTATTCATACACATGCCGCATGAAAATAGTAAAAATTGTTTATGGAATTTTTCAAAGAAAACTTACCATAATTATTGATGTTACATGGAAACAAATAGGTGAACTGGTTTGACATACACATTTATATTTTCTTTTTCTTTCTCTGAATTTTATGAATAGTTAATATATTAACAAGCATGCTATAATCATATTAGTATAGTAACTAGGGATGAGCATTTGGTGCCCAGTACTCGTACCGGTACCCATACCGTACCGGTACCGGTACCCAGCTGGTACCGAAAATATGTATAAGGTACCGGTATTTGATTTTCTTATATTTCGGGATCGGTACTCGCCGGTACCGGTACTTTACCCAAAAGTCCCGTATGGTACCCGATAGTACCTAAATACGAATAATCTATTTTGAAAAATAGGAACAACATAGTGATCAAATCGAAGATTATATTTCTTTGATATTTTAAAACTTTTGGTATTGGTATTGATTGTATTGGTGTTTATTATTTTTGGGTAAAACTCATCACTATGAAGCAAAATAATTTACTATTTTTGTTAATGTTGTTTCACAATTGATAAGTAGTAAGCATGTGTGGAATTTTTTATATTTAGAATACATGATCAAATCTATGTACTATTTTTATTGGACATGTGAGTCATTTTCTGATATTTTATTTTTGTTAGTTATTATAAACTTTTAAAGGTATTGAGTATCAAACATGTACTGGGTAACGGGCACAAAAACAGATACTAGGTACCGTAATAAACATGATACATGCAACAAGCCTAAAAAATAATGTTGTGGATGTAACGAGTACCAAAGAGGTATTGGGTACCGAAATACCGGTACCGATACCTGTACCCATATACCAAAATCGATACCGGTACCGGTACTCGTTTTTTATAAAATTCGGGATCGGGTACTTTCGGTACCGGTACCGGTACCGGTTCGGTACAGGTACGGTACTGAGCTCATCCCTAATAGTAACAGATTATGTTTAAAGAGCAAATTACAAAAATAATCCATATTGCAAGTTTAGTTCTCAGATTTTAAAAATTACAAATTTAAACTAAATTAACATTTGAAAATTTGTTGCAAATTTAGTCCTCACCGTTAATGTCCGTTAAACTTTAACGATCTGGAGACTAAATATGCAATATGATCAAACCATAGGGACCAATTGCACAATTTTATTAAAAGTAAAAAAACTTAACATTTTTTAAACTGTATGCCTTAAATCTCAGGGACTAACACCAATATATTTTAAGGTTATCTGTCTATTATATGTTGTATTATAAAGAGTTTTTCAAAAAGCAATTAAATTATGAAATGATACAAAAGAAAATAAAAAATATACGGATTATCAAACAATTATCGAATATAAAAACTTTGCACCGAAAATAAAAAAAGTAATTCGGACAAAATAATTAACAAAGGCATATAAAGTGGGCCAACTGGGCTTAGGAAAATTATATCAAGTGTCAACTTCAATAGATTTGTAAATAGATTTTATTGTTTGTGTGTTTGTCGTTGTTTTATGCAACAAAAAATAAATGATTGTTGGAGTCATTTCAATATATTTTGAGATGGTTTTTTATAAAACAAACATGCCCGCTTTAAATTCACTTGTATACTTTTATAATTGATGCATGTTTGGTTTTATATTGTTATAGAATAATAAACAAATTATTAATTAAATATTTAGATACACTACACTTTATACTAATAAGTGATATAAAAGAAATAGCAACAATCTCACTAGAGGTTTAAACGAGACGAGTTAGACGACTTGTGGGACTGTCTAATACAAGTTTAGCTCAAAACAAAAGAAATGATTGTACAAGTCTAACATGTTAGTGTAAGGCCAGGTTAACCAACAAACGTTTGAATATGAGTTTACTTAATATATTATACATTTCAAATACCGACATGTATATTTTTTTAAATAAAATGATTGATAGGTTATGAAAATTTCAACTGATATTACATGACATAAGACACCCATTTTTTCTTATTTTGCCCCCTTTATTTATATTCATATCTATTAGAAATATAATATAATTCAAGTTAGTGACAGAAACAAAAATTTTAAGTTATGGGTTACAATAAATTATGGGTGTGTAGATTAGGACATCCAAAATTATAAATTCACCTTAAATTTTAATACGGGTCGTATAGTTTTATATGCGTCGTATATGAGAGTCGTACAGCTATATACGGGTGGACGTATAACCCCCCTTGACATCCCCCAAATTTTTTACTCGTATTCAGTGTCGAAATTTGCTATACGTGTCGTATAGCCGTATTTGTGTCGTATAAGGCTATACGAGACGTATAACTATCTGACAGCCCCCCCCACTGAATTTTCCTTGTTTTTAGTGTGTTCGATCCTATACGCCACACAGGATGCCATACAAGGCGCATAGGATGGTGTCAGTTTATAATGTGCGATGTCTGTATATTAGAGGCCTGAATTATATGTATAGTTTTTGTATTGTACGGCTATAATTGTGAAGCGAAAGTACAAGAAATGACAATGCTAAAATACTCCTTATTATTGTAAAATTTGATTGGCCAAATGGTCACTCTTAAAGGTGTTTATAGCAAGATTCAACCGGTTTGATATAATTTTAGACTGAATCACTAACTATAGTGTCAAGAAACAACATGACAACAATTTGGATCTAACCGTCAATATAGAAAACAAATGTTAAATAATTAAATGACTAATTTCCATGGTTTTGAAAACCGGACCAGACCGGCCGGTCCGACCAGTTGGACCGGGAACCGGACTCCGATCCGGTCCGGTTCGGTGTTTAAAACCGTTTGAGTGTTAAACCAGTGGTCGGACCGGTTGAACCGGTTTTTTTCTATATATTTTTATTTTTTTGTTATTTTTACTTATATTTATAAAGAAATACTTATAATTTTATCCGGTTCTTATATACGGTCCGACCGGTTGAACCGGTCCGATAATCAGACCGGTAAGACGTCCGGTTTACTGTCCGGTTTTAAAAACATTGCTGATTTCAAGTTTTAAACCAAGGGCCCGACTGTTTAACCGTCAAAATAAAAATCTAAAAACGGTTTTTAAGCACACTAGTCAATGAACCAGTTCTAGTTACACCCAATGAACAATTCATTGCATAAAATAACTGTATCTAACCATCAAGACATCATTATGTTATAACTTGACTATCATACTTGGGCCTCACCCAATGCAGGCTCTGTACACATTAGGCCCAACCAATATAGATGCCTATTTTAAGATGTTAAAATGGATACGATGAAATGAAACCATTTGAAAGAACAATATAACAACTATAATCATTAATCCGATATTCCATTGGCACCGTTTAATATAATTATGTTTATTCTGAAAGCAAAATTCAAAGGCTAGCTGAAAATAAGAAGTTATAAATAGGTTGTAATTCATAACTCGTTAGAATAAAAAATTAAGGGGTTGTTTGATAAATTTTGATCGATTAATTGTTGAATCAATAAGAGGTCTGAAACATTAAGTGTTGAACCATTAAAAGCTAGTATACCGCTTAATGTCTAACCAATTCAGATAACAGTTCTTAACTATTCAGCATTATACCTCTAACCATTCAACATTAGTATAATGATTAACCATTCAGAGGCAAATGTTTGAACAATTCAAACGTTTGCTCGCGAAACAAACAGTCTGAACTATTAAGTGCTAAACCATTCAGACATATGAACCATTAAAAGACTAATTAAGAGGCTGCCAAACAACCCCTAAGTTGGTTTAAACTAACCGGCTTGTATAACATTTTAGCCCATTCGGGCTAGATCAACAATAAAAGAAACTCAACTAAAACGTCTTTATTTCAACTCAACTAAAATGTATATGCATAAGCTCGCTCAACCCAACTACAATCAAAACTAAAAATAAAAAGTTGGCTACGCATTCTAGAAAACTGTATAATGTCAAATAAAAGTTCGCTATGTGAACTGATTGTAGACATTAAGCAATTTGCCCGAACAATAAAGGGGCTGATGTCAATGTTATTCTCACTATTCGAAAGGAGCTAATTGTAAGCAAATTCACGTAAGGATGCCCCTTTTAGTAGAGAAATATAAAAATCATATAAGCACTTGTACGTAATACTAACGAGATAGAATGATAGAGATCGAGTATATAATTTCATGTATCAATAAACAAAAAGTTAAATAATTATACAATTATGTAAGTGTTTTACTTTAAATTAGTTCTATATTGAATGACCGTTTGGTTGAAATTTAACTTTCAAGATTATCGCAACAAATTTTAAATACTTGAGGTGGCTGAAAATCTATTAACCTGAAGCAAATTCAGTACAATCTATAAAAGTTTATAATGGTTGAAACTAGTTTGATCCCTATTCTAACCATTGTGTTGAAATCAGTTTCTAACCCTATGCCTTGAAACCAATCAAACCTGAACTGAACCACTTAAAATCCATTATCAAATCAGTTAAACCTGATCCTTTTCTCGGAAAAAGCCGATTTCAACCACAACTAGTTTAAACGAAAACTAATTTGACCAATTTTAACCGACCCAAACTGTTTTCTACCCAAGCTAGTTTTAACCCGAAACCCGACTTGTACACCTCTGGTTGAGCATACCCACTTTTGGGAATAGTCAAATGGGCTTCACCCACATCCATCAAACTATAAAACCTACTAGAGTTTGGCTTTATCCTTCATTAGTTCCTTACAAAAAGAAGAAACTAAACCCTTCATGTTGAGGGTCTCATATTATCCGGTCCCTCCTCTTTTCTCTCCCAAAAACTCTCTTCGTATTTTATCATATAATACATTCATGTATATCCATACAACTTACGCCTATGATTGAGACGTTTGATTGACCAGACCCTCAGAGTGTACGTGGGGATTTAGCCACGTGGACCTTCTAACAAGTTTGTTGCGTTTACAACATCTATTTAGACTCTAGAAGATGAACAACACGACACACCACTACTAAGACGACTTTAAACTGAAGAAGTCTCTTCCTCTACGACTTAAGATATAAATATTCCTGTTATTCATAAGCATTTAAGTCTTTTAATTTAAGATATAAATATAACATTACAAATGTTATACCCTCTAAAACGTCCCAATGTCATCTCTAAAGAGTAAAGACAGATGATTTCTGGCCATCGTCCATCGAATCATTCAGTTAGGGCCCACTCAAATAGAATCATAGATTTGTCAAATCACGTGGGCCCAATTCGGCCCATTTTACACCAATTTTGTGGGCCCATTATTTCTGTTTTCTTTTCTTGGTCGGCAAATGCACGCCAAAAGCAATTAATTACAAAAAGTACATAAAATTATACATTGGATTTAGGATGTGCAAATCCAAAAGTTATTTGTTTTGAATATACCAATGTTGTTAAGATATGAGTTAGTTTTCAAGATGATGGATTTAAGAAATGGCCTATTTTGCATGTTATAAAAAAGTTTTCACATGTGGTACACAATAAGTTTGATTGAACAACCATTTAACGGGGTTGACTATGAGTTTGATGGGTTTTGTTTGCGATATATACTTATGTTAAATCCAATATTGTTGGTAAGTCATGTCTTATAAAATTAATTTTTGAAGAGGCCACTTCTATTTTTATAGTACTAACAAACTGAACTATTTATCTTACAAGTCTTTATAGAAAAATTACAAAACACTCATACCTATTGAGTGCGTTAGTGATAAGGTAACAAACAAACACCCGGAAAATCATATCATCCAAAGAAAAACTTGAAATCTCAATAAAAAGGTGATAAGATTTTATAAAAGATTGTAACAATGCCATAAAGTTGATAAGGAAAACCATAAAGGGACCTCCCTCAACTTGCAAGATACCATGGGACCCTTCACTTCACATGTCATGACCACCACCACCATATTTATTATCTTTCATGTATGCAACATGCATACATACACACATCTATATACATAGTTACATATATATAGACACACACACTTCTTTCAAGATCACATTTCTTTCCTACCCAAAAAATGTCCAAATAAAGAACTTTTCTACATTTAGAAATCAAGTCCTATATTTGATTCTACTTCTTCAACTTCATTTTTTATAATAAGTGGAAAGAATTCTCATGTTGTTTATCACATCTTCATTTCATAAAAAGCAAGAAATTCACGTATTAGAGTTATCGATACATTCATCCAAGTTCTTGCATGTGAAGGCAGGTATGTGTATTGCAGCCAAGGATGACTTGCCGGTTTGCTCATATATCTACCTTTGGGGTTATCTCTTCCACGAAACCTAAAGAAAACAAACTCAAAACATGATAACTTTTGTTTTGTGTCCAATGACGAATCCATGAATATATGTTGTCGCCTATTAGTTGTAAGTTATAAACAACTTCAATCTCCAAAATTCATAAACATTATGTACTATTGTACTAAACTTAGCATTGGTTTTTTAACTATTCTAACCATGATTTCATATAATTTAAAGAAAATATAACGTTTATTTATCGGCAAGTTTTACTTGGCTACAATATCTATCCGGTACTCACATTCCAGAACTTTGATGAGTTTGAGAAGGACAAATATGAAGTATCTTTATATGGTAAGTCTCGTTCCCCTTTCAAGTGATTAATCTTTATTTCCATTATTAATTTTTACTTATTTATCCATCTAAAATTCTATTAACTTTTTCTTATATTATCGATATTAAATAAATGAACGAATGAATAAAAAACATTTGAGTGTGAGTTTTTCGTATTGGTTTTAAATGGTTAAACTAGGGGAATATTTTAGTATCACTTATTCTGGTTTATGAGATTATGTTATTTTGGTCACTATTAAGAGTGTTTGTATATATGGTTGGTAAGAAAATCATTATAGTTATAAGTTTAATTTCAATAAAATTACACTTTATTTTTCTTGTTATCATATAAAAATCATATTTCATTTTAATAAATGAAGACAATATATAAATACATGTATTATGTATATACGATCATCATTACAACTTAACTGTTAGTGGTTTCGTAGGTTTAAATAGGCTTTTTTTTTATGATATGTCTTTCTTTTACTTAACGTCATGTCATATGTAGTATATGCTTCTAACAATGGTCATTTTCGTAGGGCATGAATTACCATTTCACATACGCTACAGAACCTCATTTGGGGCTCGTTGCTCATATGTGAGGTGAGATTATGTGGTGAATGACATAGATAGTTGGGGTGGGTAATTTCATTTATATATTTATTTAAATTTAAAATTAAGATTTATGTTATCTTTAGTTTATAAACATAAACTTATTAATAAAATAATAATATTTAATATTCATTAAACGCTATAAATTAACAAGTTCATTAGAAATTTCAGATGACCGTATATTAAATATGGAAATGGAGAATGTCGTATATAAAAATGCCTATTTTTACTGTTTCTAGTCACATAATAATAATAATTATTTTTTATTATAAGTCCAATTCGATTGCAATTAATAATGTTTTGTCAAGTTACATCAAAATAGAAGGAAGACGGGCAACAAGCTGCGCCAGTAACTTATCAAGCGAATTGCTGAAAGTATGTTCTGAATACACTAACAAATATTTGATATGGCAGGTAAAAAGGTACTTTATTTCCCTTTTATTAAAAAATTGTACATGTCTCATATGTGGGTTGGATCATGGATGATAAATACATATACAAATTGGTGAACATAATGCTATTGAATGTCTTTAAAATATATGTAGATGTTTACTAAAGTTCATTCAAAACAATATTTTGTGTACCAAGCATAATTCCATTATGCTAGATGCAGTTGTATCACACGATATCCGTATTTGGGACGTGTATTTCGACATAACAAGCGTTAACAATGACATCAACGTATCAAATTATGATTTAGATACTTCAATATTATTATGATACAAACTATAACCACTATTTCATGTTCTTGTTACATCGCGAAGATAGGGGGAGCCCGAAAGCCAAATTACCACGTTGGTATATAATCAAAATGACATCAAGAGCTTGCTAAAAATGTATGCTTTAATGAACACGAATTTGGAGTTCTATGATCGTGTTGAAACATTAATCTTCAATCCATTTGCCATCGATAAAATCGTCATCATTCGATACTCCACCACGTGCCCTTCTACCAATTCAAACTTGAAAAATCTACACAAAATGGCGAGCGCCATTTTCATTTGCAGGTATGCTGAGTCCTTGCCGAGACATATTCGTGGACCCGCCTGTTAGAAAGAAAATTTCGTGACTCGAATTCATGAATTTATTGTTTTCTAAAGAGGTGGCTAAATGAGGACATCATGTAGATTGGATAACGAGTTAAAACATAATAAGAATATAAAAAACTATTTTTGTATCGGTCTCGTTGACTCGTAACACTTTTTGTATGAATTTTTAAATAGTTGCCTCGCAACACTAATTGTATGAATTTTAAAATATTTGGTCTGTAAGTCTTTTTGTTTTGAGTTGTCAAATAAGTTGACCCGAAACACTTTTTATCTGAGTTTTTAAATAGTTGACATGTAACGCTTTTTGGTCTGAACCTTTAAACTTAAGTATAAAGTGAACTAACCTGAAATGCAGTGAACTTGAACGGAGATGCATTTTGGAAGACACCATCTTTAAGCCATCTTTCAGGTTTAAACTCATTCGCATCGGGGCCCCAATTGTACTCCATTCGACCCATTGAGTAAGGTACGTATGTCACCATACCACCCGCTTTTACTTTCGTTCCATCGGGTAAAATGTCATCGTTCAATATTCCTTTCGGGTCCTTCATAATTTTGATAAAAGATTAAATCTTTATTAGTTTTATCAAGTTTCAACAATCCCTATTAGCAACTGTTCTTATAGAATGCGGATTTCTAACATGACATGAATCTAACATTAAATTTGTTGGTTTTGACTTAGTATAAACAAGTTCGAGTAAGTTTCAAGTCGAACGCACAAACAAGTATAGCTAAACGAGTCGACATGGGTTTGCTGGTTGAATCATTTAACACACTTGTAATTATAAATTGTCTATTAAAACTTAAAAGTGACTGGTTTTAACTTTTAAACCAAAATTTAAAAGAAAAAAGAGAAAGAAACATTAGATTTTATAGTTTAAGCGTAATTATTTTATATACACGTGTGCACTTTTATTATAAGTTTTAAGCCATGAATACATAATAAAATAAAAGTTTTATATGCTCATGTTTATCTGTGAAAATTCATGTCGTTTTTTGATTGATGTGTCTATCTTCACTTTTTGGTATTTGTTACATTTTTTGGTTAGTGTGGTGTTCAATCGACAAACGCGCACCAACCTTTTACTCATCTCATGTTTAGGTTCATGTGTCTGACATGTTTTTTTTGGTTTGTATTAAATTTTCGAGTTAGCGTCGGGTTTAGCCCACTAACCTATGAACTCGACATGTTTAACGCTCTTTTTCTCAAATTAAGGGATTAATTTCTTCAATCATAAGTTCATAACTAACTATTCTTGATATTAAACGATTATAATAAGGTCACAAGAATAATAACTTACTTGAGGCACAGCAGGATACAACCGAAGTGTTTCTGTGATGACAGCATGCAAATAATACAACTTTCCCAATGTATCATAACTCATAAGCTCAGCAAATTGCTTTGCTCTTAGGTCAAAAGACTCAGGATCTTGCGTTTCACAAGGTTTCAAACACACATGTTCTTCTTCTGCGCGATCTTGCTCGAAAGATTTGAGTTCTGCATACAGTTTCTCTGCGACGTGATCATGGGTCATGATCATGTAAATGGCCCATGATAGAGTCGTTGCTGTCGTGTCTCTTCCAGCGATCACAAAGTTCAGTACGACGTCTCTTAGACTCTTGTCGTTGATGTTGTTTTCGGGGTCTTTTCCTAACTCGATAAACCTTGATAATATGTCGTGCTTCATCTAATTAATACATAATATATATTAAATTAAGTTACTTCCATGGCGTCACTCTATAGTACTCTATGCATAGAGGTGACAAAATAGACGAGATAAATACTATTTTAGTATTTTGTATATCTCTTGATATATGAAAGAAATTCATCTATATATGATCATACAACTATATGATAACTAATATTAAGTCTTTTAAATTGGATTTAAGGTGTTGTAAACATATTAATAGTTAATAACTTTTCGTTAGCTAGTTTTTCAATTTAAACTGGGTTTTATCTGTCATACGTCAAATACATATCATTTTCTATGTAACAAAGCTACTTGTATTTACCTTGATATTATTAGGAACGTCTTGAGTTTCTTCTATCTCTTTCTTTCTTCTATGGATGACCGAATACGTAAAATCATCAATGATCTTGATGCTTTGGTCAAGTACGGCTTCAGACCCGACACCTAGAAACTTTTTAATCTTCCATAAAGGATCGATGAACCGAAGGGTGACTATTATGTTCGCAGCGTCAAACGCTTTGGCGAACCGATTGTCGGGTAAGTTAGGATTTAGGGTTCCTATCTCAACTCCAAACCCTACCTTACATATGGAGTCCAAAGTCATCCTCATCAATAACTCCTAGAGAAAAAAACACACAACTTTAAATAAGAAAACATACATAATGAACACAGATTTATGTGGTTTGTTCAATTGAAATCCTTTTGTTTTCTAGTGTTAAATGACATCTCATTGTTTAATTATTACCTGAATGTCTAGTTGTTGGTGGTCAAAGGCTGATTGACTTAATATAGATGAGAGTTTAAGGCTATATTCTCTGAAGACCACAGTGCTAAAGTCCCTTAAGTTCTTTGAAGCAAACTCAAAACTTGATGTTTTCCTTTGTTTTCTCCAATTCTCACCATCTGAATTGAAAATGCCATCCCCAAGCAACACCTCCATATACGAATGATACACGTCGCCCTTCAAAAACCCGAAAAGAAAGCTCAAAACTTTATATCATAAATGAAAAATCTTGATCGCAAACACTACAATGTAAACAACTTTTACCCATAGATAGATCATTCAGTGAAGGGAGGACCATTAGTAATATATAAGTGTGTATGTTATGCACATAGAAAGAAAGTAAATAGTGAAATTAAGTGTAATGAGTTTTTAAGTAGTTTGTGAAATACATACCTTTGGGTAGTTTGCAAAGTTGGTTTTAAGAACATGTTCTACATTAGCCGGATCGGCTATGTAAGTGTAAGTTGTGAAGGGCATTGGAACCACCACGGTTCGTGACTCGGCTAGGTAATTGACTAGCCAGTCGTGCATCCGGTTATAGTTCATTAGTTGCTCGATGGCGGCTCCAACGAGGGGCCAAGTTGTCGGGCCTTTGTTGTTTCGCTGGTTCCATCGGTGAAGGAAGATCCATGTAAACACTGAACACACCAAAATCAAGAATCCTGTGTCCATTTTTATTTAGGTAAAAAGTGTATGAGTTTGTTCAAATTCTAATGTCATGTCACAAAGGGTAAGTTCTTATAAGGAAAACTTAATCAAAACAATTATGTAAGTTGTTGTGATATGGGTTACTAATGAATTAGCTATAATTTTGTTCAACAATCTTTGTGTGCCATCTAGGTAATTCAATTTAAAATGGTTTCATGATCTTGGTGTCTTTAACCTACACATTTTCAAGATAATAAGTTGTTGTGGTCTAACATTGTTTATTTTTTTAACTGAAATTTAATTTTACTTCTCTATATTTATTTTTAATAATACGATTGTAACATGTAAATAGTGGTCAAGCAATCCCATTGAATTTTTATTGGTATATAGTGTCGGTGAAACTAACTAAATTAAAATAAATTATGGTGTAAGACAAAGCGTTTGAATGTGTTTTTGTTGTTTAAAGTTACGGTAACCGAGTGATATTTATTGTTTAGAACTTTAGATATTAAACAAATCTTGACTATTTGAAGATTAATACATAAACCACGGAAACTCTTATAATTTGATCACCCAATATTGATTATTTGACATTTTAACAATCCATCAAAACCAGTTTCATTATACTTTAATATTAAACCGATTATTTGCAACTTGGAAATAGAATAACCAGATAGTCATTTTCAACAAAAAGAAATACCAAACATACTTATATCAAGAAATTCATTTTCTTATGGATCCCTAATCATATCAAAATAGCCACAATATATGGCATTCCATGTTGCAGTATATCGCACTAGTGTCAAGTCAATTATAATTTAATTTAGAAATGTACGTTTTTATTAGTTTTGACTAATAAAAACGATTACATTAGATACAAATTAAAAAAATTACAACTACGCATGATGGATGAGGAGAAAAAGAAAGAGGTAAAACAAATATGGTATATTTTTAAGAAAAGATGACATGTAAATAGTAATAAAAGAATTCACTTTTAAACAAATATTGTAACGTACAATTTGGAAGGGAACAATTGGGTGGGAAAATGAATTGGTAGTGCTTTACAATCTTGTCTCACGTGTTTATTCTAGTTACTATTTTTTTAGTAAAAAATATCAATATTATAAGATATAAGATTCGTAATTAATCTAAAAAACAAATTAAATAAACTCATACATCCATTAATTTAATTGAATTTAACAAACACCTTATTTAAAATAAAGATATTTACAAGGGAGACTAAATTACTCACTTGAATGAGGCATAAAAACATATGAAGCATCTACCTATGTTGTTTTATGTCTAAAAAACCTGTTAACAATTTAGATTCTCAGATGTCAAAATTAAACAAACTCATGCTTGAAATATGAGCCAATGGGTTCATATCACATTACTCAAACAAATCCTAATGAACCACGCATGAAACTAAGCTTTTTGAATCACCTAAACACGTATGTAATTCACTTCTTGGTTTCTTTAATTCAAACATCATTTTAATTTTTCAAAATTTACAGTAATTTCCCAATAACACATATGAGATGTTGGTTCGTGGAATTTGTTGGAATTGAAATTTGAATTGGAATTCAAAAGATTTGTATTTTGAATTCAAAGAAATTGGAATCCATTGATAGAATAAAAATTCCAAATGCATTTATAGTGATAAAACACTTATAAAAGAATTGAAATATATCAGCCGTTACAAATTGTCACCACTTCAATGACCAACGATCATAGCCGCTACACACCACCGACCTCTGCCGCCGTCACCACCAACAATTGACCGTGACCACCAACCGCACCCGTTGTCGAAAACCGATTGTACTCACTACCGCCACCAACTGATAACGTCTGTCGTCGAGACACGATACGGTAACGAAGGTCGGCGACAGTGGCGGTCACCGGTCGGGGGTGAACAGTGGGCGGCAGTCGTCGACGTTGGGGTTGTGTGGAGTCAGCGGAGGTCGAGGGTGGCGGTCTCGCGGTGACGGGAGACAGTCGACGGGAGACAGTCGACGGTTAGGGGCAGGGTCGGTCGGGTCGTCACGCGGGAGGTGGCAATTGGGGTCCGCGACGATTGGCGGTCGCGGGTTGGCGGACAACAACGGCGGTCGATGGTGGTGGCGGTGGTCGGCGGTGGTGGTGGGGTAGTTGATTGGCGGTGGGCAGGGTGGTAGGCGGCGGTTGGGGGCGACAGGGGTGGGAAATAAGGCGGGTATAGTCGAACTACCGCAGTGGTTGGCGGGGCCGACGACGGTTGGGGTCGGCGGTGGTCAGGGTGGGCGGTAGTGTCGGTTGGTGGTGGGAGAGGTGATAGATGGCGGTTGGTGGTGGAGGCGGGGTGGGTGGAATTTGAAATCCTTCAACATTTGGAATGATTTTGAAATTGTTCATTGGAAGGAATTAAAGGGAATTAATTTCAATTTTAATTCATTTCTCAACCAAACACGTACAAAATAAAATTCAAATTTTAATTCCAACGAATTTCTACCAACCAAACACGATAACCAATAAAATTTAGATTCCAATTTCATTGAAATCTCGCATACAAAAGCCGCCTAATTATTTCAAACACATTTAATTAAAATCTCATTGAAACTAAAGTATTAACATAATAGAATTTTTCGAAACAAGAATACCGAAACATCTTTAAAAGGCGTTAACATAATACAAAGTTTCTAAAACAATCAAAACTGAAAGTTAAATAATACTCAAGGGACCATTCTTGAAAGTTCTTTAATTTCAGCTTATATAGCCCCCATACTTTGACATCCCACACTTTCACCCCCTTTATGTTCACCCGTGAAGATCGAACGAACACCAAACGCAATTGAAATCCAATTGACTCTTGGTCCACTTGGGTTATCGATTCTTCGAATCTTCAATCATCACCAAATCATCTTCCTCAGATAGATCCCCAAAAAATAGCTGAAATCAATACTCAAAATCACCTTCTACAGATCAAGATCTTTGTTAACAATGAAGCTTCAAAGATCAGCCATCTGTATCGTGACAATCATAGGGCTTCTATCAACAATCGCTCAATCGTTACGCTTTGAACTCGAATCGGGTCATACGAAGTGCATAGCGGAAGATATCAAGAGCAATTCGATGACTGTTGGGCATTACTCCATTGCTAATCCAAATGAAGGACACCCTTTACCTGAATCTCACAAAATCACTGTCAAGGTCAGTTGAATATCTGATTTTAAGTGTGAATTTCATTATTTGTTATCATCATGTAATTAGGGGTTGATCGATGTTGATTTTGTGTTGCCTGATAACTGTAACGCTTTTAACCCTAATTGGTTCGTTGGTGTGCGATTTGTTTGTTTTGTTTGTGTTTTGAACTCTGTTATATTATTATGTGTTGGTAGATTGAAATTAAGAGAATTTGTATGATTTGGATTGTAGTATTTAACATTTAGGGTTCTTAATTCTTATAAATTGAAGTGTGGGATTTTTAATTTGTCTAGTTATTTTGTTCTTGATGAGGTTTCTGTACAAAAAAACTTTCTTTGATATAGGTCTTGATGGATTTTGCTGGAAATTATTAATATAGGTCTTAATGAATTTTTATGGAAATTATGGATTTTGTGTGTATTATTTGTTGGATTCTTATGAAATTCAATCTGGTACCTTGGTTTTAAAATAGCTCATCCTGAAACCGAGGCGTGAGGTGAGAGCTTCACGTGAATTGTATGCGTGGAATTGCTTGGTGAACGACTAAATAAGCTTTATGTATAACCAAAAGTTGCATCCCTCTCGTGTTCTTGATAAGTTTTCTTGTATAAAAAAATATAGTTCACAACTATAGTTGTCAAAGGTGCAAAGCGCAAACGTTGAGCCTGAGGGCCTAGGCGCGCTCCTTGTGCTTTTGACGACAAGGATAAAAACCTGTGTTTGATATAGATCTGGGTGAATGTTGCTGGAAATGTTGGATTTGTGTGTGTTTTTTTTTGGAATCGTATGAAATTCAGTTTTGGTACATAACTACATATAATATGATTCTTTTAACCTTGTTTTTCGCCATATGGTAGGCTTTTGATTTAAATTGTTGCATTGGTTGCTGTTTTAATATAATGCAGGTGACTTCAGCTTTTGGGAATAGTTATCACTCTTCTGAAAACGTGCAGTCGGGTCAGTTTTCATTCCAGGCTGTTGAGGCTGGTGATTATATGGCTTGCTTTTATGCCATTGATCACCAACCACCGCTTAAAATCCCTGTTGAATTTGAGTGGAGGTCTGGTGTTGCTGCTAAAGATTGGTCTAATGTTGCAAAGAAAGGCTCGGTAGATGTAAGCCTGTTAATATGCCTTTTCTTATCATATATAATGTTATGCATTTGTGTTCGTGTTATCCTTTGCTTCTTATTTCGACATGAAGATATCCCATTAGGCAAATGAGCTTAGTTGTTAAGTAAAATTTAGTTCTTATATTAATTAGCAATACGCAATTCATAATGGATGCCATGTAGTCTGATAAGCATATATCTACTCATGGGTATGAACAACATGTGGCAAAGTGGGTGGGTCATACGGTTTTGAGTTAACCGTTGCATCTTTGCTTATTTCCAGGCAATGGAATATGAGCTGAAGAAACTTGCAGAAACCATCACGTCGATTCATGAGGAAATGTTTTATCTCCGAGAAAGGTTAGTGTATAATCTACCAAAATATTCATCTCTAATGTGAATTTAAGTTGTGGCTTTACTTATCTTAGAAGATGTTAGTATTATGCTTGTAGTACTAATCTTCATAAATAGTCTCTAATTTTTCAAAATTTTTTGAGAAGTCAAATGTTGCAATTTCATGTGATATTGTTTTATAAATTGTTTGAATTTTATAATTTTTTCAAAGATAACTGTATGTGTTTTCTCCAAGTATGCGACATACCGTTGTTAAACTTCTAACTTTTTACTTTACAAACAATTTTTTCAACCTGTAACATGTTGACACCTGATAAAGCGTATTCTTGTCTATTTGAACTTTTGATGGGGAGTAAAATAATACCAAATTGATACTTGGGTTGCAAGTAATGTTGTTTTGATACTTGGGTTGCAAGTAATGTTGTTATTATCTGCTAATTACAGGGAAAGAGAGATGCAAGAGCTTAACAAAGTCACAAATTCAAGAATGGCCTGGTTGAGTTTTCTCTCTCTTTTTATGTGTTTATCAGTGGCTGGTATGCAGGTTTGGCATTTGAAATCTTTCTTTGAGAAAAAGAAGCTCATCTGATGTTGATCTTTAGTTATATCAATGGATTATAATTTAAATACTTGTAGCATCCGGCGCGATAAATTTCCTAAGTTGAGAAAATTAAATGACTGTGAATCTATGGTATTTTATAACTTACTGTTATTTATGATCCTTAATTTGGTCTCTTATTGCTAGTGTTTTGAACTCTGTCTGGTTGAGTCCGTTTGAACCGCCACGTTGAACCGATTCGATGGTTGAACCGTTCGAATCGGGACCTGATGGTTTGATCAGACTTCATAGTTATTTTATTTCGTTTTTTTTTTCCTTTCAAAGTCTCAAGAACTAATTAATTTACTACTTGATGTTTTATATTTATTTATTATAAAGTTCATATTTTGTTAACATTGTAAATTCATGTCAAAATAAGAGGCGGTTTTATATATAATTTAAGATCTATCCAACCTATCCGGTTGTGAAAACATTTTTTTTAAAGACATGGTCGAGCAGTTGGAGCCTTCAGATTTAGACACATTGTTCAGTTTTGAAAACATTATTGTACATTGTTTCTTACTTTCTTGAATAAAGTTAAAGGTATTAGTGCGTGACATGAGTTTTGTTTTGCATATTATTAGGAGTAGAGTCTTTTACGATCTGATTTATGTAGTCTTATCTTGTATTTTGTGAAGGGTACTGTTTCTCACATTGTGCTTGACCTTAATGTCACAAATGAATCAGCTTTACAATTTGTTTTAAGGTAGAGGTGTACAAATTGTTTTTTTTTCCGAACCGGGTAGGTTTATAAACAGGAGTGATTTTTTGTTATGTGATCAAATCATTTTTTTTCTTCAAACCGGCTCGGTTTATAAACTGGTTTTTCTAACTAAAAACTCAAACCACTTAAACCATATAAACCGGTTTTTCTAATTGAAAACTCAATTTGTCTTCTTCTTTCTTTCTTAATAAGTTCTTTTTTTTTTTCTATTTTCTTTGAAATGCATACTTTCCTATGGATGAGACTTTTTATGGAAAGAGGATATGAAAAAGCAAAACCATCAAAGAGAGTACCCTAATACGCCTTTCTGTTTATATTCTTCTTTCTTCTTGATTGTTTGCATGTTTGTATGAGAATCAAGCTCATCTCCTTCGGTAAGCACATATAGGGTATCGAGCCCTCGGCGCTTGAGAGGACCCCGGGCTTGGCCCGTTTTAAACCGGTTTAAAAACGGTTTGTTTCCCGGTTTAATCTTTTTTATTTTATTTGAACCGGTTTTGAATGCTGGACTATCAAATTCCAAATTGGTATACAAACTGCCGGTTTGAATCGGTTTGGTTGAAACCGGTTTTTTTTTCAAACCAGAGTTGTTTTTACCGGTTTTTATTTTTTAAAACCGGATTTTTTTACCTATATTTTATGTCAAACAGTTTTTTTGCCCACCTGTACTTCAAGTTCTACACTTAAAGTTAACTTTTTTTTTAAACAGTAAAGTTAAACTTTATTCAAAATAACCTAGCAAGAGGCTAGTTCAAAGTTCATCTATTACAACAATAGATTACATAAATCAAAATTACACTAATACTGCCAATCTATGTTTTTTATTGCGCCCTATTCTTTATCCACCAATATGTATTAACTTTGATCTTCTCCACCATTTTTGAAGGGCTAATCAACCTTTTGTTAAAAATTAGCTCATTCCTCGCCTTTCAAGTAAACCACCAAGTCGCTAGATAGATACATTGTAAAACCTTCTTTAACATCAGGCTAGTCGATGAGACAAAGAGATCGAATAATG
This sequence comes from Flaveria trinervia, assembly GCA_025506515.1. Lineage (NCBI taxonomy): Eukaryota > Viridiplantae > Streptophyta > Magnoliopsida > Asterales > Asteraceae > Flaveria > Flaveria trinervia. Next base: position 1,130,421 of record CM046446.1, read on the forward strand.
CTTAACGAATTGAAGACGCCACTCTGACCGATCTACGACACCAGCTAAGAATAATTTTGCATATATAAGCAACCATGGGACATGAAAGTAACATATGATCAACGGTTTCATTATGACCAAAACACATACTGCATTCGAGTGATCCCAAAACCACCCCGCGACTATCTAGGGCGCCCCCTTCGATGGAACACTACCCAATCTTGTTTTCCAAACGAATGAATTTACTTTCAAAGGAACGGATGACGCCCATGGCATAGGACTAAAATCCAAAAGGGTCCTGTTGGATTTAATAACCCAACGAATTGATCCAACCGAAACCGAAAAATATGTGAAATTTTGGCTTAATGATGGGAAAGTTGTCATTTGCCAACTGCCATGTTCCTACCAAATATTCGACTTTACATATCTCCCCAAATTTGGTCTTAAAAGTTCGCACGTTAAAATGTCCCTTTTTTACGCTTGAAGGTGCTTATGATATAGGGACATTAATTAAATAATCGGTTAATTAAATAGTTAACTATATAATCACTTAATTAATGATGTCAAGATTCAACATCAATGAACAAGTCAATGTTTTTAAGATAATATAGAGTATCTTTCTATGACTAAAATAATACAATATATATTTTATATATGCTTATTAATGGAATTAAATATGATTTATTAAATATTACAAAAGTATTTTATTCATTAATGGAGTAATTATATAGGAGAAACACTTTCATTTTTCAAATGGCTCAAAAGTCATAAGTTTATGCAAAGACTTAGAATCATATAGTTCCAGCCAAAAAGTCTCTAGAGCCATACAAGACTCGATGGTAATACTTCAATCTCAAAGCTAACTATCCGTACGATCTGAACCTCCTTAAATATTATTGTCACATATTAGACCGGACCTAGTGGATATTTCGGGGTGTTAAACATGGTGATATGGATACAAATGGGGTTTCAAACATCATTATAAGATAGTTAATATAGGCTCTAAACACTAGTTAACACCTACACTTAGATTTATAGCAGTTTATCTACATAACATGTAAATGATATTTTAACTAAACAATCACTACATATAATATTAAAAAAAACAAATTAAAATCATTCAAACATAAAAAGAATTCAAATTAAAAAAATATATATATCTTCATGATTTGTTCTCCTATCTTCCCTCAAACCTGTGGATGGACCTAGGTTAGTGACCGGCTGACGGGTCGAATGTCAAGTCGGGTTGATTCTTGGATGTTCTTGGATCAAATGTATTTGAGATGATTTGTACACCACTTAGATTATTTAGCACACGATCATCTACTTCATATGCTTATAGTACAAACTAGTGTTTTTGAAATCATACCGACCAACTACTCAGACCAAAAACTAGCTACACGACCAGTTTGGTTAAGTACTATTGAACCCATGTTTATTTGGGTTAGGGGCTGTTTGACAGCCTCTTAATCAGCCTTTTAATGGTTCAGATGTCTGAATGGTTCAGCACTTAATAGTTCAGACTGTTTGTTACACAAGCACATGTCTGAATGGTTAAGAGATTTACCTCTGAATGGTTAAGCATCATACTGATGCTGAATGGTTAAGCATCATACTGATGCTGAATGGTTAAGAGGTCTAATGTTGAATGGTTAAGACATATTATCTAAATTAGTCAGACATTTGTCTTTGAATGGTTAAATTATATACTAGCTCTTAATGGTTCAGACCTCTTAATGATTCAGCACTTAATGATTCAGATCTCTTATTGGTTCAGCACTTAATCATTCAGAAGTTGCCAAACAACCCCTTAATAGATTATATCGTTGATCAGTTATATCATGAACCATAGGACTTGATTTTTCAGTTTCTATTTTATTCTTTATTTTCAAAATCTAATTTACTTCTTTATTTATTATTCTGGCCTCTGTATTATATTTATTTCAAGCTTCATATGTTACGAACATTGCACATTTAGACGAAAGATAAAGAAGTTTCATAATTTGTTCTAGATTAGCTATATGTATTTCAAAGTTTTAGATGATTTATTACATCATCCGTTTATCGAAATTCGCCTAACTAATGAATCAATGTTCAATGAGACGGTTGGTTAGATGTGAATAAATTGACACAAAGAGCAATCGTATGCGGCATGTCCTTAATGATCATCAAGTGTTACCACATGCTAGTAAAAACCACGTATATGCTTGTAAAATCTGGTCTCGTTATGAAACGAGGCAAGCAATAGCTATTATCAACAGCGAACCTACATCATTTCAGGAGAATGGGGGGGGGGGGGGGGGGAGCTGCGAACCTACATCATTTCAGTTAGATGTTGATAAGGGGGTGTTTTCTTGTCGGGTGTTGACTTCAGGGTTACCGCCCCTGCTAGGGGTGGGTTCTTCATCTCGAAAATCACATGCCATTTGACCAGGTGATGTGTAGTGATGTGACAAAAGTATGTCAAGGGAGACCACGCCCTTGCCAAGGGCAGGTTCTCCAAAAGCCCCCCACCGTCCGATCTAATTAACCACATCACCTCAACATTATCTAAACCACATATTTTTTTTGCAAGACTACACTCTTGGCAGGGGTGGGTTCTAATTATTTGACCAACTTTATTTTTAACCTAACATCCCTGCCCACCATTTATTCATATCCCCACCTTTCACCAATTTCTCACCTCAACATCATCTAAACCACACATTTCGTTTAAACTCAAAATAGGTTTAAAGATAGTGAGAAATTGGATTGAGGAGGATTTAAACGAATAGTGAGAAATTGTTCGGTGGTTTCACATATATAGGGTGAAAGGTGGAGAGATTAATAAATGATGTGTAGGGATGTTAGGTTAAATATAAAGCTGATCAAATAATTTAGAACTCACCCCTGCCAAGGGCATGGTCTTGCAAAAAATGTGTGGTTTAGATGATGTTGAGGTGATATGCTTAATTAGATCGGATAGTGGAGGGCTTTTGGAGAACCCGCCCTTGGCTAGGTCGTGGTCTCCCTTGACATGCTCTTGTCACATCACTACACATCACCTGGTCAATTGATATGTGATTTTCGAGACGCAGAACCCGCCCCTGGCATGGGCGGGTACCCCTGAAGTCAACACCCAACAAGAAACACCCCCTTGTCAACATCTAACTTTTAAAAACACCAATTTTAAAAAAATTCTAAAGAATCATGTAAATTTTAACAATAAAACAAGTAGAAATTATATTGGTTTAAGATATCAAGGATCAAATGTTATATTTTCTTTAACCGACATTATTCTCAAACCTATTAGTGTGAATCCAAGGATCGCAACAAGGAATTATCAGCGTTAGTTGATGTCAAGTCAACGTTTGCGGAATCAACATTGGCTTGGTTTAATTGTTTGTATTCAATTTTATTATCAATAAATATTCAAGAACACAATTGATGAAAAACACCTAATGATCAGTTTAAATCAACTGTAGTTCACTAAAACAAGTTAACGATCACAAATAACAATGAATGATATTGAAAATTGTGTTGAATGATGTGGCAGCTGCTAAGGTTTGATTGTGTGATGTTTTTCTATTGTGGATTCGTCGTGTTGTTGTTGTCGTCGATTGATTCGAAACCTAGGATCCATATATATAGACAATGATGTTTCTGTTAAGGAAACACTAGATCTCTTGGGATTTGAATTGTTTCTGTTAAGGAATCTCCGCATTTCTTGGGATTCGCATAACTGACTTATTGACTTGTAACACTTGTATTGTTTGAATACAATGTTTGGACTCCGCAGGAGTATTGTCTTCCGTAGTTGATTGTTCTTCCACAACAATTGTTCTTCCGCATGAATATTGTTCTTCCGAAGCAAACTGGTTCTTCCGCAACAATTGTTCTTCCGCAGGAATCTTGTTCTTCCGAAGCAAACTAGTTCTTTCGCATGAATCTTCACTTGTAATTCTCTTTTCACTCCAGTTGATGGTTCATCTGCAGATGATCTTCGGATGATTGTTAATTGCAAGAAACATATCTATGGAAGAACAAAATGTTTATCCGTAGATGTTTCTTACACTTAGTCAATTTCTAAAATTGACTAAGTATAATGTTTGTACCTGCAAACATACATAAATCAACACATATATATATGGGTTAACCTATACATTTAATGCATACACAATAATGAATTACAACTATTCATTACAGATATTAATTCAAGTACTAAGCCTATACAAAATGGACTAGATCTACTGATCCTAGACCTAACAATACTCTCCCTTAGGCTTAGACACTTGTAATCAGCTCTTCAAGAGTGAACGTTCTTTCAATCTTGACACCATTCTTTTGTTGAAGTAAGATACCGCATCCTTTTGATCATCATACTTGTATTTTATCTCCATTTTGCATATCTTTTTAAGAGTGTCAAAGCTCAATCCCAGAATGTCTTCTTCTGTAGTCAAAGTTTCCACCACACATTAGTTATTGACTATTTACAGCTCATCTTCTTTCGAGATTCTCAGTTCTAAAACATCTTTAATGTTAGCTCCTTTCAGCATCCCAGCATTATACCTTCTTCTCTTGTATGCTTTGGCATTCAGCTTATCCACAACTTGAATCATGTGCACATATAAACATAAGTCATTCTGAGCCCTTTCTTTAGTTAGCTTCGGAAAGAATTTGTCATGAAGGTATGAAGTATAACTAGGGTGGAGCAGTTTGATCTTTACTGGGTAAAAAATTCTAATCTCCTTAGCCTTCTTTCCTTCAACATTCCTCAGTAGCACCAACTCTTTTGTTTTCTTAACATAACCCCATTCTGTTATGGGAGATGTGTATTGATTTCCCTTGAAGCTTTTGATAGATGCTGCATTTCCATGGCTATATCCCACCTTTTTCAATATTTCCTCATCAACAAGTGAAGAGAGCTTTGTTGTTCTTTTGATTCTTTGAATTCTCTTTCTATGATCATCATCATCTCTCTTAGCTTCCTTGAGCACATCATCTATGAATTTTGTCTTCAATTTTCCCACCATCACAAAGAAATCTCTTCCCCTTGAGTGAATATGATAGTTAGACATTATCAGACTTTACAGGTCCTTGATATCTCTCTCATGAAGCCTCAGCAATGCTTTTGTATAATGGAAATACTGAATTCTTTCGGAGGTTCTTTTGATAATTTCACAATCCCAGTCTGGATCATATTTCCAGGCCATAATCCTGTTTTCTTCCATAGAACTGGGAGTTGTGATGTGATCATATAGCTCTATCAGAGTTGATTTCTATTCAGTGATTTCTTTTACAGTTGTCCTAAATGGCCACACTTTGCCAGGAATGACTGCTCTTGGTTCTCTGATCAGTTTGTCTTTGCTTTTGTGCTGATCTTTGGATTCAACAGTTACATGATCAATAGAAAGTTTGCTTTGGTACTTATAGGTTGGATTTGGAGCTTCAGTTCTGAACCTTACTCCTGTGTCAAGCTCAACAGACATAACATGTTCCATCATTCTTCTCAATTCACCAACATTTCTTCCTTTGAGCTCATGTGCCTTGTAGTTGTGACCCTGTAGCCAACAGACCATATTGTATTTGCTGAGTTTTGTTGTCACAGTGGCCTAGGTCTTTCTTTATTTTCTGGATGGCTTGAAATGTTATGAATGCCTCATAATCACAATTAGGAATCATAAATCTTGCAAGCTCAAACTCTTTCAGAATGTTCTTCATCTCTGTCATATTCATCCTTTCAACCATGTCATAAGGAAATCCATGGTTGATTAGGGTCATAAACATAGTTGACTCAGGCCTTTCTTCCATAATGTCTTTTGTTGTTATAAGAACATCAACAGTTGATTCTTTTTTATCTTTGTTGGTTTCTTCTTCAGTCAACTCTTTCCACTCAACATCACTCTCAGCCTCATCATGAATAACTTGCTTTGATGTTGAAACATTCTTTGAAGGAGTGTGCTCTAAGGATGTTTGCCTTGACCTTTTGGGTGACTCTTCACATTGATTATCTGTTTCTTTGTTATACCCAAATACTTCCTCTTTCTTGAGTATAGAATAATTTGCTTAGAAGATTCAACATGCTCCTTTAGTTGGTTTGATTCAAGAGCACATATTTTCATTTTCAGTTGATTAATCTCTTCTTCTTTTCTTCTCAACAGAGCTAATTGATCATAGAAAGACTCGATCAATCTTCATCCTTAGTTTCTTATTTTCATTCTTCTCTTTCTCTACTGACTCTTTGAGCTTAGAATCTTGTTGAAGTAGGGCATCAATCACTTTATTATTACACTGGGCATCTTCTCTTAAGGTTTTGATCCTTGCTTCTAGCTGTATTAGCATATCATCCTTTTCTGCTATTATCCCTTTCAGTTCTTTAATCCTTTGCTTTCTATAGTTTGTCTTCACTACAATCTTGTTTTATTCAGCCACCAGATAGCTTTTGCTTACTGGGATGTCCTCATCACTGATGTCATCTTCATCATAGGCAATCACTTCCTCATACTTATCTTTTTCTTCTTATTGATCAGCAATTTCATCTTTATGAGCTTTAGTATGAGCCACACTTGCTGAACTGGAGCATTCATCTTTTGATTCATCATGCTCATCATGCTCATCATGTTGTGGTTGATGTTGCTGCTGATTGACAATGACTGGAGAAACTGGTTCAATATCATTTGAATGGACAGGAGATTCAGTCTTGGATAATGATAATTTAATAGTATTGGCTTGAGAGACAGTATTTTGACTAGCTGAGGGAGATTGTTGAGAGTGAACAGGGTGAGTGGGTGAGATGGGTTGAGGATTTTGACTTGTAGGAGAAAGGGGTTGTGGAGATTGATGTTGTTGCTGAACGGGTAATAGAATTGGTGAGTGTGTGGCTTGAATAGAGTTGGTTGAAGAATCCTCCTGTTGATCTTACCACACAAGCTCTTGGGGAATATTGGCATTAGTATCTATCACATGAGCAAACATAGGCATGTCTTCACCTTCATACTTTCCAGATATTTTATTCAGAACAGATCTACCTAGGTGTGCTTGAACAAACACATCACCATCTATAGCAGTCCCAGGCAAATCAGCATTGATGAACAGTTGTAGAAACCTTGGAAACATATACATCTTGTCAGCCTTCTGTACTTTGATCCGATCACATAAGCAGTTGAAGATGTACTTTGAGTAATTATAGGTTCTTCCCTCAAAGACACCAATAATGCCTGACGAGATATGCCTTGAAAATCTGTCATGTCCAGATTTCCTGTTTAAGATGCACTTACGATAAGTGTGGCAGAGAAATCTGTATGGATTGCAGAGTCTTCCTTTCTTGATTTCTACCTTCTTGAAGTCACCATCATACCCCATCAGAAGAAAGACTTTCTCTATGTATTCATTATCAAATACATCAGGGTGACCAGCTTCTACATCTCCCAACTCAAGAACCCTTCTTATTGTCTGTTCATCCACTCTCAGTCTTTGATTCTTCACATCAGCCACAATAACTTGATCATCTTCTTTAATTTGGGCGGAGTTCCATAAATCAGTTATGTGTGATTGATGAATCACAGGCTCTGCTGATAAGGCATAGAACAACCTGGATCTTCTTAGATATCGGATAATGTCTTGACACCCTTCTTAGACAGGGTCGTCAGGGTTTAAGAAAGCACACATGTTGTGCTCTCTCATAAATCGATTATCCATCTGTTCATAAGAATAAAGAATATTTCGTTAGAATCACATTATTGATATGAGAACACAAACAGTTGTGAGATTGTACGAGAATCAAATGGTTCATTATTGAACATTAAGACATGTTTTACCTTGAACACAATGATTTGAGAGCAGAAATGTATGTTTGTTTGATGTTTTGATTCAGTAATTTTTGAGTGTTATAGAAGGGGGAAAAATTTGTTGAGTGCGAGTTTTCTAGGTCTGAAAAAGTGAACTGAAAAAGTGAATAATGAGTTTTGAAGTCAAAGAACATCGTTTATACTTTCTGAGACACATTAATTTTATTTATTTAATGAAGTGGGACCCTAAAAAATAAGTGGGACCCTTAACAATAAGTGTGATCCTCAACAAATTTTCTTTTTTAAGCTCTTCCGCAGATCATCTACGGATTACATAAATCATCTGCGGATGTCTTAACAACTTCTACTGATGAAGTATAACTTAAATTTTCATAAGTTACCAAACTATGAAATTAAATTATATTTGTTGATCTTTGCTCATCCGTAGTTTACCAATCTACGAATAGACATTTAAATTTTCCACACATTTTATTTTTTGTTGATGCTTAAGACGGCACTGTAGCATCTGCTGATGCTTATAGAACACTTGTGAAGAAAAACTTATTTTGATGTATGGTCCAAGTACACTGCTTAGAACCATTTATTGCTATTTGACCTTGTTGACTTTGTATTCATGACAATTGAGTGGAAGAAAGCTTAAATAATTTAAAAGAAAATTTCATGTATCCAGTAGCTAAGTTGGTGCTCAGTTTCCAATTTCTTCAAATTATTAATGAAATAGACAAAGCTGCTGATTGATAGACTTATCTTCATGAATTCTACTCCCCCTAAATTTGTGATGAATGATGATAATATGCATTTATCATAAATTTTTAAGAAGAATATCATGAGTGTTATTGAACCGTATGATGATGCACAGACATATATACACATATAATGGGATCATACTATAATACTAAGCCTCTTCCTAATTAGTTATTTTGTTGAATTGATACCTGAACACAATTCTGATTGCAAGTATATTATCCACTTAAATCCATACAAGAGCTAATGTATCAACTAGGCATGTTGTTTATCATGTTTTCATATTGATTAGGAAATAACTGTTATGGGCTTCACATTCAATTCACGAAGATTTTGTCCTCCTATTGCAAGTCAAATCATCACTTTTTCACACTTAATAACTATGTACTTTAAGTTATAAGTTCTGTCTTGAGATGTATTTGATATCTTATTAATGCATTGATATAAAAGCTCTAAATAAATGTGCAATTGATCACATAGGATTCTTTTGAGAGCTTAGATATGATTATCATCAGGTCTACCCAGCTCTTTACTCACGTAAAACAGAGGTGCCTTTAACCTAGGTCTTTGTTTACACAAAACAGAGGGATGATGAGGATCATGATCTTTTCACCTTTGATAACTGATATACAGTATGGTGATCAACACCCAGGTCTTTGTTTACACAAAACAGAGGGAGTATGTTTTGCAAAGATAGATATTATAAAGTATCGATACATAGTGTGCTTAGATGAATGATTTGATCACATCAGAATAAGACTCACTTTGTATCATCAAAATGAAGTTTCCCACAAACAATCACTTTGAATTATGTTTGGCATGCACTAAGTGTAGTTTCCACTCAAGATGAACCTACTTACATATCAAGAAACTTCCTTAGATTTAATGATATTTAAGAATTCAAGAATAGGCAAAGATATAGTGTACTATCATTTCCCATGCATATGTTATGCTGAAGCAGCATTACACACAATACTTTGTTTGTTTAAATTGATTAATCTAAGTTAATCATGCCCAGAGACTCAATTAGAAAATTAAATTTGACTGAATCAAAAGCTTTAGTGAATAAATCAGCAAGTTGATTTGTTGTATCCACTTTGACTATCTTAATCAACCCCTAATCTGAGCAATCTCTCAGAAAATGATATCTTATTTCAATATGTTTTGTTTTACTATGTTGCACAGGATTAGCAATTATAAATATAGCAGAAGAATTGTTTATGTAAATTAAAGTTTAAAGGAAGTTGTAACCATAGTGAAGCAATTGGTTTTGCAACCAAAGGACTTGAGAGCAACCAGCTAAAGCAGCTATGTACTCAGCCTCAACTGTGGATATAGAGACATTGGTTTGTTTCTTGCACTGCCATGATACTAGTCTTGGTCCTATAAATTGACATCCACCAGTTGTGGATTTTCTGTTACTGTTACAACCACCATAGTCGCTGTTTGAGTATGAGTAGAGTGTAAAGTCACCATCTATTAGATACCAAAGACCAAATCCTGGTTTTCCTTTGAGATATCTAAAAATCCTTTTCATAGCATTCAGATGAGACTCATTTGGATCAGATTGGTACCTAGCACACACACACACACACACAACAAACATAATGTCAGGTCTACTGGCAGTTAGATACATAAGTGATCCTATCATTGATCTATATAATTTTTTATCAATAGATTTTCCTGAAGGATCAGGTACAATCTTATCAGTTGTCGATGCTGGTGTTTTGCAAGAGGATACATCAGCAAGATTATACTTGTAACATCCGCCAATTTCCAAGTTAAAACTCATTTTTTTAGTTTTGTTATAAAATTATAATAATAATTGAAATGGACCAAATGTATTAAATTTACAATTTATATTGTGAATTATATAAATGTTAATCATCTAAAGAACTTGTAATATTTTTTTAATAAGTTAAGGTGAATAATCATTTCACAATAAAGATTTAAGTGGAGAAGACTTATTAAAAATTTATAAAGTTATTAAATGAATAAAGATTTACTATTTATTATAAACTCTAATTATTGAAAATAAATAATTAAATAATAAAGCTTACAAGATTTATAAAGATTAACAAATAATTGAATTGGTTTATCATTCAAATGGGTTTTATAAAGTTTAGGGGTGAAGTGGTAATTTTTTATACTTGAATAAAAAGTTTATTACATAAAAAAATAAAGACTTAAAACTTCAGGGACTAACTGTGTAAATTCGAAATAAACCCAACCCCCACCCTCATTACCCCCGATTTTCCGACGGAGCTTCGGCCACCTCATAACCATCAATTTTGGGCGATTTTTTACTAAAAAGCGTCTCAAATCATTTTGGAACACGATTCGAACCTTAACGTATCAATTAACCACATTTAAACACCCGTTTCTTGTCTAATCGATTACATAACTGACTCACATTAAACTCTCTAGCCGTTCGAGCATTTACACATCATAATAACCTAATTAAACCAACCTGAACGATCATCTATCATTCACTAATCGTATACAACCTTCAATTTCATCTGAAACACAACACCCATCACATACAACCATCATCATCATCCGCGACCGGCAACTCATACGGGACCCATGATCAAAGCAATAATAATCATAATTGAGTAAGGGGTTTTGAACATCTCCATCCTTAGGAGCTTTGCGTTAAGTTAATTTGATTATCATCATCATTTGCATATCGGATCGGACTCAACTCGATCGCTTCTATCTTTCAACTGTACATCATCAAATCAAACTTATTGAGGTGATATAAGACACATAAATACTTGATTTGGTGTAGGGAACAAAAGCCCTATGTTTAATTTGTTAATTGACCTTGATTTATATTCAATTTGGATCAAAATCAAGTTAGGGTTCTTATGAATTTGGGGATTATTTAAAAACAATTCTTATTAATTTGTTTATGTTTTAAGACATGATTTGGGCTTTAGCCCACCGGTTAACACCTTATACAAATGTAGAAGAGGTCCCGGGTTCGACCCCGGGCACCCTCAACTCATTTTTTTTTACTTTTTCTTTTATAAATAAAATTACATAAATTGGTATTATTCCACTAAATTAATATAAATTTTTTTTATTAAATTTAATCCAGAAATTATCAATTTACTTTCTGAAATTTTTAAAAAATATTCTAATTTAGAAATAAATAATTTAATCTTATAAAAACTATGACAAGTTATTTAAAGGGTTATCATTTTATCAGCTTATACAATGTCCTTAAATCAAATAAGTTATCTTAATAACTTGTTTAAATAATTGATTGTTCAATTGATTATTTTGACCATGAGTTTAAATAATTAATTATTAAATTAATTATTTACTTTCCACACTTTAAATCTTTATTTCATCCATTATTATAAATTAAATATCACAGTAATACTAAACTATTCAATTATTTTGTCTAATCATGTTATATCATAAATAGTTATTAAAACTAATTATTTCCGTTCACTTTATATTCAATCTTTATTAAAACATTATTATAAATTAAATTATTTAATTTCATTAATCATTCATTATCGTTTTTAAATCTTAATTATTTAATTGATTTATTCCATTGTTGTTGAATCAAATATAATTGATTGCATTGTTTTAATTATCTAAACCCCAAATCCCAATTGAATCCCTAGTTCATGTCTAATTGATAATCTTATTGTCGAACTTAATCTTGGAATCTATACGTTTAGGAAACTTTTAAAACAAATCGTTGGAGCCTCGTCTACATTCTTATCATCATATTATTTACATCTTGTGAGTTTCCTTGCCTCTTTTTACATTTTCACACTATTTTGGGGTGAAACACGATACTTATACATCATACACTTATAAATATTTGAGACTTGTAAAGCACTTGAAATTCATCTTTATATTTTGTCATGGTTATTTGTGTGTTGTAAGTGATTATATGATATACATAGTTTGTTTACAATCATTAACTATTGCTAGCCTGGTGATATCTTAGATCTTTGGGCCTAACAAGCCTATTTGGTGCTAAAGTCGATGTATTGCCGACTCCTGATGACGTATGATTGTTCATCATGGTAACCAAATACACTTAGCCAATCTTATATACTTGTAATCAAGTCGAGGTTTGGTTGTAACGATATGTGTTCTATAACCTTACTAAATTATGACCTATGACAGGAATTGCTACTTGTAACGTTGTTATATTATGTGTGAAAACCTTGGAAACTCACCAACTATTTTTAGTTGACCTTTTAGTTTCATCATGTTTCAGGTTTGATGCTTGAAAATCTTTCTGTGCTCATATATGACTTGGACCTAGATAAATTGAAATTCTTATGTTATTGGTTGTTTCTTTTTTGTTTTGTAATTACTTATATGTATTGTAACGTTTAATGAATAATAACATTTAATATTACTTCAACTCAATTAGTTCCATGTGCTATGAACAATCGTCTCCCATCTGTCCGCCTCGATGATTCCGCTGTCGGTCGGGGTGTGACAATACTTCTTCAAAATTTGATGTATGTATTTTCTTGATTGATGAAAATCCCATCAGATTTTTTATGAACTTGAAGACCAAGAAAGAAAGTCAATTCACCCATTGAACTTATCTGAAATTCAGATTTCATCAGCTCTTCACTATTTACACACAATCTCTTATTAGTTGATCCAAATATAATGTCATCAACATATATTTGAACAACTAAGAGATCTTGATGTTCTTGTTTGAGAAAGTGTCTGATCAATGGTTTCTCTTTTGTTGCCATGCTTGAGCAAGAAAGATGATAATGTTTCATACCATTTTCTTGGTGCTTGATGAAGACCATACAAGGCTTTATCTAGCTTGTATACCCTATGTTGATAATGAGGATCTTCAAAACTAGAGGGTTGTGACACATAAACTTCCTCATCGATTTTTCCATATAGGAATGCACATTTGTCATCCATATGATACACATTGAACATCTTATATGATGCATAAGCTAGGAACACTCTCATGGCTTCAATTCTTGCAACTGGTGAAAAACTTCATCATAGTCTATTCCCTCTTCTTATTTGTATCCTTGTGCAATCAACCTTGCGTTATTTCTTACAATGATTCCTCTATCATTCAGTTTTTTTTGTATAGCCACCTTGTACCAATAGGATGTTGGCCTTCTGGTAAATCAACTAGAGACCATACTTTTTACTTTCTAAATTGTTGAAGCTCTTCTTGCATAGCTTTAATCCAACTATTTTCCTTTAAAGCAACAGTGATGTTGGAGGAACCACTTGTGAAAGAAAAAAACTAAAAAGACAAATGTTGGCAGTACCACTTTGGCTTTTTGTAGTTCTCTTTGTAAGATTTCCAATGATGTTGTTGACTGGATGAGTCTTATTGATTCTTGTTGATGGAGTTGATTCAACTGGAATAGATGATTCCAGTCATATCCATTGTTGCAGTCTGATCCAAACCAGGTTGAGAGTTTCGAGAGTAGTTAAAATGTTCAACATGTGGTGTTGAATGATCTTCAGTAGCTTGATTATCAGTAGCATCATGATTGTCTTCTACAGGAGCTGTAGGGGCTTCTCCACAATCAGGTTGCTCTTCCGTAGGAATTACAGGAACTTCTCCGGAAGCATTTAGCTCTTTCGTAGGAGTTACAGGAACTTCTCCGGATGATAAGAGAGAACTTGAAGTATTTTCAATGTTTGTTGTATTCACTTGAGAGCATGGATCTGTTGCAGGGACAACATTCATATCTCTGGATGCACAGTGTTCATCTTCACATGCAGTGTCAGCAGTTGCTATTGAAATGTTTCCACCAGAGGTGTGTATCCTTGGAGGATTAGCAGATAAAGTTTCTTCATTCATGTGAGGTGGAACAAATGGATAACATACTTCATCGGATCCTACAGTGTTCAATCAATCATAGTTAAATGATTCAGTTAGAGCATCTATGTCAAACAACCATGATGAACCTTTAACAGATTTAGTGAACACAGATTCATCAAAAGATACATTAGGAGTTTCTTCCACAATGTTATGTTGTGGAATATAGATCCTGTAAGATTTAGATGTTGAAGAATATCCAACAAAGAAACCATCATATGCTTTTTCTGAAAAATTTTCCAATGACTCTTTTAAGTTTAGAACATATACATGACACCCAAAAACTCTAAGATATCCTATGTATGGTTTTCTTTTAAACAAGAGCTCATAAAGAGTTTTGTTGTGTTCTTTGACAATTTATGTTCTATTTTGAATATTGCATGTAGTATTTACTGCCTCAGCCCAAAATATGATGAGCATTTGTGAATCAGCTAGCATTATTCTGGCTGCTTCAATAAGAGTTCTGTTTCTTTTTTCAGCCACTCCATTTTGTTGTGGAGTTCTTGGTGCACTGAATTGCCTTGCAATACCTTTACTCCTGCGAAATGAATCCCTTCAAAATTGACAAACTCAGTACCATTGTCACTCCTAAAAATTTTAACTTTTGCATCAAGTTGATTCTCAATCTTGATCACAAAGTCCATTAAGGTTTCTGATGTTTCACTCTTTTGTTTTAAGAAAAAGACCCATGTAAATATTTTAAAATCATCAACTATCACCAAACAATATTGACTTTTTCCAATGCTCATCACATTGGAAGGACCAAAAAGGTCCATGTGAAGTAATTTGAGTGGTGTAGTATTAGTATTGATAATTTTGGATTTATGTGACACTCTATGTTGTTTTCCTTTGTAACAAGAAGAACAATGAGTTGAGCAATAAAACTCTTTCTTTGACAATCCATAACTAAGTCATTTTTCACCAATTTGTTCATGTTCTTCATGTTAGAATGGACAAGTCTTTTGTACCACAAATGAGATACATCTTCTGATAACTTAGATAGAAGGCATGTTTTATGTTTTGTGAGTGAGGTTTTGTTCATGTCCAAAACATAAGTGTTTTCTTTTCTTGATGCTTTGAGAAGTACCTAATCTTCTGGAATAGAAAAACCTAGCTTAAGAATGTAACAGTTAGCATTATCAAACAATGTGATATAATTTGATCACAAATTTGAGATACACTTAGTAAATTATATTGTAAATTTTCACAATAATTTACTTTCTCAAACTTGAGTACACCATTTGTTACCATTCCTTCACCAACAATTTTACCTTCCTTTTTATCCCCACCAAATGCCACATAAGAAGCATTTTTATGTTTGAAATCATGGAGAAGTGAACAGTTTCTTGTCATATGCCTGGAACAACCACTATCAACATACCACTTATTGTCAGCTCTCCAATATTGTTCCTGCATTCAGAAATAAATCAATTAGAATTGACAACCCAAGCCTTAATGATCTTGGGTTTGCCATCAGTGTCTAAAATAGTTACTACTTTTTGAATAAGTCTTGAAGTTTCAGTTTTAGTTTTGTTTGATTCATTCTGAGTTGTTTCAGATGAGGATGATTCTGTTGAAGGGGATGTTGATGAACTAGGTTCTTGTTTCCTAATTTCTTCTTGATTAAGCTTATGTATGTTCATTTGAGGCTTTGGTTTTGATAATGAAATTTTATGATTAAATGTCTCACAATCTTTGGTTTTTGAATGAGGTATATGAATTCCATTTTCAAAATTATCAAAGAATGCATCATAATCCTTTGTTTCCTTATCAGTCAAATCTACCCTTTTGTGAGGTGTTTTTGATTGCTGAAAAGTTGATTTTTTCTTTGAAGGATGAGCACTTGAGGATGTCTTATTCTTTGATTTTGACTTTGATTTTTGTTCAGACTTCTTCAGTTTTGAGCCCTTTTCAGAGTTAGTAGATTGAGTATCTGATTTAGACTTATCTGATTCTTTCTTCTTTGTGCCTTTTGTCTTGTTCTTTTTGTTAAAATAACATTCCTGAGTGGAATGGTTATTTTTGTTGTAAATAGCACAATGTTTGTTGAAGTAGCAGTCAACGGTCATGTGAGTGTTCATATTGCAAATAGAACAGTAACTACTGAAGTAACAAGCTTCAGTATTATGGTTTTTCATGTCACACCATTTGCAATACATCTCAACTGATTCTTTCTTAGAATCGTTTATTTTCTTATGGTTTTCTAACTTTTGAGGCTTTTCATCCTTCTTCAGCTTTGAAGTAGATTCTTTCTTTTCCATTTTATACAGCTTTTATTTGTTTGTTGCTGAATTCTTCTTCTGTAGATCATCTACTGAATCAACATTAAGTTCTATTGAAGAAGTTTTCTTCTTCCGCAAATTTGGTACTGAAGAGAAGTTCTTCTTCCGCTAATGATCGGTTGATGCCTTTTTCTTTTCTTTTTCCATTTATGACTTGTGTCTTTCCTTAGTAGAGGCACACTTCTCATTTCCTTTCTTTGGAAGAATTTTGTTGCTGAGATAGCTCTTGAAGACCTTCATTTAATTGATCTATTCTCTTGTAGATGGTCTTCAGCATGTTTCTTTGTTTAGGAGGGTATGACAGCTTTGTTTCTTCAAGCACTTTTGGAATTTTTGTTTCAAAAGCAATATTCTTACCCTTGTTGACAAGATCATCATCATGTTCATCAGAATCATCCAAGTCATCCCACTCATCAAAGTCAAATTCTGAATTCAATTGATTAAACTTTTCTGATTCAGAAGACTCGGTTTCATTCACCTCAGATTTATTATCAATGTTTGATTGATTAGAACTAGTTCCTATATTGGTGCTTGGCACAAAATGTTTTGACAAATTATTTGTCATTGGTTCAGGAAAAGAAACATAGTTATGGTTAACAGGAGGTGCTACAGCATTATAACACAACCCAGACATGTTCTTTGATTCAATATGAGAATTTAGTAACTTCTCATATGCTGAGATGAGAGCTGAAACTTCTGAAGTTTCACTTCAGTTGATGCATGATCAGCCATGGATTTGGTTAAGGAAGTGGTCAGATGCTCAACTTGTGCTTTCAAACTGTAATTTTTAGAAACAATTTTGTATAAATCCTTTTGTAAAGAGTTAATTTTAATTTGATATAACTTATGTTCTCTTACATGAGATTCATTCAAAATCATTATTTCTTTAACTTTATCAGCTAATTATTGAGCATAAACTCTATATCTTTTTACTTCCTCAACACAGATCGATGAACATAACATGTCTTTACCTCACTTGCTGTCACACCCTCAAAATCCACTTGCGGAGTTTTACCGCGAGGCGTGTGAACAAACCAGGATCACAGTCAATAGTTACTCAGAACGACTCTATATGCCATAATTTAAATAAAATCAACCAAAGTACAAACTTTAAACTGTGCGGAAGCGTTTTGAAAACAACCCAAAAAAATAAAAGTATAACTATGGCAAAACATGTGCCAACCCAAAAGTGTAACAATAATCATTAAAATACTGAAAAATGTCTTGGGAACCGAGTCTTAGA
This sequence comes from Flaveria trinervia, assembly GCA_025506515.1. NCBI lineage: Eukaryota > Viridiplantae > Streptophyta > Magnoliopsida > Asterales > Asteraceae > Flaveria > Flaveria trinervia. Next base: position 1,148,307 of record CM046446.1, read on the forward strand.
ATGCAAGTGAACCATGCAGTGCTCCTATGGCAAGCAAGCTAATGACCTGAGAATAGCATACTAAAATGTCAACACAATGGCTGGTGAGTTCAAGAGATATTCAAACATAAACAGTTTAATAATAGAGATATAAAAGTAGTGCATTGTAACAGGTAGCTAGTCCATTAACAATAAATATTATTTCATAATGATTTCGCAATGAAGCTGACTGTGTTGCGTTGTTGCCTCCTGTCACGACTTAACAGGTCGTGACAATGTTTATTAGGACAAATTGCACCCGGTTGACCTCGAGTCACACAGGTGGAGCTCGTCAGATGTAACATCTCGTAGTTTCTTGTTAACTATTAGTTAATGTCGTTTATTTTTGTATGGACTATTGTTGTCATTCATGGAACTTATGGTTTATTTATGTTTGATTCTTTGTTAGTTCTTTTAAAGGTTAATAACTTAAACTATTAAATTGAATATAATGACGTTACTAATAGTTTATAATAATAACAATAATGTTAATAATAACTAAAAATAATAACAATAATAATAATATTGTTATTAATAATATCAATTTATAGGGGTTATTAACTTAAAATTTAATTTAAAACTTAAATTAAGAAAGTTAAGGGGGTTGACTTGTCAAGTTAGTAAACTTTAAATGGAAGTTTACACATGAAATGAGAGAATTTTAAAGTTGAGGGACCATTTGTGTATTTAATTGAAACTTCTATACCTTCTCTCTCTTCCTTCCCGTTTTTCCGGTCGGCCATCGGCCACCGCCGGCTACGGCTCCGGCGACCTCTAAACTCACCCTAAACCCCTCAATTTTAATACCGAATGATCCTAAACGGTCACCAACGCATTCCAAACTCAATTATGATCTTTAATTGGGCTTAAACAACCGTTATGGACCCGAACATGTCGAGTAACGGTCGCGTACATCAAACGAGCCGTTCGAGCCTTAAACACCAATAATAACTCAATTAATTTAACACTAACGAACGGTTATCTACCTTTAATCGAATACAATCTTCAATTTCACCTGAAATAAACATAAACATCTCGGTTGATTACCTCTTTATCGCGAACCTGCAACTCGAGCAACGACTATCTTCTGAGCATTTTTGACTGCTATTGATAAAGGGCTTTTCTTCATTAGAACTATTAGAAGCTTTCTGTAGAACGAATTCGAGTTTCATCGCCATTTACTATTTGATCAAGCCTAAGACGCAAGCCGCGACCGGTTCTTCTCTGTTCATCGTCAGTTCAGCTTTTAATCGGGTAATTGAACACATGGGTATGCTCGAAATACAGTGGGGAAGCAAAGCCCCATGATTAACTCGAGCGTTAACATCGAATCGATCTTCAATTTTGGTTTTGAACAAACTAGGGTTCTTGGGTTTTGGGGGGAACCTACTAGGTTGTGTTTAAAAGAATTCCAAACCAAGATAAACCGCGGCCATGGCCTTGGTTCACTGGTTCCCCACTCGCCTGCTAACCTAGAGGTCCCGGGTTCGAACCCGGGCACCCTCAACATTTTTTTAGGCTTTTTCAGCCTTTAAAAAAAAACATTGAAAATCTTCTGAAAATTATAAAAAGTAGTTTTGTAAACTTTATAAAATTTTAAAGTTATTCTACCATTTTCTACAATTACCTTAATAATTTTCTTATAAAATAAAATTTTAACAAATATTTTTCTAGTTTAATTATGTAAAAACAAACTCTATATAATATTTTTCTTTGAAATCATTTAATGATTATTTGGACACTAAACATTTTATAGATCAATCATGACTACTATAGAAAATTATATATTATAAGTTAAATTTTACAAAATTGTTATAAAGGCTTTTATTTCTTTAAAATTCTTTACATGATATTTTCTTGAACTAAAACAATTATATATAATCTCTCTAATCAAAGTCATCAAATTTAAAATTCTTAAATACCCAATTGAAATTCTTGTATCGTTTAACCATTAAATATATTATTGTAACCTTTTAAGCATATAATTGTTTTAGGTGCATTGTGAAAGACCGCGTTGAAACGTTGCTTATTATTATTCATATTAATCATCAAATATATATTATTTGATCAAGTGAGTACTTCCATACCCCTTTTTCCATATTTTTTTACACTTTGGGGTGGAACATGTTAACCTATTATCTTTACACTTGCACACATTTTTGAGACTTGTAAACGTTATGGCAATTCCCCATGTAAGTTGTGGTTAGTTGGACTTTTGTGATTACCATGTTATGACACTATATGTACAATCATTAACTATTGCTAGCCCAGTGAAGTCATAGATCTATGGGCAAGACAAGCCTGCTTTGGTTGATCCAAGTACACTTAACTGATCGTATATACTTTAAACATTTGAGACTTGTAAAATTTTGTCGAGGCTTGATTGTTGCATTGTTCATGACATCCCTAATCACTTTATTCACTAACTTATGACTTGAATTGCCATCTTTTATATATGCTATGTATTTAAAACTATGGAATGCTCACCAACATTATTGTTGACCCCCTTTATTTTTAACATGTTTCAGGAAATGCCCAAGCTTGATTTATCTGCACCTTGAAGCTTACACATCTAGGATTGGACCTAGATTAATAAATAAAATAGGATGAATTGTTACATTCTATGTTACGTTTTTATATCCTTTGAGACTTACATTTGTAATGTGACAAATGAAACTTATGTGTAATATATATATTTGGTTTTAAATAGCGTTATGTGGCTATGAACGATCTTAACTCTCACTCCTCGACGTTTCCGCCGTCAAGGTTGGGGTGTGACATCAGACCCAGTAGTACTACCCAAATTTCCCCGCTATTCAATATTAACAATTCAAAAGTGTGAGGACTTTTCCATGATATCAACACTATATAATATTATACACAACTTGAATATATAAAATGTTTGTGATTTACCAGTATGCTATCTCCCCCAAAAGAGATTAAATAAAGAGTGGGGCATGAACTCACCTGATATGCATATAGATACTTAGGATTTGACTTGCCAAACAGAATAGACAGACAACCTTCAGAGGTTACCTAGATCATGTAAGTACATAAGTACGTGTAATCAAAGAACATGTGAAACCCTAAGTACACTACAACCAAGGACTCAAGATTTCAAACAAAATAGACATGTTTGACCTAGTTGACCCGTTGGTGACTTCATGTGTTGTAAAACCATTCCAGTAATTCAAACACATATATCATACATGGTTAACATTCAAATGGATCATATGTATGTTATACTATCCAGGTGTATCACTCAGATCATCATACAACCAAGTATCATACAAGTCATGCGAATCTAGAACATTAACATGTCTACTAGTCATAACATAACTAACATGCCACACAAAGATCAAATCACGCACCACATGCCATGTGAAGCCACTCACGACTTCACATCCTAAACCCTGCCAATCCTACTAAGTAGGGGCCTCAGATTCGCACGCGTGTATGATGATCAAAATCATATTTATTACATCCATGTACATTGCATTCAAAAACATCACAACAATCAATTTCCAATCCCAAACATGATGACCTAACCACTCATCAACATCAACATCACACATGATCATCAAAGTCCAAACATCATCCATGATTATCCAAAACATCCCAAAAACTAGTTTAACATGTTTCATCACCTTAGAATTCATCCACGAACTTACTAACATGCTTCTAACATCCTAAACATGTTCAAACTATCATCTTTCACATTTTGCATAAATAAAGTTTCCTTTTTGGGAAAACACATCCCAAAATCCATCAAACATCCTATGCATTCATGAATTCATTAATAATATATCAATTCAAGCTCATATCATCATCTAAGCATGATCAACAACATCCAAACATCATAACTCATCAATCTTCATGAACAAAAGTTTCTACTTTTGGCAAGCTATGAACAACAACATCCATTCAAAGATTTCTAGCATTCATAACAACAATCTAGCATCTAATCATCATCATGAACACATCCATAACATCAATTCATCAATAATTCAACATTACATGCAAAATAAAGTTACTGTTATTAGTAAGCTATGAACATCAACATCAATTCATCAATTTCTTGCAAAATCAATGTAACCTAGCATTCATACAACCTATTAATCATCAAACATTCATCAAACAATCATCATTCATCCATAATCCTACCAATTTTCGAATTAGGGTTTGCTTATAATCAAGTTCATGATCAATCCACTAAAAACATACAATTCATGCATAATCAACGTTAAACACATGTAATCAATCCAACTAACATACTAACACCAACAACTAACATCAATTTCGACTCCATGAAGACCCAAAGTCGCATTAGGGTTCGGCCCTCAACAAAAACCCATAAAAACATGAAAAATCTAACCTTTAAACGTGTTATAGCTTGCAATTGATGATTCCTACAAGTTATGCGCCTTGTAATCGAACAAAATCGAGGTTTAGGAACTTGATCTTGGTCGAATTCGAAGTGGGGAGGGTGTGTGTGGGTGGTTCGCGGCCGATGGGGGGTGGGGATTAGGGTTAATGTGTTTTGTTTAATTTTAATTTACATATTTACCCTTTTAACCCTTGTAATTTGTATTTTATAAAAACTAGGCTTTAAACTCTTTGTAAAGTGTTTTTAACTTAATAATATAAAGATATAAACTAATGAAAATCATTATATATCTTATCTTTATAAAAACACAAGACATACGAATAAATAGGCACGTTTCCACGTTACGCGATTAATTTTCTAATTAACATTTTAAAAACATGTAAACACATAAACATAACACAATAATCACATAATCAATTAGATTCTCATTAATTTAACATTATTCATTATTATTATGTCACCAACGTTAAACGACAACTAGTGTGTGTTCACGACACGTGTATGCAAGACTTAACGGAACTAACGGAGTTTGGTAACGGAAATTTACCGGATGTCACATTATCCCCATGTTGAAAGAACTTTCATCCTGAAAATTGCGTTACATGGTGAGAGTGTTCCATCACTGGTCCACTGCATTGGCACACAGAAATCGAAATCGAGTGAGTTTTGGATGAGTTGTCACACTTGCCATGGGTGGAACTTTGTTTTCCATGTGAGCCATTAGAGCTTGATTTTCTTCTAACACTTTCTTCTCATACAAACTCCAGTCACAGGTTCCATCTTAAAGAATAATCAGCCCAGATTCTTTTGAGTTGTTGGTTCTTGCTGGTGTATTGGTGACTAGTGGGATGATTGGCTAGTTGTGGTTGTCTGAAGAATCTTTGACTTGATAGAGGTTGGTTAGCCTGATGGTTCTGATATTGTGCAGAGTCAGAATTTTGTTGATTGCATTCTCTTGAAAAGTGTCCATAGAGATTGCACTTGAAGCATCTAACTTTTGACTTATCAACTTCAATTTATGATGATTTACTTGCAGCAGCCAAATTTTTGTTTCTTCTTAGATATTGTTTGGCTCTATAAGCAATCATTGCCATTTGCCATTGAAGATCCATCTCCTCCGCTACATCCGGAGGCAGTTATTCTAAATCTTATTGGCACATGTTAGCAGTAGGCAATAAACTTCCTAGGTAAGCTTGAAAGCTTGAACTGAAAGCTACAAAAGCTACTTTTTGTTCTTCAAAATCTAGAATGACACTGATAGACTCTGATTGATTGTTAGTTGATGCTTTTTCTAATGATTTATCTCTTTGACCATCTGTTCTTTCTTTCTCTTTTCTTGACTTACTTTGAGTAGATTTATTAGGAGGTTTTGAAGCATAGAAACTTTCATCCTCTTCATCTTCACTCAAAGTACAAGAGTTATCACCATCATTACTAGACATGAAAGCACTTCCAGCACTTCTTGTTTCTTTAAAGTGATATGGTGATACATGAGTTCTTACACTCTTGTTTCTTGATTTCTCATCCATTTCAAGAGCCTCAACTTTAGCCATTAGAGTATCTAGTCCGACTGCTTTGAGATCTATGGTGTTCTTGAACATGGATACAGTTTGCTTCCAACTTTCTGGTAAAGTGTTGAGCATTTTCTTGTTCAGTTCCTCATTTGTGTATTTCAACTTCAGAATGTTCATTTCTGTAACAAGTTGCATAAACCTGTGGAGTTGTTGAGGAATTGATTCACCCTCATATGATAAAATGTTTCATATTGTGAACGTAGGGTGTCCTTCCTAATGCTTCGGATTTCATCACTCCCTTCACATAGTGTATGAAGAATCCTCCACAAGAAATTTGTTGTTTTATAATTATCATATTTGATCAATATTTCTTCTGGTAAAGTCATACTAAGCAAACTATATGCTTTGATATAAACTTTAGCATTCTTAAAATCATCTGGTGATAAATCTTTAGTGCTTATGGGTTAGTTATTATCATTATAATCCGGCCCGAGGGTGGGTGGAATATAAGGACCTTCTGTTATGGAAACCCATAGGTCAGAATCTGTATAGTTTACATGATTCCTGAACTTGATTTTCCAGGATTTGAAATCTGCTTTTGTTTCCAACTTCGGCGGTCGGTAAGATGATCCACCAAAGTTGCTCACGATTAGTTAAGATCTAAGATGTTAACTAATGAATTTGTTCAAGAGATATGAACAAGCTGTTGATTTGATCAATAACTAAGATCTGCTATTTAATTGATTTGAATATAGATCCAAGTTAAACGACAGATTAAATATCACAAACACTTTTGCTTAGAAAGATAGATTCAATTAGTAAAAAAACTGATAAATCTAAAGATTCAGGAACAATTAAACACAACTAACGCTGATAGATCAATTGATCTAAATCAACGAGCACTTAGCTCTGATATCACCTGTGAATCCAAGGATCGGAATCAAGAATTATCAGTGTTAGTTAATGTCAAGTCAACGTTTACGGAATCAATGTTGGCTTGGTTTAATTGTTCGTATTCATTTTAATATCAATAAATATTCAAGAACACGATTGATGAAACACAACTAATGATCAGTTTAAATTAATTGTATTTCATTAAAACAAGTTAATGATTACAAATAATAATGAATGATATTGAAAATTGTGTTGAATGATGTGACGACTGCTAGGGTTTGATTGTGTGATGTTTTTCTGTTGCGGATTCGTCGTATTGTTGTTGTCGTCGTCGATTGATTCGAAACCTAGGATCCATATGTATAGACAATGATGTTTCTGTTAAGGAAACACCGGATGTCTTGGGATTTGAATTGTTTATGTTAAGGAATCTCCGGATTTCTTGGGATTCATATAACTGACTTGTTGACTTGTAACACTTGTATTGTTTGAATACAAGTGTTTGGATTCCGCAGGAGTATTGTCTTCCGTAGTTGATTGTTACTCCGCAACAATTGTTCTTCCGTAGGAATATTGTTCTTCCGAAGCAAACTGGTTCTTCCGCAACAATAGTTCTTCCGCAGGAATCTTGTTCTTCCGAAGCAAACTAGTTCTTCCGCAAGAATCTTCACTTGTAATTCTCACTTCACTCCAGTTGATGGTTCATCCGCAGATGATCTTTGGATGATTGTTAATTGTAAGAAACATATCTACGGAAGAATAAAATGTTCATCTGTAGATGTTTCTTACACTTAGTCAATTTCTGAAATTGACTAAGTATAATGTTTGAACCTGCAAATATACATAAATCAACACACATATATATGGGTTAACCTATACATTTAATGCATACACAATAAAGAATTACAAGCATTTATTACAGATATTAATTCAAGTACTAAGCCTATACAAAATGGACTAGATCTACTGATCTTAGACCTAACAGTTAGCATCATCGGTATTAGACTAATAGGCGTTCTTAACAATTGTGTAAAAGTTCGAAAATCATTTTAACATTGTTCTCAAACTACTTGTTTTAATACGGATCCTGATATACATACAAGAGTTTAAAAACTGTTTTAATGATGTTTTTCATCAATGAATCTAATCCAACTCAATGTAACTCAGTAACCCAAATAAAATAAAAAAATATTATAATATTGTGATAGCTAAACAAACCTTCGGAATTTCCGTCCCCATAAAAAAGTTTTCTGAACCCACCACTAGTTATTGTATCGTTTGTTTGGTAACTATAGAAAGTATCTAAAGGTAGAAGTTGAAATAAACATATTATGTTGCATGTTCCTCTAGAACTAAAAACAAAATTAATTACAACTAAGATACTCTATTGTCCTGTTGTTGGTGATGGTGACTAACTTTCTGTAATAAATTATAAATTTTCAATACAACCGCCACATGATATATAAATATCCATTATGTAACACATTATTATTATATACATTATTTTTTATAGTCCATACCTCCACATTTACAAAGAGAAAACAATGAATGTAGCTATTTTCTTAATGTATTATATATTTATGTTACTGTAACATACTTGAACGTATATAGACTATAGTCATAAGACACGTTAAATCTTTGATATCCTTGCGTAAACTTCGTATCGTCATAAGATGCATACAATTTTTTTTATATATTTACGTATAAAAACCAGATTAATATGTATGAATATCAACAACTACATTACAAGACTCTATGTTTTGTTAACAACCATAACATTAATAGCTTTAACTCATGCGTCGTCTCGACCATGAGCCTCTTGAATCTCATCCTTTTAAGAACCTCAAGTGTGAAGTTGTCTTATGCTCACTTTCGAAGATTAATCATAGTCATGTGTATCGTTAACATTTATCTTTTTTTGTATTCACATATTGTTACTTTTTTTCTTTATAATACTTTTTATCTAAATGATACATGAATTAGATTGAAAAATATATTTTATATAGTTTATCATAAAAATAATTTGTATCATTTAGATAATTTGGTAAACTGATCACAAATATTTACCAAACGAAATTTCGTGTTCACGTTCATTTATTAAGAAAATAAATTGTTTATAAACTATTCACAAACATAAACATAAACAAACAAACACACACTATTCATGAACTTTAATGAACACAAATAAAATTTACTAAAACAAACTAATACAAACTATTATATATTGATTTCATAATTAAAATCATAAATATTATGTAATATCCATCAAATATAAATAAACACTTAGCATAATTATCACAAATAATTTTTAAATGAACAAACACAAACGACCATTGATAAACATATTATCTAACATTCATGAACATAAATGAACTAATACAATATACGTAAACGAATTTTCCGCTAAATGCTTCACGAATTGTTCGTTAAACGTTCAATGGATTTATCTCTAACACCTATATCTATATCAATACATCATATTATAGCTAGACCCGTGTAATTTTTTCTAGAAAAAACATTAACACTTAAAAAGAATTCAAATATAATAATCTAATCCTTCACGAATCACGCCTCCAGCTCACGTTAGCACACGTTACATTAGTCAACGCTTACAACTTACATCCCTCCGACCACCTTAAACCGTCGCTAATACTCCAACTCACCCGCCACATTTAAACCCAAAACACATTCCTCCGGCGATGACCACCGTCGCCACCACCACCGCCACCGTCGCCACCACCATCACCACCGCCTTCCTCCTCCTCCTCCACCTTACAACCACCCACTCCGCCACCATCGCCACCACCACCATCTCCCCCAACTTCACCGCCTCCCACTACTCCTTCATCGAAAACTCCGGCGACTTCCTCCGCTCCGGCAACCGCCACTACACCGCCGCAATCACCAACCCCCACCGCACATCGCCGTCGTTCCACCTCCTCATCTACCACACCACCACCCACACCGTCGTATGGACCGCCAACCGCAACTCCCCCGTCTCCAGCTCCGGCCAACTCCGCCTCTCCGCCACCGGAATCACCATCCACAACGATTCCGGCGACCCCGTTTGGTCAACCCCACCGTTGACCTCCACCGTCGCTTCACTACAGCTTCAAGATTCAGGCAATTTGATGCTTTTAGATCGATTCAACAACACGTTATGGCAATCGTTTGATTTTCCGACGGATACCATCGTCTCCGGCCAGAGATTTCCGGTGGGTGGGGCGTTAATCGCCTGTGTTTCTCCGGCGAACTTTTCCGGTGGTGAATATCGCTTTCTTTTAACCTCCGATGATGGGATACTACAGTGGGAAAACTTAACTTACTACAGATTATCAATGGATTCAAGATCCATCAAAAACTCGGGTCGACCCGTTTCGTATCTGATGGTAAACGGGTCGGGTGTTGGCCTCTTCGGAGCCTCGTCGGAGATCGTGATTAAGGTCCTAATCTCGCCGGAAGTTTCAGATTCCGATCACCGGATGTTGAAGATTACAAACGACGGTCATCTTGTTGTTATGCGATATACGAATGATAATAATAATAATATCGTGACGGATTTCACGACGCCGGTGGACGGTTGCCGGAGTCCGTACCGGTGTGGGAAGCTTGGGGTTTGCTCCGCCGGAGGTTGTTCATGTCCGGCGGGGTTTCGTGGTGCTCCGGCGACTGATTCCGGCTGCTTGTTGTCGGATAATTCGCTGTCGTTGCCGGAATCTTGCAGTGGTGATCGGAATCAACCGTCGGAGAATAATTATATTTTCGTTCCGATGGGAACTGGTGTGAAGTATTATCCGATTGATTTCACAAATCCGATAAAAACAAACGTAAAATTATCATCTTGTGAAGATTATTGTTCTGCAAACTGTTCATGTTTAGCTTTCTTTTACGCTAATCGATCGGGATCATGTTATTTGATTGATCACCATTTGGGGTCGATGGTTTCGAGCTCAAACGATGAAGAAGATGATAAATTAGGGTTTGTTAAAGCAATATCTTCATCAAGAGATGATAATAGTGCATCGGATTATGATTTTCCGGTGGTGGGTTTGGTGTTAATTCCGGCGATCGGAGTTCTACTGATCTCAATTTTGGCGTTTTGGATGAGAAGAAGAAGGAAGAAGATGATGAAGTTGAATTCGAAGAAGTTAATTGATGCGTGTTCGGATGATCTTGACATGTTTTTCATAGCGGGTTTACCGGTACGATACAAGCATGAAGATCTTGTTGATGCCACTATGAATTTTAGTACACCCATCGGGTCGGGTGGGTTTGGGACGGTGTATAGAGGCGTTTTGCGCGACAAGACGGTGGTCGCGGTGAAGAAGGTGACCGCGTTAGGTTCTCAAGGGAAGAAGGAATTCGGGACTGAGATCGCGATCATTGGCAACATTCATCATGTGAATCTTGTTAAGCTCAAGGGGTTTTGTGCCCATGGGCGAGAACGGTTCTTGGTGTATGAGTATATGAGCCGGGGTTCGTTGGACCGAACCCTTTTTGGTCCCGGGCCGCCCTTGGAGTGGAAAGAGCGGTTCGAGATTGCAGTTGGAACTGCTCGTGGTCTTGCGTACTTGCACCATGGTGCGAGCACAAGATCATACATTGTGATGTTAAGCCCGAAAACATTCTTTTAAATGATGATATGCAAGTAAAGATTTCGGACTTCGGGTTGTCAAAATTACTGGGTCCCGAGCAATCCGGTTTGTTTACAACGATGAGAGGAACCCGCGGATACCTAGCACCAGAGTGGCTCACGAACGAGGCTATCTCTGATAAAACTGATGTTTATAGCTACGGTATGGTACTACTGGAATTGATTCAAGGTAGAAAGAATTGTGCAAAAGCGCCAGTCCTAGGATCGGAAAACCCAACTACTAGCCCTCGGGGCAGTCCTCGGGTTCATCGGGATCTCATAACCCTTCTCGTGCACATTCAATATATTCCCGTTACAAGCATTGGAGATGCACGAAGAGGGTAGATACTTGGACCTTGTGGACCCAAGGTTAGTTGGTCGGGTGACAAATGACAAAGCTGAGAAGTTAGTCAAGGTGGCTCTATGTTGCTTGCACGAAGAGCCATCATTGCGACCCGCAATGGCTAATGTGGTCGCGATGCTAGAAGGAACGTTGCCAGTAGGTGAGCCGCGGGTGGAGTCTTTAAACTTTTTGAGATTCTATGGAAGGAGATTCACCGAGCCATCCATGGTTGTAAACGGGGCCGAGGTTGAGATGCCGAGCGGTTTTGTGGTGTCCACCATGGAAAGTAGTAGTGCGAGTGTGGCCCAGAACATGTTTTCGTACATGTCGTCACAACAAGTTTCAGGACCTAGATAACGATGACAAAATACATGTAAGTTGATCATTTAGTATGTTGTGTCAATTAAATTAAGTGTATAAAAAAGTAGTTTCAAAGTTAAATAACTAAAAGGATGTAAATGGATTTTCAACAAATAGTGACTTCAACTTTCATACGTTGTAATTTTTGGACAATTGTAAGTATTTAAAGGTTTTGATTGTAAAATCTTTGATCATTAGAATGTTTGTTAATTTTTTTTATTTTTCAAATAATGTTATGTTAAATGAATGCTACAATGTAAACATCACATTATCTCGCAATTGTACTATTTCTCGTTGTCACCTTTGTCATTCATCGTATAGAGTGAAATCTAGAATTTGAAAAGATTCAAAGATCATTCGGTTTATCAAAAGTGTCTAGAGGCTTGATTTGAAACTATAGGTTTGATGGTGGTTCGAGTAGGTTTGCTTTAAGTCTATGGTTCGAAAGAATGATGCTGAAACATCAAGTGCTCCTATGGCAGCAGTTGTTGATCGTATACACATTTCAACAAACCAGCACTAGGTAATCGTATGTTTAGTGTAAATGATAATACTTATTGTCAATGATACTCATTTGTTTAATAGTGATAAGCTGATCTTGTTTAGATAAAAAAAGTGTCTATTGGCGCTTTAGATCATATGTAGACTAGATTTAGAATTACATATATTCAAACAAAGACATTCGGTTTTTCAAAAGTGTCTAGTAGTTTGGTTTGAAACTATGGGTTTCTAGGGTTTAAAATACGTTTATTTCAAGTTATAGTTTGATGCATCACTATAAGACTATTTAAATTTAAAGATACTAATAACCCAGATTAACAGTTATAACTAAACAAACCATTTATAAAAACAATCTTAGACTAAGATATTTGTGCAGGGGCTACGCAAACGCAAGCCCCCACTGTCACAAATTATGACGTAGGCTCAACCACTTGGGCCAACCTTAGGCAAGCACTCCTCCTAAGTGCAATGAAGGTCACCAACCTAGGCCATGGACCTTTTTGATCGCCCATTGTCCCCGTCCAGGTAAGTATGTAATCCAATGGCGTCTCTCGCATTTTATACAGTACTACTCTCATCTTATCTTTTTATCCCCAAGCAATGTGGGATGACATCTACACTACTTATTCAACTTTTCAAATTATGTTATCTCGTTATCTTAATTTGATGATGATCACTATTACAGTCTAAGAATGTATAACAGACGCTTGTGGATAGTAGATGTTGAACACATATACTTTTTAACCAATCAATGGTTGGATCAAATGGAGTTGAGTAGGTGTTTGGTTTAAAGCTATGGACACCTTTGGAACACATTTAGACTAAGATACTATGCTAAGGCGGCATGAACACAGTCCCTCACTACCACAAATTATGACTTACGCAATTGACCCGACGATATGAAAACTTATGAAGCAAACAAAACTGCTTACGGTGTAATAAACATCAATCTTGCCATTACGAAAGCATTTTATAAACATAGATCACCTAAAGATGACTATTGGCAGAAATACAACAGCATCAACTCCTCCATATGACAGCAGTTGTTGATCCCATAAACTTTTTAACCAAACCAGCACTACATAACCGTCTGTGTAAATGGAAATGATTAAAAATTTTGATTCGTGGTGCCACCATCTATAGTAAGGCATTTTTTATTAGCAAAAGTAACAATTTAATATCATAATTAGTTTCTATAAAGCCATTAGCATGAATACCCTAGCATCAAGTCATCTATATAACAAAATACTTTTAGACCAGATTTTGTAGAGGCCGCACGATATGAGATTACCTCTAAACTGTCTAGACAACTTTTCTTTCTTCATTTTTCACTTCAACTTTTGAAACATTATCAAAGTGATCTCTCAATCATAAGAATGGAGATTAGGTGAAATCACTTGACAAGAATCCATGTTTGTATACCAACATATTAAGGTACCCACACCTTTTTGTTATCATACGTGAAAAAGAGTTAAAAAAAAAAGGAAAATTGTTACTGTATATATGTAATGCGGTGCAAGTAAAATGTGTTATGTGACACACTGCCTCGTCATCAAAAACCCGGGATTTTATAGGTAAGTTACAATAGGGGAAAAAACATAAACTAAGTATACATTTGAGACGTTTGGGATAAAACACAACCTAAAGCGGATTGTTTACAAGTAATGGTCGAATGGATAGTGACCCCTATACTATTTGGGTGAAATTTAGAACTACAAATCCTTGAAATTTATAAAAGGTTACTAAAAGATAATGATAAAACATTAAAAATATGTTTTATATAGTGAAATAAACCATTTTTTATTATAAAGAATGATACTTATGACATAGGCTCGACCACTTGGGCCAACCTTAGGCAGGCACCCCTCCTAAGTGCAATGGAGGTCACCAACCTAGGCCATGGACTTTCTTGATCACCCATTGACCCCGTCCAGGTAAGTATGTAATTTGTTGGCCTCTCTCCTTTTATTCACCGCCACTCTCTATTTGTATTTTCCCCTCAACCGATGTGGGATGACCTTAAACTACTTTATCAACTTTTTATTCTTAAGTTTTCACTCAAACATTATCTATAAATCATAATTAAAAAGTTTGTTACACCAAAGTATACCTTGTGTGAAAAAGAATGTTTTTTTCATTTTAAGAAAAATGCAACATATTGTGTATAGATTAGGTATGTAGCAAGAAAAATGGTAACGTGATGCACTAACTCGTCGTTAAAACCTGGTAGTGTATACATGGGCGCTAAAAAGACAATGGTGAAAGAATTGAAACTGTGATTCATACAACAAAAACACAATAATGATACAAACGCGAACTTAAGTAGTGTTTCCATGTACCAAAGAATTAGTAGATTTTATGTTTTATCAGTTAATAAACGAACACGAATGGGTATTTCATGTTATTTTATTTATATTCCTAATTTAAGCATCTTTATAGAGAGTGGCAAACATTTATTCATCATGGATATATGAAGTTTTGGGTATTATGTTGCCATGAATCTTTTCTATTGCGTGAAGGATGTAAATTTGGTTGGATTGTGAATTCTGAAAAACTTTTAGAAGAAATTATTAAGCTATTCAAGTTTAAATTAACCGCAACGTATGTTACTGATAAGATTCATAAATAGTCTATTTTACCATCCTTTTTACGGATATGAGTCTCATTCTTTCAAACCATACACATAACAAGCATACTTAAAACACTAAAACAGCATCAAACCCATAGACACTTTTGATGAATTGAATGTTTTTGTTTAAATATTTTGTAGTTCTAAATTTCACTCAAATAGTAGATGTGCCAGTATCCATTCAACCTTTACTTGTAAATGAGCCGATTTAGGTTAAACAAATAAAAACTTAACTAAACAAAAATGCTCTACGATCTCTGCATATAGTGTTCTATGCATTAGAATTTTACGCTTTATTCTTTTCGGGACTACATGCTAAGCAACAACACTAGCCGGTGAGTTCATGGTTTAAACTAGGGCCTAGGGGTGTAAATTTATAAACGATATGAAAAGATGACGCTAACATAACACGTGATTTATAGTTTTGGATTTATTATAAATAGTTTTGGGTCAAACCCGTCAACCCGTTTAACCTAATTATTATTCATTCTATTTTCTATGTGTTTTATGTTTTTGGGTCTTTTGTTTCAAATTAGAAACTAAAAATATAAATCGAAAAAGAAATTTCATATCTAAAATATAATTGTTTGACGTTCATTTGTATTTTTTGTTGTAAATAGTACGTTTACAGTATTAACATGTCAAAAAATTATAAATTCAGGTTAAATGTGTTTGTGTCAACCCAAAAATTTTCTTGCTATGTTCGGGTTCACACGTCTGATATAATTTTCAGGTTAGGTCATTTTCGATCCGTGTAAAAATTTTGGATTTGTGTTGGATCAGACTTGCAAACTTGCAAACACGACTTATTTAACACTGTTAGTTTAGTTAGCCTAAACCTATGAAACACTTGGTCAAGAACTTTTAACAAAACATCTTGCATGAAACAAACGAGATCTCCCAAGAATGTAACACAAGGAGAGTGAATTGCTTATTGTTTTGATGTTTCCCAATTAACCTGACATTAGGAAAGCATTTTAAAAACATGATTCACCTATGACAGTAGTTGTTAATCCCATAAACTTTATAAGTTATAACCAACCAGCATCGTTTAACAATCTTTTTAAATTGAATCGTCTTATAAATTTGACCTTTGGTCGCCACCTAGAAACCAACAAGTCAATTTGATTTACACAAGTCAGTTCAATTGGGCTAAACAACTAAACCTACAATGACCAAAATTTAGAAACATTTTTGGGTTAATACTATAAACCCTAATGCTAGTTCAGTTTAGTTCTATAGAATAACTTTAAGACTTGAGTATTGTGAAGAGGCCACACGAACACAAGCCCCCACTACCACAAATTACGACATAGACTCGACTACTTGAGCCGACCTTAGGCTAGCACCCCTTTCAAAGTGCAATGAAGGTCACCAACCTAGGCCATGGATCTTCTTGATCATCCATCAACCCCATCCAGGTAAGTACATAATCCAACAGCCTCTTATCTTTTTATACACCACCATTCTCTCTTTGCTTTTTCTCCCAACTGATGCGAGATGACCTATAAACTGGTTTATAACTTTTTTATACTTCTTGAAGTTTCACTCCAATAACTTGTGTGAGTATTAGAAACTATGATGGTATATGTTTAATGTTTAATGATGGTGGATTATATTAATTTTTTCTTGAAGCCTTACTTATATATTTATGTTTTTATGTTCAATATTATAAGGAACACATTGTTAAATCATCTCACATGCTTGATGTTTGATTGGCATTAGTTTTTTTATTATTACTATGTCAACTAGATATCCAAATGCTCTCTCATAGTTAAGGTTTTTAAATGAATGCGAACTAGTATGTAATGTTCATTTTGATCAAATTAGCAAATTAAAACAAATGGATAAAAACATATAGATAATTAACTTTGTTCTTTCATTGACGAAGGCATTGGATATATTGAAACCTCTCTTTTCACTTTGTTTGATCTCATTGTGTATGTTATTTATAGGTTGTTTGGTATATTCTGAATCAGTTTTTTAATAATGTCTGAATGGTTCAACATTTAATGTCAGACTTTTTGTTTCGCGAGCAAATGTCTGAATAGTTCATACATTTGCCTCTGAATGGTTAAGCATTATATTAATGTTGAATGGTTAAAAGGTCTAATATTGAATGATTAAAAGGTCTAATATTGAATGGTTAATACCTCTAGTCTGAATTGGCTAGACATTTGCCTTTGAATAGTTAAACATATATTAGATTTTAATGGTTCAAACCTCTTAATGTTTCAGCATTTAATGGTTCAGACATCGTATTGGTACAAACATAATCATTCAAAAATTGATAAACAACCCCTTAACAACCTTTAATTTCTTAGTTTTATGTTTTTAGTCCACATGTTGTTTTTTCTTTGTTTCACTTGATTGAATTTATAGTGTGTAAATCGTATACTCCTACAGTTATATTACTAATTCGGCAGCTGATAGCCAAAGATACATGTTACATGAAGTAAATTGTTGAAAGTTTATAATGTCAAATTGGAATAAGCTTATAGCATTCTTCATATTCATTTTATACTTCTTGAATTTTCACTCCTATGCATTCGTAAAATCATCAAACACTTGAATCATAATATGATCAATCGACCATGAAATATCACTTGCAGCTCTAATAGAATGCTGATAACATGGTTACACATAAATAAATAAAAATCATAACAGAAGGAATTATGAAAGCAAATTCCCAAAATGTGCATAAGTAGTTGCTTATATCCCATCTGAGACCTTTGGTGAAGGGAAATTAAAAAATATAAGCATTTTTTGGTCAAAATAGTTATGTTTGATCATTTAGAATTATCAAAGTGAGTTCTGATAATAATAATAAAAAAATCCAATGCTCGACTGATATAATAAAAAAAATTGACATAATTAATCACCTTCAAACAAAAATAATCAAACAATAACTCAATTTAGTCAATTAAAGCGATGGCAAGAATAAATCAAGGAAAAAAGACAATAATAAGTAAAAAACCTTGAGGCTTCAAAGATAAATCGTTCATGATTAGAAACCTTAGATATAACCAATTCAACAATAATGAACATGAAATATATATATTTCGTTAATACAAATATTGGACGAGAGTAATTTACTAACTAAAAATGATGGTTTCTTATTGAATCGAGTAATATCTGAATTGGATGAGAGTAATATGATCAAGCTTAACTGATGCGTGAAATCAATGTAAGAAGTAGTAATTTACAAAGTCAATATTGAAGTAAAACTACATTTTATTAAAAATGGACGGGAAATGTATTCATACTTGACTAATACGCACTCATCAATCATCAATTCATCATTCATCGTTAGTTGATATATACCCTTTGATGTTCTTTTTATGTCTAAATATAAGTTGCTGCAAGAATTGCAATATTTTTGTTTTTGATTTATAGAAACAATCTCAAGTTCATACTAAACCTTATAAAATACTTGATTGGTTGAACCTAAGTGAATCTAAAACTAAGTAATTTACAGTTGAATTAATATCACTTGAACATGGCCACATGGGTTTACTTTATTTTTAACCACTTGTAACCAAAATCACTTGACACCTCGATACCCTTATTTGACTTCCTGTTTGTAATAGCATAATCACCATATATTAGTCTTTGTAAATTCAATATGATATAAATTCTCTTATCCAAAGGATGTTGACTAAGTTTTAGGGGCTGTTTGGTTAGGTCTGACTGACTCCGGTCACGTGGAATGTTTGGTTGTTACCTCTTACCGGAGAAGATGACTATGTGAATCACTTATTCGGTCAGATCTAAACCAAGATCTGAACCGAGTCAGACGTGAAGGAGGATCCGGTGAAGTGGTGAGGGTCTGGTCTATGACGACGAGGGGTCTGGTCGGCGGTGCTACCGGCGGTGAAGCTGGAGAGGAAGGGGAGACCGAAGACAACAATCGGAATTTTGGTCCAACCAAACAAACTTATTGATTTAGACATTTTATTGGTTCAGATCTATTACTGATTTGAACAACTTATTGGTTCAACACCTACACATTCAAAGTTGTCTAACAACCCGTAGTAATTGAGATTCTTACCTTCAATTAGCAATTGAATCTTGAATTAACTCCTTTCTCTAACATGTCCTTCAAAATCTTGGATGATGATGGTAGAATATTTGTATATTTATAACCCTATTTAAATATGGAGTCTAGGTTAGTTTATAACAATCGTTTGGTTGAAATCTTATAAATTCAAAGGATCTAAGGGTACCTGCCATTACGTTGTTCTATCTCATAAATACAATTTGTATGAAAATAATTCTTTAAATCTTGAATCACCTTAGTTCAATTCTAAATCGAATGAAAACAATTATCATGAAATCATACATACAATTCGCAGGTGAAAACATGATCATATATGTAAAGCATGAGATCTGACAATCGAAAATCTACAAACATCATACCTATAGGGATGATCCTTTACCAAAATTCAAAGAATCGGATATGAAAATTGGGAAAAACTACAATAACCCTAATTGAAACTAGTATGCTTCCATCAAACAACATAAAAACATGAAAATTTAAAAGGAAGTGATTACCTTAACCTAATAAGTGCTTCAATATCTTGTTGTTTAAAAACTGGGTTATCAAAAAAGAAACACATGTTTTTTATATAAAACTTTTATTTTTTTAAATACTAATTTTAAAATATCTCATGATTTACGAAATGTTTCGTTATTTGAGAAAAAAATCATAGTTTTTAAAAAAGTGTATTTTTAATATATAAACTTAGTTTATAACTAATGAAAAAAGGGTTTGTTGTAGATACATCCAAGGTGATATCTGAACGCCTTTGATACGGCCCATAAGAGCTTTCACGGGCCGTATTGGTTTGTAAATATAAAATCAGTCAATTCATGATTTTTTACGGCCCGTATTGTCCATTACAACCCGTAATTTCATATTTTTTTACGGTCCGTATTGTCCATTACGCCCGTAATGACAGGGCCGTAATGAACCTTATGACCGTAAGTAAAAATACCGAATTTGTTATTCATTTATGATTTATTGATTAATAATATTTTTCAGGTTTATTTTTCACTGTTATAAACACACTTATTTATAATTTATAAGTTATATAAATTAATGTTTTAGTTGGAGCATTCACATTTCATTCTCTATAATTTATGAGTGTAGTATTTAATTATATGAAATTTTTGTAAGTAATTATAATACATTAATAATATGTGTCAATAGAACATTACTTTTCCTCCTTTTCCTCTCTATATATGTGTGTGTAGAGAGACGAAAAAATATACTAATAACCAATATATATATTTATAATATATTCATATAAAGAATAATAAAATATCTCAATAACCAATATGAACATGTTATATTTTAAAATTAATTAGGCTATACAAATAAATGTTGGGTTATATAAACACCCATTTATGTTATTGAGACAACTTATAAAATATCTACATGTATATATATGTATGTATAGAAAGATATAAAAAGGATAAAATAAATTGGGTGTATCAATAACATACCCCAATAAAGTAAATTCCTAAGTTTGATTTTTTTACTTTTATATATACATTTAAAGTAAATTCAATTCTTTATCTTTATTTTTTTCCTTTTATAAAATACTTATTTACAAATTTTATAAATTACTTTATATTAAACTAAAAAGTACTATAACCTAACTAATTTTAAAATATTAAAAAAATTTATTGAAAAAAATAAAAATTTAAAGAAAAAAATTAAAAAATAGAAAATTTTACTTACGGTCATAAGCCTTGTTATGACCCCATAAATTAAAGTCATTACAGGCCGTAACGATCAATACGGGCCGTAACATTTTATAATTCACAATTTGTATTTTGCTAACCAATACAGCCCATAAGGGTTTTTATGGGCCGTGAAAAAGATTCAAAGGGTGTCAGCATAACACTAATAGGGTGCTCGTATATCGCGTGCCAATGAAAAAATGTCTTTTAAAAATCATTGATTCAATAATGACTTAGTTTAATAATATAGAGAGAGAGAAAGAAAATTTTGAAATTAGTTATTTAACTTTTTAAAATAGGATAAATAGTTTAGGCGGAAAATTTATTGGAAGAATGGATGTGGGAATGCCATGTGTTAAAAATTATAAAAGTTATTAGGATATAAGTTTTACTCAAGATTCAATCGTGAGTTAACAACTTTCCGCTATGATCGATAGTGGATGAAAAGAGGGATTTTGTTGGAGTAACCTTCGGTTTCGATAGTTTTGTTGAAAACCAAAGGCTGTCGTTAGAAGGTGGATTAATATATGGTCATTTGAATCGGGTTAATAGACCCATCTGAGAGAGAAATGGAGGATGGGCGGGAAAATTACGATGAGAGTGGTTATGGTGGTGACATATGTAAAGAAATGTAAACAATTATTAAGATAGATCGACTGAACACATAAATGTAAGTCTACCCTTATTTTAAGCCAATTAAGACAATTAATATTACATATGTTTCAAGTGGACCAAGAGTTTATCATAATAGATATTTGTGTGGTAGGTTTCTTCCGAAATAATAAGTGAGCTGGTCACCAGATTTGTATGTGTTCATAATCATAAGTAACCTTTAGATATTAGATTTACCTGGATAATCGAGCTTAGTTCATTCACAATAGCTTCCCTAACCCCATCATCATATTTATATTAAAAATACTACATTTTTACTATCTTTTTCCATTAAATAATACTTTTTAATATCTTTAATTTTTTATCGTTACATTTTCTCTCATTCACTCACAACCACTTTTAAAAATATTGAAAAAATTATGAAGGTTGTACCTTGATTCCACGTATTTAATAAAATATGAGGAACCACAGTACAACCCCCATAAATATTCATCATTCTTCACTCACAACCACTAACAACCGTCTTCATAATATAGACACATACTCACACCGAAAATAAGAAACTTACTGTGAATGCTCTTAGTCCTTCCGTCATGGGCGAGCTTTATGGGGGCCAGGGGGCCCTGCCCCTCCTATTTTTTTCGTCAGTAGTGTAAATTTTCGGCTTGATAGTGTAAATTTTCGGTCCAGTAGTGAGAATTTTTTAATAAATATAGAGTTCGCCCCTCTAAAATAGTTTACTTTCGCTCCCGCCTCATTAAACTTTGATTCAAGCTCCACCCCTGCCTTCCGTAATGAGCGTTAAAATTGGAAAAAGCTCACCGGACAACGCCGTCACCGCCGGCGTTAGCTTGAAGGGGCTGTGGCGTTTTGTAGATAGCCCCCAAAGTGTTTAATTTTCCAATGTTGCAGTTTTTCCAAAGTCACAGTAGCTGCCTTTTTACTCTAAAATATTACCATTCTATTGAAAGATACCATCGATACATTGGCTAATAATTTTAGTTTATGTTCTAATAAAAATAAACATTGATTAAAGTTGTAATCCAAATGTTCTAATTAAAAAAAATGATATAAAATTACAAAGGTTCTGTTTGATTGGTCTGACCACACGTCTGACCACTGACTGGCTGACCCGGTCAGCCAGTCAGTGTGTTTGTTGCAGCTGACCGGGACATCTGACCCGGAAAATTGGTCCGACCCAGTCCTCTATTTTAACATATCTGACCCGGACATCTCTTCTCCACAATCTGCCGCCTCCCCCTCCCCCCGTCGCACTCCCAGCCAGCTGCTGCCTCCCATCTGCCGCCATCCCCCCCCCCCCCCGCCCCCGCCGGTTTCCTCCTGCCGCCTTTCCTCCGGCCTTTCACTGCCGCCCTCACCACCCCTCCCCCCCCCCCCCCCCGTCGCACTCCCTCCAGCCGTCTACTGCCTCCCTTCCGCCGCCCTCCCCACCCCCCCTGCCCCGCCGGTTTCCTCCTGCCGCGTTTCCTCCTGCCGTTCACTGCCGCCCTTCCCTGCCATCTTTGTTGTTACGATCTTATGACTGGGTCAGTTTTGTTGTTATGATCAAACAGCCAAGTTTCAGTCAGATATAAACTCAGCCAGAACTTCTGACTGACCCGCTGGTTTCCTCTTGCCGCCTTTCCTCTGGCCTTTCACCGCCGCCCTCACCACCCCCCCCCCCCCCCCCCCCCCCCCCCCCACCCCCCCCCCCCCCCCCCCCCCGTCGCACTCCTCCAGCCGTCTACTGCCTCCCTTCCGCCGCCCTCCCCACCCCCCCTGCCCCGCCGGTTTCCTCCTGCCGCGTTTCCTCCTGCCGTTCACTGCCGCCCTTCCCTGCCATCTTTGTTGTTACGATCTTATGACTGGGTCAGTTTTGTTGTTATGATCAAACAGCCAGTTTCAGTCAGATATAAACTCAGCCAGAACTTCTGACTGACCCGCTGGTTTCCTCTTGCCGCCTTTCCTCTGGCCTTTCACCGCCGCCCTCACCACCCCTCCCCCCCCCCCCCCCCCCGTCGCACTCCCTCTAGCCGTCTACTGCCTCCCTTCCGCCGCCCTCCCCACCCCCCCTGCCCCGCCAGTTTCCCTCCTGCCGCGTTTCCTCCTGTCGTTCACCGCCGCCCTCCCCACCCCCCCCCCCCCCCCCCCCCCCCGTCGCACTCCCTCTAGCCGTCTACTGCCTCCCTTCCGCCGCCCTCCCCACCCCCCCTGCCCCGCCAGTTTCCCTCCTGCCGCGTTTCCTCCTGTCGTTCACCGCCGCCCTTCCCTGCCATCTTTGTTGTTACGATCTTATGACTGGGTCAGCTTTGTTGTTATGATCAAACAGCCAAGTTTCAGTCAGATGTAAACTCAGCCAGAACATCTGACTGGGTCAGCTTCTGACTCAGCTCATACTGGGTCAGCACAATCAAACAGCTCCGAAATGTTGACAATACCACTCGACCACCTTACTGGGGCAAGCCGTGAGATATTCTAGTTTAATTTATTTATGTAATTTTAAAGTTTTATTGAAATATGTATTAAGTTTTTATTATGTTTTTTTTAATTTAAAAAATAATGGAATAAAATAATAATAAAATAATACTTAATTGATCGAGTAATAATTCGAGTAATAATTGAACGGGCATCATGGGACATTAACCATTACTATATATTTGATTAAAAAAAGTACTTAATTGACGTTAATGTAACAAACAATATCATTTAGTAAGCATTAATTGATATTATATATAAAACATATGAGAGGGTATTTTAAGATGACATAAAATTAAGAACAATTATTCTATTTAATGCATAAGATACAAACAATTTTAAGAGTAAAATAGTATTTTTAATATTATTTACAAATTACTCCTTACAATTAGTTACATAACACTTACATAAAAATTTTAATAACATTAACTTACTAACACTTACATAAATTTTTATATTATCTACCATAAACTAAAAACTTAATTTGTTTCAAGATTTCATCTATTTCTTTTAATATATCATGTTTGAATTTTTTTTGATACAACAACTGTAACATGTGTTTATTTTTAAACGTTTTACAGGATCGTTGAAAGGTGTAAGTTACAACACAACAACACAAAAAGAAGATTAACTAAACTTTAATCAAACAGTAAACTGGATTAACCAAGTTGAGATGCTAAAAACACAAGTAATGCAGGAGACAGAACACAAAGATCACAAGTATTTGGTTTTCAAGAGTGCAGTATATTGTCTTCTCTATGTTCTATTACAAGTGTCACAAAAGCATATTCGAAAGATACAAGAACATGAGATACTTATATTACATCCTACAGCCGGCTATACTTTGAAAGCCAGCTGGATACAATTGACTAGACACAAACAAAATCAATTGTAGAGTCAAAAGGCAGATTGCCTTTCGACTTGTGACTATGACATGCCATAGCTCACATCCTTATCTATTACAAAAAGGATAAAGTACATAAAGTAGAAAGTTACAGACTCAAGACCTCAATGTACAATTACCAAAAGCATGGACCTTTTCACCAACTCATGTAAGTTGGTGACCTTACAGAGGTGCAGCGGAAAGATGTCCAGCTTTATGGAACAGTACATCAGATAAAGCATGTTACTAAAAGTCTTTGGAAGAAATCTGTCTTCATGAGTTGAAGCTTCGGAAGACTTTGTCTCTGAGGCTTCGGAAGACTTCATGTTTGGCTTCGGAGGATATTGGTCTTGGCTTCGGAAGATTTCACACTTAGAGTATTTTCTGTTTCATGTGTGAAACTTCCTAAGCTTCTTCTTTAATGCACTTGTGCAGCATGCAGGAAAGAGTTAAGATGTTTAGGTTGCATCAGCCTCTTCATTAATCTCTACAAACTCCCCCTAGGCTAATGCTACTAAAACACTTAGAAGACTTCAGATATCAACAGTCCTCATTAGGATGATCACCAATCCTTTCTTCATAAGGTGATCAAGATCCTTCAAACTGTCAAAGTGTCTTCTCATATCAAAGAGGTCATTTAGAGGCAACTGAAACATATCTTGCCATATGTAGGTGTCTTCAATGCCTTGATCTCTAATGACATGCCATCTTTCTGGATTTATGGTGTATGTCCAAGACAAAATGGGTCTTCCTGATGCTAGAGGAGCTATTTGAATTGGAGTTGATGTAGCATCCTCTGGCTGCACAATCTCAAGATGTTCTGACTCATCCTGGGATTTAGAAGAGGGTGCAGTCTTCTTCTTCTTTGGCTTTGGTTTAGAAGCCATCCTCTTCTTTCTCTTACCAGATTTTAACTAAGAAGACTGGCTTGCAGCACCAGATTGATCTTCATTGTCTTTCTCAGTTGGGACTTCCTCTCTCTCAGGCTCAGAAGGAGAGGGAGGTTGACCCTGCTGTGGATCAGAAGATGAAACTTGCTGAGCATTAGCAGGAGGTCCGGGTTGTGTTGTCTCTGGTTGTTCAACCTTAACCTCCACTTCAGGTGGAGCTTGACTTGGAGTGGAGTGTAAGTCAGTGAGCTCTCCACTCTTAATCTTCTGCTTGATTACCCTGATATGCTCATCCATAGTGGATAGAGACATGGGTCCAAGTCTCCTTCCGGAGAATCCATATAGCTTCAAGAAGCTCATCATCCTCTGCCTATCAGCAGACTTCTTCATGCTCTTCTAGATGATGGCTCTTGATTTTGCAGCTTATTCCCTTAGTTTATTCTTAGTTGTCTTTCTGTCCTTGATTATCTCAAGTTCAAGCTATTTTAAGTACTCAAACTCAACATAATCATAGGACAAGGGAAGGAGTGCATCTGATAGAAGCCTGTGGCACTCAGGTAGTTGATCATCTTGATCCTTTCTTCTTCTTTGTCTACCTGAGGTTCTTGTTGAACCACATCTTCTTGTGCAAGACTTTCTTGAACTGGGGAGAGGGTAGGCATATTCTTGTACTGTCTTTTTCTTCTTCTCTCTTCTTTGACTTGCACTAGGAGTTCTGCATCTTCTGCCTCCTTCTTCTCCCTTGACCTTTCCAGGTCAACCGGTTCATTCAACTCATCTAAGGGGAGAGAAATGACATTGTCTATGTCATAGTTCCTAGTCTGCAAATAGTTTATCCTGACTGCCCTTAACTCATCATTCTAAGTATCTGGTCCATGTGATCGATGAACAGTACAATTGATAGGATAATTTGATCAATATCAAACACACAATCCAAATAACAACAATTGAGAAGTGAATATGATGAATCAAGACATAATTGGTACTCAAATGAACAAACTCACTCAATAACAACAAGCACAATTGTATTTCAATGAAGTAACTGCTTAGAAATGGTAGCTTGCAACAGAATTCCACGATTAGGGTTTTGCAAGCTTGCCGTACAAAGTGAAATGACAATAGTATATATAGCAGTCATAGATTCACTGACAGTTTCGCTACCAGCGAAACTGTCATGTCGAAACTATAGTTTCGCCCGGCAGAACACAAGTTCGCCGGGTAAACCAAAACAGCAAACTGTGAGCGAATGTATAGATTCGCTCACAGTTTCGCTGGACTGCCAAAACTGCTAATTACAAACAAAATACAAAATGAAACTAACAAAAGTCCTATTACAATGTAAAGTAAACATCTATACTAAAGTGAGTCCAACCTAATATTTCATTCTGAGAGAAATGATTATCAACAGAATTATGAATCAATCTTCAAAGAACAAGGTTTGTGAATTAGTGTGCAAATGATTATCAACAGAATATTTCATTCTGAGAGAAATTCATCGATAAGATGATTTGACATAATTATATCAAAATGGTGAGAGCTCCAGATCTATACTCACGTATAACAGAGGAGATAACCATTTGAACATGTGCTGATGAGAGCTCCAGGTCAGTACTATCGTACAGCAGAGGAGATCATCACTCCAGGTCAGTACTCACGTACAGTAGAGGAGATAAGCACAGACGCAAGACATCTTGACACTAAATATACCAGCAGAGGATGATGACAAAACAAAGCAAAATGAACGAAAGATTCATTCTCAATCCAATTTTTGTCAGGACTCAGTTTTTGTGCAATCCAAAACGATTGAGTAAATCCAAACATTCTTAAGCATAAAGTTTAATTTAATCAAAAAGCTGCTGTCTACTTCATTCGTCAGGCAGAGTCTATCAAGCATATCGTTAAAGAATCTGATCCATTTCCTTTTTTTTGATGTGAAACAGAATCCAGTAACAGTTACTATCATTTCTCATAGAAGTACTGGTCATGTAAATAAAAATTTTTAGAGAATATACAATCATTTCTCATCATGTTAAATTCCAAACTCAGAATAATGATATTACTCCCCCAAATTTTTGTTTTCATATTTCTATTATTATCAATGAATTTTCATTTTAATTAATTTTTTTTATATGTTTGTTATAAAATTTTTTTTTGTTTTAATAAAGAAATAGAAAATGAAAATTTTTAAAAGATATTAACCCAAGCATAGAAATCAATTCATAAAAACGAGGTTTATCAAATGTTTTTATGAAAAGATCAGCTTTTTGATTTTTTGTATCGATGGGTATAATATTAATGAAACCCTTCTCTTGAGCATCACGAATAGCATGGATTCGTGTTTCAATATGCTTTGTGCGGAAATGATGAATGAGGTTTTTAGCAATTCCAATGGCAGCCTCATTGTCACAGAATAAAGATGTATGAAGGAAATTAATGCCATAATCAATCATTTGATGTTGGATCCAGAGAACTCGAGAGCAGCAGCTGGAGGCAGCAATATATTCAGCTTCCCCTGTAGAAAGAGAAACAGTAGTTTGTTTCTTGCTCTGCCAGGATACCAGACAATTCCCAAATATTGACAACCTCCAGACACAGATTTTCTGTTTAACCTGCAACCATTGGAATCACTATCAGAGTAAGCATGTAAATCAAAATTTCCACCATACGGATACCACAACCCGAGACGAGACGATCCTTTGAGATAACGAAATATTCGTTTGACACATGAGATTCCTTTGGAGCCGACTGATATCTAGCACAGTAACCAACAGCGAAAGTGATATCAGGACGACTTGCAGTAAGATACATGAGAGAGCCAATCATAGACCGAAAAAGATGAGGATCAACTGGTTTTCCATTTTCATCCGGAGTTAGACATGTCTGAGCAGTAAAAGGAGTCATCTCAGTAGACGCATCATCCATCTTAAATTTCTTCAGAATATCTTTAATGTACTTTTCTTGATGAATAAGAATTCCTTCTTTCTGTTGTTCAACTTGCAATCCAAGAAAGAAACACATTTCACCCATCATACTCATTTCAAACATTTGGCTCATCACTTCTTCGAACTCTCTACACAATTGAGAGTTTGTAGATCCAAAAATAATACCATCGACATACACTTGAACAAAGATCATTTCACCATTCACCTCTCTTTTAAATAAGGTCATATCAATGGTACCACGAGAGTAACCATTGCTTAGAAGATATTGCGTAAGAGTCTCATACCAGATTCTGGGTGCTTGATGAAGACCATACAAAGATTTATCAAGTTTATACACTTTATCAGGAAAATCAGGATCTTCAAAGCCTGGTGGTTGACACACATATATCTCCTCATCAATGTCTCCGTAGAGAAAAGCACATTTCACATCCATCTGGTAAACTTTGAAGTGTTTATGAGCAGTATGAGCAAGAAATATTCTGATTGCTTCAAGACGAGCAACTGGAGCAAAGACTTCTGTATAATCAATTCCTTCTTCTTGAGCAAAGCCTTGCACTACAAGTCTAGATTTGTTGCGCACCACCACACCCCGATCATCTGGTTTGTTCTTAAATACCCATTTTGTACCAATTGGATATTTGTTGGGAGGTAAATCAACTAAGGTCCAAATCTGAAGCTTTCTAAACTGTTGAAGTTCCAATTGCATAGATTCTACCCAACAAGGATCTTGTAGAGCAGCATGAACATTTTTTGGAACAATTTGAGAAATAAAGCATGAGAAAAGACAAACATTAATCAGACCAGATTGACTTCGCGTGCGAACACCATCAGAAACAGATCCAATCACATTATCGAGCGGATGATCTTTCAAAGTTTTGTAATCACTTGAAGAAGGAAAGATAGTTGAAGAAGTATCAGCCATGTCCGGAGAAAGATTAGAGGAAGGTGTATCAATGACAGGTGTGGAATCAGGTAAGTTAGGAGATGTAGGAGATAAAGAATTAGATAATGGATCTTGATCAGGCATTGGAGACGATGAGCTGACATCAGTTGAAACAACATCATTTACTAGCGGGATGGATGGAACAGACGATGGAGATGATGGAATAATATTCGTTTGAGTACTTGGAATTGATGTATCATCATCGAAAACTGGAAAATTAAATGAATTGAACATAGTATTGGAGTCAAAGAACCATGCAGGTTCAGATTTCACTTCAGAAGGATTGGATTCTTGCCAATCAACATAGAATGACTCTTGAACAATACGTGTTCTCTTGTTATAAACTCGGTACGCCTTTTGTGAAGAAGAGTATCCAACAAAATAACACTCGTCAGAAACAGCACCAAATTTTGTCTTTTGAGATTGAGTATTCAGAAGAGTACAAGAACATCCAAATGGTCGAAAGAAATCAATTAGTGGCTTCCTCTTATGAAAAAGTTCATAAGGAGTCTTCACTTTATCTTTCACAATTAGCACCCTGTTTAGAACATAAGATGCACAATTAACAGCTTCAGCCCAGAAAATAAGGGTAATGAGGATTCTATCAACATTGTACGAGCAGCTTCCACAAGAGTGCGATTCTTTCTTTCTGCAATACCGTTCTGCTGGGGTGTTCTTGCAGCACTAAATTGTCTTACAATCCCTTTTTGAGCACAAAATGAATCAAGAATCTGATTTTTAAATTCAGTGCCGTTGTCACTTCTTAATCCCATAACTCTTCTCTTACTGACTGATTCAATAGAAATGATTAATTTCTGCAATTCCTCTGCAACTTCACTTTTGTGTGCAAGAAACCTCACCCATGAATAACGTGAGAAATCATCTGTAACAACAAGACAAAAAGATTTTTTAGCAATTGATTTAACACTAATTGGCCCAAATAATCAGTATGTAACAACTCAAGAGGACTTGATATGCTATTTAAAAGTTTGGGCTTATGAGGTTTCTTATGTTGTTTCCCTTTGGCATATGCCATGCATTTTTCAGTAACAGAAAAATCTTTTAAAGGAAGTCCTCTAACAAGATTGTTCTTGACTAATTTATTAATTATCTTAAAATTGACATGGCCTAAGCGACGATGCCACAAGAGTGACTCAGAGGTTGATGCTTTTGAGAGAAGACAAGTTGCAGTAGCCTTTGACTCATTTGAATTCATATCAAGAAGATATGTATCATGTTTCCTTGGAGCACGCATGAGAATTAAATCCTCCGGAATAGCTATCGCTGATTTTAAAAATAAAATTCGTCAGATTTAAATAGAACAGGAATGTCTTTATCACAAATTTGAGAGACACTCAGAAGATTAAAAGCCAATTCAGGAACATGGTTGACTTTTTCTAGAGTAAGAGAACCATTGGTAACTTCTCCTTGTCCAATCATTTTTCCACCCTTCTTATTTCCAGCAAATGCCACATATCCTCCATCTATAATCCGATAATTGGTCAACAAATCCTTTAATCCCGTCATATGCTTGGAACATCCGCTATCAACATGCCACAGACTGTACAATCTTTGAAGAGGATCCCTGAAATGAATTAACAAATCATTTAGCCAGGAGCAATAGGGACCCAAGATTGAACAACTTTTGTTTTTAAAGAAGCAGATTTTTTACAAAAGAAATTATTAACCAATTTTATCAATTATTCCCAAAACAATTCCTATTAGAGGATCTTTGAATCAAAGGGCAATTTTTGATAAGATGATCCTCTTCACCACACCTGAAACAATGATGTTTGAATCTAGGTCGATGATGTGATGAGGTAAAAATAGGATCAATAATAATCTCCTCATCACATTCAGACAAACTAGAATCAACATCACTGAATGTCTCATACATCTCATGATTTTGTTTATTTGAATCAGAGTTCTTCTTGTCAAAATCAAAACGTGATTCTTCTGACAAATCAGTAAAACTCGTACCATTGGTACCAGTGTCAGATAAAGACGAACTACATTTTTCTGATGATGTCATATTTAATGGTATGAAAGATGGAATAGGTTGAGAAAAGAACTTTTCGAAAGAATTAATTTTAAGTTGCTCAGTTGTTTTAGGAGAAACATCAGATTCATTGCATTCATTACCAGAACAAAAATCATCACTATCATGATTTGAAGTACAAGATGAAATAGAACTATCAAAAGAACATGAGACATTCAAGTCTGTTACATTTGAACTAGAAACAAACACTAAATTTAAACTAGACTTATTATCTAAAAGACTGCTGATTGTCAGGTGTACTAGAACTAGTGCATCCAAGCCCACTAGTTGGTCCATAGTCGTAGTCTTCACGAATGTACTTAGAGTTATTCCCGACTAAACCTGCAGACATACTATCAGTATCTGATTTGATTAAATCATTAGAAGGATGAGGAACAGGCATAGGAGAATAACAGTATGTACTAGGAGTAGGATAAACCTGTACATTTTCATAACCCAAACCTGTTTTAATTCTTGATCCCCGTTGAGATTTACAAAGATCATCATGTTTCATTCCAGAAATAGTCCATTTATCTAACTTTGACTGAAGTTTGCTTGCTTCAAATTCAGCAAGAGCAACCCGTTCAGTCAAAGTATTAACCTCTACATTTCTTTCCAAAACAATTCTTTTTAAATGATCAGTTTCTTTTAAAGCCTCATTTAATTTCACAAAATATTTTGATTCATTCATTTTAAGTTCATCATTAATTCGTTTTAAATCCTTTTCATTATCAATTAACAAACGATTAGCCTTATAAATCCCAAAAAGTCTAATTTTGCAAGCAGATGAGCACATATCCTGTATTACCTCATAAGGAAGTCCCATTACCATCCTTTCGGCAGCTAAAGCTTTATCGCACATGCATGCTGGAGTACTTGATTTCCTTTCCTCAACAGTAGCGGCTGCATCATCCTTCTCTTTTCCTTTCGCAGCTTTTGAATTCCTTTCTTCATCTGAACCTGTAATTTCCTCTTTCTCCTCTCCATCTGCCTTCTCTTCTTTCTCCTTTACTGAAGATTCATTTGCTCCTTTGAATTCCTTGAACAACACAAATCCATCTTTATCAACTTCCATCTCATCACTTTCCACAACCTCAGCAACTAATGCGTGATTTATTTCAGATCTTGTTTCTTCCACCTCCACACTCCAGTCAAAGTTTGAGATCAAAGCTGACTCTTTTTGAATTTCCTTCTTCCTTTTCTTTCTCTGCTGTCAATCTTGGTACTCCAGTGTTACTAGGATCTGTGACAATTGGTAATGGACATTCACGTTTAAAATGTCCCAATTGTTTAAGTTAAAGCACCTCAATTTTGACTTATCAAATCCTAGTTTTGAGGTAGATGATTGACCACCAAAGTTCTTTCTTCCTGTTCTTTCCATGAATCTCCTGGCTCTTAAAGTTAACATCGCCATTTGCCATTGAATGTCAGTTCTTCTAAATCATCAGGATCAACCTGATACATATCCTCCATAATCATTCCTTTACCTTTCAATTCACCAGCAACAAGAGCTTCATAGCTCTGAACAAACATTCCAAAAAAAGCCATTGTTTCAGATGAAATTGAAGTTTCAGCATTCACCTTAGAATTTCCCAATTCTTTTCCAACATGATTACTACCACTCGAGAAATTACTTGTATTGCTCCCTCCTTGAATTGGATTTTGAATGTGAGAGTTTGCAGCGGATGACAACAAAGCAGCATTTTGAGAAAAACCAGATGTGGGCATCATAGTCTGGTTAAATTCTCTTCTTTTCATATCCAACTCAAAAGATTTCAACTTGTTAATGATATCCATCAGCTTATAATCTGTAAAACCTCTTTCTTGTTTGAGCATCCTCACTTGAAGACTCCACTGTGGTGGAAGAGAATCGAGAAGCCTGTTAACTTGTTCACTATTGGAGAGTCTTTCATCATACTTCTTCAGAGTGCTTGAGACGGTTAAGAAACGATTTGTCAGATCTGTCAAACTTTCATTCTTGTATCCTACAAACGAATTGAACTCCTTTTCAGCTTGAATACTCTTGTCTTTCACCAGATCTGCATTCCCATCATAGAATTCACAGAGAGCATCATAAAGGGATTTAGCATTTTTATCTCTGCAAAACGATTGTAGATATCTGGAGCCAAGCAGAGAGTTAGAGCACCAAAAGCTTTTTGATCACGATCAATCAGTTTCAGATCTCTTTCAGTATAAGAAGATGGGTCTTTGTTCTGAGAAACGACATCACCAACCGTAACCGTAGGTATATGAGGACCTGAAATAATGATTCCCATTGATTATGATCTGTGTAGAAAAAGAAAGCTTTGAGACATCTCTTCCAATCTTCAAAATTATCTCCATTAATGAGTCTTGGAGGTCTATTAGGAGCAACACTTTCAAGATCCGCAAGTGTAAGAGTAGTTAATTTCGACATAATAGTTTCGGCAGAAAAATTGATAATTTCGCTGACAAATTCGCTAACAAATTTGCTGAAAGAGGTGACTTGGCTAACAGTTTCGCTGAAACAATACTATCGCAGATACTTTCGCAAAAACAGACACTTTCGCTTGCAATTTCAGCAGCACTTTCACTTGAACAGAGACAACAATTGCTTAATTTCGCTGCTAAATTCACAGGAAACAAGTTTGAACTTTCGTTCAAAAATAGATTCGGTAGCAATTTCGCTTGATGATTGGTCAAAAACACTAATGAACTTTCGTTCAAGGGAATACTTTCGCTGAAACTCTAGAAAACAACTTCTGATCCAAAATAACTCATAATTTCGCTGAATGAAGATGACAGTTTCGTTGTAAGAACGGTAATTTCGCTGGTCGATCTCAAAACCCTTTTTCACCTCAAAATCAATCTGAAATCATCCAAATCTCAATGAATTTGAGATCTGATGATTGTAGAATCTTCCTCAATCAAGAACAAGCATAATTCAATCAATTTCCATGCCAAAAACAGCTGATAATCCAATGAAAATTGATTAAAACTAGATATTGACCAAAACCACAAAAACTCAACAAATCAAGAGCACTAAGGCTCTGATACCATATTGTTGGTCCATGTGATCGATGAACAGTACAATTGATAGGATAATTTGATCAATATCAAACACACAATCCAAATAACAACAATTAAGAAGTGAATATGATGAATCAAGACATAATTGGTACTCAAATGAACAAACTCACTCAATAACAACAAGCACAATTTTATTTCAATGAAGTAACTGCTTAGAAATGGTAGCTTGCAACAGAATTCAACGATTAGGGTTTTGCAAGCTTGCCGTACAAAGTGAAATGACAATAGTATATATAGCAGTCATAGATTCGCTGACAGTTTCGCAACCAGCGAAACTGTCATGCCGAAACTATAGTTTCGCCCGGCAGAACACAAGTTCGCCGGGTAAACCAAAACAGCAAACTGTGAGCGAATGTATAGATTCGCTCACAGTTTCGCTGGACTGCCAAAACTGCTAATTACAAACAAAATACAAAATGAAACTAACAAAAGTCCTATTACAATGTAAAGTAAACATCTATACTAAAGTGAGTCCAACCTAACATGATCTTCACTCATCATTCTAAGTATCTGGTCTGGGGGCAGCCCTGATAGCAGACTCCATGAGTCTTGAAGACTCAGTAGAGGAACTTTCTCCCCTTAACCTCCTTTTCCTCTCTCTCTCTCCTCCTCCTCAATCTCCTCAGTTGTCATTTTTCTTTTCCCTTTGTCACTCACAGACCTTTGTGACTCAGGGTGGAGAGAGCTTTGGCCTTCATTGCTTGTTACAGCATCTGAGCTCAGGCCAGAGAGAGGTTGAGAAGCACCTTCACTAGCAGGTGTCTCAGAAGGAGTGTGGATCTCTACAGCAGTTGATGATGATGAGACAGGGCTCTCAGGTTCTGCCACTGGGCCTTCAGTCAAGGATTCCCCTATGAAGCTAATCTTAGGGTCCTCCTCAACATCCAGTTGACTGATGGTATTGCCTGATTGCCTAAGTCTCCTTCTTAAGCTGAACTCTGCAGTGATCTTGTCTTGGATTCTTTTAGCCACTCTGTCAGCTTGTCTTGATTGACTTGGGTTGACAAGTGGCATGTTAACTAGATCCAGACCTTCATAGTAGTCCAAGGTCTGAAAATTGAAGACTTCTTGTTGCCCTTGAACTCTTATGATGATTAAGGCTTTCCCGATGTTATCATACCTCCACCCAATGATGTGATTAGAAGATGATGATGGTGACATAGCCCTTGGTATCCCATCCTCAAACAAACTATGTATGAAGGAGTCTGTGTAGTCCACATCAATGTGAACTTGAGGAGGTTGCTAAGAATGCACAATTGCAAGTGAGGATGGTGAGTCCTCAATGTCCATTCTCTCTGAAGAACTCCTAGGTTCTGTGATTGTAATGACTGTCTCCCCCTTTTTGGTAGCATCACCCACTTGCATAGGTGAGTTGGAAGATAGGTCAATCACATCCAAAAGTTCTTGTGTTCCTAGTTGAGCTCTCCTTAAGGGTCTCCCAGCTAGTTTCCCCTTAAGATATGAAATCTCAAGTTGCTGATCATTGATCCTGTTGTGTAAGGTAGTCACCTGAGATTCAAGGTGACTGACCTTTGAGACTAAGTAAGTGCATGTTTTAGACAGTTTTTGCACCACTAGTCTCAGATTCCGCTCATCTTTATCAGAAGATTCATTGGGGGATGAGATGATTGGACCAGAGTCCTCTCTCTCACCACCAGCTTGAGGTTCTTGGCTGCTGGTTTTCCTCTGCTCACTGGCAATCTCAGTTGAGATGTCAGTGGGCTGAGTTGCCATGGTTGAGGTCTTAATGGTGTAATCACTTTCAGAAGTGAGAGCCTCTTCCATATGGACATCCTGAACAGGTTCAGGAGTGTCCACCTCGGTTGCAGGTGACTGATGTGGGATAGATGTAGGAGACTTGGAAGTACTCATCTCTCTTTGAGTAGGGGAAAAGAAGAGAGACTCATTATACTCACTAAAACCTATATCTTCATCAGTATAGAAGTCAAGGTTGGGAATTGGTTGGTTGAGATCTATAGGTTGGGGATGGTAACTGTCCCCTGAAGGTTGATCACTTGAGTGTTGAGACTCAGCGTGATGGCTTAAGGAACTTGGGCTAATGAGCTCATCAGGCTGAGCATGAGGAACCTCAACACTGATTCTTGAAGAGATGGGAGTGGTCTGCTCCTTAGGAGAAGTGGGAGCTCAAGTATCCACTTCTTCATGTATGGTTGAGTATATGGGGGCCTCCACAGACTGAATAGCCTGAGCAGGGGTTCATTTGGTTTTTCTTTGGTAAGTGATGGTGATTTGAGGCTGTGAGAGTGGTTGGGAAAAAGCAGGTGTGGGCTCAACACTAGCTTGTGCTGATAGGTTGTCACCTTGAGCAATGAGCTCTAACATTTTTAGGACTAGGGCTGTTTCTACCCCAGAGAATCCAACAGTGGACTTTCTCAGAATTTTAAAGAAAACTTAGGACACACATATTTTTAAGAAATAATAAGATTAGTTTTAAGAAAAGCTTACTCAAAGTTTATCATCCCAATAGCTGATATTAGATATTTAAATCTCTGTTCATCAAAAGCATTTGTAAACAGATCAGCATATTGTTTATCTGTGTGAACTTTGACTAGTTTAATTAATCCCTTTTCATAGTTATCTCTTATTAAATGATACCTGATATTGATGTGTTTTGTCCTTGAGTGCTGCACAGGGTTCTCTGTGATTGAGATAGCACTGTTATTGTCTATGTGAATGGGAGTCTCCTTGAAGTTTAACCCATAGTCCAGTATCTGATTTTGAATCTAAAGTACTTGAGCACAGCAGCTTGTAGCAACAATGTATTCAGCTTCAGCAGTTGATGCAGAGACACAAGATTGTTTCTTGCATTGCCATGAGACAACCCTTCCACCAAGAAATTGACATCCCCCAGATGTAGACTTTGCAGTCATATTGCAACCACCATAATCATTATCTATATAGGCATACAGATTGAAGTCAGGATTCTTGGGATACCATAAACCAAGTGTTGATGCACCTTTGAGGTATCTTAGAATCCTCTTGACAGTGATAAGGTGAGACATCTTAGGATTGGCTTGATATCTTGCATAGATGCAAGTAGCAAACATGATATCAGGCCTGCTAGCAGTAAGATACATAAGAGACCCAATCATAGCTGTGTATAAGTGCTCATCTACACACTCCCCCTCAAGATCAGGACCAAGGGAGTGGTTCCTAGCTATGGGTGTCTTAGCAATCTTACAGTCAGTCATGTTGAACCTCTTAACTATGTCTTGAACATACTTTGACTGACTTATGAAGATGTCATCTTCAACTTGCTTCATTTGAATTCTCAGAAAGAAATTGAGTTCCCCCATGGCACTCATTTCAAATCTATCTTTCATCAGCTTCTCAAAGTCTTTGCAGAGCTTTGGATTAGTTGAACCAAAGATGATGTCATCTACATATACTTGAACTAGCAATATGTCTTTTCCTTGTTCTTTGATGAAAAGAGTTCCATCTATAGTACCTCTCCTGTATCCATGTTTACAAAGATACTCAGATAGTGTCTCATACCATTTCCTGGGTGCCTGATGCAGCCCATAGAGAGCTTTGTCAAGCTTGCAGACATAATCAGGATGATTAGTATCTACAAAACCAGGTGACTATTTGACATAAACCTCTTTGTAACATCCTGTATTTTACGTTAATTAAAAGTTAAAGTCACTATAATCCTTGTATGGACCATTGTGCCTAATATAAAACTTATGGATTGCTTTTGCATATAGCTTTAATTTGTCTCTTAATTCTTTAAAATTATAATGATTATTATTATATAAATAATAATAATAATAATAATAATAGATTATAATATTGAAGCTAATAATAATAATAATACTAGTAATGAAAATAACTTATAAACAATTATTAACTTAAAAATGTTTAAGATCTATTTAAGTTGGGGGGTTGTTTTTGCCATTTTATAAACTTGAAATGAATGTTTTTGCATAAAATAATAACAACTCAAATTTCAAGGGGCCAAAGTGTGAATTTTAAAGTTTCAAATCCAGCCCCCACCCAGTTTAAACTCGGTGGACTCCGGCCGACGTCCGGCGATGTTGAAACCTCCAAAATCCTTTGAATCGTGAACCCCAATAGTTTACAACCGCTTCAGGAACAAGAATCGAACCTTTTACTACACTTTAATTTGATTTTAAGGATTGTTATGAGCATTCAAAGATGAAACGGAAGTTCGACTTTAACCATAAAGCCGTTTGAGCATTTAATCCTAATTATAATTCAGCCAAACTAACATAAACAATCACCTGACTATCGAAAATAAAATACAACTTTCTATTGCATCTGTAACACACAAACACGTCTCATTGGATTCACTCCGAAGTCGCGACCTGCACTTTAATTGAACATCGCCAATTCTCCAAATTAAACTGAAATTGATAAGGGGCTTTGGATCCAGAGCATCACTCGAATCTGTCCACGAGTTTAATTTGGTTTTCATACTCGTTTGACCATAATTTGAGTCAGGTCTCAGTTGCGGTTTGTTCATCGTCGTGTTCGAATTCGAATCATCTTCATTCAGGTAATTAAACACATCCACATAATCGTTTTAACATGGGGAATAAAAGCCCCATGAACCTGACTTGTAATTGAATCGAATTGGGGTTCAATTGGATCCAAGAACAAACTAGGGTTCCTGAGTTTGGGGTTTTTTGCAGATATGTGTTTTTAAGTTTTAATTCCCGAGTGATACCAAGGCCACGGCCCTGGTTCACTGGTTAAGGCACTCGCCTCACACACATGAGGTCCCGGGTTCGAACCCGGGCACCACCATCTTATTTTTTTAAGGGGTTTTAGCCTAAAATAAAT
The DNA here is from genome assembly GCA_025506515.1 of Flaveria trinervia. Taxonomy (NCBI): domain Eukaryota; kingdom Viridiplantae; phylum Streptophyta; class Magnoliopsida; order Asterales; family Asteraceae; genus Flaveria; species Flaveria trinervia. The sequence goes on from CM046446.1 coordinate 1,188,013, forward strand.
TCTAGAAAATTTTTAATAAATATACTAGATTCATTTAAAAACTTCAAATATTTTTAAAATTATCTAATTAATTTTCTAGAAATTTATTTCTTATAATATTTATATTATTATTAATTATTCTAAACAAATGATATAATTAGTTCAATTTCTTATAAAATAGATTTTAAATATTGTTTAACTTATTAAATCATTATTTGTTCAAATAATATATTTAGATTATTTCTTATAAGTTAAACTTAATATATATTTTTTTAAATAGTATATTAACTCAAAACATAATCAAAATTTACCATGTTAGTTGGATCTAATTATTAACATCCCAAATTTCACTTAAAACCCTAGTTCTCGTTAAAACGTTAAACTTATTATACTAAACTTTAACCTTGTAAATATATATAATTTTAGGTGCCTGGTGAAGAACTACATTGGATCACTGCTTATTACATTTCTTATTTAAATATCATCATTCTACACTATTTGATCATGTGAGTATTTCCATACCCCTTTTTGCTTATTTTCACACTTTGGGGTGAAACATGTTAACTTATTATCATTGCACTTGTAAACTTATTTGAGACTTGTAATCTTTATGGCAATTCATCATGTAAAGTTGTGGTTAGTTGAACTTTTGTGGTTACCATGTTATGGCGTTATATGTACAATCATTAACTATTGCTAGCCCAGCGAAGTCATAGATCTATGGGCAAGACAAGCCTGCTTTGGTTGATCCAAGTACACTTAGCTGATCGTATAATCTTGTAAACATTTAAGACTTGTAAAACTTTGTCGAGGTTTGATTGTTGCATTGTTCATAACATCCCTAATCACTTTATTCACTAACTTATGACTTGAATTGTCATCTTTTATATAATCTATGTATTTTAAAACTATGGAATGCTCACCAACATTTTTATGTTGACCCTTTTATTTATAACATGTTTCAGGAATACCTCAAGTATATGTTCTACTCTTTGAAGCTTAGCACATCTAGGATTGGACCTAGAGATAAAACGGATGATCATGTTATTTGTAGCATTTTTACATGATGTATTCCTTGTTGAAACTCTTGCTTGTAATGTTACAATTGAATCTTATGATTAATATATTTGGATTTAATAAATAGCATTATGTGGTTGTGAACAATCGTAACCCTCACATCTCGACGTTTCCGCCGTCAAGGTTGGGGTGTGACAGATTGGTATCAGAGCCCATAACTATAGGGATTTAGGTTATTAGAAATGGTGACCTAGACTATAGTTGCATGAACCTCATAGAAAGATCCTTATACCTTTGTGCTTACATGTTGTTTGCATGCTACATAATGCTATGCCTTTTGTGCAACTTGATGCCTTAGCATAGGATTGCCTTATGTATGCTTAAACTTAGTTACTTGTCACCCTAAACTTAACTTTAACTCTTTTTCTCCCCGACAAATGAACTTCCTAAACCTATTCTCAACGACATGTGGAATCTACACTTATCATCTGTGTTCAATTCCTTAGACTCTATGTCTAATCTATGAAAATCTTATCAAGGTTTTGATTTCATAAACCAAAAAAATTTGTGTGACACATAGACACCTGTATTCTAGATTTCCTGGCAAAAGGCCTTCGGGCTAAGGCAAGCATATCGTATAAATCTCATTGTGAGACCAGTTATGCTTACCTGGGGATTTCTGGGATGAGTGATAAACTATGGTCAATATACACAAATCTCTAAGGCAAATGGGTTAATTTACCTTGAAGTATCAACGATTCCAAATGGTAATGCATTACCAAATGGAACCATCCTCCTTGTATCTTAAAAATCCTTGATTTTCTTGAACTGGTTTATCACCAAAGTTTCAATATCTTCTCATTTTTAACATATATAATGTTCCTGTTAATATTGAACCCATTCTACATTTCAACTCTTACATTAAACATCGCTACACGTTGGGCGTTTCATGTATCTATTTCTATACCTTGACCAACATGTGCATGACTCATAATATATCCAAAGATATTGGGAATCTAAACCGAATGGTCTTCAAAAAATTTAAACTGTTACTTATGGTTCTCAAGTCTCCTTAAGGATGTGTCCCATAACTAAGAACATGAAATGCTGTAGGTGGAATTCCTACATCTCGGGATACTTTGTTTAGGCAAAGTGTAAATAGTGATTTGACTCGATCATTGAATCCATTTACGTGACTCGAAACCCTTGAGATGAGTGATCACTTATAAGTACGCGTGTCTTCAATAAGGCTATGGTTGACCTCATATCCTGAGAAGTCCATGTATTTCCTTTCGATTGTGAATCGAAGGTTCACATCTCATTGTAGTGTTGAATAATTCCTGCCTTGATTTCGTCTTCCCGATTGAAACCATCCAAGATCTGAACACCATAACAAATTTTGTTATCTTGAACTTTGATCCTAAGCTCGTAAGCATGATTTTCTCTTTTGTTACAGTGATGTAACTTGAAATTTCCTGAATTTCTAATTGATATTCTTTCTCTTTTCGCCGATATGTCAAACTTCATACCGTTTGCACCATGGGAGATGTAAGACTTTGTAAGTCAACCTATAACTAAGAACATTTGTATCTCATAAATGATTCTAACTCATCAAAATAGGGGTGATTCCCTTACTTTGATGATTCTCTATTCGTTTCGATAAATGGTTTCCAATCGCGTGTTTTATGAAATTTCATCCTCTGGATTGGGGTGATTACCTTATCTTGAGGATTGACTTCAATTATTTTTGGAATGACATTTCACAAATGACATGATCTCATCAAAATAGGATTGAAACCCGTACTTTGGTGACAAATGTCAATCTTCGATTGTTTTCTTGCTAGTATGAAATTCAATCATCAAGATAGGCGTGAGTTCCATACCTTGATGATAATATCATCTTTATGAATTGTATTTGTTCAAATGAGACGACTTCATCAAAGTAGGGGTGAATTCTGGATTTTGATGAAGAAGTTCATCTTGTTATATTTTGTTTTTGTAAAACTTCACCGTTAAGATAGGAGTGATGCCCCTTACCTTAATGGTGAGTTACCTCGTTTTATTTCTGTGGATCCTCAACAATGAGTTGGGATCGAGCTTTTTGATTGGTAAGTTAGAGGTTATACCTTGAGAAGACATCATCAAGTTAGGAGTGAAAACCACACCTTGATGACCATTCTCATTTCTTGATATTCAACTTACCAAGTTTGTAATCAAGTGAGGAGAAACATGTACTAACTTGTAGGGTGAAACAATGTTAGTGTTTCAACCTATCAAGCCAAAGCATGATCTCTGAACTTGAAAGGGGACCCAATCGCTCTAGGTTGATTTTGATTCCAAGCTTGGAGCATTTAAATTCTTAAAATGATTTCTTTCCCTTTATCCTTATGTTTTGAATTGATCTAGCTATATCAACCATTTATTCCCTATTATCAACTTTCATTTTGAGATATCATCAACACATGCTGGTGTGATGATAGTCTTCTTAAACAATCTTTCTACTAAATAAAGACATTATCAACTTGTGGTTATGTCTTTCTAGTCATGCGAATGTTCTCGACTGTACTTATGGGTTTGATGAATTACGTATGCAATCTATATTTGGAAATTTGATACCTTGCAAAACATGGTTACAAATGCATGTCTTATTGTTTGCGTTACTTCTTGAATCACTTTTGAAACCTTAACCTTGGAAACCTTTAAAACTCTATCTTGTTTTCGACTAACGAGACTCGTTATTACCTACATTGTGACGCGGATATAACGGTTCATAAAATTTCGTAATTTGTAGTCATGGGTTTAGCATAAAGGAAAAGACGTGATTTGGTATGTATCCGATTGTCTTACCTTCATATATGACAAAACCTAACATTCGTGATCCTATGGATCTCCTGTTTAACTTTTCATTCACTAAGTGCCTCTTATCTTAGCTGTCATGATGACAATTGGTGCATTATAGACCGATTGACTAAAATTCAACTTGATTTATGTGGGATAACGGGTCGAGAAATTGACTTGTAGCGGTTTCAAATATTCGTATACCGTGGTATGACGTTAAAACATCGATCGTTATTTTGGATGACTGATTCATTTTCAGCTATTAGCCATGTTCCTAATCATCGTTGTAAACTTATCCCAAAATCTTCGCATATCGTATTATTCTTAGACTGATGGTTGGTCAAAGGAGAAATACATATTCACAAGGTATGCGTTAAGATCGTTTCATATAGTGACGTTTGGGATTCTTAAATTCCGACGGTTAACCTTTCTTACAATTGATGGTCTTTTCATTGATTTCAAGTCATCACTTTATTACGTAAATACGTTTTAGATGTTGTCTAATATACCACGGTAACTCGTCGTCATCTTCCAACGTTTCGTGTACCAACTCTCAAAGAGTCTCGTATTTCACTGGAAGAGTTCAAATTGGTATGCATTATGTCAAGAGACTTGTAAAATTCCATAATTCGCAAAGTGAAGCATCTCGCCCGTAATCAAACGCCAACCACAGTCCGTTAGTATACTTATCTTTCATCATAAGTCTCTTGTTCGCTTAGTTCATTCTAAATTTCGGGACGAAATTCTTTTAAGTTGGGGAGACTGTAACATACTGTATTTTACGTTAATTAAAAGTTAAAGTCACTATAATCCTTGTATGGACCATTGTGCCTAATATAAAACTTATGGATTGCTTTTGCATATAGCTTTAATTTGTCTCTTAATTCTTTAAAATTATAATGATTATTATTATATAAATAATAATAATAATAATAATAATAGATTATAATATTGAAGCTAATAATAATAATAATACTAGTAATGAAAATAACTTATAAACAATTATTAACTTAAAAATGTTTAAGATCTATTAAGTTGGGGGGTTGTTTTTGCCATTTTATAAACTTGAAATGAATGTTTTTGCATAAAATAATAACAACTCAAATTTCAAGGGGCCAAAGTGTGAATTTTAAAGTTTCAAATCCAACCCCCACCCAGTTTAAACTCGGTGGACTCCGGCCAACACTCCGGCCGAAGTCCGGCGATGTTGAAACCTCCAAAATCCTTCGAATCGTGAACCCCAATAGTTTACAACCGCTTCAGGAACAAGAATCGAACCTTTTACTACACTTTAATTTGATTTTAAGGATTGTTATGAGCATTCAAACATGAAACGGAAGTTCGACTTTAACCATAAAGCCGTTTGAGCATTTAATCCTAATTATAATTCAGCCAAACTAACATAAACAATCACCTGACTATCGAAAATAAAATACAACTTTCTATTGCATCTGTAACACACAAACACGTCTCATTGGATTCACTCCGAAGTCGCGACCTGCACTTTAATTGAACATCGCCAATTCTCCAAATTAAACTGAAATTGATAAGGGGCTTTGGATCCAGAGCATCACTCGAATCTGTCCACGAGTTTAATTTGGTTTTCATACTCGTTTGACCATAATTTGAGTCAGGTCTCAGTTGCGGTTTGTTCATCGTCGTGTTCGAATTCGAATCATCTTCATTCAGGTAATTAAACACATCCACATAATCGTTTTAACATGGGGAATAAAAGCCCCATGAACCTGACCTGTAATTGAATCGAATTGGGGTTCAATTGGATCCAAGAACAAACTAGGGTTCCTGAGTTTGGGGTTTTTTTGCAGATATGTGTTTTTAAGTTTTAATTCCCGAGTGATACCAAGGCCACGGCCCTGGTTCACTGGTTAAGGCACTCGCCTCACACATATGAGGTCCCGGGTTCGAACCCGAGCACCACCATCTTATTTTTTTAAGGGGTTTTAGCCTAAAATAAATTCTAGAAAATTTTTAACAAATATACTAGATTCATTTAAAAACTTTAAATATTTTTAAAATCATCTAATTAATTTTCTAGAAATTTATTTCTTATAATATTTATATTATTATTAATTATTCTAAACAAATGATATAATTAGTTCAATTTCTTATAAAATAGATTTTAAATATTGTTTAACTTATTAAATCATTATTTGTTCAAATAATATATTTAGATTATTTCTTATAAGTTAAACTTAATATATATTTTTTTAATAGTATATTAACTCAAAACATAATCAAAATTTACCATGTTAGTTGGATCTAATTATTAACATCCCAAATTTCACTTAAAACCCTAGTTCTCGTTAAAACGTTAAACTTATTATAACTAAACTTTAACCTTGTAAATATATATAATTTTAGGTGTCTGGTGAAGAACTACATTGGATCACTGCTTATTACATTTCTTATTTAAATATCATCATTCTATACTATTTGATCGTGTGAGTATTTCCATACCCCTTTTTGCTTATTTTCACACTTTGGGGTGAAACATGTTAACTTATTATCATTGCACTTGTAAACTTATTTGAGACTTGTAATCTTTATGGCAATTCATCATGTAAAGTTGTGGTTAGTTGAACTTTTGTGGTTACCATGTTATGGCGTTATATGTACAATCATTAACTATTGCTAGCCCAGCGAAGTCATAGATCTATGGGCAAGACAAGCCTGCTTTGGTTGATCCAAGTACACTTAGCTGATCGTATAATCTTGTAAACATTTAAGACTTGTAAAACTTTGTCGAGGTTTGATTGTTGCATTGTTCATAACATCCCTAATCACTTTATTCACTAACTTATGACTTGAATTGTCATCTTTTATATAATCTATGTATTTTAAAACTATGGAATGCTCACCAACATTTTTATGTTGACCCTTTTATTTATAACATGTTTCAGGAATACCTCAAGTATATGTTCTACTCTTTGAAGCTTAGCACATCTAGGATTGGACCTAGAGATAAAACGGATGATCATGTTATTTGTAGCATTTTTACATGATGTATTCCTTGTTGAAACTCTTGCTTGTAATGTTACAATTGAATCTTATGATTAATATATTTGGATTTAATAAATAGCGTTATGTGGCTATGAACAATCGTAACCCTCACATCTCGACGTTTCCGCCGTCAAGGTTGGGGTGTGACACTCTTCATCTATCACTCCATACAAAAAGGCACACTTCACATCAAGTTGAAAGAACTTGAAGTTCTTGGATGCAGCAAATGCCAGGAATATCCTAACAGCTTCTAATCTTGCCACTGGAGCAAAGACATCAGTGTAGTCAATCCCTTCTTCTTGTGTGTATCCTTGAACAACCAATCTAGTTTTGTTCTTGATGATGATACCTCTATCATCTTTCTTGTTCCTAAACACCCATTTGGTTCAATGGTAGTCTTCCCAGAAGGAAGAGGACAAAGGTTCCAAACTTTCTGCCTTTTGAATTGAAGCAGCTCTTGTTGCATAGCTTCAACCCAACTTCCATCCCTTAGAGTTTCATCAACTTTCTTTGGCTCTATCTGGGATAGAAAACAAGAGTGAAGACAAACATTTGCTTCATGGGTTTGTCCTCTTGTCTTTACCCCTGAGACAACATCTCCAATGATGTTTGTGGTAGGGTGAGACTTGTGGATCCTAAGCTGAGGGATCACAGCAAGTTGTTAAGAAAGATCTAAATTAGAGAAATTTAGATCTGGCATGGATGTTTCTCCCACCACATCAGCATACTTTTCAAGTGAAACTTGATCCAAGCAGTGTGTGACATCATTGATGTTCTCATCAATGGTGTGATTAGTGACATCAAGAAATTCTTGGTCACTGTCACCACCACCATTGTTGTCTTCCACAGTTGAGGTGTTCTTATCTGGTTATAGAGCCTCTGAGCTGGAATTTGAAGGCATACCAGATGTATCAGCTGAGTTTGTCATTGTTGTGCTGACAGAAACCTCATTTGCAGAAGTGGTTCCAACTGGAGCTGAAGATGTATGACTTGAGGATCTTCCTAGCTCAAATCTTGGATCAGGATCGTCTTTATTTAAATTTTCTGCAGATACTGAAACATTCTCACAATATTTGTTAAAACAGTTGGTAACCAAATCAAGATCAAATAACCAATCCGGACCAGAACCAGCAACACAGGGTGTGTGTTCATTGAAAGTCACATTGGCTGACTCCTCAACAATTCTAGTTCTGAGATTGTACACTCTATAAGCCTTAGCTTGGGAAGAGTATCCAATAAAGTGTCCATCATCTGATTTCTCAGCAAACTTGGCAATTTGATCTTTGGTATTCAAGATGGTGCAAGGACATTCAAATGACCTAAGAAAACCAATGAAAGGTTTCCTCTTGTGCCAAAGTTCATAAGGAGTCTTGCCATGAGTCTTGACTACTAAAACTCTGTTCTGCACATAGCAGGTAGTGTTGACTGCCTCTGCCCAGAAGGTGATGGGCAGTTTAGATTCAGACAACATGGTTCTTGCAGCTTCAATCAGTGTCCTGTTTCTCCTCTCAGAAACACCATTTTGCTGAGGAGTCCTGGGAGCACTGAATTGTTTTGTAATACCCTTTTCATCACAAAATGTTTCAAGGATTTGGTTCTTAAATTCAGTTCTTTGATCACATCTTATGACTTTGACCTTGTGATCAGACTGATTCTTAATCTTTAAGATGAAAGTCTTCAGAATCTCAGGAGTCTCATCCTTAGTTCTAAGGAAGAAGACCCAAGTGAATCTTGTAAAGTCATCTGTGATCACTAGACAGTATAAGGTCCTTCCTAAACTCATTACACTGGTGGGGCCAAAGAGATCCATATGTAACAAGTATAGGGGTGTAGTGATGGAGTTCTTTTCCTTAGGCTTGTGAGATACCTTATGTTGCTTCCCTTTCAGGCATGCAACATAATGGTCATCACTTGTAAACTCTTTCTTTGGCATTCCAGTTACCAAATCATGCTTAATTAATTTATTCATGTTCTTAAATTTACATGGCATATTTTTTATGCCATAGGAAAGAATCATCACTATTTGCTTTAGACAGAAAGCATGAAACTTCTCCAGAGGGAGAGGTTTCTTGCAAATCCATCTTGTACATGTTTCCTTTCCTGGGGGCTCTAAGAAGGATATGCTCATGAGGAATGACCACACCAGGCTTAAGAACAATGCACTCATGCTCAGTAAAGAGCATGTTATGACTCTGATCACAAAATTGAGATACACTCAGAAGATTGTATCCAAGCTCCTTAACAAAGTTTACCTTTTCTATGTTGAGCTTACCATTTGTGACCTTGCCCCTTCCAGAAATGTAACCACATTCATCTCCTCCAAAAGCAACTGGTCCTCCATCAATCCTTTCAAAGTTCTAGAGCAGTGACCTATTGCCTGTCATGTGCCTAGAACAACCACTGTCTATGATCCAGGCATTTTTGTCTGTCTTCAGCTGTCCCTACACAAAGAGAATGATTAGTTATATTTGGAAACCCAAGCATTGCTTGTCTTGGGCTCATTTGCAAAAGGTAATCCAATAGTAATAGATACTATGGTTGTTTTAAGAGGATCTTGAGCTGTTGTTGATGAAAAATTCTCAGTCACTTGGTCTTTCTTAGACATCCACACCACCTTTGGAGTCTTGGAATTGACCTTCAAAACTTCGGAAGCTTTTGGAACTTCGGAAGTTTTGATGACTGAACCTTCGGAAGATTCTGCAGACACTGCAGCAGACTTCAGTGCTTCGGAAGAACTCCTTTTTTCCGAGACCAATTTCTCTTCCGAGGCTAATTTTCCACTTCCCTTCTTCTTAGACATGGAGCTTCCAAAGGAAACAAGTTTTCCTTCCAAAGCTTGAATCTTCTTAAAACTCTTTGAAGCATTTGTTTTGGTCATATGGACAGTACCTTTAGGATTGAAGGGACAATCCTTGGCAATGTGAATGGTACTTTCACACATGACACAATTCATCTTCTTCTTCACAAGAGCCTTTTCTTTGGAATAGGACTGTCTTTGATCACATCCCTTCTCCACCTTCATCTTTGCAGATGATGAGACAATCCTCTTGGGCTGAGGACTGTGCTTGGAGTTTGATGGTCCAGGCTGTGCAGTAGTGGTACACAGCAGATCAGTCTTCTTCTTGCTGCTGAGATGAGTTGAACAAGAACCAGAACTCTTAGCAGAAGAGTTTTGGTTGATGTCTTCAGTCCTTACCACTTTAAACCCTATAGAGATAAAAACTTGTTTCTGCTTAGAGTCAAAAATAGTCTTGATCTCTTGAGCCTTCCTTGCCTTTCTTTTGCTCTTTCTGATCAAGTTTTTTCTCATGGACTTGGTCATCACAGTCTTCTTTTTCTCCTCAGAAGGATAGTGGCCCTTCTTAGAATCCTCCTCTTCACTTTTTTCAAAGGGATTCTTCACTATCTCTTCTTCATCCTCTTCACTCATAGGATCTATGAGAGAAAGCTCATCTTCACAAGTTCCACACCTAGGAGATCTTACTGATAAGATTGTGTGTGGAGGAGCTATCTCATTAGATCCCAGTCCCTGCCTATTTTGATAGCACACTTTGTTATGAAGGGATGATGATATCATGTTCTTGAAGGTCTCTTCTTCAAGAACACTCTTTTCTGCCCTGGCTTTGCTGATCACGAGCTCAGCCTGGCACTCAGTTAACTTGGTTATGAGATCTTTGATTTGAGTCCTAAAATCTATGTGTTCATATTTTAGAACTGAAATGGTTTTCTCTAAGTCCTCTATCTTCAGTTTATAATCATTTTCAGACTTTCTAAAATTAGATTTTAAAATGTTTAAGGACTCAAGGTCAGATCTCAGTTCCAAGTTGTAGGACCTGTACCTGTTAACTTTAGCAATGCATTTAGGAGTACAGAGATGTTCTAATACCTTGGCTTTATCATGATCAGCCATTAGTGCTTGGTTTGGAGAAGCATCTTCCACCTGAAAGCTCCAGTCAAAGCCTCCTTCTTCAACAGCAACAACAGCTTGCTGCTTTGACTTCTCATTCTGGAGAGCTTTTTCAATGTAGTTTGGTCTGGATTGTGTTTGGCCACCATTTGTTCTAGGTGCCTTACACTCTCTGGCAAAGTGGCCCATCAAGTTACAGTTGTAACACTTGACTTTGCCTTTGTCCAGTCCAAACTTTCCACTGGTTGCATTGCTTGGAAACTTCCTTCCAGTTCTCTTGTAGAACTTCTTGGCTCTGTGAGTGAGAAGAGCCATCTGCTGGACTATTTCCATATATTCCAGATCATCTGGATGGATACAGTCCAGGTCTTCAAGAGTGAAAAGAGAGTTGCCACAGCTTTCATTAGAAGACACAAAAGCTTGAGAAGAGCTTGTCTCTTGGAATGGGCTTCCTTGAGTGTAGTTCTCCCTTGGTGTCTCTGGGAAGGTGATGAAAGGACCCTTTGGTGAATTGTCAGGGTAGCATAAAAGATGATGTTTAGGTTCTATGCTATCCCTTTCAATCACATGTAGGGTTGAACTCATTTGATTGTTAGAGTTGCCAGCTGAACCTTGCATGTTCATCTCCATCTGGTAGCCACTGAGAATCCCATATAACTCTGTTAGAGTAAGAGTTTTGAGATTTTCAGTTCTTTTGATCACCACACAGTAGTGTGTCCATTGCCTAGGAAGTGAGGACATAAACTTCCTTACAATGTCTCTGTTTTCAAGAGAAACTCCTCCATCCACTAGGGTATCCACAATCTCAACATACCTGAAATACTGCTGAGTCATGGTTTCACCTGTTTTGAAGGTGAAGTTTTCAAACTGCTGCTTCAGGAGATCCTTCTTGTTCTCCTTGGCTTCAGAGGAACCCTCATACATCAGTTTCAGTGCATCCCACAGCTGCTTGGCTGTTTTGCACTTTTTGAAACCTCTGTATAAAAATTTTGGAAGGGCAGTTTGAAGAGTTATCATGGCTTTTCTATCAATCTCTACTCTCTTCCTATCTTCATCAGAGTAGTTAGCCACATCTTTAGGAATCATACCAGCACCAGTGGCAGAAGGGGTGCTGGGTATGAAAAGTCCATTCTTAATAGACTCCCACATTCTTGAATCAAGAGACCTGATGAAACCTTCCATTCTTAAACACCAGGTGTCAAACTCATCAAGAGTGATCAGTGGGGACTTGTTCATGGTTCTAGTTTCCATGTCAGTTTTGGAAATGGCTGCCATTTGAAAAGTTTAGTATTTGTGTGTGTGAGGGGTCTTAAGATGGTGAGATCTTATATCAAGAGCCTGGAACGCTCTGATACCAAATGCAGGATCGTTGAAGGGTGTAAGTTACAACACAACAACACAAAAAGGAGATTAACTAAACTTTAATCAAACAGTAAACTGGATTAACCAAGTTGAGATGCTAAGAACACAAGGAATGCAAGAGACAGAACACAAAGAACACAAGTATTTGGTTTTCAAGAATGCGGTATATTGCCTACTCTATGTTCTATTACAAGTGTTACAAAAGCATATTCAAAAGAACAAGAACATGAGATACTTATACTACATCCTACAGCCGGCTATACTTTGAAAGTCAGCTGGATACAATTGACTAGACACAAACAAAATCAATTGTAGAGTCAAAAGGCAGATTGCCTTTTGACTTGTGACTATGACATGCCATAGCTCACATCCTTATCTATTACAAAAAGGATAAAGTACATAAAGTAAAAAAGTTACAGACTCAAGACCTCAATATACAATTACCAAAATCATGGACCTTTTCACCAACTCATGTAAGTTGGTGACCTTACAGAGGTGCAGCGGAAATGTGTCCAGCTTTATGGAACAATACATCAGATAAAGCATGTTACTAAAAGTCTTCGGAAGAAACTGTCTTCATGAGTTGAAGCTTCGGAAGACTTTGTCTCCGAGGCTTCGGAAGACTTCATGTTTGGCTTCGGAAGATATTAGTCTTGGCTTCGAAGATTTCACACTTAGAGTATTTTCTGTTTCATGTGTGAAACTTCCTAAGCTTATTCTTTAATGCATTTGTGCAGCATGCAAGAAAGACTTAAGACGTTTAGGTTGCATCAGCCTCTTCATTAATCTCTACACGTTTTGATGTAAACTTTTTGCTAAACCGATTTGTATTTTGTAAAATACAATAAGTTAATGCGTAAATGTATAATTCGTCATTCAAAACTCATTTATCTAGTGTTTTAAAGTTTAGCTTATTGTAAAATACAATAAGCTAAACCGATTTGTATTTTGTAAAATACAATAAGTTAAAGCGAAAATGTATAATTCGTCATTCAAAACTCATTTATCTGGTGTTTTAAAGTTTAGCTTAGAAAAACATAATAGCCTTTTGTAAAAATAATACAAGAATAACAAAATATTAAAAACACATGTCGAATTTATAAATTTCACACCAACGTATTAGGAGGACACTTCTCTCGTCATTACTAATGGTATTATATTATTTGTTTGCAATTTACAATAATAAAAAGCTAACACATAATAATGAATTTGTAGCTTATTTTCGTGGCTTGGAGTTTGACTCGTGACTCGTCTAAATAAAAAATCCTCAGTGACCCAACTTTCCTTCATTCATCTCCGGTGGTCTTTCAGTCCTTCACGTCGCCGGCGATCACCACCACCACCACCACCACCACCACCATCACCACCACCACCATCACCACCACCACCACCATCACCACCACCACTACCATCTCTACAATGGAATCCCTCTCCTCCGTCTCCACCTCCGTCGTCGTACCTCCCCAAACCCCTTTCCACCACCACCACCACCACCACCGCCGGCGCCGGAGGATCCACCTCCGATCATCCTCCGTTTCCGCATCGTGCCTTCATCCCGATCACCTCCGCCGGAGACTCTATCTCCGATCATCGTTCCTGACTCCAATTTCAAACCCTAGGTTGAAACTGTTCGAAAGCAGAATTGATGTTGTGATCTGTAAGTTGAACGCTGTTGGAGAACATGGAGGAAGTGAAGGAGATGGTGATGATGATGAGGTGGAGAGGGCGTTACGATTGGACGGAACGATCCCTGGTTCTTCGAATGAGTTTGTTGAGCAAGTTTCGTCACGTGCGTACGATATGCGTCGTCATCTTCAACAATCGTTTGATAGCAGCAGTTATGACGGTATAATCGGCTCTTAATTAGCTTCAGTTTCATTCTTTTGATCAATCGTTTGAAGTCTGTGCGGTTGTTTTCTGTTCAAAATTGTTCATATTTGGTTGTTTTTTACGGATCTGCAAGCACTTAAAAATCACTTATTTAGTTATTATCATGTTGATCTTAGGTTTAACGCTAGGATCATGAAATTGGATGGAAGGTCCTTATTATGCATCTCAATGTTGTTCTATGTAGTTTCATTTAGACAATCTTTGAGATAGAGCAAGTTCTGTGGTATTATTGTTTGAATGAATTGGACTATGATAGAACAGTTAAGTAGATTGACCTGTTAAGAAGAGCTTGATTTGGGTTCTATAACTATAATCACTATCGTATGTTTAAAGGTTACTAATACAAACATGATCCCTTTGATTGTGTTCATTCTGCATCTAGTTGTTGGTGTTCCCTTTTATTATGCATCTGAGTGTTGTTCTGTGTAGTTTTGTTTAGACAATCTTGGAGATAGAAAGAAAGTTCTGTGGTACTATAGGTTGGATAAATTGAACTATGGTAGAAGAGATAAGTAGATTGACTTATTAAGGAGGAATTAATTGGGATTAATGAGGATAATATGTATAGCAGTTGCTGATTTAAATTTCGAACATGATCCCTTTGACCTGTGTTCATTCTGCATCTAATTGTTGGAAGTTCCCTGTTATCTGATCTCACTTTACACCAATATATAATACTCATTTGCTGTGTTGCCATTGGGCAAGATGTAAAATCCGGACCATATTAAAAGTACCGCTTCTTTGTTTTGCATCACTTTTGGTTTCGTGTTTCCAAACCTTGCTGGTCCTTGTATCTAGTTAGCACAATATAACTGAAGTTATAGGTGCTTACATTACAATTCAAGAACTAGCTGATAAAACTTTAATATTTGTATGCATTTCATACTTTGTTTCTCCTTTTGTTTTGGATGACATGCCCTTTTTTTGGGGTAACTGTGAGAATGGGTTATGGGAAAATTCATTTATAAAAAATACTGACCATATTATTTGTTCATTTTTTGTTTACTGAGCTATTATCCTCCATATAACATTTACTAGAAATCCAAAATTTCTAAATATTCTTTTACATTCTATTGATTCAGTATTGGAAGCCAATCCATGGAGGGGAGACTCAAAAGCTGTTTATGTCTTAACTCACAGAGAAAACCAACTTTGCACTATGAAAACCCGAATGAATCGCAGGTTTGAGTTCTGTTTTCTTACTAATTTAATAGTTTGTGTGTAGCACACAACCTCTCTTCTGGTATATTTATGAATTTAGTAAGAACAAGAAATTAGGAGTCTAGAAATTTGGGACTAATTTCTTTCACAAGAAGGAACAGGAATGGTAGGAATGTTTTTTAATTCATTTCATATTTCCAGTATGCTCTCATCTAATAAGGGCAAGCTTGTACTTCAAATTATTTCTCTCTTTTTGTGTAGTATACAATTTAATAAAAAAATTGTAGGTGTCAATTTTGACCCATTTACTCAGGACTGGTTTATTTGAGTAGTGTTTTATCTCATACAATTGAATAAAAATAGCTATTTAAATAAAAAATAGCTAAAAGGGGTACGAGTGAAACAGGCCGAAGGTTGCCCCAAAGTCTATATATAATGCTTTAGCAAGTCAACCCAGCCCGACACATACATGATAATGAAATAATCAACTTAAATACGTTTTGACCCGTGATCTTTTCCGTAAACCAATCCATTTTGTCGCCTCTGAGAACTCTTAAACATGGTTTAAATAACAGTGAAGTTGAAAGGGAACTCGGGATGCTATTCTCCAAAGGGCAAAAGTTAAGAAATCAGACTAAAAAACCAAGTGCCAACAAGTTCCAGATGCTTGTTGAAGATGTGAGGGACGGAGTACTTGTAAGTTTTATTGCGTCTATTTTACTTCACTTCATGATATTCTACAATACACTCTCAAAATAAACTTATGATATATTTGACATCAGTATGTTATAATAATATTTTTCTGAAGGTATTTGAAGACGAAACCGAAGCAGCAAAATATTGTGATCTGTTGCAAGGTGGAGGTCAAGGTTGTGAAGGGGTCGCGGAGGTTGAAGCCTCATCGGTAAGAATCATTACTAAATTACAATCTGCTTACTAATTAAAATGAACACATTGTTATAAGTATTGAAGTGTTTAATAAAATTAAAGAGCTATAGTTATAGTACTTGTGGCATTGTGGCAGTTTAAAATCCGTATACTTGTAAATGGGTCCATCTGGGTTATATTTCTTCTCAGTCAGTCAAACACGCCAAATAAAAGATCTAGATATTGAGGGTCTCTTCAATGGATTCAACTTCAGAAATCGTTCTATTGTAAAATTTGAGATTTTATTGTAGTAATGTAGTTTTTGAATCGTATTTATCACCTTAACAAATTATAGGAAATTAAAGCCAAAAAAATCCTTTTAACCTGAAACCATCCAATTCGTTTAAATCCACACAGAGAATTACACATTTTGGACCCGTTTTGAACCATCGACCCACACATTTTGACACCTGTAATGACAACACAAGTATTATGGGCGTGTTTCAAATAGCTTATAGAAGCTACTTATCTTTTTATTGTGTTTTGATACGACAATATTCTTTTTTGGAAGTGTCTGATGGGTTTTGTCACATGTAAAACACTTAGTTTAACCTTTTAAACTATGAAAACGCAGCGGAATAAGAGGTTTAACATATGGTTTATAATCTGAAAATTTTTACCATATTAAACCACCAACAAAACCCAAGAATGAGGATCGAAATATATATGAAATAGTATGCTATTAAACAAGACATAACAACCATAGGGTGTTTAGAGATACAACCTTTTGTACTAAAATTGTAGATGTATGAGATGAATGTGGAGATCTTGTTGAATGTCCAGCCCTCAAGAGAGAGAGCCTCAAGTTGTGATACCCACAAGCTTTTCCAAACACCTAGCTTGTTAGGAAGCTCAACACCAAAAACTCTACAAATGATTCTTCCAAAACCCGAATTTTCAGCCTTGTCTTTGGCTTCAAATCCGAAAATTTTCAGCTATGTCTTGAGAGAATTCTTGCAAGGTGTTGTGTGTGAGAAAAGTGTGTTAATGATGGAAGAGTGTAGTAGTGGGAAAAGCTTTCAAAAGCCTAGAAAAAGCTGGTCCATATGCCCCCCTTTGGGCGGCCGAATACCCATCCCAAAAATGGATTTTCTCCCCATTTTAGTTTTATAAAATATACACTCTTAACCCTTAATTTTATAAAATTAAAACCTCTTTTAATTTTATAACAATAACACATTTTTATTTGTTATTATTTAACCAACTTAAATAATGAAACAAATAATTTCTCATGAACAAATTATTCACATAATGTTGTTCTTTTACAAAAGCAACGTTTTAGAAAAACCCATTTTCTAAATTGGTGTCGATATTTATTTGTTTGATCCTATCAACAAATAAATATTAATTGGTGTTTGTATAGCTTGTTATTGGGTATGACCCGACTTGGATCATGACGTACTAACCACATCAATCTTGTATGTGTCTTGGGCATAAGAGGTCCAACATGTTTGTGATGACTATATTGAACCGTATAAATATTTGTACATGGTGGCTAACCAAATATATTGGGGAGGGAAATAGAGATAGTTATGTAGTTTCATAACTGTCATATGTGAGTATCACAGTTAAGACTGTGTACATGTGTTTATGTGGTTTTAATAAACAATCTCAACCACTCTCAAATTGGATACGTATGTTTCAAAGATCTTTTTTATACAATTTTCCAGTATTTATAGATTTGTATTCAACTATTCATTGTGGTTGTATGTATGATCCAAACATTAGACGTATATAATAAAACGGGCTAAATATACGAAACTGCAGGTATTTGATATGTGCCGAAAGATGAGGGCGCTTGCTGTTTTGTTCAGAAGAGGAAGAACACCTCCCTTACCAGAAAGCCTCAAGCTTAATTTAAGTGCTAAAAAGCGCTCCCTTGAAGACCAAGAGGATTTCATATGAAACTCATGCTACCTCCCATATGGTACATATTACATATAGCTAGATATATAAACTGTATATAACCAACTTAATGTTAAAGATTCACATTCATTCAATAGAAAGTTTGACGATTGATAACACGCCCTTTTGCTATATTCATAGTTGGATTACGACCGCGTGTGAACCAAATGAACATGATTGCGACATGTTCTGGTTCTTTTGTTCAAGTTTGACCGGGTATGAACACTTAAATATACTGATTTCGTAGTTCATGTTCGTTTGTTTATGTTTAACCGAACAAACACGAACACATACATGAATGAGTATTCTTGTTCGCGCTCCTTTAAGAAAGTAAGTTTTTTTTTTTTTTTTTTTGTGTTGGTTTGTTTACCTGAAGAAATATAATCAATTTGAAGTAGAGGACCGCTTCAAGTATAATACTTAACATTAACATGTCGATTACAAATATGTTTGAAAAGCACTTGTATTCGATTAAATTTTATTTTTTTTCGGGTCTCCTCTCACTTAAATTCTAACTACACCTTCAAAAGACTAATGTTACAAAAGCACAACGTGCTATGGAATGCAAGTAAATATTTTGCGCAGTTAATCCAATCTTATTAAAATAAGAAAATTTGAAAACTATAAATAGAACAATTCTTTTAAAACGAACAAAATGCATCCAGAAACAACACTTATCAACAATACAAACCACATACACAAATAAAAATACATGTGCATATTACCGGACCGGATCGAAGTCCGGTTCCCGATCCAACCAGCCGGTCCAGTCCGGTTTTCAAAACCGTGCATTTAATACATGAAATGATCTTTCTAGCAAACAGTTCACAAATAGTTATTTTCGTAAAAACTCTCGACATCAATCTTTTTATAAAGCCTACGAAAAAACATCGAAGGGATGCAAATGACTGAGCATCTACACTAATTCGTTTAGCACACCAATACACAACTTAATTCACCTATACATATCATTCTTTATGATAAAAATTGATGTTTTCATTGTAAAGTACATATTATTAGCAGTTTAGAGGCCATCCCGCATCGCTAGTTTAAGAAAAGCCAAAAGGGGAGTTGTGGTGTATAATTAGTGAGAGAGGCTACAAGATTACGTACTTACCTGGACGGGGTCAATTGACGATCAAGAAGGTCCATGGCCTAGGTTGGTGACCTCCATTGCACTTAGGAGGGGTGCCTGCCTAAGGTCGGCCCAAATGGTCGAGCCTATGTCATAATTTGTGGCAGTGGGGGCTTGCGTTCGCGCAGCCCCTGCACAATATCTGTCTTAAAGTGTTTGTTACATGTTACATTGGTGTGTTGAGCTCTTGTTTTGAATGAATCTTTTGTTTATGTTTATATTCTTGTAAGAAATTGTTTCCCTATAGTTATAACTGTTAAGTGGGTCTATTACAATCTTTATACGGTTTATGTTTCTCGTTTTAATCAGGAATTATTACTCGTATAAAGGGTTCGAATGGGAATGAGTATGGAATTTTAAGTATAATCGTTTACGTGATTTTGGGTTATACACAAATTTATGGTGTCAACTTCATTCTTTTAAACCATACACTTGAAACAAACACTCAAAAGACTACAAAACCCATAGCTTCAAACCAAACACCTACTATACACGTTTTGAATGCCTTTGAATATTTTGCAATTCTAAATTTAATTTAACAATAGTTAATATTGCCAATAGACACTCTTTTTCGTCTAACCATTATCGCTACTAAACAGATAAGTATCACATACTGATCATTACTTATGTTTTTATTAGAAAACGCGGTTACCTAGTGTTGGTTGGTTAAAAAGTTTATGTGATCAACTGCTGTCTTATGAAGGACTTGATGTTTCCTTTGCTTCATATTGCAGTTCTGAAGTACTGAAATCGTCGGGTTTATTGTTCTAATTCCCGTGAACTGTTTGGTGAATCAGTTACGCTAGAAGTACATCACATTAAACAAGCAATATGTCCTTTATTAACTGAACATTGACAGTAGATGGTATAAAAATGCTCTTTAAGTGTGTAGTATTTTCAACTTTATAATTTACCATGCAAAACTAATCATACCTTTTTCAACCCGACTCGCATAGAATGCTTCAGAAACTTCTCAGCATGTGTTTCTTCTCGTCTATCTAATGTTATGCGCCTAAATGTGTCGGCATAGTCAGTAAAGCATCTATCCACAAGTGTCTGTTATACATCCATAGATTGCAACAGTGATCAAATCAGTGATCATCAGCAAATTAAGATAATAAGATTTCAGGTCTAAAAATGTTACTGAAGATTGATTATTGAGAGTGCCATTTGCTAACGTTTCGAAATCTAGAGTGACAACTGAGATAAAAAAAAAGTTGAATGAGTAGTTTGGTTGCCATCCCATATTGCTTGACGATAAAAAGAATTTGCAAACGGTGGTGCCCGCCTAAGGTCGGCTCAAGTGGTCGAGCCTACGTCATAATTTGTGGCATTGGGGGCTTGTGTTCGCGCAGCCCCTGCACAATGTCTTAGTTTCAAAAATGTTTCTAACAAACATCAAAATTGTTCTTATCTACACACTAGATTTATGTTTCAAGGTGCTATTCTAGTGTGCAAGATTAATCTTTTTTTCACAATATATGGTTTATTTGCTTCATATATGCAGTTTGAATGTATTCAAATCCTTGGGTTAATTGTAATCTTTATACTATTTAGCATTTTGAATGTAAACAATGGGTCAAACAGGTAATGTGTCAATCCAACTGAATTTCAACATATTAAAGTCTCTAAACTTGTTAAATTTATACATACATGTGCAGCTTACAGTCGACGTGTAGGTGTTTTTTAGGTGTTGCAGAAAACTTTATTTGATTTTTGATGTTACTGTTGTAAGATATGTTAGTTTGTTTGGGTCAACAAAAGTCCACGTGGCATCCGTGTAACAAAAAGCATATACCTTGCGGAAAAGTGTGTTGAGTGTAAACATAACTGCTGTGCATTTCACAGGTTTGCATAAATTTAACAAGTTCACGAATTTTAACCTTTTTTTCGTACATGGTTTCTATGGTATCAACATATAATACACCGTAGTCCGTAAAACACACATTGCGCATCTGCTTATAGTAAAAAAAACGCAGAAATGTAACATACTCTAAAAAAACCGTTATAATTTGGTTTTTCGCCAATGTTTAATGTGCATCACCTATGGTATCAACCTCATTCTTTCAAAATCATATGCTTAAAACATACTCAAACCTATAGTTCAAACCAAACACATCCCACACACTTTTGATATCAGCATGATCTTTGTTTGAATGTTTTGTAAATTTAGATTTCACTCTGGACATGGAACAATAGAGGTGCAATATTAATTCAACCGCTATTTGTACATGAGTCGTTTTGGTTATGTTTTATCTGAAATGTCTTATATCAGGAAAAATACAACCCTAAAACCTAGCTAAAAGGCAAACGAGTCAAATATGTAGAGTGGATCGCGTAGGTTGAAAGTTCCCCAAATGTATTTGGGTCATCTATACTATAACACTTTTTTAAGCCAATTACACATCCTGAAAGTATATATTCTACAAACTATACAAAGCTTGAGGTGAGTTAATGGTTTAAAGTTTAAACATAACAAAACACTTTGTTCAGAACTCTTAACAAAACATCATGCCTTGAAATTTTGCAAACATCAACACACAAAAAAACTAACTTGCAAAAACATTTTGATTTCTCACAAGAACACTAAAACATTTGCACATAAGAACACTGCTAACATCCTGCAAAATGCTATAAACTTCTGTTAATAAGGCACTACAATCTTTTGCCAATAAACGGCCTTATTTCTGCGATGAATATCTTTGGCTATACCGTATCAGCATACACTTTACACTATACTAACTCGATCTATAACCATTAATGAACAAACTATTTACAGTCGTACGTACGACAATATGAGAGTTCATGACACATAATCTATCAGCATGCAACATGACAAACTTCAAAGATATCATTATAAATCACATCTCAGTATTTCTATTTGATTATCGTTATAAATCAAATTAATATTTAATATAACATAAATATATAATTAAGAAGACCTATCGAGTCAAAAGTTGGAGTAATAACTTAAGAACTGAAAGTTAAATAAGCAGGTTATAGGATATATAAAATATCCCACATCGCTTGCGGATAAAAAGATAAGACGATGGTAGAACTTTATAAAATGCCAGAGACACCATTGAATTACATACTTACCTGGACGGGGTCAATGGTCGATCAAGAAGATTCATGGCTTAGGTTGGTGACTTTCATTGCACTTAGGAGGGGTGCCCGCCAAAGGTCAGCTCAAGTGGTCAAGCCTATGTCATAATTTGTGGCAGTGGAGGCTTGCGTTCGCGTGGTCTCTGCACAATGGTTTAGTCTAAATGTTTGCTGCTTTTGTATTTGCTGCTTAAGTTGCAGCCTCAACTGTAATAATTTATACTACATCATTTATACTACATGGCTGTTTTTAACTTAGTTACAGATTATTTATACTACATGGTTAGTTTGAATTGGTTTAGTTACAAATTATGGTTTAACAAGTAGGGTAGGATTCTTACGGTGAATGACCTATTGCACATAAGGATAAAAGTGAGCTCTTTTATTTGCAGGGCCGGCACTATAATGTAATTTGTGACGTCATATGTTTGGGACCCTCTAAAATTAAGGGTTTCTATTTCTAAAAGAAATTCTAGTAGGTTTTGGTATTTTATGGATCAATGGAATTTTAAAACGAGAATAATACTTGATAGTTGAATTCCGATGAAAATTTTGATGATTTGATATGATTGAAGAAACATAACCACACAATTCACAAAACAAACAACCATTCCTAAGTTGTTTCCTCTTCTATCAATCTTATCGACATCAGCTAACCTTTTTTTTGCCTATTTTTTGTTCAAATAAATCAGCTATCATGGAGTCACGGTTAGTATATCAAATTTTCTTTGATTTATTGCTTTTGTTTAAAAAAATTTGATTAGATTGTTTTTTTTTAGATTGCATTTTACAAAAAAAAGTCTTGTTTTATTAGTTCGATTAGAACCCTAGAAAATATTGAACTCGTCATGTTGTAAAAAGAATGATTCTGCAAAATGGGTTTTCGAGTATTTGGCAGTTGAAAAAGTTGTATAAAGCGTCAACGACTTTGACTTCAATTTTGCATGGTGGGGTATGACAAACATGAAAAAGTAAGAAGTTCTGGTCAAATTTTGACAAAATCTATCATCATTAGTACTTTAACTATCATGGGTTGGTGTTTCAATGTGTTGTCGACCATAGTTATTTTATGAATTAATATTAATTCATATTAATTTTATATTTTTTAAGGTAACAAAATACATGATTAAAATCTGTGTATTCATTTTATGATTGTGTATCCTAAAAGCTCTACAATATACAAAGCCGACATAGTTTCTCAAAAAGTAATGTAGATATGAAAAAAATTGGACACTCAACAAGATTTTACATATAAAGAAAAAGAAAATTATAAACCAGATCATGTATGTACATTTCACGGCTTCTTTGGACAGAGGTGCCGTGAGCGTGGAAAAACTGGAACGACACCTTACAAAACAAGAAAAATATGAGAAAAGTGGGGAAAAAAAGTTAATGTTACACTTATTTGTCATCTGGGAAAAAACGAGACGACTACCGGTAATCTTGGTGATACACAAATATTAAACACATACACAAAATAGTTTTACATACTTCGTGAGTTATAAAGGTATAATATATCTGAAGCCAAAACTAACTTTTTATGGGTTTCTCATAATTAAATTCTACTAACTATTAAATTTGTGGTTATGATCATTCCTTAAATCTGTGAAGTTATGTTGCATCTCTAGTCATGTGCAACCTATGCAAAAGAATTTATACTACTCGAGTAGTTGAGTGATTAAGTAACTTGACTGCTTGTTATTTGTTAAGTTATCCTTTTGGGCTACATTAGTGGGCTTAATCCAATAAGCAAGAGTGTTACATCCCGACCCAACAAGACCAACAAAGCCGAATTCTCGTTGGGTTGAAATGTAATTACTATATTTTATTTTAAAAAAATATCACAGAATAATAATAACCAAGTTTAAAAAATATTTTAATTTAGTCATTCACGTATATTTTTCTCAAATTGAACCACAAACGATCAAATCGATTCATCATTAAATTTCCTTATGTCAAGAAAGTAACGGTGGAGAAATATGGGTGTCAGAATTTTTAATAGATAAAATTGTATTAAAAAATAAAAAATATGTTAATTATGAAAAAAAATAAAAGTGTCTAAACTTTACGTCAACGTTCTATATCAACATCAAAAAATAGAAAAAAATAATTTTTAATTGAAACCAAAGGTATAGCATGCTAAAAAACATGTTAAGACTTTTAATGTATATAAACGAAAAACTGAGTGACCTAATTAAAACATTTTTAAAACTTGAGTTACCCAATTAAAACACTTTTAAAAATTGATTATTATTTTATAAAGTTACCCCTTTTATGATACATAACTTAAAATGTTATGCAAATTGCATAGGATAGTTGAAGTTGACATATGTTAAACCTAACATCTATTCCGAATGTATAAAGTAGTAATCTAAAAGTTTAGAGGATTTTATAGCATATTCATTGATTTGATTCCATTAAAAAAAATTAGTTTTAATTTTTAAATAGCTTAAAACCATATTATTATTTAAAAAAAATGAATGACCGATTATCATATTGGTTAATGGCATTCATTGCATAAAGTGGTAGAAA
Organism: Flaveria trinervia; assembly: GCA_025506515.1. Lineage (NCBI taxonomy): Eukaryota > Viridiplantae > Streptophyta > Magnoliopsida > Asterales > Asteraceae > Flaveria > Flaveria trinervia. The sequence continues at coordinate 1,212,792 of CM046446.1, forward strand.
ATTTAGCTCTCTAAACTATATTTTTGATAAAAGGAAATATTATACCTAACTTAAGTACTTTAGAAACTAAAATAAGTTTATAAATATAAACAATACAACTATAATTGTTTCGTTCCTTGGTCAACTCTTTAAAATCCAAAAATTAAAAGAAAAAAAAAGAAAAGAAAAGGAGGTTGAATATGTGGAGTCTTGGTTTATCCTATATTGCTTTGTTTTGATCCTTTCAAACAAAGATTAAACATATGAATCTATAAAACCAAAATTGATACTCTAACTACTCAAGGAGCCATATATCATAATCATACACTCTTGTAAGATATCCTTTAGAGTTTGGATCATTCATCTAAAATGCCTTGTGGGATATAATTTTGTGTGGCATTGATCACTTCAAAATTAACATTGTTTTAATCAAATTAATTAAAAATGTAAGTAGGTAACTCAAGGTATAAACAATCAATTATGTGTGTATACATACATCCCACAGAAGTCTATATATAATCAGAAGACATGTTCATCTTGATAAAGTATTCACTTAATAACTATAAATATTTTAGAAAAAAATTAAAACGAATGATAACCTATAGATTATATGATTGGCGGTTAAAAAATAAAGAAAATATTTTTATGATTAAATAAATAATTAAGAATACAAAAACTATTGATACTCCATAAATCATCCCCATTCTCTCTTAATTATTCTATCTATTTGTCTCTTATAATCCAACTCTAATTGGCTTATATCTCATCCTTCTTTTCCTCACAATTAAACCCTAAATCCATTGTGTTTTATCTTTCTTTGTTTATTCATATACAATTCGAATAAGATCATCACATAATTAGAATCTAAATAAGTTATCTATTAACTAGTTGTGAACTCATTCTTGTCCATCTTCTACTCATATTTAACTCTTAAAAATTATATCCTTTTGGTTTCATTGTTTTGTGTGTATTCTTACTTATTGCATTTTCTATATTCTAAGTACTTCACCTACTACTAAAATTGATTGATTCTCCTTCATAGGTTTTGCTTATAATATGAATTTTGCGTAACCCTAGGTTTTAATTTTCTATCAGATAAAAAGAAATGATATGAAGTCTTTCTCGTGTCAGTTTTATACAAAAAGTTTTATAGCTCTCAACCTTTAGAATCTTATCAAAATTTAATTTTCTATCAGATAAAAACAAATGATATGAAGTCTTTCTCATGTCACTTTTATACAAGAAAGTTTTACAGCTCTCAAGCTTTGGAATGTCATCAGAATTTCATTTTCTATCATATAAAAACAAATGACATGAAGTCTTTCTCGTGTCAATTTTATACAATAAAGATTTACAGCTCTCAAGCTTTGGAATATCACCAAAATGCTCACAAGAAAAAAAACCGACAACACCAAGAAAAGCTAAAAGACAACTAATAATGTAAGACCTTCTAGTTGTGTTTAAACCTTGAGGTTATTTCAAGTCGTAATAAGAAATATCTACTTATTGATTAAAAGTTTAAGCATTTAGACAAGTTTATTTGATACTTCATTTCATATGCATCATTGAATTCTTGCGAGCTATATTTTAAATATGACTAACAAGTTTAAAGTTTTCTTTCATGATTTCTGAATAATTAAAAGTTTCATATATTTTTAGCACCATAACCACCCTCATATGGTCAAAACTTATCCTCTAGCAACTACCAAGAGAAAGTGTTGCTTGTTGATGCCTTAAGGAACCTTAGAACACTTCTAAATGATATATGCAACCTTCTTTGAAAGCTTGATTCCACCACATTTCAAGTTTCTTTGAGTTATCTTCTTGGACCATTATAACACACATTCACTCGATCAATAGTACCAAACATCCCTGTTTCTCTCCTTGGTATAGGATTTTAATTAAGTTTAGGGACTTATACACCTTTACACCTCTTAATTAACCTCCTGTTTTTAACTTCTATTCTATTTTAAATATATATATATATATATACACTAGTTGTTCTCTCCTGTTTCTTAATTAACATCAATCAATAGTACCAAACATCCCTGTTTCTCTCCTTGGTATGTATGTATATATATATATATATATATATATATATATATATATATATATATATATATATATATATATATATTATATATATATATATATATATACATACATACATACATACATACTAGCTTTAGTAAACCTGTGTATTACACGGGTTGAATAAATAAAATATTAATATAATAAAATTTATTAATAATAAAATAATACTCTAAGATATTAGATATGATATAACTGAAATTACGTATGAAAACTGACTATAACAAATAAAACAATGATATCAACTTTTTAAAATTTTATTTTTAAATTTTGTTCTAAAACAAACCGTATAAAAATATTGTTTTTAAAAATTCCCTTATTATAACTCCCAAATTAATTTGGTTTTAAATGGAATTTTTAAAAATACCAATTATTATTTGTATTTTTTTAAAAAAATTATGCTTTAGAAAGATTTATTATTTTATAAAAGATTTGTTTATTTGAAAGTAACATTAATAAATAGATCTCTTTTCTAATTTATTAAATGTAAAAGAATCTTAATTTATCTTATTTTACTCTAATAAAAGAGTAACTTCAGTGCCACGTGGCAGCACCACAATCATCCTCACTAAAAAAATTCAACTTCTTTCATCTTAAATAATTACCTTAATTACTAATAATATTATTTTACATTCTTTTACATTTAATAAATTAAAAAAATCTATTTATTAGTATTATTTCTAAATAAATAAAATTTTTATAAAATAATAAAATTTTCTAATGCATAAAACGTTTTGAAAGATATGAAATAATTTAAAATTTGGTATTTTTAAAACCAAAAATAATTAATTTGGGAGTTATTATAAGAAAATATTTTAAAATGACACCTTTATACGAATTGTTTTAAAATAAAATATTTATTTGTTTTGAAAATATTTAAAACAAAATTTTAAAAAAATTAATATCACTATTTTATTTGTTATAGTCAATTTCTCATACGTAATTTCAATCATATCATATATTAGAATATTATTTTATAATTAAAATTTTTTATTATATTAATATTTTATTTATTCAACCCATGTAATACACGGGTTTATTAAAGCTAGTGTTAAATAATATTATTAGTAATTAAGTTAATTATTTAATATGAGAGAGAGGTGATAAAATTTTGATGAGGATAATTGTGGTGTTGACATGTGACATCTTAAGTTGCTCTTTTATTAGAGTAGTAAGATAATAATTTTTTCAATTTAGTCATCTAGCATGTTTAATTAAATTTAACATATTCACTTAAGCAAAACATTATTTTAATATTAGGATTCTTCATACTAATTTACTTTCATCTTTTTATTACTTAATAACAAAATTTTATAATTTCTATTCCACCAGTTTTTAGGCGTTACAATGTGTAGGAATCAAGTAAGTGATGACGCTTGGGTGAAAGTGGGCAACATGTTAGGCATTGGTTATAGTGGTGGTGACTAGGATAGTGATTTATGATGAATGAAACGATGGTGGTGTTTGTGGACGAGGGCGAGGGTGAAGGTAAATACGATTGATGGATGAACAATGATGAGAGAGAAGGAGAGCATGGAGAGTTGGTTTACATATTTTTATAGTTTGTTCAACTATAGATGTTAGAAATATAAAAAAAATCTAACTAGTAATTTTTTCTCGTGAAATGTTACGATTAACTCATATATCTCAATTACAAATAAATTTAATATATTCACTTAAGCAAAACATTATTTTAATATTGTGATTCTTGATAATAATTTACTTTCATCTTTTTATTACTTAATAATACAATTTTATAATTTTTTTTTCGTCAGTTTTTAGGCGTTACAATGTGTAGGAATCAAGTAAGTGATGACGCTTTGGTGAAAGTGGGCAACATGTTAGGCATTGGTTATAGTGGTGGTGACTAGGATAGTGATTTAAGATGAATGAAACGATGGTGGTGTTTGTGGACGAGGGCGAGGGTGAAGGTAAATACGATTGATGGATGAACAATGATGAGAGAGAAGGAGAGCATGGAGAGTTGGTTTACTTATTTTTATAGTTTGTTCAACTATAAATGTTAGAAATTTAAAATGGAATCTAACGAGTATTTTTTTCTCGTGAAATGTAACGATTAACTCATATATCTCGATTACAAATAAAAAATTATAAGCTGTAGTATTATAGTTTTGAAAACCATGGTACATTAAGTAATTATAACGAAGTAATCAAGTTATTATTATTTTATAACTTTTTGATATTTATAATTTAAAATATTAGATTTAATAATCCAAACAATTAACTATTTGGCAATTTCAATCCCAATACGACAAGTATTTAATCTCAACTTTTAATTTTGTTATCAATAAAAGTCTTAGTCTAACTATTCGTTAACTCTGTTAGTTTTTTGATGACGTGGCACGTGACGTTGCTCGTGATGTGGCATATGACATGACAATATGACGTATTGCATAACTAAAATAAAAATATAAATATATCATTAACTTTTTGCGTCTCTTTGTCTTCAAGCTACTCAACCAACGACATAAACATTACGTTAAATTAATGTTAGAAAATGATTTTTTCTAGAAAACCAATTGAGTAATATATTTATAATTTTAATAACATCACGAGCCACGTTATATGATAATCATGAAAAACTAACGGAATTAAAAAACAGTTTAATTGAGATTGTTATTACTATCACATTCGAAATTATGATTAAACATAGCCAATTTATTTATTGAGATTAATATTACTCAATGATCTATAGTTAGGATTAGGAAATTATAATTTTTCTTATATTTGCAAGTCTTGTTTTAAGGAATATACAAATATAAATGTAAAATGAAAGTGAAAATAATGATGCATAGAAGAAAACAATAATTCCCTTGAGTGGTTTTCATATGCACCAACTAGTGGTCTAATTATTATTCATGTGGGGGCTTCAAACTAATTATTTATTCCACTTTAGATTATATTGTATTTGATTTTATGTAATTCCTCTTTTAAATTAAATAATTGTCAAAAAAAGTAAATAATATTACTTGAATCCTTTCATCGAAAATATATTTTGATTCCTCCACATATTTCTCATAGCAAACAGCCAAAGACATATGCTACCAATATCATCACAATTCGTCCGTCTTGTTTTATGTTATTTTTTCTTTCAAAATGAATTGAGTATAAATTTATAATATTTTTTTATTATGTTTACTAGGCCTGCAAAGATATAGGTTTTTTAATGGTTAAATGTGGTATTAGACGAGAGTATGTGTTAAGATGGCACGAGACGAGGGGTGTAGATGCCACCTCAGGCCGGGGCTTGAACGGTGGTGTGGGGGCTCCACGGTGAGCAGGCTCGCAACGTGGGGCAAGAGCTATTCATTGATTATTTTTTATCTTTTTTGTATTTTTATAATAATTTTTACACGTGTTTTTTACTTTTATAACTTTTAAAATATAATATTTCCTAGATTTCAAATAGACAGTTGCATTAAGCTATTTTTATGTAACTTTTCACTAAAAATTATATTTAAAACCGATTCAAGTCGAATATAAATTTTCTTTTTCTAAAGTTAATTTGATATTCCTTTTAACACTCACTTTATGTAACTAATGTTCTCTCATGCTTATATTTATGCAAATGTTGACCAATATATATTTCTTTAAAAAAATCAATATAAATTTATTTAAACCATAGTTGTCGCAACACGTAATATAACCCACTAGTTGAAATAAAAAATGTACAAAAGTAAAAAAGCGCCAACACTTTCTCACTGTGGGTTGATGTGAAGATTATTCAAAAGAAGATAAAGAAAGCCTAAAAGGATAGAATTTATGGTTAAAGGAGTCAATGGAATAAGGATATTCAACCCTAGCAAAATCTATCACTTTAAGGTTTTAGATGTCACAAAAATTAAAATATTCTTTATAGTAATACAAAGTTTTATTTATATATCATTCAAGTTTTCTATTCAAACACATCTATACAAAATTACGTTGTTGTAAAAATAAGTATTGAGCAACATGAAAACTAGTTTAAAACAAATAATCATGATCTATAAACATAGATAAAATAATTATGTCGTAACGGTATTTTCAAAATGTAATAGAACCTCACATTAATGTGAAAGTAAGCGTTGACAAACATGAAAACTAACTTAAAAATACACAATCACATTTAACACATTACAAGTGTATGTTTAGAATCTTAGACAACATTATGTTGTGAAATAGGTGTTACAGAACAAGAAAACTAGTTTAAAACAAATTACATGATATAAAATTTAGATAGACATAAACACATCAAAGTTAAGTTTGGAATCGAACAAAAGTCATGTTGCTGTAAAATATATGTTGACCAACGCGAAAGCTAGTATAAATGACCATGATACATTTATAAATCTATTTAAATATCAAGTATAGAAGTAGACTAGAATATAAATAAATTAAAATTCAAAAGAAGATTAAATTTAAAAAGAAAATGGTATTAAAATAATATTCGCTAAAAACAAAAGAACACCATTCAACCGTATTGTTTTTAACTAGCGGGTTAGCCTGCACACAAGTATCACTTTTTTTAATCTACCTTAAATACTAATTATTACTTTATTGTATACCAATAAAACAATTTATCATTCTTTTAATGCTTTTATAGATAAATGTTACTTAAAATAAATTTAAACTCTACAAGTAATTTAACTTTCATTAAAAGTTAACTTTTATTTTAATAACAACACATCTCATATACTAGATAATATACTAGATAGAACTTAGATAAACAGCGTAAAAATACGTTACGTGACTTATGAAAATTTTGCTTTATTTATATATAAAAACAACATTGTATCTACTTAAAGATATACATAAAATGGTTAAAAAGTTGGAAGAAAAAGTTAGAAAATGAATCCAAATATCAAAAAAGATCTCATTTACCTTTTTCTTTCAAGAAGATCACACCATTATCTCCCTCTCTCTCATCTCTCTCTCTCTCTCTCTCTCTCTCTCTCTAGATATATGTGTAATAACTGCAGTTTCTCCTACTATTCCTAGTTGCCCTCTGATATCACAGACAAAAACCCATTTGCCTCTCTCTTTCTCTCTCTCTACTCACACACTCTCTCTCCCTACATATATATACAAACACACATATATATATATATGTATGTATTGTATATATTCACACATATATATTAGTCTTTCATGCAAAGACTGCACACCCTTTTGGCCCTCTTCAGTGTGTGTTCACCATGGAAGAAAGTGACAAGAAGAAATGCACAGCAAAAACAAAGAGTTCCAGAGGAAGAACAACCCATTACAACAACAATAATAATAATAATAATAATAATATTATTATTCCTCAACACCATCACTTTTATCATCATCATCATCATCTTTTTCACCTTCATCCACACTACCTTTTTCACCATTCAAACACAAATCTTGGGCTTTTAAACCACAATCTTTACCCTTTTTCTTCACCTACACCACCTCTTCTCCCACTCCCACCACCGCCCTCCGCCCTATCGCCGCCGCAGCTACCACCACCCCATCATCACAAACCACCATGGCAGCAAAATCACCACCACCACCACCACCGTCATCACCACCATCAGTTGGCTCATCAAACAGGTGATAAAAACCTCTTCTTTTGTTCTGTTTTTAGAGTTTTTACTAACTTTTAAGCATTTGTCTTCACATGTTTTTGTGTTCTTAATCACTGTCCCCAAATGGGGTTTATTTGTTTTTATTTCATTAAAGTTAACTAGGGTTTTGAGCTTTTGAACGATCTGTCATACATTAGAGTGAACATTTGTTCAAGATTCCATTTTTTTATATTTCTTGTTTTCAAGAACATAAAATCTTGATTTTTTCGAGAATCTTTGGGTAAAAAGAGACAGAATCTTATCTTTTTATTCAATTTTGTTCTTGAATGTTGTTAATTTGTTCAAGATTTTAATTTCAGCTCCAAAACTAAAAACTTTTTAAAGAATTTAACATGAATAATGTTGTTAATTTTGTTCAAAATTTCAAATTCAGCTTCAAAAAAAAATCCTTTTGAAGAATATGACATCAAACACCTGAAATTTTATTAAAAGTGTTGCCTTTATTCTGGATAAACACTTTTAGTTTCAAAAACTTAATCTTTATAATGAATCTGATATGAAAATTTTGAAACTTCATTAAAATTGTTCTAGATTTTAATTTCACACTCAAAAATATAATCTTTATGAAAAATTCTTAATCAAAAATCTAAAGTTGTATTAATTTGGTTGTTTAAACAGCTTTAGAGATGATTCCAAGAGCAATTAGCTCAACAATGGGAGCTAAAAAAGACGAACTAAAACCATTGCTAAATTCACCACCACCACCACCACAATCACCACTGTCAGAACCACCGCTCACGGCGGCGAGACGGCCGGACTCCGGCGGCACAGAAGGAACAACAATCCCCCTTTTAGCCAATCACTTCCTAGTGGAATTCAACCCCAAACAACAAATCCACCAATACGACGTCGAAATCACCCCAAAACCCTCAAAAGAACTCTCAAGAACCATCAAAAACCACCTCCTTCACCACCATTCCGACGTCTTCTCCGGCGGAAAACCGTCGTACGACGGCCGGAGAACCCTCTACACCTCCAAAGAACTCCAATACAACAGTATCCAACTCCAAATCAACATCCCAATTCCCCCAATTTCTAACGAACATCAGGATCCACAACAACAATCAAAACCCTTTAAGATCAACATCAAGAAAGTATCAAAACTCACCGGAGAAAATCTCACCAAATACTTAAACAACTCCGATGAACATTCAACCCCACTTCCCCAAGATTATCTTCAAGCATTAGACGTAGTTCTACGCGAACACCCATCAACAGAATGCACTCCGATCGGTCGATCGTTATACACCACCGCGATGGGTGGCGCCACCGCCATCGGCGGCGGCGCCACCGCTCTCCGGGGGTTCTTTCAAAGTCTCCGGCCGACCCAACAAGGGCTATCCCTCAACGTCGATTTCACCGTCACCGCATTTCACGACACCATCGGAGTGATCCCCTATTTACAAACGCAATTACCCTATATAACAGATCAAAAGCCCTTAACAATTGAGCAAAAAGATGAGGTTTTACGCGTGCTAAAGAACGTTAAAGTGTTCGTATGTCACCGGAGAACAGTACAGAGGTACAAAGTTCACGGATTGACGGAGGATTCGACGGAGAATCTGCGGTTTAAGGATCGAAACGGGGGCGAAATGTGGGTGTTGGAGTACTTTAAAGAGCAATATGGGTATGAAATTCGATACCGAAATCTGCCGTGCTTGCAGACGAGCCGACGGCGGGCGTGTTATCTTCCGATGGAGGTGTGTGTGGTGTGTGAGGGGCAGAAGTTCGCCGGAAAACTTTCCGATGAGCAGACGGTGAAGATGATGAAGTTGGGGTGTCAAAGGCCAAGAGAAAGGAAGGAGATTATTGATGGAGTTATGAGTGGACCCTTTGGTCCATCAAGGTATAATCTTTTTAATACTTGTTTTAAGTCTTATATTAAAGTCTTATATTAAAACATTACCAGATAATAATTCATACTATTAATTTCATATATGTGGTGAAAGACGTTTTAAACTTTCATTTTTATTATCAATAACAGTACGGTAGCTTAACTGTTAAGGATTCACACTTGGCTTATTTTTATTTTTAGTTTGATTGCACTCGTTTGATTTTTCATTTACTGTGAGAAAACTCATGTGCAAATCAAGTTTTGATGATTACTATCACTCGGATAGTTATTGGTAAAGAAAGTGATAGTTTAGGTTATCACCGGTTAAATTTATAGTATGGGTTATTATTAAACGATCTCTATCAGTGTTGATTATAAAAACCAACTAAGCTATTATTTATTATATTTAATGTAAATATGTGTAATGATTTTGCATCTTGATTATTTTAAAATTATTAAAAGTTAATGATGAACTGTGTTTCTTTTAGTTTATTATTGTTGAATCATATGATAAAGTATGTTTTTTCTTGTAATTAGAAAGTGGGGTAAATAAAATTGCAATTAGTTTGAAATTATTAAAGATTAATAATACGTTTTGTTGCTTTTACTAGGTATATTGCTTTGTAGTTATTGAAATCATAGGATAAAAGGATGATGTTCTTATACAATTAAAGAATTGAGAAAAGTATATTGCCATATTTTATGTATAAAATGCTAATATCGTGTAATACCAAAATACATACACTTTTGAAAGTAAAAATGTGTCAAACTTAATTTAAATACAAGTATTTTAATAAATAATTTACCGTTTAACCAGTCAATATAAATTGAAGTGACTTTATATATATGTTCGGAAATGTTGTAGCCGATAATTTTTTATCAATGCAAATGGTTAAAGTGAAGTGGCCTTTCACGTAAATAAGAATACATGCATTCACATCAAACTTCTAAAAACATATTTTACTAATTACTAGTACTTGTATTTTTTACTAGTTTAGTAATTTTGATATAGCAAAAATCTACTAACTTAGTAATTTTGATGCATCAAAATTCTACTATTTTTTTATAAATTGATAAAGTATGTTATTTTTTACGTTATCAAGTGTCATTGATAATTAATAAGAATTAGAACTTAGTTTGCTTTGATCTTACTAGACAAAAGTAGTTCAATTTTTTCACATATCTAAATTTTACTCTTCTTAACTCTTTCCGAAAACATGTTATCAGAAAAATTAAAAAGAATTAAGTTCAATTTACTGATTAAGATTTGTTAAAAATAATTATTTTCTTAAAAGATTAAAAACATAAACTTTTATCTTTAAAAGTTTCATAAATTACTTTAATATCAAGCCAAAAGTTTCATAAGTTGTTTTAATATCGGTACACAAGTTGCGTTAGTTGTTTTGATTTTATCCAAGATAATAAAACTTTTCTAGTGAAATTGAAACACATGAAGTTTTTTGCGGTAAATTGCTGTTTTTAATTTTTTGAAACAAAATTGAAATTAACTCAATTAAAAAACATAATTTGTTAATTCTTATCTTAAGTATCTAGTTTAGTAACCGTATGTTACACAATGGATTTAAACAATAACACGTCCTTATGTTACTGATCAAACAATAACATTTTCATAATTAATGAAAGTCATTAATTTGATTGATAATCATGTTTGTTTTAAAATCCTTTTTATTCGTTGAATTCTAATGTATTTCCATGGTTTTATTAACAGCGGACACCAAGCTGAAGAATTCAACCTGCGAGTTCTAAAAGAGATGACAAAACTCAACGGTCGAATTCTCCGGCCACCGCGGCTTAAACTCGGAGACGGTGGCGAAGTGGCGGCGTTAACCCCCTCCCGCCACGACCGCCAATGGAACTTCTCCGGCAGCCATGTTTTCGAAGGAAGCCAAATAGGCAGATGGGCGTTAATGAGCTTCGGTGGCACCGAAGAACAGAAGTCGATCATCCCCAAATTCATCGATCAGTTAACCCGAAGATGCGAACAGCTGGGGATCTTTCTCAACAAGAACACTGTCGTGAAGCCGCAGTTTGAATCGATGCAAGTTCTTAACAATGTGTCGGTTCTCGAGTCGAAGATCAAGAAGATTCAAAAGGCTGCGAATAATAATCTGCAGCTGTTGATTTGTGTAATGGAGAAGAAGCACAAAGGGTATGGTGATTTGAAGCGGGTTAGTGAAACGAGTATCGGGGTTATGAGCCAGTGTTGTTTGTATCAGAATCTCGCGAGGTTGAGTGTTCAGTTTCTCGGGAATTTGGCGCTTAAGATCAACGCAAAAGTGGGTGGGTGTACCGTCGCGTTGCACACCTCGTTACCGGCTCAGATCCCTAGGGTTTTAACCCTGGATGAGCCGGTGATGTTTTTGGGTGCAGATGTGACGCATCCACACCCGTTGGATGATTTTAGCCCGTCTGTGGCGGCGGTTGTGGGGTCGGTGAACTGGCCGGCCGCAAATAAGTACGTATCGAAAATGAGGTCACAGATGCACCGACAAGAAATTATTCAAGATTTGGCGGATATGGTAGAGGAAATATTGAATGATTTTGTTCGGGAGCTTTTACAGCTCCCGAAACGATTAATATTCTTCCGGGATGGTGTCAGTGAGACACAGTTCCAGAAGGTGCTTCACGACGAATTGCAAGCAATTCGAGAGGCTTGTCGCCGGTTCACCGGCTACAACCCTCCAATCTCATTTGCGGTGGTCCAGAAACGACACCACACTAGGCTCTTTCTGGACGAACCAGTGTCGGCCAATGGTCGGAACTTGTTTTCTGACGAAAACGTGCCACCAGGCACGGTAGTGGACTCTGTCATCACGCACCCGAAAGAATTCGACTTCTATTTATGTAGCCATTGGGGCGTAAAGGGTACGAGCCGACCGACTCATTACCACATATTATGGGATGAAAACAAGTTCACTTCTGATGAGTTTCAAAAACTGGTTTATAACCTTTGTTTCACTTTTGTAAGGTGTACTAAACCGGTTTCTTTAGTCCCACCGTGTTATTACGCGCATTTGGCTGCCTTTAGGGGTCGGTTGTACCTAGACCGCACCGGCAGTTCGTCGGTGTTCACGAGGCGAGGGCCGCCCAAAACCGCCCCGCTCCCGAAAGTACTAGAGAATGTCAAGAATCTTATGTTTTATTGTTGATAAATGTAGATCTTGAACAATGTTTGTTCGTGGGTTAGCTTAAACGAACTTTAGGATCATTGAATGAAATATAACAACGTTATGCAATTGAATTTTAATTAATTGCTGTTTATTATATGCTTTATATGTTACAAAGTAGAATGAAATTTTGTAAATGATCATGTTAACATTATTCATATTGTTAAATTTAAAGGTGTGTTTTTTTATGTTTCTAACTTTCAAGTTCAAAAATAGTTTTTTTTTCATTTTTCATGTGGATGTTCATTAATCGTTACACACCTAAACATTTCGGTTTCTTCGTTGGTTTAAACCAGTTTGACAGTTCGATTTGAAACTTGGGGCTTGACATGTAAACCAAGTATGTGGTTTACGGTTTCTTTGTTTAATGACTTAAGAGGGTATGTGTTATTTTAAAAAAAGATCATTTAATTTTTTTTTTGTCTGTATCGTACATATCACACGCAAACTTGAGTGTTTGTAGACTGGTTGTTTTTCGAATAAATTTTCTCATAAAACGTCTAAATGTGGTTTTCTTGACGCAGACATAGAAATTTAATTTCAAACCTTTCATCAAACTCGTTATTTTCTCAACCATTTTGTCAAACCCTTTTACCATATATTCTTGTCGTCTCCCAAACACCCCACCATTGCTCTCTTTGCCTTCGGCCACCGTCCACTCGCCGCCGGCCCTCCAAGTATGGTTGTTCAAAACGTTCAACGTTCGTTTGGAATTTGCTCGAAAAATGTTCGTTTAAATTTTTGCTCGGTTGTAAACGAGTCAATCGGCTTGGATTGATTTGTAAACTAGCCAAGCACGAGCAAAAGGTCTGCTCGGTTCAGTTTGGATCGAATTAATATATATATATATATATAGTTTATACGTAGCACTTTAGTAAATTTAACACATTGTATACAAATTATACGTTAAACATAAAAGTGAAATCCTAAGATGTTAAAGAGATATTTTTTCAATCATCTTCAACTCTCATCATGATCGTTATCTACAATATGTTATCTGTCTTATCGACTACAACCTTAACTTAATTATCAACCACAACGTATTGTCATCAATAAAAATATTGTGTAATAAAATGTGACTGATTTTCAAGTCATTAAACTTTATTCGTTGCATTATAAATCATATGACATACAAGATAGTTGGATTGTATAAATTGTTCGCCGCTCATTTACGTTCGCTCGAAATTTAACGCTCGAAAAATGCTCATTCGATTTTCCGCTCGGTTATATACGAGTCGATCGGCTCGATTTGCTTTGGAAACAACCAAACACGAGCAAAGGTTCGCTCAATTCGGCTTGGCTCGTGGACAACCCTACCTCCAAGACGTCGCTACCACCTGCAACCGTCGCACCCCAACCTCGTGCACCCTAACCCTTGCGAACCCTAGCCCTCTGGATCCCACCCTCGTGAACCCTAACCCTCATGAAACCATACCTCGTGCACCTCATCCTGTTGGTCACCATAATCGTCACACACCTCACCCTCGCGAATCCTAACCCTGCAAAAGTTAGATACTAAACAGTTATTTTACTGCAGACCATAGACGTTTGGTATGTAATTGTTGATTCTATGGTATGTAATTACGTTATATGTATATAAATATCACCACTTCAAATTTTCTACTAAAAACTTATCACTTGGAAAAAAATGAAAATTTTGGCCTAAACTCCAGTGTTTCTCAATCGCCCAAAAATATTTATATACTGTATGATACCAGAATGTAATAAATTCTAGAAAAATGAATATTAGTTAAACTGAATGAGATTCGTATTAGTGACAGTAGAAAGCGTTGGAGAATATACGGTGTTGTTTCGATGGCAATGCATCACAATAACTTCAGTAGACCACTGTAAACCCTATTGTGTCATGCATGCAGAAACGATGCCAGTAAAAAATATTACTTCATCTTCCCATTCCCTATGCTAACAGCTTTATATATATATATATATATATATATATATATATATATATATAATATATATATATATATATATATATATATATATATATATATATATATATATATATATATATATATATATATATATATATATATATATATATATATAATATAGACACACACTAGGGTACAACTCCGTGTATTACACGTTTTGATTAAAAATATTAAGTAGTTATTATTGAATAATAAAAAACTGTAAAATATTATTTTTGATATAAAATATAACTGAAATTACGTATAAGTAGTTACTTTGATTAATTGATAAAATATTTATATTATTTCTAAAACTTTCGTTACAAAAAAATATTTTTTTGATAAAAAATTTATTTTTTATATTGTTGTTTAAAGACTTCGGGTTTGTTTTGTAAAATTATTTTATATATAAAAAGAATGATTTTAAAATAATTTCATTATTATAAAAATTCTTGTTGTTTAAAAAAAATCATAGTTTAGAAAATTTTGTTTTTGAAAATGTTTATTTTTTAATCAAAGTATTTAGTTTTTATTTAATAAATAATGTCTTTTAATATTATTGATTTAATAAGAACTTAAATGTATAATATAGAGAGAGAAAGAGAAAAAATTTGAAATTAGTCATTTGATTTTTCAAAATGAAATTTTGATTTAGGCGAGAAAATAAATGAGAGCGTGAATGTGATAATGACATGTATCAAAAAGTGTAAACATTTATTAGTATATATATATTATGACTGGCGGTATGTAAAGGCTTTGAATCTTAGATAGTTAAATTAGAGATCATGGGTTTAAACACAAACAATAATATAATTTAAAGTAATTTAAGAGTAATAGTATTAAAACTTTTGTCGTTCAAAATCAAGTATAAACAAAAAAAGACGCTTAAAGAGTTGTTATATGTTTAACCAACGGCAGATTTAGCCAAACGCAATCTTGGATTGTAATTAATATTTTCTTATTAGAGCTTGTGGGTTTGAATCGTCGTAGATTGTGAAGTAAATTAGGATTAAACTATAAAGATGTACAAATCGTCACTTAAAACTAAAACCTCCTTTCAAAAAGTCACACAACATACTTAAATTTGATGGTGGCGTGTTGTCACACTGCAAAACTACACCACTGGCCACACACACAAACAACAAACGTAAACTCACTCACGGACGTGGAAGCAGAAATTTGCGGTGTGAAGGGGTGCTGTCGGTGTGACGGGTGTCACCGAGACTTGTTGTGTCCACACCGCACCTGCGCTCGCTTCACCCTAGCAATGGCTAGCATATTCACAAATTTATTTTGAAATAATATAACCTTCAAAATTCTTTAAAAAACAATTTCTCAATTAATTTGTATTAATGAATAATAATTCAAGAAAACAAGGTAAAAAAAATACATTAAATTTACTGAAAATAATAAAAAGACGAAATAGTATTACAATTTGTGTCAGTCCCGTAACGTCGCAATCAAAAGCAGAGAGAAGACGAAAGTTGTTCCTTTTGCTCTGTCGAAACGTCACTATCAACCTTTTCGATTATTAATTTAACATTTTCGAGGCCCCAATCCCCTGCGGTTCAAATTGTGCCCTATATGATGCTCCATACAATCTGAGGGGTCCATCCGTTGGACTGCAAACCGTCTGGACGGTTCAGATATAGCCTTTGTCGGTATTCCAACATTGACAGATTGATGGAACACGGTAACCTCCCGTACGCTCCCAAGCATAAGATTCCACCCTAGTTTTTTAACGTAATTAGAGGATGACGTCAAAAGGTATGGATCATGGGTCCTGTATAAACATTAAACAACCATGTGTTACATTTTTAACGATGAACTTTTTTTACATCTATTTTATTTTTACACTTCTTTATGTTAATTTGAAAACGGGGGGAAAATATTATACTATTTTTCATATAGGTTACTAATGATCTTTATTCTAACTGGTTAAGGTGTGCTGCTCATGACATGTAAATAAAATAGAGGTCATGGGTTCAAGTCTTACTCTGAGCAAAATACTCAGAGTTGAACTAAAAGCTTCTTCAGCAATGAGTTTCCTCTGAGGGGTTGGGGTGCGGTCCCGGCTAGAAAACAAATAAGTGGACCCGATTTAAATAAAACCTATCATTTGAAGCGGGGTCGTACATTTGCCGTTAAAAAAAATTCATATAGGCTAACTATGTTTATCTTGGAGATGAGCTGATAGCGTACCGTACCAATGCTAAATCGAAAGTATGAATCCCGAAAATCATCAAACTGGGTATGGTGAAAATAAAAATTGGGAAAATACCGTCAAACAGAAAGTATAAATCTCAAAAACACCATGCATAAAGTAATACGGTACGGGAAATTTGATACCAGTATCGTACGTGCTGGTTCGGTTTCGGTGTTTTGTAGCCCATTTGAGAGGGCCAAGAAGAGATTGTCTACCGAATGTCCTGACACATTTGTGATCTTATTTTGCACCAATTAACAATCAAGTTCCAAACAGA
Source organism: Flaveria trinervia (assembly GCA_025506515.1). Taxonomy (NCBI): domain Eukaryota; kingdom Viridiplantae; phylum Streptophyta; class Magnoliopsida; order Asterales; family Asteraceae; genus Flaveria; species Flaveria trinervia. Next base: position 1,229,913 of record CM046446.1, read on the forward strand.
GTGAGCTAGATGACCATTTTGTTGAAAATTTGTTGAAAATTTTACTTTTTTTTTAACGTCAACGAATAATTTTTAAGCCTGATCATCCGGGTAAACTTAATAGGGAAAATTCACCCACGCCTGCGAACACAGACAGCGCTGAGGACCCGGCTCGGCCACCATTCCAAAGGAAACCCACCACCTAAATGCCCACTATAGTAAAATTCTTAGCCCACTAAAAATATATTACACCTAGTAAGATTCAAACTCATAACCTTCATTTGAAAAATGATACCTTTTTTTAAACCAATTGATTTAAAACTCGATAGGAGTTGAAAATTTTACTACATAGACATGTACGATGAAGAAAAGACATATTTACGGGGTGCTTATATTACCCACGTGGCTTAACAAATATCTTGAATCCGGAGAGGTTGTCCATAATTTCTTACTATTTATACATACGCTAAACCACGATAATGGAAGCGGTATTCTTATTTTATAATTATTATATATTATACATTACATATAAATATATTAATTTTTATTTGAACGTTTATTTTATTTTATAAAAAAAACTACATATTTTATTTTATTTATTTAATATACACTTAAAGTAATAAACGTAATTTTTAGCACATTTTACAATACGTAGACTATCATTTGTAAATTTAAGAGCTGTTTGACAATTTTTGAATGATTAAGTGTTGAACTAGTAAGATAACTGAACCACTAAATGTTGAACCATTAAAAGGTTTGAACCATTAACAGCTAGTTTATCATTTAACTATTCAAAGACAAATGTCTGATCAATTCAAATAATATGTCTTAACCATTCAGAATCAGTATAATGTTTAACCATTCAAATGTCAATGTCTTAACCATTCAGACATGTGGTCACGAAACAAACAGTCTGAACCATTAAATACTGAACCATTCAGACATCTGAACTATTAAAAGGATGATTAACAGATTTCCAAACAACCTCTTAGCCGATTAATGCTACATAATCCTAGTGGTGTACAAACCGAGTTGGGGGCCCAAACCGGTTCGGTTTCTAAACCGAAACCGGCTTGGTCAAATTTGGTCAAAACCGGTTTGGCCCCAAACCGGTTCGGGTTGGAACCGGTTCCAAACCCAAAAAACCCAACCCTATCAAACCGGTTTGGGTCGGTTTGGAAACCATTCGGGCCCAAACCGGTTTTGTTTTGTTTTTTTTTTTTTTTTTTTTTTTTAATTTGGATTTTTGTTATATTCAAAGAAAATTTTTAACTTTTTATTAAAACATTTAAAACATAAAACAATTTATATAATTTAAACAACTTATAACATTTATAAACATTTAAAACATTTAAAGAATTTAAAACATTTATAAACATATATACAATTTTAAACATAAGTAAAGTATATAAAGTATTTATAAATATATATATATATAAAACATTTAAAACATTTAAACAAATTATAACATTTAAACAATTTAAAACATTTATAAACATATATATACAATTTTAAACACAAGTAAAATATATAAAACATTTACAAAATTTAAAAAACATACAAAGGTAAAATATATAAAACATTTATAATTTTTTTAAAACTAAACATATAACATAGTCGTTTCTTCGTTCGTTCGTATTATACTTGTACGTTTATTCATCGCCACCAAAACCAGAACTGTTACGAAGATAGTCATCATATGCCGCTTCATCATCAGTCATTCCTGGTGTCAATCCGCTCTCTACCTCGTCCTCGTATAATTCTGCTTCGTATTCAAGTTCTCCTTCAATTGAATGTTTTTATTGTATTCTTTCCGCGGCATCCAAATAATCTTTCAAGCAAATTGAAATTTCAACCGCTTGTGGAGTAAGTCGAGTTTGTCATATTGATATAACTTTGCAACTAACAGGAAAAACAGATTCCGAAGCTACCGTAAAAGTTTGAACGGTTAGTAAATCTCGGGCCATAGTGGATAGGATGGGAACTTAATCTTCCTTACATTTTCACCAAGCCAACAAGTCAAAAAATTTAAAATCTTGTCAAGTCATGGTCGATAAAAATTTTATAAGACCATACCTCCTGAGTTCACTATTCGGAGAGTTACCACGTTGACGTTTATTACATTCATCCCTTAAATTATTATATAAATCAAACATTGGATCATTCGAACATTTGCCGCATACCTTAAAGCGTCATAGATTTGTGATTTCCCCGTATTTTAATAAATAAATATCATACATTTGTTCTAATTGTTTGTTAAGTGTAGTTTTTAAAGTTTTACTACACATTGAGTTACCAACTTCTAAATCCAAATTAAAAGTAATTTTATCAATTAAAGTTTCAACCCCTGATAAATTCAAACAAGGGTTTAAATGAACGGCACATGTAATAACGGGAAGCATTTATTTAAAATACTTTATAATTTTTTATTTCATTGGGGGTATCATATCGGAATAAAGTCTACCCTACACGACATTTCATTTAATTTTGAAGTCATTAAATAAATTTGGTGAAGTACTAACGGACTCATTGGGTAATAAACTCCAGAAAGACACGTAGTTGCGTATTTAAAAATTTGAAGCATTTTTGTTACTTTTTTGATAATGGCCAACCCGGTGGATGGTAAGAATTTGCATTTCCTCGACTTACCAAACTCTTATGAAAGGCTATTAAATTTTATTTTTGTTCAATAGCCTTTTCAAACATGTTAGAAGTAGAATCGTGTTGGTACATCCCAATTCGGACCTAAACATTTGGTATTTGCGTCTTTACAAAACTTGCGATATTTAGTATATATTTGGTTATTACTAAAAAGTATCACCTAACATTCTTTTAAAACAATATTTAACTATTTCAATCGTTTTTAAACCGTCTTGAACGACTAAGTTTATGATGTGCGCAACACATCGACTATGGAAAACACACCCTCGCATATTGGTTTATATTTTAATTTCAAATGATTATCGCAAGAGTGTTATTTGACGCATTATCAAAAGATAAAGAAAATATTTTGTTTTCTAATTTATACGTATGAATAATTTTATCAATAAGATAAAAATTTATTAGCCGGTGTGAGGATAATCAAACAATTCAAACGCAATCGTACGTTTCATCATTTGCCACAAATCGAGTTCAATCCAATGGCGGTGATACAAATGTACGAGTCCGGTGAACCGTGAAGTGTCGACCAAACATCACTAGTTAAGTTAACACCAGTTTGTAAATTTTCAAAATAAGATATTTATTTATTTTTAGCATTATTTCACATTTTTAAACAATCCCTTTAAAGAGTAGCACGACTTACATTGGTATAACATGGTTGGAGAGTTCGTTGAATGAGTCGAGTCAAACGTTCGTTGTCGAAATGTTTGAATGACAAGCTTTCTTGAATTACAAATTGCGCCATTTGATCCCGAACTGCATCAACGTTATAAGCCCAAATATTTCCTTCGTTTGTCATCGAAGCTTGACCTTGAGAAGGTTCACCTTTTAACGCTTTATAATATTTATTTGAAATATGGTTTTTCAATGTTGTGTTTGCATCTTTTTGGAAAATTTATGACAAACCTTGCAACGAGCCCTGTTTTGACCGCTAGTCATTTGACATAAATCATAATTGTACCATACTTCGGGGTTCCTATTCGTAGGAAAGATTACTACCACCACGTTGCTTGAAGATGCTTCACAACCAACGGATGATTGAGCACTTGATGAAGTCATTTGTGAGATTTTTTAGAGCGTTTAAAACGAAAGTGTTTGTGAGAGCCTTTTGAGATTTTTGAGAGTAGAGAGTATTATAAGTTGTTGTGATTCAACCAAAACATTAAATACATATATATACTAACCTAGTGGGGGTATAATGGTAAAAAAAAACATACAAAAACAGGCAAAAATGGTACAAACGGCTATATAGCTATTACCCAACGGTAACCGGTTTGAAAACCGGGTTGAAAACCGAGTTGAAAACCGGTTTGGTTCCAAAACCGGTTTTAAAATTCGAAATGGGAACCCGATGGTTCGGGCCAGTTTCGAACAAGTTTGGGCCAAACCGGTTTGGGTCTCAAACCGATTTTAGTTTTTTTTGCCAAACCGGTTCTCAAACTGGTTTTTTTTCCATGTCTACATAATCCCAAGCCAAGGTGAGATATATTAGGAAAGTTGACAAGAGCCCAACGCCTCTGGCCCAAGCCAAAGAGGCCCAAATTTGATAAGCAAAAGTTAAAGTAGACCCACTAGAGTTAAAAGTTTGGTAGGCACAAGTTAAGACCAACCCATTATAGCGAAAGCCCAATAGCTTCCATAAATAAAAAGAATCATCATTCATCTACACCTCTATTTAATTTAGTTTTTTCACTATTTAAAATCACATTATAATGTATATACACCAAATTGACTGATGTACAAATCACATCAAAAATAATATTATGTGAGGTAACTATGAGTCTATGACAACCTAATAGTTGATTTTAGGGAAAAAAGACCCCACACATATAACAAATTAAAACATTCGTATATCATTCTTTATTTTTATCCATATAATTATACTAAAAATATAATTTTTCATCTCATACTTTTAATTAAATAATATTTTTTATACCTTCATCATTATTTTTTCTCTCTTCTACATTCACAAAAACTTTTTAAAATATTAAAAATTTATAAGGGTTAAACAGTAATTTTTAAAATTTACAGAATAAACAGTAACATTTCTCTCTTTTTCACTCATAACTATTATAACCATTCCATATAATTTAAAGATTACTCACATACATATACCAAACTGGTTGTGAATGTTCTTAGAACGGATGAATAGTATCTTGAAAACTGAAAAACTAAACTATATATGAGACATATCCCAATGGCTTTATTAACAAAAGCATTGAGTTTAAAGTTTGAGACCTAAGATCATAATGGTTTGTTTATATAATTTTATCGTATGCCCCCGAATAGATGGTTTTTTAAAATAAAACAAGATAAACCCTTACACCTACCGCCATAAGAAAATTAATTATTTAATTGTGCATACTTTATGAAAATGTTTGGTTAAGTGTAGTTAGGATAAGTCATTATAATTGTAAACTTAATATTATTATATTTGTTTTAGTACTCATAAATAGAAATTGTTGTATATAGGTATATAAGCACCAAACAAAGGCTACATACAGCCTGGCTGAATTGGCACCCATTACTTTACAAAAGACTTGGTTAACACTAAATAAGTGCATGAGGTCGTGGATAGATGCATGTGTTTAAAATATGACCATAAAACAAGATTCGATCTCTAAATCTTTAAAGTGGTTGAATATTTTGACATTTATTTGGTGTTGGAATAAAAGAAAATTTTAGAAGTATATTTTAGACTTCTTTAAAACCGCTTCTAATCTACTTCGCTATTTGATATTTATTTAATTTGAACTTTTAACCTATAGTATGAAAGGAGAACACTTTACCACTCCAACTATTCATTTGAGAAATAGGATAGTTATGTATCTACATGAGATAGACACATACCTAAGTCTTTTTTGCACGTTGTTGCTTCTCGTCCTTAGCCATTGGAATAACGAGATGGAATAAATAGTTATAGGCATAGTCGCGTAAAACATGTTAAAATACTCCTTTTGTTCCAACTTTAAAATACTAACGCACGTGTAAGGAGCACTTAATCGAATCTGAAAGAGTAAAAAGATTCATTTTACTTCTAAACTCATCACACTTACACTTTACAAGATTTGAGCTTACAAACTTTTTGATCAGGAAAGAAACTGCTTTATTTTTGTGAGAGATTGAAAGAATTAAATAAAAAGTATGAAACATTACATCTAACTAAACGCTCTCATATTATGTATATTGCCTATATGTGTGTTAGATTCTACATTTTGTAGTCAAATGTATTTACCCATCATACTATGATACACGTATACTAATTTTTTTAATATGTTTATAAAAATATTATCTTTATAAAATAATAATTTATTTATAATAATCTGAAACCGCGTTTGGAGGATTGTAGAGTTGTAGGTGAAACCGCAGGCATAGATGCTTCCCCAAAGCCCCCACGTTGCCAGCTTCAATAAACCATCGTTACCGTTAAATTTGAAATTTGTCAAATCAAAATTAAAAACGACATTATTAATCATACACTTTTTATTATTTTCTAAATCAAGTATTACCTTAAATTAAATAAATTTTAAACTACTCATAATCTGAACCATATCATGATATATTATTATATTATAATATGTAAAATAGACATTACGTGTTACATAGGTTGATATAAATTATTAAATTATTTTTAGGAGATTGGTTGTTTAAGTTAAAAAAGTAAAACTGATTACATAAATTATTAAATTATTTTTAGGAGATTGGTTGTTTCAGTTAAAAAAACTAAAATTGATTACATAATTTATTAAATTATTTTTAGGAGATTGGTTGTTTCAGTTAAAAAAAAAGTAAATTTGGCTGATTTTTTGTTATCTTTTCTACTTAATAGGCAGAGTAACATATTTTTTAAGGTCATAGAATAATGTCATGTGTCTTCTGAGTTGTAATTATGATATATAGATACGAGAAGGTTAATTTTGTCTTTTTATACATTAATATCTAAAGGTTTTAATGGGAAAATTTGACTCTTATTATTTTGATTACCGTAATCAGTTATTTGTGTTTTGCACATTATATCAAATATGTGATTAAATAAAATATTATTGAATAATTTTAATTATAAACATCATAAATTAACTGGCCTACGACTTCAATTTTATTATTATTACATTTAATAATGAATTTTCTTTAGAAATCTAATTATTTGAACAATTAATATTTAATCTAAACTTTTATTGGATTTTATCATATATATATATATATTTCAAAAGAAAATTTTCATAAAAAATATTTTAAAAAATTAGCTGTTAAAAATATAAAATAAAAATGATTTAAAAAGTTTATTTTATTTCATTTGTATATGATTTCATATTTACTTTATTTTATAAACTTTTATGAATTATATGTGTTAGTGTTCTTGTGTAGGCATCTTTTTATCCATTATGCATTATGTTACAATATAACCCTTAACCAAAAGGCCTGTTCAACGACAACCCAAAGCTAAATTATCAAGTTAGATCGACCATGAAAGAAGGATATTAAACGGACATTTAAATGGTTATTAAAAAGTGCTCATGGTATAATGATGTTGGAATACTAAAATAACTATCAACATACTATAATAAACTTAATTTGACTAATGTATTTTTCTAATTTAAACATATGATATTTTCGTATAAAATAATTTAGCATGAAACCCACTATCAAAAATATGTGTGGGGAAATTTGTCATTTAGCACAAATGGACATGCTTGTTCTCTTGTTTGGTATGCCTTCACCCACCCCCATCTACTTTCTTATTTCAATTATTTATAATACGTTAAAAATATACATCTTCTCGTTATACACGGAAAAACTCATCAACCGATTTTTAATAAAGTTATTGGATTTATTAGAATATTGTTATTTGTGAATTTTCTAAACATCACTAGTATCACAATCATTACCTATATCAAAGTTGTGTATGTAGTTTAATGCTGAAGTAGGATTAATGTGCCGTTTTAAAAGAAAGTAGTATTCATGGAGCCTCTTTGATAACGTGAAACATAAGTTGCCTATATTTAACCGTTTTAAATATAAATTAATACTATTACATTAAGAAAAAACAATTTTAAGTTTAATAATTCAAATTATTATTTATTACTTAATAATAATTCACAGCTGATAATAATCCTAATTTTTGCTTTTATTACTAACAATAGTCTCACTAACATATATATTAAATATGAATGAAATTAAAAAACATAAAAGCTAAATCAAACCTAAAATAAATAAAAAATGAGTGTGAATGTATAATAATTATACTATTAGGATTACTATTGATAATAAAAGTAAAATTTAAGATTATTACCGGTCAAATTAATAATATGGATTATTAGCAACCAATAATTAAAATTTTGAATTATTAAATCTAATTTATCTTATGAAAAGTTACAAGTTGTGTATTTATTAATAATGTTATTGGATTTTAATAATCTCAACTTTCATTCATTGGCCGTGATTAATCTCAACTCATGAAATGTTTACAAACACTTCTAACTTTGAACATATTTTCCTCAAATGATTTCTTACTAACTGAGATTTAACTCTCGTTAGTTATTGGACGAAGTGGGACTAACTTTAAGCCATTTTTCAACTCTAGCACGGCCTCGTCTCAGTTAGGTCCGTTTTTCATTGTCTAACATTCACCATCGTCTTAAATCTACCTCCAACGAGTTTAGTGGTTCAAATTAAAAGGTGGAGATTAATGGGATTTTGGGTGCCGAAGTTTCAAATTGACGGACCTGATGATAGATTTCAACTTTTTGTTTAGTGTTTTGGCCACAATAATAGTCCACAACATCAAAACTAACGGGGTTAACTTTCAGTTAGTAATGACTCATTTGATGGAAATAAACTCAAAGTTGGTAGTATCTGTAAATATTTATAGTGTCGGTGTATGGAAACAAAATATGACATGGTTTTATTCTCGGAAGCTTGTGGTCAACGATCTGAGACTGAAATCTCCTATCCAGGGGTTTTATACCTTTCTAGTGCAAAGGGTTTCTGACTGACATTAATGTAATTTGTCTTTGTAGTTGACTTGGGAATTTTGGGGGCTGCTCTGACCTCTGCCAATGTTTTGGCTTTATTCGTTTTGTCATCTTGCGTTTCTTTCTTATTCTCTTGTAACCAATGAATGGCTTCCTTGGTTACCACGTTTGCCTTGTTTCGGGCCTTTCATAAAGATCTTTTGAGTGTCATAGGTGAGATAAATTGTCTCGTGTCTTTGAGCCAAGTACCCAGCCGCGGCTTGGGCTTATTCCGTAAGTGAATTGAACTTGGCAACCACGGATGGGGCTTATTCCGTAAGTGAATTGAACTTGGAGACCGCGGCTGGGGCTCGCAGCTCTTGACGAACCGCGACTGGGCTTCCTGGGCGTACCGCGGCTGGGCTTGCGGCACTGGGTGAACCGCGGTTGGGCTCGAGGCCCTGGGGTTCCGCGACTGGGCTTGCGGCACTGGGTGAACCGCGGCTGAGGCTTGCGGCTCTGGCGTATCGCGGCTGGGGCTTGCGGCCCTGGATGAACCGCGGTTGGGCTCGGGGCCCTGGCGAGCCGCGACTTGACTTGCAGCCCAAGCATTATCCCGATCTTTCCTTGGCTCGGTTAGGGTGACACCCCTTCATTTACCATCAGATGTTAGATCTAAGGTCAAAATATTTATTGACATAATGATAAATAATTAAATCTTTAAATGATATAACATGACATTTTAGTCTTAGCCATATTTTTAAGTTTCATTATTTTTTTAAATGTTTATAACTTTTACATACAATACTATTTTTTCATATTTTCACCATAAAAACAAACATGTTTATATTTTTTAAAACACGTATAATGCTAATATATATAATTTAATCTTTTTTCACGTTATTTTAACTTTTTGAGTAATATTTATCAGGTTATTGTGTAATATTAGGTTATTATATAATACCGGTCATGTTGTTGTGTTTAATGCTGATCATTATGTTTTCCAAATTAGTAATTTAAATAACATGATGCTAAAAATATATTTTTTTTCGTTTCTAGTTCACTATTGAATCCTGATCAGGTCATCCTATAATTATCGTCAAGCAGCACATTATGCTCAATGTTGATCATTGAGTCTAATGCTAGTCATTGTGTTGTTTATTATGTTTAATATTGATTATTGCGTTATGTATTGTGTCTTCTAAAACGCTTATTTTCAAATAACACAACGTTAAAAAACGTAAACTTTTTATGTTTTTAGTTCATTGTGTAATCATTATCAGGTAATCGTGTAATTCTCTTCAATTCAAAAGATTACACGATGAAATTACATGACGAGCTAAAGACATGGAAAAATTTTGTTTCTTATATCAACAATATACATGTGTTAAAGATAAAAACACTTATTTTTATGATATAATTATTTTTGTTATATATGGACGTTTAAAAAAGATGAAACTTAAGAAAAATAAATATCATCAATTTTGCCCTCAACCTAATCTTGATAAAAAAACATGTTAACATCTTAATTCTTTTATAATTTTTAGCTTTTAGAATCTTTGTATTTTAAAACTTTGTATTTAAACTTTTTCTAGTTTTAAAACATAAAGAAATATTATTTAAAGAAAATGAGAGCCTATAATCATGGATTTAAAATATGGGGTTGCGGCCTGCGGGCCTCAACGACCTCTTGAAATGTTGACCATTAGACATTTGGACCCAATCTTCAACCCCCTTTGGAATATTTATACTTTACTTCTATTCTTTAAATCTTATTAAATTAAATTAATTATAAACCAAAACATATAAAAAGGTTTATAAATTATAGCATATTGACACTATATGCATTAAATTATAAAAATGCTAATATGCATTAAATTATAAAAGTCTAATGTAATTAATTTTAGCATCTTAAGTCGACTATATAAAAAAGTAAGTTTTATTGGTTAATTAAGTAACATACTAACACATAGCTTAAGAAAAAGTAAGTTTTATCATCGATGAAGCTTTTAGAATGTCTTTGTAACTTCTATTTTTTGTATCAAAATATTAATTTATGATTTGGTGGAAATTCCACCACCAAATTTTAAACACTTATAATTTGTAGTTAGAGTTGTTTAATAGTCCTCTATAAACATTAATGTGGACAAAAGAATATCATTCAAATGATTGGTTCTCTTTTTGATTGTGGTATTGTTGTAGTTGCTATATGTCTCTTTCATCTTCTTTTAATTTTTTATATGCTTTTGATCAAGACCTTTACTCGTCTTTCCGTTTAATGCATCCTAACCATTTTATTAATCATTAAATAAGTCTTGTAATATAACCTAAAAATAAATTGATTATGATCAACATGTCTCTCATCATGTGGTATTGAAAATGATTCAACCATCACAAGGTTAGCAGGTTCATGTCCTAAAAAACGTGTGTGTATGAGGTATGTTCTGTAAACAAACAAATACAAACAACATTATTTTTTTAACACAAGGCCGAGCTTTAAGTTAACTTATGAGTTAAACCATACATAGAATTTAATTTTAGGTTTTTTTAGATTTTTATAAACGATGTGCTTTATTAATGTTGATTCAGTTGTTACGCTTATGAGGTAAGACAACTTATTAATTTGGTTGGACGAGGGCGCGAATAAAATTTTACCTTGTTTTGGATAATCGGTTTAATCAAGTTTTAGATCAAAGAATATAAGAAACACTTGTTTATTTAATAAGTAAAAATAAGAGGACATGTAACATGTTATGCATAGAAAGTATAACAAAATTATCCAACATATAACATCTTAGTTATAGAAAATATAATTATAAAGCGTGGTTTAATTGTCGGTTTTGGTCATAAAACTCACTTTAGAATATCCGTTTCTCAAATGGTTTGGTTACTTCAGTTTGCTCTTTTTGGATCATCGTTGCGTTATTTGTTTATTTAACTAAACGGACCAACAAGGACCATATACCGTATAGCATATGCCTCGTTCATACATTTACATACGTAGACATTCATTTATGTTTCTTTGTTAAAATCAATTATGTTTGCTCATGTATATATGTATCTGTTAACCTAAAATGAACGAAAATAAATAAACATAAACAATGCTACCATTTCGTATTCATTCGCTTGTTGGATTAAAGTTCAACAAATAATTTGTTTATATGTCTATCTTATAATTTGACTCTTTCCTAAGCAACAAATGGCAGTTGTCAAACAAAACCAAAAATATCGTCTAGGGTATGATTTATAATAATTTATAGCACCTAAAAGACATACTTTTAAATTTGATATTATGTTTTCAAGTGGTTGTATGGTTTCTCGACAATATGAGTTGTCAAAAGCAATTAGTAGGTCTAGTTTCGTGTATAAGGACCATATAAATTATCTCCACAACCATTCATCTAACTAAACAACGATCAATTTCTTACAATCTTGTATCAGGTTTTCGGGTTTCGTGATCAAGAAATCTAAAAAACACCCGCGTTGATGATCAACTCGAGTTAACAATCTTTGAATGTTTTCATGTTAGCTTGTGGTTAATCTGTTGTGAAATTACATATTTTATACATCGTTTTATCATGGGTGGATGTGCCTCTAGGCCACGCAAAACATCAAGATCGCGGAAATACTTCTTTTGTTCGGGGAAATGGAGTAGAAGGGTTTCGACTTCTGTCCCTGTAACGATTGAAGAGCTTGCAAATAGTGTTGGTGAGTTTTCCTAATAAATGTTTCAAAAGGGTATTTTTGTACTTTCACATATGATGCTAACGTCAAGTGATACATGTCTTCTATTCTAGCATCGGGTTGTCATGAGGAGATGTGGTTCGACTCCGTAAGTATATTAGGATCTGACTCAGATGATGACTTTATTAGCGTATATGGAGGTAAGTTACCCTAGGTATTTATTCAAATCTATATGTTTTATATTATTTGAAATTCGACTTTTGTTATTCAAATATCTCTTATCTTTAGGAAATGCAAACGATCAATGTGTTGACAACAAACATGATGAAACTGAAAATGAGAAGTTTGTCACCGGGAGCGGCTATAAAGACTCAAATGGATCTTCAGTTTTTGATAAAAGCCTTATACAGAACGATCATTCTTGCTTGACGACTGTTATCGTGTTTTCTATGAACCAGAATCTTCAGATCGAGATGAAAAACCCGAAATTTGTAAGTAAAACTATTATTTCTTGATTTTGGCTTCGGGTATTTGGGTATGCGTTTTGGTTATTAGGTTATTATGAATTCACACCTGAATTCGTAATAACTAGTTTTTTACCTTTTAGATGAATAGTTTTTATTTTTGATTATATAATTATTATTTTAAGGGAAATATATAGTTACTTACTTGGGCTTCTTTTAACCTAACTTAAAATATTTTTTTATTATATAAATTGTCTTTTTTTAAACAAAACCATCATTCTTGATTTTATAATATATTATTTTTAAATCATCATTTTCCAATTGCCCAAACATCAACCCGATGATTATATGATTCTAATTGTTCAATGTTACATAACTATTTTCACATAAGCTGCATTTTGCATTGCTAAACTGTTGAACAAATTGACAGGCCAATCAAAGAGATTCGTGTTTCGCCCACGGGCAGGACTTCTAGTTCCTAGATCAACGAATGATAAGCCGCCTCCAGGATGTTGGTCGTTTGTTTCACCTTCGGTTTTTAAGCTTCGTGGTGAAAATTTCTTCAGGTATATTCGATTTTGGTCTTATATTTCTTGAAGTTTTTATAAAGATATTTTTCGTTAAATATAGAAGTAAGTTAAGTACTATTTCTACAGAGATAAACGGAAGGATTCGGCTCCAGATTATAGCCCATATGTCCCAATCGGTCTCGATTTGTTTGTTTGCCCTCGAAAGATCGATCACATTGCTCAACACGTTGAACTCCCTTTTGTTGATGTGAATAAGAAAGTACCTTCAATACTAATTGTTAATGTACAGGTATTAATCTTTTTCGATCAAACCGGTAACCAAAAGTCTAATTATCGGTTTTGAAAATTTGAACCCGAATGGGAGCGGTTTGATTTATGTCTTAACAAAAATTGACTTGAACCAAACCGGACATGCCAAATAGTATTGTTATGAAGTTACATTACACCTCCGCTTTTAAAAATGTCACATCAAATGTCACATCATAACCGTCACTAAACTCAAATTAAACCCTAAATAAAACAAAAACATTACATCTCCAAATAAAAAAATTTAAAGGTTTATTTCAACACGATAATCACCCTATTATCAAAATTACACATTAAGATACAAAAGACAATTGTGTCAAAGTTTTAACTTTTACAATACCAAAACATTAGTATGTTATATTCCCTTAATAAAAATTAGGTTAGAATAATCATTTAAGAAGTTAAAGTAAAATAAATATGTAATATATATATTTTAGAAGGAGAAAAATCTTTAATTGATTTTTTAACTCTAGCTCTTAAAAAGGAATTATATACAAAAATCCCTAATAGTAATTAAATATTGTGAAAATTATAAAAAAAGGTTCCGATAATTCTGTAATATACTCAAACTATAGGGAACAATTGTACAATTTTCTCTAAAAATCAAAATTAAAATATCAAATAAAATTATTAAAAACTAAAATCAATTTTAGTAAATTTAAAGAAACGTTAATAATAAAATTTAATAATCATTAAAAAATAAAATATAGGTTAAAATCAAAATTCTAAAGTAAATGAAAATAAAAATATTTTTTATTAAAATTAAAAAAGAAAACAGAAAAATGAAGCATGCCTAACTTTTTTTATTTTGATAAAATTCATATGTTATGTCTAAACTTAAAAATTATAAAACCTTGTGAAAGTCCAAACAAAAAAAAACTAAAATCGAACGGTTTTTGTTTATAACTTTAATATTTTTTGTTCAATATTATTTTAATTTTCTTAAACAATTATTCATTTTAATTTTTTTTAATTTTTTTACTTTAGTTGCCTACTTCTGTTTTTATAAAAAATTATATTCTTTTTTTAATTATTGTTATCAACTTCTTAAATTTTGATTTATTTAACCTTATTTTATTTTTTAACAATTATTAAATTTTTTTATTAAGGTTTACTCTAATGTCTTAAATTTAATGTTATTTTTCAGATGTTTTAACTTCTAGGAAAAATTACATATTTGATCCTTATAGTTTGATCATATTGTAGAATTAGTCTCAGATCGTTAAACTAACGAACCTGTATCCAACTCTCAAATATTTAAACTTAATTCGAAATTCATAAAATGTAGGGATCAAACTTGTAATATGGTTAAATTACAGTCATCATTTTTGCAATTTTCTTTTAATGATTTGGCAACTACTAAAGAAACCAAGCTTGAGACCGAAAAATTATAAACAAACTAAACTGACGAAGCTTTATGTATAAAACTCAAACTTGAGTAATCACCTTTTTACACGAGCCCAAACTACAAAACCTTTTCTCCTGGGCCTCAGCCCATTAAGATCTTTATGTTGGTCCACTAAAAGCCCAGTAAAACATGTTTCCATTTCTCACACCCTTTTTCGTCTAAATATAGTTATGTTTATATGACAGTTGCCAACGTATACCACAACACTGTTTAATGGTGAAACCGATGGTGAAGGGATCAGTTTAGTTTTGTATTTCAAATTGTCTGAAAGTTTTGAGGATGATGTGTCTCCTCGTTTTTGCGAAAGCATTCAGGTATCGTATTGTTACATATTAGGTTTTTTTTCTTCATTTTCTTGGATGTTTATATATCGGTTAAATCATTGTAAATCGTTTATCTAACAGCGACTAGTTATGGATGAGATGGAAGTAGTGACGGGTTTTGCAAGAGAATCTTTAGTTCCTTATCGGGAAAGGCTCAAACTAATGGCGGGCGTAGTTAACCCTGAGGAGCTTGAGTTATGTTCAGCCGAAAAGAAGCTTCTAAACGCTTATAATGACAAACCGGTGCTTACGCGCCCTCAACATGCTTTCTATCGGGTTGGTACATTGTTACCTTTGGCATACTACACTCCTTGATAATGTTTGAGCATGTGTCGGTTCAGTTATGAGTCAAAAACAAATTTAAAAAACATACTTTGGTTGTTCGATTTTATAACCGATTGATTTTGGTTATAAACAATATGGTTAATATAGTTATTAAAAAGATGGTTCAGCTAACTACTCATTTTAGACATGAGTAGATTCAAGCTAATTTAAATTAATAAATTCAACTATACGTTTAGTCAAATAAAATATTTATTTATTTTAATTTACATACAAATAAACGCCAAACATCACGCTAGTTATAAAACTTAGAACAACTTTTTCAAAATATAACATATTATTTATAAAAATAGAGAAATATAAAAATCGATATTCGATGTTAGTTTTATGCGGTTAATTTAGTTATTTATATACATTTAATCATACTACCATCATATAGTTATCAAAATAACAACCACCAAATCACTAGTTCCTCAAATTCAATTGAGTTAAATTCAATTTTGTTTCAGAAGTTTTGATAAAAATAAGCATTTTTCTTAAACACATTAAAAAATATTAATTTTATTTCAAAGTTTCATAAGTTGTGTTTATTTCAAACTAAAAGTTTTATTAATTGTTTCAACTTAAATTTAAAACAATGAAACTTTTAGGTAAATTAAAACAACTTTGAAGATAACTTTTTTTAAGTATTTTGAGGGAAAGTTATTACTTTTGTCAAACTTTATGTTTTAAAAATTAAATTTAACTCAATTAAATTATTTCACTTGATTCCATTATTCTTCAGTTTTTCTTCTCTTCGTGAGGAACACGTACATTAGATTAAAGCCGATTATATTTTCTTACATGCATAAATATCATTTATTTGTGTTTTCCAATTTTATGTAGGGGCATAACTATTTTGAAATAGATTTAGACATACACCGATTCAGCTATATTTCGCGTAAAGCACTTGATGCTTTCCGAGATCGGTTGAAACATGGGATCCTCGACGTAGGTTTAACGATTCAGGTAATGTGGTTTCCGGGCACAAAACCGAAAACATTTATGTTTTTTGATTCATATTCTAGTTAACATAATCCATTTGTGACCTCTTTTTCTTGTTTTCTAGGCACAATATCCTGAAGAACTACCAGAGCAAGTTCTATGCTGTGTTAGACTTAACAAGATCGACTTTTGTGATCATGGTCAAATTCCTAGAATTTTAATCCCCAACAATGATTAATTAATTTGTGTTATTATTATTGTTATTATTGTTTTTATTTTAACTTGAAATATATATTCCTTTATAGTGGTTAACCTTAAACCCTAATTATTGGTTTTTCTTATAGAAAAAGTAAATATAAAATGAAAGGATTACATTTAAAAATTGATGTATAGACTTACTACTTATTGGACAAAATGCGAGACTAGAATTGGCAATTAAGAAGTGGTTAAAAATATTAGTTTATATTTGCCGCACGTTATGCGTCGCATCTACGCAGCGTAATAAAGCATATACTATCCACGTTTCCACTTGTTTGTTGATTAAATTTACGTCAAAATATAAAGCAATGTAAAATAACTCGATTTTATACCGTTGAACGAATATGTATCATACTTGAACTCCACTTTTTTACAAATAAAATTATATCAAAACGTAAACCTACTAAAAATGTACTTTAAAAAAATATGCAACTATGCCGTATGAGGGTGTGTGATAAAATTTAGATCACAATCATCCCGCGACTCATTTCAGAACTAAATTAACGTAAATGAAAACACTTTATATCTCGGTATCTGTGGAGAGGAAAATAATGAATCCTACTAATGGCAGACATAATGGAAATGGAAGGCTTGGACTGGACAACAACGAGTCGGGTATACTCGACCACTTGAGCAGGGACGCGCAGAAGTCAATTCTCTGACACACGAACAATCTATTGAAAAAAAGGGACGACATATAAGAAGAAAGGTAGTTTACTTGCTAAGTGTTGGTGCGCTAAGGGAAGAAAGATCGAAAAGTCGAAACTTTCGAAAGCACACTCACTCTTCTCAAAATCTCTTATCTTAAGAGAAGAAAGATCTACGCTACAACAAGTAGGTATAAAGATATTCATATTTGAACAAAAAATGTAACTAAGCCCTTATCAAAAACAACTATTCCAAAGAACCGGTTTCAATAATCTGAGTAAAGCCATTATCGTCCACAGATATGAAAGCCCCAATACAAGTAACTGGGTCGGGACTAAACACATAACCTTTCCAACAAGACCTAGTCCATTCAATAACTCCTCCCATTTGGGTACATGAAATTCCTTCGATTTTCCAATCCCAAGAGGAGCGCAAATTTAATAATCATAACGAGCGTGTGGCATTTTTGGAAACTGTTCTTCGAAAGCTCGGTCAAATTCATCTAAAAAAAATTGAATAAGACGGGAGCTCTAAAATAAATAGTTGGTATTCCTTCCTTAGACGACCAATCTTTCCCGGTCTTGTCTATAACGGGCGAGTGAAGAAAGGATGATACCTGAAAATATTTTGATCTTTCATCACAGATTCCAGTTTAGACAAAAGACGCAGCAAACAAAATTACGTTAAAACATGGACAAACGTTGAAGTGTAGTGTAACATCCGTTATTTTCAAGTTATAAACCCGAACTAAAATCGAACTTTCTTACGATGTGAATTTCTTTATTTAAATTATTTTATTTATATTAATGAGATATATAGATTAGACGTGTAGTTTAAACAATATCGTGAATTGATTTATTCAATTTATCATAACTCGCTGACTTATAAATAATTCTTTTTCATAAAATTATAAACTTTATTAATCATGTTAAAACAAATAAGTAAATGGAAAAAGACTTATTAAAACTTATAAAGTTATAAAATAAATTTTAATAAACTTATAAAGTTTTATTAGTAATTATGAATTTTAAATATGGAAAATAAATAATCAAATTATAAAGTTTATAAGTTTTATAAAAGTTATAAAGATTAACAAATAAATAATTTGATTGATTATTCAAATTGGTTTTATAAACTCTATAAAGATTTTATAAAAAAAAGTTGATAAAATTAGAGTCTTCATAATTTTAAATTATAATTATTCTTTTATTTATTTAAATTATTCAATTTTATATTTATTTCAAATTCCAATCATAACCAACTTTTAAAACACTTATAAATCACCATTAACACCATTCATAACCTCCTCCTAACATCAAGTATAAAAGCAAGGCTTAGGCCTCACTTTTCATTTGGTCATTCTCTAAAAATCTCATTCTCACGTCTTTTTTTCATTCATTGGTTATAATCAATTTGAATAATTTTATTTTACAATAAATTTCAAGAATTCTTAATACTAAGATAATCTTTTATTGCTTTTATATTATACATTTCAATCATCCTAACATTCAATTGTTCTCATGACTTTATGTTCTTACTATTGTTCTTTCTTCTATCAAATATCTTTTTATTTTAATAACTATCATTTTATCATTAACATTTTAATAATCACTAATCTTATAACAATTACTAACATTCCTAAATTAAGCTAACAACACACTAACATAAACAAAGATCCCGTTTTGCATATGGACGGCTATGCCGCCGCATTCGGTTATTCCACAAGATTATTGTTTTAAATGATGGCTATGCCAAAGTATTAAAATATTTTAATAACTCAAATAAAGACTAATATACCATATATTTACATAATAAAATGTTCTAACCCGTTTCATGCTTTAACGATTTTAAAAGTGCACATAAGTGTCTTACTATAATTCTAGCAGAATATAATCTTACTTCAACCAACCATAACTTGATCATAACAAACTAAATTTGAGTAAAATCAGACTCCAATGTTAGTTTCATTGAATTAGCTTTTCAACGACAGTTTATACGTCTTCAAACTCAATCGGATGACTCAACAATAGCCTTCACAAGATAAGTGCGCATTTCAGCACCTTCTGTCTTGTGCTGCTTGTTTGACCTATTTAAAAATGTTTTCACAAAAATGTTTCTGAATGAAAGTTGTCCGGAAGACTTTGAACTAATCAAGTATAAATTTTTATAATTTTATAAAACCGTTTCCTATTTTTAAAACTTGTTCAAACACATACCAAACATTCTATCCAGAATCTAAAATTGATGCAATAATCCTTTTTCAATCTACCTTTCGCTTTTTAGCATTTTCTAAACGTCATAACTTCTTGTAATGAATTCCAACCTCAAGTTATTGTTTTTTTATCATTTAGGACATCACCTTTGACTCTTGATATCCAAACTTTCTTATGTACTTTACAAGCATCACTATACTTGTGAGTTTTCCATTTGAGTTTTCCATGTGAGTTCTTCATGCCCTTTTTTACTTTATTTCATACTTTTTGGGGTGAAACATGTCAGCTTTATCAGCTTACACTTGTAAACATCTTGATACTTGTAAATGCACATGCAATTCATCTTTACCTTTTGTCATGGTTATTTGTGTTATTGTAAATCTTATATGAGATACATATTTTGTTTACAATCATTAACTATTGCTAGTCTGGCGACGTCTTAGATCTTTGGGCCTGACAAACCTATTTGGTGCTAAAGCCGATATATTGTCGGCTCCTGATGACGTATGCTTGTTCATCATGGGAACCAAATACACTTAGCCAATCATATATACTTGTAATCAAGTTGAGGTTTGGTTGTAACGATATGTGTTCTATAAACTTGCTAACTCATAACCATTAACATGAATTGCTACTTGTAAACTTATATATATATGTGTTTAACCCATGGGAACTCACCAACTTTCAAAATTGACCCATTATTTTTAACATTTTCAGGTTTGATACTTGAGAAACTCTTCTTGCTCATATAGGACTTGAACTTAGATAAATTAAACATCTTATGTTGTTGGTTATATTTTTGTGTATTGTAATGACTTAATTGATTTGTATTGTTCAATGAAAAATGGTATTTAATATTATTCCAACTAACTTAGTTCCTTGTGCTATGAACAATCGTTTCACATTCGTCCGCCCCGATGATTCAGCTGTCGGTCGGGGTGTGACACGTAGATCATCTCAAAGTGTATATAAAAATAAGCATGGAAACATTTTTATTTGAACCGACACATACATACAAATGTGAACGTTAGAAATTAGTTTTTTTAAAGTAAAAATTGTATTGGAGAAAAACAAAAACTTTATAAATCTATCAAATTTGACCCGTTAGATTTGAAGTTAATAAACATTTAAGAAACAAATATAAGATTCAATAAACAAATAATACTAATAATAATATTAAAATAACCAATAATATTATTAATTATATTTAATAACCAGAATTAATAAAATAATATTATTTTCACTGTTACTTCTACCTTGAATAAATATATAGTTAATTATCTCTATTTTTATTATCTGCATTTGATTAAATAATACTCATTCAGTCAATTTTTATTAATCTTTCTTTCTCTTTTACTAGGAAAAAAATATAAGAGATGAATAATATGACTTGTAAATATAAGAACTCACTATTCATGTATGTCATATATGTACTCCTTACAATGTATTAATAAGAAAAATTAAAAAGAATTAAATGGAGTGAATTTTTTTAAAGATTATCTTAATCTAAAAGATATGGATGATTATAAAGATTCAAGTATGAATGCTTTTATGATTGTTATTTTTAATCACTTTCACGCGATAATTGTGTTTGTGTTTGTAGGTGGTTGTGGTAGTTTTAGGGTCGCGTTGCTCCTTACATGTTTCTGAAATCAACTATGATACACAACAAGAGGAATATGAATTATATTTGGTTGAGGGCTCGTAATAAACATGTTTATCTTAAAACACATTATGTGTCTATACACGTATGTCTCTTAGTGCAAAATATTCGACACAATAATACCATCATAGACATCGGGTTTGTAGCACTGTTTCTTTCACGAAACCGAACAAAGACATTACATATGTTACATAGGTTCGTTTCACGTCTAAAATCGAACAAGAGACCACTTGTTTCTTGATATGAAACGAAGTGCCCAAAAAAATTTCTATTCATTTTTGGGTCTCACTTTTCGTCTAATAGAAACCAACTAAAATGTTCATTTTATAGTCCCACAAATATTCAGTTTCATCTTCTAACAAAACATGATCTTAATGGCACTAAAATGTTTTTATTACTTGTTGATATGATCAAACAAACTAATCATCATCATAATGGAAAACAAAACATCATATGATTTGTATAACTATTATTTGTAGTTATAATAAAAATAAAAACATTGTGATCATAAATAGTATACTTATAACCAAAAAAACATCCTGATCAATAAATAGTGTATTTCCAAACCAAAATACCGTAGGTTTCACTCTACATGATGCATGAAATAGTGATTTGATAATAAAATTCAGGTGTTAACCTTTAAAAATATATATAATTTGTATATATTAGAGCATTCATAGTCCGCTCTTTATAAATCTGTGAGTAAGTTATCTACATTATAAACAATGGTTATTAGTGGTTGTGAGTGGAGAATAGAAACATCTAATTGTTCATCTCTATATTTGGTAAAACATTGTTCATCTCTATTAATTTTTTAATATTTGTTGAAAGTGTTTGTCAGTGGATTAGAGAATTTTTTTTTATTTCTAATTTTTTTTTATTTTATTTCAAACCCAGATTACAATTAATAATGTTTTGTCAAGTTACATCAAAATAGAAGGTAGACGGGCAACAAGCTGCGCCGCCACCCCTTTCTGAATAGCAAATCCTAACCTTCCAAAAACAAATCATTGCCTCCCCGGGGTTGAGCAATGGTTGTCTATGACCCGTTGGACCCTGGTCAAAAAGTTGATAGCTTCTGGCGCTAGGGAGCCAAATATATCAAAGGCAAAGGGAACAAAAGCGTGCTGGTTCTCTGCGCAAGCTTTAGCATGTTTATCCACTTTCTTTGATTCTGCCTTTCTTGCTGTTTGACCAGCTACAAAACCGTTTTCCCGTAAACTAACCAAAGGGGAAACCCCTGTGAGGTCCACACAAGCATGTTTGCCCCCAGCCCAGCCAAGACGAACAGATCCGCTGGTCGCAAAGTAGACCTCCCCTCCATAGGGTCCGTGAGGAAATTCACAGGGGCTTCTTTCTTAGCAAAAATCCCAGCTCTTCTTAGGATGTCCCCCAAAACATCTCGTACCCAGTCATGCCGATATTTGAACCCCAGGTAGCTCTTTACAGTGAAGGGCGTGCTCCCCATATTTATCCATACAAGCTTTACGACATATCGGACATGTTTCATCTTCCGGGTACATAGGGATCATCAACCGGTATTTGAGAATTGCTCTATATTCTACTGGAGACATGCACTGTCCCAACCCTTCAATCGGGATAACGGTCAAAAAGTCCTGAGCATGGGGGCCCTTCAGGCACTCAAACACCGCCTTTTGGCGGGATGACAAGGAAAAAACTTCTCCCAGGCTTTGAGCGATTTTGCTAAACAGAGCATTCGCCAAAGTTGTTTATGGCTTCGAGGGGGCGGTGTCCTTATTAGAGAAACCGCCAATATCCAAGTCTGGGAGAAGGACATATAAGCATTCGAGCACCTGCTGATAGTCCGAGTCAAGCCCGAAGACCCCACTGTTTCGAAGGATATGATCTTGGAGTTCCCAAGATTGAGCTCTAGAGGCCACAAAAGCATAAGCCCCAACATCTCGAGCTGAAAGGAGTCCCAAACCACCGAGACGCATTGGCAAAGATGCCAAACGCCATTGGAGATCACCAAAAAAAGGGCCACCACCCACGACTATGTCTTCTATAGCCTCCCTGAGGCCATCATCGAACCGAGATACCGCATCCTCCATCAAATGGGGTTGACAAGTGTGCAACCCAAAAAGTAACTTAGCAACTCCCATGCACGACCTTAGCAAAAGTAGTTCACATTGGGGATTCCTAAGGCAGGGCAAGAGTTTCATGAGGTCAACCGCTCCCGAGGCCCGCCGCCCAGCCAACTCCTCAATAAAGCTAGGATCACGGCTAACAGCTCCACCAAAGAGCTTAACCCCCCTCTCTGGTCTACCAATCCCTCTCGGGAAAAGTCCGTCCTGAACTTTACGCCCATCGCATGTCGGCCAAAAAACCTTTGTTTTTTAATGTTAGATAAAGCCCCAGAGATGGCCCTTCCACGTTGATGATGTCTAAGGCCTTAGCAACCTCAGACGCGTTGCCGATAATCGTTCCATCATCCAAATACCAAGCATGAAACAAAAGGTTACAACGGTCCTGGACCCGAAGAATAAGGGGGTGTAAGGCAAGGGCAAAGAGAAGGGGCCCTAAGGGATCTCCTTGTTGTACTCCGGTAGTAGCCCCAATACAATCATTACCAACATACAACTTAGCACGCTGAGCATAAAGAAATTGGACCCATCGATAGATTGACGGGCAATGCTGATGAACCTCTTGAAGGAAGGTTGTGCGGTCGACCGTGTTAAAAGCATTAGAGAAATCCACAGTAAGCAAGGCCAAGGAGCCGTCTTCATGACAGGAGTTGAGAAACCTGTTTGCACTGTGAAGCACCGCCTCTGCACCATTAGGCATCCCTACCCCAAATTGAAAGTCCCCTAAGTGCTGGGCCATGTCTTTCCCGACCTTCTTCATCACCACCTTAGAAACCAACCTTCGCCAAATACACCCCACAGCAATAGGCCGAATTCCTTTATTAGGCTTCAATAAGGGGGTGAGGAGGGCCGACGCAACAAACTCAGCAAGCACTTTAGGGCAAGATCCCTCAAGCAATAAGTTAACAACTTCAGTAATGCTCGTAAGCAAAACTGAGGGAGTCACAGAGCCCTCGCCACCAATAGCATCTAACAAGTGTTGGGCCCGCATCCCGTCCCTACCACATGACGTCCCTTTGGGGAAGGATCAACAAGAGTGGGTTGGGCTAAAGTGTTGGAAGGCAAGGACGGGGGTGGCACCACTGGGTGTTTATCAATAAGAGCTTTCAAGGTCGACTCACCAAAAGGGGCAACTCCACTAGAGCATAGGACCTTAATCGCAGCCGTGAAATGCCCATCTCTGACTTTCCGAAGACATTGCTTAACATTAGGGTCCCTTTCCTTGTCTTCCTCTCGTGCATTCCCCCCTAATAGCACCAGCCTCTCCCATGCTATCCAACAGGGACGAGACCAAAGCATCAAACCCAGACCCATTTTTCCAAACTGCTAGCGCGTGCAAGATGTTACTACACTGCAAAGATTTCCTGTTCCCTGATCTTCGCTCTCGTCTGGTGGATGGTCTGACCACCCGCAAGGTGCAACGTGGTAGCAAAAGCAATTGAACCCAATTTTCAACGGAACCTGGCGACCCCACCACTTTACGCAAAGCACCTGTTAAAACCTGAGCAAACAACAGCCGACAACTGGGGGGAATGCTTTTAACAGTCTGAATGGGGAGTGAAAAAACCCGCTCGAGGAGGTTAACATCACCCCCGAGCCCTGCTGGGTGACGTGGGTTTGTGTCAACCACCACTTGACATGGTTTTCGGATCCCAACAATAAAATCTTCAACATCCCCCGAGAACATGTCAAACGACACGACCTCATCATCATGCTTGCACCCCCTACTGAGTGCATGCACTACCATGCACCTTCCACACAACCATTTATCACATGCCTTAAGAACTTCCCCAACATCCAAAAAAAGCTCTAAATCCTTGGAGATAACCTCCTTCAAAGACAGCCTTCGGTTTTCTGTCTTGAGGTGGGTGCTTTGGATGTGTTCAAGTAGGCGGAAAAAACCCCCAGACCCAGGTTTGCCGTCTTTACATTCGTGGAAAGATTTGAAGGGGCATGTCCTTAAACCACTAGCAGGGCCCTGCACTGAGCCCCTTGGCTTAACATTCCGACCCCTCCTTGTAGGAGCCATGCGCGTAGATTAACTGCCACTAGAGGTAAAAAAAAAAAAAAAAACAAAAACACATAAACGGTGCACCGAACTCGAGATGAGTTGTGAGGGGTAGAATACCGATGAACCCTATACAAGCCGAAGGAGGGCAGCAACCGCGAGTTGCCCACCCTCTAGATGGTACCCCACATGACCCCTCACACCATGGCCGTTAGTTAAAGATTAGCAACCCAACAATACGATGAAAGATTAGAAGAGCCGAATTTGAATTTCAAGATCAAATCACCTTAAACAATACCCACTTCACAAGATTACTAAAAAACAAGCTTTCTCAAACCTTCACTTCATAGGAGCATTTGATCGAACACCTTGTGTGCAAATCATCCCAGACTTGAATTGTCTATTTGAATGTCTCCAAAACTCAATCACTAAAAGCACCTGGATCTGTATCCAATGACGGTGAAGCGAGACAAGTCAATTTACACATGAACACAGCCTTGAGGACGATACATAACGACGGCGGTAGGGTGATCGAGTGGCTGGAACTGTGACAACGACAGCAGTTTCAAATAAAGCGCTGGTAAATATAATGATAAAAGTACAAAAAAACATTATTTTATTAAAAAAAGCAGTAAGATAAACTAATAATTTTTTTATCTAATTATAAAATAAAGGTAAAGAGTGCCAGTGGGTTGTGAACGCTATTATTTGTTTGTAAGGCCACAGTCAAGCCAAAGGCCCAATGTATTTTCTAAATTAGTTAGCCCATAATAGCTGGGCTAAAAGCCCATCCCGCTCAATTATCTGATAAAACTTCAGAAACCCTAGCTACATGTTCATCTATGAAAGCTGCCATTATCGTTTAACATCCTGTAAATCTCTTACTCAGAATACCTCAAAAATGGAAGAAGATATGAATGAAACAAATAGAGATTCTTCAGTTCTCAGAGACATAAGGCGTTATACTTGTGCTTACTGTGGTATCGTTCGTTCGAAGAAGACATTGATCAGTGCTCACATTCAATCACAGCATCAGGTCTGTAATTGTATAATCAACTGGTTGAAGTTTTCATGACTTTGATGTTGTTGTTTGGAATCGAATCGTACGGAAACGTGTGTTGATTGGACAGATTTAGTTGAAATTGAAGGCGTGTTGAATGTTGTATGTGAGGCTAAATTGAGTGATTTAGTGGTTTGATTTTAACAATATTTTAGTGATTGGATTTACGGTGTTTAATCCTGTTATGTAGGATGAAGTTACTTGACTTGAGTTTGATGTTATTGTTTGGAAGTCGAATTGTACGAAAATGTGTGTTGATTTGGGAGTTATGTTGAAAATAAAGGCATGTTGAATGTTGTGTATTGATATTGTTGTATGTAAGGCTGAGTTGTGTGTGATTTGGTGGTTTGATTAATTGATTTGACTATCTGTTAATGATTGGTTTTAAGGGGGTTTAGTACTGTTATGCAGGATGAAATTAAGGAAGAAGAAGGCGGTGGAGACGGTGAGGAGAAAGACGGGAATGGTAATGTTTGTGAAGAGTGCGGTGTTTCTTTCAGAAAACCAGCTCATTTGAAGCAGCATATGCAAAGTCATTCATTTGAGGTATTTTTGAAACATTGGATCATTGAAGTTTTAGTTTTGAGTATGAGATAGTGTTAATGAGGAAACTGCAAGATTCAGTTAAAGTTTTGCTGATGTGTAAGTTTGTTACTTAAGAGCTTACGGCTCTGTTTTGGTTAGATGGGGACTTCGGAGAAGGTCATACAACTTTAAGTTGCTCCCAGCCAGACACGTACATATGTATTTGAGGCACCCTAGTATCCCCCCTTGACGATGTGATATTTGACTAAGGTGTCACATCATAGTTTTAAGCTCTTAAGAATTATGCATTTCATCTATTATTGTCTCCGGTTCTTACCTTGACCAGCCGATGTAGTTTCTATCATATGCTTTCTTAGATGATTTTGTTTCTTTGAAACATGTTTCATTTTGGGTGTCCGTAGCATATATGGATTTATCTTACATTTTGTTTATTTTAAAGTGTTTCATAGTCTAGACTTCAAACTTTGTTATTTATTTATGGTCAGTAATGTTTCATAGCGTCCAAACCTGTGCAGGGTATAAAGATTCATTTTTTCTAATTTGATGAAAAAATGGATATTGTTGTGTGATGCATTGGATCCCACTCAGAGAACTCCAAAATGTAAGACCTTGATTGGATTAGTATCAGGTTGGGTGACCTCCTGAGAAGCTCCATCAAGTTATCAATCACGCGATAAAGATATAAGGTTTACAAATTCATTCATATAAAAATTACTTAAAGATATAAGCACCGTGAAGATAAAAAAAAGTTTATAAATAAAATTTTCATTTTTCTGCAGAGACCTTTTGTTTGTCCAATAGATGATTGCAACTCTAGTTACCGTAGGAAAGATCACTTAAATCGCCATCTTCTTCAACATGAGGGTAAACTTTTTGGCTGTCCGATTGAAAACTGTAAGAAAAGATTTTCAATTCAAGGTAACATGACAAGACACGTGAGGGAAATCCATAATGATGTGGAATCCACCTCTGATCACATGGATGATCAGAAGCAGCATGCTTGTTTGGAACCTGGGTGTGGAAAAGTTTTCAAATACGCATCAAGGTTACAAAAGCATGAAGAATCTCATGGTAAGCAAATTTGGATTTACGTTCTGGTAACTAATTGCCTAGTTATTTAGGGTTTAAACTCAAAAGCACAATACACTTGATTATGTTATTCTTGCTTATTAAAACATACTTGATCATTTTGAAAATGCAATTTAATTGATCATTTTAGCCGGTAATGTTTTGTGCATATATATTATTAAGGTATCTATTGACTATTGCAGTTAGGTTAGAAACTGTTGAGGCATTTTGTGCAGAACCAAGCTGTATGAAATATTTCAGCAACACCAAGTGTCTAAAGGCTCATTTGCAGTCTTGCCATCAGCACATTACCTGCGAGATTTGTGGGATTAAGCAGTTGAAGAAAAATATAAAACGCCACCTTCGGACACACGAAAACGTGGTTTCAAAAGATAAGATCAAATGCAGCTTTGATGGATGCAACTTATCATTCTCAACTGTAAGAAACATAATCTTTTTAATGCTTTTATTATCCATCTTTAGAGATGGCAATGTTGACCCGTTTGCCAAATCTAGCCTTCTTGTATATAAAAAGTCTCCCTTTAATGAAATAACGAATCTCAGTTTTTATTTTTTGTGAAAATGCAGAGTTCAAATCTTCAACAGCATGTAAAAGCTGCTCATTTTCAAGAAAAGCCATATGAATGCAGCATTTCTGGCTGTGGAATGAGGTTTTCTTTCAAGCATGTGAGAGATAACCACGAGAAATCTGGACGCCATGTTCACACACTTGTAAGAATAATATTGTCTCTTATAATCCAGTAACATATTTGATATTTTATTAACTATTATTTATTCATGCAAAAACTTAATTGATGGTTTTTATAGGGAGATTTTGTGGAGGGTGATGATCAATTTCAGTCGAGACCGAGGGGTGGCTTGAAGAGAAAACTGCCCGATAAAATTGATACTCTTATGAGGAAGAGGGTGTCTCCGCCGGATGAATGTGATGCCATACACAGCACTGATTACATATCTTGGTTACTATCAACAGAGGATGATGATTAATCTTTATGTTCCTTTTCCAACTAGATGTATATTTGTAAAAACTTGCAGGAACATATACCAAACATATCACGATTTTGATTTGTTAAGTTTTAAGCTTGAAGTTGAGCTCATCTGTTATCTTTATAGACCAAATCAACTTGTCTTTAACTCTTTTGAAGTCCACCAATCCAGGGCAAATGCATTTTACTCAATCTTGTCGGTTAGCAGAGTATTGATGGGTTTTGTTAGTTATTTAGTACGTGTTCTTCCACTTTTTTAAGTGGTTGGACTCGAAGATTGATTTGATGGGGTGTAAGCATAACATGGCCTAGCCCAACCGATCTTAAAGAACATGCTCGGACTGGTTAGCATTTTCATGTCGCATTCTGGTCTATGGGCTTTGATTTGGTCAAATGTTGGTTTCTGAAAGGTATCAAACGCTAATTTGCTGCAAATTTCTGATGCTTCATTCATAAAAGTAAGGCTATAAATAGCAAAAACAGACTCCAACTACTTGTAGAAAGTAAGGACACGATTACCACTATTACCACTAATATCACCACTAAACATGACTAATTCAACACACGTCTAACTCAACAAACTAGAAAACCAATTGCATGCATAAGCCCATGCAGACACCAACTAAACAAACGTGGGCAAATGCCCATTATTCTACAAGACTCGAAACATACTAGCAGCCCATTTTAGTTTCAGTCCTGTTAGATTTTGACCTAGTTTTCATCACGTCTAAAACATTGTACTTATCAAACCAAAATCCCTTAAAGCTATATTTAACCAAACACAAGAGCGTTGGAATTTAGAAATTTGTTTATGGTTGGGGACATAACCATACGATTTACAACAGGGATCAACTTGATCTCTTGTTTGAGTTAGTTATTTTTTACTTCTTCGTTACAAGTGTGAAATATATCTCTTTAAAATATGAATCCTTATTTTAATTTTTTACCTGCGTTGATATCGTAGAGAACTTATAGATTGATAACAAAAAAAGATGCATACCAGATTCGAGGGATGATGTTCATGTCTAATGTGTTTTTTCTTTCACTTGTTAGAGCTTTTCATCGGAAAAAATGATGAACTTCGTGTAGCCTTTATAAAGTTTCTTTTTCCCTTTAAGAGCATTCACATCTAGTTCCTTATAAGTTTGTGAGTATAATCTTTATATTATATGGGTATGATTGTAAACGAAGAAAGTAAAAATATTACAGTTCATCCATTAATTAGAGAAAAAATCTGTTCAACCCTTGTATTTATAATGTTTTCAAAAATAATCGTGAGTAAAGAAGATAGAAAATATAATAATGAATGTATAAAAAATATTATTTAATTGAAAAAATTAAAGAAAAGTAACTATTTTAATTTAATTATAATGTTGAAAATATTGATTATGATGTGAATGCTCTAAAAACCAAAACAAGAACCGTAGAAGTTTTTGTAACTACATACAATATACAAGGACCAAATATGCCATAAAGAAAAATACAAACCAAAAAGTGAAATTTCCCCAGAAATAAACTTTCAAGTCGTCTGTGTATACTGTATACACCTTCATAATTATTAATTACAACATCAACAACAGAAGCTAATAAACCATCAACAAAATCAACTCAAAAGATGCTTCTCACTTGAAATTTGTCAAATTCCCATCATCTCTCGGGCTCTAGGTAATGATCCTCATCATTTCCCCCAATTACATCTGTCGATTGATCCAATTGAAGTTTTCATCCTGCATAATCTTGTTTTCTAGACATTTCTTGATAATTCGTTGTTCTCTGCGATTTTGGTGATGTTTATGAAGGTCTGATACGATAAAACGAACGATTTTTGGTGGGTTTTTTCTCGATTTTGTGTAAAGTTGAGTTTTTGATGTCTTTTGGGGAGGAAGAAGTCACATTTTTATTGTGGGTCTCGGTTATAAAATTGATTTTAAGTTTCTTTAGACAAAACTGTTAATGATGATTTGATGGTAAATAAGATTCAAAAAGGAAACTATTAGGGATAAGAAGTCCATTGATTGGATATCTGAAAGGGTATTTCTGTTTTTTGTTGGATTGATTGCAATTATTATAATTTATATGTAGTTAGTTAGATATGTAAACTGTTTACTTATAGACGTTCTGATTGTGTACATTTGATTTTTTTTAGATTTTCTTAAAGTTTGATGCTCCTAATCATTCATGAGAACTCAAGTCTTGACTGTTTTGAATCAATGCTTGAACTCTCAACTTAGAAGTTGAGAAGAGATCATAACAGATTGTATGATAGGACACAAGTTGGGAGAATATGTACCTACTTTAAGGTTGATGATGTGCAAAAACTGATGATAGATCTTGTTTTTATAAATGTTTGTTTATGGAATAGAATAATTTGTAGATATATATCATTGATTAGTTAGAGGTGAGTTTATGTTAAAGAAGAGCACAAGAGATATGTACCCTTTAGGTCAACATATATGTGTCTTTGCTCACAGAGCGCGAAGAATATTTGATCAAATTTGTTGGCATTCTAGTTCCTTTGAAGAAACACTTACGATATATTTGTAGTTTTTCCATTAGAAAGTTGATGATTTCTTTAACTTTTAAAGTACTAGCAATGGAAAATTGTGGTGTTGATTTTGTAACATGTTTTGTAATAGTTTTGAAGTTAGAAATCTCAAGTGTTGACTCCAATTGCCTCCAAAAGGTAAATACATTTGGAATAGTTCTTGACAACATGGAATTTACCACAAGTTTAGTAAGTTTTAGGGTTTGAAACGTTAACCGAGGTTTAGTTTTTGTTAGTATTTACATCTCCGTTGTTAGAAGATATATTTTCGCTTATGTGTGAAGAAAGATCGTATGCTTACCAAACACGTACATTTTCCATTGTTAGTAGATATTTGTCCTCTTAGATGTGAAGAAAGATCGTATGTTACCAAACGGTTATCTATTGATCCAATCATATAACTTAAGTTCATTTGGTAGATATATATTAATGTTCATTGTTTGGGTGTCTTCCTTTTGCTAGAAATATGACTTTTTAGGCAATATAAGCATTGCGGGCTCGGGTGCTTAAGTGCTTTTTTGGTCATTCTTAAAACATATATTCGTCAAATTGGTTAGCTGGCATCAGTTTTAACAAGTTGAAGAATGAACAACAGACCTTTAGTACTTTTGTCTAGTAAACACTAATCAAAGCTCTCATTTAAATGTTTATGGAATATAAGTTCATTTTTATAAGCTTTACATAGTTTCCTGAGATTGTTTTTTAAATGACTAACTACCTCATTTTTTCAGATGTGATCATACAATACGAACCCTAGAAGTCATAAGTCAAGATGGAAGAAGAGATGATTAATTTGTGTAACATCATGCCGGTGGAGCTTGCAATTAAAAGGGAGCTAGCATATCGCACGAAAATGAAAGTATTAAAAAACCAAGACCAAAGTGACTTGAAACCACTCGTACTCGCACAGGTAACCTCTTGCATGATCAATGATATAATTTTCTTTTTCTTTTTATATCATTGCATGCTATTTAATAACTTCTTTGACACGCAATGTTGAATACATTGGTTGCTAACGCCTATCAGCAAGCCCGTTAACACAAAATCTACTTGAAGCATTTTTTATCCAAGGATTTTTATGTTTTCTATTAACGATTAGTGTGTCATTTATGATTATAAAAGTTACTTATGTCAATAACTAGACGGATACCCACATTATGAAACAGATGATTATCCCTTCTCACTTTCAAAATATAACTATAATAAATGGAAATCAGATTGAATCCATGTTTTCCCCAATCTTGTATTATGTTGACAGTTTTGTCCCTCATTTTCTCTAGATATAATCAGTTGAATTGACAATTACCGGCCTCAATCTTGTATATAATCAAATATTTATCAAAATAGCATTGTATATCTTGTGAATGGAAAACACACACACACGCACACACACACACACACACACACTCTTTAAAATCTACTTCAAAAATACACTTATTTCCCAATTGGTGGTGATAAACACCAGATGCCACTAGGCCAAAAAACCATCGGCCAAATAGCATCATATAACCTAGATTAAGTGACATGATCAAAATAGTTTTGGACGACCTAGAATACAATGCTTAGCTTTAGAAAGTCTTATAACGAACACCTAGATGCTTTATAATAAAGTTTAAATAATCTAGTTTTCTGACTTTCTTTTGACGTGTTCAACCCTTTGACCCGTTTCCTGTTTTTACTGGGCCAAACACATGAATCCATCCATCATTTGCAAACGGGTCGAAATTGCCATCTTTGTATAAAACTTAACTACGAAAATAATAAACTTTTGGCCCATAAATCAAGAAGTGGTTCCAGATAGTTATTATGAACAGAAGAATCAAAATCTGATAATAAGTTGATTAAACTTGGGAAAAGTCAAGTACTTTTACATTTATACTACTTGTTTCGGCAAAAAACTATTTTGACCGTAGCAATCTACATTGTAGGGCCCACCGACTCGAGCCAAGAAAGAAGATGCTGAGGTGGCACCTATCAATCCTCAGAAGTCCCCAACGCTCCAGTTTTCATCAAGCAGCCAGACATTCAAAGAAAAAATTGCATTTTCTTGCAAGGCATGCCAGTTGACTTTTGCTTCTGTTTTTCACCTTAGCAGTCATATCGAAAGTCAACAACACAAAGTCAACATATCTCACATGAAGAAGAGAAAAGAGGCGATTAGCAACCCGATTTGGTGTGAGTTATGCAGATCTTCATGTTCGAGTTTGGGTGAAATGGAGGCACATCTCATCGGGTCAAGGCATAATTCATTTATCTCAAATTCGGCGAAAAGCCATAAAAAGAAAAAACATTAATGGGAACTTGTGGGAACGGATAGTTAAGATTCAAGAAATGTCTATTGGTGTAGCTATCTTTAAAGATTCACCGATTCATCAGAAATATGTTAGTGATTGGTTTCATGTTTTCGGCATCGTATTAGTTCTTTGAGATCTTTGTCCTTTGATGAGGTTTTTAAAGGAAATGAAAATGATTATGAAGCCAAATTACTCTGTGTATGTGATCTTTGTTGTCGGGTCAAAATTATTGTTATCTGCATCTTGTGGCATTCTGAGAGCCTCTGCTGAACAGTAACAAAACGACGCATGACATGTTTTGATGGTTGTATTTCTGCAAAACTGTCAGACCCGAATTACATCAAATTCCATCATTTAGGTATCACATTCTAACCTTCCTCCAAATTTAGAGATTTCTTTTATCATGCTTTTATTTAGTTTCCTGTGTAACGCGTGTGAACCGATGACTTCCATCACTCACGCGCTACATAAATGATGGAATTCAGGTCTGAGTTGGGTGTGCATGCAACCATCAAAACATTCATGGATGGTTTGCTTCTGCTTGTGTAGATCTTTCAAGCTGAATTTCTTTGTGAAACAAATGGCTCCATTAAGCCGATGAATTGTTGAGGTGACGGCGGATACTAATCAAGTTCTAAACTTTTTGATTGGGTTGACAGTGTAATAAATAAATTAAATGGGTCGTAAGCGAGTTTACAGTCTAATCTGTTAATTGTTTACGGGTTGGCATGTTTAATTAAACGGGCTAAATAGGTCGACCTGACATATCTCATTTAATTAAACACGTCAATACAAATACAACATGTTTATTAAATAAGTTAGATTTGTCACTGTTTTTTTTTCATTCATGATAGGTGAAACAAGTGGTTGGGTTTGGTTGTGTAATAATTTAAACGAGTTCACCCGTTGTGTTAGTTTTATGAGGGCTTGTTGTGAGATAGTTGTAACGGTCGTGTTGATGGAGGTGATAGTGGTATTTGTGGTGGCGTCTACGTTGGCGGATGTTAATCATGTGACAAAGAATGTGGTGGTCAAGGCAGCAATATGATGAAGGAGGCGGCAAGAGTAGGCGTGAGGGAGGTGGTGGGTGGATTGGATGGGAATGTTTATGGATGATTTAGTTGGTATCAACGAAATTTTGGGCCGAATTGCTAACTACGGTTTTGATAAATGATTAATTGAACGTGATAGTATTAGCTTTGACAAGATAACAAAAGTTAAGGGTCGGTTCAAAGTTTTGAACCAAAGAAAACCACTAAACTAATAAAACTACTAAAACCAAACTTTATGGACCAGACCAAAACTTCGCTTTATTTATCTTTGATTCTTCAGGCGATTTAAAAATACCTCTCGTGGTGGAGGTGGTGAAGACGACTAGTAGGAGGATAGTAAAGCAAGTTTACACTTCTATCAATTCTACTCATTTTCAGTTCAATATTGTTTTTTATCAAATATAATTTTAAAAAATAACAAACCATACTGGTTAGGTTGGATAAGTTGATGAGATACGCAAATTATATCTCTTTTATAGTTCGACTTTTATAGTTTTCAGTTCAAACCCATAAAACTTTTTATAAACATTTAATATGCATTAAAAATATACCTACTAACCGTTTAATCAAGTTTCAACTTTCAAACATTCACATAACGGTTTCCATCACTCTTAAGTCTTAAGTCTTAAAAACCGTTAAAGAGCTAAATCACTAAAATCAGGCCCCTGCCACGTAAGATAATAAATCCAAAAAGGCCCCCACAAACTTATTTAATCAAAAATTTGCCGACATATAATATCATTTAATTAGTAAATTACCTCCATACCCTCACTCGTGTCACCCCCACCACCACTCACCACCTACTACACCAAGGGTATAATCGTAAACACCTTCTCTATTTAACCACCAATATTATCCCAAATTAACCACCACCACACCATAATCACTTTCTTGATTTTCCGACGACAATAACCCACCGGAAAAAATGGATTCACTCATGAGCACCATGAAGTCCGCCGCCGCCTCCGCCGTGGCTACTGGCGGCAATAACAAGACCGACACTGATCAACCGACGAACACCGACCTCACGTCGAGTGCAAAACTGGTGGCAGAGGCAGCTCAGTGTGCTGCAACCAACCAAACGGAGAAGATCGATAAGGCGAAGGTCGCCGGAGCCACCGCGGACCTCCTGGACTCCGTCAAGGAGCACGGGAAGCTCGACGAGAGCCGAGGGGTGGGACAGTATGTAAAACAGGCGAATGAGTATCTTCATCAGTATGAGAAGTCGGGTGGTACTGCTGCACCGCCACCGCCGGCTGCGGTGGAGGAGAAGAAGGCGGTGGAGGTGGAGGCGGAGGCGCCGCCAGCGGAGGAGGAGAAAGGCGGGAAAGATGAAGCTGCGATCGCCGGAGATGCTCTTAAGGCTGCCAGAGGTATCTTCATGTAGAACTATGCGTGTGGTTCAATGGTTCTACGTTGTGTGATGTTTATATGTTATGGTGGTGTTATAAGTTGTTAAAATATAAAAATGATTGTGTTTGTAATAAGAAAAAAAATCATAAAGTATCTATGTATCCGACACGATATCTTTGTAATTGCGTATGTCTTGCTTCATGATATTAAGGTCGTTTTGATATTTCTTTAGAACGATAAACACACATACATATAGTTATACTTCTAAATTTTTATTAGTGTTCATTACAAGATTTAAACTCTCAACCTTATAAAAAAAGACATAGACTGTAATTACTTGACACGTATTACACATGAATATATAACACGGCAACCAAATAGGATGAAAACCAGTATTACGTATCACACATTGCAGCAGTGATACGTGCATCTAGTATATGATAGATTAAATTTTGCATGCATATATATATATACACACACATATATATACACATATATAAACATGTATACATAAGGGGCTTTCAAATGAGAACAAAATAATTAAAAAAAATCAAAAGAACCATTTCTAGCCACATATTTTATTTTATTTTTTTAAATTTTACTCAAAGCATATTTGTTTATAATATTTCTTTACCATAAAATTACTTATTATTTTAAATCAAAAGTCTTATACACCGTTTAGGTTTTGATTCCCATTATGAATTTGTCCATTTATATTTTCGCTTTCCTATTAAAGTTGTTTTGTATTTTAAAATACACTTCAAAGTTTGTTTTACATTGAATTTTATGTATATATGCACATCACATGTATGCATAGATGCACATATTTATATATGCATATTTTTTCACTTACGAACACAAACAATAGTCAAATTATTAAAAATTTATTTCATGTGAATTTTCACGTAAAAAAATAACTAAATTAACATAAAAAATTACCATAATACCCTTACAAATAAAAAAATTTGAAACTAGAAAGGAAAAATGAGTGGCTAAAAATGGTTTCTTTGGTTCTTTACAAATTTTTGGTTCTTATTTGAATGCATCCCTATACATATGTACATATATAGATATATACATACATATATACATACATATATACATATATACATACATACATATACATACATATATACATATATACATACATACATATATACATACATACATATATATATATATATATATATATATAATATATATATATATATATATATATATATATTAAAATGAGAAACCTTAAAAACACCTCAGCAATGAATTAATATCAATTTATAATTAGCAAATGGTGATATATATATATACTGTAAGTTCATAATGTTAGAAAATATGCCTAAAATTAGAAGTTTAGAACATACAAATAAAATCCATTATATGTTCAAACAATTTAATGTTTTTCAATCGCTTTAGCAACATTAATAGAAAGTCCACGTGTGTGATCATTGTCGAGACAACTTTAATTTTGTTTTCGTATCAAACAATTGCCTAACTGTCTAATAAGGTACTATCTTTGTCACCAAGTAAATGATAATATAAAAGGTTATTAGTCTGGTTATGGTGGTGATCCTTTCAAGTATTAAGTGTTTAATTTTCGTAACGAGCATGTGATGTAAATTTAAAAGTAAATTTAAAAGAATGATTGTGTTTCGTTATTTAACGAAAAAGAAAAGGGAAACCTTATGTTTTATCAAACTTTTATTGTCACGATCATAAATACGGACTTATTGATAGTTTATAATTCATATTGATTAATTTTTACTTTTGTTATTGAAGAGAATCTCACTTGCATTATTATTATAGACTAACACTCGATTTACATGTGATTTTTGCTCTCAGTGAAAACATGTTACTTCATTCTCCCTCCATTTTGCTTGCAGTCGTCTTTGTGAGCGAAA
Organism: Flaveria trinervia; assembly: GCA_025506515.1. Classification (NCBI taxonomy): domain Eukaryota; kingdom Viridiplantae; phylum Streptophyta; class Magnoliopsida; order Asterales; family Asteraceae; genus Flaveria; species Flaveria trinervia. The sequence continues at coordinate 1,268,200 of CM046446.1, forward strand.
GTCTTGTGAGAATTAAATCTAGTGTAAATTCATGATAATTATTCGAGTGGGATTTTCTTTAGCAACACTAATAAAAGTTAAGAGTATTGATTGAATTATTAGCATAATGAATTATTATAGGAAAGTAAATCAAAGTTTTGATTTAAAAAAAGTTTTATTTGTTTTTAACATATTACTTAAGTAACACAAATTGTAATGGTGAATGATTGAGTTCGCTTTAACATATTACTTAAAAATATGGATATGATTCAAATTGTTTAATATATGCGGTTCCAATGGTCTAAATGGTCGTGGGTAATGTAGGTGGTAGTGATGGTGGCATCGATGCTGGCGGTTGTTCATGTGGCAATGAACGTGGGAGTCGAGGCAACAATAGTGATAGACAAAGTCTGTGGTGAAGGTGGTGGCAGCAACAGTAGCAGTGAGAGAGGTGGTGGGTGAATGGGGAACTTACGGTATGATTTAGCAAGTATCGACGAAATTTTTGGTTGAATTGCAAACTACATTTTGATTGTTTTTCAAAACTATTAGTTGGTAAGAAATTTTGTTAAAATGGAAAAAAATGATTGATAATTATAATAAATATACATAATTCATATTTTGAATATATAAAAAGAAATATATGGATAATAAAAGTTATGGGGCCGGTTCCAAATGTTAAACCAAATCAAACTCTTAAACCTATAAAACCATCAAAATCGAACCATTTGGACCTGAAACCGGCTAATACTGCCAATTTGTTTTGGTTTGGTTGTTCAACATGTTTTGTGAATACATCTTGTGGTGGTGGCGATGGGCGTTGCCACTAGGACGGTGGCAAAACTAGTGCACACGGCTAACCAGTCTACCCATTTTCAGTACAATATATTTTTTATTATCAATTTCGGTTTTGAGAATCGAAAAATCAAACAGGCAAGATCAGGTGTTACAATTGTTAATTTAAACCGATTATTTTTTTCATTCAAAACATTAAATGATGCATTAGAATATACCTACTAACGATTTAATCAGTTACAAACACATAACTGTTTCTATCACTCTTAAAAACCGTTGAAGAGCTAAACCCAGGCCTCTGCCACGTAAGATAATAAATCCAAAACAGGTCCCACAAATTTATTAATCAAATTGCCGACATATAATATCATTTTAAATAGCAAATTACCTCCATACCCTCACTCGTGTCACCCCCACCACCACTCACCACCTACTAAACCAAGGGCAAAATCGTAAACACCTCCTCTATTTAACCACCAATATCATCCAAATTAACCACCACCACACCGTAATCACTTTCTTGATTTTCCGACGACAATAACCCACCGGAAAAAATGGATTCACTCATGAGCACCATGAAGTCCGCCGCCGCCTCCGCCGCGGCTACTGGTGGCGATAACAAGACCGGCACCGATCAACCGACGAACACCGACCTCATGTCTAGTGCAAAACTGGTGGCAGAGGCAGCTCAGTGTGCTGCAACCAACCAAACGGAGAAGATCGATAAGGCGAAGGTCGCCGGAGCCACCGCGGACCTCCTGGACTCCGTCAAGGAGCACGGGAAGCTCGACGAGAGCCGAGGGGTGGGGCAGTATGTAAAACAGGCGAATGAGTATCTTCATCAGTATGAGAAGTCTGGTGGTACTGCTGCACCGCCACCGCCGCCTGCGGTGGAGGAGAAGAAGGCGGTGGAGGCGGAGGCGCCACCAGCGGAGGAGGAGAAAGGCGGGAAAGATGAAGCTGCGATCGCCGGAGATGCTCTTAAGGCTGCCGGAGGTTTCTTCAAGTAGAATTATGTGTTGGTTCTACATTGTTTGATGATGTTAATTTATGTGTTATGATGGTGTTATAAGTCGTTAAAAGTCTATAAAAACATCGTGTATGTAATAAGAAAAAAATCACAAAGTATGTATGTACACAACACAACATGACATGAAGTTATGTATTTAATTACGTAGAACAGTATTTGTGTGTAATTCCGTTAATATCGACTTAAATATAATGTTACACGCTATATGTTGTTATAGTTGTGTTATGTTAACTTATTAAAATTATTAAAGTTGTAATATTAAAATTATTAAAGTTCTACTATTGTATGGATGCTTTTAACTTAACAAACATGTTTAACGATTTACACCATATTTAACGTAGTATATTCATTAGAAGTTTAGAACTTCTAGTTTAGAAGAATTATAACAATGAAATCAGATGTAATAATGATTAGTTTGGAGAAAAAAAGTGTACCAAGTTATCAATTTGGGTATACAATGTCAGATTTAGAAATCTTACATTAATATGATTTGGAATTTTAAAGATGAAAAACTATAAAGATACGAAAGATAAGGTTAAAAAAAGAGCAAATGATGCAAACATGTGACATAATAGATATTATGAGCAAATGAAATTCTTTAATTATATATTCAAACAATTAATGTTTTCAAATACGTAAGCGACATATATACCAAATACACGTGTGTGAACATTGTGGGGACAACTTTTAACTTTGTTTTCATATCAAACAATTGCATAACTATCTAACAAGGTGTCTTTATCACTAAGTAAATCATAATATAAAAAGATATATTGTCTGATTGTATCAAAGTGTTAATAGTTGTTTTTTAGTAGTGAGGGTTCAAGTTTTAAACTTATGATATAAATTTAAGACTATTTTAGAATGTTTGAGTTTATTTTTAAAAAGTTTTGATATATTATTTCATAATTTCAACCAAAAAGAAAAGGAAAACCTTATGCTTTTTATCCAAACATTTATTGTGTGGCAAACAATGGACGGTATTCATTTTTAATAATCATTTGTAACTTGTTGATCAATAATAATTTAAATTGATATTTTGAAAATTATATTTTTAATTATTATTATCAAAAACAATTTTACTCACAATCATCGTTGTGAGGGAAAGTTGTGTAAAAATTTAATGTAAATTCATGATGATTATTTGAGTGAGATTATCATTGGCAATAAAATAAATGTTAAGAGTGAAAGTAAATCACACTTTTGATTATTATAATTTAATTTGCCTTTAACATATTACTAAAGTAATACAAATTATATTGGCGATATATTAACAACATAAAAACATAGGTTTTTGAATCTTCCCTGTTGATCTAATCATTTCTGCCTTCTCTTTTACCCTAATTTCTTTCTTTTTTCGATTTTCATCGTTTCTTAATCTCGCACCCTTTGAAATATTTTCAATCGTCTCCATCTTTCCTTTGAAATCTTGTAATGCTCGAGCTCGTTTCCACTCTATTTTGCCCTGCAATATTCAATGGTTATTTTCGAAACAACATAATTTTTAAAACGTGTGTTTTTTAATATGTTGAAATAATAATAAAATTAAAAAAAAAAAACAATCTAGAAATAGACCTCTTTTCTTATCAACTTCTTCTTCGCTTTCGACTTCTTTTTGTTCTCCCACTCGAATATTCTCGCTCTCACTTTCATAAACCTGATGAAACTCGATAATATAGGTTAATTTACTATATATATACGTGATCTATATAAAAGTTCGATAATATTCTAATCAAATAGAATTAGAATGACAAATAGTATTTTGTTTATAAGTTTTAGTACTTTTATCTTCTTTTTTAAAATAGTGTTCTATATAATAATTTGATATTATATATATTAAACGTCTTAGACCTTACCTTTCTTCAGTTTTCTTCATTTGTGCTTTCTCCCATATATATGATTTTCCGCATTTCGATCCTGGTTCTTTTTTGCTAGTTTCTTCACCGGATTGCTTATTTGCAACACAACTAGGAGTTTTCTCGACGGGTGATGTTGAACCGATAGTTTTTACAGACACTTTCTCGTCGGTTTTAGGGTTAGCGACAGTTGGCTTAGGTTGATAAGCTCCCCCATGAAGATCGTCACTAGTTTTTGGTCTTGGTGGCACCTCTACAATGTCTAGATTATCTATTTTGTGAAACTTTTAAACCATATATTTTATGTTTCAATTCTTTTTAAAAATCGTTCATTATAAAAATATATATTACCTGAAAATATCCTCTTGGTGCTCGAATTTGGGTCGTGTTTTATTTCTTGTTCTTTGTTTTCGATAGAATGTATAGCGTGTGCGGCAGCTGCAATAGCAGTTCGAAACTCCTCGCCTTCCGTTTTATCGTTGTCACGACTTGTTTCACGAGAAAGTTTTCGGCTCCAATCCCGACTTTTTCGACTATCTACAAATTAACAAAACGTGTTACTAGGGACAACTGGTTTGTGACATCTCGTTCATGTTCTAAACTTTTTGTTGTCTTATAAGTGCACGCAAGAATGGATGTTACGGGCGGAACTATAGCACAAGGGTAATAATTAATCACGCGGAAATATAATTATCACGTAAATGTGAAATTATTAGTTAATAATTATTGTATTATCACGCAATGGTAATAATAATTACGCTCCGTACAAAGTATTCTTACGAGATAATTTCATCTCTTTGTGATAATTCCACGTAAGGGTAATAATTGTCTTGCGTAAATATGACTTTTTTCTTGTGTGATTATTATTGTTCTTGCGTGATAATTCCACCCAAAACTTCGTACGCTTCGCATGAAAAAAACACTTTTTGTATAGTAACCAACCCCTATATATGTTTGTATTTAATAATTATTGTATTATATTTATATTTTAATAAAGGAACATAAATAGCTATATAAAAATGAGTATTATGTATATATTTAAACTCTATTATTTACTATAATAACCTACTTACTATATTTTATGTTTTGTCATGTATGTTATTTGTTTATCTATTTCATGAACGGATATGGATAAATATATTTATTTAAATAAAAAAGAAAGTTGTTTATTCTTCGTGTTCATTTGTTTGATTAAACTTCAACGAATTAACACAATAAAGTATCATTTTGTTCTTTTATAACCGTAGTTGTGTATGATAAAGAAGCAAAATGATTTATTCATAACTTAGGAGTTTGTTACTTTACCTCCTTTGAAAGACCGTGTTCTTCGAGATGAAATCTTACGGTCTCTAATCACACGTGAAGTTTGTGTTTTGTTTTCATCATCGACTTGAAAAATTCTCATGCTAGCAACAGTCGTGAACAGTACAATTACAAAAGTTATAAACAAGCGAGATGCACCCAAAAAACAACGTAATTAAAATTAATTCTTGGTCAAAATTGCTCAAAACACGTCACTCTTTTTATATATTTACGAGCATAACATTTATGTAGAATGCATCAAGTATAACAGTTTCAAAAGTTAATCATTTACCTGATTTGTTTGATCAAATTCTCCATGATTGAATATGTAGGGATGAGAAAATTGCTCATGAGATGATGAAAGTGAGATTAAAAGGGAGAAGCAAGGTTTGATTTTGGTCATTACTTTGCATAGGGTTCTTGATAATGTGTAATGTGTTGAGAAAGTATATTCTTTTCTTTTACTTGTGCTATTGGTTTTCTATGGATTTAATGGGCTGAACAATTTTCCTTTGAGCCCGGCCCACTTTGGTTTCTATTTCGAGTCTCTGCCAAGTGCCAATTGACGACAATTTTTATTTGAGTCGGGCCCACTTTGGTTTTCTATGGATTTTATGCTATTGGTTTTCTATGGATTTAATGTGCTGAACAATGCGTTTAATCTGTTAAATTATTTAACTTTTTCTAATTATATATATTTATAATTATAATATACTAATCATTATCAACTTTTCTATGCATAAGATTTGAATTGAATAGGGTGTTGTACAAAAATAATTTTTTTAATTTTTAATTCAAACTTATTTTCTTTTTGTAATATAACCTCACTAAATTTAAGGTTTTTTTTACTTTTTACCCAAAATCCTTTTCATCTTTTGCAATTTGACCTTATAATTTTTTTTTATTTTCAACTTTAATCCCTTGTACTTTTTATCGTTTGTAAATTTATGTTTTACGTTTCGTTCTAAGTTAACACGGCGCAACATGAATGTGTAGTTCAACATTTTTACGTTTCGTTTTACTTTTCTGACTAAATTTTGTGACTTAACACGAGACAACGTGTATGTGTGGTTCAACGTTTTGACATCTATTTTAACACATTTGACAAGTTCATCACAACTCGCGTCAACTTAGTTGATTTTTTTATGTTTTAAGTTGCGGTCTAATTTTTTCACACTCACACACCAGAACTTCGGTGTTGGTGGTCGCTGATAGTGATGTGACATTCGTGTTATTTGACGCGATTTTACGCCCCCCACCGTAACGCAGGAGCTTAATTCTAGTTTACATCTATATGTTATACACATATCTTTTTATGTAAAACATAATATATAAAATTTGGTTAATTTATCATAACTATATATAATAATAATTACCATCGTGTTAATATGTATTCAATATTAGATACAACCTATATAAATTATATGACTTGTTTAGACTTACAAAGCAGTAAAGTTTAATATATACTTCAAACTCGATAAGAGCTGCAAATGAACTGAACGAATATAAACAATGTTTTATTCGTGTTCATTTATTAAGAAAATGAAGTTGTTCATAAACTATTCATAAACATTTACCGAACAAGATTTATCATCCGTGTTCGTTCATTTAGGAAATGAACTGTTAACGAACACTTACCGAACACAAACAAAGGCAAACGAGCACAAACAAATGTTCATAAACATAAATGAAAGTTTGTCAAACTTTAATACAAATTTAAAAGAATTATTCAAAAATACTTTACATAATTAACATAAAAATTAAGAAGTTTGTAAACTTAAACTTAAGTTGAAATTGGTCAAATGGTGGATGTTTGGAAACATATAGTATAACTATAACTAGGGTCTTGTATTTTTATAAATTAAAACTTATAAAATAAAAGTATAACGAACAATCACGAATATAAAATGAACCGATTATCGAAGAAATCAGTGTTCATATCTTATATGATACCGTACGTGATTGATAGAAGCAAGACACAATTATAAAAAACATCATTTATGTTTGTTAAAAGTTACATATTTCATCCTTTATTTTTAAGACGCTCACCCGTTACCCTTTACGTAAACAATATGTTGTCAACTATGTCCTTTAGCAAAAGACCTCTCTTTTTTATCATTAAGTCAAGGCACATGAGAAAAAAAGGCGTGAAAAGTTGTTTTCCCTCGTATGCTACTCACATGACTTGATTTTACTATAAAAAAATAATGAGCGTTTTTTAAAGGACGTAACCGACAACGTTTTGTATGCATAAACGACAACATGTGAGTGTTTTAGAAATAAATAATAAAATATGCAACTTTTAACAAATATAAATGACGTTTTCTATAACTTTCTTTATAAATAAATTATAACGGCTTTCTTTATAAAAAAACAAAAATCGACCATATTTGTATCTAATTTATCTACGGTTAATCCTAGGGTTCAGATTTCCCCAATTCATTTGAACCCTAATTCGCATCCTTCAATCGTTCATCATCTTCCATCGTCACCAACAGCAGATTTTCATCTTTCAGATCTCTATTCAACAAGATGTCAGACAAACGAAACATTCAAGATCAAAAACGCCGATTACTCGCAGAGAAGTTCGAATTGAGGCGAAAGCTCTACAAAGCGTTTTCAAAAGACACCGATCTTCCGATCGAAGTGCGAGAGAAACACCGGTGTAAGTTAGCCGCGTTGCCGAGAAACAGCTCATTCACTCGAGTGATGAATCGGTGTGTGTTCACCGGTCGTGCTCACTCCGTTTATCAGATGTTTCGAGTCTCTCGTATCGTGTTTCGTGAGTTGGCTTCTAAAGGTCTTTTGCACGGTGTTAAGAAGGCGTCGTGGTAGAATCATCTGTTCGGTTTGAGAATAAGGTTAGTTTTACTGATCTGGTTGATGAATCGTAGGTGTTATGATCGATTATCGTTGTTGGATCAGCTTCTGTTTCGTTGTTGAAGATGTTTTGACTTTGATTATGTGAATTATAATGGTTTGATGAATTTTGGTACGAATTGGTTTATGATTTTGACATTTTGTTGAATATTAAAGGAATTAATGTGAAATTTGGAATATGAATATTGAATTGTGTTTGATTAGGCTGATTCTATTCAGTTTTGAACATAAAACTGTGTTTGATTAAGCTGATTTTACCAATATTTGTGGAACATTGCTGATTCTGTTTGATTTTGAACGTAAAATTGAGTTTGATCAAGCTGATTCTATCAATAGTTGTTGAACATTGCTGATTCTATTCGATTTGAACCTAAAATCGTGTTTGATCAAGCTGATTTATCAATATTTGCTGAACATTCAAGGAACCAGAGTGGATCTTATGAAATTTTGAATATGAATTGTAATTAATTAGGCTGATTTATATTCAATTTTGAACTTAGAAGTGTTTGATGGAGTTGATTATATCAATATATGTTGAACATTTAAGGAACATAGTGGATTAAATTGATTTTGTGACACTTTGAATATGATATGTGTTTGATTAGGCTGATTCTATTAATTTTTGAACATAAACTTGTGTTTGATCATCTGATTCTATCGATATTTGTTGAACATTTAAGGAACCAGAGTTATATAATTTAAAGTTTTGAAACTTTGAATATGAATTGTGTTTGATTAGGCTGATTCTGTTCATCTTTGAAGTTTGAACATAATATTTTGTCTTAGGGTCTGTTAAGCTGATTAAATCGATAATGTTTAATCTCAAATTTGAATAGAGGTTTGTCTTCTTAGAGTCGAATCAATTCTCAAAAAGAAAAAAATTTAACTTCTATCAAACAACTCGAGTAACTCTACCTTGGGTCGAGATCTTATCAAGTTGGAAGTTGAAAACATAGAACTGAGCTCGAGCTTATATGGGCTCGTATCAAGCTATATTGTACGTTTGATCATCGAGTATAGTTTGTCTTTAAATGCTATGTCTTTTGAGCATCTATGAAGTCTCCTTGAGTCGAGCTTGAGAATGTGAATGAAGACTAGTTGACCTATCGAGTTGAGCTCGGACTTGACATTCATAGTGGTTAAACAAAATAAATACATAACAATGTTCATGAACGTAAATAAGGAGTTGTTTGGTGTTTTCCGCATTTCACCCCTCATGCCTCTGATAGCCACCTGCGAAGCACGATCTATGTATTACTTCATATCATTGGCTATATAATTCAGTGTTGTAAAAATCGCTATACGCTAGTCGGGCGATGAGATAGGGACTAGAGATATTTGCAAGTTTATGTATAAGTATATACTTTTTTTATGAATTAATTTACAAGTTTGAGTGATAATTTGTAAATTGATGAATATTGAGGGGGTTAAATGTAAAAAACCACAAATTTAGTTGAATATTAAACCCTAAAGTTAAATCTGACCGCCCCCTTCCATTGTTCTAGTTAGGAGTGTGCAAGATACGGATAGGAACCGAGATAACCGACGAACCGTACTGTTAAAAACCGTTATAACCGAGTTGATTGTATTAACATGCGGGTAACGGTTCTTATATTTTTTGTTTGACGGGTTACTGGTCGGTTACGGTATAACCACGGGTATACAATTTAAAACCATGAGAACCGAAATTGAGTAAAAAGATATTATTATTATAGAAGATAGACATGCAGAATTTAAATCCCAAAAAATACTTACATTCCTAATCACAAAGCAATTTGAATTCTAATTTAAATGGCAAAGTAAATCAATTAAATCAACCATTGCAGCAATACCATACAACAACAGGACTCGAAATCAATTGTGAAGCAATATTACATATCATCAAGCAAGTTTAATCTCCATACACATCATCTACATAACGTGGGTTGTGTTACGGAACAACCCGGTGACCAAAATCATCAACCACCTGCAATATCTCACCTGTTCGATTTGGGATTCGGTTATACGACGGCACCCGATTAGAACCGACAGCAGTACTCGTGATTTAACCGAACCGTGTATTTGGAAACAGGTGGGTTCTGGGTTTTGAAATTAACCTAGTCGGTCCCGGTTTCAAGTCGGTTCCGGTTAGAAATTCACGGGTATAACTGAATGCTCACTCCTAGTTCCAGTTGTTGTCGCCCCGTTCCTGTCACTGGAGTTGCAAATGGTTGCTCGAATCGGCAATCCGACGGTTATCATCGCAGGAACACCGGCGATTTGGACGATTTGGTCCAGGTTTGACCAATTTTGATTGAGTACCGCCAAGCACCTCCAATTTGGTTAAATCGAAACGGTCAGCTTTTGATTAGCAATTAATCGGAGGCTAATTGTGATTTTTACAACATTGAATAACTTATTTGTTTAGATTTCTTGCTTATTTGATGCACTTTTAAGCTATAACTAAACCACAATGAACAATCACAAGATTACCTAGTAGTAAGATGTCTAAAAGGTCTCCAAGTGACATCGCTTTAAATCTTTCGGTTAAACATATTGGATAGTTATTATCACACATAGATCCAAAGTATTTATGCATATCACGTGCCGATCCTAAGTGAAACTTCTAGTGTCACAAGCCTTGTTAACATAAACAACTGTTGGGCCATGATTGTACCTTCACTTTATTGTATCGAAGACATGGCTATATTAGAGATGCACAAAATAACCGGGTATGGACCCAACCTGGTGAACCCGATCCGGATCCGGGTTCGGGTACAACCCAATGGGAGGCATATCTGGTTTGAACCCGTAGGGTTGGAACCGGGTTTAGTTTTTGAGTCTTTTAGCGAACCCGACCCGAACCCAACCCGGTCTAAACCCGAATTGAACTCGGTATTGGACATAAAAAAAAGAAAATTAAAAAAATAAACTAAACCCGGTATTAGATCCGGTTCCCGACCCGACCGGACCCTACCCTACCCGGGTATCGCGGGTAGGGTTTTCCCGCAAGTGAACCCGACCCGGGTTCACCAATACCCGGGTACAAAAAACCAGATTGGGCTTAACCCGGTTTGAACCTGGATTCGGGTCTGGCCCAAAACCCGAAATGTACATCTTTAGGCTATATACTAGTGTTTAAAGTAAAATGGCAAGTCATGGTTTACAGACAACTACAAGGAATGAGATATTATCAGTGATAAGCTGATAATAACCACACCTGACAATCATGACTCGTTATTAAATTGTTTTGAACAACTTTAATAGTTAAATATTAGGTTACTACCTGTGTATTACACGAGTTAAATAAATAAAATATTAAATAATAATTAATAAATATTAATGAATTATAAAACGATATTTTGATATATTATATGGTTGACATCATATACGAGTGATAAAAAAAACGATATCATATTTAATTATTTTTTTGTAATTTTATAAAAAAATTGGTTTTTAAACAAATTGTTTAAAACAAACCGTTTTTTAAAAAGTGCCATTTAAAGGAAGAATTACATATATATCTCTATCTCCATCTTTAAAATTACATATTTCCCCAAAACACAAGTTTTCAATGCATAAATACAATGCATTTTATGCATGTTTTGGGGATATATGTAATTTTGTAAGTTTAGAGGGGGATATATGAAAATTTTAGCTATTATAACTTTGAAATTTAATTACTTTTGTTTCATAAGAATTTTTTTAAAAGCCACAAGTTTTAAAATATATTGTTTTTTTTGTTTTTTTATTTTCTTTTGAAAAACTTATTTTATAAAAAAATTATTTATTTACGAATTATATTTGTAGAAAGATCTTTTTAAAAAAAATTATATATGTAATATAAAAAAAGTAAAAAATATAATTTGTAGTTAATGTGATATTTATTAGGAGAAAGGATCGAGAAAATAAACTTAGTAGTTTTAGAATTGTAACAAGTGACATACAAAAAAAACTAATTGATAGATATTGTATTGAACCACTAAATTAACAAAACTAATCAAAATGAATCACCTTTTTAAAACTTGTTAGCTTAAGTTCTTAGAACTGTACAACCCAAATGGGTCACTCCTATAAATTTAGACCAAGTTTACAACAAGTTCGTGTGGACATATAGGCCCAATACAACCCATCAACGATCTTTATTGCCACCGGTGGGGGTTACCGCTCGTCCTCCACCGTCACCATTGCCACTATTACCGTCACAACAATCATTGTCACCGCCACCAACCAGACTTTTCTGACATTGTCACCGCCACCACTACCCCAACCACCTATCAGTCAACGTTGTCGCCATTAAGACCTCAGCCACTATGCAGCACTGCAGCAGTACAACCCATTTTGTTTGGCTTGATAATGACAATGGTATGAGTTCACAAATAGTCAAATATGTGTTAACTTGTGTAGAATACTTGAAATCAAACTTTGATAATCTCACTTTCAGATCGAAATTATTCGGTGGTTCACCCGAATAAATCAATCAGATATAATTCAGACGAGATCAAGAATTCGTATGTTGTGTTGTGTGAATTTTTCTTGAATCAGAAGAAGAATAAGAATTCGAGAATAAGCAAATGACCAACATTCCTCATCTCATTCGGTTTTGGAGGGAAAAACTACCATTTGGCAGTTTCATCAAATTTATTTTTATTTTAAATAACCATTAAAATTAAGTATTTTCCACTCAAATTTCACATATGAAATTCTGAAAAATCGATTCGAAATGCAATTTTTAATGAAGTCATTTTTACCAAAATAATAAATTTTCAAGCTGACCTGACAGTTCGATCCCAGCCAGAGGCTTTGCCCCTTGGACCCCACCAGGAGTTGCCGCCCCTTGGACCCCGCTACCAGGGGCACTACCCCCGAACCCCTCCAAAGAGGCGTTGCCCCCTTGGAACCCCTATTGCTTAGGGGCTTCGCCCCTAAAAATGTTTTCATTATTGAAGATCATAATACACTCAAACAACTTGTGTTTTATATCGTAAATTTGTTATGCAGGAGTTTAATTTTAACATGAATTTCCAAGTTCACAACTTTATATATATATATATATATATATATATATTATATATATATATATATATATATTATATATATATATATATATATATATATATATATATACTAGGTTAGTATCCCGTGTATTACACGGGTTGAATTAATAAAATAATAAAAATTATGAATTATAAAACCATGTTTGAAGATAAAGTATGATTATAATTACATATGAATAACTATTTTAAATAAATAAACAATAAATAAGTTATAGACAGATAAATATATAGATAAATAGATAGTCTGGAAACTCATTAATTCAACGGATTATAGTTAGTAATAAACACGAAAAGTTACAATGCAATTTTTTAATATAAGATATGTATAAAATTATATATACGTACTTGTTTAAAAGATAAAACAATTATATTATTTTAAATCACTTATTTAAATAGTTTTATTTTTAAATATTTGTTTTAAGATTTTCTTATAAAAATTTATTGTTTATAAAAAGATTGTTTATTAAAAACTTAAGTTTCTAATTATTCTAGTTGTTTTAATAAAACTACTTTTAGAAAATTCCATATTTTTCTAAATATTTTTAAAAATAAATGATTTAAAATATTTTGTTTCAAAAGGTTCAATGTTTTAGAAAATATATGAATTTTAATTTTCTTAATATTTTTTTAAAAACATAGTTTGATTTAAAAAAATATAAATGAGAGAGAAAAATATATCAATTGACAAAATTAATTTTTATGAAGAGAGAGAAATTATTTGAGTGTTTAAATTACTTAAATATTCTTTTGGAGGGAAAATAAAGTGTGGATGTTTAAAAAAATGACAAGTGTCAAAAAGATTGTTTAAAAAGATGACAAATGACAAAATAAACACTCTTTTATTAATATATATATATATATATTATATATATATATATATATATATATATATATATATATATATATATATATATATATGTATATATAATTTATACTTTTACCCCGATTACATCTCAAAATGTTTATAAACCAACTAAAAAACTAATAATTTAGACCATGAAAATTGCACTTGCCCAAAAATTAAAAACGTAGGATGAGACAATGGCAGCATGTGTAACGAGTAAGATCAATCTAATGATTTTTAGCAATATTATAAACCCTAATGAAAATGAGTTAAATTGTTAAACTTATTCGAAATCAGCTTTAAAAGCTTGAATCAAACTGAGTTCAAACAAGCTCGAGTCTGAAAGTTCATTTGATAAACGAGTACGAACCCAAGAATCATATACTAAGCTTGATTACGCTTGTGAGCTTAATTGAGTTTAATATAAATATAAAAATAACAATTTTTATTTAACAATATATATAACATAATAAATATGATTATAAATAGTTATAACATAATTAACTAAATAATATATAATTTATATATGTATACATAACTGTATAAACATGATACATAAAAAATTAAAATTTTATATAATAAAATACCAAAATAATAAATAATGAATTGTGCGCAAGTAAAACTTGAGCTTAAGCTTTAGATAAAAGCCTGTAAGTGTTGAGTTTGAGCTTAAGCTAAACTATAATCATATACACCCTAGTAAGCCCATAACAAGCGTAATTAATATACTACGCTCCTTAATTTTACTACATATAACAAAAAAGTGTACGATATATATAAAGTAATACAAATTTGTGACCATGGGAGTGTGGGGAAAACCAAACCTCAGGTGGGAATACCACCCCGAACTCGATAAAGAAATATAACCCCGTCCTGGTGAATAATCACCGCGCATCACCAATCACCCAAACCCATTTTTTCCGTTACCCAACGTGCTTTTGACCTTTACATATTTAAAAAGTATATAAACAATATAGATAAACTCAAACCTATATATTTTCACACAATACTTTTACTCTTTGTATTATCTACTATGTAAGTAATTTTTATTATTATTTCTCAATGTATTTGTTAGATTTAGTTACAAAATATAAAATTTTAATACAAAATTTTAAAATAATATAGTCAAATTAGATTTTAATAATCTAAACTATTACCTATTAGCCGATAATAATCTATAGTTTTAAACTGGCCAGTAACGCTCCCAACTTTTACTTTTATAACAACAACGATCCAAGTGACATAATTTTAAAATTTTTACTCTCAATGTGTATCTATTTTAGTATTAATTCAACTTGTATGTTTCTTATTTCGTTCAAAATTATTGTTGCAAACTAAATTGAGTCTAAATCAAACGTAAAAAATTAAAAAATATGTCATTGAGGTTAATGGTAGTAATAAAATTGAAAGTTGAAAGTGTTAACGAACAAAATGATAAAATGAATTATTATCGGCAAATAAGTAATAATTTAGATTATTAAAATGTCACACGAGAAACATAAGGAAAACAAGACGACTCTCCAATCTCGAACCATTTGGTCATTAGGGCTGGTAACCCAACTTGCTAATTTGGATAATTGGATATCGAATATTATTGAATTTCCATTTACAAGAAAATGGAAAATTAGCATGGCATTTAACGATTGTTATGGGCACTTCGACTTTAACTATTCACCATTTCTTATAGTAGAAGTTTAGTTTATGTATAACAAATTTTACTTGTGCGTAACGTATTTAGCTTTCTGTAAATAAGTGGAAAAAGAATTCATCACTACAAGCTTAAGTTCGTTGTTGTGTCACATTATATGTTACGTGTACCCTAAAGTTGTATTATACGATACAACATTGTATATTACAATTTATAATAATAATAATAATAATAATAATAATAATAATAATAATAATATAATAATAATATAATAATAATAATAATAATAATATAATAATAATAATAATATAATAATATAATAATAATAATAATAATAATAATAACAACAATAATAATAATAATACTTTTATGTTTTTAATCATATCATGTGTATAATCAATCTTTTATAGCTTAATAATACGTTAGAGCACTCACAATCCATCCCCCATCACATTCACAATCCATCCATCATTAATATCTTTATAATTACACTAAAAATTACTATTTTTTTTTAATTAAATAATATTTTTCATACATTTATCATTATATTTTCTATTTCATCCACTCATAACCATTTTCAAAAATTTAAGTGGGTTGTACCGTGTTTTCTCAAATACGAAGAAACACGGTGCAATCTCTATAAATTTTTTTATTTTTTTCACTCACAATTACTCGCAACCATTCCTCATAATATAGGGTACTCACTCACATATATACAAGGAACGAGCTGCGAATGCTCTTATAGATTTAGATTTGTAGATCGTGTTTATCTTTGTTGATGTTAAATACATTATATATGTTTTAATATAATCTAGGGTAACGTAGTTTTTTATTTTTATTTTTCAAGCAGAAAACATGTGACGTAGAAATAGAATCAAGATGTTATAACATCTACCAATGATGATTTTAATAATGATGTCATCAATATTAAATATCACATTTATTTCATAATAAAAGAAACAAAAACATACGGACATATATCATGGGTTTCATGCCCTTCCAATAAATCTTTTAACTATTTTTCATTTATTGGCGTTACATCATGAACGTACGAAAATACAAACGAATAGAAATCAAGTTAAAATTTTAGGCAATGGTTGGTGGGTTGAGGCTTATGAATATTAAATACATTAATTATAACCGAACACGTTTAAGATCATGTAATTCAGATGCTAGTCGTGTAATTTTTTTTATATATATACGATTTGTTAGTTGAGTTGTCATTATGTTATAAACAGATTAAATGAGTCTTAACGATGGACGGCTTATAAACGGTTGTTATAAAGCTGTAAACAAATGGTAAACGGGTTGTTGAGGTTCACCTTATAGATCATATATTTATTGAAACTTTAATTTTATATGGTTCACATGCTAAAGTGTTTAATTATAGTATAATCCAAACAAACACCTTTTATTAATACATTTAAGAGCGATCATAATTCAGTTTGACTAGTTTTTGTAAAATTATATAGGTTGATTTACCACCTATGATTTTCTTAACCAAACCAAATTCACTATGTTGGGTGAGTTGGCTAGACAAGCCGGTTTGATGATTAATGGTTCGAATTTACCGCTAAAACCAAGTTTACTAATTTTACAAGCTTATTAGTTTATAGTATTAACTTTTATAAAATAACCAAGATAGTTAATAAAGGTAATAATATATACGCGTAACCCCATAATATAAACATGTAATAAAAACATTATGTAAACACAAAAGTTTAGGCGGGTGTTTCAAATTTGAAGTCAAATCATTAATCATTCAAACCTTATGTGTCAAACCAGTTAAATCTTAAACCAGATATACTAAACGATTTACTTTCGTCGTAAAAGTAGGATTCAATTTAAGGGTTTCTAAAACTCATTATAAAACACAATCCATATACAAATTAGATTAACAAATTTAAAACTTGATCATTTTTGTTTGAAAAATCATCAATTTCATTCATGAATTCATTCATTAATTAATTGGCCCTAACATATAAATACATAACAACTATTCACATTAGCAAAGTCAAAAACATTAAGCCATTGAACAAACAAAATTACTATTTTAACCCCCACCACACAAATAAACACAACCCCCTATTGAATTAAGCCACCATCTTCCTCATGAGAAAAAGCCTGTAAATTTAATGCAACTCATGGACTTCTCTTGATACACAAATTCAACCTATAAAGATATTAAAGTACAACTATTATTGCCGTAAGTACAACTGTTTTCTACCATCTATCTATCTTTAGACTATTTCCATTCTTGTTTTTGCTGCTTCCACACCAACATGTTGCAGATTCACCATCAATGCCGTAGCCCTCTGTTTTTCTGATTCAACATCGGAATCAAATTCAAGAACAAAAATGGAAACAGAAATCCTCTGATTATATTCATAACAACAATTAACGAAATTAAGACCGAAAAACGAACTAATTGTAGAATCTTTGATCATGGGTTTCAGGAGTTTGAGATAAAAGATTTGGGGAAAAAACAGGGGATGATGAAATTGATGCAATTTGATGAAATTGTTGCGATTTGATGAAATTGGGGGTTATAAAGAACCTGAAACTGTTAATTGTGAAGTGGGTTTGGTCCAGAAGGGACTAATCTTTTCGCTACACCGTATCTTGGGTCGATTTCTTCGTCCGGTGGCGGCGGTTGCAGGTGGTGCTGCGGTGGTAGTGGTGGGAGGGGTGGCCGGAGATGGTGGTGATTCGGGTTGAAGATGGTGGTGGTGGTGGTGGCGCAATGCTGATCATGGTGGTGGTTATGGTGGTGGAGGTGAGTCTCCGGTGAGTTGGTGGCGGTGGCGGTGATAAAGAGAGGGAGGAGTAACAGCAGCAGAAGAATATTCCGGCGAATTGGTGGTGGTGGTAATGGTGGTGGTGGTGGTGATGAGAGAAAGTTGTTCATTTTGTTAATATTTTGTTGGGAGAGAAGGTGATGGTGAAGGGAGTATTTATAGGAGCTTCATCATTGAGTTATTATGACTAAAAAGTCTTGCATGTAAAAGGATAATATTGTCATTAACTTAATATTTAATGGATGATACTTGTATATTTTTAAGACGTTTGAAACTGTTATCGAGTTATTCTTGTCGAGACTAGGGATGTGTTCGGTATCGTATCTATATCGAATGGGTATCGTTACCGAAAGTATCTGGTTTTGAATTTTATAGAAAACGAGTACCGGTACTGGTATTGAATTTGATATATGGGTACCGGTACCGGTACGGCCCCGGTATTTCAGTACCCAATACATTTTTGGTACACGTTACATCAACAACATTATTTTTTAGGCTTGCTATATAATGCATGTTTGGTTACGATACCTAGTACCTGTTACCCATTACATGTTTGGTACTCGATACCTTTAAAATTTTATAATAACGAAACAAAAATAATATATAAAAAAGCATCCATATAAAACGATAGTTTATTTATATTTCTCATTTTCTGTTAACTCAGTACACACACTTGTCCACCATTCATTTCTAATAAAATCATTAGCATATCTTTTAACATTATAGTGAAGTAAGAAGAATTATATTATAAAATAATAATTACTCTCGAAAGTCAAAACAAAATACAAATTGATGGGGTAAAACGTATTACAAAACAAAATACAAATTTCAAAATAGCCTATTCGTATTTGGGTACTAGTGAGACTATACGGGACCTTTGGGTAAAGTACTGGTACCGCTACCGGTCAGTCTCGATCCCGAAATATAAAAAAAATCAAGTACCAATATCTTATACATATTTTTGATACCAATTGAGTACTGGTACCGATACGGTATAGATACCGATACGAGCACTGGGCATCAAATATTCATCCCTAGTTGAGACATTATATTAATCGTGTATAACGATTTTAATGTTTTACATCTGACTCGACTAGATCACCAACGAAGTGGAAAACCTACAATTGTGAAAAAACCTTTTGAATCAGGTTTAAATCTGAAAACATTAAAGTTGTCAAACACAAATATCACTCACATCACATTAAACCACAGGACCAACTGCTATATATGTTATATATTTTTATAATATACGCTTGCTAACTTTTTTTTCAGCTAATTTTAATTTTGGTTTGTAAATGTTTGTTAAATGCTAAAGAGTCAAAGTGTATATATGATGCAGGTCCAACGTTATATGGGTGTTTAAAAAAATATTCGAATCTAAAACAAATCATAAATATATAAAAATTTAAATCCGAAATATCTAAAATTTCGGATTCAGATTCAGATAGTGTTTTTAAGGATTTTCGGACATTCGAATATTTGAAATTTTTTTAATAAGAAATACTATCTTTTTATAAAAAATATTAAATGATACATATTTTTTTAGAATTCGGATATTTGTTCGCATATTTTGGATTCAGATTGGGATAGTAAAATCAACTGTCTAAAATTTCCGTATATTCGATTTTGAACACCCTTATAACATAGTATTTATTGGCTTTATGGTTGCATGTAATATTTTGATATAATTAAATTATATGATGTATATGTTTGATATTACAATTGAATGAGTCGAATGAGTTACTCT
Source organism: Flaveria trinervia (assembly GCA_025506515.1). Classification (NCBI taxonomy): domain Eukaryota; kingdom Viridiplantae; phylum Streptophyta; class Magnoliopsida; order Asterales; family Asteraceae; genus Flaveria; species Flaveria trinervia. The sequence goes on from CM046446.1 coordinate 1,288,115, forward strand.
GTTGGTTTTCTCTCGTCTCACAATAAATATTAGTTAATAGTATGATTGTCATTTTGCATGACTAATGTGAATTCATAAATTTCCTATGGAATTAAATGTATAATCATTTATATACCAATGTGAATTCTTTATATGTCAATGTGTATTTAGCTTAACCATATCAAGTATTGAATTAAAAGCCTAAAACTCAAGTGTGAGGGTTTTAGTCATACAGAAAATATTAATGTCGATTAAGAAAAAAATTGCGTAATCGTACGCATGCCTTTAGAATATTTTTTAATACCTCTTCGTAAAAAAAACAATTCAATTTCCCATAACTTTTCGATAATTACATTGAAATGCTATATTGTTTTCACTATTTTATATGATTAAAATGACTTGTTTGACAACATTGAGATTATTTCATTACTAGGTTGGTATCTCGTGTATTACACGGGTTGAATAAATAAAATAATTAATAATAAAATTTATGAATTATAAAACCATATTTGAAGATAAAATATGATTATAATTGCATATGAATAACTATTTTAAGTAAATAAACAATAGATAGGTTATAGAGATATAGATAAATAGATATTCTAAAAACTCATTTATTAAATGGATTATAGTTAGTAATAAACACGAAAAGTTACAGTACGATATTTTAATATAGTATATGTATAAAATTATATATACGTACTTGTTCAAAAGATAAAACAATTATATTTTTTTTAACTCTATTATCTAAATAGTTTTATTTTTAAATATTTGTATTAAGATTTTCTTATAAATTTTTATTGTTTATTAAAAACTCAAGTTTCTAATTATTCTGGTTGTTTTAATAAAACTATATTTAGAAAATTCCATATTTTTATAATTATTTTAAAAAAGACTAATTTAAAATATTTTGTTTCAAAAGGTTCAATGTTTTAGAAAATATATGAATTTTAATTTTCTTAATAAAACTTATTTTTAAAAACATAGTTTGATTTTAAAAAAATATAGATGATAAAGAAAAATCTATCAATTAATCAAATTAATTTTTATGAAGAGAGAGAAATTATTTTAGTGTTTGAATTAATTTAATAATTTTTTGGAGGGAAAATAAAGTGAGGATGTTTAGAAGAATAACAAGTGTAAAAAATATGGTTTAAGAAGATGACACGTGACAAAAGAAATATTTTTTTATTAATATCTATAGATATAGATGTTTATATTGCATTAAATTTTAAACATATTTTATAATCTTAAAAAGGTAAACAATACATTTGAATATCAAGCAAAGGAAGATTTTAGTATTTCATTAAAGTTGTTAATTTATTTTTATAATAGTTGTTTTTATTTATCTTCATATATATTACTTACATACCTAATTATCTATTATAATAGCAAATTTTTTATAATCATCTATAAGTATTAAAGTTATGATTCATTTATTAATATTTTTTAATAAAAATTCAATCATTTCTTATAACTATTCGTTTGTACCTTCTAATTTCAATATATATACAATTACAATAAAATCAATTAAAAATATTTCATGTTATATTAAATAAAAATATTATTGTTAATGTATAACAAATAATTATGCCGTATATAACTAAAAATATAATAAGTACTGAAGCAGGTGATGAAAAACTAAAAAATTAATCACGAGCTCGATATTTAAACATAAAGCTTAAAACGAACCAAGATTCGACTAAAGTAAATAAGCATAATAAATAATTCAAGCCGGATATTTCTTAAGTTATAGAGGCCAGTCTTATGCTTAGAGAGCTCGCTTTTGAATTTGACACATCAAACTTTTTAATAAACAAGGCATATATTTTTAGGAGTGATTGATAATTTTTATTCAATATCTTTATTTATATAGTTGAGGGTTAAAATCAGAGTTTTGGATTGGACTACTTAAATTGATTATTTAAATACGTTATTTTAGGGAAAAATATAATAGTAGTTTTAATAAGTAACCTTAAATGCCCCCGAATTATATTTCCTAGATAAATTTATGCGTGGAGTTTAAACTTTTACTTATTATACAATTTAAACTAATAACATGACAATTCACATGTTAAGTATTGTTTAGATTTGTTTTTTACAAATCGATGTGTGATAGAATAGTTATCATTTTTATGCAAGGTTTTGATGTGAACATTGAAGCACCCTCGGACTTACATTTAATGGTTATAAATGTTGATGGCGTGCTATGTGTAACTTTGTCTTATTACTATTATGGCTTATGACACTTGAATTTGAGGGGAGATTAAACTATTTTAGTGGGACGATCTCGATATATATATATATATATATATAATATATATATATATATATATATATAATATATATATATATATATATATATAAATTTATGTTACTAGAACAAACTTTAAAAAGAGGCGCGACCTATAATGAAGTTAGGAATTCTTGGGTGTCACAATAATAACCTTAATAATCAAAAATAAAATATACTTAAACCAACAATTACTCAATATCACTAGAAAAATTGCAAGTTAAAAAGAAATCATCAAAATCTTCATCTATCTTCAACATTTTAGTGATCCACCATGAATTAATACTTAAACAACAATTACTCAATATCACTAGAAAACATTTTAGTGAATATTAATATTTACTTAATAATGAAGTTAACGCCATAGCCCTCTGTTTTCTGCTTCAATTACGTAAATATTAATTCTCTAATCACACCGATAACAAGAAACAGTAAAATTACGACCGAAAAACAAACTAATTTCAACACATTGGATCATCAATTCAACAAATTAACATAAAGAAAGATTAACGAAAAAACAGAGCATCACGAAACCGATGCAATTCGATGAAAAAAGAACCTGAAATCATCCATTGTGGTGGTGGGAAGTGAAGTTGGAGTCTTTGGTTCTGAAGAAGAGATTATGTGGCTGTTTTGTGGTGGAGATGGTGGTGGTGGTGCGGTGGTAGCGGCGAGGGGGTAAGATGGAAGATTCCGGCGAAGTGGTGGTGGTGGTGGCGGCGGCGGCGATAAACAGTGGGAGGAGGAACAGCAGCAGCAGAAGAATATTCCGGCGAAGTGGTGGTGTTAATGAGGGAAAATTCTTCATGGTGTTGAGATTTTCCGGTGGTGGTGGCGGCGGCGGTGGTGGTGGTGGTGGTGGTGACGGTGGTAACGGTATTTATAGGAGGTTAAGGAGTCCTATAGGATTATTATTTTGAGTAATTATCCTATAGTTAAGGATAATATGACCATTAAACATAGGATCAACCTTATATAAAATCAAAATTTATCAAATTTTGTAATGATTTATGAGACAGATTTCATTCTCCGGTTTATCATCGGTTTTGAATGTCTATATATAAATACAATAGTGAAAGTGATAAGGTTTATAAGAGAGATGGCCGAAAGTTAAAAGTATATCCCAAGTTTAAAGTTTGAGATCTTTAACAATTATAATTACAGCTATTAGCTCAAGTTTTGTATATCAAACTTAAGTGTTGTTTGATATCAGCTTACCAGGAAAAGCTGACTGCTGATCATCTAATCAGGTAAGTGATCAGACTGTTTGATTTCCCTTCTTCACTTTTTAAGCGAATCTCTTGTTTCTGACCGAGTCATTCCATCCTTTTTGTTTCAAGCGTGGCCTACGCTAAATTAGTTACTCTTGAGCATGTTACTTTTATAAACATTAAAATCTTATATAACATAATAAATATTCTTATAACTATATGTATTTATCTTCTATCTCTCTAATAAAAGAATAATTAGGGGACACATGTAGGTTATATTTCTTTCTCACTATTTTTTTGTTTTTCTATCCTATTAAATAATTATATTAGTTACTATACCATTATTTATTTTTAAAACTATAAATAGTTTTTTAATTAATTTAGAATAATATAATTTTATTAATGTTATTTCTAAAGAAATAAATTTATATAAAGTAATATTTTTTCTAAAACATCAAAGTTTTTTAAGTACAAAATATTTTAAAATTGTTGTTTTAAAAACTAATTTTTTTGAAAAAAAAAATTAAAATTAAAAGTTATAATAAGAAACTTTTAAAAATAAAACTGTTAATTTTGAAACAAATTTATTATTTAATTATTTGGAAAAAATGAAAAAATTAAAATAGTAGATATCAATGTTTTATTACTTATAGTAAATTACTCATACGTAATTTCAATTCCATCTTATTTTAAAATGTCGTTTTATAACTTTTAAATTTTCATTCTATTCAATATTTTATTTGTTCAATTTGTGAAATATTAGCAACTACAATAAAAGTAAATGAATATTGTATGTTATGTTATATTAGAAAAAAGTAATATTCATACTTGTATATAAAATTATTATTTTTATATCTATAAATAAATAATAGTGATAAAAATTAAAGAGAAAATTGCATAAGTAGTCCTTGTGGTTTGATCATACTATACTTTTGATCCCTAGACTTTGAATATTGCAAAGTTAGTCTAAAACTTTGTATAGTTATTGCAACTTCGGTCCATCACATATAATTCATTTAGTTTTTATGTATTTATAAAATTTGGATTAAGTTTTAAATTCACTTTTATGAACCAAAAGTGCAATAGCTACATAAAAGTTTGAATTAATTTTATAATTTAGAATTTAGAATAAAGGTCTAGACTAAGTTTATAATTTTAAACATTTAAAAACCAAACATATAACTTGATCAAAACACAGATACCGTTTATGTAATTTTCTAAAAAATAAACTAGTCTAACTTATCAAAAGGCTCAAGCCCACTCCTAACCTTCCGTAGTCGAATATTCGAAAAGCCCAATTCTAAGGTCCTCTTTAAATTTTAGGTAGAAAATCCATCAACTTTTTAATTGAGACCTAATAACAAAATTTATGATTTACTAAATCAGAAAAATGCACGAATGATAACACAAGAGTAAAGTTTTTGTAAAGATGCATAGCTGCATGCATCGTTGTGGGATGCTTCGACGGGATTGTCTTGAGTTTCTAGTAATGTTATTAACTTTTATTAACGTTTTGATAAAAAAATGTTTTTTAAAAAAACCACGAAAGGGATTGTAAATTCCTTATCATTCTTTCATGTCGGTTGTTTATTATTTCTATGATATTAGTTATAATCAGGGCCGGACCTGAGAGTCTTTGAATAATTTTAGGACGAGTAGAAAAAATGGGCCTTATAATATAATGTCAATAACCAGTATATTAAAAATCTATAAGATGATAATAATTGTTTTACCAATAAATAAAATTATTGTAGCAAAATAATTTATTGAGTAAATTACAATTTGCATCCCTAACGTTTGTTTATTTTAACAATTGCATCCTTACGGTTTTAAAATTGTCATCCGGCCCCTGACGTTTCATTTTTATTTCCATTTGAATCCAATACACTAACGACGTTAGATTTTTCCGTTAGTTTTAGTAAAATGACAAAAATACCCTTATTTATTAAAAAAATTCACTCATCCACACCTCATCCCTTTTATATTATCTCTATCTTCTTCATTTTTCCCTCTTATGTCCACCACCAGTCCACCACTACCACCGCAACCACCTTCGTCATCGCACCACCGTCGTCGCCGCACCACCATCGCTGTCGCCGAATCATCCCAGTGGAAATACCAGCGGCCGTCGACGTCGTATGTATGACATCCGGTAATTTTACGTTACCAAACTCCGTTAGTTCCGTTAAGTCTTGCATACACGTGTCGTGAGCACACTAGTTATCGTTTAACGTTGGTGACTTAATAATATTTAATAATGTTAAACTAATGTTAATTAAATTGATTATGTGATTGTTGTGTTAAAATTATGTGTTTACGCGATTTAATTGCTGATTGTAGAAATTAATCGCGTAACGCGGAAACGTGCCTATTTGTTCGTATGTCTTGTGTTTTTGCAAAGATAATTATGTAATGAATATTATTAGTTCATATCTTTGTACTTTTTAAGTTAAAGGCATTTTAAAAAGAGTTTAAAGTCTATTTTTTATAAAATACCAAAACACAAGGGTTTAAAGGGTAAATATGTAAATTAAATTAAGTAAAACATAAACCCTAGCCCCCACCCCCCCATGTGCGACCGTAACGTCCCTCATCCCCTCTCAAACCTGCGATTTTGATCAAGATTAAGCAAGAACACATTGGATTTGATCGATCTCAAGGCATACAACGCATACAAGTCTCAATTTTGTTACATTACACGTTTAAAGGTTAGATTTTTCATGTTTTTGTGATGTTCTTCATTATGGCCGAACCTTAAATCACAAAATTGGTGTTCTTGGTGTTGAGTTTTGATCAATTGATGATGTTTATATGTTAGTTAGGTTGAATACATGTTAGTTAACGTCGATCATGGATGAATTACATGTTTTTAGTGGTTTAATCATGGGTTTTGATTCTAGTCAAACCCTAATTCGATTTTGGGCATGATTATGGATGATGATGATTGTTTGATTAATGTGTGGTGATTAATAAGTTGTATGAATGTTAGGAATCATGAATCTTGCAAGAAATTGAGGATTTAGGGTTGATGTTCATAGGTTACTAATAATAGTAACTTTATTTGCATGAAATGTTGAATTATTGATGAATTGATGTTATGGATGTGTTCATGGTGATGATTAGATGTTAGATTGATGTTGTGATCATTGGGAGTCAAGAACACATGTTATAGTTCATACATTACTAAAGATAGTAACTTTTGGATATGAATTGATGAGTTATGATGGTTGGATGTGGTTGATCATGCTTAGGTGTTAGTATGAGCTTGAATTGGTATATTATTGATGAATTCATGTATGCTTTGGATGTTTGATAGATTTTGGGATGTTCTTTCCCAGAGGTAAACTTTATTCGTGTAAACGTTGAAGTATGATGTTATGATCATGTTTGGGATGATAGGAGCCTGCTAGTATGTTCAAGGATAAATTCTAGTGTGATAGAACGTGTTAAATTAGTTGTATGGCATGCTTGGATAATCATGGGTGATATTTGGACTTTGGTGATCATGTATGATGTTGGTGTTGATTAGTCGCTAGGATATTATGTTTGGGTTTGGTGAGTAATGATTATGGTGTATGTTGTATGCCATGGGCATGGCTATGATTTAAGTGTTATGTATGGATAATGTAGCATGTGTATGATACTATTTGAATGTTAATCATGTATGTTGTATGTGATCATTGGCTTTATTTGAATTATAACTCATAATGTCACCAACGGGTCAAACGGGTCAACTAGGTCAAGCGTGTCTATTTTTTCTGGAAGCTTGAGTCTTTGGTTTTGGTATGATTAGGGTTCCACATGTCTTTTATTTACACGTACTTATGTACTCACATGATCTAGGTAACCTTTGAAGGTTGGCTATCCTCTCGTTTCTCAAATAAACCCTAAGTACTCTTTGCATACATCAGGTGAGTTCATGCCCCACTCTTTATTTAATCTTTTTTGGGGGAGATAGCATACTGGTATTTATATGAACACTTTTATTATTTAAGTTGTGTATAATATTAATATAGTGTTGTTTACCATGGGAAAAGTCCTCACACTTTTGAATTGTTAATATTTAATAACGGGGAAACTTGGGTAGTACTACCGGGTCTGACGAGCCCCACCTGTGTGACTCGAGGTCAACCGGGTGCAATTTGTCCTATTGAACATTGTCACGACATGGTAAGTCGTGACAGGAGGCAACAACTATCACAGTCAGCTTCAATTGCAAAATCACTATGTATTAATATTTACTGATAATAGACTAGCTATCTATTACCATACATTGCTTATATATATCACAACTGTTTATATGTTATTGAACTCAAACTCTTGAACTCACCAACCTATGTGTTGACATTTTAGTATGCTTTTCTCAGGTCCTTAGCTTGCTTGCCATAGGAGCACTGCACGGTTCATTGCATTTTAAGACACGATGCTTCAAGACAATTTGACATTTTAACAATTATAGTTTACTCTTTTGGGTTGGCACTTGTTTTGCCATAGTTATACTTTATTGACTTGGGTTGTTTTCAAAACGCTTCCGCATTGTTTAAAGTTTGTATTTTGGTTGATTTTGTTTAAATTATGGCATTTAGAGTCGTTCTGAGTAACTATTGACTGTGATCCTGGTTTGTTCACACGCCTCGCGGTAAAACTCCGCAAGTGGATTTTGAGGGTGTGACAGTATGCGTCCCGTGGCCATCGGCGTCTCTCGGCGACCGAAACTCCACCGTATCGTTAATCGTGCCACCGAAGCCCACACCGCCACCGATTCCACTGGCAGCCTCATGTCCTTTCGAGAAAAACCTAGCTCCGACGATCTCCCGATTACAGTTCCTCGCCGTAAACCTAACTCCAGTCTGGCAGACGCCTCTCCACCGGTTCGGCACCGGTCCGACGTTCAGATCGGAGAAGTTCCGTCTCTCCGTCCAGATTCCGGTATCAAACACACCAACAATAACATCGAAACCGTAGTCCGATTCGGACCAGAGGCCTCTCTGGTTCCTCAGCCCAACAAACTGCGGCGAACAGGTGGTGTGAAGCTCTCGTTGGCAATCTTGAAGCACCAACAGCACATCGGGGTGTTTCTCTGACGATGTGATGGAGGCGGAGAAACCATGGAAAACGGTGTTGTATACGTGGAGGATGGTGGTGATGGGTGGCTCTAATAAAAGGAAAAGAGTGTATGGTGGGGGGGGGCTATGGTGGTGGTGATGAGGGATGTGGATGTAGTGATCGGTGTGTTGGTAATGAAGAAGAAGATGTTGATGAATAGATCCCACAAGTTTTTTTATTATTATTTAATTTAAGGGGTAGTTTGGTCTTTTTAATAATAATTTTAACAGAAAAACTAACGGTGTTAGTCATCTGTACTCAAATGAGAATAAAAATAAAACAACATCGACTCAAATGAAGATAACATGAAACGTCAGGGGCCGGATGGCAATTTTGAAACCGTAGAGATGCAAATGGTTAAAATGAACAAACGTCAGGGATGCAAATGGTAATTTACTCTAATTTATTTAACCGAATCGTAAAACTCTCCTAATGTTTTTGAATTGGGTTTAGATTTGATCGACTAAACTAATTAAAATGCTAACGGATCTTAAGTTTCAATTGATCAAGATAATTAAATTGTTATTGGGTTTGTTAATTAGTTTATTAATAATCTATAGTTGTTTTTATATATACATACATATATAATATAATTTTTTTAAAACTTCAGACCCTAATAAGATTAGGCCCTACATATTTTGTACCCTTGCTCATAAAAGATCCTGAATTCATCACTACTATCCGCTCACAAATCAAACTTAAGTTTAACAAGTTGAGCCCTACTTCATAAGTTAAACAAATTGAACTTGGTGAGCTAATTAGCTAAGACTCCACTTGTTTACACCCTTAGTTGTTGTATTCTCTATAGAAAACTTGTTACCTAAAGATAATTAAATTTTATAATGTGTGGGAATCTTTATTCATTATCTCATTGTGTTTATATTTTTATTTGCGAATTGAAAGAGTAGTTTTGAATAAGAATAATCAAACTTTTGCTTATTTCTCTTTTATTATCATTCAAACATTTTGTAATCTAATAATTAGTAAATAGAGTAAATCACACGAATGGTCCTGAGATTTATTCAAAGTTTTGGATTTGGTTTTTAAAGTTTTAAAATTACAAATAGAGTCCTAATGATATATTTATCTTTCATCAACGGTTCTTACTCTGTTAGTTCAGTTAGTAATGTTAAATTTATCAAAATTATTATTTTAATGTAATTATATGTGTATGGATGGGGAATCCACTATTCTATTAATATAAGGTGATAGATAATATCTATAGATTAATAAAATTATCACCTATATATTTAACTAGTTAGTGTGTATATACTCTAAGACTGAACTAATTATTAACCAAAGATTATGCGATGAAATAAGTTGATGATGTTAGTAAATTAATTTATTAATTCTTTATCGTTATCATTTTTGGTAAAGTAATAATTTGACTAAATTTTACCTAAAAAGATACTATATAAAAAGTGTGTTATTGGTTGATGGAAACCTAGTCTGAAGTCTTATAGCCACGAAAATACACAATAAAAACAATCTTTCTGTCATCTATTTTTTTTTATAATATATATGGATAAGAACAATATTTCATAATATTATAATTCATTTAAAAAAAGATATGGTTTCTATACATTATATTTTAGTATTTTAAAATGATAAACTTATATTTATGAATTTAACTATTCTAATTATTTTTTACAATTACTTTATTACAATTATCTGACTTTTACACCAACTTCTCCCTTGATAATTTAATGACTATAACGTTTTCATACATTAATGTTTTTTTTAAATAAATTACATTTAAAAAAAATGTTTTATTTTTATTTTTAAATTTAAGTTTATATATTGCTACGATTTTTTCATCATAAAGATTTTACTTGTGTTCCCTAAATGAACAACAGCCCTTTAATATATAGTAGAAGAATAACACTTTTAATATATACTAGAAGAATAACACTTGCACATATTTTTTTAAGAACTTTTAATATATCTTGATAAAATCTAACCCACGTTTAGGCCTATGTATAATATATTCCTTAAATAAGCCATATGTTGCACATTCAACCATATAAGAACATTTAAAAGAAGAGTAATGATTCATCCAAACTACCATTCTTTCTTTGAAAGCATCAATAACTTAAAAGCTACATAATAAATTCCTCAAATATCCCCTATTTTTGAATGCTATCCAAACAATGGCATCATTTTTATTTTTCTTTCTATATTTGTGCACTTTAACCACTATCACCTTAGCCATACCACCACCACCACCAATCCAATGCAACAATGGAACCACTGGTTGCACCCTCCATAACTCTTATGGCATATGGGGTGATAGAAAAGACTGTTTTGCCCCTAAAGTCATTCACCCAACAACACAAGATCAACTCCTTTCAATTGTAGCCAATGCAACCAAACACAAACTTAAACTTAAAGTAGTCTCCAAATTCTCTCACACAATACCCAAGTTTGCCTGTCCCGCGAGTGGAGACTCATCGGTCCTCATTAGCACCGACAAATACAACACAAACATCGATGTTAATGTCAATGGACTCACTGTGACTGCTGATGCTGGAGTCAGTCTTCGCGACTTGATAAACAAAGTGGAGGTCATGGGTTTGAGTCTTGTCGCGGCACCGTATTGGGAAGGTGTTAGTATTGGTGGGTTGATAAGTAGTGGTGCTCATGGTAGTTCTTGGTGGGGTAAGGGTGGAGCTGTTCATGATCATGTGGTTAGTATTGACATGGTGGTTCCAGCTACAAAAAGTGAAGGGTTTGCAAAGATTCTTCATTTGGATGCAACAAATCAACTTCTTAATGCAGCCAAAGTTTCATTAGGCACCTTGGGTATCATCTCCAAGGTATGTATTTCTGTTTTACTATTCATGATTTCCATAAACAGCAATAAAATTATTTTTGAATTATTTTAGTTTTGGAAAATATATTATATATAGTGAAGGGATAGAAAAATTCAATTAATAAATTTATAAATAATCGATTTTTAATTTTCAAAGAGTATATGAGTTAGTTATGAACTTGTTATTTTAGGTATGTATAATTTTTTTATTTAAAACTTTATTTTTTTTCATGATGCGATGTATATTAAGTTACTTATATGTAAGCAATGTTTTCAGAATCGGATCGGACGTCGAACCGGACGCCTTACTGATTTGGTGGTCGGACCGGATTTAACTATATTTTAATTACATTTATATATGTAATTAAATATTTGTTGAAAATAAGACTGTGAAAAATAACTTGTTTATCAAAACTTATTTTAACATTATGTTATCCAATATGTATAAGAATAAAAAATGCTGACTACGATATCTTGAAAAAATAAAATAAACTTAGGTAACACTAAGTTTGGAGAAAGGGTTCAAAAGAAGCATAACCTTAAATTTCACTGACGATGTTGGCATAGAGGATGCATTCATAAGTCATGCAAAAGCACACGAATTTGGGGACATAACATGGTATCCCTCCAAACATACCGCGGTTTATAGGCACGATGATCGGGTTCCGTTAACCACGAAAGGCGATGGTACCAACGACTTCCTCGGTTTCCAGTCTAATCTCATCGCGATCTCCAAATCGACACGAGCCACTGGTATATTCAAATCTACTCTTGATCATATTTAATCATAGAAATTGAACACTTATAATATTAATGGTCTTAATTAACAGAAAAAGCGTTGGAAAAAGCTAAAAATGTAAAGGGCAAATGTACAATGGCAAGTACATTTATAGGGTACAAGAAATTAGTAGCCAATGGGTTGAAAAACAACCTAATCTTCACCGGATATCCGGTGGTCGGGCGCCAAGGCAAAATACAAACTTCTGGCTCGTGCCTGTACTCGCCATCTAGCGACATTGCGAACGCTTGTGCGTGGGACCCACGTATCGATGGATTATCGTTCTACGAAACCACTGCTATTTTCCCTATAGAGAAGTTCAGGGGATTTATTCGTGACGTTAAGAAGTTACGAGACCTAAATCCTGACAACTTTTGTGGTATAGACATATACAACGGCTTTCTTATACGGTTTATCAAGGCATCAACCGCGTATTTAGGTCAACCTGTCGATTCAGTCGTGGTCGACTTTAACTACTATCGGGCGGACTCGGCTACGACCCCGAGGCTAAACCAAGATGTGATGGAGGAGGTGGAGCAAATGGCGTTTTTAAAGTATGATGCAAGGCCACATTGGGCTAAGAACAGGAACATTGCATTTTCTAAGCTGGATATGAAATACAAAAACTTTAATAAGTTTGTGGCAGCTAAAACAGTGATGGACCCAGAAAATATATTCTCGAGCGAGTGGTCAGATGAATTGTTGTTCGGATATAAAGGGGAGGATTACGACGGGTGTGCTTTCGAAGGGGAGTGTGTGTGCTCGGAGCATAGACATTGTAGCCCGACGAATGGTTATTTTTGCCAGCACGGGCTTGTGTATCAAGAAGCGCGTGTTTGTAGATACTCACAATCTTCTGCGAGTTGAGTAACTTTAGAGGGACAAAACGTTAATGAAACATTTGAGAAACTTGATTGTTATTCTGTAAAATTATCTTTTAATTTATTTATTAGTACACTAGCTCTAGTAAACTCGTGTATTACACATGTTGAATAAATAATATATTAATATAATAAAAATATTAATTATAAATTATATTTTAAGATATGATATGACTGACATTACGTGTATAATAAAACAGTGATATCAACTTTTTAAAATTTTGTTTTTAATTTTTTTTTAAAAAAATAAACATTTTATTATAAAACAAACCGTATAAAAATGTCATTTTAAAATTTTTTATTACAACTTCCAAATTTGATTATTTTTTATTTTAAAAAATTGACATATTAAAAATATCAATTTATTTAGAAATAATCTTAATAAATAGAATTTTTTTCTTCTTTTATTCAATATTAAAAAGTATTAAAATAATATTTATAGTAATTAAGGTCATTATTAATTAAGACAGATAAACGGGAAAATAGTAATGAGAATGATTGTGATGCTGACACGTGACACCCATATATATCATTTTATTAGAATAGAAAGATTGTTTTAATTAAACGATTGCTTGTTCCCATTTTAAACAAGCGTTTAGCCAATTTTTGGATGTGCATATGTTACTTGAAGCCACAAATTCTAGTTATCATTTTTTTGTTGTTGCAGAAATGAGGATTACTATTTAAGGAAGTAAGAGATATACATGCATAAAATATCGTTCTTTATGACGATAAATAACTTTCTTGTTAAATAAAATGAGAGTAAAAGTTACTTATGTTAGTTAGAGAGTTGATACGTAAGTAATTTTAATCGTTTTGTCGTGCGTATAAAAACTAATTAACTAACAAATTATTGTGCGTATAAAACTAATTATTAAACTCCTATATATGATAAAAAGAAATTTAATCGGATTATTAAATTCGAATTTCATGATTTTAATCGATTTTAAAGTGTCACCTAACTAATAAACAACGATAAATAAGTAAATAAGTGATTATCTTAACTCCACTAGCAAATATTCTAAGTATGATTTTTCTTTTTCTTGTAATTTACAATTTACAATATCAAATATACCCAGTTTTGTAAAAATCGTGACTAGCCTTTGATTAGTCCGCGATTAATCGTTAATCGGAGGTTGGTCGCTTCGATCTCACCAAATTTGAGGTTCTAGACGCTAATCGGTCAAAGTTAGTTAAAGTCAGACCTAGACGGAACAATTATCCTAATTGGAGGTGTTCCTGAAATGAGAACCCGGATTTGTTGATTCCGGTGACCGATTTGGCGATTCCGGGAACGAACTTGAACTCAAACGCCGGTGACTGGAATGACAAAACAGAACGACGGATTGAACTTTTTATTTAAATGATTTAATAAAGTTTAGTAATTTATAATTTATCCTCCAAACTTGTAAATTATTACACAATAAATATAAATTAATGTTATATATACATAAATTTGTAGAATTATACACAAACGCCAATCCTATTAATTCCAACTAATCCCTATTTTTAAAAATGTGAAATCATTAATAACAAAGTGTAACATTGGTCATTTATTCACCATATTGTGGTTTGGAATGAAGTTTAATGTAAAGAAAGATCTTTTAGTAATCTGTAGTTGATGAGTAAGTAAATGAAAACTTATATGATGATCGCTTTTAAATTCTATGATAAATGATCGTAAGTAAATTAAATTTATACCAAGATTGTTTTTGCAAATTATACGACGATCATTTTTGCAAATTACACATATCAATGTGCTATATCGCTAATAAAAAAGGTAGGTTTCAACTCCTATTACTGGTTTCATTACTATGTATTCACGTCTTTTATAATTATAACTTATAAAAATATAACTTTATCTTGAAAATTACTAGATTTATATTTTTCATTCTTGAAAATTGTCACTTGGCTTTTTACTAAATAGAATTGGCCTCTTTCGTACATTCTATAGTAAAATCAATTTCCTTTAGCAAATAGTCTCTTTTTGTTTTTACCAACCTCTTGAAATTGAAAAAATGCTGAAAATAGTAAAATTATCGGAGTTATTTGCTCTCAATTATTAGCACATTTGATTAACTTCTAAAGAGAAGCAATTCGGTAGACTTACCCAGTTTGATATATATTTGTAGTCGAACTAGTATTATGACATCGTGAGATTAAAACCTTGAAAAAAGTAACATTGTAATGTTATAACGTTATAGCAAATTTGTGAACTGCAAGATACATTATTAATATGCACACATTTGTATAAGAAAACAGAACATTAATGTCATTTAAAACATTCAATGTTTTATATAAGGCGTAAAACTGTAAAAATATGTCATCCATAACATACGTAAAAAAACAAACATCAAACTTGTATAAAAACCAAATTAATTTTAGAAATGGAATTACATAAATTTATATCTGAAAGATTAATTTAATTATACTTATTTATACAGGTAAAAAACAATATATACAATTAATTAAAAGAGATTAAAGGAGAATCTAATTGAAGGATTTTGTATAAACGGAAAAGATTTTACAAAAAGAGAATCAAATCAAGCACATACAGGTCATATGACCCGACCCGAAACTATCGCCATGACGTAAATTTCCCCCAAATCGTTCACTGATTTTCTCTGCAACGGTCACAAAAAATCCTTATAAAATCAGCATCATTAAATCACATATAAACCCTAGTGCATGTTTGGATAAGACAACTTTTTAACTTTTTAACTTTTTGGAGAGATAAAAAGACCAAAATATCCTTCCAGAAAAATTAAAAAATTAAAAATTTTAACTTTTTAAATTTTCTGAAAGAATATTTTAGTCTTTTTATCTCTCCAAAAAATCAAAAAAATCAATAAATAGTTTTTCCCAAATGTACCTCTAATTTAGCCACACAAAAACCCTTGTAAAACATTTCAATTTTTTGTTTGAAATTGCCCTTAAATTCCTTGATTATGGCAACTGAAATCTACCTATTTCAGCAATTACTTGTTCTAGTGACTAAATGATGAAGATAACAACTTCAACCAGTGGGTTATTTAGTGATTAAGGTAACAATCCTCGATCCTCCCTTGTTTTATTGTTTTGTATAATCCTCATTTGTTTTCATTCAAGATTGAAGTTAACTTCTTATGTTGAATCTCACAACTAAAGGATTAAGGTGAGAATTCAGCCATTGAGGTAACATTTTCAACCCTTCTTTGGTTAATGGTTCTGTATAACTATATGTTTGTTTTCATTTGATTTCGCCCTTAATTCTGATGCTAATTCTGGCAACCAAAAAGTTAGGGTAAATCTTTTGTCGTTTTGATATGTGCACTTACTCGGTGATCAAGGTAACAGTTTTGACCTAATGTTGGTTTATTGTTTTGTATAACTTTTCATTAAAGATTGCCCATAAGTTCTAAGTTGATTCTGGCAACAAATGTAAAAGAAATGTTATGTTTTCTTTTTGGAAAAGGTAGATGACTGAATTTGAAATCAAGAACTTGAATCAGGGAGTATTTAGATGCTCTTAACATGTTAAGTAAGTTATTATTAACAGTTATATTTTTTCGGTAACATGGTTTTTGTTATCATATCTAATATCTTAACTATTTCATAAATTCCAAAAAGATGGATAAGAGGTGTTGCCAGGTCATAGCAATGGTTGATATTGAAACGAGAATAAGTCGTCAGCGTGTATTTTGGAAACTAGCTTTGTTATTCTTTAATGTAGGTAATGTTGCAAACGAATATGATTGGAAAAATTCAATGGAAAATGCTGAAGAGGTAATGTTGCAAACGAATATGATTGGAATGAAAACATTCTATTATCAGGTGATGTTCTTGATGGCTGATGCTGTTGGTAAGGTACAGATTTTAACGATTCTGTTTACCTTGTGTGCATGTGTGTAATATATAGGTGTGTTTATATGTGTATATGTGTGCATACGTGTGTATATCAAGCATTAGACTTCCCTGAACCCACTTGATTATCATGGAAACTTTGTTGGCATGTGTTGAAATGTAAACAAAAGCAAATGGGTGCCAGCTACTATTAATTTTTTTTTTAAATTACAGTTTTGAAATCATTTTTCTCTGATTATTTTTCTGGTAGTTGCTGTTTGGATCGCTAACAAGTTGACGTAACTGATATGTAAAGTGGCATTCTTGCTGGTTCACTTATAAATGGGTTGGGCATGTTATGTTTTTATCTCTAATTGGGAAAATACAAGCAGTTGACTACGAATGAAACTAGTCAAAAGGGTTGATAGTTGTCCAAAGTGCATTATTTATGCATAAAACCTTCTAAATCAGTTGTAGCTTATCTTTTAATCAATACAACCATTTCTCCGTATTCAACGAACATATTATATATAAAAATACTAGAAAGCAAGAAAGTGTTTCGATTCGACTTGTCAAAGTAGTCGAAAGCGCCCAAACATGTATTTTTTATGTCTAAAATCTTTTATCCAAAACTTAAGATAGTGAGTTTCTGATACAATTCCACTTAAAGTCTATACACGGAAAAATAAACGGGTTGTTTTGGGTCCGGGTGCGGCTGAATTGGAGCAATTAAATACCATTTTTGGAGAGTGGATGGATCCATTTGGTCAACCAAGCAACATGGGAGTTGGAATGTGGGGAGTCCCTCACCATTCAAATTCCAATAGTGGTTATTAAGTTTATGCATTATTAATAGCAGACTATGTTTAGTTTTTCTCAACGAGAAAATTTTGATTATCTTTGTGTAATTGGAGAGATTGCCCCTCTCGAATTAGGCTTATTAATTCCAGTAACCAATTACTTGTTTTAATCTCTAAAATTCTATCATTTGGTTTCATTGCCGGGAAGCGAGAAGCAACAATGGTGGGCACTCGGAGCGGTTCTGATGGAGGTGGTTCTCAACCAGATGCTGTGGCAGCACAGTTGGCTGCGATTGCTACTAAACTTGAAACCATGGAATCCTTAAAGGAGGACATGGCTGAATTAAAGAGATAGGCGGCGAGAGAGAAATCGAGTGGAAGTGGGACTAAGTATGACGAAGGGGAGCATAGCTATTCCAGTTTCAATCGCCGCCCATATCACAAAATCGAGTTTCCTGCTTTCAGTGGTGGAGATCCAAGGGTTGGATATTGAAAGCAGAAAAATATTTTTGATTTTACCAAACTTTGGATGAAGAGAAGGTGGATATTGCAGCCATGCACCTCGAGGGTGATGCCCTAGATCTCTACTCGTGGTTATCGGCTGAACAAGAGTTGGCATATCGGGAAGAATTAACCACTGCTTTGGAAAAACATTTTGGACCACTAGAGTTCTAGAACCCAGACGAGTATTTGTGTAGCATTAAACAAACCGGGACAGTCCAGGATTACCAACAAGAATTCGCACGTAGATCATCCCGGTTTCCAATTGGCCCGGCCACTGCTTGTTAGGAGTCTTTCTAAATGGACTCAAAGATGAGTTAAGGCGGACGTTCGCATCCATAAACCCCGCTCAATTTACAAAGCCGTGAGCCTAGCGCTAGAATTTGAATCCAAACTTAGCCATTCGGGCCCCGTAAAGAAAAACACCTGGAACTCCCAATTGAAACCTGATTCAAAATCCTACACTCCAGCAACCTATGCTTCACCATCCATCAACCAACCTAAAATAGAATCCAAACCCAACTCGCGGCTAGCTGATGCAGAAAAGCAGGCTCGCTTCCTTAAGGGTGAGTGTTTTCGCTGCGGTGACAAGTATGGTCCAGGGCATAGGTGTAAAACGGGAACGTTTAAAACTTTAGAAGTCGAAGAGGGTGATGATGAGTAGTCCCCAAATGAAACCTTAAGTCTGAATAATTTGCAGGAAGACACAGCTGAAATCAGCCTGCACGCAATCTTGAGGAAGTCACACCCGACCACCATGAAAATACACGGTACACTTAACTCTACTGAGGTATTAATTCTGGTTGACGGGGGTTCTACCCACAATTTTATTTCGGACATTTTGGTAAATGAGTTGAAGCTCGTTAATCAATTAGTAACTCCATTTGGTGTTCAAATCGGTAACGGGGATGTGATTCGTTGTGGTAGAGTATGCAAAAATCTTTCTTTGCAAGTAAATGATCTCCAAATCACCCAGGATTTTCATCCTTTTTCTCTTGGTGGGGCTGATTTGGTGCTAGGTGTACAATGGCTTGCTACCTTAAACACGGTACAAGCAAATTGGAAGGACATGTTTATGATTTTTACCGTGGATGGGAAGAGATACAAGTTGCAAGGTGTTCCTTCTGGACCTCAAAAATCATCTAGTTTTCAACACTTAGCCATTGAACCTGAAGCTAATCTCCAAATACCAGCCTTTTTACAGCCTGTTATCACAAAATACCACAATGTTTTTTACGAACCGAAAGGTTTACCACCTACCCGTACCCAAACCCACTCAATCCCCTTAGTCCCAAACTCCACCCCACCTAACATTCGCCCTTATCGATATCCCCACTACCAGAAAACTGAAATAGAGAAGCAGGTGGAACAACTCTTGACAGCTGGGTTTATCCAGTCAAGTACTAGCCCTTTCTCAAGCCCCGTTTTATTGGTTAAAAAAAAGATAATTCATGGCGGATGTGTGTGGACTATCGGGCACTTAACAAGATTACCATTGCTGACAAGTATCTTATTCCAAATATTGACGAGCTTTTGGACGAGTTACATGGGGCTAAAATATTCTCGAAATTGGATTTAAGATCGGGTTACTATCAGATTAGATTTGCTGCCCGGGATGTGCCGAAGACAACTTTTCGCACTCATTCAGGGCATTATGAGTTTAAGGTCATGCCTTTTGGGCTTACGAATGCCCCGTCGACCTTCCAAGCTATTATGAACGACCTGTTTCGCCCTTTTCTACGTCATTTTATACTAGTATTTTTTGATGATATATCGATATATAGCTCAGATATGTAGCAGCATGTAAGCCATCTGGAACAAACTCTAAAGTTGTTGCATGATAACTATTTTTTTGCCAAATTAACCAAATGTTGTTTTGGCCAATCTAAAGTGGTTTTCCTTGGGCATGTTGTAACACCCGAAGGGGTTCAGGTGGAACAGGAGAAGGTTTCGGCAGTACAATCGTGGCCGATTCCAACTAATGTTAAACAGGTTCGAGGATTTTTAGGATTAACAGGGTATTATCAACGATTTGGGCGAAATTTTGGGTTAATTGCGAGGCCTCTCACAGCTCTCACGAAGAAGGATGGGTTTGTTTGGTCTGATGAGGCTTTGAAGGCATTTAATGCTTTGAAAGAAGCTCTGCTATCTGCTCCTGTTTTACGTTTACCCGACTTTTCCACCACTTTTGTGGTTGAATGTGACGCTTCATCCAATGGAGTGGGAGCTATCCTATCACAAGATGAACACCCGGTAGCCTACTTCAGTAAGGGCTTCTCACCTTCTAATCGAATGAAATCAGCCTATGACCGAGAGTTATTAGCGTTGGTCCTCGCAGTACAAAAATGGAACCACTATTTACTGGGTCACCATTTTATCATCCGCACAGATCACTACACTTTGAAGTTCTTACTTGAGCAACGTATAACAACTACCGAACAGCAGCGGTTGTTACTCAAGTTGATGCCCTATGACTTCTCTATTTGTTATAGAGCTGGAAAAGAGAATCGCGGGGCAGATGCTTTGTCTCGAATGTCCCGTTCAGGAGACTTATTAACTTTAACCGTTCCTTTTTGTGTAGAAATTGCAGGTATTAAAGAGGGGCTTCAAACCGATCCCTACACAAGTAATATCATCCAGGAGTTGCTTTCCAACCCCGTCTCAGTTCCTGATTTCTATTTGGTGGATCAGCTCCTCTTTTATAAGAAGCGTTTGGTGGTACCCGACGTGCCCAGTATTAAGCTCACACTGCTGCATGAAGCGCATATGGTGAATTTCTGAAAACAATCAAACGCCTATCAGCCCACTATTTCTGGCCCAAGATGAAACTGGAAGTTCGTATCTATGTGCAGTAGTGTGCAACTTGTCAGCAACAAAAATACCAAACTCTCTCACCTGCAGGTTTACTGCAGCCTTTGCCTATTCCGGAACAGATTTGGGAAGATCTATCGATGGATTTCATAGTGGGTTTACCTCCATCCAATCGGTATGACACTATCATGGTGGTCGTGGACCGCCTAAGCAAATATGCCCATTTCATGTGTTTATCCCACCCATTTACTGCCAAAGGAGTGGCTGCAGTGTTTTGTAAGGAGATAGTACGGTTACATGGTTTCCCTCGTTCCATCGTATCAGACCGTGATGTGATATTCATCAGGCAAGAACTGTTTCGTTTGAGTCAAACCAAACTGAAGTTGAGTACTAGTTATCACCCACAAACGGATGGGCAAACGGAGGTTGTCAATCGTTGTCTCGAGGCTTACCTCCGATGTTTTGCCCATGAACAACCAACCAAATGGAACTCCTATTTATCTTGGGCTGAATTTTCTTATAATACCGGCTATCACACCTCTACAGGCACTACACCATTTTCTGTGGTTTCTGGGCGAGCACCCCCACCGCTCTTTCCTTATGTTATAGGGGAGACAAAAAATGAGGACTTGGAACAACAATTGATTGATAGGGACGAGATGCTTAAACTGCTTCGTTTCAACCTTAGTAAAGCTCAAGATCGAATGCGTGCCCAAGCTAACTCTAAACGCAGGGAACTATCGTTTCAGGCGGGTGATTATGTCTTCTTGAAGATACAACCACACCGTCAGCGTAGCTTAGCAAAACGACGGTTTGAGAAGTTATCTCCAGGTTTTTTGGCCCATATCGTGTTAAACGAGTGGTTGGTCCGATTGCTTATGAACTCGAGTTATCCGATGATGTCAAAATTCATCCGATTTTCCATATTTCAATGCTAAAACCAGCTCGTGGATCGTTCTCTATTGATTCCCCTCCACCTTTGCCTATTACCAAAGATTGGGAAATTGATTTACGACCCAATTCTGTGGTGTCTCATCGCTGAGTGGCGGAGGTGGGTAAACCTGTGTTGGAACTGTTAATTTCTTGGCGTCACCGCCCTATTGAAGAATCTACTTGGGAATCTGATGACCTGTTGGCTGAACAATTTCCAAATTTTCGCCTTGAGGACAAGGCATTTTACAGGGAGGGATGTAATGATACAATTCCACTTAAAGTCTATACACGGAAAAATAAACGGGTTGTTCTGGGTCCGGGTGCGGCTGAATTGGAGCAATTAAATACCATTTTTGGAGAGTGGGTGGATCCACTTGGTCAACCAAGCAACATGGGAGTTGGAATGTGGGGAGTCCCTCACCATCCAAATTCCAATAGTGGTTATTAAGTTTATGCATTATTAATAGCATACTATGTTTAGTTTTTCTCAACGAGAAAATTTTGATTATCTTTATAATTGGAGAGATTGCCCCTCTTGAACTAGGCTTATTAATTCTAGTAACCAATTACTTTTTTAATCTCTAAAATTCTATCAGTTTCCTTGAGAGCAGCCTCTTTTTCCTATGTGATAGTGGTAAGGCTAGCCTCATTTCACCCTCTAAGCTTTGCCCTCATCTCACACTTCCCTCTATTGTCGAGTGGGATTTCATTGGGTTGGTTGTTTGTTTGTTATTCATAACTTTAGAGAATTACCGAAATATATAAATTTTGTAATCGTATTTGACATAGTAATTATTCCAAACAAATATTATATCTTTCAACCAAAAAAGTTTAGGGTCGACTCATCCCACCTATAAAATCGATTCATATTGTTCTTCAGCTAAGGAGCCTGATCTGTGCTTCCTCAAAACATAATGTATATTTCATGTCTAACTATCCAATCATGCATTGGTCATCAGTATTATACAATTTGACTAAGGTCCTTAACTTTTCTGGTTATGTGTACCTATTAAGCTAATGCTAGTTTATTTATACAATATGGTGATTTCTGACTATTTTTAGTTCATCTGAATTTTTTTGTGTGATAATATTCAATTATTTATATGCTTTGTGGTAGATTCTAGAAACATGCTGGGAGTTTGCAGGAAGGTTTTACACAAACCCAGATTAGTACTATAGTAGTCAAAGATGATTTTTAGTTGCTAGAGGATTTCTAGGAGAGTTGGCTTGTAAGGTATGTTGGAGTATGATGGTTCAAATTCCATCTTTTATTTAATTTCTATCTTCTGGAGTGTATTACGCTGAAGGATCTATTTACGATTTTACCGCATTTATCAGAGTTTTTGATACATTGTGCTAAAAGATGGAGCCTTAAGCCTGTTAGATACTTAGATCTATGCATACCTTTTTGGCCCTAGCTGGAACATAAACTTATATGGTTCCTATCTAATCTTGGGTCTAATATTTGTACCATTATCAATGATACACCTAGGTTTATCGTTTTACTTAATTGTTCATTCCTTTTCATTCACTAAATTTCTGATCTTGAAACCGATGACTACATGATTAAGGTAACAAATTCGATCCGGGGGTTACTTAGCAAGTGAGGTAACAATTTTATCCTCTCTTGGTTCATTTTGTATTAATTCTTCAGTTGTTTTTATTTGAGAATGCCCTTTGTGAAGTCGGTTGGATCGGTAAACATCTGAGCATGTTCTTGACGGAAGGATGAACAACAGCACAAACCAAAAGTCAAACAATAATACGAACTATAATTGAATGGTTTCATTGATAAAACCTAATGATTACAAGCTCGTTACAACATAAGAATCAAGACACTTGGCAAGGGGAAGATCGAGCATGATCTTCCCTCTCATCCGGCAGCCCTAGGCCCCCGGGCAGACTTCCTCTCAAAACCCTATTCTCTCTACACATTGAAACTGGTATATATAGGCCTCGGCCCATATTAGATGCGACTGGGCCATTCGTGCGATTGGACCATGCGTGTGGTTCAATCGTACGACTGGACCATGCATATGGTTCAATCGTACGACTGGACCATACTTATGGTTCAGTCTTACGAATGTCCCAATCGCCTCTCTCAGTTGCACGACTGGTCCATTAGCATATCAGGTGTTTCATGTGTTTACAACATATCAGGTGTATAACATTAAGTCTAGACTATTCGACAAGCGACGGACATACTATATATGACTATATATGCTCCAACACCCTTAAAGTTCTAATCTAATATGACCAATTTTGATCTGGTAGCTTGTTAGTGATTAAAGATAATGGTAACAGTTTTGATCATCCCTTAGTTTATTGTTTTGTATGACTGTTTGCTCGTTTTTATTCAAGATTACCATTCATTTCTATCTTGATGTAGGTGATTGAAATATTAAGGTAACGATTTCGATACTTGGACTACTTAGCGATTATGGTAATTGTTTCCATCCCTTCTTGGTCTATTGTTTTTTGTATAGCTATTCATTTATTTTCATTTAAGATAACCCTTAAATTCTAAAATTTTCTGTTCAAATATTTTCATAATATGTTCAAATATTTTCATCTTGTTAAAAAGTTAGCGAGATAGTCACGAATATTATATTATTTAATAATATGTTATATTTGATGGCATAACTTTGGGAGTTTCAATGCATTTAGAAATACATTCCAATAAAGTGTTCTTGTAATGAGCTGAATGTGGATTGTCATGACACCGCCAAGTCAAAACAGATTAGTTTTTATCCAAAATCTTTAATCCTTGTTATTAGTATTTTGTGACATAATTGCATTCTTTTTTTTTTCAAATCCAATAATGTTTTTCGTCTCTTTAATCTTAGGAATTTCTTGGTTCTCTTTTACCCACACTAGTACAAAAAGAAGTAAATGGGGCGGGTAAAACCTTAATCATTTTCTAAGATTTAGAGGTGTGGCAAATTGGCATTATGAGCGAGTTAAGTAATTGGTTCAAATGGATAATGTTTACACAACACAAAACAAGTTGATTGGATTTTAAATTTTAAATATATTTTATGATGTATAAATTCTATTACAAATTCTACACGTTGTACTCTTTTATGGTCTCAAAATTTATCGGATCTCCTTCTTTTGACTTTGAGGTGTTGGGTTGGGTAATTGGTCAAGTAGGTCAGTAGGTTGTCCGGAACAGCTTTTACGAAAGTTTAAATCTTCTTCATGAAGTGACTTGAATGGTTTTATGTTATAAAGCACACTTTGGATGAAATGTGTAATAATTTCACTATAGTCACAACCACTAGTTATATGGGCATTATCTGTTGCTGAAGTGTTCTTAGAAACTCAATTTACATGAACTTTCAAGTGTGTGCTGAAGTGTCGGAATTACAATTTATCTTAAATAACCAACTTCTCCCTCACCCCATAACACTCCCGAAATCCCTAACCCTATCGCAGCCGTTTGCCGTTTCCATCATAGACGATCGTTGCTAAACGTCCATCTCTTCACCGTGTGCGAGACTCCCGACAGCCGTTGTCCACAACTTCTAGCCTCCGACGTCCCGTGTCACGCGACGATTTCCTCTTGCGGATTTCTACATGATTGAACGACGATCCCTCCGCAAATCAACGTCACTCGATAGTCGCGAAAACCGACCGGAACAGCCTATACGGTATGCCTCTTTCGTTCGTTTCACTTGTACAGTTTCGATTACGGTTTCAATTTTGGTTTTCGTTGGGTTCGATGCGGGCTGCATTGATCGGTTACATAAGCGTTCTGCGGTGTTTGTGTGCATCCCTTATATATATACATGGTCTACGATGTATATATATGTGTGGGTTTAACTTATATATATATATTTATTGTGTGCATGTATGCCATTGGTGCGGTATGTGTGTAAACATATGTGTGTTCTGTGATCTTTTTGTGGGGCGCATGGGGTGCATTGGGGATCGCATGATCATGGTCATGAAGTATGTATGTAGGCGCATGGGATATTTTTTTAGGTTAGGCGCATTAGTTTCCTAGGTAGGTTCATTGCGCTTATGTTTGTGTGTGTTTCTGCATGTTTATACATGTATGATTGTATGTATGTATGTATGTGTAGTATGTGTGCATGGATGTTGTTTATATATAAATATATCAATAGTTGCAGATGGTGTTGGTGGGGTATGGATGTTTTTGTTTCAGCCGAGGCATGTGTGGGGATTTACTTTGGTGTTGCTTTGGCATGCACTTGCATATATTATACATATGTATATATGAATACTATTTGTGTGTACGTAGCTTACATGTATTATATGGGTATGTAAAGTATCATGTGAGTGTATATTTGTTACTTGTATGTCCATAGAAGGTGACCTAACATGTGTTTAATCATGTATCTAGGGGTATGATGTGAGGGTTGTACATGGAAGCTTGGTTATATATATAATATATATATATATAATATATACACATATATATATATATATTATATATATATATATATATATATATATATATATATATATATATTATTAACTTAGTATGTGCAATCATATGTACTTGTATGCGTGTTCGTTAACAACAATAATGTGTGGGTGTTATGGATGTGGTATAAGGTATACGTGTGTAATATGAATATTATAGGTGCGGGTTGTGTATGATCTAAACATTAGGTATTATATTAAGGGGTCGCCTAACTAATTTATCAAAAGAAAACATATGGATTGTCAAGAATTCGTGAGAATGTTTGAATTTTGTACACGTGTGAATTTGTGTATGGTCATGTATGCTTGTAAGCGGGAATATCAAAATGACACCGTAACCGAACTGTGATCGTGAACCGTATCATTGTATTCCGAGTAAATAAATTCCATTACTAATATTTAATCTCAATACTCAGGTTAATTGAACTGATCCTTTGTGCGTACCTTTGATTTGTTGCAACGCATTCGAGGTGAGTCTTCACGGCTCCTATTTTACATTCTTTCATTTTGGGGGAGAATACATACAATCTTTACTTATATGTGGTTTTAGTATTATTGTTTATCGCCTGTTACGTTAGTGCAAACATATATGAAAGCACTTATATTCTCGAACCGTTAGTGTTGAGGTAGCGAGGTAATTTTGAGTAGTACTACTAGGTTTGACAAATCCCACCCGCGTTAGTCACGCTAACTCGACTGGAGGTTGAACAGATGTTTAATTGACCTAATATTTGTCACTGTCTGTGTTAGACGTGGTGGGAAGGCAAACAACTTACAAACAGTCAGCTTCGGTTTGAAACGCTAAGTAACTTGATTATAGGCTAGCTACCTATCGATATGCTTTAATTACTTTACCATGCGAACATTTTCCAACATATTATATGTTAAACCTATGAACTCACCAACTTTACGTTGATACATATTAGCATGTTTTCTCAGGTCACAAGAACGCTTAAAGTTAGATTTCACGGCTAAGGATTTACTCAGGACATGCATCACAAATTTATTTTCTTGCATTGAATAGTTTTATTTGGGCGTTGTGTTTTGCGCATCTTTTAGTATTGGTTTAAGATTTTATTTAATTGCTTCCACACTGGTTATTATTTCAACTAGTTTTACTCTGATTTAAAGTTCAAATGTTTATTTAAGTTCATATAGTGTCGTTTGATATGACCGTGTCTGAGATCCTGGTTTGTCACACGCCTCGCGGTGAAACTCCGCACATGGAATTTGAGGGTGTGACAGATTGGTATTAGAGCCATTGGTTATAGAGAACTAGGATTGCATTTGCATCTAGACTATAGCCTTAGACACAACACTAGCATTGCACAAACACTCTTACTTGTTTACGACTTTTGTACGTACATTTCATGGCATACTCGCGTTACGTTACAGGATGTCCACATCATCATCCGAACCATCCATGTCACCTATATCACCCTTGGCTAATAGAGAGACCTAGGATTCCGCTCGTCTGCCTTCGGTATCTACACCTATTTCTTCACCCCCGTAGTCTAAGAGACGCCGACTTAAGCCTATCGTTGCCACTACGGGGCACGAGGAGCCCTTAAAGGCCCACGACTCACATAACACCCACGATTGGAACTGATTACCAGGTTTGATCGGCCGATGGATTAGGGCGGAGAACGTACCCTACCCTCCTACCCCCTTTACACTAGCTTCTACTCATATCCTACCATATATTCCTCACTCGCCTCAACAGTCATTCGCTGCTTTTGTAGTTGCGATGAAACGTGAGATACACAATATGCGTCAGGCAGCTGGAAAGATGAGAAACCTGTCAGTGGATCAGGCTCGGACACATAGACGCTTAGAGCTTCCGAAAGAAAGCCTTGAATCCACTGACAAGTGCCACAATAGACTAGTTAAGGAATTCAAACAACTGGTGGCCGTGTTAACACTTTGGAGGCTAGAGCCGTGGAATTTGAGCAACAACGTGTTCAAGAAGCAGTGAGGATTGCCAAACTAGAGGCACATGTCGAAGCTCTTGTTGCACAACAAGAAGAAGAGGAGCCCGAAGAGGAGCCTGAAGACGACCTTGAGGAAGACCCCGAAGAGGTTCCAGAAGATGACGAAGAAGATGCAATATCAGTTATATCTTCAGCTAGTGATGACATGTAAGCGTTTCATTTTATTTCCTTAACCTAGATAGGAAGGGTTGTTCCCATCCAACTAATATATTTTGAATTTTGATCGTTTGATTTGAATACATTGTACCTCTTACAATTTATTTTCATCAAAGATTATATTTGATTATTGATTGTTATGTTTTTGTGAAATGCATGATTATTTACATTGTACATTATGATGACTATATATTATATATTTTCTCATGTTCGTGTATTGTGAATGCGAAGAATCATGTCTGGAAGAAGAGCTGGACATCCGAGCGGACGAGGTACCATTAACATGACACAGGCTGAGTTGGACGCTGTCATCAATGATCGTGTTGTTGACGCGCTTACGGCATATGAACAGGACCGTAATCAGAACCAGAATAATCAGAACCAAAATCAAGGAAGTAACCTTGAGCCTAACGGACCCATTGGTCTTTCCCTATGATAACTTATTATCGAATTCTAAATTCTCATACATCGTCATGATCTTTTGATTCAGGTCAAGTAGTCTGTACATTCAAGATGTTTATGGACTGTAAGCCACATTCATTCAGTGGTTCTGAGGGTGTTGTTACACTACTTCGTTGGTTGGAGAAACTTGAGTCGGTTTTCACCATGTGCAATTGTCCTGTTGGAAACCGTGTCAAATATGCATCTGGCACATTAGAAGGAGCAGCATTAACTTGGTGGAACTCACAAGTCCAGACATTAGGACTTGAGGCTGCTAATAATCTACCATGGGATGACTTCAAGACCTTAATGAAAGATGAGTACTGCCCCATAAATAAGGTTTAGAAGCTGGAGGGAGAGTTTTGGAATCTTGAGATGGTTGGATCTGATATTGAGGAATATACGACTCATTTGCACGAGTTGGCTGCTTTATGTCCTCAAATGGCAACCCCGACATACAAAAGGATAGAGAAGTATATTGATGGTTTAGCTCCTCAGATTCAAGCTAGTGTCATAGCTGTTGATCCTGTTACTATTCAGTAAGCTATCTGGCTAGCTCATAAGCTCACCGGTCAAGTACTGGCGCAGGGCACTCTGCCTAAACGTGGGGCTACATCTGGTTCATCTGACTATAAATGAAAATGGGATAGTACCACCAGCAAGTCCTCAAACTCCAACAACACTCAACAACAACAAGTCAGAAAGTTTGATTCCTTTAGAAACTTCACAAATAATAATCAGAACAACAACAATGGTCAGGGATCGAATAATTATGCAGGAAAGTATCCAAAGTGCAACAAATGCAATTTCACCATCATGGCTAGTGTGATCGTTTTCGTTGCCAAAGGTGTGGAAGGATGGGCCATGCTGCTAAAGACTGCAAGGGTGAACTGATGACTAAACAACAATCTTAAGAGTAACGACAAGGCGAAGCGACCAGGGGTTGCTTCGAATGTGGCAAAGAGGGTCATTATAGGAAATATTGCCCACAACTGAAGAATGGGAACAAGGGCAATAATGGAAACAACAACTATGGAAATAGCGCTAAGGGTCAAACTTTCATGATTGGGTCTAGTGAGGCAAGGAATGATCAAACGTGGTTACCGGTACGTTTCCTCTAAACGACTGTTTTGTTTCTGTATTATTTGATACCAGTGCTAATAGGAGTTTTATCTCTGCCAAGTTTAGCAAATTTCTAGATGTAACTTTAACTGAAATGGAACCTAGTTACACTATAGAACTAGCTGATGGTAAATTAATCGAGGCAAATTATATTCTTAAAGGATTTAAATTGGAACTATCGGGACACAAGTTAGATATAGACCTCATGCCTATTACACTTGGTAGCTTTGATGTGTTCGTCGGCATGGACTGGTTATCTAAGAACCAAGTTGAGATTATCTGTCACGAAAAGGTCGTTCGTGTACCACTTCCTAGTGGTGAAATCTTATCTGTTTATGGCGAGAAAAGTGGTGTAGTCTCTGGCATCATATCGTACATGAAAGCCCAGAAATGCTTACATAAATGCCATACCGCTATTTTAGCTATGATCACAGAAAAGACCATCAAAGAAAAGAAGGTCGAGGATATCCCTATTGTTCGTGACTTTCCTAATTTTTTCCCTGAAGACTTACCTAGTCTTCCACCGCATCACCAGGTCGAGTTCCAGATTGATTTGACACCCCGAGCCGCACCTATTGCGAGAGTAGCGTACAGACTAGCTTCGAAATAACTGCAAGAACTGTCTACTCAACTACAAGAACTTTTAGATAAGGGATTTATCAGATCTAGCTTATCACCATGGGGAGCCCCAGTCCTGTTGTCAAGAAGAAGGATGGGACTTTCCGCATCTGTTTGACTAGCTTCCCCGTGAACTGAACAAAGTGACGGTAAAGAACCGTTATCCCCTTCCCCGTATTGACGATCTGTTTGACCAGCTTCAAGGGTCGAGTTTCTATTCCAAGATAGATTTAAGATTGGGATATCATCAACTGAGAGTCCGAGAGGAGGACATATCAAAGACAGCATTCAGAGCTTGTTACGATCACTATGATTTTTTGGTTATGCCTTTTGGTTAACCAATGCACCAGCGGTGTTCCTGGATCTCATGAACCGCGTGTGCAAACCCTACCTAGACAAATTTGTCATCGTTTTTATCAATGATATCTTAATATATTAAAAGAACAAAGAGGAGCATGAGGAACATCTTCAATTGATTTTGGAATTACTTAAACAAGAGAAACTGTATGCCAAGTTCTCAAAGTGTGATTCTGGATTCGGGAAGTCCAATTCTTGGGCCATGTGGTCAATGAGAAGGGTATACATGTTGACTCGACAAAAATAGAAGCCATCAGGAACTGGGCTATGCCTAAGACTCCAACTGAGGTACGGTAGTTTCTTGGGTTGGCTGGGTACTACAGACGATTCATTGAAGGATTTTCGAAGATCGCTCAACCACTTACAACATTAACTCATAAAGGCACATTGTATAGTTGGGGTGACAAGCAGGAGTCAGCATTTCATTTCCTAAAACAAAAGCTTTGTACGACATCGATACTATCCCTACCTGAGGGAACAAATGATTTTGTAGTATATTGTGATGCATCCATCCAAGGTCTGGTTGTGTGCTAATGCAACGTAACAAGGTCATCGCATATGCCTCCCGTCAGTTAAAAGTTCATGAGAAAAACAACACGACACATGACTTAGAGTTGGTAGTTGTTGTGTTTGCACTCAAGATATGGAGACATTACTTGTACAGTACCAAGTGCACCATTTATACCGATCACAAGAGTCTTCAACATATTTTTGAGCAGAAGGAGTTGAATATAAGGTAACGTCGCTGGGTTGAGTTGTTGAACGACTATGACTGTGCGATCAAGTATCATCCGGATAAGCTAATGTGGTAGCTGACGTCTTAAGTCGAAAGGAAACACTTAAGTCAAAGCGAGTTCGGGCATTACAACTCACTATCCACACCAGATTACCTGATCAAATACGTAATGCTCAACTTGAGGCTTTGAAGGATGAGAACCTGAAAGCAGAGTCCATGCGAGGCATGGAAAAGCAGCTAGAGATCAAATTGGACGGAGTTCGTTATTTCATGGAACAAATATGGGTTCCTTTGTATGGAAATCTACGAGAACTAGTGATGGATGAAGCTGATAAGTCCTGATATTCCATCCATCCGGGTTCAGACAAGATGTATCATGATCTAAAAGTCCTTTATTAGTGGCTGAACATGAAAGCGGATATCGCCTCCTATGTACACAGATGCTTAACTAGTTCTAAGGTTAAAGTGGAGTATCAAAGGCCATCTGGTCTACTTCAACAGCCGGAAATTCCTGTATGGAAGTAGGAGCAGATCTCAATGGACTTTATCACGAAGCTGCCTCGAACTCCTAGCGGATGCGATACCATTTGGGTAATAGTAGATCGCTTGACAAAATCTGCACACTTCCTACCAATTAGAGAGACTGATAGAATGGAGAAGTTAACTCGTATCTACCTAAGGAAATAGTCTCTCAGCATGGTGTGCCAATTTCTATCGTCTCCGATCGTGATGCTCGGTTTACTTCTCACTTCTGGCAATCTTTGCAATGATCATTGGGAGCATGACTAGATATGAGCACCGCATATCATCCTCAAACTGATGGTCAGAGGAGCGTACAATACAGACTCTGAAAGATATGTTACGCGCTTGCGTAATTGATTTTGTCAGCCATTGGGAAACTCATTTACCGTTAGTTGAGTTTTCTTACAATAATAGCTATCACACGTCGATCAAAGCTGCACCATTTGAAGCATTATATGGACGTAAGTGTCAATCACCTATTTGTTAGGAGGAAGTTAGTGAAAGTCAACTTACCAGTCCTGAACTTGTGCACGAAACGACCGAGAAGATAGTGCAAATTCGTAATCGCATGGCAGCAGCACGAGTTCAACAAAAGAGTTACGTAGATAAACGGCGCGAACCGTTGGAATTTCAAATTGGCGACAAGGTACTTTTGAAAGTGTCACCTTGGAAAGGTGTAGTTCGTTTCGGGAAACGTGGAAAGCTAAACTCACACTACGTTGTACCTTTTGAGATTGTCAAAAGGGTTGGCCCAGTAGCCTACCAGTTGAACCTACCCGAAGAGCTTAGTGGTATACACAATATGTTCCATGTTTCGAACCTGAGGAAATGCCATACAGATGAGACTCTTGTCGTCCCGTTAGATGAGATACATGTGGATGAACAACTGCATTTTATTGAGGAGCCAGTGGAAATTATGGATCGAGAGGCCAAACTCTCAAGCATAGCCGTATTCCTATCGTCAAAGTCCGTTGGAACTGAAAGCGTGAACCAGAGTTTACTTGGGAATGTGAAGATCAAATGAAAAAGAAGTACCCACAATTGTTCAAAGATCAGGCATCTACTTCTTAAGGTATTCATTCTTAAGATACCTTTCATTTAAAATTTCAAGACGAAATTTCCTTCAACAAGGAGATGATGTCACAACTCTCACGAAATCTCATATTTCTTTGTTTATTTCTTCAAGTTAGGTTCTTACACAAGCATCTGAATCACCCTTACATAGTTGTTAAACCTTGCGTTATGTATTAATCTGATGTTCTAATTTTCGGGACGAAAATTCCTTTGACAAGGTGATGATGTGACATACCATCATCCAACCTCTCTTTGATATTTTAAAATAAATCAATTTAATTATTATTAGGTGATAATGATATTAATATAACTATTATTAGTAGTTAGCTCTAAGTTAATTAAACTAAGTTAATTTAAATGCAATTTGCATTTTGGAAGGTTGCCATGGTAGCCACCAGAATTACCTGAGTCTTGAGTAGGTTATGATTGGTTGAATCTCTTGCTTTGTTGTTGCTGAGTAGTGGAAGATGAAGATTGTTTTCCATTGGCAGAAGGTTCCTATTTTTTGTTGTTGTCATTAGAACTGGACGTAGCACCGCGGAGGGGCAGCTTGCCCTACGTGACGGCCTGAGCCGTCAACTTGTATGCCAATCGGATAACCTCCTGAATAGTAGCTGGTCTATGCTTTGTATCTCCGATACCAGTCCATCAATATACCTCTCAACTCGTTTGTAAGCTGGGTTAATCATAGTAGGACACAAAGTAGCCAACTCTTGAGAACGATTTGTGTAAGCTTCAATCTTAGAACCGACCATCCTTAAGTTCCAGAATTCAGTTTCCAGTTTTTGTACTTCGTCCCTGGAACAATATTCCTCCTTGAGTAAGTTCTTGAGACCTTCCCATGTTGTATCATTTGCAGTCTCAACGCCCAACATCTGAACTTTAGTGTTCCACGAGCTTAGTGTGACAACGTTCATCGTGCCAACAACATACTTCACCCTACTCTCAGCAGGGCATTTACAAATCTTGAACGACTCCAATTTTTCAAACCAACGGAGCAATCCCACTGCTCCTTCAGTTCCCTTGAATGGTATAGGCTTGCAGTCCATGAAGGACTTGTATGTGCAAGCGGGTTGTCCTGAAGTTGAATTGAGTGTTAGAATTAGATATTGGAATTAATGTTAGGTTATGGAAAACTATTACGTGGATCTAGAATGAGGTAAGAGAATCTTTGCTTACCAATAAGCTTTGGCTATGGAGGGTGCTGGTTTGCCAGTGTCGCGGTGACAAGTTGATCGATCAGTGCCGCCAACTCTGTAGGCATCATGTTAATGCTACCTCTGCCATGTCCACGACCTCGTCCAGACATTCTTTAAAACTACAACATATTGAAATAAGCAAAATATCCAACATATTTAACTTCAGTTATGTATAAGTAATTAAAATTTTTGCTTATTTCCTTATTAGTTGCTTATAACCTATTAGTTGTGAGTGTGCTAAAATTTTTAATTGCTTATGCATAAATGAAGTTAAATATGTTGGATATTTTCCTTATTTTCATATGTTGTAAATTTAGAAAATGTCCGGACGTGG
Organism: Flaveria trinervia; assembly: GCA_025506515.1. Lineage (NCBI taxonomy): Eukaryota > Viridiplantae > Streptophyta > Magnoliopsida > Asterales > Asteraceae > Flaveria > Flaveria trinervia. The sequence continues at coordinate 1,323,044 of CM046446.1, forward strand.
CTGTGGACGTTGCGAAGGTAGCATTAACATGACGCTTGTGGAATTGGCGGTACTGATCGATCAACATGTTAACAAGACACCGACAAACCAGCACCCTCCACAGCCAAACCCTATTGGTAAGCAAAGATTCCCTTACCTCATTTTCAATCCACATAATAGTTTTCCATAACCTAATGTCAATTCCAATATCTAATTCTTATATTCAATTCAACTTCAGGACAACCGGCTTACCCATACAAATCCTTCATGGACTTCAAGCCTATACCATTCAAGGGAACTGAAGGAGCAGTGGGCTGCTTCGTTGGTTTGAAAAATTGGAGTCGGTGTTTGAGATTTGTAACTGCCTTGCTAAGAGTATGGTGAAGTATGTTGATGGCACGATGAAAGGTGTCGTACTAAGCTGGTGGAACACTCAAGTTCAGATGTTGGGCATTAAGACTGCAAATGCTACAACATGGGAAGATTTCAAGAACTTACTTAAGGAGGAATACTATTCTAGGGATGAAGTGCAAAAATTAGAAACTGAATTCTGGAACCTGAGGATGGCCGGTTCTGAGATTGAAGCTTACACAAATCGTTCTCACGAGTTGGCTACTCTGTGTTCTAGTATGATAAACTCGGCTTACAAAAACGAGTTGAGAGGTACATTGATGGATTGGTATCAAAGATGCAAATCATGGTCTCCATTGCTAGACCAGCTATTATTCAGGAGGCTATCCGATTGACATACAAGGTAACAAATCAAGCTGTCGTGCAGGGCAAGTCCCCTGCGCGATGTTGTGCCCAGTTCTAATGACAACAAGAGAAAATGAGAACCTTCTGCCAATGGAAAACAATCTTCATCTTCCACTTTTCAACAACAACAAAGCAAGAAATTTAACCAATCACAACCTACTCAAGACTCGGGTTGTTCTAGCGGCTACCATGGCAACCTTCCAAAATACAAGTTTCATCACAACGGGCAATACATGAAGAACACTTGTGAGAGGTGCAGAAGGTTTGGGCATGCTGGCAAGAATTGCAGGGTAAACCTCTCAGCAAAATCACCTAACAGCAGTCACAACAAAAGTATAATCAGACTGGGTGTTATGAATGTGGGCAACCTGGTCATTTTAAGAGGGAATGCCCAAAGCTTAAAAGAAATGGTAATAATGGTGTTATGGATAAACCAAAGGACAACAATAGTGGCGGAAGCGGCGATGGCAAAGGCAGAGCTTTCGTCATGGTTTCAGGTGAGGCTTTAAATGAACTGTAGTGTTTGGTAGATTCATGATAAATGGTTATTATACCTCTATTTTATTTGACTCTGGTGTTGATAAGAGTTGTGTGTCCAATAAGTTTAGTAAAGTACTAGAGGTAGTGCCTACTGACTTGAATAGTGAGTATGCCATAGAAATAGCCGATGGTAGGACAATAACTACTCAAGTATTTAACAACTGTAAGCTAGGCTTTTCTAGACACACCTTTAACATAGACCTTATTCCTATCACACTCGGTAGTTTTGACGTAGTCGTTGGGATGGACTGGTTATCCAAAAACAATGTTGAGATCATCTGCATGGAGAAGAGATGAAGTCCGCCCCTTAGCCTAGTCTATATCCACAGCTGACGCAACTCAAATTGATCAAGTTACCCATCTCGGGCGATGAGATTCTTACGGTTAAATGTGTGAGGATTGGTGATGTGGTTGGCATCATCTCATATTTGAAAGCCCAGAAATGTCTTCGGAAAGGACATTTTGCTTGACTGGAACTAGTTATAGAAAAAGTGGATGAAAAGCGTATCAAAATTATTTTTGTTGTCAGGGATTTTCCAGAGGTATGTCTCGAAGACTTACCTTGTCTTCCTCTGCACAAGCAGGTAGAGTTCCAAATTAAGTTAGCACCTGGAGCAGCTCCGATCGCTCGGGCGTCGTACCGTTTGGCACCGAACGAACTACAAGAGTTGTCTAAGCAATTGTAAGAATTGCTAGACAAGGGATTTATACGTCTAAGCTCTTCACCCTAGGGAGCTGTAGTGCTTTTGGTGAAAAAGAAAGATGAAACCTTCAGAATGTGTATTGATTAATGGGGGCTGAACAAGGTGACGATCAAGAATAGATATCCACTCCAGCGCATTGATGACCTGTTTGACCAGTTGCAAGGATCGAACTACTATTCCAAGACTAATCTAAGATTATTAGTTATGGGTTTGGGAGAAAGACGTCTCGAAGACAACATTCCGGACTCGCTATGGGTACTATGAGTTCGTAGTAATGCCTTTTGGACTGACCAATACCCTAGCAGTTTTCATGGATCTAATGAATCGTGTTTGCAAGCCTTATTTGGATAAGTTTGTTATTGTCTTCATTGATAACATACTAATCTACTCTTAGAATAAGGACGATCATGAGAAACACTTGAATCATTCTGGATCTATTGAAGAATGAACAACTGTATGCGGGAAGTGCAATTCCTTGGGCATGTGGTGAACGAAAAGGGTTACATGTAGATCCTTCAAAGATTGAAGCAATCAAGGATCGGCCGGCACTAAAAACGCATACTGAGGTGTGACAATTCCTTAGTTTGGTAGGCTATTATAGACGATTTATCGAAGGATTCTCAAAGTTGACATTACCTTTGACTGCCCTAAACCACAAGGGAACTAACTACAAATGGGGCAACAAAAAGTCATTAGTGTTTCAGGAGCTTAAAGACAAATTCTGCAGTGCGCCAATCCTAGCTTTATCAGAAGGAACTGATGACTTCGTTGTTTATTGTGATGCATCCATCCAAGGTTTGGGATGTGTACTGATACAACGCAATAATGTCATAGCTTATGCATCTAGACAACTCAAGGTGCGTGCGAAGAACTACATAACACATGATCTGGAACTAGAAGATGTAGTGTTCGCTTGAAGATCTAGAGGCACTACTTATATGGAACTAAGTGCACGATCTATATAGATCACAAGAGCCTCTAGCACATATATGATAAAAAAAAAGTTGAATATGCGGCAACGACGATGGCTAGAATTGCTTAAGACTACGACTGTGCCATCAAGCACCACCCGGGTAAGACTAATGTGGTAGCCAACGCCCTCAGCTGAAAGGAAACACCCAAACCTCATCGGGTACGCCCATTGCAAATGACCATCCACTTCGATCTGCCAGTGCAAATCAAGGTTGTCCAATCTAATGCCTTGAAAGTTCAGAATCTGATGGTAGAATCTGTTATTTCATGGAATGGATCTGGGTACAATAGTATGGAAATTACAAGAGCTGGTAATGGATGAAGCTTATAAGTCATGTTACTCAATTCATCTGGGTTCAGACAAGATGTACCAAGATCTAAAGGAGTTTTACTGGTAGCCGAACTTGAAAGCTGAGATTGCCACCTATGTAAGCAGATGTCTAACTTGCTCTAAAGTTAATGTGGAATACCAAAGACCATCCGTTTGCTTCAACAACCAGAGATCCCGATGTGGAAATGGGAGAATATTTCTACGGATTTTGTCACCAAGTTACCTCGTTCACAGGTTGGAAACAATACTATCCGGATGATAGTGGACTGTTGACCAAATCAACACATTTCTGGGCCATTCAAGAGAGCTATAAGATGGATAAACTATCATAAATTTATTTGAAGGAAATTGTGTCATGACATGGCGTGCCATTCTCAATTATCTCTAATCGTGACACACTTCTGGTAATCACTATAGAAATCATTAGGCACTCGTCTGGACATAAGCATGGCTTATCATCCACGGATAGATGGTCAGACCAGAACGCACAATTCAAACCCTAGAATATATGCTTGGGCATGCATTATTGACTTTGGGAATAGTTGGAAAACTCAATTTCCTTTGGTTGAATTCTCTTACAATAACAGTTACCATACGAGCATAAAAGCCGCACTATTTGAGGCACTTTATGGCAGAAAATATAGATCACCTCTTTGTTGGACTGAAGTCGATGATAGTCAATTAACAAGTCCTGAACTTATCCATGAAACCACTGAGAAAAATGTTCAGATACGTAATCAAAGGAGAAAACCTTTAGCGTTTCAAGTCGGTGATGAGGTGTTATTAAAGGTTTCACCTTAGAAGGGTGTGATACGCTTTGGGAAGCATGAAAAGCTAAACCCTAGATACGTTGGACATTTTAAAATTGTTAAGACGGTTGGTCGGGTAGCCTATCAACTGAATTTACTTGAAGAGCTTAGTGGAATACATAACGTGTTTCATGTCAAATTTGAGGAAGTGTCTATCTGATGAATCACTTGTCGTTTCATTAGAGGAATTGGAAATTGATGAACATTTTCGTTCAGATGAGGAACCAGTTGAGATTATTGATCGAGAAATCAAACCCTAAAGTGTAGCAAGATTCCTATTGTACGCGTTAGGTGGAATTCAAAACGTGGACTAGAGTTTACCTGGGAACGCTGGGATCAAATGAAGAAGAAGTCCCACAGCTGTTTACAGATCAGGCATCCACTACTTAAGGTATCATTCTCATGATATATTCTCTTTTAAATTTCGAGACGAAATTCCCTTCAATAAGGGGGTGATGTCAAATTCTCGCGAAACCTTACACTTTTTTGTTTTGGGCTTGTTTTTGAAAGTCTAGAAACACTACACACAAGTTTCTGAGCACTTCAACAAGGGGATGATGTGACATCCCGTGTTTTTTTCAGCTTAACACCGTCCCGTAACCTAACCTCTCTCTATTATTGTATTTTTTTTATAAATAATCAAAAATTGTTATATTAAACGAAACTAACCCAAAGTGCAATTATGTATCTAGGAGGACCAAAGTGCAACATCTTTGTCAAACTCTTAAAGTATCCCGTAACCACCTCTCGACCCTTTCTTCTAACCGATATCACCCAACCTTGCAACCATGACGACAGCCTCATATACGCGATCAGCATCTCCGGCGAAGCTTTCTTCTTCAACTGTGATCCCTTTCGACCGTACGCCCTTTGACGGCCTTTCCCCTTGCAACCGAATCAGCCCGTGTTTTGTTCGGTATGTTTCTTTCTCGGTCGTTAACTTTGTTCGATTTCGTACGGTTTCGGGCTTGATGGATGGCGGTTTTGATGCGTGTCCGGAATGTCGGATTCAAGGTTGATGAAACCGGGTTGCACTTCGGATACGGGAATGTCGTGTCATTCGTATGTGTGCGTGTGTTTCTTTACTTTCATTGGGTGTGTGCATCACATTCTATGCATGGGTATTATTGGTGGATGGCATATGTCATGTATGGGTTGTGGGTGATGCATTGGGTTGGTTAGATGCATGTGTGTGTGTGTGTGTGTGTTTGACATGGAGTGTGTGTGCATGATGAAATTCACGGTATGCATGTGAAAGGTGGTCGTGGTTTGCTTACATATATACATAGTATATGTACGTAGGTTCATACATACATACATACATATTTTTGGTCACACTTAGGGTCACATGCCATTTTCTCACTTTTTTAAAACATTCGTAACTTTGTACACGACATTATATTTTTAAAATAGTTTAACCATAAAATTCAGTATTTTTTTATTTTTTCAACGCCTATCATATTGATATATTTTTTTTAAAATCCTTCATCTGTTATTTACATATGTGTAAATCTGATTATACACATGTGTAATACTATATTTACACATGTGTAAATGCGGTATTACACATGTGTAAAACGAATTTCGTAAAAAACAAGAATTTTTTTATTTTTATAAATTTCTTTTAACTTTTTTATGTAAGAGGGAAACTAGGGGAATATTTTTGTATTTTTATTTTTTTTTATTTTTTTATTATTTTTTTATTTCGTATTTATTAATTATCATTTTGCGATTAAAAACTAGTGGCTGAGATTGGTTCTTAAAGTTTTAAAAAAAAGTTCTCATTTGATTCATAGAGTTCTCACAAAAAACCCATTTATTATTATGGGTTGTGTAATATATATTATATTTTGTGTTGTGTGATATGTATTCTATTATGCGTGTGTGCGTAATATTTATATTTATTTAGTATTTGCAAGTGTGTTTTCGGTTGGGTCATTGTGCGTTGTGTTGTGTGGGTGAAGTTTTATGAAACATATGGGTTCATTATAAGGAGCCATATAATTAAAATATATAAAGAGTGCCTTTATGCATGACTTGGTTTAAGAGAAAATATTTAAGTTTACGTGTTTAAGGTAAATTGGTTTCGAGTGTGCTTGCATGTGCGTGGGGGAAGATCCTAATCGGGAACGTGAAAGCGTACCATTCTTGTGCTAATATTTATAATTAATGTTAAATAGTTATCAAATGAAATTCAAGTTAGTCGGAACCGTAATCACTGTGATTTCGTTTACATCTTGTTGTGCATTCAAGGTGAGTATATAGCCTCACTTTCATACTATACTCTCTTTTAGGGGAGAGAAATATGTTTTTCATAAACCGTACAATACTTTATTTTAGTAATACTACATATACTGGTTTACTATTGTAATACCACTACGCCTCATTCGGACTGTTAATATGGTATCAGCGAGGTGATAGTTAGTAGATCTACTAGGTTTGACAAACCCCGCCCGGGCTAGTTGCGCTAGCTTGACTGGAGGTCAAACGGGTGAATGGTTGGCCTGTTTTACTGTGTTGTGGTTTGGTATCCACGGTCGAGGCATTTATTATATTATTACTGTCAGTTCGATCGTGAAATTCATACACATAGTGATTTGTTGTAGGCTAGCTACCTACTTATATGCTTTGATTACTGAATCTGGATTTTATTACTATTACTTACTATTTTCTGATAAATATATAAACTCACCAATCTTTGTTATGATCTTAGCATGTTTTCTCTCACGTCAGTGATTTGGCACATCTAGGAGCACAACATTCATTGCATGTCTTCATAATTTTCTTTTAAACTAGTTTAATGGTCTATCTATATTTACTCTACTTTAATTGGTTTGGGCGCATGTTTGCGCAGTTTTAACAGTTGTTTGAACGTTTTCTAAATTTGCTTATGCAATACTTGAACATGACTGGTTTGTTTCACCATTTGTAAGTGAATTATATGTATTGTGATTATTGAGTCGTTCGTGTAACTGGTACTTATCTGAGATCCTGGTTATGTCACGCGTCTGACGGTAAATTGTACTTTGCATTTGTTTTTCCTCTGATGATTATTTAACGGACAAAAAGCCAAGTAAGAGTGTATGTTAAGTTTTTTTTCTTACCTATAAACACACTTTCTCCTTTACATTTATTTACTTTTAAAACCATAACACGTATACTTTATTAAAATTGAATGCACTCTTGGTTGTATCATTTTACCCCCATGATATATTCTTGGGGACATGTATATATTAACTAACTTGTGGATCTGATAGTTTGGAATTGCTTATTACCATCATTTGCTATCACATTCTAATACAACAGCAAGTTATTTCAAAAGTATTTAAGCAATAACTGTTTTTGAGTATTTACGAATTGTTGTTGAAAACCCTGCAAATCTAGAGCCAAGACTCGAGCAACAACATGGAGGAGGCCGTTACGGTTCGGAGTCGCCTCGTGGTGTTGAAGTGGTTCTCGTCTTCTCGAGCCAAAAAAATAGGTGTCGCATCAGAAAACAAAACAGCTGAAAATTCGTTGGATTTTGACCAATGTTTTCAGAACCGGATTTAACTATATTTTAATTATATTTATATATGTAATTAAATATAGGTAATTTATATATGATTTACATGTATATTTTATAGTTATATATAAAACTTAACTATATTTGTATATCCGATGTACTAATTTATTGTTTAACACCCTGTTTTTACCCATTAAAATAAAAATAATAATCAAAAACTGGTCCGAACCGGTCCGACCAGCGGTTTGGGACGAACCGACCGGTTCAACCAGTCTAAAACGAATCGAAACGAACCAGACCGATCCCCGGTCGAACCGGTTGGACTGGCCGGTCACGAAATCATTGGTTTTGACAGTCAAGTTGGTTCAAGGAATATCAAGAGCCTTTATAACATGTATGTAGATCATAAATAAGACACTAAGGATGAGAAATAAGATATAATAGTATAATTAAATTGACTGAAGTTGATTATTTAATTATTTCTTGCAAAGAATTAGCATGTAATTATTAAATTATTAATAAGAAATCACTTTGCCGAAGTTGGAATCCATTGAACTTTATGATACACAAGGTCTAGATTCTTCATTAATAGGCATAAACAACACAAGATTTGTACATGTTCGTGGCACTTATTATCTTATTCAATATTAAAAAAAAATAAAATTTATCTGTTCGTTTTATGATTTCAATATGTTCTTAGCAACCACGTGTGTTTTTCTTTGATTAATATCTTTTTACTTTTATAGTACTTATGGTATCTTACAATTTATAAACATGTTTGTTGGGATAACGATGATTTAGTGGTTATTACGAACCTAATGATCCTGGTTTGATAATGTATAATATTAAGTCTTGTTTTATCACATTGTCAATTGATTGGCATCGCCACATAAGCGTGGCGTCTCATTACGTTTTGTAAATCATCGAATATAAAGATCAAAACTAAATTATTACAAAGATGATGAAAAAAACATACAAGATTTAACAATGCAAACTGATAACAACGTACAAAGATCAAATATAAACTGACAACATGAATATGCAGAGAATATAGAGATCATAAAATGATTTCTAGGTATTAAAAAAATTTATAGTTATGAAGTTTTCAAAATGATGTTACATGTTTTTCAAAGACATTCAAATTTTATAATCTGTCAAAAAGATTATATCTTAAACAAACAACATTTAAAATTTGAATATGTCTACTAGACGGAGCTTGATAGAGGAGGAAGTTTTCAAATTTGTTTTATCGACACAAATGATTCAAAAGTACGAATGATTCTTAGCTCAATCAGTTAAGACAAGGTACTCATGACATATAAATAAAAGGGATGTTATGGGTTTAAGTTTCACTTTGAGAAAAAAATACTTAAAGTTAAACCAGTGACCTTTTTTAACAATAAGTTTCCTCATAAGAGGTTGGGGATGTGGTTCCGGTTGGGAAACAGAAAGGTGGACTCGATTAAGATATCATCATTCATTCGAAACATGATCGTACATTTGTCATAAAAAAACAATTAAAATTTAAACCAATGTGGAAAACATCGAATATATTTTACAAATGCAAAAAATAATGTTCTAAAATTAAATAAATTATTTCTATAAGTTGAAACATGTCGCTACTTATAAGAATAAATATATATAATCACATGTCATTCACTTGGGTAGTAACCTAAAGAGTTCAAGACTTTGAAAAAATGTTCAAATCTATTTAAAAATAGTTTAAGAAGCCATAAAATGAGGAATTACTATTAAAAAAAATATAACCATATGTTATCAAAGTAATTATCTTAAACAACTTTTAATTAAATATTTACATTCTTATATTTAACAAAATAATGACATACCATCCTAGAAAATTTAATAAGAGTCTCTCACCACTCAATTACTAACTTCTAGTGCAATGCAAGAATCATAGGTTAAGAAATCAAGATCAAATCCCTATTTGTGGACAATTCTTGCATATCAAATTGTACCTTGTGCTTGAAAAATGGTACATTTGCTTCTTCCCTCAACATAATTAGCATTTCATAGTCCATTGGTGGTTCAAAAGGAGGTCATTTTTATTGGAGAGTTTGCATAACACTTCAAGAAACTAATAAACCCTTTCTATTGGCCCTCAAACCTCCACCACACACAAAGTAACCATAAATATGAAATCATTGCACCGCTAAAGCAAAAACAACACAAAATTTAACTCAAAAATCTTGAATTTTGAACATGATTTCAAGAAACATAGCAAGAATATGATGGGAAAAACCAAACTTAGCAAAAGAATGCAACTTAACCTCTCTAATTTATATCATGAGAAATATGCAAAACAACCAACAAATTTTTTTCAGAAACCTTTTACTGGGTTGACCCGTTTGACCCGTTTACCTCTACTCCTCTTCTGGAGCTGGGAGATTAAGATCAATCATATCAGAACATGATGGAGCCTTATGTTCCATAGCTGCAAAATGATCAATTGCCCTGTTGATAAAATGAGACCTTTTGTGACCTCCTAAAGCTTGCCCTGACTTAAACATCCTAAAACAAATCGGGCATTCGTGACCTTTGCTCTTTTTTGCCTTTATTTTGTTATCGTATTTAGGCTTTCGAGTAGGTGCAAATTCATCTTCTAAAGTGCTTTCATCATTGTGTTTTTGGACCCGAAAATAGTGTTCTTTCTGTGACATGGTCTATGTCCACCAAGCCCTTGAAATGAAGTGAAAATCTTGTTGCAACTTAAGCATTCATACTTGTTTCTTTTTTTGTTTGATCCCTCGCGTTCTAGTTCAGGAGTATACGAATCATCATCAACACGGGTTCTTTTCTTTAAAGAATCGCGATACGCGAATTCTTTAAACAAGTTTCTTCTTATTTCAAGTTTTTCTTCATATGATAGTTTTGACTTTTTGTTTCTATCACCATTTCTAAGCCATTCCTCAATCGATACGTCGGATTCCACTTTTCTAGCTGTGTGATTCCCATTCCCATAGTACCTGGAATTGGAATTGTCGAACTGTAAACTATCATCAGCGTCTAAAACACTTGATTTCTTACTGAATTTCATGTCAATTGGAGACGATTTTATCTCCAAAACAGCAGAATTATTGTCTGATGTTTCTACTACCGAATTAACACCACCCCAGTTGCTCGAATCTTTTGACAACATCATCAAACACATTGCTACCTCTTCTAGTTCAAGCTCATCAATTTCAGAAACAGAAGATGACCCGTAATTGTAATTAAACGAATACGGTTTCACTACAACTTTCATGTACCTCTTGGACTTGGATCTAGTCACACGGGCCGGATCTTGAAACTCAGGTTCTTCAGTGTCTGAATAACTGTCGATAACTACCTTCTCCTCGTGATCAAGATTCTCACTCGTCCAAGAATGATCATAATCCTTAAAGTTTCGATCTTTTTCAGAATGACAAGCCATATGACCACATAAAGCTTTCAGAGATTGAAATCCTTTGCCACATTGCTTACAAATCTTCTCGTTTGCGAATGGAAAAGTCGAAGAACCAACTGCCCTCCATGTCTTCTTCGGGTTCTCTCTCAACCCATAAGAACTACCATTCTCATTCCCATTCCCATTCACATCTATTCCATTCCCATTGTTCATCAAAGTCGAAAACTTCTCATCTGATTCAGATGAATTTGCAGCAGCAGCAATCACATGAGACCTCATATGCCCACCTAATGACTTCCCACTTGGGTACTTCTTATCACACAACTTACAAACAAATCTCAGTTCATCTTGATCTTCTTCCATCAACACACTGTCGAAATTCGGTCACTACCCAATCAAAACTGCAAGATTCAAACAGTGAAACAGTACCCAATTCATACACACACATAATATTTATATATACATAAGAAAAAAAAAGGGGGGGGGGATTGTTTGTTACACACTTACACTACTACATTTGGTGAAAAAACTCTCATAAGCATAACAACAAACATCTTCTGTGCAGAAATCCCACAACCAAAACAGCATCAAACGTCAAGAAATCACAGCGGATCAAAGCAAATCATAGTGAAATCACGAAGAACAAAAGGGTTTGATTCGATAAATGGAAATGGAAGCTAACAAGTGAGAGATTGAATTGGGGAGTTGAACATGAGACCCAAAAAGAAAGGGATGAATTGAGAAGGGGAATTGATCGAGACCCGAAATATAAAAAAAAGTGAAGAACAAATCAAAGATCGAAAAGAGAGTGGATGACTGTTTCTTGAAGTGGGATCGATGAGAATTACATGCATGGAAGCAAAGAACTAAAATAAAGGGTGGCATGTGTAAGCAAGAGAGTCAAAATCGTTGGTTTGATCTCACGGTCAACAGTTTGTTGGATCCAATTGTGAAGATCCAAAGGTTTCCACATAGAGATGACAATTTCTTTCTTGGTATTATACTTGTTTTTTTCTAAATTGTAAAAAATAAAACACAAATGGAGAATGTAATCATCTACATTTATCTTTACGTTTCGGTTCAGTTCGGTTCGGTTCTGATAAAATTTTGAAACAAACTGTTAACTACGATTTTTAGAACAATCTGGTTTAAGTGGGTCGTTTGAATAGACCGATTTGATGGACAAATAGTTCGGTTTTAACATTTTAACTGTTTCAACTGATATCAGTTTTAAAATTGATTTGTATTAATATTTGTAAAATGATAGATTTGTATCATAATATATGTACATAGGAGATGTACCTTTTGCTAACTAATTTTACAAGATATACTTGCGAAAACTAGTTAAAATCAATTAAACTTATTATTTTTATTTTTAAAATAACATTAGTATATATATACAATATATGACATTTTATGTATATGTGTAAATTCATATGTTAAAAACCTAACATATGTTTAAAAACCTAACACATGTGTATATTGTAAACTATATAGTGTAAACATGTGTTGTGTGTAGTTACAAATTACACAGATGTTAATTTTTTAACATATGTTTATTTACACATATATAAAAAACCATTGTACGTATATATTAATATTATTCCAGTATTATTCAATGATTTTGATTAACCTTGACTATTTCTCACAAGTTTACTATCTAGAAAATAGTTTTTTTTTCAAGATAACAACCTATATATAACTTTTCATATTTACAAAATGAAAAAGAATATATAAACAGTAAAGATGATTTTATACTTATAATATATGAGCAAGGTTAATTTTAAGAGAAATAATATGTTGATAGGTATGATAAATGTTAATATATTTTGTACATAGTGTTTTAAATGTGATACATATGTCATTCGTGTAACCATCACATCTTCACTATCACACAAAATCGGTTATCTTATATGCATTATGTTAAATGTTTTTATGATTGTTGCTAATTTCTATGGGTATGTTTGGTATGAGATGATGAGATGGATAAGAGAATGAAATAGATGCGAGAATGAAATGGACGAGAGAATAAAATGGATCAAAAAATAAAATGAATCATTATATTTTATTATCTTGTTTAGTTACCATGTCGAAATGGAATAAATCATTACTTTATGTTGTTTGTGAGGTAGGAAAATATGAAGGAATAGAATAAATAAAATGGTTATGATTGTGACAACCAATGATGGTGGTTAGCGGTGGTGGCTACTAGTGACGTGGTTGGTGGTAATAATGGTGGTGGACGGTGGTTGGCGATAATGGTGGTGGTGGCTGGTGGTGGTGGCTGGTGGTGCTGGTGGGCAGTGGGGGAGGTTGTGACAGTGATGGTGGTTGTGGTGACAGTGATAGTGGTTGTGGAGAGCGGCGATGGCGGCGACAGAGGTGGTGATGGTGGTTAAGTGTGCTAGCGTAGCTGATGGTGTGGCCAATTATTGTCGATGGCGGTTGCCGGTGGTGGTGGTTGGTGGTGATTGGTGGTGGTGGCGGCACTTGTGGTGTTGGTGTCCGGTGGTGGTGGTTGTTGGCACTAGTGGGCGATGGTGATTGGTGGTTGTGATGGTAGTGGTCGTGCCCGGTGGTGTAGCTAATGGCGACCGATCTTGGTGATCGGTGGTGGTGGTTGTGGTGGTTGTGGTGGTTGGTGGTGGTGGTTGGTGGTGGTGGTTGGTGATGGTGTTGGTGGTCATGCCCGGTGGTGGTGGAAGAAGACGATCGATCTTGGTGACCAATGATGGTTGTTTGTGGTGAGTGAGTGGGTGGTGTTAGTAATCACGGATGAAAGAAAGAATGTAATGAAAAAAGAATGGATGGATGAAATGAATTTAAGAAAATAAAATCAACTATATAATGATTCATTCTATTACCTTCACCAACTAACATATATATTTTCATTCACCCTTAATAGTTTATTTCATTACGCCCCTTATTTTTTCATAACAAACACTATCTATATATATATATTATTGATTCCAAAATTAATAGATACCATATATATATCACGAAGTATATAATTGTCATGTTACCGTCTAAAATATTACTTGCAATCCTGTAGGTTATAATGAATTTTTTTGTTAAAGAATTCCAAAAATGAAATAAGTATAACATAATAAATTGACCTCAAATCATCCACGTATATAATAATACAATAACCATGGTCATATAGTTATTCATTTACAATCTCTTGCATTGATGTCCTGACAAAGGTGTATGCCTTCTTTTAGATAGGATACAAACCATATTCTTTTTAAAAAAATCATGAGAACACTATTGAGTATTAATAAACCAGTAATATTTGTTTTGATAATTCATATATTCATGCTATTAGTCAATATTTTTTACGTTTCTATATTCTCATCAACTAATTATTCAAATCATGCGTGTGATTAAAAAATTATGATCATTAAGAGAGTGAATTGTAAGAAGGTAAAAACTTGATTGATATTATTGAATCGTTAGGTTACATTTATAGAGATCATAAGAAACCCTAGAAACTTAAATGGGCACGTGGGCTCATTCTAATCAAACCCTAATCATATATTCTATATGAATCAATCATAGCATATCATTTATAGATTAATTAGGTTGAACTACTTGCATTTGCAATCACCTTTTGTTAAAAACGTTTGTTGGTTAACAAACCTACAATACGTTATTTGAACCACTTCAAAATCGATCAAGTGTTGTTTGATTTTATTTTCTTTACGTGTTATGTTTGAGTTAGGGGTTGTTTGTTTTTGGCTGACCGGGCGGACTCGGTTGATTGGCTTACTCGGTCAACGGGTCAACCTGTTTGATTATCGCTTCGTTTCAAGCTGACTGGGTCCAATTAGCTGACCCAAACCGGAAAACACCAGGTCTCCTTAGCCCTCTCGCGACTCGCATAGCCCCCTCCCCCTCGTGGTGGAGGAGTTGGAGGCGAGAAGCGGCGGAAGGGTGGTTGTGGTGGTTGTGGTGGTTGTGGTGGTTGGTGGTGGTGGTTGTTGGCACTAGTGGGCGATGGTGATTGGTGGTTGTGATGGTAGTGGTCGTGCCCGGTGGTGTAGCTAATGGCGACCGATCTTGGTGATCGGTGGTGGTGGTTGGTGATGGTGTGGTGGTCATGCCCGGTGGTGGTGGAAGAAGACGATCGATCTTGGTGACCAATGATGGTTGTTTGTGGTGAGTGAGTGGTGGTGTTAGTAATCACGGATGAAAGAAAGAATGTAATGAAAAAAGAATGGATGGATGAAATGAATTTAAGAAAATAAAATCAACTATATAATGATTCATTCTATTACCTTCACCAACTAACATATATATTTTCATTCACCCTTAATAGTTTATTTCATTACGCCCCTTATTTTTCATAACAAACACTATCTATATATATATTATTGATTCCAAAATTAATAGATACCATATATATATCACGAAGTATATAATTGTCATGTTACCGTCTAAAATATACTTGCAATCCTGTAGGTTATAATGAATTTTTTTGTTAAAGAATTCCAAAAATGAAATAAGTATAACATAATAAATTGACCTCAAATCATCCACGTATATAATAATACAATAACCATGGTCATATAGTTATTCATTTACAATCTCTTGCATTGATGTCCTGACAAAGGTGTATGCCTTCTTTTAGATAGGATACAAACCATATTCTTTTTAAAAAAATCATGAGAACCACTATTGAGTATTAATAAACCAGTAATATTTGTTTTGATAATTCATATATTCATGCTATTAGTCAATATTTTTTACGTTTCTATATTCTCATCAACTAATTATTCAAATCATGCGTGTGATTAAAAAATTATGATCATTAAGAGAGTGAATTGTAAGAAGGTAAAAACTTGATTGATATTATTGAATCGTTAGGTTACAATTTATAGAGATCATAAGAAACCCTAGAAACTTAAATGGGCACGTGGGCTCATTCTAATCAAACCCTAATCATATATTCTAATATGAATCAATCATAGCATATCATTTATAGATTAATTAGGTTGAACTACTTGCATTTGCAATCACCTTTTGTTAAAAACGTTTGTTGGTTAACAAACCTACATACGTTATTTGAACCACTTCAAAATCGATCAAGTGTTGTTTGATTTTATTTTCTTTACGTGTTATGTTTGAGTTAGGGGTTGTTTGTTTTTGGCTGACCGGGCGGACTCGGTTGATTGGCTTACTCGGTCAACGGGTCAACCTGTTTGATTATCGCTTCGTTTCAAGCTGACTGGGTCCAATTAGCTGACCCAAACCGGAAAACACCAGGTCTCCTTAGCCCTCTCGCGACTCGCATAGCCCCCTCCCCCTCGTGGTGGAGGAGTTGGAGGCGAGAAGCGGCGGAAGGGTGGTTGTGGTGGTGGTGTGGTGTGGTGGTTCCGACTGTGGCGAACGGTGGCAGAGGGTGTAGTGTGGTGTGGGAAGCGGCAAATAGTGTGGTGTGGTGTTTTGACTTCGGAGGGCAACGGTGGCAGTGGTGGTTCGGCAGATGACGGTGGCGAAGGGCGGTGGATTACTGTGGTGGTTGGAATGTGTACGGTGACAGTGGTGGTGGTGTGGTGGTTCCGACCGGTGGCGTGACTGCGGTGGGTTTTGTTACTTAAATGTTTTGGTTCTAGTCAGATACTGAATCAAACGATCAAGTTTTAATCAGATACATATCTAGTCAGAACTTCTAACTGGGTCAACTTCTGACTTCAAATCTTATTGAGTTAATGTAATCATACAACCCATTTATATGACTTAAGTTATTTAAATTATACGTGTCATATTTAGTTAACTAAAGTAGTACATCACCGTAAAAACAGCACATTAGTTTTTAAAAACATCACAGGACCACATCATTGGATTATAAGAGCACATCATTATGTGTAAAGTTTTCCACAGTTAATTTCCTTTTAGGTGTTGTTTTGACATTCATGAAGTGTCGTTTTGGAATACATGGAGTGATGTTTTGACACTAAAAAAATATTAATTTATTAAGTGCCACATTTCTTTGTTAATTGTATTTTTTCGATTTATATAGTGTTGTTTTAACATTATGAAGTGATACTTTCAGTATTTTAAAAATATATAATTGTTAAAAAAGTATAATGATATTATACACAATTTAAGATAAAAAATATGTGATTTTATGGTATATATATTTTTCTAAAATAAAGTATATAAAAGCTATTATATTTTTTTAACTGATGAAACTAATAGGAAAAAAGTCAGCATAAGAAAGTTTCTTGTTATTTAATGGTTACATGGTTCTCTGTAATTAATTTAATATTATTTACTTAAAAATACATTTATTCTCATTAAATATAAGGCTAATGAATATTGATAACTTGTAACAAATCTTAGTCCTAATAATTCTTTAACTAATTTTATATGTTATTCATTAAAGATAATATAATATATTCTAATTAACCTATTTTTTATAAACATGTCCACTTGCACCATCTAGTTATTAGTTTTAATACTGATTATCAATGACTCAACGAGTGAAGGGGATGGTAGGTACCCATCAAAATAGAATAGTATACAACTAAATAAAGATCGTATGTGTGTGTTTATGTATACACAACTAAATAGAGATCGTATGTTTGTTTATGTATATCGACGTGACAAACTCCTCCCTCGTAAACATGTCCGATTCAATAGATTTAAACGAGAGTCCTATACGTTGAGCTTTATACGCTTGACTTTGTTTAAGCGTTAGACGAATTTCGAAATTTAAGTTTTTTTTCTTTTTATAGACCCTCGTGCTGTATTTGACTTTAAGAGAAAAATAATAACTAAACTTTATTCCTGGTGTCAATCTAGAAGTTTAGTTATTTTTATGTCATTTTATTGTGGTCTATGTACCATACAGTGAAACGTATGAAAATATCTATAAAAAGTCTTAACATTGATCGTGGTTTTCGAATAAATGATTTGGTCATGGTTTTAGTAAAAGACAATGACCTTAATTGGTGCATTTTTCATAGTGTTAGACTTTATATAAAATTTTCACTCATCAATTCCAACTAGAAGGGTATCCGCATAATACGACAGGATGACATTTTTAATTCGGTACGTGTTTCTAATATTTGTTATTCTTGTAGTATTTTTATAATA
This sequence comes from Flaveria trinervia, assembly GCA_025506515.1. NCBI lineage: Eukaryota > Viridiplantae > Streptophyta > Magnoliopsida > Asterales > Asteraceae > Flaveria > Flaveria trinervia. Next base: position 1,341,144 of record CM046446.1, read on the forward strand.
ACCTATTATGTTTTTCCTAATCTAAAGTTTATAACATCAAATGAATGAGTTGTGCATGACGACTTGTACATTTATGTATTAAACTTATTATACTTTACAAAATACAAGTCGGCCGGTTCAACAAAAAGTTTACACCAAAACGTTTATAAATTAACACAGGTTACAATTGTAGTATCAAAAAGTTTTTAAACATGATAGATTAAAATAAATAGCTAAAATCTTAAAATCATTTAAGTTTTTTTGTTTTATGAGTAGATAATGTAAAATTTTATGTAAGTGTTATTAAGTATAAAGTTATTATGTAACTAATTGTAAGGGGTAATTTATAAATAATGTTAAAAATACTATTTTACTCTCAAAATGGGTTGTATCTTATGTATTGAATAAAGTAAGATTATAGGTAGATAATGCAAAATTTTATGTAAGTGTTCGTAATTATAATGTTATTATGTAAATCTATAAATAATATTAAAAATATTATTTTACCCTCGAAATTGATTGTATTTTATGCATTGAATAAAATAATTATTCTTCATTTTATGTATCTTGATATACTACTTTCATATATTTTATATATAATATAGATAATCTTTTTATCACATTAGTCATCATTGACAATCACGTCAACCACATAAGGCCAATCAGGACCGGTGCTGAGTATTTAGCTGCTCGAAGCTTTCAAAAAAGTATGCCCAAACAAAGAAAAAACATTCTTTTATCATTTTTTGTATTTCAATAGGTTTAGAAAATGTGTGCATGAGTAGCTAATTATACGGGTTAAATGATTTAACCCAATCATATTTAAAAGTAAAATGACCTAATATAGATTATTTGTCTTTAAAATATACATATATTAATTATAAAAAGATTTTGGGCTCCTCTTGAACTTGGAGCTATTGTCCCTTCTTTAGGCCGGTCTTGAGCCCAATAATGATATTTCTAGACTGTTAAGTTGTAGTTAGGCTATGTGTAATGCTGCCACCATGACGTCTCAATGAGTGAGGTGGCATGTGTGGTAAACACCTCTACAATGGTGCTTTTTTGTCGTGCTAATAAGGTGTCATGGGTAGGGATGTCATTTTTTTATCGAATTTGAATACTTAACCCGATTAAACTATTTTGTCAACTAAAGTTGATCCGAATAACTCAAATATCATATCATCATAATTGATGATTTATACTTCATATTCTAAGATTTCAATTAACGCTGTCTGTTTTTTACTTTTATTGAACTTGATAAATCTTTCACTCTATTTTCAATCGATGACACAAATTTTTATCTCGATCATTTCATTAGTTCATCTTTCATACTAAACCATCTAAACCGATTGTAGAGATTATATGAAGAGGCTGATGCAACCCAAACACCTAAAGTCTTTCTTGCATGCTGCACAATTACACTGAAGAAGAATGCTTCGGAAGTTTCACACATGCAACAGAAATATTCTAAGTGTGAAATCTTCCGAATCCAAGACTAATATCTTTCGAAGCCAAAGATGAAGTCTTCCGAAGCTTCAATAGACAAAGTCTTCCAAAGCCAACACTTGAAGACAAATTTCTTCCAAAAACTTTTAACAATATGTTTTATCTGATGTACTTTTCCATAAAGCTGGACCCCTTTCTGTTGCAACTCTGTAAAGTCACCAACTTGCATGAGTTGGTGAAAAGGTCCATGTTTTTGGTAACTGTACATTGAGATCTTGAGTCTGTAACTTTTTATTTCATGTACTTTATTCTTTTTGTAATAGATAAGGATGTGAGTTATGACATGTCATAGTCACTAGTCAAAAAGCAATCTGCCTTTTGACTCTACAATTGATTTTGTTTTGTGTCTAGTCAATTATATCCAGTTGGCCTTCAAAGTATGATCGGTTGTAGGATGTAGTATAAGTATCTCATATTCTTGTAACTTTATTATTTTGCTTTGTAACACTTGTAATAGAACTTGAGAAAGCAATATACTGCAATCTCGAAAACCATCTACTTGTGTATCTTGTCTCTTGTTCTATCTCTTACTTACTTATGTTCTTAGTATGATCTATTGTGGTTAATCCAGTTTACTGTTTGATTAAGTTAAGTTTGTTCACCTCTTTGTGTTGTTGTGTTGTTGTGTTGTAAGTGACCACCTTTCACCGGTCCTGCACCGATTACAAACAAAGTATAGTGATTCCACACTTGAGCATTCTCATATATTGTTGAAATATATGTTTGTTACTCCTTGTACGTTCGAGCTTAATAATATAAAGTAACAAGTTTTTAGGCCTAGTAACATGTTACTGATTTACCTTTGTTCGAGCAATAATAGTTATGATGTTTGATTGTGTTAAGTTTGGGAAATATATGGATTTAAAGGTTGATTTTGTGTTTTTTTTCAACTATAACTACTAAACCTGATTGTGAAGAGATGTCAAATCCGATTACCAAAATCAAAACATTTTCAAGTATCTTGTCTTTGATTTTTAAATTTACAAGTGGACCAACCCAATCACTAATCAACTCGACCCGAATAAAACTGAAAACCAAAACTGAATACTGATTCAATATAGTTTATTTAGTTTGGTCTTCGGGTTGATTTTCAACATCTAAAAACCCAAGAAACCCGGCCTCGAGGAACCTAAACCCCGATTAAAAAACTTGAATGACACCCCTAGTCATAGGGTGTCACAGTTGTCGCTTGTTGATGCTTAGCATGTATCTTTTTCTCTCACATCAGATTACTTTTTTTAATTTAATATGAAAAGCAATGTGGTATGATGTGACGTGATGAAAACACTACATGAGTTGAAAGGGGATTTGTGGTGTGTTGGCGTAGTATTGACTCTGATATGGTGAATGTACGCAAAGAAATCCATCCCTTTTACATGTAAAAAGGCTCACAGTGATTTTTTGTTACATACATCTCTTAAGCTTGTCCTAGAGTGGATGCCATCTCCTATTCTTCTTGTGTTGTTACTTAACAATAACTTTTTGGTCTTAAGGTTTGGTCCAACAATGCTATCTGCTATACTCGAACCCACAACCATGTGGTTAAAAGCCACCATCTATCACTATAAAATGTGTTTATGGGTGTATACCTGTGTTTTATATAGATATGTTTCTATGATCTAGATCGGATTTATGTAACATGAAACACACATAATTGTAAATTAATTTAATAAAAGTAATGTTATCGCTACACGAACAAAAAAATAATCGTATGAATCGATGTTGTTAACCATACAATCGAATTTTTTTAACAAACTCATGATTATTTTGTAGTTAACCTCGTTTATTAATACAAACCCATAATTTCATATACCAATTTTAAATCTTTTTCGTAGTTTTTCCTTTGCAAATACAGACACACAATTTATTATTATTTTTCCTATAAAGTAAATGTATACTATATCTAAATAAAGAGCACAAACCTTTATTTAGGTATATTGAGTTGGCATTAATCATTAGCATCCATGCTTTGCATATTCTGTTTCGCCTTTTACATGTGATTACAGTTCTCTTTAATTATTTATATGCCCCGAGTCTTGAAGGTATGGTTAAAACATTATTTATATTGTGATATCTAAAGCCTTTGGTAACACATAATACATTATATTATTTTAATTATATATAACATTTTATAAAACAAATTTGGTTTCTTAATTTAAATGTATCAAGTTCTAGATTTAATTAATACATAATAGACAATCAAATGGTACGTTTTTGTATTGCTTTTACATTTTATGATATTTGAAATAATAAACATGAATATATTGCCATCTCATTTCTTAACATGAATAACATTTTGACCGGTTTAGATTAGGAACACGACCATTTCAACATGCGGTCGGATGTTCAAAGAATTGGATACTACTCGAGTAATACATTACATCAGCATACATACCTTTATAGAACGTCATTTAATTTGTCATACAATTCACGTCAATCTTCCCACGTGTGATAGAGTGTGTATTAAATTAATTAACTTACACCTCTTTACAATCTCATCAAACGACATATTAGAGAACTATTATGTCGCAATCTATTTGTGGTAATTTTATAAAAAAACTGACAAATTAATTATAACAAATCTTAGTGAAAACCCCACTTTTCCTACACGCATGAAGATTGCGACATATAAACTAAAGTATAGAAGGTTTCAAAATCGTGTATACGTGTTACTTGGATAAATATATTTTATTTAAAGTAAATGTTATAAATATATTATTTAACAAACAAATATATTATATATATAATCAATCCAAAGACAACAATAATAAAATAATACACACAAATGACAAACCACACAAGGAGGAAAAGTGCAAAGGCAGTAATGTACAATTATTCCACCAAACACTTTCATTACAATTTATTATTGTTTTTTAATTATTCAGAATTACTATTATTAATATTATCATTTCAGTTTCCTCTTTTGTTATCAATTATCAATCTCAATCGACAACCCATCTGGATCGATCTGTTGATAACTTTCACATCACAATCTCACAAAATTTCGTGTTCACAGGTGTTAAAAGCTTGAATCAACAGCTGTTAACTCACCTTTATCGTTGTCAATGGCGAATTAGAGCTGTTGCTGTTGTTCACCTTTATTGTTTTTGCAGTTTTGAGTCAAATCTACACTCGAAGAACTGGTAATTTGCTCAAAACCCTAGCGAATGTGGTGGTTGTTTACTTATTTGAGTTTGTATTCAATAATTTGTTGGTTGCATTTGTGTTTTCTGTCGGTTGGTTGTTTATTACGTTTGTGCGGATCAGATCCGTGGTGATTTTGTGAGGAATTTGATGTAAATTGTGTAATTCTCTAATTGTGTGTGATTTTTATGTTTGTCGATGACTTGATGGTAATGATGTGGATTTAAGCTGTAATTTGGGCCTTCGTTGACGGTTTCAGGTTGATCTGAAGATAATTCTGCTGACATTTGGTTACTTAAATTGGAAAGAGGTTTGGTCGATCTGTTTCAGTTGCATTGATTGCTTGGTTTTAGGACAATTTCACTGGTTTCTGACATGATGTCATATCATGTGATGATATTTGCCTAACAAGATGCAGTGTTCTCTATGTTATGACTCTATGAGGTTTGATGTCATGAGAGGCTGAGGTTTTCGTATATGATGTTAGCTTGAGGTCGATTAGTAGTTTGATAGTGGCGTTTAAATCGATATTTGGAAGGAGATTGCACCATTTCGATATGAGAAGACCTTTGTTTCATAAGCTTTCTTTAATCTTCGGCCCTAGACCGCCATGGAGTTGGTTGCTTCTGTGTTTTGTTAGTGTTCTTGCAGTAATTGTATTGTTACGTACATCTTCGTTTACCACCTTTGAATCCGTCTCTTTTAGTAGAAAATCAGACATTTATACAAACTATAGAAGACTGAAAGAGCAAACAGCGAGTGATTATTTGGAGTTAACAAGTTTATCTTATGGGGATAGTAATCTGAATGAGGTTGGGATTTGTGGCAAAGAAAGAGAGCATTATGTTCCTTGCTACAATGTGTCTGCTAATCTTTTAGCAGGGTTTAAGGATGGTGAAGAGCTTGATCGACATTGTGAATTATCAAAATACCAAGAAGACTGTTTGGTTCGTCCTCCACGAGATTATAAAACTCCTCTAAGTTGGCCTGTTGGTAAAGATGTAATATGGAATGCAAACGTAAGGATTACTAAAGACCAATTTCTTTCTTCTGGGAGCATGACAAAAAGGTAATTTCTAGTTTTGAGTAACGTGAACAAGTTAAAACGAGTATTTCCTTATTTTATGGTGCATTATCAATTACCCATTGATGGTTCCCTTCAATGACTTTTTAGGTTAATGCTATTGGAAGAGAATCAAATTTCTTTCCATTCAGATGATGAGTTAATCCATGATGGGGTTAAAGAATACTCCCACCAAGTTGCAGAGATGATAGGTTTGGGTAGCGATGCTGAATTTCATCAAGCTGGTGTAAGTACTGAGTACTATCCTATGAATTATCTTGACTTAGATTTGTGGAATAACTTCACCACATTAGCTTTCCCTATCATTTCATTCAGTTGTCTTCAATACAGGTCTATGTTTATTTAGCAAATGTGTTGATTCCAGCCTAGTTACTTATGAACACTTGGATTTGGGTTGTGTGTTTATTAGAGAAGGGTCAATTAGGTTGAAAGTCACCAAAGTCTATTTGTAGTGCACTGACATCCTAAATCATTTTTCAATGATATAGGTTATTATTGTAGCTTTATTGTGTGCAACCGTAGTTAACGCATTCATTATTTATAAAAAGATAATAAACACAAAAAGGTGTTAGCAGGTCAACCTGACCCAACTCCTACAAAAAATGACCCAAATTGACTCGAACCCTTTTTTGATCCATGATGCACCTACTAAATAGCATTGGATAGTCCACCTCTTATTTTTTATTATATGATATTGAATTACATATTGTGTTTGATTTAAAATCTATATAAACAGGTACGCACAGTACTTGATATTGGTTGTGGGTTTGGTAGCTTTGGGGCTCATCTGCTTTCACTGAAAGTAATGGCTGTTTGTATGGCTGCTTATGAGTTAACTGGTAGTCAAGTTCAGTTATCCCTTGAAAGAGGTCTTCCAGCAGTTATAGGCAGCTTCATTTCAAGAAAACTTCCATTTCCATCACTGTCCTATGATATGGTTCACTGTGCACAATGCGGTATCTTATGGGACAAAAAAGGTAGTCCAGCTGGCAGCCTTTCATATATTCACTCTTGTGAACATGTATTTTTCTGGAGTAACTTCCTGGCGTATCATACTCTAGAAAAAAGGGAGGTGATTTGTACACAACAAAAAAGTGATGCTGTCACAACAAATAATTTTTAAGGTGTTTGAGTTGTAAGGGTAAAATTGTCAGATTACAGTTAGTAGTTGTGTACAGAACACTTTTATGTGTATAATTATCTCCCCTATGAAACTTACTCCCTTCTGCCTAATGTTGTCCAAATTTCTATTTTAATATAGCCCAAAATGATTGCCTACTTATGAAAAATAGATAGTAATAGTTCACTGAAGTTGCAGTTTTCCAAGTCCATTGGTATCATTAAGGTTGAAACTGGCATGGATTTCATAACTGGACATCAACCCCATTTCATATGAATAAATGATGGGAGTTGTTGGTGTATTGGGCTGCTAATTAAAATCTGCAATAATTGGACATGTATTATTGGAAGGTTATGGTTGTTTATGTCTATTTCTAATTATATTTTTATAAATCAGATGGAATGTTTCTTATTGAAGCTGATCGGATCTTGAAGCCTGGTGGCTATTTTGTTTTACATGGAAATTCATTAAGTACAAAACAGGGAAGCATGGCTAGGCCTATTGAAGAACTCACTAAAAAGATTTGTTGGATGCTTATAGCTCAACAAGAAGAAACCTCTTTATGGCAAAAAACTACTGATCCCCAGTGTTACTCATCTGGGTAAGGTTCTTGGCTATTATTATATCACATTTAAGCTTGCTTAGCTTATAATAAAAAAATGCTTTAAAAGTATAGTTATAAGTGCATTTAGATATATAAAAATAAGGATAATGTACATGGAATCACATACGTATTTAACTATTTACAATAAGGCCACCCAATGTTAAGTCTGGTTTCACGTATGCCAATTCCAGCCAAAGCATGTCGGATGACAAAAACACCCTTAAATTTTTTTGGACAAAAGTTAACCTATAACACGTTTCCATCTCATTAAATGCATTGTCTTTTCAAAAATTTGAAGGCCATTATCATAATCCTGTCATGCTTTTGGCTGGACTTGGCATAAATGAAGCCAAACACATACTTGGGTGGCCTACACATATATTACTGATTTACTTCTTTATAAAATAGCGATAAATCCAGCTCGTTACAATTAATTACTTTTAGGGATTACATTATGCCTATAAGCAAAAAATATGGTGTTTTCTAGGTTATGTAAACATACAAGAATTAAAAGCTTGATAGTATATGGTTTTTTAAGTTACTTTCTTAATGACTAGTTTTAGTGTTCCATCAAAACAAGTACTCAAAACGGAGCGAAGGTCGATTGGAGAACACAAGAATTGAAAGATTCTTCAAAACGGAGCGAAGTCGATTGGTGAACACTGAACACAAGAAGAGAAAATTATGTTCATCTTCATTTAACTTTTTGAAAAAGCTTAATTCATTGATTTGTTACTAACTGAGGTTGATTAAGTGGCGTTTTTTATTTTCAAAAATAAGAATACATAGTTTGCTCCTTATTTGTTAGTATTATGGTTATTAGATCTCAAACAAATTAAGTAAAGCTTTCAGTAAACTAATTTTATTTATTTATTTTAACAGCAAGCAGGGTGTGATTCCACCATGTAGGGAAGGACATGATGATATTCAATCTTATTATCAGCCACTTGCATCTTGTATAGGAGGGACTGCCAGCAAACGCTGGGTCCCAATTCAGAACAGGTCTTCCAGTTTTAAATTAACCCCCGCTGAGCTGGAAATTCATGGAAAGTATTGTTCCAAGTGCTACGATTTCCATTTATGTTGTCTCAAAATAAGGAGTTTAGTTTCATATATACCCTTCTAAAAGTTCAAAATTCCATATCTACCCTTTCCAAATTTTATAGCATCACATTTATCCTTTTAAACCACTAAATTTCTTAACTTTATCCATTAATAAACAACCTGTTTTCACTGGGGCATAATGTTGTCTTTGTTTATTCAGGTTGTTATAAGTAAATAGTTTTATTTTATCTACCATGTAATGAACAATTATAAGAATTTTTCTTGTATTAAATGGTAAGTTTTATAGTATAAAATTTGGAGTGGTAAAATTAAAGTTTCGAGGGGTGGAACTTGGTAGTAAGTTTTTGTCATATGACCTGGAGGTTAGGGGTTCAAGTTGTGGAAACAGACTCGCAGAAATGCAGGAAAATGATGTGTACATCAGGCACAAGTGGGCTGACACCCCTGGACCTGCGGGACCCTCGTGCACCGGATTTGCCTTAAATTTAAAATATTGAACTTTTTGAAGGGCATATTTGAAATTTCCCCCAAATTAAATGCACTCTTTCCTTTATTGGCAAAGTTGCATTACAGTACCACTTATTTTCCCTTCAATAATTATTAGAATTATATTTATGACACTACCTCTTTGGTTCACCAGCTTCAATTATTGAAGGGAATTCTAGTATTCTAGACATCTGACTAACGATGAAGTTCTGTCATAGTGTCATTAAACCATATGCCCAGTGAACTGTTCCATTTCTTTTGGGATGGAGGGCATTCGTAAGCATGGATGCTAAATATTTGGACATAAACGAATTATAAATTTGTACTGTTTGGATTGGACAAATTGGTTAGATTTTTTTGGTTTTCAGATTGGTTTTGGACCAAAACCTTATTTTATTATTTTGGTTTTCAAATTGGTTATGGTTACCATCTTAAAAACCAGATAGTCTAAACAAACCAAATAATAATAATATGTTTTTTATATTAATTTAGTTTTTTTCATATATATTAGTTTATAAACCCTTTAACTTATCATTTTGAATTTGTATTCATATGTATAATTACACACCCACACACACCCTTATTTGTTTTTTGTATATACCAATATTAATACACCCTTATAATCTTTGTTACTTTTACTAATTCACCCGTGCAATTTTACACTATAATTTAACCCAATATGATTGTCTTAAGCAACACATTAAGGTAGCTACTGAGTTGTAAATCCCGGTCCCAAACCTTATAATTTTGGGTTGGTTTCATTTATGAAGAGTCAATTCACTCTTAATAAATCCAACTAAATAAACAGTAATATTGGACTAATTAGTATATGTTTTATGTGCACAGAAATCCAGCAAGATGAATTCTATGAAGATTTTGAGTCTTCACGGATAGCTTTGAGAAATTATTGGTCTTTACTTACACCCTTAATTTTTTCTGATCACCCCAAGAGGCCAGGGGATGAAGACCCGTTACCGCCATATAATATGATACGAAATGTCATGGACATGAATGCAAATTATGGTGGGTTAAATGCTGCATTTTTAGAAGCAGGCAAATCTGTTTGGGTGATGAATGTGGTGCCACTTGGAACCCGTAATACACTCCCACTCATACTTGATCAGGGTTTTGTTGGTGTTTTGCATGACTGGTAAGAATTTTTTATTATTTAGTATCAGTATCGGTGGTAATTGTGTCCCATTAACTTGTGAAAGGGTTGGTTTGGGTTATGGTTTGTTAATTTGTAATTGGTCAAACGATTAAAAGGATTATTTTAAGATACAGGCCAGAGGGGTCAGAACTCAAAACTCGAAGTCTCCCAAGGTGTACTTATATAGCATAAAACCTCGTAAATCATTTTATTCAAATAATAGGATTATTATTGAAGTAGTATAAATCCTGTATTTGACACTCCAATTATTCATGAAAAGTTTAGTAAATGTTGACAAAAGAATAGTTTGAACCCCTATGGGCTGGTTGGGTTATGTTACATCTCTAATGGTTCAAACGACTTAAAAATATTAGCTTAAAAACAACTTGGCCAGATGGGCTGAAAGTTTACCCAAGTGTACTTTTTTGGGAAATTTTACCTTTTTGACCCGTTACCTGAACCCAAACCGTCTGCTTTCCCCTTCTTGTTTACTGCATACTAGCCCTTTTCCCATATCAGATTTGTAAATTGGAAGTTGGAACTATATTTTGTCACTCTTTAAATTGTACCCCTTTTACAATTTTTGCACATTTTCAGTTGGCATATAAAATAATTACTTTCACATATTAACAATGGGGGAACGGAAATTCATTCTTAGGGGCAAATAGCACATTAGCATTGATCAACTATTTCCATATGTAGATTTATATTCCTCGTGCCATATTTAGTTAATTTTCATGTAACTGCATCCTGAGAGTGATTAAATAAGGAAACCTTGTAAAACAAACTCAACATGATAAATAATCTGTAATGGTGACTAAATGCAACTAGTCCTTTTAGCTTGGAGAATTTGCCAAAGAAATCACATGTGCGATTTTCATCTGAAATCCCAAAATAGAAATTGTTAATTAATTAATAGCATGATGCTTATCTATTTTCTTTGTATTTGAACATAGGTGTGAGCCCTTTCCAACTTATCCACGGACGTATGACCTGGTTCACGGGAATGGACTCCTCTCAATCCTTACTTCAGAGGGATGCAGCATGAAGAGCTTGCTTTTGGAAATTGATCGCATTCTACGCCCTGAGGTATGTTTTATATTGATTAGCCAAAGTTTTAGATCAGTGTTAAAATGATAACATGTGTAGAGTCCCAATACATACCAAACCAATGAACTATTTTATAGGCCACCCAGTATGTGTAGATTTCATTAATACCAATTCAGCATTTCGGCCAAAAATATGCTTAATGATGGAAGTAACAATTAAAATTTTTGGAAAGAACAAAACACCCTTGTACCCATCTAATGGCTACATGTTTTAAAAACTAGGGCGTTTTTGTCATTTTACTTTTTTCCGGCTTGTTTGTGGCTGGAGTTGATATAAATACACACTGAATGCTATGGTGGCCTCTACATACATTCTCTCATTCTTGTAATAATTATCACATTAGTTATTTATTAAAAATCAAAAGTGGACAAATATGTTTCTCGGTCAACCTAACCAGTTTCATCCCGTATAAACTAATCCCTTTCAACTTTAACCCGTTTGATTCGTTTCCCATGCATCCATCTTGTCACCTCAATGTATGACTCATCAACATGTTGATAAGTCTAATTCTCACATGACTCAAAATTTGTTTTTTTCTTTCAGGGTTGGGTTGTTCTTTCAGATACTTTAGGGTTAATAGAGAAAGCCCGGATGATTGCGACACAAATACGATGGGAAGCAAGGGTAATCGATCTTGAAAACGGTAGTGACCAAAGACTGCTTGTTTGTCAAAAGCCATTTGTAAGAAAATGAACTGCTTTCCCCTAGTAAAAGTATAACCACACACCACACAAGCATACATACATATATTGCCTAAGCAATTCATCAAGCGTGGACGTATGAGATACGTAGAATAACGAGCATTTGCAAGATGTAGATTAGAGAAAGTTTTGTGACCACGTATCGAGTTCTTTTTGAAACCGCAGCAATGTGTTATGTTCGTATATCGTGTCTTTTGTTGTTTTGATTTGTTTATTTCTGTAATTGAAGCTCCTTTTTGTACCAAATAACATTATATGTCAAGAAACTAGGTGTCTTAAAGGTCACCTAATATATGAAATAGATTATAACAAGATCTTCACATTGTAAGTTTGTTGTTATTTAAATATTTTATTAATATGAATATAATTGATTATTTAATGTCATATGGAATAACTGGTTTTTAAGTTATGGATGATCAGTTTCTAATATTTTATTATTGTGAATATAATTGGTTATATAATATCATTTTTGTGTATATATTTGAATAGTTAGGGAGGGGAAACGTTTTGTTTTTCTTGATTTTCTACTTACTACACGTTAACGTCACATCATTTTGGTATTGTTCTTTAACGGTTGATGGTTGAGTACTAAACCAGTAGTATGAACACGATTTAAACTTTGAATATGTGATCTTGTTATATGTTTCACCAAAATGACATTTAACTAAACTAAACAAGAAAAAGGTTTGGGAGTTAATTTCGGTTTTCGTTCTTAAGTTTTGCAAATTGTCTCCACTTGAATACTAACGTTTATTTTGTCTCTATTATTGGTCTGAGTTTTGAATATCGTTTCTATTTTCATTCTTTTGATAAACGGTGTTAACAATTTCTGTTAAGTGAGTTTGAATGACCAAAATACCTCTCATTCAAATACCTACTTAGCAGAAATTGTTGACACCGTTAGTCAAAAGGACGAAAATAGAAACGATTTGCAAAACTCAAGCCAATAATGGAGATAAAATAAACATTGATACTCAAGTGGATACAATTTACAAAATTCAGGAACGAAAATCGAGATTAACTCAAGTTTGAACTCGCACCATATTATACCATAGTTAAATAATTAAGGGCCAGTTTGTTTAGTGGTTAGTATTTGTTATTATTATTATCATAAAATCACTTCGTATTGCTACATAATGTTGAAAAATAATAATAAAAACTAGGATAGCAACCCGTGTTGCGACGTAAGACACAAAACAATGCCAAGTAGCACCAATGTCACATCACCATGAGCGACAATCAACACTAAAAAACTCTTATTTAAAAAATATAAAAACGAAAAAATAAAAAAAACAGAAAGTAGATGTAAAAACGTTGAATCACGCACGTAAAACGTAATACATTAAAAGCATAACTAAGTCGATCTGATACTCGCATGTTTCATCGAGGATATTAAACGGGAAAAAATAAGCGTAACAATGTTGAACCAAACACACACGTTACAATGTGTTAACTCTCAAATTTTAGACCGTAAATCGAAATTTTGTAAAAGAAGAAAAAATATTTGGCACTAAAGTTGAAAGTGAAAAAGGGTTAAATTTTGAAATATGTTAAAGTATTGAGTTTAAAGTAAAAAAATAAAAAAAAACATGTACACCATATTAAGCACATGGTAAAAATTTTAAAAATAAAATGTTGGTGTTTGACAGAATTTTTTTTTAAAATAGGGTTTTTTAGAGTTGATGTTGACAAGAGGGTTAAATCTTGTCGGGAGATGACTTTAAGGGTTCCCGCCCCTGGTAGGGGCGGGTTCTGCTGAGATGATGTGACTGCTACTACTTTTGACTGTTTTCTGTCGATCGATGTGAGTTGACCGCTTTATGGAGAACTCGCCCTTGGCAAGGGTGGGTTCTCAAACAAATGCCATCCACACATTTAACCTACTCACTTACGGATTATATTTATAACTCAATCGAATTCACTCAAATCTGCATACAAAATTCAATTTTACACTTGAAAAAAAACTAATTATTATCATGTCTCAGCCTTATTTTCTACAAATATATTAGGGTGGGGATATTTCTACTAGAAGTTCAACTATTATTCTTCGTAATAGAGTTTCATACGAAGAATTTGTAGATTTGATTTATAATCATCTTCAGGTTCAAAAAGAGTATTATAATTTGAAATTAAAATTATATTACTCATATGCTGGTTTCTCTCAAAGTTCTGAAATTTTCAATGACTCAAGTCTAGATGTTTTGTATTATTTGAGAGAAAATGTTGAAAATTTTCGAGCAAATGTTTATGTTATCATTGAGCCAAAATTGTCTGTACAACAATCCAATTATATGGATCTCATACGCGGTTTCTTTGTATCTCAAGCACCCGATCCGTCAAGCAATTCTTATCATCAAGGCAATGTAAGATCGCATGATTATCAAGCCGGTCTGTTACCAATTCTCATCATCAAGTCGATGATGATAATGGAGGTTTTGATAAGTCGGATGATGGTCGTTCAGACAGCAGTGAAGATACTGAACTCATTCCATCACAAGAAGAATCCAGTGATGATGATAACAACACTTATGGAGTTTCAAACAATTATAATTCTGGAGTTAATCCACGATCTTACGGAGAGGTGAACCATTCTGAAGATCCTCAGGAGTTACGAGATTATGAAGCTGCTGATTTTGACGATGAAGACCATATGGATATATGGAATGAAGAGTCAAAAGAAATTCGTGTTGGAATGTATTTTAAATCGAAAGATGAAGTGATGCATGCAGTGCGGTTATGGAACCTTGCACGTAACAGAGAGGCTGTTGTAGTTGAAAGTAAACGTACAAGATGGAGAGCAAAGTGCTACAGCACCAGCCCTAATTACAACAATAATCTTCATAGTGGTCCTCCTTGTTCATGGTATGTTTATGCTTCCAAGAACCATGATCATCACATGTGGAGAATTTCAAGATGGGTGAATTCCCATAACTGCTTTGGTACTATTGTTGGTAACAACAATAGAAGTTTCAAATGCAGAGATATTGTTACCCGTATCATCCATTTTATTCGTCAAGATATTGCTTTTCCTATCAAGCAAATTCAAGCGCATTTGAAAGACACGTTAAATGTTGATGTTTTATATAATAAAGCCTGATGAGCTAGAAAAGCTGCTATTGAGAATATTTATGATAGTTGGGACAGTAATTTTGAGGAATTACCTACGTACATCAACGCATTACAAGAGAAGAACCATGTTATCGTGGAATGGTTACATCATTTGACCGGTACATCTGGTTATTACACATTTAAATATGTGTTTTGGGCATTCGGTCCAATAATTAAAGCATTCATCTATTGTTAGCCTGTGATATCTATTGACGGTACTTTCTTGAAAGGTTCTTACCGTGGTAAAATGTTAATTGCAGTTGCAAAAAATGCAAACAACTACGTAATGCCGATAACTTATGCAATTGTAGACGAAGAGACGGTAGAAAGTTGGAGTTGGTTTTTCTACCAATTCTGGTCACACATTGCAGTTCACCATAATTATATTGGTTCGGGAAAAAAAGTTATGTGTTCTTTCCGATAGGCACAAAAAAATTATTCGTGCAATGAATACTCTTGAAGAGTGGAAAAATAATGTTGTGCATCGATTTTGTCTCCGACATGTTCGAAGTAACCTCATGCAAAAGTTCAAGGTTTCTAGCTTAAAAAGGCTACGTTGGTCTATCAGAAGCACCACCCAACAAAGGAAGTATAACTACTGTGTAAGTCAAATGACAAGCATCAATCTAGAAGCGTGAGAATATTTAAAAACTATTAAAGAGAGTAAATGGACGCTTCTACATGATTAAAATCATCGTCGGTGGGGTAACCTGACGACGAACATTTTAGAAAGCTTCAACAATACGTTGCGAGGTGTCAGGGTTATGCCAATAAAAGCTATTATTAATTGTACGTTCGAGAAAACAGTCGAACAGTTCAGAAAGCACACTAACATCGCAGCCAACTGTAACACCGTGTTACCCCCTCGCATATGGCGTTTATTTAACACACATGATATTAACTCGCAAGAGCATATTATAACAGATTTTGATTACAAAGAGGCGAGGTATAGAGTTCTGTCAAAGATACAAACAAATGAAGCTGGTGGAAATGATTATACCGTGGAATACAAAAACAGAACTTGCACGTGTGGTAAATGGCAGATGCAAAGATTTCCATGCTCACATGCAATTGCAGTTTGCCGCCATAGAGGTGAATCACCTCATAACATTGTTCATCAGGTCTATAGTACTGTTGTTTATCAAGAACAGTATAACGGACATTTTACCCGCTAAGTCACATTGATTATTGGAAGAACCCGGGTTGGAAGATAAAAGGTGATCCCTTAAAAATCACCACGTCACGAGGTAGGAGACACACAAGAAGGATACACAACGAGATGGATGTTCATCATCCAGATGCACCTGTCATACGTAGATGTTCAATATGTAGACAAACAGGTCATAACATGAACACTTGTCCAAACTCATATTCATGAGGAGATTGTTGTATCATAATTTTCTTTGATGTGTACTAGTTATTATTGTTTAATATTATAATATTAGTTTTACATTATAAAATATAAATATTAATTTTATTCCAAACAACTCCTATAAATACCACCAACCTTATCATCATAAATCACCACATTTCAAACACCACCACACTTCCAAGAAATCACTACATAAACCATAAATTTGGCACACCGCCCTGGTAAAGAACCAGTTCATGAACTCCGATCGACGAGTTCAATTCTACAAAGATTGAGGCGGCCTAAGAAGCAACATGAATCGTCTTCGTCAGAAAACAACCCGATACATATACCATTTCTAGTTGCAGATGAAGAAGAATCTAAAAACTGGTCAAAAGATGCTATCGACTTCTACAACAATGGGGATGCGCCATATTGTGTTTCAGTTCTATTTGGTGGTAACTGGCTTGGAAAGGATTTTTGGGGTGTTTTATTAGGGCACGAACGCGACGGTCGTCTTTCTCCATTGGTAAAAATATTATATATTTTTCAGTTAAATAAATTAGTTTTATATAATATTTATTAGATGGTAATATTTTATATCACAACATATAGAAGGTTGGGTAAAACGGATGATGCGGATGAGACGTGAAAAGCTTGCGAAATTTGGACCATCAGGGTTGAATTGGACAATTTTACCACCTTAGTTTCGGGATAAATTATGTGTGTGGGAAGATGTCAAGCCTGTCAAATATGCCAACGGAACTGATGAGTTGTACCCTTCATTTTGGGAGGTGCAATATGTTTATATTCCAATTCTTATAAAAGCAGTAGAAGATTGGTTGCTTATTCGAATCAATTTGCATACAATGGAGATCCTTCAGTATTGGTCAAATAACTTGTGACATCCGTCGCCTTAAGGTCCGTCGAACGACATAAATAAGCATAGAAATATTTTAATTATTCTTTCTTTTCTTCATGAACTCCTGCTTTAAGGAATCATGTCTGCTTTATTTTCCTTTGTGCCTGTACTTCCTCCGAGAACGTGTGTTAAGCATAAACCTTTTATAAACTTCATCACCATTACCACCAAATATATCATTTTTAATTTCAACCACTGTCATTAATAAAACCATCTTAGACTATCAAATGCCATTAAACACGCTTTTAACCTTAATATAACGAACATTTTAAGGTCGTAATCAACCGAAACAAATTTTGGGGAACTCGAGGGTTCAGTGCAGGGACTAAACTTGTAATTTTGCAAACCTGGAATGGGTATAAAACCCCATTCCCAGCCATTTATCCTCATTCTCATCTTCTTCACCTTCAACATCTTCTCCACTTTCTCTCTCGATCTAGCACCTAAAACCGTCACGTTTGTTGCGTTTGCACTGCCAAATCTTGGGTATCATCGTGTATACTCGTTCCTAGCAGGTAGACAACCTTGTTCGACCCGTTTTTGGCTTGGTTTTACTGCTGTGTTTTCTAGGTTTTCGAGTGCTCGGGTTCATCCGAGCACATGAGGTCGTGTGGGTGCGTGTGAGGTCTTTCTGCTTGTGTTTCATGTTTGTGTATGTTTGTAGAGTGTTTCTGGAAGTCCTTGTGGTGTAAAACTCGTGTTTAGAGCAGCTCGGGGGCTGCTCAGCCCGACCACAGTCGCGATTCTACAGTTTAGGCGACTGGGTCTGTCATGCGATTGAGCCGTGCGACTGAGTGAGTCGTGCGACTGAATCTTGCGTCTAAGTCAATCGTGCGACTGAGTTGTGCGACTAGGCATGTCGTGCGACTGAGTCGTGCGACTGTGAGTGTATGTGGTTGAGTCATGCGTATGAATGATTGTGTGCGATCGAGTCAGGTGACCGACTGAATGTATGCGACTGTGCGTGTTTCGCACGACTGGAGTCCAATCGCACGAATGAAGGTTCAGTCGCACGAAAGTAGCTAATTCGCACGATTGAGGATTGATTCGTGCGCATGGAGGTTTGGCCGTGCGAATGTGTGTTGTGTGGTGCGACCGAATGCCAACCATGCGAATGAAGACTCAATCGTACGAATGAAGCTGATTCGTATGATTGAAGGTTGATTCGTAAGGATGGAGCGTTGAGTCGAGCGTCTGGTCCTGTTGTGTGACTGATGATGTTGAGTGTGAATTTCCCCTTGAACGTCTGATGCTGATAAGGCAACATCAGTAAAAGTGTCATTGCTTGACCACAAAGATTAAAGTCAACGCTATCAACATGCACATCCTATTTCAATTGAAAACAACCTAACATTTTACAATTATCGACAATCCAATTGGAACTCCAAATACTTAACAAGTGTTATCTTTCATAACCACGAGATCATTTCACGGATGTCATAAGCAATGACGACTACTCGTATGTACTTGAATCTACATAAGATCTGATACGTGTGTCCGCTTATGCGTGTGTGCCACCCACGACCGAAACGATACAACCCGAACCGACCAAACATTACTATACGCTTTATACATGTCATTAATGCTTTATACATGTCATTAAAGCTTAACAATAACTGTCAATAGGTGTTTGACCGATCATTGCATTCACTGTTGGGAATCTCGATCTTTCATACTTACCACTTAACATGTGAGTTTCGTGGCCCCTTTTGTGCTTATACTACTTTACAAATATTTACAAACATGGGGGAAAAGTATGCTCGCCTATTTTCTATGCTGTACAACATACATACAATTTACATACATGGAATCAACGTGCTACTGTTTTGTGGGTACTTATCTGATACATGCTTGAGTCTGCTTTGTGGTTCTTTCTTACAACCATTTAATTCCAGTGTGGAACCGACGGTTAGGTATTGGTAGTACTACTGGGTTGACACCCCCACCCTCGTGTTGGTATACTAATTAGTACCAACAATAGCCAGGTACGGGCCTTGGGTGAATATATTCCGACAAGATTCTTTGTGTACGTCATTAGGTTTGGTTGTAAAGCTCTTGTCATGTGATTTTGCTTACTTATAACTGTATGCACGGTATTCTGCAACAACTTTATACAGCATCAATTACTTATTTACTTTAAACCTGCGAACTCACCAACAATTTTGTTGACCATGTTGAGCATATCTTTTCAGGTGATCATGCTAGCTGAGGTTCTAGGTGTGCTGCCTTAGTGGAGACCCTAGGATGCATTTTCGGGCCAAACTTGTCATTTTGAAAACAATTGATGTATCTATTTCAAACAACGTTATACTCTGTAACTTGTTCCCGGGTTGTGGGAATTGCATACAATGTTATCATCTATGTATTATGATTTATGTGTCATGTTTATGCTTATGGCTATGTTGTCGTGAATACTGACTAAACACGACACAAGTCCCCTTGTTGTCGGGTGTTGTCATGACACGCTTGTCATCATTATTATTATTGCATCTCTATCGCTTACCATGTGTTATGACGATTCCCGTCTCGTTACGCCCCCGTGTTTCCGCTCTTAGCGGGGGTGTGACATAACTTATATCATGAAATATATCATGAGTTAGTTCTTCCTATTTTAGATTTTATTCCATGTAATTTTTACTGTCTGATGGAACAGATTGGTTATTGGAAAAAAAATTATGCTGGACCGTTTATTCATCATGATAAAAGGGATCATATGTCTTTCACAACTACTGAGGAGTACTTGCCTAAGGGTGGGGGTGACCTTGGTGGTGATTCAGGGGTTTTTATTTGTATGTTAATGCAAAAGCTAGTTCAAGGAAAAACTTTAACTATGGAGGGAGATTTTAAAGACACTTGTGCAAGATATCGACACTATATGGCAAAAGAGTTTTATCAGTATCGTTATACATATAGTCACCCTGAATGGTTCACAGAAAAAATAGTTAAACGCAAGACCCGCAAGTGACATTTTTTGTTGTATTATGCTTTACTTGTTACTATTATTATACTACTTGTTCGTTTTTGGATGCTTATTCTAATAATATTGTAGCTTAAGTTCGTATTTTATAATAAAATTGCATTATATAATTAATAGATTAAAGTATAAAAAATTACATAATTAAAAAGGTAAAATACATCACTAAAAATATAAAAGAAATAATATCTAACGAATGTCATCATTATCGTTTGTTGCTTCATCATTTAAGTCGAACAGACAAGAAGATGGATTAAAAAACCGGTCAACTGATTGAGCTGTATCTTGAAATTAAGGGTAATAAGGTAACGGGAAAGAATGGTGAAATGATTGTTGAGAACTATTATCAAGGCTTTGATAAGGATTTGACGGCCCCCTTTCTTCAAAATTCCGGGTCCCCATTTGACTAAAATGTGGAAACTGAGTACTTGAGGTACCACCATAAAAAAAAATCTTGGTTGCCCATTTGGCTAAAAAGGGGGAGTCAAGCTGTTGTTTCGTGAAATCCCTTTGTCCTGTCATATTCTGTTGCACAACAACATTATCATCACCAACCTGTCTATCAACCCGCCCTCGTCCTCTACCCCTTCTGGGTAAACGTTGTGGGACTGGAGGATGTTGAGTATCATCAACATTATGTGTCACATGCGTTGGTAGATAACTTATATGGTTTGCATGTGCCAAATCCATATAACGGCTCGCCATATTCCTCCCCATTTCATCCCCTGGTCTTTGATAAAACTGACTCATCCCATCCATCTATAAATAACATTATGAACGATTAATTAAAAATAATAATAACAATAATAATAATAATAATAATAAATTTATTAATAATAATACCATCATTCTCAATCTTTGTCCATCATTTTGGAAGTCATGAGGGTTCGTGTCTTGATGAGCTGGGTTTGTTGTATACACAACAGTACGCTCTAGATACCACCTCATGTATGCTTCAGAAGCAATTGACGAATCAGTATACGCTTCATTAGCAACTGAATTAAGCCGAGACGCCCATGCTTGAACAAAGATATTATGATGTTGTAACCAGTTTTTATTTCTACCATCTTTACGAGCAGTCGAATGTAAATTTGTATGTTGCTCCCGGGTTAGTAACACACTTATAGGGATTGGTTGAAACATTCCAAACTGTCTTAAAACCCTATTTGGAATGTGAGGCTCAACAACTTCCCAACATATAAGGTATGTGTCACTTCTCCAGCTTTGATGTCCACTTGTGCAGATCTCAGGTAGAAGGTGGATAATATTATCATAATGCCTCCAATTAAAATTATATAAAAATATGAATTAATATGTTTACAAAATGTTAATATATACAAAATAATATCAGATTAATATTAATACCGTGGCCTCGCTTAATGAATGCAGCTGAGATCGATACGCACTCAAACAGTGCGTAGTGGTGTTTACATAACTAAGTTCACCATTCCATCTGTAATCAAGTTTTTAAATATACCAGGTTAACTAGAAAAATATAAGATTACAGATAAATAGTTTTTACATAAGTTTTTTTAACATATCGTGCACCATATGGTAACCTGAAATCAATAGATCTCGTATTCTTGGGACACATAGTAGGTAATATTTCCCATGCCCATAATTGCAACAAGAATAAAGGTCCACCAACTTCTCGATTTGTGACACTCGTTGCCTTACATAACTGTCTATACAAAAATGCTAAAACTGCACTTCCCCAACTAAGTCTACCACAGTTATTTAAGTTTTCAATATGACTTAAATAATTTACGTGTATCCAGTTTCTAGAAGTATCAAGAAATAAAGTGGCACCAATCATAAAAAATAAAATTAATCTAGCTCGTTGAATACACTGAAAATCAGTGGCATTATCAGAAAATGGTTTTATTATTTCATTTAAAATAACCTTAGGTTTAACTTATAACCACTTGCAGCGCTTGTAGCGAGTGTACAACCGGTTAAATACTCAAACCTTATTATAATTTCGGATGCACTCATAGCATAATCAGTGCCAGAAACAACATCACCTTCAACCGGCAAACTCCATAAAACTTGAACATCTTGAAGGGTTATTGTGGTCTCTCCAACCGGTAATGAAATGTGTGTGTCTCTGGCCTCTATCTCTCCACTAAAGCTGAAATAAGAGCACGATCAAGTTTTCGATAACCACACTCGATCACACCCGCAAAACCAGCCAACCTTATATATCTCATAACGTTTTCAGGGATAGGCACTTCATTAATGTAATCCCAAAAAGCTTTATCACCTCGTCTAGCACGTAAAATTCCTTCATCGCTTTCTAGATCTCGAAAATAATAATCAGCTCTATGTTGACCACTTAAAAATAACAAATCGTTATTTAATGGACCGGGTGTAATTCTCCAGCTCATTTTTTATTTTTGAAATGAAATATAAAATTCTAGAAAGATTAGGTTTAAATAGTGAGAATTTGGATTTTGAAACGAATTATGAGAAATGGAGTAACAAAGCTAAATAAATAGAGGAAGGTAGGTAAAAGTTTGGACTGGTCAAAAAATCAGAAACCGCCCTTCCCAAGGGCATGTTCTTCTGCATTTTGTCAACCGTAGATCTTAAGTGTGTTGGTAGATCGGACGGGTCATATTTAATGGAGAACCTGCCCTTCCCAAGGGCGTGGTCTCTCCTAGTCACATCATCTGCACACACACTTGCACACACAAAAACAAAATGACACGGAATTCGAGTGGCAGAACCCGCCCTTGCCAAGGGCGGGAACCCTTAATGTCAACTCCCGACAAGATTTAACCCTCTTGTCAACATCAACTCTAAAAAAACCTTATTTTTTAAAAAAATCGTGTTTGACATTGCAAAAGGTATTGATCATGCCTTCTTTGATGACATCAACTAAAACTTAAAGTATCTTTTGCCTTTTTATCAAACATTATTATAATATAATAATTATTTTTCTCTTCTTATTTATTAAAGAGTAAAATTCATTTTTGTTTTCCGTGGTTTGATCAATATAACGGTTTTCATCCAAATGTTTTAAAATCATGATTTTGCTCCTTGTGGTTTGCAATTTTTCTTAGTTTAACTCCAACGCACTAACTCCGTTAAATAGTTTCGTTAATTAAAAGGACATTTTCGTCTTTTTACAAATAAGGACTATTTTTGTAATTTTCTTAGGACTAATTTTATAAATTATATAAAACCCAACCCAAACATGCTTTCACCCCACCACAACCCCTCCTTTCCGGCCATAACCCTCCCTCCAGCACCGCCACGGCCACAACACCAACACAACAACCGCCACCGCTACAACTCCAACACCACCACTACAGCACCAGCATCCCACCACCACACCCCAAACACCACCGCTCCAACACCACCACAACCACTTCTGTCACCACAACCACTTCTGTCACCACAACCAACACCACTGCCCCCTCAAGACCACCTCTGTCACCACGTTGAGAAAGAGAGAAAAGATATATATATATATATATATATATATATATATATATATATATATATTATATATATATATATATTATATATATATATATATATAATATATATAATATATATATATATGGTCTTTATTTTTTTTAAATAACAAGAAAGTTAAATTACATTTTAGCCCCTATTACTAAAATGTCTAAAATGTTTTTGTTTTTAATGAATTTCTTTAACAGTGTTAATGGGTTGGAGTTTATTGAGACAAAATGAAAACCACAATGAGTAAAATTGCAATTTTGAAACGTTTTAAAAGAAAACTTTATTTTAACCGAGCCAAAGTTTACTCTTTATTCAATTATTGACTTATATAATGGATTGAGAGATATTGTTATATAAATCTAATATTAAATTGTCTCCTTTTTTTATTTAAGTAGATATTGTTTCTTTGAAGTAGCCAACCAGTGGTTGAGCCGTTGAGGGATTAACTTATATGAGATTTTACAAAAGAGTGAATTGTCGTTTTTTTTCTATGGTTTAATGGTATTTGTTATTTTCATTCAAAAATATTTTTTTTTATATTTGGCTCCTCAAGATTTGGCAAACATTATTGTTTTCATTCAAAGTTATTAGCTTCATTGTTTTAAAATGAAATAAATCATCGTTAAAAGGGTACTTATGTAAATTTTTATATAAAAATGAAATCCTACTTTATGTTTCAGTGTTGCTATTAAAAATTTTTACCACCAAATTCATGTATTTTGAATGAAAATAACAACTATTTCAATCCTTGAGACGATAAATGTAAGAACAAATCATTTTGGATGAAAATATCAAATATGACTAAATCATATGGAGGAAAACGACAATTCACTCATTTAAAACATTATTGAGTATGTTAATTTAATTTTAACCGAACAAATACACACATAGATTATCATATTTTTATCCGTTTATTAATGAGATTAACTTATCTTTGTTTTTATCAAACAAATGAACACAAACAGAAAACACTAATAATTGAATTTTAAGGCTCTATTTTTGGTTACAAGAAAACAAAATAAAATAATGTTTGCTCTTGTATGAGTAAATACAAGTTACGATGAAGGAAAACAAATAACTCTTATCGTATAACTAATATTTTATATAGCCATAAAAGGTTGCAAACATAATATTCATATCATGTAGAATGTATATTAAGATAAGAGAAATGATTGATGTCTTTATAAGTGTGAAATTGTTTAAATTATGTGTGGGAAATTGAAATACTTAAACATAAATTTAGATATATGATTTAAGTATAAAGTAATTTTTCAACTCTTAAATTTATGCTTTTAACCACATACTTTAAGCCACACGTGATAAATGAATCTTTAGCAATTATACAAAACAATCCTAAATGTTTGAATTCTTCAAGTAAAGATCTCTTATTTGAATCTATATCAATTGATTTTCAACTTTTAATTTCATTTAATGTCACATACTCTACGTAAGCTATATACCATCTATCACTTACCTAGGGCACTTGTAATGCACAAGCTATGTACTATCTCTAATAATTAAAATTATAAGTGTTCATAGTCGGATACTTTGATTGATGGTTTTTAGGTCGAGACGTAAGCAAACCCGTCGATGATTGATTTTTACCCTTCTAAACTAAAACCAAATGCAAAACCAAACTGATTCAATGTAGTGTCTTATGAGGCAAAGCTTAATCATGTCTATCTTTTAAGTTAAAATGATTAAATACTCAACTAAGATACAAAATGCTACATAGCCTATTTGACGGCCCAATTTTGTTTTTTCTAACCAGTTTTGAGTATAGACCATAAATCAAACCGTTCTGTACATTTTGAAAACTTTTACGTTATGTTCTCCAGTTCATTTAAGGAGAGAAAGAAAAAATCAGAATAAAAGAAAATTTTTGTTATGTTCCAAAGTTTTTTTTAACGAATGAAAGAAAAGGAAAGTAAAAAAGTTATGTTCCCGGTTTCATTTAAGCAGAAAATAAAAAAAATAAAAAGAAAATAAAAGGAAATAAAAGCTAAAATAAATCCTTCTAATTTGAAAGAAAATGAAAAAAATGAAAATGAAGAAAAAAATCTTTTCTTTTTTAAACTCGAAAACATATCATCAAACAAAACAATCAATAAGGTTTGAAAAACCGATTGTAAAACCAACCAATAATATATTCAAAAAATTTCACAAACCTTAATATAAAACACCATAATTAAATAAAATAAAGTTTTGAGTAAATTATTATTTTCGTTCCTGAGGTTTGACGAAAATCGTGATTTCAGTCCAATAGTCTATTTATTATATTGACGGTCCAATAGTTTCAATTTTTGTTTCAATTTCACCCAAACCACTAACACCGTTAAAATATTTCCGATAAGTTAGTGTAAATTTACAATATTACCCTTATAAATAAATATAAAATAAAATAAAAAATCTTTATCAAATAACTATTATCATCATCTTGTCATCTTCATCATCAAATATCTACACCATATCTCATCCACCACGACCACCCACCACCACCACCACCACCATTAATATTCCTAATAAGACCACCATCATTAGAGTTCAAGACCCCCACCCCCACCCACAACCCCAACCCCAACCCCAACCCTAACCCATCTCTCTCTCTCTATCATCTAAAAATCAAGAACAATGCTCGTCACCTCCACCCCTAAACCACCTCCGACCACCATCGCCACCTCCACCTCCGGGCCATTCTGACCGCCACCTTATGCCACCACTCCAGCCTACACCTCTCTTTCTCTCTCTCTCTCTCTCTCTCTCTCTCTCTCTCTTTATCTCTTCACCCAATACCCCCCCAACCACAATCTATCGGGACCACCACAGCCCTCTCCGAGCACCACCACCCTCTGTCGCACCATCGTGAACTAGAACCACCATCGCTCACCACCACCATCATCACTCACCTTTGCCATCGTTGTACAACAAAACTACTATCGCTCACCATGTAGATCTATAAGTTGAAATTGAGAACAAAAAGGGCAGAACCACCGTCGCTCACCACCACCACAATCACCCACCACCTCTTACAACTTTAGATACTTATAGATCTATTGAAATGAAAAGGAGAAAGGGAGACGAAGATGAACAACGATGAGAATATGCATGGAAGTTGGATGGTGGTGGTGGGTAGCGGTGAAGGATGGTGGCAGTAGCGGTGAGGGTTGGTGGTGGTGGTGGTGGTGATGGAGATGGAGAAATACCAAGAGAGAGATTTGGGTTAGGGTTAAATGATAATGGTAGGTGATGATAATGGTTTTATTTTTTTATTTTTATCTACTAAGAATAATACAGTCAATTCATGATAATGAATGAAATTAAAATAAAATTTAAAACTATTAAACCGTCAGTATAATAATAAATTATTGAATCGAAACCGTAATTTTCTAAGAAAATAATAATTTACTCTAAAGTTTTCTTCCATTAAACCGGTTACCAAAAACAAAAAAGTTTATTCCAACAAACAAATATTCAAATATTCCCCTGAATCTCGTTCTTCCTCTCATTTCAATGGAGTCTTCTCCAATTCATGTAAAACACTTGTTTCACTCATACAACAAATCAATAATCAGTTAATCACAAACAAACAACAACAACACACACACACTCAAACCCTTGTAATATCCGCCATTAATCCCCATAACCAACCTCGATTCCATCAATCAATCACCATTTGTTCTTCACAATTTCACATCCCCCATCAAATCCATCAATCACACATAAAATCCTCTGTTTCATCAATCACCATTTTTTCGTTTCGTTTTGGATGATAATGTCGTCGTTGGTGTCGTATTTGTCGATCCACGGTGCGAAACGGTTGAATGTTGGTGGGTTTTCGAGTGGAGTTTCGCCTTCTTTGGGTGTGTGTAGAAGTCGATCGATTGTTTCGTTGGTCGGAAACTCGTCGGAGAAGATAGGAGTTGGATTTTCCGGTGAGGGTTTGAGGTTTTCCGGTGGGGTTCTGCTTCTCAGACGACGGGGTTTGGGCGGCGTTCCGGTGGTGAAAGCTGCTGCAGCGGCGGATGGTGGTGGTGGTGTTCAGGAGATTACTGAGGGGTTTGTATCTTTGAATCTCATGCTTAAGATTTTGTGACGTTAAATATGATTTACTGAACGATAATAATCTAAAAGAAGTCAATTTAACTAGTAACATTTTCAATGCTCACTAAGTTGTTGAAAATAATAAAAACTTTATAAAATAATAAATAAGTTTTAAAAATATTTCAATTAAATCATTTATATTTTTATTTGTTACAATCAAATTATTAATATTTTGATTTGTTTAAATTTTTATTTTTTTGAATAGTTAGGTTTCCTAAATCCATTAGAGAAGGGTTGTCTTTGACATTGGCGGAGCATTATAGGGGGCCGGGGGGCCGCCGCCCCCTCAATTTTCTCGTTCGTAGTGTTAAATTTTAGCCGATAGTGTAATTTTTTTATCCAGTAATATAAACTTTTATATAAATATCAAGTCCGCCCCCTTAAAAAAATTAATTTCGCCCCCGCCCCCGTACGAAAAAGTTAAAGTTTCGCCACTAGTCTTTGACAATGAAAATTATTAGTATTGTTAGTTAAATTAATTATGTTAACTATTATTACTTAGTTAACATTAATATTATTAAAGACTAACTTACCTTTATGAAAAGATTTTGTAACTCTTTTTATTAGACTTTTGAATAACTATTTTTCACAGAGTTAAAGTTTGATTTTACTTGTTAAAAATAACTATTTTCCTCTAAAAAATTAAAAATATCAAGTTAACTCTAAAAGTTTCATAAGTCGTTTTAGTTTTACTTCAAAAATTTTATTAGTTGTTACAAATTTACCCAAAATAATAAAATTCAAGGTAAATTGATATTTTTTAATCTTTTGGATGAAAATTGTTACTTTAGCCAAAGTAAAATTTAAATACTTTTTTTATAAAATTCACGTCAAGATATTATGATGTGCAGAAAATCTTTAGAAGCACAAATTTCTTAGAAATTGAATTTTATAGAAGTAAACTTAATATAGTTATAAAATCTATGCAGATTGTCGATAGTTGAGCCTCCGAAGAGTTTTCTTGAACGATACCCAGCTCTAGTTACTGGATTCTTCTTCTTTACTTGGTAAGCTAATTGTTAAACTATATTCGATAATTTCTACAAAATACTTTTTCAAAAATCATTTTCTTTTTCTTGTTATAATTTAACTTCAGTTACCAACAAGAATATTAAAAATCGTCACACTTTCATGTTAAGTGAAATATCATTTGTACTTATACCCTTATATAGCGTCTAATATGACTCGTGACATGACATATATCATTAACTATTTATATTTGTTATTTCATGAAACCTTTTTATGCAGGTACTTTTTGAATGTTATATTTAACATACTGAACAAGAAGGTTTACAATTATTTCCCATACCCTTAGTAAGTTTATTCTACTTTAGTTATAAATGATAATCAAACAAAATATAAAAACCGCATAAATACAAGTATGTATTGTATCATCATTGATAATACGAGTATTTGTAAAAAGGTTAATGGGTAATCAGTTGACCGACTAACTAATAACCAGTTAACTGAAGTTATTACTTATCATTTTCTTGAATATTCAGCTTTGTTTCAGTTGTTCATCTATTAGTTGGTGTCATATACTGTCTCATCAGTTGGTCAGTTGGTCTCCCTAAACGCGCAGTGAGTTTCTTTCGTTTTACATTTGCACAATGTTTTATGCACAATGTACATGTATCAATGCATTGCTCTCTGTGTTGCAGCCAATCAACAAGGATCAACTCGGGCTTCTCACTCCCGTCGCAGCTTGTCACGCTCTAGGACACGTCATGTCCAATGTTTCATTTGCTGCAGTCGCCGTGTCTTTTACACATACCATAAAAGGTATATCTATAATCCCTTAAAAGGAAACGTTTACACAGTGTAAGACGTGTTTTATCTTATCATATTGGTTAGCAGAGTACTGCGGGTCCAGTGGGTTTGACTCGCTGAGTCGACTCACGCTAATGACTTGGAAAAACGGAGTTGTTGGCGTACTTACATTTTGTTTTTGTTGGTGTTATCAGCTTTGGAGCCATTCTTCAATGCTGCAGCTTCTCAGTTTGTTTTAGGCCACCAAATACCTCTTCCTCTATGGCTGTCATTGGCACCAGTTGTTATAGGTGAATATTTATAACGAAATACGAATGAAATTAACTTATGACTTGTTAACGAATATGACATGACATATCAAACTTAAAACAATCGATTTTAATGGTTTACGACTCGTGTATGTGTAGGTGTGTCAATGGCCTCATTGACCGAGCTTTCTTTCAACTGGCTTGGGTTCACAAGTGCCATGATTTCCAACATCTCTTTCACTTACAGAAGCATTTATTCAAAGAAAGCTATGGTAATATCAAACTTTTGTTCATATTAAGCATCACATTAAGGTAAACATTAAGTGATACCAAACAGGTTTATGTTTCGATATGTGTATTCGACAGACGGGTATGGATAGCACGAATGTGTACGCTTACATATCGATTATCGCTCTCCTGTTTTGCCTCCCACCAGCAATACTTGTGAGATACTTTTGATCGTGTTCTTATTTTATATGTGACATTTTTGACCTGTTTACTTGTCGGTTGCATCTAGCAAATGTTGATACAACTTAAAATTAACAAATAAATAGCCCAAAAGTATATTTTTTCAAAAATAATCCAAGCTGTATTTTATGAAATAGTTTTATTTTAATGTTTTATTTTAATAATATATATTTTTCTTTCATAACCTCTTGAAGACCATCTGCCCAGCGCAAACTACATTTTACTTGATTCAATTGGTTAGCAGGTTAATAGCGGGATCTCATGAGTTTTCTAGTAACGGTTTCTCATGGTTACCGAATATGTTTCGGAACAACTCAACCAAATCAAACCATTTCAGCCCGTACCCAAAATTACTTATTTTGACCCGTTACAGAACCCTTACCAGTACACTTTGACACATCTAGTTTTCTTCTATTATTTGTCTATGACACACGATTTAAACTCACAATCATCACCATTTCATGTTCTTTGTCAGATCGAAGGACCAAAACTGATGCAATACGGGTTCAGGGACGCAATAGCCAAAGTCGGAACAGTTAAGTTCGTGTCCGATTTATTCTGGATCGGGATGTTTTATCATCTATACAACCAGGTAAACCCGAAACCTTCATATTCAATACACAAATAACCAACTCAAACAAATCTTTTTGTTCGGGTTCTTATTGTTTAATGCTTTATTGTATTTCAAGATTGCTACCAACACTCTAGAGCGCGTCGCCCCGCTTACTCACGCTGTAGGAAACGTATTGAAACGTGTTTTCGTTATCGGGTTCTCCATCGTTGTGTTCGGTAATTACAAACTGCAAACATCCAAACAAATTTATTTAAAAAAAACATTGAGTTTTGGTTCATTTTATGAGATTTTAATGAATGTGAATAATGAATATTATTGGCAGGTAATAAGATATCCACACAAACAGGAATTGGTACTGCAATTGCCATTGGTGGAGTTGCAATCTACTCTTTGATCAAAGCTAATATTGAAGAGCAAAAAAAGGTATCATTAGGCAACTAAACGGGTCTTGCGGGCCGGATAACGGGTTGGGTCAACCCGGTTACATGATTAACATGTTTACAACCCATCAACCCGTTTAACTCATCTATAACAACCCAAACTAATTTATTTTCACTATAGATGATAAGTTCACTCATAAACATAAATTTGGTTAAATCTGGGTTATAGTGTATATGTTAGCTAAAAAATTGTAACAAAAATTAGGAAAGTTATCATTTTTCTTATTGTGTTATACTTTTATGGTGATGTTAGAACTTTTTCATACACATAGCCTCCTTATACCGAATCTTTGGTCATGTATCTACATATTTTCATTCTTAACACCAATACTAATTCATATGTGAATAACAATACATACATGAACCTATACACAAAAACTTGTTGATATTGTTTTATAGAAACTCCCATGACTTTCTAAACCATTTTATGTAGCAAAACTATATTAAATTTATAATAAAGTCTTTATAATCATATGTAAAATACTATATTTTTAGAAAAATAAGTAAACATGGACGAAAAATGTGTCATGTAAATATACCCGGTGACTATATTATACTTTTAGACGTTTCTTAACCTGTTCATTTTGTCACCTCTATTTTTACTTCCAATCTTCCCCTTCAATTTGTGTTATTGAATCACCAATGTATCGTATTGTTTCAGAAGATAGAGAAGGCAAACGTGGCATAGAAACGAGATGTTTAAGAGCAGATTAAGCAGAAAGTTGTGAAATTATGCATGATTGAAGGAGGATTCAAATTATTTTGAAACTTGATCTTTCTTGATTTTGTGTGTTCGTATTCTTGAATAGTTATATGATAAATAAGACCCATCTAAATTCAAGATTATGAGGGAAAAGAGAAGATTTCATTTTTATTTCCAAGATTTTTGCATTTTCAAAATTAAATAATATGCAACAGGTTTATGCAATTATATTAGAAGGAAATAAAATTTTTTTGTAACAATTTAATGTATACATAGGTATATAAAGTATTCATAATAGATTAACTAGAACCATCTATATATTAAAATAAATATTAGAGATCCTAAAGTATCAATAATGTAGAGGTTGTGTTAACATTTACTTTCGAATTTAAATAGTAATTTGATCAAAAAGAGTAATTTGATTCCTATCCGGATTATTGCCCGCTCTCCTCGATCAATATATAATAAGTATACTCTGAATCCATTCTCTCTCAGAGTGAAGTCTCTATTGGTCTTATTCTTATTGTGCGCCTTGTGAGCGTGTTTGGATCCGCGAAGGAAATCGCTCGGATGTTCCCCTAACCCAACCCGGGAACGGACCGGAGGGAACCGCAACATGGGGAATGTCCGCATCTCGTTGCAAGGCTCATTTTGAGTTGTGGGTCATAGGGCGGGCAACTTTATCTGATCAAGGGTTAGGGCTCATTTTGAAGCATTTGAATCCCTCTAACAAAAATCTCATCCTAAAGTATCAATAGTGAGGTTACATTATTTAAAATTTTTACTCAATTAATGTAGGGTTTCATTAATGTTATTTAATCTTTTAGCATTTAGTCAGTTGTAACATGACGTATAACCTTAAGGTCTACATATTAGGTTTTATGTCCTTTGCTTGTCTTGGAACCGTCTTTATCAAATAACTGACTCTGGTATGAAACCCATTTGATAACCTAATCATCGTCTGTTATTCTATATGTGCAACCCATTAGGTTCATATGTTACAACATACCATCTCATAACACAAAACTACAACGTACGTAGCACATAACACAACATACGTATTTTTGACAAGGATGATGTTATACTTTACAATCCTCGTTTTTTCTCATAACTTCGCTTTCCAACGATCAACCCTTGGTCCTTTCGGCATGACATTTGACGTATCTTGTATATAAGATATGACTTGAATAACTTAAAATCTAAGTTTGTTTTTACAGAAATATATCTGTTGATATGTTGTGTTTATTTGTAATAGTACTATAAAACAAGAACACATCAATATGTGATCGTAAATATTATTACATAGGCTAAAGTAAAATAAAGATGCTTTTATGTAATATCTAAATGATGACCAATTATATTAAAATTAATATTATTATAGAAAATATCAAAAATGCTGGAATAGCTCAGTTGGTTAGAGCGTGTGGCTGTTAACCACAAGGTCGGAGGTTCAAGCCCTCCTTCTAGCGTTATATTTTAATTATTTTTTTAACATGTGATCGGGTCACTAATACAATATAATTTGGTTATAATCTTCGGTTTTATTATCACTTTTGGACTTGATAACATGACCCAAATAAGATTGATATAATACTTTTTCATGTTTTACATAACAACATCATGGTCTCAACGAGCCATCGACTCATCGAGTGACAAATACTCACTATTCGAGCTCATGAACAATTGCTCGTTAAATATGATAGAAGACACTCTCACGCCAAAATGATGGAACGGCGTTGGCATGAGCGGTTTGTTTATGTTGGTAGCTAACATCACAAGATCAACATTTAGCTCCACATCACTTTCTTTTGGATTATCTGACTCAAGTCAGATATCATTGTTAGTGTGAAAAGGGGAGCCCACTAGCGATTTATAAAGCATTGATTATAAAATGTATTTAGTCTTGAAACACAAAAGAAATCTTTGACTTGTTTAATTATCTATCAAGTCGTGCAAAAAGTTCAACAAAAGACGTTAACAAATCATTGTATGATGGGAGGATATATTACTACAAATCATGCTTCTTATGTGAAAATATACTTCAAGAGAAAATATACTTAAAAAGTATCTTGTTGTTTGTTTACAGGGTGGTTCATGAAGCCAACAAAATATTTACATTAAAATTGAGCCTGTTTTTTAAATTTTGAACTAAAAATATTAAAGGGGCATTCCGAGAATTGAACTCGGGACCTCTCGCACCCTAAGCGAGAATCATACCACTAGACCAAATGCCCAATGTTGATATCTTTAATTTGAAAAAGCATATAACAAATAAAGTGACGAAAAAACCACGACCGTTTGTACTTTGTTCATCATTTGTAGCACATCAAGCACAATTAGTCAAATACAATACCACCCATTCAAACAAACAAACTGCTGATGATATTACAATAAGTGATTTCGATATCCAAAGCTCGATTCTACCCTGAAGGAATCTAATAAACTACAAGTGAAGTTTATTCAAAATTACAATCAAAATCGCGCATAATTTATTGAGTATCTGTAGAGCATATCATTATTGATAAGTTCATAAATCTTTTGAATATATTAATATGGTTGAAAAACTCGTTAGGTTTTGCTCTGTCGGACTGGGAAGTTACGAGTACTCGGCCTAGACGGGGAGTACTCGCGGACTTGATAAATTATAAAGCAATTAGTTTTTCGGAAATTATAGATATGTCAAATATCATAAGCTTACTAAGATTTATAAGAAAAATACGTGAATATCAATATAAATAAAAATAATGCAGATTCACATGCAAAAATACTTCAAAACGTAATATCAGTTATTTAATATTATAGATGTACTAATTATTTTATTATTATATTTTAATGTATTTTAATGTAAAACAATAAAAATCCAACAAAAATCAATGAAAACGACGAAAATCAGTGAAAAATAGTGAAAATCCAAGTTTGTCGAGTTGGGCCAAGTTGTTGAGTTTGATAGAATAGGGCCGAGTTTGACCGATTCCAAGTAATTGACCGAGTTGATGAAAAGCGTCTCGGCACCTTGCTGAAATATCAAGTACTCGTCGAGTATCAGCCACCTAGGCCGAATGTTACAACACTGATCTAAACGACCAAAAAGTTCTTAGACCCCTCGTAAGTTTGGACTCGGTATGGTTGTCCACGCAAGATATCGTTAGGCCCGACCATGGGGTAGAAATAAGATATGAATGAAAGTCTAACCGTAAACATTATTAGAAGTTGATTATGAATTGAACTTGGAATTATAATATTGTAATTTATTAATCTTCTATTACAAGTGTGATAAAAAAGTTATTTTTCTAACGTATAACTGTAGAAAACTTTAAAATAAACAAGTTACGTCGAGTTTGTTACAAGTCAAGTTCGACTCTTGAGCTTAACAAATTAGATCACTAAGATAAACAAGTTGAGTCAAAACCGACTCATTTAACTTCAAACTCAAACCCAACTAGAACTAGCTGGCTCATTTAACTTCAAACTCAAGCCCAACTAAAACCGGATCAGTTCTTTTCAATCATGATTACGCCTGTTCAAATAGCTCGATGCTCGAAACTCGCTCGAACTTGTTTAAAAAAACTCGGATTTTTGCTCGTTTGAATTTTGGCTCGGTTGTAAACGAACCGAGTAGTTCGGTTCGGTTTGAAAACAAACGAGTACGAGCAAAGGTACGCTCGCTCGGTTTCGCTCGAATTATTTTTTAGTTTAGTTTTTATGTATTATATATTATATTTGTTAATTTATTTAGTTTATTTACCAATTACCACTATATTAATTATTTAGTAAAAATCAACAACCCTAAATGTAAAGTTTTAATTCTCTGATCAAATCATTACTTCACATTTCAAAATCCTTTGACCATTCCACCCATTAGCACTTTCTGGTCGTCCCTTGTATCCCACACCTCCCTACCGATTGTCGAGGCGCTGCCTCCGACACTCTGACATGCGACCTCCACATTTGGCAATCCGACCTGCAATAGTCTGACCGCGCATCCTGCCTCCGACATCCGCCTTAGAAGTCCGACCTGGTTCAAAGCCCGACATTGTTCAGTTGTTCCTAATCGCGATATCTTGAGATTAGATTTTCTTATGATTTGATTCTTAAATAACATTTGCACAAGCATCAGTGATATACTATGGTTGGAACTTTAAAGCTGAAACTTTTGAATGAATTATTAGTTTTGTTTTAAATTATAACATGAAACCGAACAAAACCGAGCAAAACCAAACGCTCGGTTTAAAACCGAACCGAGTTCGAGCATGAAGTTTGCGCTCGAATTTGTAAATTCGAACCGAGCTGAGCCGCTCGGTTTGAAACCAAACCGAGTTCGAGCGGAGCTACATTCGGCCCGATTCGCGAACAGCCCTGATCATGATAAACTAGTAGATCGTGGTTTGGTTTTGAACATATACGAGAACATCATAATTATAGTTTTTTGGGTTAAATTGGTTTTAGTGATTTTAATCACATAGACACGTTACAATGATAGTCGATATCTACACTTTTTGTAAGGATTTGTTATTATATGCTACTATTACTGAATATATGATATTTAACAGGTCATGAATATCAATTAAAACAAATATGTTAAAAGTAAAAACTCTTATAAAAAAAGTAAATATGAAGAAAAAAATCTAGAGAGAAGAGTACTAAACACTGTTAAAATAATCTATTAGCTTAATGGTCAAATGGGAGGTTGGAGACTTTGGTGTTGTTTGTTTTTCTTCAAAACCTCTTCCTCATTTCTTCATCTGCGCGCACGCAGACGCGAGAAGAGGTTTTGAGTGCACAAACTCTTTGATTTTTGAAAGACGTTTCATTAAAAATCGTCTTCCTGACGTCTGCGTGGAGAAGATACGGACTTACCACTTTTTAGGTCTTCTAACCTCTTCTCACCTCCCCACCGGCCGCCCCACCTTCCCACCGGTAAGACCACCGGCCGCCCCACCTTCCCACCGGTAAGACCACCGCCCGCCCCACCTCCCTCATCGGCCAGACCAACACCGCTCCAACTCCCCCCACTGGGCGGACCACCATTGCCCCCTCCCCCACCTGCCCTCGTCTTGAAATTAAACTCCCATATGTAACGTGCGTCGATGTCTTCACCACTTGAACCACTGGAATCACCGAGATCCGGCAAATTCCCGTCGGAATCAGTGAACGTGAGCCCAACCTGAATCAGCTCCAACACATCAACGTGATCTCAACCTGAATCGGTGACGGAAAAACTCGTACCACTGTCGAAGAGAACGACGCGTTGGCCGCCGTCAACGGTGTAGAGGGAGGAGTTGAGGAGGGTGGCGGACGCGTGCGAGTCTGGTCATGAAGTTGAGGGCAGCTTGATTGCTACCCATGGTGGTGATTGTGGTGATTATGAAGAAGCTTGGGGAACAAGGGTTTATTTGTGCGAGTTTGGTCAGGAAGACATGGGTTTGGGGGTGTCGTTTGATTTATTTTATTAATAAGCAAAAGTTGGATTATAGTAGTAAAATCTTTTATGATTTGTTTTATTAATAAGATATAAATTTGATTGTTTAAAAAGTAGGTTTAATTTAACTACAGAATATTTTAGTATTCTTCAGATGTTAAAAAACAAATAGTCTTTTTCTTGCAGACTGCAGACATTTGGTCCACATATTCTACTGCAGATGTCTGCAGATGTGATCCGCAGACTACAGATGTCTGCAGATATGCTTCGCAGACTGCAGATGTTTTCCTGCAGAAAAAACAAACATCATATTTGTCTCTATTAGAAGTTCAAGGTTAAAACCTTAACATGATGAATATATTAATTTGATGATAGTAACAACTAACAACTAACCAGTTGTTGAAAATAATATAATAATAATAATAATAATAATAATAATATAATAATAATAATAATAATAATAATAAATAAATAAATAAATAAACACTATAACTTTTCATATGATGTATTATTAATTTGTTTTCAAACTTTTGTATTATACCGTAGTAAAAAAAACTTAAAATAATTAAATATGCATGGACAATTTTGCCCTCGACGATGGCGCGAATGTGAGAAGTTGAGGAAGTTGAGCATCACTCAAAAACAGAAACCTAACGAAATTATCGCTTCTCCTTTCGATCTTCCATCTTATCAAACCCTAAAAACCCTAATTTTTCCTCTTTTCAATCGCCCCTTTTCGCACAATAAAAAGGGGCAAACATCATTCAATAGCCAGGTCCACTTGAGGTAATCACCCAACTTACATTCAATTCATTATCTAATCCATTTGCACGCTCTTTGATCATCAAAATCGCGTATCTGTTTGTGTCAGAATTTGAAGTTTCTGTTTACGATTCATATCAGTTTCTGTGCGGATTTCGTTATGAAATGTTTACTGATTGTTTGAATTTAGTTGAAGGTGGCGGAGCTGTGGCATCCAACTCCGATGAAATCTGTTTTTAGCTGTTTTTCGTTATATGTTGTTGTATTCTTCTACGTATTGGTGACATTTAGGATTTTCTTTAGATTGCGGGGAGATTTTTAAACGATACAAGGGCCTGATGACGGTGATATGTTAGATCTGATGTCTTGATGATAGTTTTTGTTTAGTTACTTGTATATGCTTGAAGATAGGAAGCGTATGATTCCACAGAATTAAGAACCAAATGAAACGAATTTTGAGCATTGTATCATTACTACCGTATCGGATACAGCTGCAGTTTTTGGGCTCTGAGATATGGTAGACATTATATTTTGTTGCTTCAACATGATCACCTATTGAGGTTTGAAAAATGTTCATTATGTAAATATGAGGCGTGTGCTTAGGTGGAATTAGTATATTGGTTAAATTAAACCTGTTTGTTAAGATATGATATAGTCAACAAACCTATAGAGTTGTATTTTATAGCTCGGATTTTTGAATATTGAGGGAGAGAATAAAGATTAACCATTTGTTCAGGAAATTATAGTTGAAAATTGTTGTTTGGTGATTTCAGATTAGATAATATGCTGAAAATTTGTGCAGAGAAACCCATCAAAGTTTCCTATATCTGTACACAAAAGTTCAAAAACTTGTGCAAGTAAAACTCACATGGTTTGTTAATGTTTGTTCACCGATGAGATTCTATGCATGTGTTCTTGATATAATATTTTATTTTTACTGTTTTTACATAAGAATGGTAGAGATGAACAGTGTAACTTATGTAGCTTGTGATGTTTCTAGACTGGATCCTGAGCGTTTTTGTGGAAAAGGAAGAATTTCAGATTGCTGAATTTGAATGATGATAATCTTTGAGCAAGAAATTCTATAGACCCTCCTTTTCCACATCATAAACTCAATATCAGACGAACGCCGAGTATATTTAAACCAAATGGATCCAAAACCGCCATCCGGGCCCACCTCCCCTGTTACTTCCCCTAAAAATAAAACTACGGCCCAAACTTCTATCAAAGATGAAGCCATCAACAGTCATCATTCATCGGATATTGTATCATCACCAGTTTCAGACAGCACCCATGAATCCACTTGCCACAGATCACCTCCAATGCAAGTAATGGAAAGACCTGACGATTTAGATTTCTCTAATAGATTCTCAACATCATCATCAGAATGGAGTTCTGCTTCCGACGAGTCACTTTTCAGCATTCATCTTACCAATAGTTGCCCACATGATCAAGCCCATTTACCGGAGCATTCTAGTCAGAGTAATGTGGGAAGTTTAAAAGCGGAAAGCTTATCTAAATTAGATGCTCACAGGTCTAGTTTAGATGAGCCCCAAAAGGTTGTTAGATGGAAAACTCAAGTCGAAAGACTTGCGGATGAAGGAGTGAATTCTCAAGATCAACGAGTGGATTCGTCTCCTTTAAAAGATCACAAATCCAGTGAACCAAAGTAAGTTATGTATATTACCCCTTTCACCATATTCAAACTTATTGAACAACTGTACTTGCTTTTCTAATGAAGCTGTCACTGAGTTTTTTAAGGTCCATATGAAAATTTTGTCTCGACTACAAAAGGGAGGCCCTAAAAGTACATGCTAAACAGAAAGTGCCATCCTTTTAGTGACACGACAAGAATTTGTTACTTAAAAGGTGTCATCTTTTTAGCAACGTTTAATGAATAATTCAATCGTCTTTAGTCATTTTTTTCTGAAGTATATTTTCAATGGTTATCGTTGTTAATCCACTAAGCCTTTTCTTTGTGAATTGTAGAACATAAATAAGATTTTAGTAACTTCAACTGACAACGCTTATTGGTTATTGCTACTGAAGCAATGACCACATGAATAGTTAATAATATATATAATAGGAGTAGTTGCATTAGGAGAACAATTGTTTTAGAAATTAAATATCAACATGTCCTGTCTTTTTATTTGGTGTATGTTGGTAGTAAGTTTTGAGGCCCCAAATATTTTGAGACCCATCCTATATGGTCGCACACTCTCAAGGACGGGTCTGCTGTTATTAACAAGTCATCATTCTAGTGAAGATGCACAAAAAAATAGTACATCTTTATATTTCCAAAAGTAGTGTTTTATTGCCATGTAGATTATTCTGCTATGAAAAACCAAGAATAATGGTTCAAAAAGTCAAATTACTAAATATATGTTCCTTTCTCTCTCTAGTAGTTTTCTTTCAACCAAGCACTCTTAGGAAATTTAATGAACTGTTGATAACACAAACTTTAATGTCTTATAATCCCGCTTATACCCCTCCACGGAAAGTGTTGACTTGATTCGTATTATTAGGGATTAACAATTACGCACACGGATTAACTGCAGCAAACAAAAAAAAAGTATTTATGCAGTCTAACACTCTAACTAAATGTATTGTGTGGGTGTTGCTACTCCATGGGGTTTGAATATTAACAGAGGTGGCAAGATAGACAGGTGAGATAGATTGGGTAATGGCTTGAAACAGGTCATTTTTAAGTGCAGACAATGGTAGCCAGTTGTGTTCTTTCTTGGCCAAAAAAATTTCCTCCTTTTAAATAAATTATATATAGTTAATGTGGTGGTTATAGTTACAAAAGTAATGTTATTCTAATAAATTATTAAAAAAATTTATTTATAAAATTTTAGGAGATATTATGCATAAAAATCAACTTTGGCGCACTTTAACCAGTTCAACCCGTTTAGCCTCTTTCTGTTTTAGGCTAATATCTTTGAATTGAAACCATTTATGATATGAAGCTAATACAGAGTTGAATAACATAAAATTTAAATCTGCAAAATTGTGCACTGGAGTAAAAGAGACAGTTTTATCGATTTTCAGAAAATGTTCATGATTCAAGCGTTTTAATATGCGATAACATTTTTATCCCTAAGTATGCTGCAGATATGAAGCATCTCTACTTTGTGTTGCAGAAAAAAGTTTTGTTGGTCAACATGTGACTGTGGATCATGTAACCTCCCAAAGTGG
The DNA here is from genome assembly GCA_025506515.1 of Flaveria trinervia. NCBI lineage: Eukaryota > Viridiplantae > Streptophyta > Magnoliopsida > Asterales > Asteraceae > Flaveria > Flaveria trinervia. Next base: position 1,382,605 of record CM046446.1, read on the forward strand.
TCATGTTGGAATGAATGCTGGAAATACATGAGCTGTTCAAATTGTAAACCAAAAGACAAAGGTCCATCACATTCGTAAGTTGCCAATTTTCAACCCATTTACTCATTAATAGATCAATTTATGTTGTGGTTTATCCTTAATGGTTGAAAAAAAAAAATTAGGTAAAAGCGTTACAGGTCAAACCAGTTGAAAGTTCCGTCTAAAGTGGATTTTTTGTGATAAAAGCCTTTTAAATTGTTTTTTTAAAACATTAGATAGTATTGTAAGGGTAGATGTCATAGACTTTAGTCCATATACAATAATTCTATTTTTTTGTACACCTATTTGGTTATTCTGTCTTTATGCTATAATTACCAAATAGTGTGTTCCAAAACTCAGAATTACCAAAATGGATTTAAAAAGAGTATAATTACCAAACAGAATAAAGGCAAAGTTCTATTGTTATGATATGACATTTGCTTTTATTGTAATAACATAGTTTTTGTAATATATTTAACTTGTCACCTATCTTAAAAAAAGGGACGAAAAATGTTTGTGGGTCAATCCAACCAGACCTACTCTGCCGTAACCAAAACCCACATATTTCAGCCCAAACCAGTTTTGACCCATCACCCAATGGCTCATATTGTCACCTGTACATTAAACCATTTGTTACTGTTATTTTCTGTTTAGTTGTTTTAATAAAGCAATTTGTTCACTTTTTTTCTTTGCAGTAAGGAAGCAAATGCACCTACAAGTGCTTCACCCAAGAAGCCCAGTGCGAAACATCAGAAGCTGGATATGAAAAAATGGTGTTGTTTTGGATCTTGTTTGGCTTGCTTCCGTTCATGCTCTTGCCATTGCTGCTGGGGTGACATCTCTACTTAAACATCACAAGTTAGCAGTTTCTCTTTGTTACCTTTTTACAGAAGTGGCAAGATGGGTGGGTGGGTCAGTTGTGTTGGGTTAAAATTGGTCACGTTTAGTACCGGGTGGAGTGGTGCACGTCGGATCAAGTTGACCTGCAAACAATTTATTGATCCTTTCTTTGAAAGAAAATATAAAAGCTAATGGATTTATGAATTTATCGCACAAAGTTATAACAAAGTGTCTTGTTTATGTCGTTGTATTTAATATACTATGTTATTTTTATCTCTTGATGTGTTTGACTTGCTATAACTGGAAAATGGTAACATGGCAACCGTTTTGACCTGCTATAACCAGTAACAAGGGGACTTTCAAGATTGTTGTAACAATAATCTACCTATGCAAATAAAAAAAAGTAGTAATATGCATGCTTTAAAAATAGATGGTGATATTCAACAGTTTTGATAGAACTTAACTTGACCCTTTCTTAAGAATGGGTCAAATCACCTCTTTTAGATTAAGCCCAACATGACCCATTCATAAGAAAAAGGGATCAAAAGTGTCATCTCTACCTTTTCATTTATGTTTCTCAAGCAGTAAGCTACAATCATTTCCTTGGGCTCAGAAAGCGCGATTTTGTTCTATTTCAGCTTGATGACATCGCGATTACTGGGGCTGTTTGGGACCGTGATTAAGATGGGCCCAACAAACAAAATTGGGAGAATAGAGGTTAATGGTGTTTAGCAGGTACTTGTTATTCTTAATTTTCACGAGTTACATCTGTAGAACCCATAAACAAGTTTTCATTCCTTCTTACGTAATGAGAGAATGAGAATCACATTATGCATATCTTTAATACCTTTTTTTATATGCACCTCAACCCACATTGGGTCCAGCCCAAAGTTGGTGGCACGAACCCACATTGGGACCATCCCGAAGATCGCGTCACCTTCACAACTTTTTTCAAATTTAACTTTTTTCAAATTCAATGTTTGTCACGTGGTTCTAAAAGTTTATCTTGTTCAACATATTAAAGGTTTCATTTGGATGTTGGGAGGGTCGGCTGCCGGGTGGAAATTTTATAACTAGTGTTAAACGACTAATCAAAATATTATTAGTGAGGCCATTTAAAGTTGGGCATTAGATTGTCATGTCTAATCAAAACTATTTTGAAAATCCTTTTTTTGTGTTCCTAAATTAACATACGTGTTATTGTATGTAATAAGACTTAAAAACTCGTAAAATTTACCTGAAAATAAGTTTGAAAATCAATTATTTAAAAAAAATTAAGATTAGAAAGTTATATACATCAGAAGGTAAGTTTTGAGGTTAGTTATACATAAACGTTTAAACTTTTGGCCTAATATACATATCTAGTACTCTAGTAGGAAAATCCATTTTAGAAGGATAAAAAACACTTTAAACTAGTAACTAATCGGTGTCATTCTATACAATGAAGGGTTAAAGATTAAAGTAAAAACAATATCTATGTAAAAATCTGAATATATACATATGCATATGTGTATGTTTAATTCATATACTGTTTTTAGTTCATTCTTGTTTGATTAAATAAAGTTAACCCTTCATATTTTATCTATAAGTCGAAGATTGGTTCCTTTAGATTAAGTTTTTTTTATTTATTATTAGATAAACTCCCTCTTGCATTGATGATAGGATTAAAGCTAGCTACATTGTTATACTGGTTTACTCTTTGCTGGAGCATTCACAATCCATCCTACATCCTTATTTTTATAATTACAATAAATATTACTATTTTTTTTTCTCATTTTCAAATAAACAATATTTTTTCATACATGTATCATTATATTTTATCTTTCATCCATTCACAACCACATTCAAAAATATTTAAAAAAAATTACAAGGGTTGTGTCATGTTTCTCTAAATATAAACAAATACGGTGCAATCCCCATAAATTTTATATTTCTTTCACTAATAATCACTCATACTCATCCATATAATATAAGAAACCCACTCACATATATATGGGGAACGAGCTGTGAATACTCTTAGAGTGATCAACAAAAGTAGGTCAATAATATCACAAGAACATCGGATCAAGCTCAACCCAAATTAAAAAGAAAAAATAATAGCTTCTAAAAATCCTGACTACATACAAATAGTGCATAGTTGATCAGCATGTTGATCCCAAAAACAACCAACAAAAAGAAACAGAAAATAATCAAGCTCCCTCTCTTAAATGAAGTTATGTTGTTTTAGTTCTCAAAGTTTCTCAAATAGATGGTGACAAAACACACACACAGCATCACCATCATCATCATCACCACCACCACCACCACCACCACCACCACCACCACCACCACCACCACCACCACCACCACTACAAGTAAGAAGAAGAATTAGGGTTTACAACTATGTGCTTCAATGGATTTACAACATCTCTCCCACCAGCGTGCCTCACAAACTCAGCCGGTGTGAGAAAACTCCCATGACAAACACACATTATTTTCACCTCTTCACCCTTCCCATATTTATAAAGAATCCCTTCGATCCTCCTGCCACCTGGACCGTCCCCTTGTGTGAACACACATGGCATGTCGAATGTATTTGATCTGATCTCTTTCCCTTTGTTATTGTCTGGGTTCTCTAGTTTGGGTCTTAATGGCCGGACCGAGGAGTCCACAGGTTTTGACTGTGATGAATTGGTGCCGTTATGATTGGTTCGTTCTTGGTTAGATTGTACTACGCTTGCAGGGCTTTCGGCTCCTGATCCTGAAAGAATAATGATAACATTAAGTATTAGAAGATATCAAAGTCTAATATCATTTAGAGCTCCTATGTAACCCAACTATACACACAACCAACATATGTTTGATTATGTGATTTTGAATATGCAGAATATGTCATAAAACAAACAAGTTGTATGATCTATGATTGCTTTGTTGTTCAAGTAGCATATCTTTTCTAACCATGTATCTTAACATATTTACCATTTCTAGCAGTAGTAGAATATGGTAAAAGTAAGTAATTTCTTGCATTGAATGGTTTAAAATGTAAATTTACAGATTGCGTATATCAGTGAAAAGAAATAACACATTGCAATTTTAGCAGTTTGCTCGTATCTAAACATCGAAAACTAATCATCGTGACTAGGAGATCCAATAATCAGACAAACATCTGTTTCAAAAAGCAATTTTAAACATACGTTGACTTGAATTCAAATAAAATGTCGCCTCTGATAATGTCACAAAGCAATATCAATCTTGATGTAAATCTAAATATTGTCCTGTTGACTTTCAAATTTAAGGTCAAAACAAAATCTAGAAGAAAGTATAACGTTAAGGTTTTGACAAAAGCTGAATTGAACCTCTAAATATTCAAGTCATCATCATACATCCATTGGATCATTGCAAAAGGGAAAATTACGGGAATGGTTGTTTTGTCTAAACATATTTCCTAAATAGCCACACGATCAAATCTATAAAAATATAACCCTTTGATCGTTACAAAATTCACATTAAAGTATAACTCAATCCGAAGATTGTCATATGAACATGAAAATCACCTGAAAATCACCATTGGCATGGTTTTATGCTAAAAGGACACATTGGAGGACCAAAGGTCTTCTACTATCCTATGTAAGTTGCAAATCTACTCATACACATCGTGGTTAGAGGTAATCTTTCAAGTAAAATGGTCATTTATACATTTATCACGCAAAAATGCTTGTTCACGTGATTTCCCGTCGAATAAATAACACTCAAAGACTCAAAGCTATATGAGAAAAACTCCTACATTCATGCATTTTCAAGATTTAATCCTAGAGTGATTAGTAAAGTCAAACTTAGGGTTTGGATATATACCAAACAAGAAATTAGGGTTTTTAGACATTTCTTTAGCTTTTAAACTACTTAATTAGGTTCTTAAAAATCTAAAAACAAAGAAGCTAGATTCTCCAAATATTCATCAAGTTCCAAAAATCACGGAATTAAGTTTTCCATGCATTCTTCGGTTTTCAAAACCTAAAATTCAGGTTTTTAAAACCGAGAAATATGGGTTTTCAAAACCCACAAAAAATTTAGTTTACAAAACCTAGTTTTTTTAAACAACCTAAAATTCTCGGTTTTTGTAATCTTTGTACTCAAAATTGTAAATACTTTTGAATTTAATCTAAGACAAACTCAGTACACGAATCTCCTATCTACATCGAGAGAGGGCGTTAATCCATTCGGGCGTAATGTAAGCATTCTTACATCGCATTCATGTAATAGACAGTGTGTCATGCCTTTTGGCCTTATGTAAGTATTCTTACAATGTATTTCTACAATGGACGGTCTTCATGACTTAAAAAATCACCTGGCAACAACCTTACCGTAAATATAGCTTCAAGCCTAAGCACTACAATCTAGGAAGAGGTTAATTATACCATATGATCTACACTAAAGTACAACCAACACATAATGTAGGTACAACATAATCAATGCATATTACCTTGAAGATGTCTACTCTCGAAATCCGACATGCTCGAACCCCGAGAGTCCACGGACCCCGGCCGCGACGGTGGGGGAGTAAACACCCCACCGTCGCCATCTGACTTGGCACCCGTCGTGGGCTCCGGTCCACCAAAATCCCAGTGACCGGACCCAAATGAAGATGGTCCCACCAACGACCCGACCCGACCCACAACCCCTCCATACTCATCCCTACTCAAACTCCTTTGCTTCTCGGAACGACGTCGTTTCGCCGCGAGCCTCCTCAAGCTCTGCAACTCCTTCCTCTTCCGCCACTCCTCCTCCGTCTCCACCGGCAACGACGCAGTTCTGATCAGACCCGAATAACCTCCGGCAGGATCCGATTCCTCTTTTTGACCCGACAAAGAAACGTCGTCGTTTTTCACCACAGGCGAAATCGATGCGATTGAAGACGATCTTACTAACTTACTCTATCAACACCAAATCTCCCACCTAACGACAACCCGAGATTCAGCTCCACTTCCTCATCCGGGTCGGATCCTGCCCGATCCCCGGAACCCGTGAACCTCTGCAACAAATCCCTCGAGTAATTCTTAATTTGTAACGACAGATCCCCAATCTCGTTCTTCACTCTCTCCCCCATTTTCCAACAGATTTCAACTTTTTTGTATAGAATTGATCTCTCAGAGGAAACTTGAACTACCCCATGATCCGATTTGAAGCGGATTTTGCTCAAATTGGAGTGCGAAAGCTGGATTAATCTGCATATCGTGCATTGGAGCTTTGATTTTGGGGGTAAAATTGAGATTTTGATGAAGATTGAACGATTAGGGTGGAAGATTGATTGAAGTTGAAAGAGATGAAGAATCAATAATCGGAGAAACGAGGGTTTTGGGAGGTGTGATTATTGGAAATCAAGAAGAGAATCGTTCGAAAGGGGGAGAATAAGGGAATAGAGAAGACATATGTTTCAGTTTCGACCCTTTAAGTTTAAGGATTGGATCCTCATGCTATGAAGTGAGTATATAACGTAATTGTCGGTTGACTAGTGGTATCATGGTGTGTGGTCAGATGTTAGCGTAAAACGGTTAAGGATTTTAGTTTTATGGTTGACATAAATGTAGATTTGGAAGTAGATTAGCCGTTCTTGCAAAAATAACAAACCCAAGTGGGAATTTACGAAAAACCTTTTCAAAGAGAAGACGATGTCGGTACACTCTGATCCCGGTGAAAAAACTAACCCTTTGACCCGATGAGAATTGTTTGGGATTTAACAGGTTATTTTGTTTGAATGCAACTTGTACTCTACCACATGTAATGCAGATTGGGGGAATGTGTGAAAACTTAGGATGATATCATATAACATTGAGAAAAACATGGGAAAATAATAATATATGATGTGGCATTAGCTTAGCAACCTAGAGAATCGAGAAAACTTGAGACGACTCTTTAGCGTCTGAGGTGCGTCAGGAGTTTTTACACGGCACACCAAGTAATTTTAACTATGCATGAGTTTCTTGTGCTATTGTTGTCAGAATTCTCGCTTTCGTTGTATGCATTACTTCCCACCTCTACGAAATACGAACACGTAACATCTTTTGTTTGTTTCTTGTTTTTCTTAGACTCTTTAGCGTTATCCATCTCCGGTTTATAATTCATTTTGTATATTAATTATATGTTTGTATTAGGGCTTAAAATAGTATATTTGTGTTTGTATGGTGAAAGTCTTTTGTTAGACACTCAGATTTTATAATATCTTGCTAATCAACAAATTGGATAAAATGTGTTTGCTCCAAATGTGAATTTAATAAAAGATGTAAAAACGTTGAACCACACGTGTAAGTCACATCATGTTAACTCGTAAAATTCAGGCCGAAACGAAAATTTTATAAAAGATGAAAGATAGAGGATCAAATTTGAAAGTAAAAATTGCTGGGAATTAAATTGTAAAACTATGTAAAAGTTTTGCTTAAATACAAAAAAATCAAAAATTAAAGAAATTATAAAGACAAAAGATTATACAACACACCAAACACATGATACAACTCATCAAACATAAACATGTTAGTAATTAGTATATTATAAATACAACATCCACTAGTTTTATGATTTTAATCCTTTGAATGTAAGCCACTAAACACAATTTGCATTTTCCATTATCCTATTGATTAACAGGAGTTATTGGTTCTCAAAGTTATTCTATAACAAGCTCTCTTAATCAAAGTGTTAAAACATAAAATATGATGAAATTACATTTTACAAGCTAAAAATACTGCTAAAGTTATAGAAGAAAAGAAGGAAATAAGTTCCTATTTATATTATATATAATATTTTATTATTATATATAATATTAATTGTCAACTTATTTATACAATTATATAGTGTTTTAGAGACCGGATCGGACCGGCCGGTTCGAGCGGGGATTGGTCCGGTGGCTGGTCCGGTCTGATACGGATCGTTTTTTAGTGGTCGAACCGGCTGGTTCGTCCCGAACCACTAGACGGACTGGGAAACCAAACCGGTTTTGGTATTATATTTATTTTATTTTATTCTGGATTTTAATGGATAAAAACGGGTTGTTAAACCATAAATTAATACGTTGAATATATAAAATATAGTAAATTTTATATATAACTATAAAATAGATATATAAAACATATATAAATTACTTATATTTAACTATATATATAAATATAGTTAAATCTGGTCCAACCATCAAACAGTAAAACGTCCGGTTTGACGTCCGATATGGTTCTGAAAACATTGCAATTATAGATTATACTTGAGTTTTTGAGTTTTAGTTTGTTGTACCTATTTTGTGTGTATTATCAACGATCGAGTTACAAGTTACAAGTTATTTGATCAAACTGTCAAAACATATTTACTTTCAGGGTACATTTTGAACACATGCAAAGTGGATGGGTGTAATTTATATCAATACAAAACTAAAAGTAAATGACGAAATTGCCCTTGGAGACCTGCAAGGAAAGTACCCAAGACGAAGACAAAAGAGGGGCATTGCTGACACGTAAGCATAATTTTATATTATTATTTGGGAAAAAGAGTTGTCTAGGTTCAGTGAGATGATGCTACGTGTCAACAAATAATAGGGTGATCTTAAAAAGGTCCGCCACGTGTCAAAATATTAATGTTGGCCTTGCTTTTATATTCTGCCACGTCATGCAGCAAGAACATTGTTTCAAATCAACACATGATTCTGCTGGTAGATTAAATAATGAAAAGTTATAGGGATCCCCGAATTTAATGGAAACCTCTTAACCTTTTACATTTTATCATCTTTAAATCTTTAAATATATATTATAAAAGTGATAATAATATTTTAACAAATTTTTTTTAACTATTAGCTTCAACTAGGACTGAGCCCCCCGCATTGCAACGGGAGTAGGACTGCAAACGAACACGAACAAGGCCTTGTTCGTGTTCATTCGTTAAGAAATAAACTTGTTCATGAACTGTTTACGAACACTTACTGAACGAGATTTCTTGTTCATGTTCGTTCATTAAGAAAACAAACATGTTCATGAACTGTTCACGAACACTTACCGAACGCAAATGAACACAAACAAAAGCAAACGAACACAAACAACCGTTCATGAAGATGACGAACACAAAAGAACTCATAAACACAAACGAATAAAATTATTATAGAATTATTTTAGAATAAAATTTATATTTTTTATTACAAACATTACACAAAATCAATAAAAATAAATAATAGTTAATATAAATACCAAAAATACTTGATATATTAATCATAAAAATAATTGACACAATAATTAAGAATATAAACGAACACATTATCGAACGTTCACGAACGAACATTAACGAACATAAACGAACACATTATCTAACGTTCACGAACATAAATGAACGAACACGAATTGTGTTCATGTTCGTTCGTTTAACTAAACGAACGGAATTTTCTTGTTCATGTTCGTTCATTTACTAAACGAACTTCCCGCCGAACGGTTCACGAATTGTTCGCTGAACGTTCAGTTCGTTTGCAGCCCTAAACGGGAGTGTAAAACCGTCAATTAGCACTAATGACATACTATCGTTAATGATCACCAACACCTAGAAAACTCGTATTAAAAAATACATAAAAAACAAAAAAAATAAACTGAACGAAAGTATATGTAAAAAACGTTTTACCACGTAGGCAAAATGTAAAACATATAAAAAATAAGTAAGTCGATCTATAACCAACGCGCTGCAACGGAGCCATTAAATGAAGAAAAAATAAATACAAAAACGTTGAACCATACATGGACGTTGTAGCGTGAAAACTGATAAATTTTAGACCAAAAACGTAATGGAAAAAAAATAAAAAATATGAGACCAAAGTTGAAAAAAAATTGAGCTAAATGGTAAAGATGTAAAAGTAATGAGTTAAATTATAAAAGTCAAAAGGTAAAAATAAAAGCCAAAAGAGTTGTGTACAGTCAATTAAAACATATAATACAACTTGTAATGCATAGTAAAATTGATAATTAGTATATATATATATATTTATTTACTATCGAGGTTCTACTAGATATTTTATAGTTGGTTTACTTTACTAGAGGTGTTAATCATACCATATGGAAAGTTGAAAAGGTTATTTGAACATGTATGGAAGATAAAAATAGTTATTTATATGGATATAGATACAACCATATAATTTAAACTCCATGTAACATGCTTATTTGAACAGGTCAAATGGATTGCTATATTAAAAAAAGTTGTAAACGACTTGATGGGTTTGTAAACAAGTTAAGTGGTTTGTAAATGGTGGTGTTTTGTAAATAGACAGAAACTTGTTAAGTGGGTTAAGAGATTGGTGTTAGATATTATGAGAGTTGATTTTATTATAACATGATGAGGTGACGTTTATTAAATAAGATAGACATGATATTTTTATCGAATGAATTTAACTTGTCAACTCAAAGCTCATTTAGTTATAGAGTATCGTGAATGAAAATGGAGTTTAAGGGGTTATGCTTGTTTTATATAACACCATCTGAGTATGATAAACGCAATTTAAACCATTTAAAATAAATCAACAAATAATGACTATCAGTATTTTATTTTACTCAAATCTACTCAAAACTACCCAAATTAATAGAAGCACAACTCAAATCACCTTAACCACCCGCTCTTTGCAATTCATTTAAACTTTTATCACATGAAATCATTTACCCAAAAGAAGTGATGATACCTATAAACATAAAATTATGATGATATGAAATACCTATAAATAAGTGATTATTAGTGCTATATTCTACTACTTTGTTTATGTTTAAATCATCCGCTTAACAAAAAGAAGTGTGAAATGACTTCTGACCAGTTTTTTACAATAATGTGTTACAATCATATTGTTAGAATATCAATAGACAGGTATAGAGAGATATATATTATTTATAACATTTTCTTTTAAAAGACACGGGCTAAAAGTCATGTAAAATAAAGTCAACAGATCATGCATGTTGAAAAGTCAAGCAAATTTTAATTTTAGTATTTAAAATCTATTAAACCATTTATACTTGAGTAGAACAATCGATCACATGACTTAAGTTTAGTATATAATATAAATAGTTGACAAGATAACTAAAATCTTAATCTACCTCAATTGGTAAGCCTCCCTTTTTCTTTTTCTAAAGGTGTTGTCTCAAGTTCGAAAACTACATACCACATCTTTTTATATCTCAAACCTTCTGTGAAATAACAAAATCATACCTTTCTTTTGTCCTAGCCAATTTATCTTCACCAAGTTTATAAAGGTCTTGATCATATCTACAATTTCATTTTCATAAACTTACTAATCTTCATTTATAATATTTGAATACAGTAAATACGTTTTCATTTACTCTATATTTCAATGTTTAGTCCGGAAACGAGTCGAGTCGATTGTAAGCATATGTTTCAACATAAATTATGTGTGGAAAAAAGTCAAGTCAGATATAATACGTTTTCATTCAATAGTATAAATTCAAGATACTTTACGTTTTGACATAAATTAATTCAAAAACAAGTGAGGTGGATTGTATCCTACACTTTTATCACGCCATAAACAACGTCGCTACAACATGTGATGGGTAAAAAAACTAGTTTTATAAGTGGGGTGGATTGTATCCTACACTTTTATCACGCCATAAACCATGTCGCTGCAACGCGCGACAAGTAAAAAGACTAGTTTTATACAAATAAACTTATTGTTGTATATCGTCCCTGATATTTATCTATTAAATAGGACAAAAGTGTTTTCAAATTCAGTTTTACCTGACCCATTTCACCATGTACTAAAACATTGGTATGTTATAACCATAACATGTTTTGAACATTACTTCCAAGTCAATTAAGCACCATATTGAAGCATATGAACATCTATCAAGTCAAAACTCAAAAAACCTAATGCAACCACAAATAAAAGGCGGACCCAAGACATAAGGCTAGCGTATGCAGGGTTCGCGGGGGGCGTCAGACCAAACTTATATAGCATATGAACATCTATCAAGTCCACCCGTTGCAATGAAAACTTAAGTATAGCTCTAAAACATAGGCTTGTACTTAGATTTTAATTTTGGACATTGGTGTCTACTTATCTATATAAATGACTTAACCAAAAGATTAACAATGATAACAACATAAAAGTAAACTAAAAGTCTAAAACCATAAAACTTTAAATGATTCGAAGACCCAAAGTTTTTTAGGTATCATTGTAACTATACCCTTAAAAGTACCGTAAAGCAAGAAGAAACATTTCAACAAAGGTTCTTTGATTCAGACCAAACAGAAAAAACGAAAACCATAAAAACATTCCAAATAACTTAAGAGTTTACCGGTTTTTGATCCATTTTAAAGGATCCTTTCGAGAAGTTGAGTCACGGGCGATCTTGAGAGTAACGGTTGCGCCTATGGTTATACTCTCGGGTTTGACCCGAACGTTGACCAGAGTTCTCATGGTCATTGTACTTGTTTCCCCAGTTGCCATTGCTACGCCCTTCACCCTCGCGGCCCCAGAAATTTTCGTTTCTATTTCCTCCACGTCCTTGTGTTGTCCTCCCCATGTGATTATTACCTCCTGTGAGGGCAGTTTGGCAAAATCAAAATCATAACAACCAGATAACGGATTTCATACTTGTAGCAGGTATACAATCAGGTATGGGAGGAAATAGTTTTGTATTAATGGTAATTTCAAGCTTCAAACAAGTTCAAAATACTAATTATTAAATTTTTTATAATTGTAGAATATATTAATATATTGGTTTGGTTAAATGGGTATGTGATCGGTTCGGGTGGCGTGTATCAACGAATGTCACAACTCCAAAAAAAAAGTTATTCGATCCCATACCCGGATGCATGTCCCAATTGAGTGAATGAAGTCTAACATATAACTGTGATATTTGCGTATATGATGCATAACATAAGAATAGCTAAAAGATAAAAAGGTTTAGGCATTTATACACTAACCTTGATTAGAAATTTTCTTATACTGAATTTCACATACTCTATCCTCAAGTCGGATGAAGCGAGCCTGGAGTGATGTGATAAAAAAATCTTTAAAAAATGAATTAATTAATTAAACGCTATTTCTTTTTTGTTACACGCAAGCTTAAACATTCTGATTAGTTATTATTAGTTATGGATCAACCAAAGTATTAAACCAACTTGATAATATAAGAATGATGTTATTATCACTAATCAAAACAGTACCTGAAGAATTATAATTATTAAAAATAAATAGAATAGACAAATTTAATAAATAGGACAGACAATTCCATTATGTAATATATTGTACCTCCACTGCAGTATGGGCAGATTTGTTGTTATCAAATTCAACGAATGCATAACGGTATCCATCCTGAAAAGAGAGCACTGGAATTAGCAAATTTCTACATTGACCCGCAGGTGCACCAAGGTGTTGAGTTTGTCAAAACCATGTATCGGGTTGGGTTGACTAACAACACCTTTTTGTCTAGAGGTTTAGAAATAATTGATAGGTTACTTATTAGGCTAATATCATAATGGCAATGTACTTAAGTAGGTCATTTGTTTTGGTGACTATACTAGATTAATATGGACATGGTGGTTATACTTTTCTAAAATGACTAGTTTGATAATTTAATAGATTGCATTATACATGAAAAGCCACCTCATCAGAAATAGGCTGGTTTTGTAGTTACCCTTTACTAAAATGGAATAGCTTGGTAATTTAGTGATAAGCCACTCATCAAAAATAAATGTCACACAAGCAAGAAACAAGCCCATCCAAGTGATCAAATTACCAAATTAGCCCATTTAAAAAAAGTATAATTAGCAAGTCACAACAACATTAAATATGATTACCAAAGTGGACCACCGCTACCCTAAGTACGGTGCTAATAACTGACATGATATGCCCAACTGTTATTGCGAAAACAATAATAATCTGAATCTTCAGATAAAAGCAATGTGTATGCATAAGAATGTATTTTGGGTGACTTTCACTAACTTTTCTAATTTGACATGTTTGTGTTGAAATACAACCAAGATCAACCCATTCATATGTTAATGAGTTCAATTTGTCACCCATACTTTGCTATAAAAGGCAAATCGTAACGAACCTGTGAATATTCTTTGATCTGGATATTTTTCAGTTTGACCGAACCAAACTTCTTTACCACCTCTAGTAGTGATTCCTGTGTCATTTTTGGTGGTAGATCCTTGACCCGAATCGCTTTGACTGCAACATTTATGGGAAGTAATTGTTTACTGAAAAATAAAACAGCGAAAATGATTGCAAGAAAATGATCTTACCATCATAGATATTTTCTGAAGGACCATTGTTAGGAGTTGTTGGTGATTTCACATGGTGGGCAGATGGTTTGGGTCCAACAGGAGATGTGCTTGCATGCTTTTCAGATTTTGGCAAAACTTTTCCAACAGCATTTGGAGAAAGTTGTGCAGTGGATAATCCAGAACCTTCTTTTGCCAACTACATTCGAAAACAATAATGAATTGGTAAACATATTCGGAAAAAAAATAGAACACAGCAATACAAAGTATAGAGGTGGCAGCTCCACCTGTCTATTTACAAGTGGATCGCTTTGGGTTGTGTTATCTCAAACATGTCAAAATACAAAAATGTAGCTAAAAATGGAAAAATGTAAAATGGGTAGGTAAATGGGAAAGTCTCTGATATTAATAGATATAAACTAACTGAAATTGTTACATTCAAAAATTAGATCGGAATTGCTTTGTAGTCATAATATGACACAAATATTTACAAAAATATAAAGGAATTAACTAAATATAGCCTTAGGGCTATAGTTAACAACCATTATATTCTTATTATATCCTAAGAATGAACCTTTATTAAACAACATATGGTTATGTTTAAACCATATAATTACATTAGTAGTAAAAAAGAACTAGTTTATGATTGATCATAGCCTTAAAGCTTTGTTTAACATTTTCCAAAAGTTAAAAGATGGGCAAGAAAGTGTTTTTGAGTTAGCAGTTAGCACAACCCAAAACCGGTTTAAGTTATGAACTGTTACACAACCCATCAAATCTATGTAAACTTTATTTCAGAAAGTGAGCTCACAATTGATGCATAAGACTCTTTTTTTGAATCTTGGGTGTTTGGAGCTGACTGAACAGTAGGTTGACTTTTCTTCTTTGATTCAATTGGAAGTGGATCCTTTCCTTCTAATGACTCAGAAACCTTAATTTTAGTATCAACATCCTCTTTTGTGGATGCAGACTTTTCAGTTTGATCCTTGTTGAATGACTCGGAAACCTTAATTTTAGTATCAACATCCTCTTTTGTGGATGTAGACTTTTCAGTTTGATCCTTGTTGGTAGCCTGTGCAGTCTCCAGGGCGGAGTCTTTTGCTAAACAAACAAACCATTACTAAACAGAATAATGCAACCAATTGGAATCATACAATATAGAAATAACTAGGGGGTGTTTAAATGTGTGTTCTGAAAGTGATAATGTGATACTTAATAAAGAGAAGAAATAACTAGGGGGTGTTTAGATGTGTGTTTTGAAAGTGATAATGTGATACTTAATAATGAGAACCAGATAAACAGGCTGTAAGTGTTGTTGGGAATAGTGTTTGGATTTGATTTTGTTGTTTAAAGTTGAATTAATTAGACAGAAAATGTTTTGCTGTTTGTTAATTTCAATCATTTGAAAAAGTAAAAGATAAAACAACTAAAACAAACAATCCTTTGAAAAAAAGACAGGCTAGCTATTAAACGAGAATGAAAGTCTCTCAGTTAAGTTTAAGGAAGGGGGAAAATGGTACCTTCATTTTGCCCTTTGATAATCAATTTTCTTGAAGCTAGTATGGAATTTCATAACCAATAATCATTTTAAGTAATCAAAACCAGAAAGTGTTTATCCATACATTAAATTCTGATTACTTTGGATTAGTGTCACAATAATCAGATAATCAGTTTCAAAACACAAATCCAAACACCCCCTTAACCAAAGTACCTGTATCATTGGCTTCATGAGCAGCAGGAGGATCTGTCACGACTTCAAGAGAAAGTGAAGTTTCTGAAACCTTGATTTCTATAAACTGGATAATATCATTATGCACATAAAAGCCACCACCTTCTTGTGGGGCCAAGAGAAACGTTTGAGCAAAGTTTTTTGCCACGCCATCATTGTCAATCACAGAGCCCGTTAGTGTAAGAAGCACTGATTCCATTAATGAATCCTGAGCATGCACGCTTTCCATATCAGGATTCCATTTCTTGATATTGGAAGCCATGATCCCATCACAGATATCCTGCTCCAATATATTTGATGAAACTCAAAAATTATACATTATGAAACCATGCATAAATAGATACTTTTCTGTATTGGTATGTGTAATATTATGTTGGATCTGTTGCCCAAAGATTTTTTTACCTTCTTTGTTGTTACTGATTTCATTGAACCATCAACACATGGATGGGTTCGCACGCTTTGATCCTTGTAGAAGTTATGAGCATCTCCAGGAATATTTTGCATAACTTTATAATATTGATCCACAAAAGCATTAGCAACATCAAGTGCAGTGTACTGCTGTATCGCAACAGTATTGGTCGCATTTTGGGAGGACAAGGAGTGTGTTTCCATAAAGTTCTCGTTTTCCATCTCTGCAAAAAAAACATACAGTAAGATTTGAGTATATATGTTTAAAGAAGCTTTAGTCCTTCTATAATCTAAATACATTAGAAGTCCCAACAAGATAGGGAACTGTATGTCAAATAATGAAAGACAATACGTCACGCCTAAAAGCGAAGATGCTATAAGCCAAGTACGTAAGCTACAATTATCATACGATACGTCATTGTCGGCTGTCCTACTACCGTATAAGTTTAAAAAGAATAAAGAAAGCTTCCTTTAGGGCTTCCAGAATGCATCAGCTAGTAGAGCACTAACCAACACTAACCATATATGTCAATGATTCCCAATCAAATCAATCATGTGATACCAGAATTCAGTATCTTGAAGCAAATTATAAAACTTTGGGAAAATAAGACACTATAAATACCAATCATACTGCACCAACTTATATAAAAAGATATACAATGAATTGATTTGCTATAAAACTACAATCTCCAACATCAACATCACAGAATACACTTGAAATTTAATCATTGCAGCCGACAACGTCATGTTTTGTTTACAAACCACCCTACAGATAACCGATCAGATAATTCAACAAGAACACGCAAATAAAAAAAGCAGTGAATCATACTAAACAAGCTCCCTATACCCTAACCGCAAAATCCAGCCACATTAAACATGCAATAATATCAGTAACTCATTCTAAACCACTAAAAATTAACCCCTAAATCAAAAAAAATATTCTAAACAATCAAATCATTCAAACCAGCATCATAAACCCCATAACCAAACACTTTAATACTCCAAACAACATCCCAATCTTCATTCCAATACATTCAACACACACAATATAATTAACAAACACCAGCGCGCATACCCTTGTTTAACGATCAGTCTATAAGACTATAACTCTACGATCACTGAAAATTGAAAAACCTAAGCTTCAACACATAATCATCAACAATTCAATAAACCCCCAATCTACAACTATCATACAACAAACAAACATGAAATCGAAGCGTAAAACCTCAATGCATGCCGTTTTTCAACGAAAAGTCTCCTACGAACTACGATTACGAACTATTTTCACACAAATCTACAAACTAAACAGCAAATCAACGATTGTAACAAGCAAAAACATCGATTTTCGATCAATTTTCTACTACAACAACCGATTAGATGATCGATTTGAAGAATGTACCTACGAAGAACCTTGATTTACGACCACCGTCACCGAGTAGATATCGGAGATTTATACAATTATGCGATATTTTCTCTATATATAACACTCTATTAAAAGCAAAAATAAAGAGTTTGATTTGGTGTTTCGGCGCCCTACAGTAACTTTTGGAGGCAACGTCTTCACGTTGACGATTTTTCAGATCAACGGTGTAGATTTGTTGTTGTGGAATAAGACTGTGTGGTGCGTTGTAGGGGATTAGTGTTCGTAAGAGGGTGTGATCGTGTGCGGTAGGAACATGGATGGAGGATTGTGGATTAGTGATGGATCTTCGCCACGTGGCATGATTTGGGTATTGACGGCAGGTTTGACTTTATTATCGGTGTGATAGAATGAAATGATGTTGACTGTTCGTGTACCTGGGGGTAGGGGATCTTCTTCGTAAACTGTGGTCAACTTAAAAGAGTAGTGGGGTCTTTGTCTATAAATTTTCTTATTATTATTCTTAAAAGATAAGAAAATATTCAATTCATGTAGCCGAAATTAACAAAGTTGTATAATTTCACTAGATTATTTAAACATTTTACTAGCTATAAAAAAATATCAAGTTGTTAGTATTTTATTGTTAGGATTTTTGTATAAGTTTTAAATTAATTATTTATAATGAAACAAATATACAATCTGATTACTATATGGTAATTATTATTTTTTTAGTTTGTGTTAAATTACTTATTTAAAAGGAAACAAATATACTACAATCTGATTACTATATAGTAATGATTATTAAAAGTTTAACTTGAAGCATAAGAAAGTATAAGATATTGTAAAGAAGAGTATCACTAAACAATGATTAAGCTTTGTAATATTATATTTAGGTCATTCAAATTAAACAATTAAAAAATCTAATTTAATTTAAATTTCTTAAAACTTAAGTGGTATTATGGTCATAAATAACTCGAACTGGACCCCCGCATTGCCGTGAGGTCTTCTTGCACCACCATAGCAACCATATTAATACGAAAAAGTAAGAAATCATCATCATGTTTTAAATATTGAAACATAAGGGTACAGTGAAGTTATATATCGACATTATAAAAAACAGTTTGATTAAATATATATACATAATCTACTTGACATTCGAACTGACCGTTGAAAGAAAACATATGTGCCAACTTTTTCAATTTTTATAAAATAAGTAGTTGTTTGTTAAGCTTTGGAGGTTAATCACAAAAAGGTTTTTAGAAAATGTTTCTTAAGTAAATATTTAATAATTATTACAACAAGTATAAGGTAATTAGGATATTTTAATAATCCAAACTGTTACTCATTAACCGATAGTTATTGATACTATTGATCTGGCCGCTAATAATCTCAACTTTTATTTTTATTACTAACAACAGTCCTAGTAGTGTAATTATGATATAGTCACATTCAATTTGTACTTATTTTGTGCTCGATTTAACTTGTATATTTTTCATTTCGTTCCTATTCATTAATGTGAACGAAATTGAGTCGAAATCAAATGTAATTTTTTAATAATCATGTTACTGGGATTGTTTTTAGTAATAAAAATCAAAGTTAGGATTGTCACCGGAGTATGAATTATTATCGGCCAATGAGTAATAGTTATGTTTATTAAAATTCAATTTGCCTAAATATAAACTATATGTGCAGTTCAATATCCACTTTCATCATCTGTGCATATATTTACATATTTCAAAATTTATGTTATTGTGCTTTTTTTCAATAAACATCTACTTCTCCTGCTTGTAGTTTCTACATCTCTTTACTTGTGTGTTTATGTACTTACGAACAAAAAGATATAAAAAAAGGAAAGAAAAGAAAAATAACTTGAAATGTTATGAGTTGTTTGACTGAAATCTTACTAAACCATTATAGACCTTTTCATAAAAAATGTGTCTTTACCCGTTACTCCTATTTATAACCACAACTCCAACTTATATTCTTATTTTTTACTAGAACACCTACCACCACCTTAGCCCACCGTGATCTGAAACCCCATCATTTCCAATAATTATGATCCTTCAAAACAATGTAATTTCGGTTTAAATTACCTTCCAACACAACCCTACTGTGTCAATGTTGCAGTGGTGGTGCTTCATACCACAAGATCTATCTATCTGTTTAGATATGACCCTGCCTTCTACCATCGTAGATATGTGTTTGTTTTGACGTGTGTGCGTACGTGTGTGCGTACTGTATGCGTACGTGTGTGCGTACGTGTGTGTATGTATGTATGGATTGATGGATGGATGGATGTGTGGATGCATGTATGGATGGATGTATGTATGTATGTATGGATGGATGTATGTATGTATGTATGGATAGATGGATGGATGTATGCATGTATGGATGGATGTATGCATGCATGCATGTATGTATGTATGCACATGTCACTAGTATATATGCATCGTTGACCGAAGATACGCCATCATCTCATGCCACCAATATCGCTGGCCTGAGATACATCAATCGACGATATTATAATTTTAAAGACAACAAATTATTTTAATTTACTTTTCTCATTTCTTATATCTTGTTAAAAATATTACTATTTATTTAACTTAATCAAGCAAAATAATAATCTTAACAAACTAATAATTTTAATAATAAATTCTATAAACCAATTTTTAGTTAGTTAATTAAGTAGTTAGTCAGATGCTTAGTAAAATAAAAATAAATGTGAAAACACTTAAAAGTTAGATTGCAAAACCAATTAACTTGTTATGTTTGTGCTTATAACTGAAAGTAAACTTAATTAAAATCTTAAAGAAAAATTAATTTTAATGATCCAAACTATTTATCATAGGCCAATATTAGTCACAACTAACAATTTGACCAATATTATTCTTAGTTTTTATTTTGTTACTAGTAACAGTACCGATATGGCTATTCATTAGTTTCGTTAGTTTTATATGGCGTGCCATGTGAAGTGACCCGTGATATGTTGTATAACATAGTTATGATTAAACTATAAATATATTACTTAATTTTTTATAATAGATCAATTTCTGAAGTTTTTCAAATCTTAATGTAACCTTTTGTTACTCATTGAGTAGCTTGGGGACAAAAATAAAAACATAAATATTAAGTGATATATTTATGTTGTATTTATGTAATATATCATGTCACATGTCACATGCCACATCACAAGCATCATCACGTGTTACATCATAGAAATCTTACGGAGTTAACGCACAGTTATATTGAGACAGTTATTGGTAACAAAATCGAAAATTAAAATTAATGTTGGTCAAATTGTTAGTTAAAGTTATTATTGGTCAATACTTATTAGCTTAGATTATTAAAATATATTTTTTCAATCTCAAAAACAGTTAACTTTTAAAAAAATTAAAATTTGTTGATTAGATGTATAGTGTAAAAAAAGAAAAAGTAATTTGGAGACGCACGACACTATAGTCCAGGTGGGGATATCGTGAAGATACGATATGACCTCCGTATCTCCAAGATTTCATGTTGTAAGACACTATGATCTAGGTAGATATACGAAAAGGACATGATATCTTCGATGTATTCTCAACAAACTAAAAAAATATCATGTGGCCAATACAACATGCTTTGGTATCACTGCTTGGTGATATGAGTTGGTCAATGGCCTAAATTAAAAAAACACAAATCAAACTTTGTTTAAACACACTTAAAATTCACTTTCATGATTCCAAACCTACTAGTTCCTATTCGATTGCATATTTTGATCCAACAAACTCACGCACCCACAGCAAGACTTATTTACAACAATTTTATGAAGTTAACAGGCTTAACCTCACATAAATATTGACTTGTTCGATTTAGTAAAATCCATCTATTCCAGTCTTATATGTAAAGTTCACAATCTAACTTACGTAAGACACATGGTCTTGCTGAATGATAGTATTATCTAAATTTAGTTTGGTCTTTTTTGACATCAAACAAATTTGCATTTACACATGTCACTGATTAAAGACATGTTCATGTAAATCAAAGTATGCACTTAAGCGGTCTTTGATCATAAAGCCATGTTGAGTATATCAATCTATAATGTTATGATTAAAGCATGAACTCGCCATTTTACCCTTAAAGCACAAATTAGTGAACTTGTTTTCCTTCGAACGTCTTATAAACCTCAATCCCTCAAAGGTTTAATGAGATTTAATTTGTTGGGTATTTTACGTGTAGTTTCAAATTTCTTTTTTAGCATTGAGAGCAATTGCTATGCATAACCTTTTTATAGCATTTTGAAAGTTCACATCATAATTTATCATAATTTTACATACAATACAATAAGAACAAAAAAATAAACAAGCACAAAGGATATAACTACAACAATTGAAGAAAAAATGAGTATGACAAAATACTTTGTTACTTGTGGATGTAAACTTCAAAGTAGAGTAGAGCTTACCATGTCATTCAATGAAGTTTTAAGGAACGTGTTAGGTGGTGTTTGTTTTTTACCAAAACCTCTTCCCCACCTCTTCATCTGCGCGCACGCAGACGCGGGAAGAGGTTTTGAGTGCGCAGAGTTTTTGTTTTTTGGAAGACGTTTCACTAAAAAACGTCTTCATGAGGTCTACATGGAGAAGATGTGAACGTATGTCTTCTAAGATCTTCTAACCTCTTCTCGCTTCTTATTATCCTTCTCTCCTCTCATAAGGTTTCATCTTCACTTTTGAAAACAACTCCCTATCCTCCTCTCCTCTCACCGGTCACCACCGCCTCTACCTCCCTCCAACTGTCGTCGCACCGCCACCGCCCTTCCCTCCACCGCGCCCTCCCCTCCGCCGCGCCCTCCCCCCTGCCTGCTATTGGGCCATTCTTAGAGCCGGTTTTTGACTTTAACCGGAGCCAACTCTTTCGCCTTTTGGGCCATTCTTGGAGCCGGTTTGTTCTCGGGTATCATCTTGAGCACAATTTGATCCTAAATAATTTCTTTTTGTTCAGGATAATTAGCCACATCAATCCAAACCTACAAGAATAATCATTGATTTGATCTGAATTTTGAGTTGGTTGTGATGTTATTTTGAGTTGGTTGTGAAATTGTTTTGCAGTCTAATTTTGGGTTGGTTGTAAAATTGTTTTAGTAGTCTGCAGATGTTAAAAAACAAACAATTTTTTTCTTGCAGACTGCAGACATTTGGTTCACTTCTTCTGCTGCAAATGTCTGCATATGTGATCCGCAGACTACAGATATTTTCCTGCAGTAAAAATAAATAGCACCTTAGCCAACTAAATCCTTCAACATGTAGATTTACAAACTTTCAAAAACACCTTTTTACCTTCCTTTTTATACATGTAACGTTTGCATTATGTTCAATATTTTTATTCAACCTTGGTATACATTTTCTAAAAAGCAAACATCAAAGCAGAAAAAAGTGCTCGTACTTCAAAGTGAAAGATAAAAAAAGAGTAAAATATCATTTTCATCTCTAATGTTTTGTTGAATTTATCATTTTAATCTAAAAACATTTTTTTGTCATTCGAGTCACCGTGGTTTATCAAATGTTGTCATTTTCATCCACTCCACTAACTCCGTTAAGTTATCCGTTAAATATGAGAGTATTTTAGTCTTTTCAACACCCTAATTGTCCAACTAAAACAAAATTAATCAATACAATATTCAATTAAAACTAAAAATATATATGAAACAACTAGTGAGACCGGACGCTTCGGTTTAAAAGTTTTGATTAACGCTAACTAGTTTAAAAACCCGTCTACTACACGTGTTGTATGAAAGAATTAATAATAATAATTTAGTACAATTAAAAATTAAAAGGTAATTGTTTAAGATAAAATATGTTTAAATTTACATATAATTAACCATTAAGTAATTTAAAAAAAACAATAATTTGTCAAACTCTAGACTTTAAAAAGTTTTGCTTTTAAAAGATATTGATATTTTAACTCTCCAAGAAAATTATTAAAATGTTTGATTTAAAAAATTAAATAATAAAGTTTGTATTAAAAAAATAAATAATAAAGTTTTTAATACAAACATTTTAATACTTTTTTTGGAGAGTTAAGAAATCAATATTTTTTAAAAGCAAAAGTTTTTCAAAGACGAAATTTTGAAAAATTAATGTTATTGTTTAATTACTTAATGGTTAATTATATGTAATTTTAAGCATATTTTATCTCATAAAATTATTTTTAAAATTTTAATAGTACTAAATAATTATTATTTAATTTTTTTTCATACAATACGTGTAGTAGACGAGTTTCTAAAGTAGTTAGCGGTAATAAAAAACTTTTAAATTGAAGCGCCCCGTCTCACTAGTTGATTCATATTTTTCTTTTTAGTTTTAATTGAATATTTTATTGATTAACTTTGTTTTAATTGGACAATTAGGGTGTTAAAAACACTAAAATACCTTCATATTTAATGGAAAATTTAATGAAGTTAGTGGAGTGGATGAAAATAACAATATTTGGTAAACCATAGTGACTTTTGGATTGAAATGACAAATTCAATAAAATATCAATAAAATGTCAGGGATGAAAATGACATTTTACTCTAAAAATTAGTAAAAGGTTAGCGGCATAGCGCTGTGTATTGTGTAAGATTATCCAGGCGTAGAGTATATTTTGTGTCTTATCTTAGACACGCACGAAACAATCATACTAGACAATGATGTGTATATAAGTAGTTAACGTGTTTTTTTTTCTTTATAATTTCTCAACATGTTACAAGGAAGATATACAAGATATGGCGTGGCCAATAAACAATTCATATACATCATATATTCATGTCTAGTTATGTCGACACTAACTAGTTCTACTCAAACATATTAGTTACGTACAAAATTATTGTCTTATGATTAGCATGTGTATCTACATGCATGTTCAACTTTGTAGTAAACAAACTAACTAGGATATTAATAGACATGTTGTATGCGCATATTTAACCCTAATAAAAACGATCAAACACATATGCATTTATATGTTTGTAAATACATACATATACACATATATAATAGATATACAACCTTGTGTAATTGTTAGAAATACAATAACTAAACTACATTACAATTAGGATAATACGTTTTAAACATATTTATATGTGTACGTACTTAATGATTACTTTGTGTTGTGTTCTTTTTGGTGATATTGCTTAAAAAACACTTATGATTCTAAATTTCTAATCATAATTGGGAGGTTAGCTGGTTATTTTGCAATTGATTTTGACCCTTAATTTGTGACTTCTTCTTCACCCTCTCATATTTGAGCTTGACCAAAGGTTTATGATACTTTCTTTACGTGAAACATGGCCTACTATAAACAAATCTAGCTTTAAATCAAGTTTGAGTTTATCAATAAATAGTCATTAAAGTCATACAATTTAATATTGGTAATCAAAACCACTCACAAAAATAAACATCTTACACTTACTATAACTATAAGAATTGTTCTCAATAGCGGCGATAGGGGCAATAGCGGCAACAAGTCGCTGCTATTACTTATGGCCGTTGATCATCTAGAATATTTTTAAATTACAACAAATAGCGGTGAAGTATTAGCGACGACATTAAGCTTATTAGCGGCGACACCATTAGCAGCGAATTATTAGTGAAAGTATTAGCGGCAACTTTTCCGGTTAATAGTGACGACAAATGTCGTCGCTAATGGTTGAAAATTTTGTAGTTATATAAAATTTTAGAAATACATGGGATGATAAAAAATGTTATTATGGTTTGATAGCCACCGAGAGGTCATCATGATGGTTGATTTTTGGAATGACAACTTGTAGTTTTGTCTAAGTTGATAGACAGATAAATAGACATGATATAACCACAGATGTAGACAAGCTGACACGATATAGCTATAGATGCAGTTAAAATCAACTAAACGGTCATTTAATGTTCAACTTTTAAAAACAAATTCGTTAATTCATTAAAAACACATAAGCCAAACATGTGTGTTTGAAACCATATAAACCAACCAAACCACCTAAACTAAAAACAAATATGATAGTTTAGCCATTTTAACGCACACGATCTTTGAATATAAAGATTTAGTGGTTTATTGGTTTCGTGATCAATATGACAATCAAACTCTACATTTTAATATGATAGTATATTTTTAGAGTAAATTTTGTCCTATGTTAAAATTTTAAGTTTGATACTTAAAGTTTAAAATTAAAAAAATTAAAAAATAGCATTTACGCTCGTTGACCAACCATTTAAACTACATTATTATGTTATTAAAGAAAACTTTATATTTATACTTGTCAAAGTTTTTTATTTTTACAATAATTTCATTTTTTCGTTATTAGTATGCTTTTATTAATATAATTCGTTTTAAATACACAAACAAAAACTTTTAAAACATATATGTTTTAAAATAATTTTACGTCTACGTTTTGTTTGGTTTTATTTTTTAGTTTTTTTAATTTTTTTAACACGAGTTTTTTGGTGTTGGTGATCACTAACGGTGGTTTCCTATTGATTTTATTTGGCATGATTTTACGTTATCGTTATAACGCGAGAGCTTAATACTGGTTTAACATTAAGAATTATATTTATAATTTAAAACTTAAAGACAGAAACTTAAATTTTAATAATATTACTAATTACTAACCATGTTTTTTGTTAAAATGCTATACCTTAAGTTTTAATGATTGATTCTCATTATTTATAATATTAATTATTATATTATTTGTGTTATTATGGTTTGTACTTTAACTTTAGTAGGTTATACCTATTTTTATTTTGTATACTTAATGTTTTACTTTAAACTCTAATACTTTTACATTTTCTAGAATCAAACCAATATAAATTTTCACTTTCAAATTTGACCCATTATTATTTTCATCATTTACATATTTTTTATTTTACGTTTTAGTTTAAATTTTACGAATTAACATGCCACAACGTGCGCGTGCGGTTCAATGTATTTACCACTACTACTTTTTCATGTTTACAACCACAAAGTGTGAGTCCTAGACAACTTAATTATTGTTGTTTATGTTTTTACGATTTGCGTATGTGGTTTAATGTTTTACGTCTATTTTCCGTTTGATTTTATTTTTTGCGTTTTTATTTACTTTTTAATATGAGTTTTACTAATGTTTATGGTCACTAACAATAATAAAACAGGACTTAATACTAGTTTAAGCTAATTTTTATTTTCATACAAGTCTCCACGTCAAAACCCTTTACCCTTATTGTCCTCTTAGGGTTTAGACAGATGACCCAAATAACACCAAGAAATGTGTGGAATAGCCCTAATCATCTCCGGTGTTCGTATCGATCTATCGTCTCTTCTTCCAGATGCAACCAATTATCATCTATTTCTCAAGAATTTGAAACTGTAAGCAAATTTTGTTAACCATCAATTTTGATGATTCGAGTTCATTGTTGTGATCGTTCCACGAATCTGGAGTTAAGATTTGATAAATTTGTGAAATGACTTTAGTTGACTGGTACTCTTTGGGTTCTATTTGCTACCGCTTTCAAATTTTAGATTTTAGTGATTTCGTGTGATTCATAGATGATGTATAGAACTTATTTGGGTTCATTGGTGGAGTTTCAATAGTTGTTCATGATTTAAGAATCTGGAACTATAAGCAATTTGCACTATCAATAGGCATTTACGATTCAAGTACAATACTGTGAACGCTGCATGAAATTTGGGATTAAGATATGATAAATTTATGAAATAATCATATTTGATTGAAACTCGTTGGATGCTACATCTCCAAACTTAACTTTACTTGGATTATATTTGCTACTTTCCAATTCTCAATTTTAGTGTGCTTGTGCGGTTTTAACCTTTAAAGTGCCGTAGAATTATAGATGATTTGAACTTATTTGGGTTCACTGATGGAGTTTCAATAGTTTAATATGATTCAAGAATCTGCAACTGTAAGCAATCTGTGCTATCAATAGTTTTTTTTTTATTTTATAATTCAAGCTTATAGCTATGGAAGTTGCAGAAAATTTGACTTTAAGATTTAATAAATTTATGAAACAATCATATTTAAGTCATATTTTATTCATTGATTTTTGTGTGATTATTAACTGTTAAAAGCACCATGGATATGTAGATTTAACTTATTTCGGTTCATTGGTGGAGTTCCAGCTTTTATTTTCTGTAGATGATATCAAAGCAGCTCTAAGGAAAAGGGGTCCTGACAGTTTAGGAAGCAAGTCTATATTACTTCATGCAAATGAGGGAAGGATTTTTCGGTCTTCATCGGAGAAAGAAGAACCAACCAAGTTATCCCACGTGAAAGATAATTTTGTCTTGGATAACAATTTAGTTGGAAAACTTTTATTTTTTGGTGCCACATTGCAATTAAGAGGAGTACATCCAATCTCACAACCTTTGGTGGACCAATTTGGGAATATTCTTGTGTATAATGGTATGATTATTTGTCTACCAAATTAGCATCTCAATGCTTGGTTATTCAAATTAATAGGGGTGTTCGGTCGTTTAGATTTATGTTTTGGAAATGAGTATATGATGATTCACAATCATTAACTGATTTTGCTTCTAACTATATGATATCTAGGGGGGAGATAATCAATTTCGGATAATCAATTAGCTTCAACATAAACAATCGTTCAAGAGTAAAACATGATTACATACTTACTCTGTTTTTATTACATCTTGAGAACGAAAATCTTGGTTTTAACTTTCTTATCTATTGAATAATCAGCATTTGCCAAACACTTAAACATCTGATTTTTGTAATTATTACAACTTCAAATGAAAGTGCATTTAAACACTATCTGCTATTGTCCGGTCTACTACAACTGAATATTTGATTTGTTTGACTTCTCACATAATCACTTTTACAATGCACATACACTATTCTGTTTAATTTCCTTGAATTTTGGATAAGATTGGAATAAATATGCTAAATAAAGAACATTCATGGAGAATATCTTATTGTTCCTAATAGGTGAAGTGTTTGGAGGAATTGAGTTCAGTAATGATAGCAATGATGCTGAAGTTCTCATCGAGTCTTTGAGTAAATGTTGCAACTGCCTTTCTCATGAAGATGATGGCACATGTTCTTTTGGCAAATACTCTGTTCCTGAATTTCTTTCGAAAATCAAGGGACCATGGGCTTTAATCTACTGGCAGGTAACTTTTGAGTGGTAAGTAAGTTCCATTCATTTGAATGGTACTGGAACATGTAACTAGAGGCGACAATTTTGACCCATTTATATGCAAATGTGTCTCTAATGGGTCAAAATATCTGTAAGTGTTTATATAATATATAAAATCTCCTAAGTCAAATTATTAAAATGGTTAGATGGTTAATCATACAATATACTTTGGAGTCTTTTCATATGCATCCTTCCTAAACATTCAAGATTTCATATATATTCTTCAAAAATTTTATAATATATTTATCCTTTTAAAACACTAAAAGTATCATGTTCCTAATTCATTTATAAATAAAATAAATTCAGTTAGTCAGTTACTTATGAATAGGAAAACAATATTACTATTGTGAATCATCTTATTCCATGTGGTTCTTATTGTTTATTTAGTGAAACAAACTGTTTTTTTTCTTAAACATGAAAAATAGACTATTATGAAATCTATGAGGATTATATTAAACTTTGATCTTTTAGAAGGATATTTATGTGATGGGCCCAATAATCTTTGTGTTCATATTTCACCCTTTATTTAATATAAATTGTTGGAAAAAAAGTGTTTCTAGTAAACCTAATCCAATTAAATTTGACCTGGACGTGTTGGCTAATCCACCTATTTTGTCACCTCTAGAAGTAGCATAATCTGACTTCTTGTTTATAATTTTATTTGAATTTTATACATATCAGGAGAGCTCAAAGACAATATGGTTTGGTAGAGATCCGCTTGGAAGGCGAAGCCTTCTTATACATTGGCCAAATATAAAATACCCTAGACTCATGCTTTCTTCTGTAGCCCCACCTTGTGCTATTAATGAAAATTCTGGTATGCACACTTTATTCGGACTTGTTTAGTATTTTAAATGTGATAATATATGCAATTATTTTGTTATCTTTACAGATGTTGGATATGAAAATGGGCTAAATGAGCCAAGCTTTTGGGAAGAGCTCCCATGTGCAGTGTACAGCTTGTCCATGAGTGCTCCAAAAATGGATGAAAATCTGGTGTGTGAAGTCAAAAGACATAATTGGCTTGATCCCTTGCTGCAAGAACTGATTAAGTGGGATAGGATTCTCGTGGAACCCACACCTGAAAATTTAATTGAAGTTCATAAAATGTATTCTAGTGAGCAACAAGGTAAAAAGTAGATTTCATCACTTAAACAGCTTATAGTATTTAGCCAGCATCATAATATCTTTCTGAGTCGTAACTGATACAAACTAATCATGTGATTGATCATTGTTTTCTTTTCTCTCTCAATCATTGTTTTTTCTGTCAAATCCCCATCACAATTTTTTCTAGGTTTTTTCTAATTATTTTATCTAATAATTGTTTTTTTGGGTGTCATTTATTTTTTTTTACTACTTTTGTGTTAACTTCTATACTGATGATATGTAGTACCTTATGGTTTGGCAACTGTTTTTTCAATTGCTACAGGGCATTTGCATCAGAAAGTTCTGGCCGCTCTTAGAGAATCTGTGAGAAGGCGCACAATATTTTCAGGAATTCATCTGGTTGGTAAATAAATCTGGTTTTACGTATATATATGTGTGTGTCTATATATTTATTTTGGCTTTCTTTATTGGTAAAACCACACAACACTGTTATTTCTTTTGCATTTTGAGGTTTTACCATTCAATGATATAGTGGAATATACGATTGCTTGTTATATTATGTTTTTCCACTTTTATCCGACTGGCAGGGCACTTCTCCAGTGGCTGTGCTTTTTTCTGGTGGATTAGATTCGATGATACTTGCAGCATTGCTGGATGAGTGCTTAGATCCAAAATGTAGGTGATTTACATTTTTTTTCAATATAAAAAGAACTGAAAAAAGTGTCTTTCAACTTTTAGACTTTGCTAATATGGTCCCTGAACTACCAAATCCATGACATGCCCTAAACATAATTAAATATTTCAATGTATCAACCTTGCCATTCAGTCTTAATTTAGTTCCATGGACCAATTAAGGGGTAACTTTGTAAAATAGTAATCAAGTTTTAAATTTGTTCTAATTAGGTCACTCATAAAGTTTTTTGTCCCAATTAGATCACTAAAGTTTCAGGATTGTTCTAATCAGATCATTCATAAGTTGCAAAAAAAATTTTAAAAAATTTGAAGTTAAAAAAAACTAAACATATTCATAAAAACATTAAAAAGAATTGTGAATTATTTAAATCAATTAAAAAATATGAGTGACCTAATTATAACACTCTTAAAACTTTAATGACCTGATTGGAACAAATAAAAGTATTAATGAACCAATTGGAACACTCTTAAAAGTTTAGTGACCTAATTAGAACAAATAAAAATATGAGTGACTTAATTGGAACGTTGTTAAAACTTGCTTACTATTCTATGAAGTTTTCCCACCAATTAATGGCAATGACAAGAGTTCTTAGTTACTTTTTATTCTTATAGAGATTCATGATGGTAAGTTAAATGAAAAATTAAGTGTAAAAATAATAACCATTAAATTTTCCCGTACTTTTGTGATGATTGTTCACCAAGCTAATTCTTAAACTTTTACTAACAGATGAAATTGATCTGTTGAATGTGAGTTTTGATGGTCAGCTAGCTCCTGATAGAATCTCTGCTAGGGCAGGTGTGAAGGAGCTCAGAAAAATTGCCACATCGAGAAGGTATATATGAGGAATAAGTATTGTTTTCCTTATTGGGGTTTTAAGGTAAATATTGGATATTTCTCTTGCATGGTTGTATAAATTAATTTAGTTTTCTGTCTTTGAATGCAGATGGAATCTGGTAGAGATAGATGCAGAATTGTCAAACTTGACTTTGGAGACAAAGCATGTCATGTCACTTATTAATCCCTCGAATACATACATGGTACTTAGAACCTTCTTTTCTTCTTCCCTTTTCTTTTCTTTTTTTTCTGTTTGGGGATACTATTTTTTATATATAGCAATATGGTGGATCAAACTTATATTATATATAGCTTTTGTCTACTGTTATTTTCCAATAAAATCTAATAAACAGAAGTGAGAGGTTTGCACCTTTATTTATGAAGGGGTAAATACAGGTTATGTTTTATCTCTAACAGGGTAAAATGCAAAAGATAAGCTAAATATGAAAGTCGTTCAACCTTAAAATGGCCAGAGTAGTTCTAAAGTCCACCAAAGTGTATTAAAACACTTAAAGTTATCATATACCCATTTTATATTAACTAAAATATAACCAAAATTCTTATATTTGTCTATTCAAGTGGATTAAGGAATAAAACATTCTTTGATTCTTGGTAATAATGTTTTTTTCTATTTGTGTATTCAGTGAAACAGATTGCTGTAAAGTAACTGTTTTTATATTTATCATTTATATGATGGATAAACATGATATTCGTTTTCTGAAAGGATAATTACAGTATTATGAGATTTAGAAGGATATATATGAAAATAGTCCTATTTAATAGAGCATTATAAGCTATTTTATTAGAATAATATTGAAATAATCTGAGTATTCTGGTTATATCTGGTCCACTGGTTAATAGAAAAAGGTGGCGTTAAAAAATAAAAAAGAAGAAAAAGGTAGGTCAAAACATGTTCCTGGTAAGCTTGACCTCTGCGAATGACCTGTTTTAACCAATTACCCAACCTACTACCCACTTCATTTTTCTTATCTACTACCACTAATAATCGCTGATGCTATACAGGACCTTAATATTGGAATTGCCTTGTGGTTGGCAGCTGGTGGTGATGGGTGGTTGAGTGAAGAAACTGGCGGGAATATTAATAACTATACAGAATGCCAGCGTGTTAAGTACAAGTCTGAATCCAAGATTTTATTGGTTGGTTCTGGTGCTGATGAGCAATGTGCTGGTTATGGCCGCCATAAAACCAAGTACAAACAAAGCAGGTTAGCAAGACAATTTTTGGCGGTGCTTTTATTTATTGTTGTAAAGTAACTGAATCGGGTAGAAACATGCCGACAATTACGTTTTCATGGTACATATAATCAACCTGATTACGTTGTTTCTATAACAGAACGGGTTCATGGAAATAATACATTCAACTTTATTGAGTATGAGATTTTACGTTTAATATAACCAATTTTTTTATGACACTCATATCTTATTAAAAAAACCATTCTTGCCAAACAAAATTTGATTCAGCTAGTGGCACCAAGATGGTTGGGTTGAGAGATAAAACACTACCCATTTTAACCCACTAATAACTAAATGGGCTGAAATTGCCACCTCTAGATTCACTATCTTCAACAAGCTCAAATTCTGCTTATATTACAGAAATATGATAGGTCAAAAAATTTCTGTGTTACCAAACAAACAACTGAACAAGATGAATAAGTAAATGGCAAAAAATATCCTTATTATACTTGGTGCCTTCCTTTGTAAGTTTGTATAACCGTTTCTATTGTGAAGCTAAAAAGGAATAATGAAAGTAATGTTACTAATATACATTTTGTGCTGAATGCGGATGGTTGAACACATTTGTCATCAGTTGGTCTGGGCTAAATGAAGAAATGAAATTAGATGTGCAGAGAATATGGAAGAGAAATCTAGGTAGAGATGATAGATGCATTGCTGATAATGGCAAAGAGGTACCACTATTATTTTTATTGCAATTAGAGGTGACAAAACAAGAGTGCTGTGCAGGGTTTGGTAACAGGTCAGCTGGTTTGACCCCAAACAATTTCTTTATATATCTTATTTATGAATAGTTACCGTGTCAAATACGATTAACAAACTTAAATTGTTCTATTTAACTGACATGGGATGTTTTATGCATTGAAAATACATCGCTTCCTCTTTAGCTAAATTTCTGATTTCATTTTCGTTATGTTGAGATAAAACATAACTTGATACAAGTAAACGGGTCAAATTGCCATCTGTGACTCTTGGCTCTTGACTTACTTTAGTGACTTTTATTTCTTTATCTAGGCTAGATTTCCTTTTCTAGATGAGGATGTGATAAGGCTACTGCTCGACATTCCACTATGGGAAATTGCAGACCTTCGCCAACCAAGTGGAGTTGGGGATAAAAAGATCTTACGTGAGGTACATGTTGCTCATTTCATCATATTCTAATGTAGGAAATCTATTTGTTTGCATCGTATAATGGAAATAATAATGTAATGAAGTTTGCTCAAAACCATATTTCATAATTTCGTGCATGCTAACCACCATCACATTTTTGGTTTTTCTGAAGGTTGCAAGAATGCTTCAATTGCACGAAGCAGCTGGTCTACCTAAAAGAGCTATTCAGGCATGCATGCTTTCTTCCCTTAATTACCAAAAATACAAATTGGCTGTTATACCCACTTGATATCAGATTTGTGATATATTAAGCAAATCCCACATCGTTTCATACTTCCATTCGTAGGAGAGATATTAGATTATATGGAATGCCTGAACTCAAATATCACTGGCGTGTTCTCAGCCCCCTCGGTATAGCGCTCTATGTAGCGTGACACCATTCCCTTGCTATTTGTAAATAGCAACTAAATAGCGGTATATATTATATATTTATTTATTTATTTTATTTTATTATATTTTTTATTTGGTAAATATAAGATTTAGATGATTAGTAATTGTTAATGATCTCTTGGCCTAGTGGTTCAAGGGGGAGGTGGGAGGCTTTGCCTCTCTTGGAGGTCCAAGGTTCAAACCTTGGCAGTGGTGAATTATTACTAACTTGGTGTTACTAACTTCTAACAACTAACCAGCCGTTCAAAAAAGATGATTAGTAATCAAGTATTTTAGCTATTTTGGGGGTGTTTGCTTAGATTTCCTACTACTATATTACTAAACATGCTAGTCTATTGAATGTAAAACAATCTTACATATTATTCTATTTAATCGCTAAACACGAAATAGCAGTCGCTATATACCGCTATTCGCTACGTAGCATATAGGTGGCTTGTCGCTATTTACCGCTATTCGCTACGTAGCATATAGGTGGCTTGTCGCTATTTACCGCTATTCGCTATTGACAACTATGCCCTCGGTTGTGGATGAGAGAATTGTGTAGTTATAATAGAACTCCATAATAGTTAAGCGTGCTTGTGTGATTGTAATTCTAGGATTGGTGTCTCCTGAGAAGTATCCGCTTGGTGACCAAAAACAAAGCCATGGGCTTCTCATTAGAATGGGCCGAGTCGTGTATGACTGACCTGTAACACTGTTTTATCCACATTTTTCCATCATAAAGAACTAGGGTGTTACATAAGATTATAATTACATTGTTAAAATAAATTAGATAATTTTCTCTTATATTTACAGTTCGGTTCAAGAATCGCTAGGGAATCAAACCGCAAGAATTTTGGCAGTAATCGGGCTGCAAATCAAGCTTCTGCTGGAAGTGCACTCTTTCAACCACTTTGATTTTCAATGATGCTGCAAACATTTAAAAGAAATGCAGTTTAAACAGTAACTTATAGATGAGATTTTCATTTGATGTCTGCAGTTGAAACTTTTGGACTTGGTTCATAGTTATAGTGTAACCTCAGGGACTAAATTTGTAATTTACTAAATTATTGATTTATTGAACATGTAAAATGCTATGTACTAGTTTATAAGAAGTTTGAAGCATGTGTGAATGCTCCAATTGTTTTGTTCGGTTGTGTGATTCGGTTGTGTGTATATATTTACTAGGTTAGTTTTTGTTTATAACACGAATTGAATAAATAAAATAATAAATAATTAATAGTAAAAATTATGTATAAACAGCTATTTTAATTAAATAAACAATAATGTATTTTTTTAAACTTTTGTTTTATAAAATAATATGATTTTTAATTTTTTTAATTATATATTTTTAATTTGAAAATAATATGAGTAATATTATTTAATATTGTTATTAATAATATAGGTAAATGAGAAAAATAGTATGATGAAGCTTATAATTGTTTCACGTATATTTTTTTGATGAGGGCTTATTAACTGAATGAATTATAGTTAGTATTAAACACAAACAACTATAGTATAACATTTTAATATAAAATATAATTAAAATTATATATACTTAATAGTGGAAGAAACAAACAATTATATTTTTTTAACTCTCTTATTTAAATTGTTTCATTTATAAACGTTCGATTTAAGATTTTTATAAAAATAGTTTTATTTTAAAAGTAAATTGATTTTGTAATTATTCTGGTTGTTTTAATAAGATTGTTTGTATAAAAGTTCATCTTTTTATAATTTTTTAAAAACCAAAATGATCAAAATAATTTGTTTAAAAGGGTTGATTTTCTTAGAAATTTAATATTATATAATTTTTTTGTTTTTTATTATTTAGATTTTAATTCAAATATGTGATTCTAATTTTCTTAATAAAATATGTTTTTAGAAAATATAGCTTGATTTTTAGAAAAAATTTAGAGAAAAAATTGGCGATTAATAAAATTCATTTTTAATAATAGAGAAAATTTTGTATGAGTATATTTAAAATTTTATAATATCATTTTGAAGAAAAAAATAATATGTGAATGTTTAAAAAAAACAAGTGACAAGAAAGTGGGACAAAAGAATGACAAGTGACAAAAAAAAATTATTTTATTAGATACTCTAGATATATATATATATATATATATATATATATATAATATATACATATATATATATTGATATAAATACAGATACAAGCGCAGGCACAGATACAGATATAGATACATGCTTAGAAAGAAACCCACATTACGACTTTGATAGTTATCAAATCAATTAATAATTACGTTTCACTTTTGATATATATAAAACGCATGATCAAAATGACATTAGTGACATAGTTTAACTCAGACATGATGTATTAAAAGTATGCGATGTCTGTTGCTAGAGGCATACATACCGGGCTAAAAATGGTTTTGGATTTGGTTGACAAAAGTTAAAAATGGTTTTTGAAACTAGTGCGGGTTGACTCTAAATTGACTTAGGGAAATGTTCATGTTTAAATTGCTCTTACTTGGGTATGAAAGTAGGTCAATTTGAATTTTACCGGACTGAAATCGGGTTTTGTCATATTAAGTTCAGAATTGATTTCAACCCTACATGTGGGGTCGTGTTGGAATCCGGTTAGGGTGAATTTGGTTTATTGACGGATTCGGGCTGATGATTTGATTTCCGAACATGTTTTTTTCCTATCTTTATCTTACTTTGATTTTTAGTAGTTTGACTTCTCAAATTATCATTGAGGAATAGTATTTGAAACTCATATAAAATTTTTTTATTTTGATCTCTTTGTTAAAACAATTTACCTTATGTTATTGAGTTTATTTAAGAAAAGAGAAAATAAGAGAATTAGAAAGAAAGAAAAAAAATAATTGTCTTCCAATTTTTTTATTAGAAGAAAGTT
This sequence comes from Flaveria trinervia, assembly GCA_025506515.1. NCBI lineage: Eukaryota > Viridiplantae > Streptophyta > Magnoliopsida > Asterales > Asteraceae > Flaveria > Flaveria trinervia. The sequence continues at coordinate 1,419,637 of CM046446.1, forward strand.
ACAAGCAAAGTAAGAAAATTATAATTTGACTTAATTATATGGGTGGTCTCTGTGGTAAAGCCTGATTTCACTTTTAGTCCTTAACTCTTAAAAACTACAAGGTTGGTCTAATATTTTACACAAACGTAACAAAGATGGTCCTTGAAGTGAATGTGCGTTAAGTTTCACTGTTAAGTACATGTGAAATGACCAAATTACCCTCTTAGATTAAATATACAAAAAAATGACCTCATCTCTAGTCCTTAACCCTCCCCCACCCCCACCCCCACCCCAAATCATCTTCCATGTTCCCTTAAGCTCCAATGGCCACCATCATCACCTTGTCGAAAAATCGGTTACCACTATCACACCATCGTCATTGTGTTCTTCATTTGCAAAGTACCATGGAACCACTACTGCAACACCACTACACCACCAACACACCATGAAACGAGCCAAGTTCTCTCCTCCTTTATCAACCATCGCAAACGCAAGTGAGGTGGCTTTCGGTTGGATGCGATTGGAAAACGAAGTTGCGATATAATTTTAAATTTACTTAAGAAAGAAAAATAAAAAAGGTAAATGCAAAAATCAATCTATTCAAATTGAAAGTAAAAAAAGAGAAAAAATAATAAAAAAGAAGGAAAAATAAGATCACAAAAAAAAGAAAGAAGAAAAAATGATTTCATATCTCCTCTCTTTGAAAACAAAGCAATGGTTTAGTTAGATGAAGATTCTGTCATGTTAATTAAGATAGAGGACTTAATAAGTCATTTTCAAAAAACCTTTGTCGTAGAAGAACCGAAGAAACCCTCGCTCCGTCGAAACTTCAAACTTCACTCTCCGGCGACCTCCCACCGCCACACCGTCGTTAGCACCACCGCCGGCCTCCGTCTCCGGCGAATGGAGAGTAGTTGCAGCACGAACGTCGCCGGAAAGTGGCGTGCAGAGGAAGCCATTGCAGGCAATGCTGAAGCTCTTCAAGCTCTACGAGAACTCATAACATATCCTCTGCTATACTCTCACGAAGCCAGAAAGCTTGGCCTTAAGGTATATTTAATCTCAAAACACACTATAATCACCTGTATTCGACTATAAATTATAGGCTATAATCACCGTTTAATGACTTTTTTCGTCTGTAGTGGCCTCGTGGATTGCTGCTCTACGGTCCTCCTGGCACAGGAAAGGTATTCGAAATATTTTTATTATGAGATTTTTTAGAGGTGCATAGTGATTTTCGATTAAGCTTTCAGTTTTCAATTTGTGAAGATTTCAGTTCCTATGTCAAAAGTTAGTAACAAATAAGGATTTGAAATTTTTTAATTTTCGATCGAAGTTGAAGTCGATTCTTCTGTAAGTTTGAAGGGAGGTTGTGGTTGTTAGTTTTATTGATGATGTTGTTTCTTGTTGATATTAGACTAGCTTGGTTCGTGCAGTTGTTCGTGAATGTGATGCACGCTTGATTGTTCTGAGGTATTGCCTTTTGATTTATATGCTACTTGCTGTTAATCTGAGTTCTTGATTCATAGATTACTGGTTTTTATTTGAGATATTTTCTGTTTAATTCCTAGATCTTATTGAGACTGTCCTTTTTTCTCCCTAAGTAGTTTATAGAAGAAGAAATACAGTTCTGGAAACACATTGTTGATGGCAATATGGCATGAAGTTCCTATTCTTGTCTATCATCAGTCTTCTCATATGTGATGAAAATGTTCTTAATTATTATTTTTTGATGATGTACTTGAGAATTTGCCTTACTGACAAGTAGTTAGATTTATCGGATGCGTTTGCCAGTTCTTTTATTAGTTTTTAGTACCATGCTACCATAAATTTTAATATTTTATTTTAAAGAGTTTGAGGTAATGATACGCGTGCCCCAAGAAGAAACTCAAATTGAAGAATTGTGTGTTGAGTCCATTTGATAACTTTTGGTGATTAAAATTAATATAACCTTTTGTTTTGTGTTTTCTTGCAGTCCACACTCTATTCACAGAGCCCAAGCGGGTGAAAGTGAGAAAGTTTTGCGGGATGCTTTTTCTGAAGCATCTTCACACATCAAATTAGGAAAACCTTCTGTTATATTTATAGATGAAATTGATGCTATCTGTCCCCGCCGTGATTCTAGGTACATAGTAATCTTGTACCTGTTTTTTCCCTTTTGTGACACTCATTTTTGTGAATAATTTAAGCAAGGGGTTTTCTACATTCAGTTTGACATCTTTGAACAATGATAGGGTTCAGGGGATGTATAATAATAGTTATATTTTATTATTTTTAACTTTCAAGTAATTGCCCTTGCTGAAAATATGTCTCAAAACACAGGAAACAGCAAGATATCCGTGTAGCATCTCAGCTTATCATTCTTATGGACTCAAGTACAACATCAGCATCAGGAACAAAAGTTGTGGTGGTGGCATCAACCAACAGGTGAAGGCTTGTTTTATTTTTTTGGCGGTTCCATTTATGTGAAAATGGGTTGGAATTTGTGTCAATCTTGGTCCATGATCTCATATATGAACTTCTATTTGGCGATTAATGCAATTCCTACAGGACATCTCACGAATAAGTGAGGTGTCAGGTAAACTGTGGTTAAAGTAGTTCAAACCATGGTTAATTTTGACTTTTTATTATGTGAGAACAACATAAATCAATTACCCAGGAAGTATCACTTGGAAAAATGAATATTTTAAACCGCTGTAAATTAGTTACACCATTTCTATTGCACCTTCTATGTGATACAAAGGTATATTCTGATAGTAACCTACATAGATAAAAGAGACAATAGATATGTTAAGTCCATCTTATTGTTTTTTACTTTTTATTCTTTGTCGAAAGTTGCTGAAAGTGTATATTAGCGCATACAACCTTCTTTAAACATTTTATTCAAGCACTAAAATTATAATTGATAGTATAACGGTATAACCTTTTGCTAACATATTGACTTGCTAATTGTATATAAGAAAACTATAGTTTTGAACAATCTGACCTGTTTCGGCTTGTTCAATAAATAGCAGTCTTGACCCAAATTCATTTAGACCCATTACCCAATCCACAAGTCTGGTTTTGACCTTTACACTCAAAGACTTGAACCTGTTATACAACACACCCATTTGGCCACCTCTAATAAGTGTTATCACATTTTGCCAGAGTAGATGCACTTGATCCTGCACTAAGAAGGTCAGGCCGATTTGATGCTGAAATCGAAGTCACAACTCCCAATGAGAAAGAACGCCTTCAAATTCTTGAGGTAATACATAAATTACTTTTTATTATTTTATTGGCATATAAATGATCCTTGCCTAAATGCTACCTTATTCTTCAGCTATATACAAAGAAAGTTCCGCTGGATCCTAGTGTTAACTTGGGAGTGATAGCAGCATTATGCAATGGTTATGTTGGGGCGGATTTAGAAGCTTTATGTCGGGAGGCTGCAATGTGTGCCGTAAAAAGATGTTCAAATGAAAATGAAGAAGCTAATGGTTGTAGCTTATTAATGGATGATTGGAAGATGGCTAGATCTATTGTGGGCCCAAGCATTACAAGAGGTGTTACTGTGGAAATTCCCAAGGTTTCTTGGGATGATATTGGGGGACTAAATGATTTGAAGGTCTGTAAAATGAATATCTTCTCACAACTCACAATGGAGATATTCTGTGTACTAACGGTTAGATGTGGCAAAATGGGTGGGTTGGATAATGGGTTGATATGGTAAATTTTTTGTACTGCTTAAACAGGTGAGGTTCACCCCAAAAACACCTTCTGTCCAAATAGTTTAAATTTTGAAAAAAATTATTAACAGGTCAAATATGATTACAAAAATGATGCAATCTACTTGTTGAATAAAATGATTTAGGATGTCTTACGCATTAAAGTACACTTTAGGCAGTTGATGCTCTGTTTCCTATCAAGTAACTTTTTCCAATTTTACCTGTTTGACTGGTTAGAGAAAACATTACCCGAATCATCCCAAGAAAACCTTTGGATTGATATTGAGGGACTAAACGACATAAAGATCTGTAAAATGTTAAATGTTTATATTGCCACAATAAAAGAATTTCTGCTTACCGAGAGGTGGCAATATGGGTGGTTGGGTCTGCTAAACCAAAGATACCTTCTGTCCAAAATTTTGAACTTTTCAAAAATAAATTCGAGTGTAAAATAGGATTAAAAATAATGTTACTATAATAATATAAGTTTTGATTTAGGAGGCTTTATGCATTTTCTTGACCTGTTTTATATTAAGGTGATTTTTCTTTTTCATTTTACCCACTGGTTAGAGAAAAAGTATATGGTTTGTCACATCCACTAATGATGGCTTGTTGCATGGAGCAGAAAAAACTGAAGCAAGCAGTCGAGTGGCCTTTAAAACATTCTGAAGCATTTTCAAGGTTGGGTGTGTCGCCTATGCGTGGGATCCTTCTTCATGGACCTCCAGGATGCTCAAAAACTACTCTTGCTAAAGCAGCAGCTAATGCTGCTCAAGCCTCTTTCTTTTCTTTAAGGTTTGACTGTTAGACCTTGCTTTATTATTTAAAACTATACATTTTTTTCCTATATTTCTCTTTGACAATTAATGACGCACACTCTTTCTTTCATCTTGGTGCAATGCAATTGAATTGCGAAGTATTATCATAGAAAGTGTCAACTTAAAAGTAAATGTGGCAAATTGAGCGGGTCAGACAAGTTTAGTTATGGGTTAAAATGACCACTTCATTATATATTATCTTCAGGATGACTCCACTTCCACGAAAGTTGGTACCATAATTCTTTTAGATTTTCAGCCTTTTAATTTAATTAGCTGCATAAAGGATTAAATGACATGGAATTCTACTGAGATTTGGTCAAAAATCATTCGGTTTCTTTTTCCTTTTTGAGTTTAACTTTATATGATCATCCAATGCAATCATCGGTGGTTATAAAGTTTTAGTGCACAATTGTTGCATTATTGTTATCTTGTTGATCGTCTGTTTAGATCTCAATTACTTAAAATCTTACATGATTAAAGTTAATTGTCGATTGATCTGCTCTTAATAATATTATTGTCTCTTTTTCTTTAGTTCACAAAATAAAATTTGGGTTATGTTTAGATCAATGAATTATTCAGTTTATGAGTTATGTTTCAGTGGTGCAGAATTATTTTCAATGTATGTTGGAGAAGGTGAGGCTTTATTGCGAAACACATTTCATAGAGCTCGCCTTGTCGCACCAAGCATTATCTTCTTTGACGAAGCTGATGTTATTGCAGCTAAACGGTAAGTATCCATCAATTGGTGGGTTATCTAGCAGGCCAAAATGGGTGGTTTGGTATTGGTTGGGCTGGTTCTCAAACACCTTTTGCCTAAAGTTTTATTTATCATTATAAACAGTTAGTGTGGAAAATGCAGTCACAAAATATTTCCACTACTAATCTAGATTTCTGAATAATGCAGTCACAAAATATTCCACTAATAATCTAGATTTCTGAATAGATGATTAGGAGGTCTTATACATTAAAAGTAAATTTTAGTTCACTTGTGATTCGTTTGACCCATTTACCCTGTTTTCCTTTCATGCAACTTTTTTTTTCTTTTGCTTTCTTTGACCCGCTAGAGAACAAACATAACCTGAATCATTAGCTCAACAATAATGAAATCATACACAGTTTATATCTAGCCAAGATATATCTCTTTAATATCTTCAATGAAATCATATCTTCAACCTTTGTTGTAAAATAAGCAGAGGAACAGGTTCAAGCGGGAGTACAACAGTTGGAGAAAGACTTCTATCTACTCTACTCACTGAAATGGATGGTTTAGAAGAAGCTAAAGTATGTGTATAGAAACACTTTCTATGCAAACTATCATATTTTCTTTTTATAAATAAATAGTGTCAGATATGATTACAAAAACTCTATAGTTTAAAGTTTCTATTATTTATAAGTAAAATGATTTAGAAAGTTGCCTTCAATGGGTAATGCCGTGGTAAGCTCCTGTCTCGAGCAAGCTACAAATTACCTGATCATGTTGGTTAGCTATGTATCGATGGCCAGTGAGTTTCACAGTGAGTTCTCATGGTCAACAGAAAAAGTTAAAAATGATTTAGAATACTTGTTTTGGCTTCCAAATCGTTTCCTTAAAAACTATTTTCTTAATTAACACCCGTTTGAGATTAAGCATAACCTGAGAATTAACTTCTTCCATTGGTGTTTTCTTTCTTTTCATTTATTAGGGAATACTTGTTTTGGCTGCCACAAATCGACCGCACGCTATTGATGCTGCTCTAATGCGACCTGGACGATTCGATCTCGTAATACTTTCCCTTATCAACATATTGGTGAAAATAATTTTATTATTTTGGTGAAATCTTTGTTACAACTAACTCCCAAATTTGCAGGTGTTATATGTGCCCCCACCAGACCTAGAAGCCCGATATGAAATACTCCGTGTGCATACACGCGGAATGAATATCGACAACGATGTTGATCTCAAAAAAATAGCACAAGAAACCGAACGGTTCACAGGAGCTGAATTAGAAGGTTTATGCAAAGAAGCCGGAATTGTAGCCCTCAGAGAAGACATAACTGCCACCATTGTACATAACCGCCATTTTGAAACCGTCAAAAGTTCATTAAACCCGGCTTTGACCAGTCAAGAAATAGACTCATATGCATCTTATATGAACAAAAAATCAACACGAAAACCACCACATCAGCTTGTATATTCGGGTGAGCAAAAACTTAAGGTCACAAAGAACTGGTTGTTGGTTTTGGTAGTTCCTGTTACGATGGGTATCGTGGGCGTTATCGTACTTTTTGGTTCGAGAGGTTATCATATGAACGACTCAAAAATTCCGACGTCCGGGACAGCCGGAAGACTGGTCTGCACATAACGTAGTCTTTTTATATCATGATTTTGAAGGTTTTATTCATCAATAGTTTGGTTATATGGTCCAAAGTGTGTACGATGATCCTGAAGAAACCATTTGTAGTAAAACTTTATCTACACATTATTTAGTTTTTTAAAATTTTCTTTTATAGTTTTGTTTAATGATTAGAATACGTAATCATTATGATCTGTTTACTTTTATTTGTATTTCCACATAAATTGTTACCATGCCGAACATATGCTAAACTAACCTGGTTTCATTGCTAGTATTCTCAAATTTTAAAACTAAGAATGAGATTAGTACCGTACTAAAAATACCAATACCAAAAACAAGCAAATGTACAAACCGTATTTATTTTGTTGGTTTGAAACCTGTAATATTGAAAATATCGAAACCAAAATCTACTGAAACTTACAAACATGAAAAAAATTACCCATTTATCTTATCCATACTGACAAGCCTTTAATGGTATTTTAATACCGCACAGGTACCAAATGAAAACTCATCCCTATTTGAAACCTCGTAATATTGCATACTTACGAGGGAAAAAGAAACATATAAACAATCGAGCAATTAGCATACGCATTTATAATTAGTGGCTTAATATTATCATTAAACTATTACCTACACATTTATGGTTTTATATAAATTAAATCGTATGTTAGTCACCCGGGATCCGTGGCGCAATGGTAGCGCGTCTGACTCCAGATCAGAAGGTTGCGTGTTCGATTCACGTCGGGTTCAAATCCGTTAAAATCCTGACCACTTTTTTACCAAATTTATCAAGTTTTGTAGAAAAGATCCGTTAATGTGAATTGCTTGTATTACTATTTGAATTACTATAATACCATTTGGAGGGAAATTCAATATGTGAATATGTAAAAATTTGACAAGTGGTAAAAAGATGGTGTTAAAAAAATTACAAGTGATAAATTTTTTTTTATTTTATTAGTATTGATAGATAATAGATTGATAGATATTCATACATATTATGTATATACTTATAAAAAGATATCTTGGCTGACTTTTAGTTTTCATTAGTTTTGGTTAGTTAAGTTATTTATAATTTATGTATGAATATAAGTATAACCAAACCATAAAACTCAGAAAATAAAAACTACAAAAACTACACTTGGCGATCTTGAGTTTTGACCCATTCTTAAATAACTACATTGTTTTGTGGAATTAAATTTAATAGAATAATACTTGACATGGGTCGTTCTTGTAAAAGTAACTAACTATTTTGAACGGATTCAAATAGGCTAACACACCCCATTGCTATCTATTGCCACCGTTAGCACAACTTTGCCCATCGTTACTACTCATCACGAGTCACTATAAAAACAAATCCCATGCCTATTTTACTCACGACGGGTAGGATAGATCGAACCCGTTCATTTTATTGAAAACCATAACTAATCACCGGTTCCTCAATCAGTTTGGTCATGTGGTGCACCCCTATATGTCATAAAATGAAAATCACATTATCAAACTTTTGTGCATTTTAACTTTTTTCAATATAAGATTTATTTATATATCATATATCTTTATGTAAGATTCCCTGTTGAGAAAGATAAATGTATGGATAAAGAGAGAGCAACATGCATCTAATTCTCGTATAAAGACGTTTATTACGTGTTGGGATAAGATATACAGCAACTATTAATTTTTTATATATGAAATAAATTAACGGTGACTATTTAATATTCGAATGGAGATTTAATATTTCTAAACCAATAAGATAGCATATGAGTGTAGAAATAGCAAACAATATGGATAATATATATGATTTGCTTTTTAAACTTTACATAATGCATGCATACATATACGTACGTGTATACATACATACATACACATTTGTATTTGGGTGGTCAAGTCACATAAACGCATACACATATATAAGTACGTTGTAAGTTATAAGTTTTTAGACATTATATATTGTGTATATATAATTAATTAGGATATTAAAATGATATTAATTTGTATTGCGAGTGTAATATAAGAAAATAAAATGAGATCCTAAGGTCGGATCAAAACTTATGAGAGTATAATTAGGATATTAAAAAAATTATTTTAGAAAATACTAATATGATTTGGAAAAGCAAAATAACAATAATACAAATGAACTTAAATTATACATTTATGCACTAGAAAATATTTAAAAAAATGTGTATATTTTGTTTAACAAAATGTATGAGTAACGTAATAAAACAATGAAGATAATTAGTTACGTTACATAAAAATAATGATATGTCCCGATCTCACAATAAATACTTAATTTAATTAATCCCACAAGTGTTAAGACTTATTATCCAGCCCACCCGTCATGTTATTTTGCTGACTTTATGCTATATAGTATTTTAATGATATTGAGAACAAATTTTATTATAATGAACGAACGCCTTTCAAAAAGGAAAAAGAAAAAATCATAACGAACAATTGTTGACAAAATTAATGGTTGATTGATTGATATTCATCCCCATCTCCTTTTTGTGACGGTGATACATTCCTAAAATGGAGAAATCTAGATTTGTCATCTTGTGGGCTTTTTTTATAACGATAGCTTTGTTTTGTTGTTCGTAAGTTAGTAACACCAAATTAGTAATTACGTTCATCTGGTGGGCTTTTAATCTTAATAATAAAAAATGTTTTATAAAATACTAGCTTTAATAAAATCAACATTATATATGGGTTGAGTAATAATATATTAGATAGAATAAATATTAAAAAAATGATATTTTAAGATAAAATATAATTAAAATTACATATAAGTAAAGCTACAAATATAAAACAATGATACCTTGTAAATTTTGTCTTTGAACTTTTTTTGTTTTTCCAAAAAAATAAATAAATATTTTGTTTCAAAATAAACCGTTTATATATATATATATATATTATATATATATATATATATATATATATATATAATATATATATATATAAAATTTTCTTACTATACCTTTTAACTTTAATTATTTTTTATTTATAAAAGTTTTACTTTTGAAAACACCAAATTATAATATTCCTTATATTATAAAAGTTTGATATTTTGAAAAAAAATATTTCTTCAGAAATAACATTAATAAAAAAATCTCTTTTTAATTTATTAAAACTATTTTTATCTAAAAAAGAATTAAATAATATAATTAGTAATTAATATAATTATTTAATATGAGAGAAAAACATAAAATTTTGGTGAGAATAAATGTAATGTTGTCATGTGTCAACTTTAATTACTTTTTATGAGAGTAGAAAGTTTTTTACGCAAACAAAACCATATATATATATATATAATATATATATATATATATATATATATATATAATCATTGTATTTTATATTGTAGATCATTTTATGTTATTTTTTATTGTTTGTATGAAATATATAAACTTGTTATCTATTATTGTGTTTTACAATTAGATGACACAATGATATATTTCCAACAAAGTATTTTTCAAAACTAACAGGTTGAAGATAACATAATGTGTTATGTTTGTTACTGTTTTTTATAGATTATATAAACTTGTGGTTATTTATTATTTTCTTTTACAATAAGAAATACATAATAATGTTATTTCATAATGTATTTTTCAAAACTAATTGTGTTTAAGATAACACATATCGATCAAATAACACAATAGAGAGACATTGTGTTATTTGTTATTGTTTTAATAATAAAAATATACAACAATGTTATTTCGACATTATATTTTTTAGAATTCAGCATAAAAACACAATAGTATTTCACTAATATACATTTTTAGAATTCATCAAAGAATCGATTTTAAAAATTGGAACCAAAGTGAAAACTAAAAAAACCAAAACTTAAGTGAAAGCTGAAAATCAAAAACCAAAAAACCAAAATATCAGTTTTTGTTTTTGGTTTTGGTTTTAGTTTTAAGCAAAATCGAAACAAACCGACTAATGCATACCTTTAATAAAAAGTACATAAAATGTTACAATATTTGAAATAAATATGATTAGTGTGATTATTAATGTTTAAGCACTAAAATGATGTGAAGTTAAAGTATTCAAACATATATCAAAACTAAGTATAGTGCTTTACTTAGTTAAAATGTTAAACATCAAATATAAATTTATAAAATCAATTCAAATCAATTATAGTGAGTTTAAAACCTCTTTTTAATTAAATATTATTAAAAGAGAAAAAATATCATTCATTTCTTTTAACGCCCCTTAAGGGTTTGACTAAAAATAAGTTTGATGCGAGCCTTTAACTATGACATAATGCTTTTAACGCCCAAATATAATTCAGAGTTTATTACACGAATAGTCCTTAGGGTATACACGTATTGCAACCTTAATTCCAACTTTCAATAAAATTACAGATGAAGGTCTAAATTATGTAAAAAATGCACGCTGACAGTCCCTAAAACTAACAAAGATTAAGTTTCTCTCTTAGTCTTTTTAAAAAAACAAAATACCTCTTCTTTTTTTACCACCTTCTCCACATTAAATAGCCACCACCATCGCCGCCTGCACCCTCAACCAACCGCCAACGTTGTTGTACCACCCTTAACCCACTACCACCATCGTTGCCTCCACCCTCAACCCACCACCATCGTTGTTGCTTGCACTTTTAACCAACCACCAAGGTTGTTGCAACACCTTTAACTCACTACCACACTCAACCCACCACCACCGTTACCTTTACCCTACACCCACCGCCACCACCTACACCCTCAACCCACCACCAACGTCATCGCCTTCACCATCAACTCACCTTAACAACCGCATCTACCTTGAACCCACCACCACATCGCCGCCAACACCCTCAACCCACCACCACCTATGTTGCTTGCACCATCAGTTCTGAACAAAGAAAGAAAGGTGGCGTTATGCCTGGTGTATTAGAAGAGAGAGAAAGAGAGAGAGAGAAAGAAGGAGAGAGAGAAAAGGGAAGAAAGAGAGACTTAGACCAACGATAGTGGTTGATTTCTCATATGGTCAAGGAAAAGTGGTGGTGGTGGTGGTGGTGAAGATGATGATGATGATGACGAGGACGACGAGGAGGAGGAGGACGACGAGGACGAAGAGGACGAGGACGAGGACGAGGAGGATGACGATGACGATGACGATGAAGATGACGATGACAAGGACGAGGACGAGGACGAGGACGAGGACGATGACGATGACGATGACGATGACGATGACGATGACGAGGACGAGGGCGAGGGCGAGGACGAGGATGATGACGAGGACGAGGACGAGGACGATGACGAGGACGAGGACGAGGACGAGGACGATGACGATGACGAGGACGAGGACGATGACGATGACGATGACGATGACGATGCCGATGACGATGACGATGACGATGACGATGACGATGACGATGACGATGACGATGACGAGGACGAGGACGATGACGATGACGATGACGATGACGATGACGATGACGATGACGATGACGATGACGATGACGATGACGAGGACGAGGACGAGGACGATGACGATGACGATGACGATGACGATGACGATGACGATGACGATGACGATGACGAGGACGATGACGATGACGATGACGATGACGATGACGGATGAAGAAGATGAAGATGGAAGAAGAAGATGGAGGGTTGGGATGAGATATGGTGGGTGAAGGTAAGTTTGATTATATTTAAAAATTATTATTATTTAATTTAGTGGTTAGTTTCTCAATTAATATTGGAGACTGCCGACGTACATATCATTCATAGTTAAAACCCAAATCTATAATTTTTAAAAAATAAAAATTAAACTTACGATACACGTAAACCCTAATAAATGTTCGTTTAATTTACTCTATTATTCACGTCAGCAACTTATGTCTCCCAACGCATCTAAACAAAGCGCCAAAACGACCCACAGATAAATACAAGTTGTTTCGTACGGAGATATAATGAACGTCCAAAACTGTGAACTCAATGTGGACCAACAACAACAAGCATTTCTTTCTTTTGTCTTTTTCTATCTCAATAATAATAATAATAAATAATAATAATAATCATCCTCTCGTCTTTTTATATCAAATCAAATCATTTGCTAACTTCAATCCTTCATCCGCCATTTTTATCATCTTCGTAAGCTTCAATTCAAGAACACATATTGACGTTCTTTTGTCTAATAATATAATAATAATCAAATTAAACGCACTGTTTTCTCTTGATTTTTCATGGGTGTTTCGAATCACTCACTTTACAGGTTCGCCATTGTTGCTCTGAAGCTTTGAAGTTTGAAATATGGTTGTTGAGGTGTTGATGAAAGATGGGAAAGAGGTGAGAATTCATGAAAGTTTGGAAGAACTTAGTACAGATTTGGCTGATCGTATAGAAGAATTATCAGAGGAATCGATTAAAGATCGAGGAGTTTTTGCTGTTGCTTTATCGGGTGGATCGATCATCGGTTTGTTGAGGTATGCCACCAAGGTGTTTGATGAAATGCTTCAAAGTTATAGGCGCTTAAAAACAGGACAATTTCATATATCCGCTGCTCTAAGAGCATTTGGAACTCCTTTCGTACGTATAAAAAATTTACAGGGATTGTATGTGTTTTTTTATATTTGAAGAAACACGATACAAGCTTCATAAATTTTTTAATATTTTAAAAAATAGGTGTGTAGATGAGAGGAAAAAGTATACCGATAAAGGTATAAAAAAAAATTATTTAATTGAAAATGAAAAATAAAGAATAATAATGTTTAGTGTAATTATAAATGTAATTATAAGGATGTGAACGAGAGATGGATTATCAATGCTCTAAGCTTGTAAAGTTCTATATTTTTCCAAATAGTGCTGATAACTATTTTATTTTAAATATTAAAAACTTGTGTTTTAAGAAAATAGATATATTTACAAATTTATAAGAAGATATATGTAATTATCCGGTTTAAATACCGTTAGAAATGTTTGAACAAAACAAGCCGGCTAGATTGAGATCGGTTCGGGTCATGATGGTTTGAGGATTTTAAGGTGCATTCATACTTGAAGTTTTGAAACCATCTGTTTAACTTTGTTGTTTATATATAGTTTTAAAAGTTTATAAAATATGTACTTAAATATATGCATTAGAAACATGACTAATCTTTTATCATTTGATAATTTTTTATACAAAAGAAATAATTTAAAAAATAACATTATCAATCAAACTATCAAACCCATAAAACCAGTGGGTTTGATTTATCATTTCTCAAAACCGTAGCAATGAGTTTGATTTATCATTTCTCAAAATCATAGCTAGCTGTTCGACCTAAATTTTTAGTCAAAATCAACCAAGGAGCGGTAAAACTTTCATCAAAACCAACCAAACGCTGTTAATACGCATAGCTCAAACAATTGCGAATATTATTATCATGTTTTATTGACGATTGAATAATCAAAAACAGGAAACTCATTGAAGCTCCATATACGAAAACGGTGGATTGGTCGAAATGGTATATATTTTGGGCAGATGAACGTGTTGTCTCCAAGAATCATGTTGATAACAACTTTAAGCTTGCCAAGGATAATCTTTTGTCAAGGGTAATTAACCTTATTAACAACCTCTTAATACCATTTAACCACCAACTTATTTATGACTTGTTTTATACAATACTACCTGTCAACCAAAGGGGATAATAGGCTGTATCTAGGTTATATGCTTTAAATGCTTGGGCTACGGATGACATTTTAACATGAATGTATATGCGAGTTGTGTTCAAGTTCAACAAATCAACGATTCAAGTCAGCGCAACATAATTACCACCCTAAGTCCCTAATTATTTTTATACATTTTACCGTCTTATAAAAGATTATAACAATACTGTAACTTGCACTTGCAGTTACCTATTGTTCCAAGCCATGTACATTCTATCAAAGATTCTCTCACTGCAGAAGAAGCAGCCGACGAATACGAGTTTGTCATTCGCCAGTTAGTCAAGACACGAGTGATCAATGTTTCTGACATCAGCGACTGCCCGAAGTTTGACCTGATCCTTCTCGGGATGGGCCCAGATGGCCATATCGCGTCTTTGTTCCCGAACCACCCAGTCCTTGAAGAAAGAAACGAATGGGTGACCTTTATCACCAACTCCCCAAAACCACCATCGGAAAGAATCACATTCACCCTACCAGTAATAAACTCTGCCGCTAACGTGATGGTGGTGGCAACAGGTGGGGGGAAAGCCGAGGCCGTGCACATGGCAATCAATGACATTGGTCCCGAATGCCCGCTTTTTCCAGCTAGGATGATTCAACCTGGAGTAGGGAAATTGCTGTGGTTTTTGGATGTTGAGGCTGCTTCAAAGCTCACAAGGTTTTCTTAGTTGTGGGTTTGATTGGGGATTATGAGAATGTTGGTAAAGGGTTTGTGCATTGTAATCAATTTTATATAAAATACTTTTATTATAGCATAAAAGCTTTTATACATAATATAGTAACTAATACAGTACAAAATACTTATATTATAGTATTCAATCTTTTATACACAATATAGTTGCAGTGTATATGCCCCTCATATATCTTGAATGTTCATCAACATCTAGAGATTATTTCAACTCAGTTATTTATAAATGGTTGATTATATATATTATATCTGAGTTAAACCATTAATGGTGGTTAAAACCATTAATGGTGGTTAAAACCATTAATGGTGTAGCAGATCAGGGCAATTTGGTCAAATATGTCATCTTTAGAATTGTTCAATATGGAACAAGAACTAGACTGGCAATATAACATGTATCAAACAGATCTTAAAGTGAAGTATAACAATCTTGGTTTTAAAGGCATGAGGCGCTAAAAGACGCTTAGCCCTTAGAGTCAGTGCACGGGGAAGGTACTCATTTTCAACCCAATAGAAGAATGACCCATATACAAGAAGTGGAAAAAGCAACAGGGAAGCACAAGCAAGCGCCGTAGGTGAAATTGCTACACCTCAGGACCTTGAGGCGTTTTTCTAGTTGCCTTTTACACAGGAGGCATGCTTTTTTAACCAAGATAACAATATGCTATTTTAATAATGTAATTATATAATCATATTGTGTGTGATTGTTGGTAGTTTGCTTGGTAAAGCAAAGGTATCAATTTGTCACCAAATAAGAAAGAGGGGGAGGGGGTTGTAGCGTAAAAAACCAACATATTTCAAATTACTCATCTATCTTGGAGTGCACAGTCTATGCATACAAGATGTCGTATTTCATATAGAAACTATGCACAATTTACATGTGAGTTGTGAGGTAAATAATACCTTGTTTACTTGTGTTATTTATTTGCCAATGTTCCAGAAGCATATAACTGCAGCTGGTTGCCGTCAACAGCCACCGCAAAAGCACTAGAGTCTGAGTCATCAGCCGCCAAACATGTCACCGTGGCTCCTGATTTCACAAAAATAACACCCAAATAAAAAATGAGCAATTAGAAAAAAAAATCCATTTTTACTAAAATATATTAATGGAAATATAGTTTCTAAGATATTACAATGGCACCATTTATGCATAAAAACTGTTGCATGTGATACAATATTTGCGGTTATTATGTTACGGACCAAACGGAAGAACTCAACCCAAAAATCTAGTCTGATGGGCCCATACAACTACTGTGGGACAAGTCCCATACCTTGCAATGGTTTCAGTCCATAACATTCAACCCTCCTTAAGGGTCAACGTCCTTGTTGGTCACGGATGGTATACAACAAATGTGGAACAAGTCCCATACCTTGTAATGGTTTCAGTCCATAATATTCGACCCTTCTTAAGGGTAAATGTCCTTGTTGGTCACGGATGGTTCTCTCCACCCACCACTTCAAGGTTGACTCTAATATCACTGTTACGGACCAAACGAATAAACTCAACCCAAAAGACTAGTCTGATGGGTGAGGAAACCCATTTGACTTATTAACCCCACATCAATTACCCACACAACTGATGTGGGACAAGTCCCATACCTTACGATGGTTTCAGTCCATAACATATAACGCGACAAGTGGAAAGAAAATACAAGCATACCTGTGCAATGGCTGAGATAACCGACCTTAGTACCTGTGGATAATTCCCAAATGTACACAGAACCGTCACATGTACCTATGATTCCGTAACCTGATGACGCACCAACCATGGTGGCACTGCATAGCACAAGATTACATCTCAGTTATTAGACAAAAACAAAAATCTGCACTCAAGGATAAAATCTGGGTTTAAAGGGTGGGTCAAATGGGTCAAAAAAGGGTCAAAATGATCAAAAGTTGGCTGAAAAGTATTGAAAATGCATAAAACCTAAATCATTAATTGAAAAAATTACATTATTATTGAAATCATGTAGTCACATTTCACACTTAAACTATTCCTATAATTCAAATAAGTGTTTGTTGATCTACCCAACCTAACCCAACACAATACGATGTGTACTAAAAAGTCACCCGTTTTACCCGCACCCCACCCCTTAAAAACCACCCATATTTCCATCTCTAGCTGATAAGAAATGATTCATAATTCATAAACATCTACCTTGGATCCAAAGATTTTTCTAAAAGCAGTTTATTTTTGGCCAACAATGCTAGGCTCCAGGATCCAGCTGGACTGACTTCCAAATTTTATTTGAGTACTCATCAGAAAGATCAAATTCTGAGACAGATGAGACAAGAAGAACAAGGGACAGATGTTCTTCGTTTACTGGTAGAGAAACATGGTTGTCTGTTTCTAAAGACCACCTTTGTGTTTCTTCCATGATGTCTTCTACTTGTTTCTTCCTACAAGCATCTGAGGTAGATAAAGCTTGACTAGGATATCTAAATAAATTGACTGGAATGAAGGGGAGAAATGAAGTTGTTGGAGCTGAAAACTTGGACACTAGAGTTCTTCTTGTTAAATCCCTGTACAGCATCAAAAAGTTCATAAATAACAAAAGTGCCCCTCTAAGATTAAGAAGTTTCATCTTTTATAGAATTTGATTTTGAAGGATTAAGATGATTGTATCTACATCATGTATTTCCTTTTAGAAAGCAAAATAAATATATGAAGGTTGATTAAATGTATAACTTAGTTTCATCAAGTGACAAAACAAAGAAAGATTATTTGAAGTGCAAAGGCTTTAACTTATAATGTACAGGAATGTGCTAATTATTTAACCAGAGGTTAACATCACAGGAATGAAAGCCATGGATAAGCTGCAAAAGTTACCAGGATATAAATAGCAAGTATAGAAGATGCTTACCACAAGCAAAAATCCCCAAATGCACTGTGACCAACAATGAGCGCTGGGAAATTTGGTATTCTCTTCATCTCAACTATACAATTAGGCAAGCAATCAGACGTTGGCAAATAGCTTTGGTCTGTTAATGCACTGAGGGAAAACAAAGATACAAATCAATTTCAAGATAATTGTACTTTTGTCGAATTGTGTCAGGCTTAAAAACCATCTAAATACATGAGACTGATTAGGTCTGAACAGGTCCTAAACAAGCCCTAGCCTTTTCAGGCTTTTCCAATTTTGTACCCCCATAAAACTAGCAGTAATATGGCGGTAAAAGAGCAAATGGTCAATCCTAGATACAGAAATGGGGAAAGAGGGAGAGGAGGGTGGGGGGTTGTAAAAAGTTGCTGTTTGAGCCTATGACCAGGCTTTCTTTCCCAAAAAAAATCTTGGCCAAAATACCCATTAGGATTTAGGACCAAGCTGTCATTTCAAGTTGCAGGATGGACCTGTTTTGGAGGAAATACTTAGGACAAGACACTATAATCAGGGGTAACCAGTCCTTTTTGGAAATACTTAGAACTGATCTCAGGACCAGAACCGTTTTCACCTCTACTTGTGCCTTTCAAAAATAAAAAAGAATGTCAGAAAGAACATGTAAAGAAGTCAATGCGGATGACAAACCTCCATAATGAGTTCATAGTCCATAGGTTCATTTTTCCACTATCTTCAGAAGCAACAATATAACTAGGTTCACAAACTAATATGGAGCACACATTGTTAGTTGTTTTCAATTTGCATACTACTTGAACATAGCCAAGTTTTACTTGAACAATTTTTACTGCATTCTTCTCGAAGCTATCTGATGCACACACTGAACAACCACAGTTCACACTGCCCTCCCTAAGAACATGAACAATAAATACGTCAGTTATCACACAAACAGTAAGTTGAAAAATTATATGATCAATATCTAGATTTGTGTAGCAAACCTGCAGTAAGGAGCTTTAATGTTGTTCAATAAAACAAGGGATTTTCCATCTGGAGTAAACTGTAAACTAGTACTATCCAAAATAATCTGGTGAAAGGGAAAATAGGTTATGTTGGTATTATACATGAGCATCTCGAGTCCTGACAATAAAATTAGAAGTGGCAAAATGGCAGGTCAAACAGGTTCGGTAACAGGTCAAAACATACCATTTTTAATACAAGTGACATATCCAGTATCCAATTCTTTCTAAATCAATTTAGGTGGTCTAAGCATTTGAAAAACACTGATTAACATCCGATTATGGTCAATTTCCTTTAACTTGCAGGATCTATTTCCCAAAGAATGTCAACTAGGGCACAAAAATGATATTGAGTATACTACTAATTAACTGATTAAAAGTTTGTACTGAGTATTTTAACTTTACTTGTCTACCAGATGCATTCCTTGAAGATGGTGAGATAATTGTTGTGTGACCAATAAAAGAAGGGCATCCTCTGGTTTCTCCTTTAAGTGATGTCTTGTAAATAAACAATGTCCTGTCATCTTCCATCAAATAGCCACATAAAACACATACAAATACCTCATCCCCTTTTGTTCTCAACATTGTCATTGAAATTGGTGTTGGAAACATATAGCAACCTACAAATTCAAAGATATTCTCTAGGCCTTCACTAGGAACCACTTTAGCTTCCTCATCACTGTTCACCATTTTAGCCTTGACATGTTGACTTATCCTTTGACCCTGCAAAACTGAAATCAAACCATCTACATCATGATGTGGTGAAACTGCTGCATCAACTCCTGCTGTGGAATCGATTATCCCCTCTTGAGCTACATGATCAACAGTTAGCACACAAGACACATCGCGAGCACTAACTTCTACTTCTTCATGGAGCCCTTCATGGGTATATACGTCTACACTGAAAATATTTTGATCAGCTTTAGCAGCATCTTGAACTTGCCCAGCCTGAGAGCAATCCATGATGTCACATGGATCATTCTCAAAACTATCAGGTGCAACAGTTGTTGAATCTTCTAAACCAGGTACAGCTGAACCCATATTTGTACTTGTGAAAAGAACACTTTCATTCTGCTTCTCAAATATAAAGTTTTTAGTAGAAGGTTTGTCAGGAATGTTAACTTCACCACTAAGCTTTTCCAAATGCTCAGAAGATTTGGCTGCCAGTACAGTTAAAACAAAAGAACTTTTGTAAGATGCTAACCTAGGAAACAAAAAAAAGGTTAACTGCATAAAGAGGTAACCAACTTTGGTCCAATTACTACTTGGCATAATCAACTTTGTTTCCTCCCATAAAAAACCTCAAACTTTCTAAAAAATTGCTAAGCAGTGTAGTTTTTGGTCATGACAGAAAGTAATCTCATGTCAAAAAATAGTTGAGCATTTTCAAACATACTCACACGTTATGCGGCCATCAGCATTTTGACCAGGTAACCTATGTGAACTACCTTAAATCAAAATTATGGAAGTTTGAGGATCTAGATAAGAGAAAACAAAGTAGGTTACCTGAAAAAGAAATGAGCCACAGTTTGATTACTCTATGCAATTAAACCAAAAAAAGAGCATGCATTGAGGCACAATATGCAGTACTCCCCTTGAAATTTAAAGTACAAAATTTATAGGCTCTGTTAGCCATATCATCAGAGGTTTCCCCTATGCCCTGGGACTGCAGTAGATTATCCAATGTAAACAACTTTTCACCAGTTTACCATTCCCCCAAAATGTCATTCCATACTGATTCGGTACTCTAAGTTTTGTTAGAGGTGGCAATTTTGACCCAAATAGGCCAATTTATGTTATGCCTAACTGCTTCAATCACTTAATTCAAGCTTTTGTAAACATATTAAACACATCAATATCATAAACGATTTTATTTTTTTAAAAAGAACAATGTTTTCAGGTCATCCGACCTGATTCAACTAATTATTAAGCCAGCCCGAGCAACCAATTTACCAGTTACAGTGTCTTGTGCTAGTTCACCAAAATATTGGTCCTGATATTTATGTTATGGCTACTACACTCATGTAGACATTAAGCGATGCCAGCAAAATGGCAACAAAAACAGAAAATAAAAGAAACTGAACCATTAACTATTATATAATCCAATTGTATACTTGTTTTAAATTTTGTGTGCAGAAAAAAAGAATGAACTTTATTCATGTAAATGTAATACTAAACCTGGAGGTTCATCTTTTATATAGTCAGCCTTCTTTCTTTCCTTCTGGAACAGTCCATCGTGATTTTTCTTTTTCTTTCTTGAAAAAGTCTTAAGCAGAGGAAGAGCTCGTGGAAGCAGTACTGCCATCATTGAGTTGGATGTCTCCTGTCCAGCTGGATCTGAATCACTCTTTTCAGAATGATCACTTCCAGCAGCAATTACGATACTGTCTTTTGAATACGAGTCAGTTCCACATTTTTTAGAAACTAAAATCTGGGTAGCATTTAATTTTTCATTTGATGGGCTGGTACTTTCTTTGGGAATCTCCACCTCCAAATTGCATGTACTGTCTGCACAGAATAATATACCAACAGCTGAGAAAATGTTTAAAAAAACAGAACTAGCAAATTATACAAAATACCTAAGGCTAAATCCAAAGTATCGGGTGCATAGAGATCCACATCATCCAATATCTGTGATTCTTTTTTAAGTGGTGCGTCTCCTTTTCCATCTACAGGTTTTGAGGAAGTATACCCTGGGGTGCGGTTAATCATCGACAAGTCATGCTGTGAAAAAGAGTTTCTGTGCTACATTAATTCAATACCAGTGAAATTAATGTAATTCACCAAAATAAAACAAGAAAGAAGTTGGGATTCTGTGATGATGATAACCAAATTATTTGTAAGCACGTATTATACTCATATGGAATATGCTTTAAGAAAATGAAACCGTGCTTACATGGGTCTACAAACTCGTATTTTTAATTACATAAAAGATAACGATTAGGATGACTATAATATTTCGGGTTATTAACAAGTTGGCATTTTAAGCAAATATTATACTCATATCGCCTTATGACTTATGAGTTATGAAAATGACCAAACATGTTTGCATAGGCTAAAATATTCATAATTTCACTTACAAGAGAAAAGATAATGATTAGGATGACTTGCATGTTCCTAAATTTTAACTAGTTGATACCTTAAATTGATTACTTTTTAAGCAATTATTATACACTTATACCCATATGGCCTTATGCATTAAGAAAATGGCTAAACATGCTAACATAAGCTGAAAGATCCTAATTTCCACTTAATAAAAGAAGAAAAAACAGCCAAGATGACTTACATTTTCCTGCTTTTTTAATAACTCAGCACCTTCTTCAGTGATCATATGATCTTTGGAACCAATAGAATTGCTTGCTTCCTGGACAGAAAGACATTTCTCTTTTACAAGATTGTCAGATGGAATAAGGGTCCCATTTTTATGAATCCCTTCAACGCTCTGCCTGCAAGGTGGTTCGTGATCACTTTGAGTCAAATATTGAGGTCGCTCTCTTTTAGGTCCAGCCCCACTAACTGAGTTCACATTAATTTCTTTACGTTTATTATTTTTTTTCTCTTTACCCTGGATTTTAACCAAATTCACTTGCAAATCAGGATAATCAGTATGATGTGCATGGGTTCCTTCAGACTGTCCATTGTCCGCAGACAAGATGGCAAACTTTTCTCTATGTTTTGGCTGATGTTTGCTTTCAATCCCCGCAGTAACCTCATTACATGTGGATTTTTGAACCCGAAAAGCTGCATTTGAAAGGAAGAAAAATGTGGTTAGCAAAATATGTTTTTTCAATTATTAAGGACAATGTTAGCACTGTGATAATAGTAGGGGAAGAAAAATGAATAGGCAATGACTGAACGAGAAAATAGTTAAGAATTACTAGAACAACAGATAAAGCTAAACTAGCATTTGTTGGTTCTGAATCTTTTTTACTTGACCGCTCACTTGAAGAGTTAGGAAATAGATAGGTAATCTAAATATACACATCCACCGGTTTTGGTAATTTGTTAACTTTCCATTACTTAACATTGTATATATTTATTATATTATCTTCAGTGTGTCCTTTTCTAATAAACGCTCATGAGATACAATCCAACCTATGATAGAGATGACACTGAACTCTTGGATTTGCGTAAATGAATTGCAATTACCCATTTATTCTTTGTATTTGATACTTATATACCAATTACCTCATTTTATATAAAAAAAAGTATGCTAAATAAAAACAATAAACCCTGATATTACAAAATACCAACAAACCATGTATGATATATACAATTTTACCTACCAAGCATCATGACAATTTAAGTAAGGACAAACAATGTGAATGCAACTTCAGCTGTACAACAAGTCCAGTTAAGCTTAAAATGATTTTAATAAATAAAAGACTCTTAATAAAACTAAAACTCCACCCATATAGGATTTGACTTTGACTTTTTTATGTGAATTAACAAAGATTAATTCCAACAACCACCCCCTTAATCTTTGTCTTTTCACAATAATGCTGGTCTTTCATCATATTAAACAAAATGACCTATATCTTTCTTATCATCCTCTTTATCCTTCCACTTGGTACACTCATATGCAAAGTGACCAAATTCACCACATTCAAAACACCTGAATTCGCTCTTATGTTTGTTTCCTTGATCTCTTCCATGTCCTTTTTCTCCTCTACCAAAGCCTCTTCCTTGACCCTTACCATGGCTCCGATTACTATCACCTCATCCTCTTCTGTGATGCCAACTTTCTAAATCTCCAACCTTTTGATTACTTGAACTTGCTAGAAGAAGTTTACTTTGATCATTCTCTTCTGGTTCATCGTGACTTTTGAGGCTTTCTTCATAAGCTTTTATTCTTCCCACTGCTTCCTCAATAGACATATCTTCAAGTTCTGAGTTTTGCTCCATAGATGCCACGATAGGTACGGACTTCTTTAAAACCGAGTTGAGCAACTTACATACAATCACTTCATCTTCAAGGCTTGAACCAAGGCTTTTAAACTTAGCCGCTATGCCAGTTAACTTACTTGAAAAATCATCCACCGTTTCACTTTCTTTCATCTTCAGCATCTCCATCTCGCTCCTTAGGCTTTGTAGGCGAGCTTTCTGCACTCTCTCTGCTCCTAAAGGTTGAACCCTAATTGATTCCCAAACATCCTTTGCATCTTTATGTTTCGAAACCTGAAGTAGAACATCCTCAGGCAACGTTTGGAAGATAAAAGCTCTAGCCATCAGATTCTTTCTACTTTCAACTGCTGCCCCTATCACTTGATCAATCGCCTCCCACAACCCATATGCTTGCAAAATTGATTCCACCATGATTGACCAACTTGTATAATTGGTGGATGTCAATTTGGGACACTGTAATGGAATGTTACCTTGCTCTCTTGCTGGTATAATTGGTTGGTCTGCCATTCTTTTCTTGCTTGCTTACTTTTCTTCTAAACTTGCTTGACTTTCTTCCTTTCTCTCCATCCTTACTTTCTTTCTTTGACTTTTTTTTCCTTTCTCGTTCGTGGTTTTTCTTTCTTTTCTCTTTCTTTCTTCTTGCTTTTTTTTCTCTTTCTCTTTCTTTCTTCCTGCTTTCTTCTTTCTTTTTTCCTGCTTTCTTCTTTCTTTCTTTCTTTATTTCACTTTCTTACTTAGTTTCACATGGATTCAAGGATTTGAGTCCAGCTTTCTTCTTGTTACTTCTGTGCTTAAACAGAAAGCATTCTGTTTCCTTGCTGTTGTTGTTCTCTGCCAAAATAGAACACGAACAGCCTTTCTTTTGCTGGTTTTGCACCCAGATCAAGAGATTAGTATAGCTCAGATACCAATTGAAGGCCCAGCGATCTCCAAACGAACAAAAACGTAGCAAAACGCAGGTTGAAAAGGATGAAGAACAAACACTATTTGATCACAAACATTGTTGATCGACACTTTTATTAAAGAAGACTAAATATTTTGATCCCTTA
Organism: Flaveria trinervia; assembly: GCA_025506515.1. Taxonomy (NCBI): domain Eukaryota; kingdom Viridiplantae; phylum Streptophyta; class Magnoliopsida; order Asterales; family Asteraceae; genus Flaveria; species Flaveria trinervia. The sequence continues at coordinate 1,444,603 of CM046446.1, forward strand.
AACATCAACCAAACAACCCTATTTATACTAAACAAAACAAATCCTACTATGACTCATACTCCTACCTTCTAGGAACTAAAACAACTTGATAAACATCAAACTAAATAACTAGATAAACATACTAATTAAATAATAAATAAAAGACTCTTAATAAAACTAAAACTCCACCGATATTGACTTTTTTATGTGAATTAACAAAGATTAATTCCAACAAATCACTAGTGGTAAGTTTAACTAATTAGATACAGCTTGAAATTAGGAAATTGAGGAAGCAGGATGTATACTTATATGATCAATAATAATCCCCATTAAAATACAACAAATGAAAACATATATTACATAATTGAATGGAACCAGAATATATACCTCTGCACCATCTATCTTGCATGAAAATCTCTTTCCTCGCCAAAATTTTATACGGGCACAGCTCTTCTTTTGAAAGCCCTCCCATGCAATATCTGGAGTTTGACCAGAACAAGATTGCCCATCCGTGGAACTAATCTGAAAATTTATTTTAATTAGATTTTTGTTTGGTTTCTTTGTAGTGATGAATGCAATGAAATTATTATAGAGTAATGTACACACCACAAATTCAGGCCCTTTAAGTCCCTCAAGAATTGCCATCTTGTAGGTATTCCCATTATTCACCCTAACAGCTACATATCCAACTGGATATGGATGCCTGTCTTTGCCCTGAAGATATAAAAGAATAACAAATATAATGTTGTAATGGTAAAAACGCCCCATCTCCCAGGGCTCTAGCTTCTAGTATAAACAATTATAAAGATACAACATTGTGCCCTATGGGAAGTGAAATCGACTACTTGGGTTTATTCATATAATTTTTCATGATAATGCACTTGGTTTAGCCACTCTGATAAATCTAATACATATTTATTAGTAAAGGTAATCTTCCAGGATGAGTGCACTGCATGCTCTAATACTTCAGCAATAACATATTCTAAAATAAGTTTAATACCATGCAAGTTCGTTCTTATTATAAGTCACGCTATCAGTACATGTTGACCATGTTTATTAGCTCAACAATACAATAACCAGCCTAAGTTGGATATCAGTAGCATAAAATACAATTGACACAAGCTTTGCGATGTAACCTAAGTATTTTTTATATACTAGTGCGGACCTATTTCTCTTTTGCAGCAAACATCACACTGCATCACAATTTTTCACAAGTTTCATTCGCATCATATTCAGCTCTGTAGCAAAATAACTATCCTATTTAGCATAATAGGATCAAATCAAACTATTCACTATAGACTGATAACAGAACTGAAAACACTAAGATATTCAAAACAATTACGTTTCGTCAAACCTAGTTCTATCCTGTATCCAACTCCGTGTTGCATCACCAATTCGTTCAAATCCGTACATACAAATCAAGCGATAATTCCATACAAAATATCGTCGTCTCCCATCGATTAAAGCTAAATCAGATACAAAAAGTTCACAATACAACTGCTACTTCAATCACACTACTACTTTATAATTTATCCCCAAACCTAATTCAATTCGCATCAGATTCTACTTAAGGCCAAAATCAAACTCATTCTACAGCTAAATCCAACAACGACAGCTTCAAATACGAATACTACAATCCACATACATATCATGTAATCTAAGAGATGTAAGGCGGTGAGAGATGTTTTAACAAACCCTAGATGAACTCCAATACTTCTTCTCCCATGGACCTTCGTACAACTCTCCGATCGACATGATATCCAAACCGTCTGATTTCTCGTCGCCGACGACCTCCTCCTTCATTGAAGCCGATCAAAATGACTGTAAATTACTCTGTGTATGCGTGTGTGGTGGGAGAAATGGAGTGTGAAATTTTGGCGGGAAGGGGAAATAAGAAGGTGAAAATTGTGGTGGTGTTTGGTGTTTAATAAGCGAGAAGGTGACACGTGTCTATGAAATAGAATGAAAGATTTAAAAAAATACAATATCGCCGTTGCCGGGGATCGAACCCGGGTCACCCGCGTGACAGGCGGGAATACTTACCACTATACTACAACGACTTTGTTGTGTTCATTTACGTTTGAAAATTTTAGAATTTATTGATTTTGATTGTTGTTTACTTGTTACAATATGAATGATTTTGAGGCTTTTAGTGTATGAGATGCCAACAGTTTTTAATATCTAAGTAATTGTTTTTTTATTATATGAAGGAAATCATAAAATGTGTGTAAATGTGTGGTTAAAAAAAATAAATTTGATACGTCATGCATAGGTTGATATATCAATAATGAGGAATCGAGTATCAACTTGAGCTATTGAGCGTAGGTGGTGATCCGGAGGCTTTGGCCTTGGACCTCTTTTAACGAGATATATCATAGTCTCTTGCATATCTGATCGAAGATGATGAACATGAAGCGTGATCGATTATTTTTCGTAGCTATTGATGACGAGTCTGATCTCCATCGTGATGAATCTATGTATAAAATATGTTTATGTACTTTGCACTACCTTATGTTAACTATTAGCACAAAGAGAAGTCATCTACATGTCGTGTGAGAGCAAAACAACCTTACTATGATCAATCATGACATTATTCTTACTGTTTCTCATGCATGCATAAGTTAGTTTTATAAATAAAGTCGCATGTAATGTTATAAAATAGACTTTATGATAAATTTATACATTTAATGTGGATATTGGGAAGCTAACATGTAACCTCTTATTAGTGTATATGTCAACTTTAGAAAGGTGTGAACACGTGACCTTTCATGAGTTGTAACAACCCAAAGAATATGTGTCGAGAATACTAAAGCACCTGAATTTATACCTTTAGTTGGAAGGAAAGATTATAAAGATCGCTAGAAAAAGCTTTTGTGTTTTAATGTATTATGGTGAAATCTATTGTTTTTCCAACTAATGATCATCTTAGTCTAATGACGAAACTATATCGAAACAACTCCATGAAATCAAACAAAAACTTGTAATTGTATTGAAACTTTAAACAAGTAAAACTCAAACCTTAATAATTATGTTTTTACTAATCACTAGCAACTCTTGTTATTTTAAATGCACAACCCTGAATATCTATATCTCAATAATCTTAGCTTCATTTTAAATATAATTGGTTCTATGTGAAGTTCCCACATAGCAGCACATGTAGACGACAACCAAATCTGGATTACCATAAGTGACGTTCTCAAATGCACAAGTTGTTATATATATATCCGATATTGATTACCAATGAGTATTTTATTTTTTTCATCCCCTATGTATATATATATATATATATAATATATATATATATATATATATATTTATTTATTTCTAGTGATATCCGCCATTGATCCATCGGTAGTACTCTAATATGTTTTTATATCAACAAAATAATAGATCATTGAATCATATAAAAACACAAACTAACAAGATATCCAACCATGTGTAATTGTGTAAACCGAAAGAGGAGGTTATCTATCGAGTTATAAACTTGTTCAAAGATTCATTAGGGAGATTTATAAAGCACTTGATGTTCATATAAGAAAAAGGATACATATTACAACATGTGACGAAAAAAAATATATAATTAGCATGAGCTGTTGGGATTAATAAAAATATTAATGCAACAACAGAAGAATGAATGCAACATACCAAGAGATTAAAGATTTAAAGTCTCAATATACGCAACATACTTAGAAGAGTTATATTGCTTTAAGATTCGAAAATGATTGAAGGAAAAAATATATATAGGTCCAGATTAATATGGCAGAGACGAAGATGAAATGATAGATAGAATATATTAAGTAAGATTAAGTAAATTATATTAGTTATGATTTATTATCTAGACAAGATTTATTTATTTTTTTCGAACGTCAGACAAGATTTATTAAAATTCTATTTTTACAATAGTTATGACTATGAGATTAGTATTTCAAGATTGTCGGTTATTCTTATATCAACATCTTAATTTGTTGTTTTTTATTTGACGTTTGATTTCCTACGGTCGCTATTGCGTAGGAGTGCCAAATATAATATACTACTCATGATTAGAAACCGATATGTCATAATTAAGTTTTGTTATTACTAGAAAACATTAATTTTAAAATTATTTTTAAAATAAATATTTGGATCATTAACAATCCACCAGTTTATTCGATCATTTTCATTACTCATATAGTAAACCCAAGACCTTCCTCAAAAGGAAACTTATAATAGTACGAAAACCCTATAGCCTAACCTAAAACCTCATTTTTATGTCACAAATAAAACTTGAATCCAATACTTAGTTATTCTTATTTTAATTATATTTGTATCTTAATTTTTACTTCTTGCATACATAAAACTTAAACCCAATACTTAGTTATTCTTATTTTAATTATATTTGTACCTTAATTTTTACTTCTTGCATACTTTATATATCTTCAAAATCATGAAATACTTTATATATCTTCAAAATCATGAAATGCGTAACAATATTCACTCTCGTTTGTAATAAGAATTGTACTAAAATTTACAAAAGTGACTAATAGTTACTTTTTTTTAAGAAGTGCCGATTTATACACTTAAATTATTTGTGATACAAAATAATTTAGCCGACATGTTTCAATGAATTGTTTAATAAGTTTAATTGCTTTCAAGTCTATAATATTTTAGTATAGTTATAATTAAACAAAAGAGAAAGGCAATTGGAGTGGTTAAATTAGATGAAAATGGATCACGCCCATTGTTTTAAATGTAAAGTTAAAATGAATGGAAAAAATATTGAAAGAAATTATACTTGCTTTCAAAAAGGTAGAAGACATTCAATCACCACCTAACTTTAAATCTTTGATTTTCCCCTTGATTGAAGCTTTGTATTTCATAACAAATATTTTCAAGAAAAAATGTTATAACTTAAACATTTAAATTTTATAATTGGCGTTTCTGTTTGGTTTCCATAAAATTTTGAAGTCATAATGCATCTTTTAAAATTAAACATAAAATCTTTTTTTATTATATATCAATTCTTTCAAGAAACATCGTTGTCAGTTATCCATCAATAAGATTTTCTTCTAGCATATAATAGTTCTCAAATAATTTTATATAATAACACCACGATTTTCACCCAAACAAGATATAGCCTTTAAGGAAACCACCAATTTCAAAGGCAAAAGCGACAAAAAACAAAAAAAAATACCCCCCTTGGAATTTTCTCTTGCTCACATCATATCCAAACATATAATCGCTAATTAGTATTTAATTAATATTTAATAAACCAATAATAAACAAAAAATAACAGGAATATAAAAAAAACATCACCTATTAAACATTTCGAGATGTTGAACCTAGCTAGACTTCAAACTTCATTTTGTAATGATGGTTCGAGCATGGTGCATGGTTCGGGTTCCAACCGTTCGAGCCCAAACGGACTCAGACGTGGTGCAGGCTCGGACGCATGGCGAGCCCTTAGGTTAGCTAGAGATTGGTGCACCCCTCTTGATGCTATCCATATGGGTTGTTTCAAAAACTGGCAAACCACTTGAATAATAACCCAAATCACAGTTTGTTAACTCAAAAAGATCAGAACTTGAATCACTATCTCCACCATCATCATCAAAAATGAAACTTTTGAGTTCTTTATTCTCCACCGTTGGATCATGCTTCTGATGGTGATCATCATCATGTTTCACATCACAAACCCTAACTTTCTCCAATAACCCATTTCCAGAACTTCTTTTTTGATCAAGAAACCCACCTTTGGCCATTAGGGTTTCATTCTTGTTGTTGTTTTCAATGATGGGTAATTTGGTAATTTCACATGTAGGCTTTTGGTCTGAATTGGTTCTGTGATCTTTATAAGTTGTACTCTTTGTGGGTGCTTGTGGTAGTGTTCTTGAATAAGAAGATTTTGTGTCACTTACATTCATGTTGGAATTACTATTTCCACTCCTGAAAAGACTAATGCTACTCCTCCTTCTTCTTCTCCAACCACTAGGGCTCTCATCTTCATCTTTCTTAGAATGTGTTGGTGTTGTTGACTTTGACTTGGACTTTGACTTCTTTGAAGATGTTTGGTTGAAGAGAGAATTCAAGAAATGAGCCAACTTTCCTCCTGGTGAGCTTGGTTGTTTATGCTTCTTATCATTCTTGACCATCATAGGGTTTTGATCCACTATCATGCTTTGTAAAGGAACCGAGTTTCGGTTCTCCATCAACATGGCTTGTAATGGAATCGAGTTTCTTCTCGTGTTGGGAATATCAAGACTCAACCTTCCACCACCCTCTCTCATGTAATGTTTATGAGCGAGGGTGGTGCTGGTGCTTTCAAAGAACCGTGCAGATTCAAAGACATGAATCTCGTCTGAACCATTCCTCCGATGGAATGGTTTTTTGTTTTCTTGTAGAGATGGAATGGTTTTCGGCATGATTGAAGTGAATGTTAGGCACAAATTGTTGGATTAGGGTTAAACCATAGAAGGTGAGATGTTAAGAAGGGTATTTTCATGCAACAATATTTTGGTGTGGTGGTTGGATATTGGATAGTTGATCAATTGAGTGAAAGCATGTCTATTTATAGTAATCATTGTATTTCATTTGTTTTTGTCGGATCAAACATACAAGTTTATAAAGCATGAAATACAAGTCTTCAAAGATGGATTTAATTAGTAGGAAGAAAAAGTTGTTGGTAATTATGGGTTTGGTTTGCATATATTATGGTTTATGTTGGAGAAAAGACATCCAATATAATTGGAATAACAAATATGTCTTTGGATATAGAAGACAATCTAGGTTAAGTAGGCTTAAAATGAGAATTAGATCTAAGAGCAAAGAAGACTCTAGGTGTTTTGTTCATCATTTAGAGGTCTTTAATTGTTTTCACTTGTTATGTTAATTAGAAAGGAAAAACAATAAAACAAAGGGCTCGTTTCTCATTGAAATAAAAAGGTCAATTGCTTTATACTATATCACACTAGTCACATTGTCCGTGAGATGGATGTTTAAAATTTGGTTCATATATAGTGCTCATCCATTTCGGTTTACGGGCTCCTTTAACTTTTTTTCTAGTTGATGGTTCGAACTTTTTCTTTAGATTCGAATAAATGCAGTCGATTTAAAAACCGCCTGGTGTCAAACCGGGCTAGACTCTTCAGTTAGTTCCAGTGATATAATATAATCAATAATATGTTACAATATTACATAGTTTAAATTCTATTCTTATTTGTGTAAAAGTGAATTTTCATTTCTTACTTAGAGTTGTCTTTTTTCCTAAAAAATAATATATGCCAAGTAATTTGTTACAAATGTTATATAATAATACATGCTAAAAGTTAGTTGTTTTAAAGTCAGAAAATGAGCCCAAACTATGAAACAAGAATGTGTTAATAACCGTTTGTTTTGATTTCATTTCGGGTTTTTAGGAATAAGGTTTTGGTTTATAGAGCTTACAAACCGTTATTAACAGTTTGAGTCATACTTTAACCTTCAAATTAGAACCATAAACAACCCCATATATACTTTAACATATGGTGATTTTTAAACTATAAATACTTACAAGATTTTCTTATAAGTATTAGTTAATGTTTAAAAACAGAATACATTTTCAATCATAGTCCTTGTTCTAGTGCTTGGAAAGCCATAAGTTTATGCTAGGTGTTGTGGGGTCAAAGTGCTCTATTTTCATTGGATTCTCGTGATGTTTTCAAATTCTACTCTATGATAGAGGACTAGCTTTCAAAAGTGGTTGTTGGCCATGCATTGTGCCAATAATGCGCCTTTGCAAATTCATGATAAATAAATCAAGGAAAGTGGTAGATGTGGATCTTCTTGGCCTACCCCTTTTAAAGCTAAAAATCTAAAGTTTATATATAGTGAGAGTGGGAAATCAAGTGAGCAGAATAGAACAAAACGTACAAAAACAAAGTATTGATACGTTATTCTTAATAAATCCCTATATTAGTAAATAGAAATATTAAGTTACACGTGTCACTTTCTCATGTATTCTCGATATTTTTTTCTCGCTTCTCTTTCATATTAATTAATAAATTTTTCCTATTTTTTTGTTTTTTTATTTCTCTCATATATTAAATGTTTCTACAACTATTTAAGTAAAATATTTTATATTTTAAAATAAATATATGCTAAAAATATATAATATTTCATAAATATATAAAATGAAATTTTCTATCACAAAAAGTATAGTTTTAAATTTAGCAACTCGTGTATTATACGGGGTTATAACCTAGTATTAATATATATTAAAAAAAATCATATGAATGTATTGATTACTGTATTTCCCATTCTCTCCTAACTTTTATATATATATATATATATATATATAAAAGATAAATATGAACAAGCTAGTTAGTTTGATTGCTTATTTGATGGTAAATAGTATAGAATTAAAACATATATGAATAAATTACTTTAGTGATTTTCATGTATATAACATATGTATTTGTATGTAATAATCTAAAATTTAAGAAATAAAAATCATTGATAAAAAAATTAAACAATTTAAATGTATTTATTTTGTTATTATAATAGTATAATAGTTGTATGTTTTCTAATAATGTAATGTGTGTGTGGTGTGTATGAGAGAGGTATTGAAGTATTGGTTAATCTTCTAGTAATATTTCTATATTCTATTCTATATGGTTGTGTGGCGGTTATGTCGCCACTTACACTAGGGTTGTTTAAACCACTCGACGATCGACGCTCGCTCGACGTTCGTTCGGAATTTGCTCGAAAAATGCTCGTTCGAATTTTTGCTCGGTTGTAAATGAGCCGATCGGCTCGGATCGATTTGTAAACGAGCCAAGCACGAGCAAAGGTCCGCTCGGTTCGGTTCAACTCGAATTAATATGTATATATAGTTTATACATAGTACTCTAGTACATTTGACCTATATATACAAATATATAATTATAGTTATGCATAGTTGATCAGTAAACCTAATAAATAATTCTACATTAAACATAAAAGTGAAATCTTAAATCATTAAGATATATTTTTTCGATCATCTCTCACTCTCACCGTTATAGTTCTCTACAATATGTTCTCCGCCTAATCGGCTATAGCTTTAGTTTTATCGTTAACCACAACGTATTGTCATACATGAAAATTTTATGTAAAAGTTGTTGATTTTTAAGTTATCAAACCTTATTCGTTATAGTATAAATCGTATGACACACAAGATAATTGAGTTGTATAAATTGTTCACCGCTCTTTTGCGCTCGCTCGACGCTCGCTCGAAAATTTAACGCTCGAAAAATGCTCGTTCGATTTTCCGCTCGGTTGTAAATGAGCCGATCGGCTCGGTTCGGTTTGGAAACGAGCCAAGCACGAGCAAAGGTTCGCTCGGTTCGGATCGGCTCGTGAACAGCCCTACCTTACACCATCACTATCACAATTACCGCAGTCTTCACATCAGCGTGACCGCCTCACCCTTCAAGCGTATTCTTTGTTTTCGTTGCGGCTCGTAAACATCCACTCCTCTTCTTTGTTTATGTTATGGTGTGACGTCGCGGATAAAGTTCATGTCATCGCATCGCTGTGTTGGCTTGTTGCAACATGACCATTAAAGATGGTGTAACAGTGGGCTAGCTTTCATAAATAGGCGTGGGTTACGCATTGTGCCAATAATTTTCCTTTGCAAATTCTTATAAATAAATATATACAGAGGGAGGTGGTAGATATGGATCCTCTTAGACCAACCTTTTTAGTTTTATTGTTTTAAACATCAAATTATATAATCCATGATAATATATGTTCTTTTAAATACATTGGGTTGGTAATTTAATAAAACCAGTTGCTGTTTGTTAGTTTTTATAATGAGTGATTTTAAACTATTTATATAAAACCTAATTAAGTCTCTTGCAAATATTCACATAAGCATTTTAGATAAGTAATACAGATTACATTTAAACTATTTTTCACTGATTGTAATACACAACATAAAATTTCTAAAATAAATAGAGTAAATTGTCATTTTTGTCCATGTGGTTTAGTGAAAATTGTCATTTATTGTTTGTCTTTTCGCATCTGGATCCCTGTCGTTTACAAATCTATGTTTTTTAAATACGATTTAATATATCTTTTTTAAATACATTATTATTTTAGTCCCTATGGTTTGGCCATATTTTTCAATCCAATCCAAAAAGAACCACTACACCACCACCCATCACAAGAATCACCAAATCATCGCCACCTCCCTATCACAAAGCAACCAACACCACACTAGAGCACCCACCACCACCACGCACATCAGATCATCACTACCATGTAAACCCTAGAAATCGACATTACATATTGAACTTGTAACATACCGCTTCGAAAACGCATATCAAACCCTATTAATATCTTTACAATACTAAATTTCAAGGATTGTATATGCGTTTTCGAAGGATTTTGTTACAAGTTTGAGATTAATGGTTGGTTTCTAGGGTTCACATGGTGGTGGTGATCTAGTGTGTGTGGTGATGGCAGCGATCTAGTGTGTGGTGGTAGCGATGATCTGGTCTGGTGTTGGTGGTTTTATGATAGGGTGGTGGTGATGGTTTTGTGGTTCTAATAACGGAGTAGTGGTGGTTTTGTGACGTGATGGTGGTGTGGTGGTTCTATCAAGGGCGGTGGTGATGTGGTGTTTTATGACAAGGTGGTGGGTATTTTTAGATTGAATTGGCAAACATGTCCAAACCACATGGACTAAAATAACAATGTATTTTAAAGAGGATATATAAAATCGGGTTTAAAAATAAAAAAACAAAACATATATGTAAACGATCAATATACCACTCATTTAACAGAGAATGTTAGATGCAGTTTACGGACTGGATGAATATAACAAGATTTGTAAACGACGGGGACTTAGATACGAAAAAACAAACTATTTGATGAAAGTGATAATTTTCACCAAATCACAGAAACGAAAATTAGAATTTACTCTAATAAATATTATTCCTTAAAATCTCCTACCAAAAGTACTGATTCTAAAGAAATATTATTCGGCTTCATATGGATGGCCTTTTTTTCTATTCAAAAAGAGATTAACTGGCTTCTTTTGAGAGAAGAACCTTTATCAAAATGGAGATATTGGCCCAAGTTCTGTCCCAGTAATATGAAGTTTGCTTCCCTTTCTCCTTGCAAAATTTCCTAAGCAACGATCTAAGAAAAGATAAAAATAGTGCGGATACAGAGGTCGTGACGAAAAAAGAAATTATTTCTTGTATAGTGTCGTTATCTTTTGGTTCTTGGCTTCCAACAACCCAGACGTCATAATTTTCAGGGTCAATTAAAATTCGGGTCGGATATTAAAGTAAATTAAATTGTCATGGAAAAACAATAAAAATAAAATGATATTTAAATATAAGAATAGCTTGTTTTATAAATTCCACTATGTATAGATTGGTTTTGCTTATTTAAGTCTTCACATTTATTAAATGTCTTGTTGTGAAAACTATTTTTTATGACCAACTTGACTAGTACGTCTATATGTTTTGTTTGAATTATTAAAAGTCCCTAGTCAAACGTATTTTTTTATCAGTTTTCTTAAATAAATAGCAAATCAATCAATAAGCTTTATTCACTTTTCTACTATACTCTAACTAGTTCCGTATGAAAAACATTGCATTTCAACTAATGATTCATCGTGAATAATAACTTTTTGATTTACATGGATTTCTACTTATATATGCTCTTGTTTATCAATGTTGGATCATACTTATTTTCACAAAACAATGATGTTAATCGCAAAAAAGATTGGGGTAGTTCGAAATTCTCATATTATACATTTTACGGAAAACACAAAAATGAATGGTGTCAAGTGATCTGGGTAACCTAGTTTCGCCGTTGTCGACATAGGGTCTATTTAACTTCTTAAATGTAAAGTTTTCTAAAGACGGGGGCATCTAATATTGTCGTTTTCATGCAACCTACCCCATCTTGTTACAAGCAACGTATTTAGAAACGATTGTTAAATATTGTTGCAATCCTTTTGGTTTAAGAGTTTTATCTCTGTCACTTAAAAAAGATCGATTATACAACATAATGTTGATACCAGTATATCTAATAGAATTAGTCCATGGTAATTTAATGTTTAATTTTAAAATAAAATGTATGATAATTTGATTTTTGACCGTGTGTTCACATAAAGTTATAACATGGGGTCATACAACATTTTTATATATGGTGTTCCTCTTTATCATAATTATGTGTACCTAGTACAATAAAAATGTAATCGTTAGCACTTACTAATTATTAGGTGACACTTTAGTTATATCAACAATCATGAATTTGATTTTTAAGGATATCGACGACAAGCTGGATTTCACAAAAATAATATATAAAATACTATATAAAGAACTCTTCAACAACTTTAAAGTCTAAAATTAAAAAAAAGCAATAACTATAATAATATCGTTGTGAAAATATAAAAAAGAAATATCTTACAAAGTTTTCTCGTATTTTGCGACTTTAACACTTATCATCTAGCTGCCAATCCAAGTGAAATGAAGTTTTTTCATATCTTATGCGTTTTTCTTATAAGGTTTATGAAGTTCTTACGCATGTCTTGCAAAATTAATATTTGATAGTTTATTTTTATTTTAAATGTAAGCCTAATTCTTGCTAGTTTTAAAGTCATTTTACAATGTTTATATATGTTTTAATTAAAATTAAAAAGTAAAAAAAAGGACGATGTAGATTTTAATTGCGTTCTTTGACGAATTAGATGTTAACCTTCTTTTGATGTGAGACGGGGGTAATTTAGTCAAAGTAGAACAAATAGATTTTCAAATCAACCCAAATTGGTTTTAAGTTTTGGGCTTTAGTTATTTGCATTTAGTGAGTGGGTTGTGCTGCACGTGCATGTTCTCTACGTGAACACGTGAGGAACTTACTTATCATTTAGTGATGCTTTTGAATTGTTCATATATTAAATAAATACTAGTAGGGTGCTCGTGACTCGCGCAATACAACGCGAAGTAACTCGGGCTTGACGTGTTTACAAACCGAGCAAATCCAGCTCAACTCGTTTACAACTAAGTCGATTTCGAGCCTAATTTTTACAAGTGAGCGCAAACATTGGTTAAATTTCTATATTTTTGCACTACAAAAAAATATACCAACCAAAAGAGGTAATTGCTTGATTTTTTTCAAATGGTATAGTTTAGAAAAAAAAATGATTATTTGTCTAGAATAATATGATAAATAGTAATACTGCCCATCCCAATAGTAGTTTTTTTACAATCTCAAACTTTCAATAGTTGAGTTGTCAGTCAATATTAGAAACAACTCTTGCTAGGAGTGGTTTCAATAACAACATTACCATCTCCGTTTGCTTTGTTTACCATTGTTTCTACTCCATTAAGTCAAGTGAAACAGCTACTACCAGGAGCAGTTTCATGCATTTGTAAACTTTTAAATCTTGCAGAGGTTGCTTCTCCCTCAAATAAATAAAAACAAGAAATTGTTAGCTTTCTCATGTTTTTAGATGTAGGAGATGCAGATACATGTTATTTGAATTTATTTGAGGATGTTACGGTTGTTTATCACTAACCCTAAGATTTAATATTTGTATATATGTCGCGATACCTCGGTTCTATACATTATAATTCTAGGGTGCACACTTGTATTGTAATGGAACATATGGTTATGGTCAACGAACTACATATACCATGGATTTTCAAAAGACAACTAAGAAATATCAAATCCTGTTTTTATTTGTCTGAGGGAGAATCAATTCCTGCCAAGTTTAAAAGTCTATAGGTGCATGAAACTTCTCCTAGTAGGAGTTGTTTTACTTGACATAACGTAGTAGAAACGATGGTAAACAAAGTAGACGGAGATGGTAACAGAGTTACTAAAACCGCTCTTGGCAAGAGTTATTTATAACATTGACTGACAACTTAATCATTGGGAGTTTGAGATTGTGAAAAAACTGTTATTAGAAGTTGTATTACTATTTACCATATTATTCTGAACAAATAATCAATTTTCACTTTTTTTTCTAAACTAAAACATTTTGAAAAAAATTCGTCTTTGCTTACCAAGCTTAGAAAATAAGGACATGCATTATTCAAATTTCTCAAATATAAGAGTTATCTATTTACAGTAGTTTTTTTGTGAATCTTTGCTCCAATCATCGATGTGAGACAAATTAAAAAGTGTTTTTTAAATCACCCGATTTTGCTTTAAATGATTAAACATTGTGTTTTAACATTTGTAATTACTTAAAATCTTAGTTTTTATATAGAATACTTTCTTATCCTCTTTATATGTATTGTAAAATAATATAGATTTACATATATATTACATAGTAACGCACACATGATATAGGATGTGGGTGATCGATGATATACAACAAAAATATAAATAAAAAATCTCATTTATTTCGTAGGTTTTTAGAGGACGAAATAAAAACAAATTTGACATTTATTATATGGGTAAAGAAGACAAAAAGATCTTCAGCTCATGGCTGATATAATCTCATCTAATTAGTTGAACTAGGATTTGGCGCGCGCGTTACCGTGCATATGCGAGTTTTAATGTAACCTTAAATTAAAATCAAAATAAAAGTTCAAAACCATCAAATCAGTAAAACACACAAAGTAAAACACACCAAAACCCTAAATCCATAATACACCATAACATGCAGAACCCAAAAACAAAATCAAAGCACAACACCATATAAAAATCAAAACGACAAGAAAGCGACACAGTCCAAAATAGAAAATCGACGAAAATCAAAGCCCCGAAAAGAGCAAACAAAAGGAAAACCCAAACCTTAATAGCGAGAATCATCAGGGTATCGATAACGAAAGAAAGAAAGCTGGAACCCGAAGAAAAACAACGTCAATGAACCCTACAAATCAAAGACACATGTCCAGATACAAAAAACCTCACCCTAAAATCTCGAACTCACACCCAAAACAAAACATATTAAAACACAAACAAAAAAAATAAAAAATTAAAAACACAAACAAAATAAGCAAAAGAAAATTTTAAATACAACAAAAAACAAAAAAAGAAATAAAAAGAGAAAACCATCACCGACCAAAGCATTTAATTAGAACTAGTATTGGCTCCCGCGCGTTGCCGCGGGACCATTTTATCACACAAAGAAATAATATTATGTGTTTATATAAAAAACATTAGCAAAAATAAGAAATAATAAAATAAAATAAGACTGTATATAAGTTAGTATTTGCGTTAGCTATTTGTAACACAAATTTTTATATTAAATGATATTCTGACAATAATTAATATCTAAAATTGTTATACAATCAAATAAATATTTAATTACTTGTTATCCGGCAGTGTATGTAGTTTGATCAAGTTCTCATTGGAAAGATTACGTAGTTTGATCAATTATTTTTAGTAATTTTATTTTATTTAATATTTTATTTATTCAACCCGTGAAGTTTACAAAGCCTAACTAAAATATATTGTAGTAAGAAGTTAAATAAATGTAAACTAAGTTAGATTAACTCATTATTAATAACAATTATCATTGTAGAAGTTATTTTTAAGGGGCCTATTATGGGTAATAGAGAAGTTTGAGGATTGACCTGCTATTAAATGGAGCATGTGAGGACCAAATTGCAAGAAGCTTACCCAATACGTTTGTATATTCTCGAGAAAACAATTTGCCAGAAACTCTCTCTCTCTCTCTCTCTTGTGCACTTGAGCATCATCTTTCTTCATTTGCTAGGATTTCTTCGTGTGTGTTGAAGCCTAATCGAATGCGACACAGACAACTCAGGCGAGTAGAAGCCTAAATCAAGTGTGCATGTACTTGAGAAAGATCTGCTGAATCGAACGCGACTCAAATTAAGTCTCAGAGAAAACTCGGGCGTTATAAGCTTATTGAAGTTATCAGCGACAAAGAAACACGTAAATGACGTCGTTGACCGAAGTTCCAAGATCCAACAACGAATTGTGGTAAAGAAGGTCATCATGGCGACCAACACAGAGATCTGCCTCTTCCGATGGTGATTACTAATTACAATGGCTACTGATGGTATGAGGAGTTTAAGAGACAGGTTAGAGACTACTGGTGTAAAATTCTACATGTTAAGTGGTTGTAACGTTGACCGCTGCCCGCTGCCCGCTGCCATGGCTCCAACATTGGCAACTTTAGATATTCGGTAATTCACAGTAGACAAGCTGCAATCTTAATCCTTGCATCACCAAGTTGTACTTCATGCTCATCACTTGTACCTATGTGGGGGACCATGGTCTTGTGCTTTTAGAAGTTGCACCTTAGGCTTAACTGTTGGTACGGTGGCACTGTAGCCACCGACCAAAGCTAATAATACATATTATAATATAATATAATTATAATAGTAATATGTTAGTTGTATTTGGTTAAGCAAATATTATCAAGATAAATATTTGCTCAGTATAATTGATATTATCCTTGTGATTTGTAGATGAAGATTAAACACATGTGCTGATAAGTAACTAGACTTCATTTAAGTTTTATATCTTCCAACAATTACAAGATAGTTTTACCAGTAAATTTAGATGATAGTTTAATAGTCTTTTACTTACATGACTATTAGGAGTTTTCAAATTCAAATAATTCACTTGGATATCTTATTTCCGGTTGGATTTTTTAATATTTACTATCCAAATTTGAAATCCAATTTTCCAAATAACTTGAGTTCCAAATATCTAGTATTTTTGTTTTGATATGATTAAGATATTTACATATCCATAATAAAAGGATAATCAAATACGAGCCATGTATATACATTTAGAGCAATCATATGTATCACATGAGGATATAAGCCACAACTTGAAATTATATATTTATATTATGTATAAAGTATATGAGAGGGGTATTTTAAAATATCATAAAATTAAAAATACTTACTATATTTAATGTATAATGTACAATCACTTTGAGTGTAAAATAGTATTTATACCATTATTTACAAACTAGCCCTTATAATTAGTTATATAATAACCTTACACTTACTAACACTTGCATAAAATTTTATATTATCTACTCATAAACAAAACAAAACTTAATATGTTTTAAGATTTTAGCTATATCTTTTAATCTAACACATTTAAAAATGTTTTGAGACTACAACTTAACCTGTGTTTTCTTAAACGTTTTGTTGTACACTTTTTGCTGAACAAATCTGTATTTTGTGAGCTACAGTAAGTTAATATATATATGTACAAGTAGTCATGCAGAACCCATTTATTTGGTGTTTTAATTTTTAGTTTGGAAAAAATATAATAGACTTTGTAAAACTACTATAAGAATAACAAATATTAAATGTATATGTCGGATGCAAAATGACATATCGTCGTATTACGCAGACACCCTTCTATCATGACTAAAGAGGAAAAACTTAGTTCAACAAAAACACTAATATTCCTATTCATCCTATTTTAATAAAATTATAACTACGAGTGACATGTGACAACATCACATTCATCATCAACAAAAATTTTCAAAAAAAGTTGGTTTTTAAACAAATTGTTTCAAAACAAACCATTTAAAAATGCCATTTTTAATAACTTAGTTATTGTAACTTTGAAATTTAATTACTTTTATTTTTAAAAGCCACTGACTTTAAAATATATTGTGTTTTTTATAAGTTTGATATTTTTTTGAAACAATTTCTTATTTTATAAATCAAAATTATTTCTTTACGAATTGTATTTGTAGAAAAATATCTTTTTAAAGAAATGTATATTTGTAATATGAAAAAATTAAATAATATTATTTGAAGTTAATGTAATACTTATTAAGAGAGATTAACGGAAAAATAAAAAATAGTAACTCTAGAATTGTGACAAGTAGCATACAAAAACATTCTTTTATTAGTATTGGTAGATAATATTAATTACTAATAATATTATTGTTAATGATCTATTGGCTTAGTGATTAATGGGGAGATAGGAGGCTTTGCCTCTCCTCGATGTCCAATATTCAAATCTTGACATGAGTGAATAATACTAACTTGGTGATACTAACAACTAACCAGTTGTTCAAAAAAAAACTAATAACATTATTGTTTTTTAGACTAAAATTTTTTTTTTGAAAAATTAAAAAAAATAAGTTGATTGATGTTATTTTTAAAGGAACAAAACTTTATAAAATAAGATTTTTTTTCAAAACATCACAAATATAAATATTTTTAATTGGTATTCTTAAAAAGTAAACTTTTTATGAGCTATAGATAATTAAAATTGTGAGTTACAATAAAAACAAAAAATCAAATGACATTTTTTTAAAATGGTTTATTTTAAAACAAAATATTTAATTTTTTTCTAGAAAACCAAAAATAGTTTAAAAACAAATGTTTAAAAAGTTAATATAATTGTTTTATTACTTACGGTCTTTACTCATACTTGTTTTTAATGTTATAATTGATAAAATTTGATTTTATTTAATAATTTATTTATTTAATCCATTTAATACAAGAGTTTAATAAAACCAGTATATAAATATAGTAATTTTTCTTGTAATTTATCCAATTTTAAGTGCTTAAAATCACGATCAAAGCATCCGGTCTTTTTAAATAAAAGGAAAAAAAATCAAACATAAATAACATCTTTGCTACATCTTGTATCAAGATCAATGCATCAGTTCAATCAATGCTACATGTGAAACATAAGTAACCACATGAATCGAATTTGTCTCACCATGTCATCAAGACAAGCCAATGAGATTTTGACATGTGACGAAGGGACCCATGTTTTATAGATTTGAAAAGAAATATAGATACATGTTGTGTCTATCATGTTTAGCTCTACCAAATAAATACATGTTTGGTTGCTTTCTTATTGTAATCACCATACGTACTATAGCAACAACCCATGGCTATTAATTCTCGATGAGTCGTATTTGTAATAATGTAATGGTTTGCCCCTTTGTTTGGACCCTATTCTTAAGTATCACATCAATCTCATACATAGGGGGGGTCATTAAATATGACAAACCATCTTAGATGTATTATCAATACGTTATTTATTGATGTATGATTAAGCCTGAAAAACATGTGAGTCAGCTCAGATTGACGAGTTATAATAGGTTGGGGCCAACACAAGGTTCTAAAATGGATTGGGGTTGAAATGAGTTCTTTTGAAAAAATATTACAATGAGTTCATTATTGTAATTTTTATGGCAGCTAGTGGTGACAAACAGTGGCAAAGACGATGATGATGAGGTGACGGTGGCGGTGCCACTGTGGTGCTTGTGGTGGAGGCAATGACATTGAGGTGGCGCATGAGGAGGCGGAGGTGGGTTAAACTACGAGAAATCCAAACTTTTCAACTAAGAGTAAAAGAAAAAAAATTACACTAGGATAATATATATCATACTAGTTTTAGTAAGTCAGTGTATTACACGGGTTGAATAAATAATATATTAATATAATAAATTTATTAATTATAAAATAATATTTTAAGATATGATATGACTGAAATTACGTATATTATAAATAATAAAACAGTGATATCAAGTTTTTAAATTTTTTTTTTAAAATAAACATTTTATTTTAAAACAAACCGTATAAAAATGTTATTTAAAAAAAATTCTTATTACAACTCCCAGATTTGATTATTTTTTGTTTTAAAAAAATTGACTTATTAAAAATATCAATTTATTTAGAAATAACCTTAATAAATAAATTTCTTTCTTAAATTATTATATATTAAAATGTATTAAAATAAATTATTAGTAATTAAGGTAATTATTTAATAGAAGAGAGATGGAAAAAAATTGGTGAGAATGATTGTGGTGCTGACACGTGGCACATCCATTTATCCTTTTATTAGAATAGTAAGATAAGATAAGATAAGATTTGACAATTCAAGGGACGTGGGGTGTCATGCTATAAGCAATCGATGATATAAGATGCAATGTTATCATATTAGTATATATTTTTTGGACGGGTCCTTAGACCCCTTTAAGTTATGCATGTGTATACATATTTATGTAGTTATGGATACAAAAGATGCTCAATATATATGTATTTGTCTATTATGATTTGTGGGTAGGTCTATTTTGATTTAGACGTATGACTGATTCAAAGCATCGCTTCTAAACGCGAATATAACTCCAATAAGAAAATGTTTTTATACGAGTCAAAGTCATTGTCGATTTAGGGGTTATATGTGCCTGTTATTTAGAGGTAGTCGGGGACCCGTTACGAGTCACCAGGCTACTTTTAATACGGGGCCAAAGTCACGAGCTCATGATGTAAACACGTTTGGGGCTTCACTGTTTACATCAATTTCAGTTTATTTATGTGAGAGTGTATTAATTTATGTTAATTATTGATATGGACTACGTAAATAAAAGACAATATTTAATCGTAGATAAAACAAAACAATTATGAGTTGTTAAAAGTATACTATGACTTTTATATCTTGTTTGTTGTTTCAAGATGATAATAAATCTCAATTGAGAACTTTCATAATTAAATTAAATCACTAGAAATTAAACCCGCATGATGCGACACATTTACATTACGCATGTTGCATTGGTGATATTAACTTGTTGTGGTGGCTTACTATTAGAGATCGAAACAAAGATAAAAAATAGTATTATGTTTCGCACGTTGCATAGCAAACATGAGTTATCATTAAAACGACCAATTCATTAGAAAAGATAGTAACAAAGGAAAAACTTTTAGAAAATCAAATCAAAATAAGTAATTAAAGAAACAAATATAAAATAAGAAATAATTTCTTAAAAAAAGAGAAGAAAACACAGTTTGTTACACCCTGGAGTCAAACTCGCATCACTGGGTTCACCATAAGAGTAGACTTGCGAGGGCCAAATTATGTTTCTAATATGTTAATGTATATATAGTGTGGTGGAGGTTGTATCTACAGTGGAGAAAAAGAACCCAAATTTGAACCATGTGATTTTAAAGATAGTGGGGTCTGGTGGTGATGGTTGCGCTTTGGTGGTTGATGCCATAATGGGATCCGTGTTGTTAACTGTGATGGTGTTGATCTGGTGGCGATGGTAGTGCTTTGAAAGCCGTCAGTGAGGGGTGTTGCATGGAAATGGTAGATCCGAAAGCCGCTGAAGAAGGGTGGCGAGATTCACTAGATTGAATAATACCATCACCATCCATGTCTAGATCTCCACAGAATAAACTTACTTATCAACATCCAGTTCCTTGCACAATATAAATCCACACCATCATCGGTGCCAGGAAACACCACCATCAACGTAAATCCGGTATTACACAATTGTAAAATGAATTTCGTAAAAAAACGAGATTTTTTTTATAATATTATAATTTTTTATGTAAGAGGGAAACTAAGGGAACATTTTTTGTGCTTTTATTTTTTAATTTTTGTGTTGTTTTTTATTTATATATTTTTAAATATGTTTTTTTTAATTACAATTTTGCAATTGAGTACTAGTAGTTAAGATTGGTTACCAGAGTTCTAAAAAAAATAGTGACTTCTCATCTGATCACTCTTCTATATATATATATATCAATTTTTACTATATATATATATTACATACATATATATATACATATATATATGTGTATATGTATGTATATATATGTATGTATATATATGTAATATATATAGTAAAGATTGGATAAAAAAATAAAAACTACCAACCTTTGTTATTGTGTTATACTTTATAATTGTGTTGTAGTATAATTGACAGACGCTTGGTTCAATAGCATCCACATTTATAGTATGTGATCACTTTCTTAAACTTTAAAGGTTTAATCCTACAACATGCATGCTAAGTGAATCTAAACTTATATTAAAAAACATTAAATTGAATTTACTAGATGGTTTATGAAATATACAAATTAAAAACATAAACTTTGAGGTCAACCATACCAAATTAAGCTAGACCCAACAAAAAAACATAAAAATTTATTTTGACCTATTACAAAAAATATATATTTATAACACTAACTCATTTTAGCGAGTCCCGATTGCCAATATTCTAGTAGTTAGGTGTTGTGTCACACAATAAAAAAAATTGAGGTTTTAACTATACAAGATGCAAATTTTGACGTATTTAACCTAACGTAGTAGGAATTGCTAAAAACAATTCATTTTGATGCGTTTTAAAAAAGATCTTTTTAACACCAACTTGTTTATTTGACTTACATAGTGATCTAGAATCACAATCAATAAAGCTATTTACGCGCAATATGAATAGTAAGAAAGGATAGATACTAGAAATCATACTCTTCTTCCCATCTGGCCGAAGATGAATTTACATCGCCATTTCCATTTGTATTTCCATCCTCTATCTTGTATTTTCATTTCCATCTTCGTCTGGCCAAAGATGAATTTACATCGCCATAGGACCTTAACGGGTTTTTTTTCCTCGTCATCATGTAATATATAACAATTAAATAAAAGCTTAAAGAATACTATAGCATATAAACTTGTATGATTCTTGATTAGACTTAATACAACACTTAACTCGATATAGAACATATTGAATTGCCATATGTGGAACCGACAAAAAAAATAGTGGTATGCAATATGTGGTTTGTGATAAATGTTAGTGATATCTGACTATGTAAGTATGTTAGTTTTTGATAACCTTTTTTTTTTCTTTTTCTCGTCATTTACATTTTAATAAAATAATCATAAATATATGAGATAAAATGGACAATGTAGTAGGTCCAGTGCCTTTCATAGTTGGAGGAGACTGTTATTTCTGTTCCCTCTTGTTGGACTCATTGAGTGATACTGATAGTGACATTGATTTTATGGAGTTTTGTTTTTTTATTACAAGTTTATTTTCTTCTATTAAGGCATGTATATGTATGTATAAGTCTTGGCGAGTGTGTGTTTTTTAATATATTTGTATACAATTTTTTAAAATTAGAAGGGTGCGCACGTGTAATGCGGTTGTATGTCATTTACATCTGACACGTGCACTTAATATTTTGTTATTATTGGTAGTATTATTATAAAACTATATTATGTTTTCTTTAAATTAAAATTTAAAACACTAAATAAATGAATTTTGTATGACTACTTGTACATATATGCTTAACTTATTATACTTCACGATATACACATATGTTCAACAAAAGGTTTACACCAAAACGTATAAAAAACAGATGTTAAGTTGTAATATCAAAACATTTTTAAATGTGATAGATTAATATACATAGTTGAAATCTTAAAACATATAAAGTTTTTGGTTTATAGGTAGATAATATAAAATCTTATGCAAGTGTTAATAAGTTTAAAGTTATTATGTAACTAACTGTAAGGAATAATATGTAAATAATGTTATAAATATCATTTTACCCTCAAAAGTAAGCGTATCTTATGCATTTAATATATTATTTGTTCATAATTTTATGATATATTACAATACACATCTCATATGTTTTATATATAATAGATAGATTAAAGTTAAGTTTGGTTTTATCCTCTTATGTTTGATAAAAAAAATCATTATTCTTCAAAAAGATTAAAATATTAATTCACCTTCAAAAGTTTCATACTTGTTTCATTTTCAATTCAAAAGTTTAATCAGTTGTTTCAAATTTGAATTTAAATAAGAAAAAAATCTGGATTGAAATTGACACACAGCTTATAAAACTTTAGTTGATAAACTGAAGTTTTAACCTTCTGAAAATAATTATTTTTATCAAATTTTGCAGAGCAAAATTAAAATTAACTATTAAATTAAGAGATAAAACACAAAATAAACCAGTTACCTATAAAGGCAGTAATCGGAATACTATAGTATTAGTTTGGTTTATAAGATCACACGAACCTTGTGCCTTGTGGCGTGTGACAGAGGATAAAAAGGGCCAATTGAAGCTGGATTAGGTAGCCAATGTTAGAACTAAATCTTATTGATAATGAGGGATTATCACAAGTTATCTTCTTAACCGACTACTAGTTATCAAACTCATGCTTTACTTTAAATTTTTATAATAAAAATAAGAAGTGCAGTTAAACAATTGATTCAACCTTGTAAGTAAATTGGATACGGTTGTTCTTGAGACAATTTTAACTAAGCTTTTTCAATTGTTTCCGGAACCGGAACCAAAATTGAACCAAACTTCAATGGATCGGTCGACAAAATCTCAAGAGATCACAAGCGCATTTTGTTCTCCAAAGATCGGCCACCGTAAAAACCGACATGTGATCAAGAACATATGGAAGCCACTTGAGCAATACTCGTCTTCTTGCTCTCTCTCTCCACGAACAAATAAAAAATATGTATATAAAGGTGCTGATTAATGTGTAAAGACGGAGGATAGTAGGGGCCGGGGGCTCTTTTTTTGACGCGTGTTAAAATTTTAGTCTGATAGTGTAAAATTTAATATAAATATTAAGTTCGCTCACCTTAGAAAAATTAATTTCGCCCCGCCCTCGTTACGAGAGTGTTCAAGCTCTTCCCGTGTTAATGAGTAAACTGGGAATGAATTGGGCTACAAATTGGGCTCCTATATTGTGTTTGGGCTTCTGGGATGCCCCGTTCTCCTTAAAACCATAAACTAGCTTCACCCCTTTCAAATCTAATCTAAACTACATTATATTTTTATTGTTTATAATTTTTTTGGAATTTTGAACATGAAATAATTATATTTATATATTTTTATATAAATAGTTATTTATTATTTTAAGTTTTTGTTTTGTAACGAACTATACCGCATCCAACAGAAGCTAAGATGAATTAGATATTGATGCTCGAAATTGAGTGGTCGGAATGAAAGACATGAAACTTTGGTGACTATAGTAGAAACTTGAGTAGAGACGCGAAATTTGTTTTAAATGACTCGTGTCTAACACGATCCTTAACGGCAACCGTTAATATTTTATTTGTTAATTGTTGCAGTCAAGGGATATAGTTGAAGATTCAAATGTGATGAAGACTCGTGTCAAAAAATACTATTTGAAGACTCGTTGGAGTATAAACTAAGATGCTCGAATCAAGTTTGGTACATAAGTATTGTTTATATTTAATTTTCTAGTCGTATTTATAAACGGTATTGTATTATAATATTTCTCATGGCTAACAAGAAAATCGTTATAATTACTATCTTTAATATAAAAATGAACATACTTCATACATTTTTAAATGAGTAATCTTGATCTATTGATCGGCCAATGTCAGATTCGCCTCTAACCACCAAAAACAATTCAAAATCTTGTAAAGAATCAATTCCGTGTGAAGTGCATGTTTTCCAATGTTTTACTCCAATTATGGTAACATATAAGTTTACTAATATTGATGATTCCTCTGGTGTTCACTCTAACATCACCAACAAGTCATTGAACCACAAGATACTGAGATGAAACTCTTTTATAGCGAACAACTAGCCAAGTTATATTTGCGTACCCGGCTTACTCGTAAATGGTGGATATAACGTCTTAATCCCACATTTGATTTGTTCTTCCTGAACAAAGTAAAACTACAAATCGCTATATTTATCTTATTCTTTGTTTTGTGCACACATTGTAATAACTAATAAGTAATCTAATTTGATGGCGATATCAGAACGTTGATTGTATGACATCATAAGATAGTATTCGTGTTCACCTTCACCTGCTTTATTTTAATTTTAAAATTTTAAAATCCAATTTCATAATGCAGTAATAATTTAGAAAATATGGAAAAAGTGTAACAACTTTGAGGTATAATATTTTGTATGATATTTAAATCATTTGATGGAATACTAGGTTGATTATTGGTTATCATTCTAGTAGTGAGTTTCAAATTCATCATGGGGTTCAACAAATATGACTTTGAAATGTAGGCGATATATCGTCAAAGCGTGTCTTACTTCGTTTAACATTTGATCTTGATATACGGAAGCACTATACAAGGCTGGCCCCGAGAAGTCTCAAGAGACACTGGGGTCGAGGCAACAACAAAAAATTAGCCCTTATAATACAATGTATAAAAACAGTTTAAACCGAATAACTTGTGTATAAACAAATCTTAAGACAACGATAATTGTCAACAAAAAACAAAACGAATATATTAGGCTAAACTGATTAAAATGTTAATGATCTCTAAGGTAATGTTTAATATGCTAAAATAATTAAAATGTTGTTGGGTTTATTCATACTTTATAGTTTTATGTTTTTATATACATACATACGTATGTACATACGTACATGCATACATACATACATATGTAATATGAAAATTAAAAAAATAAATAAACTCATAGCAGATCGGCCCCTGAGAGGTCGCCCACCTCACCCCTCTCAGGGCCGCCCCTGTTATAATCGACAATACAAACTAAACAGTTTAGTTAGAGAAGTTAAAAAAATATACTAAACTTAAATGTTAACTAACAAGTATATGATGGTCCAAACAGTTAAATCGAAATAACTATATATGTCACAAACATATGAGTTTTTAAAAAAGAAAATACAAAAACACATATTAAAGATTTGTCCAAAACACATATTACAATTTCACAAAAAGTATGACCCAAATAATGAAGAATGATTCAAATGAAGAGTATTTTCAGGGATCTCTCAGTTGCATGCTTACGTGAAGTCACCATGCACACGTGCTTTTTTGTATTTCGAATAAGTCTCCTAACCGTTTCCTTTTTGGTTGTTAGCCTATGTTCTATAAATAGGCTGTACTTGTTCTTTTTTATGTACTGCATTTTTTTCACAACTCAATAAAAGTAAGAGAGATTCCCTTACTATTTGTGTGATTCCTAGCTTTAATACCAACATTTCTGGTATCAGAGCTGCGGTACCTTTCCCACCCATTTCACACCTTCAACACAATGGCAGGAACCTCTTCTCTTGGCAACACTACCACATCTTATGTACCTGTGTTTAAGGGTGATGGCTATGAACACTGGAGTCTCCGCATGAAGACTCTCCTTCGATCTAAGGATCCGTGGGATGTCGTGTATCTGGGTATGATTGTTGCTGCCACTGCCCCCCAAGATCAGCGAGAAATAAAAAAAAAAAGATGCTCAAGCCATGACCCTTATCCAACAAGGTGTCCATGACTCCTTGTTCTCAAGAATTGCTGCTGTCGAGTCTGCTAAAGCTACATGGGAGATCCTGCGCTTGGAATTCCAGGGAGACTCACAGGTACAAGCCGTGAAACTCCAGGGACTCCGACGATCCTTTGAAAACCTGACAATGAACACGTTGGTGACTATTTCTCTCGGGTTATGAACAATGCCAGTCAACAACGTGCCTTTGGTGAAGAACTTCCAGACCAAAAGATAGTTGAGAAAGTGTTGAGAAGCCTGACTACCAAGTACGATTATGTAATACCCTCCATCGAAGTAGCATTTGATCTCTCGAGTGTTACTCCGGTCAAGCTTATAGGGCTTCTTCAATCTCAAGAGGAGCGTTTAAATAGTCGCACACCTGCTGTCAAGATTGAACGTCAAGACGAGCAGGCCCTGCCCGTGGTTCAAGAGCAAAATAATAATCCCTCACGAGGTCGAGGACGAGGACGCAATAATTTCCGTGGCAGGGGTGGTGACTTTGGTCGTGGAAGAGGCTCGTTTGACTGAAGCAAAGTGCCACAATGCCATTGTTGTAAGAAGTTCGGTCACCTTAAAAAAGACTGTTGGTACAATGATGAAGTACAAGTCAATGTAGCCAAAAATGAAGACGATGATGATGGTCTCGAAGCAAATGAGCAACATCTACTGCTTGCAGCCTCAAGTGATCAGCAACTTATGACGAATACGACTAGTTCAGGTACCTTTAACCACTTATGGTTTATCGATTCTGGCTGCTCAAATCACATGACAGGTTCAAGGGAGAGCTTTGTATCCTTGGATGAATCATTCAAAATAGATGTGCGATTGGGAGATCGGAAGAAGTTGACTGTTGAAGGCAAAGGAACTGTAAAAATAAGGACCCGAGACAATGGGTTCAAGCTCTTGGATCAGGTGTACTACGCTCCCAAACTTGAGTATAACCTACTTAGTGTGGGACAACTTATGAAGAAAGGTTACAATGTATACTTTGAACAAGGAAAGTGTACTATCACACACAATGACACTGCCAAAAACCTTTTGGAAATTTATGTGGCAACTAACAATATGTTTGTGTTTGATAGTACAAGTCTCCTTACAGTTCGTGATTCAACAGCAACCAGAAAGGAAGTAGAGGCTCTCAAGTGGCATTGCAGATATGGGCATCTACACATTGGAGGTATAAAACAATTACAAGAACACAAGATGGTGCACGGGTTACCGAAGATCACTACTACCGTCTCATGCGAGGCATGTGTCCTCGGAAAGCAAACACGACTTTCGTTTCATTCCTCATCATGGCGTGCCAAATCAAAACTAGAACTGATTCACACGGACTTGTGTGGGCCATGCAGGCTCCAAGTCTTGGTAACAGCCTTTATTATATACTCTTTATTGATGATCTTACACGAATGTGTTGGGTTTATTTTGTTACTAACAAAAATGAAGCATTCTGTAAGTTTAAAACATTCAAAGCCATGGTAGAAAAAGAAAGTGGCAGGCAAATTAAAGTGCTCAGGTCTGATAGAGGAGGCGAATTCTGTTCCTAGGAATTTGACAACTACTGTGAAAGGGAATGAATCAAACGAGAACTTACCACTCCATACACACCTCAACATAATGGTGTGATGGAAAGGAAAAATCGCACCATCATGAACCTCACTCGAAGTATGTTAAAAAATAAGGAGCTGCCAAACTTTCTTTGGGCTGAAGCAGTGTCCACAGTGGCGTATGTCATTAACCGGTCACCAACCAAGGCTCTTGTAAATCAAACACCACTTGAAGCATGGACAAGTAAAAAGCCTTATGTTTCTTGTCTCAAAATATTTGGATGTATTGCATATGGGTTGGTGCCATCTCAAACAAGAAAAAAACTAGACAACAAATCTGTAAAAACCATCTTTATTGGGTACTCCACTCAAAGTAGTGGGTACAGATTGTTTAATCCCATCACAAAAAAATTCTCTGTTAAATGTGATGTTGAGTTTTTTGAAGATGCCACATGGGTATGGGATAACCACTCAAATTCACCTACACCTACATACACTTTTGTAGACCCATTTGCTTTTGAGCCAGAAAGTACAATCACCAATAACCCCATCCCTGAACCAATTCCTAATTTACAACCTTCACCTATCATCCATCCATCTGAAAGTGACAACACCTCCACCTTACCACCATCACATGAGTCATCATCCATCCCATCTCAACGTACACTCACTCCTGGTCCCACCAAACGAATTTCAAAACCCCCCCACTTGGCATAAAGACTATTATGTAGGTGATTATGCAGGTTTACTTCAAACTTCATCCACTTGTGAGTTTGCTCTCACTGTCACTAATCCAATTACCTATGAGCAAGCTGCAAGTGTTAAGAATGGCAAGAAGCAATGCAAGCAGAGATACGAGCCATCGAGAAAAATGACACGTGGAAGTTAGTTCACCTCCTACCTGGGAAGAATCTCGTGGGCGTGAAATGGTTGTACAAGACAAAACCGGGACCGGATGGTGAAGGCATCAGGCACAAAGCACGTTTAGTTGCAAAAGGGTACTCTCAACAACATGGCATTGACTTCCAAGAGACATTTGCCCCGGTTGCTCGGTTTGACACCATCCAGGTTATTCTCTCTATCGCTACTCAAATGGGGTGGACCATACATCAACTGATGTCAAGTCGGCATTCCTGAATGGGGACTTGACCGAAGACATCTATGTGGCTCAACCTCAGGGCTTTGGTGTCGAGGGAAAAGATAATATGGTGTATAAGCTTAAAAAAGGCACTTTATGGCTTAAAACAAGCACCGCGAGCCTGGAATGCCAAGATCGATGGATACTTTGTGGAGCATGGGTATGAAAGAAGCTTAAATGAACCATCTTTATATGTCAGAAGAAACCACAGTCATGATATTATCTATGTCTATCTATACGTAGATGATATTATTTTTACTTCTTCATGTGATACCATGATAATTGAATTCAAGAAGGGTATGAAGCAGGCTTTCGAAATGACCGACGTGGGAAAGCTGAAATTCTTTCTGGGCCTAGAAGTAAAGCAAAGCAAATATGGCATCTTTCTGAGTCAAGAACGATATGCTAAGTCACTCTTAACCAAGTTTGACATTAGCACTAGTAAAGAACAAGTGACTCCTCTGAACTACAATGAAAGATTGCAACTAGATGATGGGGCGGATAAAGCTAATGCAAAGCAATATCGAAGTTTAATTGGTGGTTTACTTTATTTAACGCACTCTCGACCCGATCTCACTTATGCTGTTAGCTTGGTAGCTCGGTTCATGCAAAGTCCATCAAAGGTGCATATGGGAGCAGCTCGCAGAATCTTAAAGTATGTTGGCAGCACACCCACATTCGGTATATGGTACAAACGAGGTCATCCAGTTGAACTATTGGGGTATAGTGACAGCGATTGGGCCAGTTGTGTAGATGACAGGAAAAGCCTTTCGGCCTATGTGTTCTCTTTGGGTACGGGAGCAGTCTCATGGAGATCGAAGAAGCAAACTACGGTGGCATTATCCAGTACCGAAGCTGAGTATATCTCAGCTACAGGGGCCACTTGTCAAACACTTTGGTTACGAAGGCTACTGGAGGATCTGGGGTTTAGTCAAACAAACCCAACTGAACTACGTCGTGATAGCAAGTCAGCTATTAATCTCTTGAAAATTCCGATTACTGATGGGCGTACAAGACATATTGATATTAAGTATCACTTTATTAGAGAGATGGTTAACAAGTTGCAGTTTAGTTTGAAGTTTTGCTCTACTCATGATCAAGTTGCCGATGTGCTTACTAAGTCGTTATCTCGTGAGAAATTTGTTCACTTTCGTCATGCGCACGGTGTTATGGAGTTTGAATGAGGGGTTGATAATGAAGAATGATTCAAATGAAGAGTATTTTCAGGGATCTCTCAGTTGCATGCTTACGTGAAGTCACCATGCACACGTGCTTTTTTGTATTTCGAATAAGTCTCCTAACCGTTGTGGGTTGTGGAAGTTGTTGAGTCTTTTTCGTTTTTGATTGTTAGCCTATGTTTTATAAATAGACTGCACTTGTTATTATTTATGTACTGCATTCTTTTCACAACAACTCAATAAAAGGAAAAAAATTACTTTACTATTTGTGTGATTCCTAGCTTTAATACCAACACCAAAAGCCCCAATCACCTCTACATTTGGAAGTGAACACCCTAAACGGCAAACAAACTTTCCGAATTTGGGGGTTTACTAATCGATCGAATCCATCACAATCTTCGCTAAAAATTCAATATAGATCTACAACACGCTAACACCACACTCGAATTCATCAGCATTCAAGTAATCCACTAATCATTTTAGCTGCATTTCGAACGGAGAAATGGCCCGATTGAAGCAATAGAAGATCGAATCGATCATCATTTGCTTCTGAAGCTTCTAATTCATTGTTAGTTTCAGGATAGATTTGTCAATTTGATTGTAAAATTGATATGTCGGACGCATTATCTGTTATTCCCGCTGCTGTGATTCGGAACTTATCGGATAAGTTATACGAGAAACGCAAAAATGCTGCATTGGAGGTTAGTATTTAGGGATATGTGAATTTTATGATGATTGAATGTTTTGTTAGTATTTAGGGTTTTGGATATTGGTTTTAGTTTTGTTTATGCTGTTTAGGTTGAAGGAATTGTGAAGCAATTGACAGGTGTTGGAGATCATGATAAGATCACTTCTGTGATTTATTTGTTGGCTCATGAGTTTGCTTACTCGCCCTTAGCGGATCACCGGAAGGTATGACGAGATCACACATTGTTGACTTTAGGATTCATTGGTGTTAATGTGATGTTTATTTTTTTATGTAGGGTGGATTGATTGGATTGGCTGCAGCTACTGTTGGATTGAGCACCGAAGCTGCACAACATCTTGAGGTTCGAGTTTATTTATCTGATTATCATTTTTCTTGTATAGTAGGAATGTTGTTGGGCTAAGATAATTAGGGGAGAAAGGAACTCATTGTTTTGAGAGGACTAGTGCATTACAGGGGTCGATCATACCTGTGCATTATATCGGTTGGTAATAGCTAATATGTGAATTGGAATGTTAAATACGTTGAAGACTTTTGGTCACTACCAGTTTACCAACTGTAAGCCCAAAATACAATTGGTCTAGGGTAAAGCTGACATAGAAATAAACTTCTTTATAGAAAACTGTTATAGGAACCATCCTAGAAACTTGGGCAGTTTGACAACATTCCTGGATTTTGAAAAGTTGCAAGTTAAATTATCAATTAGATTAATAATCCATTATTGAATCGCAATGTTCAAACTGGTTACATGCGTATGATAACATTAATTATTAATAATGTCAAGATATCAACAAAAATCTACAAAAAAAAAAATAGTGTGGCTTGGATTTCAACTGGGGCTGTAAAAGTGAATTAAGACATGAAATGCCATTTGTCTAAACAAATGGATTCTTGATATTTATACTCAGTTTATATCTTAATATGAAACAAGCATGAGGTTTTTCTTTTAAAGAGTAAGCATACTATCTTTACTATCTTTATACCATCTCAAAATTCTTAAAAAAAGTACATGGTATTTGAGTTGTGAAATATTACAACTTGTATCATGCTCTATTCTATGTCCATATGTTTCTAAGGAGTTCAGTTTATTAAAAGTTTGCATTATTTACTAGTTATATGTGAATTATATTTAAGTTTACTTATTCTTTTCCTTGAACTTGCCAGCAAATAGTACCACCTGTGATAAACTCTTTTTCTGATCAAGATAGCAGAGTCCGTTATTATGCTTGTGAAGCATTATATAACATTGCCAAGGTGAGAATGAGAATTTAAGCTTCATCAAACGAGGTTTTTATTTCTTTCCTAAATTTTAACTATTTAAAAAGTTCGAGATTGTTTCATGCGTTTTACAGGTTGTAAGAGGAGAGTTTATTGTGTACTTTAACAAGATATTTGATGCATTGTGTAAGCTTTCTGCGGACTCAGATCCCAATGTACAAAGTGCTGCTCATCTTTTAGATAGACTAGTGAAGGTGATTTTTCTTTTCTATTTGTGAAATCTATTAATCAGTCTCAGGTGGTACATATGTGGTGAATTCTGGATTTACTTGTTGATTATGTAACAGGACATTGTGACGGAGAGTGATCAGTTCAGGTTATCATTTTCTGTTTTTATTGTTTACTTAAATCCACTTTACTTTTTGCTGAGGGGGAAAGATGGGTTGGTCAGGTGAACCAAAACAGGTCAGGATGTGTTGTCCCATATCATTTTAATTCTTTTTTTTTCAGTTTCAAATTTTATGCGAGTATTGTAAAACTTTAATTATGTTTACAAAAAACGCATTATTACAATAACATCTGAATTATGAATAAAACAATTTATGAGGTTTAGGAGGTTCTATACTTGTATGCAGTAAAAAAGAATTTTCGGAACTTTCAACCTGTCTGACTTGTTCATCTTTAATTCTTTTTGCTATTCTTTTGTTTTGACCTGTTTGATATAAAACACAACCTAAACGACTCATCATAATAATGGTTAATGCCACTTCTGGTATTTGTCTCGGGGTTGTATATGATAAGTAATTATTTTTATTTTGATCCAAGTGTATTTCATTGTCAGCATTGAAGAATTTATACCGTTGTTGCGGGAGCGTATGAATGTATTGAATCCATACATGCGCCAATTTTTGGTGGGATGGATTACAGTTTTGGACAGTGTTCCAGACATCGATATGCTTGGTTTTCTTCCTGATTTCCTTGATGGTAAAGCATATAATCATTTTATTACATATTTTTATGTGTGCCTTTATGAAGTCAACTAACATGACTAGCTCTCAGGTTTATTTAATATGCTAAGTGATTCGAGCCTTGAAATCAGGCAGCAAGCTGACTCGGCACTTTCTGAATTCCTTCAAGAAATTAAGAATTCGCCAGTAAGAATCTTGCTATACAAAACCTGTAATCATTTCTATGATTGCAAAATCTTATGTCTTTCTTTTATCTTATTTTATTGTTTATTTGTTAATTTCTGACTTGAGCAGTGCTACTGTTGAAGTCTGTAGATTATGGTCGGATGGCTGAAATACTTGTACAACGTGCAGCTTCCCCTGACGAATTTACTCGCTGGACAGCAATCACATGGGTAACAAAATTTCCAACCTTCCATTGGATCATATGCATCAATTTCTTAGTTGCACATTCTTGTGAGAGTTTATGTTTTTAAAATTTTGACCCATTTACTTATAATGAGTCTATTTGGTTTGCGTTATATCTCAAATTGGTCAAATAAAGACTTATGAGGGGAGAAGTTCTTGGATTTCTAAAAAATTGGACAAAAAGGTTCTTCTTTACATGATTAATTCCCTAAAAAGTTTATGGATTAATTATAAAGAAATAAACTTAA
Source organism: Flaveria trinervia (assembly GCA_025506515.1). Classification (NCBI taxonomy): domain Eukaryota; kingdom Viridiplantae; phylum Streptophyta; class Magnoliopsida; order Asterales; family Asteraceae; genus Flaveria; species Flaveria trinervia. The sequence continues at coordinate 1,478,938 of CM046446.1, forward strand.
GGGGGCTTATTTGCGATTTCAAGCAAGTCTACAAGTTTTTTTACAACTGCTATTATTGTAATGATATTGTATTGTATTCTTTTGTTATCATAATAAACACATTAGTTGTTTATAAATATTTTAGAAAATAAATAAAAAGTGTCCGTGGGTTGTCACACCTGTTTTGACTGCTACCCAATATGCCTGACCTGCCCATGTTGCCACCTCTAGGATTTTTGGATCTTATTCATGCATTATAAATTTTTCACACATTAACTAGACAAGTTTGTGCAGATAAATGAGTTTGTAAAGCTTGGTGGAGACCAGCTTGTTCCTTATTATGCTGATATATTAGGAGCTATCTTGCCTTGCATAGCTGATAAAGAAGAGAAAATACGAGTTGTAAGTTTGTATTACCATTTCACTTGTTAAAACTATGTTGTTTCATGCGCATTATCTATAACTAGGTTAGATACCCATGTATTACACTGGTTGAAATAAAAATATATATAATAGATTATATATGTATAATCTAATAGATGTTATGGATAACATATCAATGAAATTATGGTATATAACAAAATAAAATGAAGTTATAAACAATAGTATAAAAACAAAAAAATTATTGTTCATAAATATCCATAAACCTCTTTTTATACATTTTGAAAATTTTAGTTTTAACAACGATTAGCTACAAATTTAGTTATAATTTTAACAAAATTAAGTCTTAATAATGTATTTTTAATGAAACCTTATTATATCTAGAAAGAAATTATGATAATTAAATTAGCATTTCTTAAGGAAACTTTTTAAAGTCAAGATTTTTTTACCAAAATTGTAAATTTATTATGGCGGACGTGTGGAAATCCTAGGTGGTGATGATGTGGACGTGCTAGAAAATAGCCATGTGGCTGATAGTTAGTTTGCTTTATTAGTATAAATGATAGATGATTCTCTTATATGTGATTATTAGGTAGCTCGTGAAACAATGATGAGCTCCAGGCAGTTAAGGCTGACCCAGCTGAAGGGTTTGATGTTGGGGCAATCCTCTCCATTGCAAAGAGGTAAGATGGGTGGGTCGGTATTGGATACATACATGCTATATTGAAATTGGTTATTCCTTAAGTATGTGTTGAAATGTGCCTGGCCCGCAGACTCTTGTTTGGTCCCTTTTCAATTCCTTTATAAATAATTCATGCTACTTATGATGACAAGATTATAATAGTAGTAATTTAATTCTTTAAATAAAATCTCTCTTTCACCATTTTACCAGGCAGTTATCTAGTGAATACGAGGCTACACGAATTGAATCATTGCACTGGATATCAGCCCTTTTGAACAGACATCGTTCAGAGGTAACCTTACATCTTCAAAATATACGCCTAATTATTTTTTAAAATAGTTACTATTTTGTGTTAGTTTTCTAGTTTGTGGTCATCATTTTGGCCCACACAACATGCTATTTGTTGAAGTATGCCAGTGAAATTTTTTAATTTCAACTGATCATTTAACTTTTTTGTGTTTTCCCTTATATCTTTGAAGTTTTTATTTCTTTAAGTTAGACGGAAATTATTTCTTTGCATTGAATTTATGATACTTTTGTCATACTATTAAATGAATATATGATGAAATAAGGTGTATGTTTATTGTGATCTAAAAACGTGTAACAGGTTCTTTCGTCTCTAAATGATATTTTTGACACGCTTTTGAAGGCACTCTCAGATCCATCTGATGAGGTAACCCTTTTTTGTTTTTGTTTTTCCTTTTTGCCGTTTTTAGGTATGCCATTGTTGAGGTTCTCTTTACACATGCTTGGTTGAATCTTAAACTGTAGCTCATTTTCTCATTATTATGAATTCATGATAATGTGGTTGCATTTTATTATTGTTAGTTTCTCATATTTATGTATTTTTAAGTAGCCAAACATTATTTCATACAAAAATCTATACTCACTCTTTTTGCAGTTATATAATTTAGTCTTTAACATGTTTAAAAAATTTGTTTGTCATATATCTATAACATCTCTTTATATTAGACAAGAATATGTTTTGCTTAAGGACTCGAATTAATTTTGATTATATATGTTGAAGTATCTGGTGACGTCAACTACAAATAGGTAATTAAGATTTCAGATCTTTTAATAATAGTTATTGATTGTGTTTTGTGCATTTTTGCAGGTAGTGCTCCTGGTATTGGAGGTACATGCATGCATAGCAAAAGATCAACACAACTTTTCTCAGCTTCTTGTTTTCTTGGTTCATAAATTTCGAACAGACCATGCGCTCCTGGAAAAGTGAGTTTTATTATTATTTTCTTAAACTAAATATTCGAGGTGGCAAGATGGGCGGGTCGAGTAATGGAATGGATTCAGGTTGTAACAGATCATATTTAAGTATGAGCCATAACAGGCCCGTTTTTTTCATTCTTTAAAATTAAAGTTAGTTAACGTGTTATTAATGACTGAAAACCAATGTTACTATAATAATAATAATCTAAATCCTTGAATACAAACAATTCAGGGGGTTGTATTCATTGGTATTAGATTGTGGGTGACTTCCGACCCGTTTGTCCCGTTACTCTTTTAGCTCAATTTTCTGATTTGACCCCATTGGAAAAAAACAGAACACACACAGAACTGCTAAATGGCTTGAAATCCTCACCTCTACTATATTAACGGTGTCACGTGTTGGTTTCTTTTTCTAGGCGTGGTGCTTTTATAATCCGCCGACTTTGTGTGCTTTTAGATGCTGAAAGGGTTTACAGAGAACTCTCATCAATTCTTGAAGGGGAAGCAGATTTGGATTATGCGCCTATTTTGGTTCAGGTTTCCTGTTTTCTATAATTCCTCTCTCTTAATATGTTTTCAGAATTCTCAGAATATTCAAATATTTGTTTCTTATAATCTTATATGAGATTCTTAATCTTTTAATCTGTTCAGTTTTTGTTTTTGCAACTAAGCATTTTCTAACTTTATTAAATTATGTACTAACTATGAATAATACGAAACACTGATATAAACGACTCATAGATATTTAATAAAACATAAAATATAAAAGAAATAATTTATTTTTTTCTTGAACTTATCACGTCTAATGATAATTCAAACTCTGGGCGATGAAAAGGTTAATATAAAAATACATATTAAACAACATACCTGAATGACTAATTGACTATTTAGATCATTCCATTCCAACCAAACCAAACATACTCTTATTTAGATCAAGGGCAAACAAATCATCTGTAGCTTATTACATTTTCTATATTCTTTTCAGGCTTTAAATCTAATTTTGCTTACTTCTTCCGAGTTGGCTGGCCTACGAGATCTATTAAAACTTTCATTAATTGATGCTGCTGGAAAAGACTTCTTTCTTTCACTGTATGCCTCATGGAGCCATTCATCAATGGCTGTAATAAGTCTTTGCTTATTAGCACAGGCAAGAACCAGTTTTCTTTTATTTTATTGTTTCTTTTTTGGTGCTATGGCTTATATCAGTGTTTGGATCAAATTCAATATTGATTTATTACTTAATTTATTTGTTTTGTAACTAGGCTTATCAGCATACAACTTCTATTATTCAGTCTCTCACCAAAGAGGATATTAATGTCAGATTTTTGGTTCAATTGGACAAACTAATCCACTTATTGGAGACTCCAATTTTTGCTTATCTTAGGCTGCAGGTGCTTTAAATTATTTATTTTATAATGTGTTCATGTCACAATATTTGTACATATATTTTGTAGTTTATTGTGAATGAATTTAACCATTCTGTCTTTCTTGCAGCTTCTTGAACCTGGTAAATATGTATGGCTGTTAAAAGCCTTATATGGTCTTTTGATGCTACTTCCTCAGGCATGTCTCATTAACACAGTTTACTTATATATATGTGTTTACACACACATACCTATACGTACGTACGTACATACATGCATACATATGTAATGAAGTTGGTACAACCTAAGGGTGGTGAATATGCTGTTGTGTAGTTACATAATTATACTCATAATTTTGTTTGTGGTGGGTGCTTTTAACAAAATTACTGTTAGTTTTTTGAGCTTAGGATAATTGTTGTGGGCCTTTTCACTTGATAACATATTGTAAAATCATAACATACTAGAAAAGAGATTGCTAGAAAGTTTAGGGGTTTATTAGTCAATCATTAAAACCTTAGGGTGTGCAGTGTAAAAGATACCTGCAACTCGTCTCGTATGTCTTGTTGGTGCAAATAATGTTCATATTTGTGGTGGCAAAATGAGCAGGAAACATAGGGTAATGCTAGTTTGTTGGTATGGGTGGGGTTGGGTGAACTTTCTCTTTTTCCTTTTCCAACAAGAAGTTTAAACTGTAATCTATGTTTACAAATTTACATTGGGTGAACTTTCTCTTTTTCCTTTTCCAACAAGAAGTTTAAACTGTAATCTATGTTTACAAATTTACATTATCACGATCGTAGTTGAGTTTTTGAATAGTATATCTGTAGGATTTTGTACATGAGCAAATTGTTGGACAATTCTCAACCAGTTGGATGCATTTGAGCCATTTTGTGTCTTAGCTAATTTTCTTTATTTTTACCCCTTAGAGATAAGATATAATACGAGTCAAGTCATTCATATGGTGATTGGTCTAAATCACTGTACACACATACCCTCTTTTACTATCATACGCCCCTTTAATCGTGATGTATAAATCACTATATATGTATACCCTTTTAGTATATTACCCTGGGTCCTTTTACTTTTAAATATAGATTATTGGTTTAGATTGGTTTTCACAGTTCTCGTGCTATTTGTGGTTGTGCATTGAACCCTCCATTACACGCACAATCTTCTCCTTGTTTCATGCATCTTTTTCTTTTTAATCATTGCAGCGAAGTTCAGCCTTTAAAATATTAAGGACACGTTTGAAGACGGTGCCTTTGTATTCCTTTAATAAAGAGCAACTCACACATTCCATACAAAATTACATGTCAACTGGAATGCATGACTCAGAGGACAGCAAAATGAAAGAAGATTCTTCTCATTTGCAGAATGGAATAAACTTTGAATCTTGGTTGCAACGGTTTATTCAAATGCAGCAACAGCATCGGGCCCACTTAAAATCACAAAAACCGTCCGACAGAAGTTCCATATCCTCAAAGGTTTCTATCTTCTTACGTTTTAAGAATTAATATTTCATAATGTTATTTAAGGTACAGTTCACTAGGCCAATTATGTTTGGGTCACTAATGACACGTGGCTATCAAAGGTTACAGCTGGCTAAACAGGTGGGTTGAGTAACAGGTCAAAACACGTTCATTTAAAAGGGGTAAGTATATCTGCATGTCAAAACAGAAGTAGTCAATGTATAAATATGATTACAAAATCTATACTATTTAAATAACGGAAAACTTTTTTTTAAATAAGACATCTTAAGCATTTGCATATACGTTAAACTCTTTTTGACTCGATTAACCAGTTCACCCCGTTTTATGTCCAACTATTTTTCTACATTCAATACAATACAAATTGACCCACAACTTTCAAGATTATAAGTGGTTAAGTGGGTGGGTTGGGTAACGTGTCAAAATGCATTCGGTCAAAAGAGGCAATTATATTTGAACTTGATCATCAAACTATATTGCTAAATACTAGATAATTCTTTTGAATTGAATGTTTGGACATCCTAAGCATTTGAACTGATGTTAGGCGCCTTTTGACTCGTTAACCAGATCAAACCGTACATGGTTAGGTATCTTTCTATACATGCTCTGTTATGAAAACAATACAACAGAAATTGACCTATCTTAATTTAATAGAGTAGAATTTAGCAAATCTAGTCAATGTTAAATTGTTAATATATTAATAAGTAACATGTTTTTTAAATTACAAGAACAGTATTATTACCATAACAATCAAGAATTTTGTATAAAAGCAATTTAGGAGGTTGTATACATTGAAAATAGCCACGCTTTGTTTTGCTTCCATCATATTCAATGCATTTCCTTGTATGACTAATTTTTTGATTTGATCCATCTAAGATAAAACACAACCAAAACTAATATGTTTATAAGTAACCAGTTGAAATTGCCACCTCTAGTCACCGAGGTAATTCTTTCTCGGAAAGATTAACGATTGAATGTTTTGCAGGAAACTAAGGAGGTTCAGAATTCTGAAGAAGCCAAGGGAGCTTCAATGGTGACAAGTATAAACAGACCGTCTTCTAGACTGTCCCGTAAAACGCAATGAAATATACGTATACGCAGCTACAGCCATCGCTATATAAGTTTTAAATCGTATATCATGATCCTAGTATTTTTCGCGTATCTTTTCAAAAATTTTGTTGAATTATTCTTTACTCCGACAAATTAGGTCTTGTGGTTGTATTGTTTTTTTGTTGAAAACCACAGGAGTAGTGGTAGGATATTAATTTAAAAGTTGGTTATTGCTGATTTAATATCATAAGGAAACTAATTTATTAACATGTATGCAAGAATCATTATATGAAATTGTTGACTTTCCGTTGATCAATCATAATTTGAGTACTTGTTAACACAATAATAATTTATAGTGTGGTGCGAATTTAAGATAAAAATATGGAAAGTTACGAGACTAACCATTTTATCATTTAATTTTTAAAAATAACCATTGAAAATTAAGTTTACTAATTAATATCACAAATCGAAGAATAACATGTTTTTTTGTATCGTTAAGTCAATGGTATATCATTACAAGGGTATCGCTCTATTGTGGAGTTAGCGATATTAAAACCATAATATATCGCCAAAGTAAAATTAAAGAAAACCAAATATCGCTCGGTAGCAATAGTAGATGCTTTTGTATCACTTGTTTTCATATAAAATCTATAACCTATAATAAAAGAAAATTATTTTAAACCATGTGTTATTATTTTAGCATATCAAATGACACGTGTTATCATTGTAGCATATATCAAATGACAAATATCATCATTCTAGCATATTCAAAAAATTATTTTCCCGCCTCTCTCTAATAGTTATACAAAAATTATAAAAACAACTAATTTGACTTTCATTTTTAACTAAAATATGTTAAAAAATATATTTATATTTGTGATTTTTGCCTCTGTCGTATTAAATGATAATTATTGTAAATAAGTAAACTAAAATATTAAACATCTAAAATATAAATGTAGTTATTTTAATAATTTATTAACATGTATTAAATATAAAGTAATAATTTCTAATTCATTATGTGACATAACTTTTAAATATTTATTATATTTTTATTTCACCAATGAATAATAACATTTAAAAAATAAAATATTTATAAAACTAATAATTTTAATATGTTTTATTTATTTTATTCATGTAATACATAAGCTCCAACGTAATGTATTACATATTAACAACTTAACAACGTAGTACATATTAACAACTTAACAACGTAGTACATATTAAACGAATGAAATATGGCGATCTACTAGGCACTGCATATCGCTGATGGTTAATGCATATTAATTGTTTCTGAAATATTATATGGTTTTTTAAATAACTTTCTCAACATTGAGTTATTTTCATTTAATTTTATCCCGACGCTTCTTTTATTAAAATAAAATTTGTAATATTTAATGATTAAGAAAGCAAATTTAACATATATAATAAGTGCAACTTTTTAGTAAAAATGAACATGTTATGGTATATTTATAGGTGAATAATAATAATATGTTATAAAATATTGTTTTATTTTTTGTGGAATCTATTTTGTTGTTAAGATGTAAATTTTTTTCATTTTTTAAAAGTAAAAATACGCATAAAATCGTTTTTTACTGGGCACAAAATAATGCCAAATTTTTATATTTTGTGAAACTAAAAGCATCACTGCATATATAGATATGCGGTTACTAAAGAATCTATAGTCTAATAATATTAACGTGTTTATTAATGTGTTTACAATTAAAATCTAAAAATTAAATTCCCTAATCTAACAAGTCATGTAAGTTTTTTTTGAAAACATTAATAGCAGCTTAATAGTTAGGTTACTAAAGAATTTGTAGTCACTTTCACCAAGGATTTATATTTAATTTTTACATCAATTTTTTTAACATTTTACAATTAGCCATCTATTTATTTTTATATTTATATTAGATTTAAAATAATATGAAAAAATATCGCAACTTAATAGTCAGCGTAAACTAAATATTTGATCCTTTATATATTTATATAATATTGAAATATCAAGCGAAATTGTATTTATTTTGTAATACTAAAAACATATTTAAAATAGTCGGCTATACATTGGTACGGTGGTACCCCAATATCTCCGGTTTAGCTCCAGGGATGCATAGGTGTTCTCATATTTTCAACGTATCTCTACAAAGAAAAATGTTAAAGGTTTTTTTGTCATGTGGACGATATTTCATGGCTTGGTATCGTCACGTAACGACACATGGTTATATTGGTAAAAACAAAAGTCAGTGGTTATTTTTGTAAAATCTTTTAGTCAAATGGTTATTCTTGTAAATTTCCCTTGAAATTATCAGATTGTTATACAATAAACAAATTATATAATTATTTAATATTTTGAGTTATATTAAAATTAAACCATCCAATTTATAAATAGATTGTGTTTGAGTTATACCAAAAGTAAATTTGTTAGCTTCACCAATTCTTTTCTACGTAAAAAATCATATAGCTTACAATTAATTAATCCATTAAACCCACATGCAACTTTATTATAAAGCATATAATGTTCCAACTTGTCACTTGCCAGTATATATAACACGTTTAGATAAGAGCAAATTACACAAACAAATTGTATGGATTTCTTTACATTTTTGATAACGAATACCGATTAATTATGTCACTCTTTACAACAACAATTAACCTTTTCAAACATACCACATAATCCGATGAAAATTCTCCTAGATGTAAGGATCTCCATTTGACAACCATAAACACCAAAACAAAACAAAGAAAACATAACAATTCTCTAATCACATCATTCCCTCTAATCACACCAAATCGGTAATGGGTTTAAAAAATCTGTTAAACCGAAAGAGAAAGAAGAAAACCGGAGAAAACAACAGCACCCACGATCCAAACCGCGAAGACGAACCCACAATTCCAACAACAAGTCCAACAAAATCCAAACCCGAGGCGTCACACACCAAGTCGTTAGACTCTCGAGTGCGAATAGAGGAGGAACTAGAACAAGTTTTTAGAAAATTTGATGTCAACGGTGACGGGAAGATTTGCGCCTCGGAGTTGGGCTCGATCATGGGCAGCTTAGGCCACCACCCGACCGAAGAGGAGCTGAAGAATATGATCAAAGAGGTGGATGCTGACGGCGATGGGTTTATAAATTTAGGGGAGTTTATTGAATTAAACACGAAGGATATCGATTCAACCGAGGTGTTGGAGAATTTGAAGGATGCATTTTCGATTTTTGATATCGATAAAAATGGGTTGATCACGGCCGAGGAGTTGTTTGATGTTTTGAAGAGTTTGGGGGAAAATTGCACCATCGCGGATAGCAGGAAAATGATCGCGGGTGCTGACCGCGATGGTGACGGTATGATCAACTTTGATGAATTCAAGGATATGATGAAGATGGGTACACATTTTGATTCAAAGGGTTTGCAAAAACAAGAAATTGTTAGTGAGGATTGAACTCCTGCATTATTGATTGATTTTTTGTTGTTTTGTTGTTTAAGATCTTATTGCAATGTTAATTGGAATTTGGTTTGTTTAGCAAGGAATGTGGTTTTGTTTTCCCATATGATAATTCGTTTATTAAATGTGGTATTTGTGGTTATTTATAATATTTTCGTGTTGAAGTATCTTATGATTTTCACATATTCGCTCTCGATCCTTTGTTCATAGCCTTTCTCTTATTACTGGATCCGGGCTCATCTTTATTCGGATCATCGTCGGTGTGTCATTATATTTCATAATGACACCAAACTTTGTATAACAAGAGTGATGTAACTTTTGAAAAAAAAAAAACTCTTATAAATTCGTTTTGTCGCATTTAAAACATAATCATAGAGTGCTTGAAAATCCAAATTTGTGGAGCTTTTCCTTTGTACGGACCCTGTAATCGTAGAAAAAACGTAATCATAGTTTCGAAAAATGACGAGCCAATCATGTTAAATAACGAGGCAAGTCATGCTCAAAAGAACACGTGTAAAGTTTTTAAACGAGTCAATATGAGTTTTAAAAGTGCATTGATATGTCACTTATCTTATTCTATAGATTTGATAATGATAATACTAAGAGGAGCGGTTAAGTTTATAAAATATCATATGATTAGAATTCGAAATAAGTGTGTGATTGAGTAAATAGATGGATGTTATAGAAACCCCAAGTAACAAAACTTTCCAAATCCTCATCATTGTTACTCGTAATTCAATTTGAATGCTAACGTGCTTTGAAGTTTTGGAAAACATAATTTAAATTCGTAATCCGATTCATTTCAGTTCAGTTATTCAAATACTGATTTTTAAAAATTATATTCGAATAATGAACACTCTTACCAAATAGTTTAATATACTTCATGAGAAAATAAACAATGTATGATTAGTCAAATCTATTTTAATATGTTTAAAAACATCAACAAGACATCATGATTATAAAATGTTATCCTTTTATCAAATAAGTCGATATTTCAATGTGCATACATAAGTAATTAGTTACTGGTTAGAATCAAAGTGACACAACCTTTAACCATCTATTACCTTAACCACCATCTAATGATGTCGCGTAATTTGAACCGAAAACCACCCTAAAGAGCTACATTATTTCTTACTCGACTCTCAAATTCTACCATAGGTCTTTTTGTGAGTTATGGTTTCATCATTAGGACGTATTTCTTACTCGAATCTTTTGTGAGTTATGGTTCCATCATTGGGTTTATTACAAGCCGCTGACTCAACCCAAGGGACTTACAGGGATGTTTGCGATTGTTTTTGAAAAGCAACTATGATTTTTGAAGAGGTAAAAAGACAATAACACCCCTCTACAAATTGTAATTTCTGGTGATTTTTGGAGGAGTATTTCTATCTTTTTACCCATCTAAAAATCATAAGTTAACATACACGATAGTGTTCTCGTACTTTCAGTGGGGCCCGATGACCCTACCCAACCCAACCGAGAACACCCGGACGACTCTTTAATGTTAAAAAAACAAATAAAAAAAAGATCTTTTCCTCCATAAACCAATGTAAACGACGATCAAATATAGAACATCTATTCTGTTCGATCGATCATAAACAAATGTTCAAACACATATCAAAAACCCTAAATTTATCACCCAAATCCCCAAAATCAACACTAACGATATCTCATCTTCACACACGCAACAAAGCCCTAATCTCCAATCCCGCAATCGACTTCATCTTGAATGAAATTGAAGACCTTCAATCACCCAGCAGCGTTAACAATCCAACACAACCTGCAACAAAACCCGCATTACAATCCGACCCATTATCCTCTAATGTTCATATTACGCATCAGTGGCCTGAATGGATTGGATTGATGAAGAAGTTGATGAAATTTGGGTACTTTGATGGCGTCAAGAATCCATTTCAAAGTGAAAGATTGATTGATGGGAAGAGTTGTAATCAAATTCGATCTGCTTGTTTGAACTTTGCGCGTGATCGGCCTGATTTGATGAGGTATATGAGGTTTTGTGCATTGTTGGTTTGTGAGGCTTTTTGATGCACACCATCTGTTTGATGAAAATACTGTGAAGTTTTTGTGTTTTAAGTAGCAAATAGTTGCTGACTTTATGGTGCAATGTAGATTTAATTACTCAAGCATTTTAAAAGAGGGGCTAGCTTTTGACTATGTGGTTGATGTGCAACCATATAGTTTGTAATAACTAGGGTTTAACGAAAATCACGGTCAAACCGCTAACTATGGTTTTGAGAAATGACAAACCCAACTGGCTGGGTTATGTGGGCTTGTAAGATGGTAAAAGACTTGTTGAATATTATTGATATATATAAAGTTTACAATAAAACCCTAAAAAATTAAACGGGCCTGTCGGTTCAACCCTAATAATAATCCTTACCAAACCCTAATAATATCATGAAAACCGAACTGTTGGGATCTCAAACCAGCTGACTTGCTTCGGTTGGGGGTTTGGTCTGTTTCAACTGTTTAAACACCTCTAGTAACAACTAAACAAAAATAATATCATGTTTATTTGACATTGACAGTAGAATCTTAAGATATAGTAGCGAGAATGGTAACCTTACAATCTTTTAGGGGAAACCCCTTTTCTCATTGATGTTCATTTTCTTTTTAAGTTGCTTATTGTCTCTTTATGTTCAGTTGCTTTAGGAAGATAGACATACAGACAATTGCAGGCTCTGGCTGTCCCAGCATAGATAGAAAAGTCGTAAACTCGGGTAAACGGCTAAGGGCACACTTGGGCATTGATGAAGGAAATGTATGTAAGAATCCTTTTTTAAGTGTCTGAGGATAACCACAGGTTTAATTACACACAAAAAAAAAACAAAAAAAACTGGGTTCTTATTAGATCTCATGAGTCATGACATTGGTCTGGTGATTATTTCAATTACCAAATTACAGAATTCGTTGACTTTTGTGTTGGTTCCGGTTTGGCTTGTTTTGACACAAATTTCGGTCTAAGCTGCTAACTACGGTTGCTGGAAATGACAAACCAAACTTGCTGTGTTTTAGCATTTTCGTGGTTGGAACCAATTTTTCTAGTATTTCGTTAGTATGTATCATACTTTTTTTAAATAAAAAAAATTATCATGATTCATGGATATAATACACATAAAAAAAGAAGGTTAAATGGTCATTTTGGTTTACACGCTGGCTAGACCGTTGAACCGCTAAACTGCCAAAATTGAACTGTATAAATTCCAAACTGGCAGAACAAGCCGACTTGCTTTGGTTTGGACAGTTCGGTCGGTTTCAACAGTTTATGAGTACCCCTAGCGTTGAATAACGAATGATGTAGCAGGTTTGCAGCTCCTGCAATCTAAGAGGAGGCTGTGAGAGGGCATATCTGAAGGTACATGAAAATGAAGGTGGTCATACAGCGGATGTCATGCGTTTTGTTCTCACATATAGCCTTGATCCTAACAAACCGCATATCAACAAAAAACTTGAAGAAGCAATTAGAAGTTTAACAAAAGATATGGTGAAGTTTAGCAAGAACAAACTTGACATTGATCCTTCAAAACGGGTACCATCCGTTCAGAGAAGTCCTACTCAACCACAAGAACACCAATCAACTATTCCTACTATTCATGGCAGTTGGAATTGCTCCAAGTAATTCAAGACTGATATCTTTGTTTCATTTCATATAGTTCAAAAACAAACTTAATATTTTTCTTGATGTTAACAACCAACTTCAAACTATACTCCAGTTAGAAACAAACTTACAGTTTATTACTGATTTTAGCAACCAAGTTACATTTCATAACAGCTTGATCAAAAGCTACATCAACAATTTAAAGGACAAATGAGATTAGCTGCTACAATTAGCTGCTAAAACTGGTGATAGAATGTAAGTTGGTTTCTGTTGTGTGCCTAATTTGAAGTTGGTTGCTATATCAGGAAAAAGTTTTAAGGTTGTTTTCATTTCTTGCTGTTTGCCTTTTAAATATATTGTTTGAGATTCTTTCTGTGCTTATGTATTAAGCTTTGGCAGATGCAAATTCTTGAACTCTGCAAGAAACATCAAGTGCGTGCGTTGCAATGACACGCTCGATGAAAGACTTCCAAGATCAAGGAACAATTGGGATCATGTTCAGTTGAAAGGAGATTGGCTATGTATAAGGTATATTAAGGTTATTTATGTGTGCTTTTGCTTAGCAACATTATTTGTTATCTGTTTTTGGTTTTTAACTACGGTTTACAGAAAGATAAACGGCCGTTTACTCAGTAAACTACTGTAAACTGCAAGTTACAGGACTGTAAACAGTAGTTTACAGACTTATAAACTGCAGTTTAGAAGGACGTGGGGTATGAAACATATAACCCATGGGATTCTTGATTCATACACGGTGTAAAAGCCTTGAAACAAGTAAACTACAGTTTACAGAAAGATAAACGGCCGTTTACTCTGTAAACTGCAGTTTACAGGACTATAAACAGTAGTTTACAGACTTATAAACTGCAGTTTAGAAGTACGTGGGGTATATAACATATAACCCTATATATATTTTTAAAATTTAGGCTTGAGCTCGTCGAGCTTTTAACAAGCTGATCTGTTCACCAAGAGCTAGGCTGTTTACAACTAATAATTTACATAATTGTTACCAAATGAAGCCTGTATTATTGTTCTTTACAAATTTAACTCTTGCATTTATGACAGATGCAATTATTTTAATTTTGCCAAGAACACTAGATGTCTGCAATGCCATACAAACCCACCAAAAAGACAACTCAATCCTGGTGAATGGGAGTGCGACTCGTGAGTTATTTTCTCCCTTCTTTTAACATAAGGTTCCGGTTCACGTTTAACGTGACTTGTTTTGCAGGTGCAATTATATAAACTTCAGAAGAAACTCGGTGTGCTTGAAGTGTGATCATAAACGCCCGAAAGCATTCAATGATTCATCTCGGTTACAACGATGGGACTCATAGTCGATGGATCGATCACAAGATAAAGTTTGTTGGGTATTGGATTGAATAGATAGGAAGATTTTGTAAATGTATATAGAGGCGTGTTAATTTGAGAACATAATTTATGTAGAGAACTGCTATAACTGTTGTAGTTTAAAAAAGGTTATATGTTATATAAATATAGTCATATACATATATGTAAATAAAATAATATACAACAGTATAAGTAGAAAATCCAAACTAAAATCACTACATTCACATGTGAATTAGGAAATTATGTACAACTAGTAATATCCCCCCCCACCGCATTGTGTTGGGGTCAACTAACACCAATGTCGCATTATCATAAGCGACCGTTAACATCGGAAAACTCGTATTATAAAAGAAATAAAAAAGAAAAATAAACAAACGGAAAGTGGACGTAAAAATGTTAAATCACGCATGTGAAAAGTAAAAGCATAAAAAACAAAAACTAAGTCAATCTAGGACCTGCACATTGTGATAGGGCCATTAAAGGGAGAAAATAGGCGTAACAACGTTAAAAACACACACGTTACAACGTGTTAACTTTTAAAATTTAGACTGAAATGCAAAACAAAAATTTATAATAGATGAAAAGTATAAGAAACCAAATTTGAATTGGAAACTTGTAAGGGTTAAATTGTAAAATATGTGAATTGGGTTTACAATAAAAAATCTTTTAAGAACAAGAAAAACAAGCAAAAGATATGTATAACTTTTAATGCTAATGGTATAACTCTAATACATAAATGAAGTTGATAATTAGTATTATTTAATGGTTATAAAAATCAAAATTTATAAAGTATGAACTACTTATAAAGAGCAATGAAGCATTTGCTTTACTTCTTTTATAGTGTGTGGTTCATTCTAATAATCAACAATGATAAAATTAAATAGATATTTTAAAGTTGTGACCGGTGAATACATTTGGGGTGAACTATAATAACACAATAAACCAAAAAGGTTAATGATTGAAAACAAGGTAGTCTGGGTGATTGTTTTTCGTAAAAAAATATGAGTTCTAATCTTTGCATGTGCAATTTGATAGGTGATATTTAAAAGTAAAAAGAAAATACTATTAAATAAATTGAAAGCAAAACAACGTTTAAATGATTTTTAAATGATTTTTGGATTATGGCTAAACACTCATAATGTTTAATTAGTCTCTACTTATTTTCTCAAATATATATTTCGATAAGGTAACAAGCTTTATTTTTTGTTTCTATTAGTCATGAGTCTCTTTCAAACTAACGCTCTCTTGAACCATCATTTATTATGCTAAAACCTAAACAACACAATTCATTATAAATTAACATAACAATTCATTATTATCATCAACAAACATCGTCATATACAACCATAATTATCTACAACCATCAAAACCATGTTAGCAGTTTTAGAAAATGTTACAAAAACAGTTTAAGAGTCAATATGAGGTTACACTATTTGATAAAAACACTGACTCTTAAAAAAAGTTCCCATGTTCAAACTTAGGTAATATGTAATTTGATGTAGGATTCATTAGCCGGTAAAAAAACCCTTAAATTAAAGAAAAGATTGTGAAAAGATTGATCTCAAATTAAAAGTAAAAAATGTTGATTCTATGTAATGTTTATGAAGATTACAATAACAAATAAATGTAACTAAATGTAAAAGTCAAAGTCATAATCTAAGATATATGTTTTTTCATTTGGTAAAAACTAGTATTAACCCATTCGCGTTGCTGTGGGAGATGTAAAATCATGTTAAGTAAGAAAAATGTCATACTATGATTAGCAACCACCAACGCTCAAAAAACTCGTATTAAAAAAGAAATAAAAATGAAAAATATAAAACTGAACAGAAAAGTAGACGTTAAAACGTTAAACCACACACGTGAAACATAAAACATTAAAAATTAACTATGTTGATTTAGTACTCCGGGCATTGTGACAAGACGTTAAAGGGGAAAAATAAGCGTAAACCTAAAATTTAAACCGAAACGTAAAACGAAAAGCTTGTAAAAACATGAAAAGTATAAGGGTAAAGAGGAAAGTGAAAATTCATAAGGGTTGAATTGTAAAAGATATAAAAGTATTGGGGTTAAAACTAAAAATAATTAAAGATGAAAAAACTTAAAAGTAAATACAACCCACTAAGCTTAAGGTACAAACCTTAATGCATTACAAACTTGATAATTGGTATATTATAAAGCATATCTTTTTTAAAGAATACACATAATTTAAACATATATTAGATATCATCGATATTTCCCATCATTAATCAATGGTTTCTTTGACGTACACACAAGAAGAATTCTAACTATTTGGATGTGATTTCATTTGACTTGTTCGTTACCCTTTGTTAACCAAAACCTATTAAAATCGTCCTCATACTTCAATTATCTATTTGGTCCTCAAATTTGAGATTTTTATTCATTCATTTTTTATTTTTACCATTTCCATCTGGCCCAAAACAAGAGCACTTGCAATAGGTAGCCTCACTGGAAAATTTGCATAAAAACTTCTACGTAAAGGTTCGTGTGGTCCAGCTCACAATAGATGCTCTAGTTGTTAAGCCAATCATGAGCTACTACAGTGGCGAAACTTGAACCAAAGTTTAGGAGAGTGGGAGCGAAAGTAAACTATTTTACGGGATGCAGACTCTATATTTATTTAAAAAAATTCACTACCGGACCAAAAAATTACACTATCAAACCAAAAATTTACATTATTGACGAAAAAGAGGGGCCCCGGCCCATGAAGCTTCGCCCCTGAGCAACTTTGTCATCTTCAACCTCAACGTCGTCTACACTCACTTAATGATCTAAATAATCAAAGCATAACTAAAAATAATTGGAAAAACCAAACAAAAATTGAACTCAATGAATACCGGTAAGAACATGAGATTTCAGGTCTTGTCATGTCAAAACTTTTGCACAAGCACAGTAAACTTACGATGGTTCACTGCTAGCATACCGTCGTCGTATAGGTTTCTTACGAATTACGATGGTTCACCGTAAGCATAACATCATCGTATATGATAAAAGTCAGTTGTTCAAGTATAGGTTTCTTTTAATCCGGTTTGGCTACGGGTCAGGTTGGGTGGAACCCAGATCCAACACTTAAACGCCACCCATAATGGTTGGTTAGAGATGAAAGTAAACATGACACATAAAGTTCTTCAATTCTTCATAGATTTCATTTTGTAAATTCTATATCACTGTGTTTTATTCCATATGCAATTTCAAATACAAATCATCTTTTACATAACACAATACAAGTATTCACAATACCATACCGTATCAAGCGTCTGCGTTGTCGATTCTGTAGAAATTGGTTAAAGTTTTCCCATCAAGTTCCTTGGTAAAAAACCTTCTCATGTAGTCTTCATACATGAACTCACGGTAAACTGCAGGTTTCGTGGGAGATATGAGCTCTGGGAGTGGGCCGTATGCCTTATCTCGTATGCTTGGGTTGAAAAAAACAGCAATGGAAACACGCGCGCCTTCAACAGGGTTAGCTAACACTCGATGCTGCGCGCTTTTGTATTCATCGTTTGACATCATCTGTGAAGTTAGAACAGTAAGAATATCAAGTTAGATCAACTCAAGTAAGTGGGTGTTTGGATTTACGTTTCCAAACTGATTATATAATCACATGATAACTGGTTTAATATGCAATTGTGACTCGAGTCCATCAAGACGCACATTCGCAAAAAAACTGCAAAACAACCAGTCTGAAACAACTAAAACGGTATGAAACATCTTAAAATGGCCTGTTTAGACTATGCGTCTTGCTTTCTCAAGACCTGGTTTTTTAAGCGCCTTGCACCTTGACTGCGCCCACCTGTCTAGCGAGCAACCAGATATCAAACCGATCGCCTTAACGGTTCACTGGTCGGACTGGATTTAAAAACCAGATGACGTCATATATAAAAGAAGTTAATTCTCTTTACATATATTCAGTTAAAAAAAACAAAATACGAAAATACTTGGGTGAATTTACATTTTTAACATAATATTAATATTTAAATAATTAAAATATGTATCATAAATTACGAAATCAATAAAAAAATGATATTTTGAAAGGAAAAAGAATAATAAAAAAAATCTAAAATCCAGTCCAACCATAGGTCCAGTTCAAGCAGGTCTCACCAGTAAAGGGCCAAATACACATAACCAGACCGGTTCTCTGGCGGTCCAACTGATTCGGTTTTGAAAACCACATATACTAACATTGTCATAATATATCAACAAACCGAAACATTTGCAATATACCTGAAGTAGATCACCTATGTTGACGACAACAGCACCATGAATCGCCTCAACATCAGCCCAGTCATCGCCGCACTTGACCTGCAACAACCCGCCAACTTCGTTCTGTACAACCATGGTTAACACCCCCGGGTCGGTGTGGGCGGTTAGCCCCACCGTGAGCTCCGGCTGAGGGCACCGCGGGTAGTAATGGGCCACACTCACCCTCCCCTCCAAACACGACAGTTCCTTCAATCGGTCTGCTTTTACCCCCAATCCTTCACATAAAATCGACATCAGCTCTTCTCCTAACCCCGCCACCGCCTTGTCCCACTCCACGAGTGGCGCCCTGCACATCTCCGGCACTGCCTCCCAGTCCGGCTCTGTTGGTGACAGTTTCACCTGCACAACTAACTTATTTAGCTCTTTGTTATCAATAGAGATATTTACGGTCCAGTTCAGCACGTTTTGATAGAAATCACATCAAACGTAGTTTCAAGAATCGACAAACCAAACCATCAAATGGTCGGTCGAACGAGTCGTTTTATTGGTTTGACGGTTTAACAGTTAGATTCAACATTTCCACCTGTTTTTTTTTGTATTGAGAATAATAAATAGAGTTAATTTCAATTTTGCCACCTAAGATTTGATAAAAATAACTATTTTCCTCCAAAGGATTAGAAACATCATTTTACCTCCAAAAGTTTTATAAGATGTTTCAATTTTAGTCCAAAAACTTATTAATTTGAAACAACTAATGAAACTTTTGGATTGAAATTGAAATAATTTATGAAACTTTTGAAGGTAAATTGATTTTATAATCTTTTGAAGTAAAATGATTATTTTTGTCAAATCTTAGGAAGCAAAATCGAACTTAACTCAAATAAATATGATTAATAACAAACAAACGTAATATCCAACTCAAAATAATCAAAATAAACATGAAATGACTATAATAAATATACATAACTACATATATATAAAAAAAAGCATAGAAAATAAAAG
The DNA here is from genome assembly GCA_025506515.1 of Flaveria trinervia. Taxonomy (NCBI): domain Eukaryota; kingdom Viridiplantae; phylum Streptophyta; class Magnoliopsida; order Asterales; family Asteraceae; genus Flaveria; species Flaveria trinervia. The sequence goes on from CM046446.1 coordinate 1,498,738, forward strand.
TTAAACGATCGGCTCTAGTTACTCAATCGGTATAAAGCTTCAAAAAGCATTAAACCGACAAATCATTAACCCTAATCATGTTATCATGCATAGATTACAGGGCCTTTGTAATTCTTTTACCACTGAAATATTAAAACCTGATTGCAATAAAGTGAACGTAGGTCAAATTAGACTGAAACATTATGAATCTTGTGCGTGCTATTTCTCCATTTGATTTATGTTTTTGTGCGTGTTTACCGTTTTGTTGTGGTTTGTTATTCAAGTACCTAAGAAATCTCTATATTTTCTGTACTTTTGTCTTCTTTATCTTTATTCTACGAGACAAAAATAAGCTCCGTCATTATCTTATCCTTCTAACGGGTGAGATTCTTACTTGGTATATTTTATACTTTCAATTTCTTTTCAAAAGTTTCATAATTTTTTAATTGAAATAAAACATTTTAATCTTATTAACTTTTAAAGATAAACTAGTGTTAAACCCCTGCGCTGTGACGGGGACTATTAGTGTCCACTAACATCGGAAAAACTCATAAAAAACAAAAAATATATAAAACCGAAACGAAAAAGTTTAGTTTTCCCCAACGCTACTCAGTGGGAATTTTGTCAGTTTTCTTCGAATTATGTACCGTTAGTGTGTTGATTATCGTTATTACTTGTAGAAAACCATACCGAAAATTTTAAATCGTCCCAACAACGTTAAACCATACCAAAAATACAAAAACACCCTCAAAAACAAAACAAAAAGCACAAAAATACCAAACCAAAACCAACAAACTACACTCAAAAGATGAGTACAACCAAATTATGCACATTATACAACCCAATATGCATTATTATAAGTTGATAATTAGTATTATTTAAATTAATATTTTTAATTTTTAAAGAAAATTAATTCTTTTTAACAAAACTCAAGTAGTAAATCGAACTTAACTCTAATATTAAAGTTATTCCTATCATATACCCGACCTAATTACACAGGAAGCTGATTAACCTGAACCTGAACCCGAACCCTAACCCAATCTACCCGGATATTATTCGGTTCGGTTACCACACGTGAATATAACCGATTAACCTGAAACCCAATTAAATAATCCACAATAATATTCATTCTCAATGATTACTGTAAGAACCTTACAGTATCTACTGAATCTAACCTGAAGAGTATCTCTCCAACTTGCAGCTTTTGACTGATACAAGTCAAAATTGGTCGAATAAGCAGCCCCTTTACCCGCAACTCGATGATAAAATCTCATCTTATACTCCGTCGATTGCTCAAAGAACTCCTTCATCGATCCAATTGCAGAATCAATCACCGATGGCGGAATACTGTGATTAACGATCTGAAAAAACCCTATCGTAGACGACGATCGACGGATTTCTTCAACGACAGTTGACCTTTCTCCCGATAAGTCAATGATTGGGATCGTCAATTGAGGTCGGTTTTTAGGTTTTGGGCCGGAGAGATTCTCCGGCGGGTGGTGGAAGAAGCGGGGGATGGCGGTGACGCCGGAGTCTACTAAGCCTTTTACGCCGATTTTTGATTCGTCGAACTGTTTTACTTCTTTGAGGCGATCGTAGTGGTCTGAGGTGGTGACTGGTGCCATGGGTGTACGGTGGTGGTGGTGGTGGCGGTGGTGGTGGCGGTGGTGGCGGCGGTGGTGGCGGTGGTGATGGTGGTGGTTGGACGGAGATGACGATGGGAGTGGTGGTTTGTGTGTTGAAGACGCTAGTGGTTGGATGAATGTTGGGAGTTTTATTGAGAAGATATAGGGTTTCTAGAAGGTTGCAGTTAGTCAATTAGAAACTAGAGCATTCACATCATAATGGTTTTGTTTTAAGTTATTACGAGTCTAGAGCAATGTTAATCTTTATTTTTATATATGATAAAACATTGTTTATCGTTATTAAAATTTTAATATTTTTTAAAATTGATTATGAGAATAGGAGATAAAATGAATAATTAATTTAATTGATTAAAAATATTATTTAATTAAAAAATAGAGAAAAACCCATGATTTTATTGTAATTATAAAAATTGAGATGAAAAAGTAGGATGTAAATGCTCTAACTAATCTTTTACAACACTGAAATTTAATTTAATTGGTTAAGTTGAATTACTCATAATATGTAAAAAGGGAGGTTATGAGTACAAACCTCACTCTAAGCAATATGTTTAGAATTGAGCCAGTGGATTTTTTAACAATGTGTTTTTTCATGAAATTGTTGAGGCGTGGTCTCGGCTGTGACACAGATATATAATGCCGATTAAGATAACACTTATTATTCGAAGAAGGGTTTGCACATTTTATCGCTAAAAGAACTAGTCTTTTGTTTGCGCGTTGCGCCGACTCGGATCAAAAATATATTGAAACATATATGGAAATAGACGCATTGCAAGAGTATATTTGAAGTATTGAAAACAATTATCGTGTTTTGAAAAAAACTAAAAATATATTATACTTGGACCACAAATTTTAAGCACATGTTACGAAGCATGATATTAAATAAAATTTATATAGAAATATACATTATGATAACAGTATATTCGAAATTTCCAAAAACATTACTTTATTGTAAAAAATAATAATAATGTATTAGATTTTACCTATATTTTTTTCAAATTATACTTACGCCTGAATGTATATAACAATAAACATGTCATAACATTGTTTTCAAAATTCATAAAAGCTTTATAATTTTAAACTTAAAATACGATACAAATTTAAAAAACAAAATATTAATCCAACTTTTGAAACAAAGTGACGTAAATCGAAAGTTGATTTCATGCTTTTTTATTTGTACAATATGCCTAGAGTGTATGCTCTATGCATTTTAAAGTAATAGCAATAGTAATATTATTATTTATTTAATGGTTTCTTAAATATATTAAATAATAATATTTTCTTACATAGTTGTAGACTTGTAGTTTTATAATTTTTATTTGAAACATACATAGTTTGATTTAGTATTGGTGTTTGATGTGTTATTTAAACGTTACGTAACAACACATACTGAGTTATTATATTACGTTCTGTAAATAAGTTTTACCTCATCTTCTTTTCCCTTTCAAAACTTTTGTGTTGACTCATGCCCACCGTTAATTCTTAAAACCACTCACGTGAGTCGAAGTTACCCACCATCATATGTTGACACCACTGGCTAGTAGCACAATCACACCTCACAATCCCTTTTTCATGTTTACTTGTTGCCCTACTTACATAGCTCACACCTTTCATTGATCATTTGATCCTCATAGACACACTGATCAGTGGCGGACCTTGAACTATGTTATAAAGAGGGCGAGGAAGAAATTAATTTTTTTAGAGGGAGACGAACTTAATATTTATATAAAAATTTACATTACTGGATCAAAATTTTATACTATCGAGTTAAAATTTAACACTACGGACGAAAAAATAAAAGGGGGCGGCCCCTATGAAGCTCCGCCGGTGACACTGATAGGCTGGTAAGTCACATTCAGTATTATGCATGTTATCTTTCTTATAAATCGGGTGATTTTGTGTAATTATCTTTAGTACGAATACAATGTTGATTTTTGTTAATGACAAACAAACAAACTTTAGAAGAGCTTTGGCTCGTCTAAGTTGTTCAAAAATGAGGTCGAGTCAAGCTCATGTTGACTCTTAACGAGGTGTCACTAGTCTTGCTTGGTTCTAAAAGAATATTTTTAAACTGAGCCGAATTTTTTAAAATTTTAAACGAGCCGAGATTAAATATTATAAGCTCGGGTTTGGTTCGTTTCCACGTTAGTAATGGAAATGAGAAAAGATAACAATTAGATGGAGAATAAGGAAATTGTGAGGAGGAAAGATAGTTAACTAGAATACTACACACTTGTCAATATTGAAGATGGTTAACTAGTTGTTCACGCCTCAACACTAGAACAAAAGTATCTCTTGATTATCCATTGCAAGTATGTCACGCATATTAATAAAACAAATGAAGACATGGATGCTTTGATTACCACAAAAATTTCGAACAATTTATGGAGATAAGTTTTAGGACCAACATACGTCTACGATGATTACGTATGTTTCTTCTCAAATCTAGTTGTTTATTATGAGCTCATGGATTTTTCATTGTAATAATACTTAGGATGAAAACTTCTTAAAATGTTACACATACTAAACTCATTATAACTCGAGTACATTTTGATATGGATTTCTCGTCCCAAAGACAAACTTATAGTGACTTATAATCTTTGAAGGTTCCATAGTTATGGTTCTTGTAACTTGATATTCACCATTTTTTTAAAAAACGAAATATTAATAGGCATATTGTATACTACAAATTAAAATCTTAGGTCCCCTTTGATAGTCAGTCAGTGCGTTTGTTGTAGCTGATCGGGACATCTGACCCGAAAAATTGGTCTGACCGAGTCCTCTATTTTAACATATCTGACCATTTTCTTCTCCAAGCTCTACTCTTCCTCCTCTTCTAGTTATACACACGATTGTATGACATTTTGAATTTTAAACTATTATGTTATTTTGAAAGTTCGGTAATTCTTATTGATTACACAACACAAGTTAAAATACAAAGGCAAGTTTCAGTCAGCAGAATCAGTCAGATATATAATCAAACACCCAAGTTTCAGTCAGCAGAGTCAGTCTGATACATAATCAAACAACCAAGTTTCAGTCAGATGTAAACTCAATCAGAACTTTTGATTGGGTCAACACAATCAAACAGCCCCTTAGACTTATAACACATATGTATTAAATGCATCATATATTTCAAACAAAAAATATCGCTAGTTATGGAACTCTACTATTTGATGATGAGATTGTAATTTGACTTGTTGGCTCAAACTTTGAGCATACGTTTAAATGCTTAATATAGTTTAGAGTTTTCTTTAGGAACAAATACATATGGATTAGAGGAGACGAAGTGGGGTCTCACTAAGAGGCTCAAAAAGATCGGCAAAGTGGCTTCCTGATAGGGAATAACCCCTTATTGGAGTTAAATTTTGGGAAAATGGGCGTTGTGACTAAAACATAAAATTTGAGAGAAATAAAAAGAGTGATATTATAAAGCTTATGTGACATGTGAAAAAATAAAAAAAGTGTGATAGCTGTTTTTTTTCTTGATTAAAAAATGTTAATGTTTATGTTGAGCTTATTTAAAAAACAGTATACAGTAAGCAACATTATATTTAACAAATGTTCTATGAACCGCTAATCAAATAATGTTACTAATAAATTATGCTATTATACTTGTTTCTTCATAAATGTTCTATGTATTTTGTATTTGTGATAGTGTGAATAACTCATATACAAATTTGATTCTATGCGAATAGAAAAAAACACGAGACTAAAGTTCGATCAATTAACCACTTTGACCTTTTGTGTTCCAATTGTTCTTTTACATCTCTAATCCTAAATTATAAGTTTTTTTGTTTGAGTTTAAAAATCTACTAATAAATAAAGTGATCATAGTGGGCTAAACTAATTAAAATATTACAAGACCTGAATTAGGATGAGATATTCATAGAGCGGTTACTCTTTGTGTACGTTATGGAGTCTCCACTCCATGTTGAAAGCTCTTTCAAATAGCATGAGCTTTGAAAGTCTTCAATTAGATTAATGGGTTCTAGAGTTTGTTAAATTTAAAATAATTAAAATTCTAATGAGTTTAAGTGTTTAACAAAATATATAGGGTTTTTTTAATGCATATATAATATGATTTTTTTAATTTCGGGCTCTTAAGGCTTAAGGAGACTGGGCACTCCCCGTTCCTCCTCAGGGCTGGCCCTGCATTTTATCTCATTGAATAATTGTAAAATTTACTTTTTTCTGATTATCTTCAAAACCTACCATTAACTATTAAGTGAGATTTTACTAATTATGTATTGGTTTGTTTCGTAGGATAATGAAGGTTTTCTTCCTTATTATTATGAAAAAGGGTTGGTTTCTCTAATGATTTATTGTTACAGCTTATTGGGATTTATTGTTACAGCTTATTGGGTTTTCTTCTACATGTTTAATAAAGTTATAATTTCTTTTGAGTAAATGTTATTTGAGTAAATGTTATCTTCTTCCCGTACGTTTCATTAAAATTGTAATTTCAAGCTAAAACTTTAGTTTTTGCTATTTCAAAACTATATTTATCAAATGTTGTCATTTCCATCTATTTCATTAATACTGTTAAAACTTCCGTTAAAATTGAAGGTATTTTAGTCTTTTTAACACTCTAATTAACCAAATTAAACCAATTAACCAATTAACCATTTAATATTCAATTAAAACTATTGAACATTTTTATAACATGAAAGTCTTCAATTTCGACAATATACGACTAGGGAGACGACCTGATTAACCCTTATCCATCTTATAAAGCTTTAATGTCTACCTACAACTTGGGAGACGTCATCGATTTCAGTAAAGTTCGAACATATTCACATGTTCAATTAAGGTTGTTATTGTGTTTGGGCACCTCTGTTCGATTTCAACACTTGGACATCATTTGTTATAAAAGCTGTAATTGTAGCATTTATTGATTAAATGAAATTATTGTGTTAAAAAGCTAAAATGCCCTTAAATTTGACGGATGTTTAACCAGTGTTAGTGAAGTGGATGTAAACGACAACATTTGGTAAACTAGAGTGTTGAAGTGACAAAACAAATATTTTGAATTTAAATAACAAAAAGAGTTTTTGAATTGAAATGATAATTTAACAAAAATAATATTTAACTTATTTCTTTTTTAGTAAAGAGTATGACTGCTATCTAAAAAACAAACAATTATTATTCACTTCAAGGACCACCGAATGAAAATTAAGATAATATCTGTATTTTGAATAAAGTTGCAACCGATAAATGATAATATAGCCTTAGTACAAAGACATTTGTTTAATTAACTCTTTTAATAATATATATAAATCACCTTTTGCCGACCATAATACAAAGATAGAGTGACTTCGTTGTGATATTGCTTTTGATCTTAAAGCTTAATCATCCGACATACCATAAAATGTCTAATGTGAAAGCCATTAAGTTTCTGTTGAAATATTTTTTTAAAAAGAAAGAATCAGAAGTCATTTTCGATCGAATAAAACTTTTGTCCAATCATTATTAGGAAACGCGTATGTAGTTATTGAATTAACCGTCTTTAGTAATATTAACTGTGATCCATCCGTGTTGGGAAGTTTTGTTAGTGAAAAGGTTTATGTTATATGTCAGGCGTTATCATTTTTTTCGTGCTACGTGACATGACATTGATTGTTACGGGCTCATCTAATAAAAAACCATAAAAGCGAACGTTGACAAAAAAAATTAAAAATAATAGTGTTCGTCATTTAGATACTCCTTCCCTTGTGTTGCGTGGGGGTTTTACCACAATTCCAAATATCTAAACGCAGATAAAAAACACATTAAAACGACTATTACTCACACGTAAAAAGCTAGAGTCTGTTTAGAAAACATTTACGAACGAAAGGTTATTATTAAAAGATGATCTCATTAGAAAATTAAATGAGTTAAAAGCTTTTATGATATAACCTAACAAAATAAAAGCATCTTTTACATCGACCGAAAAAAACAAAAACGAACACCAATGCCAGTTTCAGTAATGCCAATACCGGCAACAATGTTATTTGCTCAAAACTGATTTACAATAATACCAATATCAGCAACAATGTTGTTCGCTCATAACTGGTTTAGGACAAACTCATTCTCCTATCGTGTTAAAAACTCATTGTTAACAAGTTTTCCATTATCTCTAGCATATTAAGGTCGAACTTGTCGCCCATTGTTCTTCTTTTTTGTCAAAGGCCAACAAAATAATTTTATTACACCATAATCGCACGCTGTTCGACTAACAACTCGTTAGCCTAACACGTTACATACACTAATAATCGTCCGTTGTTCCGGTGGGCGATTTTTCACTAACCCACCCTTGATTCAATCTTCTTCTTCTCTTTCTCATGTTTGTTTGGATACACCAAAGAATCATATTCTATTATTTTATTAGATGAATCCACTCGTGATCTACTATGTTTCAATCTAAGCATTAGTTAGATAATCATAATCTTGAAAACATGAACTACAATATTTGAAAACATGAATAATGCATGACAACATCACACTAGTTGAGATGGAGAAATAGAGAATGGAAAGTTATGAGGATAGATGGAATTATTGTTATTAGTTATTAACGTTGAATATAACACAATATGTTATTTTTATTACGAGAAAATAGGGTTGTTATTTTTATTAATTTATTTTTTAAAACTCATAGTATTGAATATAACACAATATGTTATTTTTGTTATTTAGTTTTTAATAGATTATATAAACTTATTATTATGTTTTACCATTAGAAGTATATAATTATGTTATTTTACCCATGTATGTTTCAAAACTCATAATTCAAGATAACCCAATAACGATTAAAAGACACAATGATACATTATGTTATTTGGTCATTGTTATTAATGTAGTATATTAATTAGTTGTTAATTTATTATTGTGTTTTACATATTAAAGATGCATAACAATGTTATTCTATCATTATATTTTTTAAAATTCATCACTTTTAAAAAAATACAATATTATACAAAAAAACACAATAACTAAGACATAATGAACTGCATTAAATATATATAATGACGAGATATAAGCTTAATAACGTAAAATTTGTTTAATCTTTTTTATATAACAATGCTATATACGATTTTAAAGATAAAAACACGCTAATTTTTTGTTTTAACTTTTATAAAAAAATAATGTCTTGCATAAAAATTATAAACGTTTAAAAAAATAAGAGACTTGTAAAAAGTCAATAAAAATGATTATTTATAATATATGACTCTAGCAAACTTTTCCCTCCACTTTTCATCTCAACTATAAAAATAACTTAGATTATTTTTTATTTTTTTTTTAGTTTAAAAGAATTGCATTTGAACTCTATCCTATTATATATAGACTAAACTTGTAATTCTTATGTAGCTATAAACAAATGAAATAAAACTGAAATAAAAATGAGAAAATTCTAAAGTGTAAAAAATAAATCCAAATCATTGATAAAGTAAGGGGCTGTTTGGCAGCCTCTTAATGGTTCAGATGTCTGAATGATTCAGCATTTAATGATTCAGACTGTTTGTTTCGCGAGCACATGTCTGAATGGTTAAGAGATTTACATCTGAATGGTTAAGCATTACACTGATGCTGAATGGTTAAGATGTCTAATGCTGAATGGTTAAGACATATTATCTGAATTGGTCAGACATTTGCCTTTGAATAGTTAAATTATATACTAGCTCTTAATAGTTCAGACCTCTTAATGATTCAACATTTAATGATTCAGACCTCTTATTGGTTCAACATTTAATCATTCAGAAGTTACCAAATAATCAATAATGCTATGATGAGACGATGAAAATTTCGTAACTAATTGAAAGTTAGCTATGGGTACTATAAGCAAAAGAAGAATATACATTTTTGTTAATAGTTATTAACGTCTATTTAAAAAAGAATTAACTTTATATACTATAATTTCTTCAAAAAGTTTTATCATAAAATCAAACATATTATTTTTTTAATTCGAAAAGTATTTTAATAATTTAAAGAGTTGATTCACTTTATGTACAATAAGGTGTCCATATCATTAATAACAGTGTGTCTAACTCAAGCATCCGTCACGTACTCACTATAAAGTGCACTGAACCCATATAACAATGTGTATAATCTATGTGCCTTCATTGCTAGAATCTTACATTTTAATCGGACTCATTTACATTTATCTTTATGGCGTACATGTTGCGTCCTCTTGACTTCTCACGTTTTTCTGGAGTTCAATCCTTTTTAGTATAATCGCACTGGCATATATAAATGCATGTATGAAAAATAGTCATATAAATAAAATAAAAATAACAAAAGAATAACAAATATAAGCACAACTCAAGTTTAGTCTGGTGTGTAAATCGTGTAAACCTGATAATGATTACATGTTTCGCGATAAACATCTAAATTGTGATCAAGTTTTGTTCCATAATGAAAAGGGTACAATACTTGATATACATTTGTGCTCGTTATTGGTAAATTCAATTATTATTAGTTTCCATTAAAAGAAATCTTTTGGGTGTTGATGGGAAAAAAGTGTGAGGTGGGAACTCTTGATTGAGTTGGCGTGTAAGAAAAAATGTGGTTGGAGTTGCTTTGCATCTTGTTGTAAAGCCATGTTCAAACTTGCAATTGATTCTAAGTTTGGATTTGTTGCTTCATCTCTTAAGTAATATCTCTAAAGAAAATATAATTATTAATTAGGGGAAAAAGCTTAGAGAGGAAGAAGAGCCACTAGAGATGAATGCATTTAAAAAATAGAGATGAATGCATTTAAAAAATTAGACTGAATAATATATAGTGTTATTATTTATCAGTGCTTAATAAATATTTTTTAAATGAGTGAAATTTTTGTTATTGTATTATTTCGGGGCTTAAATGGAAGTTCATTTAGGTTGTATTTGGTAGGTACTAATTGGAGACGGAATTAAATGTAGCATCGAGAATAAATGAAAAAAAGATATGTTTAGTTGATGAATGAATTAAAATGTAAAATTAAATAAATAATTTCATTTTCTCTAATTCATTTCATCAAAACTTATTTTTTTCATTTAATTCATTCTTTCATTCGTAGTCATCATCACCATCACCCACCCACTACAACAACAACAACCAACACCACCACCACTGGCCATCAAGATGGCTCATCATCAACCACCACCACCACCAATTCCCGCCGACAACCACCACCGGACGCCACCACCACAGGGGACCACCACCATAACCACTTTTGTATTGCATTATTTCGTCTTTTCCTACTTAACAAAAAACCTAAGGTATTGATTTATTTTATTTTCACAAGATAACCAAACAACACAAATGAATGTAATGATTCATTTTATTTGATTATCCATTTCATTCATCCGTTTATTTCACTCTTTTGTCCTAACTATTTTCCGATACCAAACAAACCCTTCTAGTTCTGTTATAACAAAAACTAAAACAGTCGTTCTCTTTTCTAAATATTAAAAAGTTTAATGATAAGTTAAACAGTTTATAGTGGACGGATATAATATTTTGTATTCATTTATATGTATAAACAATTTACTGTTTAGCTTTGTTTTATGTAATCTGTTATAATAATTTTTTTGTATTTTGTTCTAATATTTTTTTCCAGTTCCATGAAATAAACTATCAATATATCACATTACATTATTGAAGTAACAATGACTTTTGTTTATGATAAGTTTACAATTTAATTCAAAATTTTACGAAACATAATTTGCTCGTTTCAAAATTGAGGGACGTGTGTCTTTTGCAACACTTCAAACACTTTTTCTTTAAATGGACCCTTTAAGTCAAATTCATATACCCCAGAGTGATTACCCTCTTTGAAAGGGTTGCCGTTAATTGATCAAATATTCACATATGTTTAGATCGTCGCATATTAGCGTAATTTTGTAAAATAATAATTAAAATTTAAAAGTTTTTTAATTAGTTAACTTAAATTTAAAAAATATTCTAATTAGATAATCCAACTTTCATATTTTATTTAAATTATAAGTTTTAATATATTTTTTAGCATGTTTTTCTTTTTTGTTTCAATTAAAAATATTTTTTTATGCTATGTGAAACAACAATATAAATTTTAAGTACTTTTTTAATATAATTTTATATATTGAAAAATTCCGACATGCACGTCTTCTCCTCTATTATTATCTTCACATAAGAAAGTTCGGCGATGAATCAATTGGATGGTTTAGTGATCCAAATTGGGAAAAATACATATGAATGATCAAATTAAAATATTTTTTTAAATTTGATTACTATTTTATGACATTTTCCTTAAAATATGAAAAAATTACTAACACATGAGCTTTTTAATGTAAATTTGTAATTTTATTCTCTCTTTTCTTTAAAACATCTCCTGCTAAAGATGTATTTACCACTTATACATGCAACTTACGGATTTAAAGTTCTCAATGAGACACTTTATCACCACTAGTATTTTTTTATAAATATAGTTTTATCATACAATGATTACGAGCTTACTACACATTTTGCGTGATGTGTTACAAATACGTTCTCCATATGACCATGTTTGACGCTTAAATGTAGTAAATACGTTCTCCATATTGCAAGAAGTTCGTCATTCGTGCTTGGCAAAAACCACGTACTCTTTCACACTTGATATGAATTTACGTAGCAACATGTCACATATAAACTCAGTAATTTATTCTAAGTACCTTTAAGTTCATAGGTATAAATTCATGAATAACATGTCGATATTTAAAACATAGCGCCATGTTTTTTTACTGATGAGTAATGACTAGTAAACATAATATCGTGTCACCATTTATTTAAAATATTAAATATTTTATTATAACTATTAAAGTATTATAAACAACTTGAAATGTTTATTAAAATATTTTTGTATGAGTACGAAAATAATTATATATATACTAAGTATTTATAAACAACTTGAAATGTCAATTATCATCATGAACTGATCACTGTGATGGTTATTAAACCTGGGTCTCTATTGAATAGCTTAGTCTAGACCAACTTGAAATGTTTATTAAAACATTTTTGTATGAGTACGAAATAAAATTATATATATACTAATTACTAACTTTTATATGTATTAAAATTGTATCATATGTTTATTGGTTGTATTTTTTTTTTAATTTTTAACTTTTTATTTTATTTTAACCTAGTACTTTAATATTTTACAATAGCGTGTATGTATGATTCAATGTTTTTACCTTTATTATTTCTCCGTTTAACGATCACATTGTAACACGCTAGTTCTAGATCGACTTATTCTTTTTATATGTTTTAAGTTCCACCTACGTAGTTCAATGCTTTACGCATATTTTTCGTTCCGTTTTGTTTTTTTCGTCTGTTTTTTAATACGGGTTTTTTGTTGTTGGTGATCACTGACAGTAATATGCAATTATTAGTACTTGAAAACGAGATTAATACTAGTTGTTACCATTTTCTTTCTCTAAGCATCTTACCAAAGTATAATAAAAGTTTAAAAGCAACCTTCACCATCTGAAACCCACTATAAAACCCTTTACACCCTTCTATTCGAAATCTCCAACCGCCTTCAAATCACTTTATTGTCTTTACAGGATACGATTCTGTAATCACTTGATACGCATTTTGGGCATAATAATCAAGCAAAGCATCAATCCATGGCTGTACAATCTGATTTTGAAGGTATTATGAACACATATTCATATTAATTTCCATTTGTTTTCGTGTTTCTAGATCGATTGACGTTATTTGCTCCAATTTGTGGTTGTAAATGAATGCAGAAATCGATAATGATCAGAACGTGTTGCAAAAACACGTTGCGTTCTTTGATCGTAACAACGATGGTGTGATATACCCTTGGGAGACGTTTCAAGGTTAGTTTCGTTTTGATTTTTGTTATGATTCGATGTGTGTGTGATCTTCTTCGGTTATTTAGCAATTATTTCTGTTTGAGTTTTGACTTTTGTGATGATTTGATGCATGTTTGATCTTCATCGGCTATTAAGCGACAATTTCTGTTTCTGTTTTTGGTTTCTGTTACGATTTGAAGCATGTGTGATATTCATTCACTTTTAAGCAACAATTTCTGTTTGTGTTTTCGTTTTTGTAACGATTCGACGTATTAGTGATCTTCATTAACTTTTAAGCAACAATTTGTGTTTCTGTTTTTGGTTTCTGTGATGATTCGAAGTATGCGTGAGTGCGTGACCTTCATCGATTACTATGCAACAATTTCGAAACATGTTTTGATTTCTGTAACGATTAGAAGTGTGATCGTTCTTCAATGACTATTAAGCAACAATTTCTACTTCTGTTTTGAGTTTTGTAACGATTCGAAGCATGTGTGATATTCATCAACTTTTAAGCAACAATTTATGCTTTCGTTTTGATTTCTGTAATAATTCAAAGTTTGTTGATCTTCATCGACTACTAAGCAACAATTTCTATTTCTATTTGATTTCCGTTATGAATCGAAGTATCTTCATTGTCTATTAAGTAACAATTTCTATATCTGTTTCGATTTTTATAACGATTCAAAGTATGTGTGACCTTCATCAACTATCAAACAACAATTTCTGTATCTGTTTTAATTTCTGTAACGAATAAAATTTCAAACTATGTTTTGATTTCTGTGATGATTCAAAGTATGTGTGATCTTCATCAACTATTAAGCAACAATATCTGTTTACATTTGACACAAGCTTTAAATTTCTTCTGATTGTAACGTTAATTTCGAATTTGTTTTGTGGTACGATTTAGGGTTTCGAGCAATTGGGAGTGGTATTCTGTTATCTTCAGTCGCTGCAGTCTTCATCAATGTTGGTCTTAGCGGCAAAACTCGTCCTGTATGAATAAATCTCTATCCAGCTTTTTTATAAATTCTTTTTATTATTTGCATGGTTAATTTTTTAATATGAGTCTTAAATTTTGCTAATGATGGCATTAATAACAATATTTGACCCAAGTATCCAATTGAAATCGGTTGTCGCGTACGTACATAAGAATAATTTCTAGGTGAAACTATTGTTAATTGGGATTAAACTTCTTGGTTTTGTCGCTTTAAGTAATATTAAATTCAATAATAAGGCATTTAAACATCATGATCAAGGTGGGTTATTCTTAGAGGTCTAAGAGCACTCAGAGTCGGTTAAAATTACTATTTTATAGCTTTATATTTTATAAACTCTTTCATATCTCATTCCTTATGGGTTTACTTTACTTTAGTTTTTTCTTAACTATAAGAACCTTTTTTCTTTTCCTTGAAAAATGTGGATAAAATGTAAGGATAAAGAGTGAAATGTGAGTAATATTTTTAAGTTTATCTTGATATATAAGGACGAGGAAAGTTTTATCAAACCCATTGTCAATACTCTAAGAACTCAATATTTAATTAATAATTATAATTTTTATAATTTATGGATAAGAAAAGTTATAAAGAATGACATGGAGTGAGTTGTTCCAAGTTCTTCTTATATTTTAAAAGACAATAATGGCTATAAAAACTTTAATGTGAATGCTCTAGACAAGTTGAGTTTAAGCATGATTAAATTATAAAATAACTCATTTAATTTTAGAGTTCGACCTCTACTTGGGAGCAAATTCGGCTTATTAATTATTAATTATATTTATATTTTACCCTTGTAGCGATTATTGTAATTGTATATAACATAACGTGTTATTAAGTTGTTTTACAATACATATATAATAATTTAATCTACCTTTTTATTAATCATATGTTGTATTCAGGGTCCGTCCAATAGTACTAACAATAGTGAATTGGGCTTGGGGTATTCAAAATTAAAGGTCTCATTTAAAAAAAATTAATTGGGTCTCTTTTAAAAAACCATAAATCTATAAAGCCGGAAAGCCCTATATCTTTTAGTCTTACTATAAATTCACAAAGCCCCTTTTTAAAAAACGGATATTTTATTAACAAATTTACATCATATAAAACTAGAAAAACAAATTTAATAAAAACATCTATACGTACACAATATATAATTAAAAAAATTAACTCTACAAACTATAACGTTTTAGTTTTAGTTTATTATTATCGGTTTCAAGCCCAGATAAAAAATAAGGGTTTTAATAAAAAATATTTTAGAAAAGGTCATGTTTTTTATTTTCGATTTGGGCCCCAAAAAACGTTAAGACGGTTTTGGTTGTATTATATAATACTTTTATTATATTTATATAAGTAATAGGTTTGTTAGGTTTGTGAACTTGTTAAGACCCGGTGAATAAAGATTTGGCTTGGGCTTTTAAAGGGTGTACACAAGTTAGTCATCCTAAACTACCATTTTGAATTGGTAATAAACTATAATATACAACCTTTGTAAACTCATCGCTTTTAAACTAGAAAGTTTTTGGTGGGATTGGTGTATGAAACATAAGATTCTTTAATAAATAAGTTTCAATTTAGATTTAATCTAATTCTATTAGAGTATTTAACGAGCCGCTCTCGATAGTTTGTCACTTTATTCTCAACTTTGGTTATTATATAAACTTTAAACAAGTTGAGCATATAACACGTTTATTCATCTTTTTTTATAGTTTTGATATTTTCAAGTGTTTTCAATATGAATGAAAACCCATATACTTACATTACAATTCAATTTCATAGCCTTTTGACGTATTTTCGATTAACTTAAAACTGGTTTCTAATTAAGTTATTTTGTCTTACTTTTATAACCCATTATGATACACAAATTGACCCTTGTCTAATATATGTGATAATAAGGGGGGACCATTTTGTACATTTGGCCGTTAGTTAAATAACATCTATTAAACTATGTTTGATGTGATATTTAGGAAGATGAAATAATTTTTAACAAAAAATGTACAACCATGTTTCATGAAAATTTTAAACCCTGATAATTCTTCAGAATTAAGAAAACCTCATGGCTCAATATGAGTACATGACTCAATATGAGCATTTTTACTCGAAGTAAACCTACTCATATTTACATGTTTTAGATATATCACATTAACCACT
This sequence comes from Flaveria trinervia, assembly GCA_025506515.1. Taxonomy (NCBI): domain Eukaryota; kingdom Viridiplantae; phylum Streptophyta; class Magnoliopsida; order Asterales; family Asteraceae; genus Flaveria; species Flaveria trinervia. Next base: position 1,515,298 of record CM046446.1, read on the forward strand.
TGACTAAAGATCATGGGTATGAAATAATTTATTGAAATTAGTAAAAAAAAAAAGATCTGATATTTTTTTAGAAACAGAAGGTATCATCCTTGCCTTTGAAAAAAGCTAAAATTCTTTTCCTTTTAGCATTTTGGATTACTTGACATAAAGAATATACTTGAAGGGTAAGATTAGAATCACAAGCAACTTTTAAACTTTTGAGAGAGAGGAGATTTGTTCACATCCAAGCATCCATACATTATTCGAGATTTACTATATTGTTACTTCTTTATAAAACTAAAAGAGGTTTGTTTGTAACCGTCATTGTCTATGTGGGTGTCTGGGTCACATATCACCTCCTTTTTTTAATCGTACACGATTTTTATTTTATATTATTTTTAATTTTTTTACAATCTTTAACACCACAAAGGGAGAAAATTGTAAATGTGTCAAAACAAACATTTATGTGGTGTGCAAATTAATCAGCTTCCCGTAAACTAGCACATAAATCGTATAAATCACACATGAATATAATCATATTTAGGTTGTGTGGGGCTGTGTCTTGTTCTATTTTAATAGATTTGTTTAACCTGTTTAATTATATAGTCATGTTTGGACGGACACACCAACCCATTTAAAATTAAACTAAAACAATAAAAAATATGTATTGTATAAGATCAACCTCTTTATGACATTTAGCTCATTTATTACAAAGTGTCAACTTACCAACCTTTTTTACTCGTGTAGATAATAGGTTACCGTGGTAATTTCGGATTATAAGGATTTTAGCGTCTCAAGTTAGAATTGATGTTTTGTACAAATAAATATGTTCACATCCACAGTTCAACCTTGATGTGCTAGCATGTCATCGTGACATAATTGTCATCGATATAAGAAACACATAATCTAATCTAAGTAACAATGTTTTCGTGTTTGTTTGAAACAAGGAAAGAAGTGTCGTAACCTGCTATTCCGGATCAATATCGAGAACATAAAACTGTATAATCAAGTAATAATATTTTCGTGTTTGTTTGAAGCAGGGAAAGAAGTGTCCTAACTTACTATTCCCCATCAACATCGAGAACATAAAAATGGCCAAACATGGGAGTGACTCGGGTGTATATGATGCTCACGGAAGGTATCATTCTAGTTGTGGACAATGAATATTATCCAATGATTTAGAAATTAAAATGAATATTGTGGATATGTATGAATCCCAATGATTAAAAATAACTAAATGGTCTCTCTGGTTTGATACGTAATAACAATAGATCATTAGTTGTTAGAGTGTTTGGTAACTCGGATTAATAACATCTTTAACCTGGTGTTTAAGGTTTGTTCCTTCCAAGTTTGAGGAGATATTTCACAAATACGCACGCACACATCCAGATGCCTTGACATCAGATGAATTGAATGAATTCCTCAAAGGAAACCGGGAACCAAAAGATTACGGAGGATGGTAAGAATACGTCTCTTAATATATTTTTTAAGCGTTTATCTAAATGGGTAGAAATAGGGGTGTTCATAAAAGAATTACTGAAACTTAAAGAAACTCGACCGGATTGGCCTTATTGAGATCCAATAGGTTTAGTCAAGGTTCGCTTTTGGCCGTTTAACGGTTAAGTCCTGTTTGAAACTTAAAACCGACCCTAAAAAGTGAACTAACTGCTTAGCCTTTATTATTTATATGTAGTTGAAGCGAATATAAAAAGTATTCTATCATGACCCGAGTTGAAAAGTTATAGTTCTGTTGGTTCTTTGATTAAACAAAGTTTCATATAATAAATTGGTAATATATTATGTAGGATTGGAGGTCTTTCAGAATGGAAGATATTGTATTACCTGGGTAAGGATGAAAATGGGTTATTGAAAAAAGACACCATCAGAGCTGTTTATGATGGAAGCTTGTTCGAAAAAATGGCTGCGGAAAAGATTAACAAATCCAAGAACAAACGTAGGTAAACTCCTACACTTTTTCTAATTAAATTATGGGTCCAGCATTAGTTGTTGATGGACGTTCAGAGGTGTAAACAAGTTCAGTTGTTTGAAAGGTGTTCAAGATCGATTCAACTAAAAACTTTGCTCGGGTCGGTATAAATACATCTAGCTTGATTAGACTCGTGAATCTAAACGTACATATTACCTATATAAATTAAACAATGTTTTATATGTTGTTTGACGCGTTTAATTTTATCTACAATTTAATATACCATATTCCCATTGCACTTCACTGGAGGATTTTAGACTTTTAGTAGTTAGTGTTATTATAAAAAAATATTTAAAAAATAAATATTAATAAACAAATTTAATTAAATAATAGATTAGTTGAAGCAGAGCTTATAAAACTACAAATGAAAATGCACGAGTTTTAGATATAGAGCTTGATATGACATGAACTCAACTACAAGCTTTCATTGAGCTAAGCCGGAGCTTTCGTTACTCTAGTCAATTTGAGCTTGTTTACACATAAGAGATGTCATAACTTTTTCTTTTCTTTTTGTTTTTTCAGTAGAAAATAAAGAGAAGTAGCGGGTGCCCGAGTGGACTTGTTGTGTGATTCGATCTCTTAACGAGCGTTGATGGTGTGGTTGATGTGTGTAGAAAAATGTGATGTTGAGTGTAAACAATTGGTTTATTTGTATATTTGTATGTATGTATGCATGTATCATATATGTATAGATGTTTGTATATTTTCACATAGGTTTGTCTAAACTGTCTCCCTGATGAACATGCCAAAATATACTAATTGAATAGTTTCTTAATTTAATAGATGTTTATAAAACATAAATTATTTTATATTGTCTTCGCTTTTTGTGTTAGGTTGTTTAAAAAAATACTTTGAAGAAAATTTTCTTTAATTTCATAAAAAAGTTCACCTTCCTCAACACTACTACTATGAGTGAGATATTACTAGATACGATTATAATACATATTCTTACTTTTTTTGTGTTCATCAAGTTTACTCTTTGTTTAATTTAAATTTTAAATTATATCAATAAACTATTTATACACTTAATAACCATAAGCAATGGAGGGGTGTTTGTCGGTTTTTTTCATAAACAATTGTACTAAACTATAACTATCTTTTAAACAAACACTATCTCAGTTCTAAAACAATTTAGAAGATTATATGCATTTCAAAAATTATGAGTCACATTAGCGAATAAAGTTGACTCGTCCCTATCATCCTTGTCTACATGTATACAATTTCCATGCAACACGCCAACATTAGTGACTTCGTGGGTGTGTGATAGGATGAAAAGGTAATTGTGTTTGTATAAATGTGGAGTGAAATTTTAGAAGATAAGATGTTGTGTAATAGTCTAACTCGTTGGAAAAATAAAAAGAATCAAAATCATCTTTTTATAGTGATCACATTAAAGTCTATCACGCCCTCTATTGCCCTATCATGTCATATGGAGTGGGGTTTTAGGCGTGGTAAGCTTAGGTGGCACCCCCATCACGCCCATTACGGATGGTTTTAGATAAACTGTTTATTTGACTCACAAATAATTTACAAACAACCAGATAAGTTGTCTAAATACACAATATCAAACCCTCTTAACATAACAACCAATTGTATTTTCCATTTTGTTTTATTTTCTTATATTCTGGTTAGTATAAACAAGATCGATCCAAATCGTTTAAAAAAACCGCCTTCATGTACAACTTAGCAAATATTACTATGAAAACACAAAGTGACAACTCATACTTCATCAATATGGATTGCATATGGCATACAATACCATATAAAAGATTAAAGAAAACAAGGAAGAATATGAAGTTAGGATGGATTTGAGCAAGTTTTGGATTAGTTGTGGCGTAAATGAAACAACATGTGTCGGGTTTTAAGTGAGCAAGAACTTGTTGAACGTCTGAACACATGTTTTCAATGGCTCTACCGCATAAAGCCAAAACATCAGGCCTCGGTTTGAATTGGGCTGTATAAGACCAGCTTGGCCTTTTTAATGCAACCACATGGTGAGTGAAAAGTAATAACAAAAATAAACATTATAAGCTAATGTCACCTGAAATAGATACTTGACCTTGTTACTTTTATGCATTTACAACTAGGAGTGCAAACAAGCTGAGTCATTTGGAACCACTCGCTAGCGGTTCACTAAATGCTTGATTCGATCCGGGTTAATTGAAACTCATTTAATTTAAGAAGCCTGAACACTAAGCTCAAGCCTAAACTGAAGCGTGAGCCTGAGCTTGACTAGGTTCTAAGCCTAACAAGAATATTATATGTATAACATAACAATGCATACTTAATATTATAAGTATATATTACATAAATATGATTACGATAATATGATTAAGCCTGAGCCCCGAGCTCTAGCCTATCTTTTACTACGATTTGAAACAGATCTAGTTGAACTTGGTTTGCATGTAAAAACTTTTTGTTTTTTTTGTGTGTTTTGCTTTAAAAAATATTTCAGGTGTTATGTTCGTAAATGGGTCAAATCAACAAACTCAGCTATACGATCAGTTGAATGCAGTCTTACAGGAAGTCGATAAGATCTGTTATATCTGAAGGTTCAGCAGGAGTTGATGGCCAATGCTTAGGCCCTTTGGTGCAACCTTAAGCAACCTTGTCGCCTCGCTACAAAAGCATCATTTTCTAATGCTCAGGCGGTGCATATCCAGCCAGATTTGGGCAAAAAAGTGTCTGAACAAGTCTTGAAACAACAGTAGCTGTAAACAAGACTGGTATCAACTTAAAACAGCCTAAACTAACCCAAAACAAGCTTAAAACATATCTAAAACCCCTAAATTTGTTATTGTAAGGTTTCGTATAAGGCTGATGCATCCAGAACATCCAATAACATCCAAAAGTCTATCCTGCATGCCTGCACTAAGTGTTGAGTAGAATGCTTCAAAAGTTTTACACCATGCACTAGAAAATGTTCTAGTGTAAAATCTTCCAAAGCCAAGACAACATCTTCCGAAGCTTATAGTGAAGTCTTCCGAAGCTTCAAGGACAAAGTCCTCCGAAGCCAAGAAGTGAAGACAGATTAACTTCTGAAGATTTTGAAGACATGCTTTTATTTGATGTACTTTACCATAAAACTGGACAATTTTTCGTTGCAACTCTGTTTGACTCACCAACTTTCATAAGTTAGTGAAAAGGTCCATGCTTTTGGTAATTGTATATTGAGGTATCGTGTCACACCCCAACCGATGGCGGAATCATCGGGGCGGACTAATGGGAATCGATTGTTCATAGCACATGGAACTAAATAACCAAAGTAATATTAAACGTCACTTTCATTAAAGATTTCCAATACAAATTAAACATTAAATTCCAAATGGCATAATAATAAATGTCTTTTAATTTGATTAAGTCCGGGTCCTAGATGAGCATGTAGAAGTCCACTAACTTGCTTAACCTGAAATCATGTGGAAAATAACAAGTCAGCTATGAATTAGCCGGTGAGTAATCACAGTTTGATATACATACATATGGTTGATCAAATGATTGAATAATTCAATTCTCATGGCAATGTCAAGACTTATAGTATAATAATGTAGCATAAAAGACAAATCAACACAATTAATCCAATTGACTAAACTGACTTGATCCGCAGACGAAGTCGTGATAGAATATGTGAATCCGGTTTCAATCACCACTCGAATATTCAAATGGGGTGGGTTGTCAAACCAATAGATCTATCATCGTTACCGTTGTTGTATGAGTTGCTAATTGTGTTAACATTCAATTTATCTAACTATGAATACATTATTACAAGCAAAGACATAGCCCGTAACGAATTGAATTTATAAATGAGATAGATGTAATAACAAGGTTTGATTATATTGTCACATGATTTCCCCAAAATTAAACACAATAAAATGGGCAATGAATACTCACTTGATTGATGAGATTAGAATTTGAACGTGATAGGTTAGGCACCAAAGATTTTCTTATGAGTAACCTACGGATCGGGTCTCGAGTTAGAATAACAATGATATGAAAATGGGAATGGATTAGGGTTTCCATTGGGATTGGGTTTTGATAAAGGAAAATAGTTGATTTAGTTTGGATAACTTAATAAAATGAATTTATTAGCGTGCTCATATTTAGGAATAATGGTAATAGAACTATTAAATATAGTTAATACCTCTATACCTAGTTGATTAGCATTGAGGTGTAAAAAAAAAATTCGAAAGGATTTATATCGATTCTTAAGTGATGAACTTATAATATTAACGTTTAAATATCAGAGAATGAATATAATAATCATAAATATAAATTTATTGGTCAACAAAATAATTAATTAGATAATAATAATTTTTTTTTCTTTTTTTTAAATCCTTTATGTTTTGTTTGCATAAAATAATAGTTTTCTTTTTTTATAAAAATTTAAAATTTACAAATGATTTTGGGAGTCTTTATAAAATTGTGTAGCTAGGTGTTGTTTATAATAATCTCTGAAATAATGAAATAAACATTTTCTAAATTTTAAATTAATTAAAGCTAATAAAAAGAGAAACAAAAATGACGGGGGAGGCCCGGGTCGAACCGAGACCTCAAGGTTGGGAGGATGTGGTGTTACCAGTTGGCTAGAGCCCAGATCTGTCAAAGAATTCGATTTAATTAATAAAACCATTCAGAAATCGTTTTCCCCCAAATCCCATGAACCCTAGCTCGCATTTCGATCCAAACGAACATGGAAACGAATTTAATAATGAAATCAAACATGGGGCTTTGATTACCCATGAGAAATCGAGTGTGTGAGTGTGTTCAATTACCCGGTATGATGTCGAGTTCGGTGGAATCGAGTTCGAGTTTGTTCGTGACTTGAATCTGATCCAGAATCGAGGTGTGCGTGTGTGATTGATCAAATTGGAGTTGCAGAGAGTTAGAGGGTGCGAATTCGGAGGTTTCCCCTCAATTATATAGGGGCAATTTGATGTTAAACCTTGCGAACGACTTCGATTTAATTGTCGAAGGTTCGGTCGGTTTCTTAATGTGGTTGGACGAGGTTTCTGTCAAATTAGTGTTTTGGTTATGGTTAGATTGGTGGTTACGTGTTCCAGGTTGATTGATTGGATCAATTAATCGATTTTCCATTCGAATTTGATTCGGTTTTAAATGGGTAATTGGATTCGGTTCTAAAACGCGTAGACGAGGCCAATTTCCGAATTGTACGGGGTCATAGGTTCGAACATGGTCGCGAGATTGTTGGGAGCATTTAATTTGGTTGAAACCGCGTGATTTCGGCGTGTGCGGGCTCGCCGGACGTTGGCCGGGAGTTGACCGGAGAGGGGGTCGACGGGTGGGGGTTGGTTTTAAAAGGAATTTTACACTTTGGCCCCCCAGAGTTTATGTAGTTTAATATTTCTCATTTAAAGTTTTATCAAATAAGTTTCAATTGTTTACACATTCAACCCAAACTTTTTAGGGTAAATTTTGAGTAATGCTTTCATTGTTATTATTATTATAAATATTATTATTACTATTAACATTATTATTATTATTTAACCCTTTGAAAACCAAAAAAAAAAAACAAACAAAAATATTTAAATTTGTTTTATTTATTAATAACTAAGCTTTATGATAACTTTATAATTTGTAAAGACACATGACTATTATTTGAATTATATAACAACATAAATGTGTTCAACGAAAGGATTTCATTCATTAAAATAAACGAGTTGGATTACAAATAGAAATGGGTCAGATGTTACAGTCTCCCCTACTTTAGGAATTTCGTCCCGAAATTTGTTCACGAGGAGGCTGAAGCGAAAAGATGAGGATACTTGGATTTCATTTGGTCCTCACGTTCCCAGGTGAACTCTGGCCCACGTTTAGACTCCCAACGAACCTTGACAATCGGTATTCGGCTGCGCTTGAGTTGTTTGACTTCCCGATCCATAATCTCCACAGGTCTCTCTATAAGTGCATGGATTCATCAATCTGGACTTCGTCGAGTGGAATGTGGAGATTTTAATCGGCGAGGCATCTCTTAAGGTTTGAAACATGAAACGTCGGATGCACATTACTGAGTTCTTGGGGTAGTTCAAGCTTGTAGGCTACTTTCCCAATTCGCTCGAGCACTTTGAATGGACCCACGTAACGAGGTGATAGCTTCCCCTTCTTTCCGAAGCGAATCACTCCCTTCCAAGGAGATACCTTAAGAAGTACGAGATCCCCGACATTGTATTCCATGGGTTTTTCCTTTGTCTGCATAATGCTTTTGACGATTCTAGCGGCAAGCAAGTTATCGCGAATCTTAAGAATCTTATCGGTGGATTCTTGAATCAGTTCTGGGCCGGTGATTTGTGCTTCGCCAACCTCAAACCAACAGATAGGGGACCGACACTTGCGTCCATACAAGGCTTCGAACGGTGCCATCTTGATGCTGGTATGGTAACTGTTGTTATATGAGAATTCGATCAACGGGAGGTGAGAATCCCAAGAGCCATTGAAATCGATGACACAGGCTCGGAGCATATCCTCTAGTGTTTGTATCGTTCTTTCAGTTTGACCATCGGTCTGGGGATGATAGGCTGTGCTGAGGTTGAGTTGGGTCCCTAAGGACGATTGGAGGCTTTGCCAGAAACGAGGTGTGAATCGACCATCACGATCAGAAATGATGTTCAATGGCACACCATGTCGGCTGACTATCTCATTTATATAAATACGAGCCAACTTCTCAACTCGATAATCTTCCCGAATTGGAAGGAAGTGTGCCGACTTGGTCAAACGGTCAACGATGACCCAGATGCTATCATAAACGCTCGAAGTGCGAGGTAACTTAGTGATAAAGTCCATAGATGTTTTCCCACTTCCACACAGGCACTTCGGGTTGAGCAAGTAATCCGGAAGGACGTTGATGTTCAGCTTTGACCTTTGAACAGGTGAGACATTTGGACACGTATAAAGCTATATCTTTCTTCAAGCCAGGCCACCAATATTGGTTACGGAGGTTCATGAACATTTTATCCGCACAGGATGAATGGAATAACGAGTTTTGTGAGCCTCGCTCATGATGAGGGTTCGGAGATTATCGCGGTTGGGAATCCAAAGGCGATTTAAAAAGTACAATAAACCATCGGGTTTTGTTTCCAATTGCAGTTCAGCGCCGCAAGACATCTCATCATACAAGTTGCCTTCGGTGACTGACTCATGTTGGGCTTGAAGAACGCGAGTCTTAAGGTCGGTCTGATTAGTAACGCTGTGAAGCATGATGTAATCCTTGCGACTCAAAGCGTCGGCTACCACATTTGCTTTCCGGGATGGTAACGTATCTCGCAGTCATAGTCGTTAAGTAATTCGACCCAACGTCGTTGCCTCATGTTTAATTCCTTTTGATTGAAAATATGCTGGAGACTTATGATCAGTGAATACAACACATTTAGTGCCATAAAGATAGTGTCTCCAGATTTTGAGTGCGAAAACAACCGCACCCAATTCGAGGTCATGTGTCGTATAATTCTTCTCGTGGATCTTGAGCTGCCTCGAGGCATATGCTATGACCTTGCCTCGTTGCATAAGAACACAACCGAGACCTTGCTTCGAAGCATCACAATAGACCACGAAGTCGTCATTTCCATCGGGGAGAGTCAAGATTGGGGCATTACACAACTTTTGCTTGAGGGTTTGAAAGGCTTTATCTTGCTCTGGTCCCCACGAGAAATTTTTGTCCTTATGAGTCAAGGCGGTGAGAGGCACCGCGATCTTTGAGAAATTTGGATAAAGCGACGGTAGTAACCGGCTAGGCCAAGGAACGAACGAATCTCGGTAGGAGTTTTAGGTTGCACCCAATTCTTCACTGCTTCAATCTTTGCAGGATCCACATGAATTCCTTTATCGTTTACGATATGACCCAGGAATTGAACTTCTTTAAGCCAAAATTCGCACTTCGAGAATTTTGCATAAAGCTTCTCCTTTTTCAGGAGTTCAAGGATCAAACGAAGATGTTGTTCGTGATCGGATTTGGATTTTGAGTAAATCAGAATGTCGTCAATGAAGAAAATTACGAATTTGTCTAAATATGGCTTGCACACGCGGTTCATCAAATCCATGAACACAGCAGGTGCATTGGTTAGCCCGAATGGCATTACCGTAAACTCGTAATGACCATATCTCGTGCGAAAGGCTGTCTTAGGAATATCATCATCGTGCACTCGTAAATAGCCTGAACGAAGGTCGATCTTGGAGAAATGAGAGGCTCCTTGAAGCTGATCAAACAAATCGTCGATCCTCGGTAGAGGGTACCGGTTTTTGACAGTAAGCTTATTAAGCTCCCGGTAGTCGATGCACATACGGAATGAGCCATCCTTCTTCTTCACAAACAAAACTGGGGCTCCCCAAGGTGAGGAACTTGGTCGAATGAAGCCTTTATCGGAGAGCTCTTGAAGTTGGCTAGCAAACTCTCGCATCTCAGACGGTGCAAGTCGATAGGGAGATTTTGCTACGGGAGTTGCGCCAGGCACAAGGTCAATACGGAATTCAACTTGACGAACGGGAGGAAGACCGGTTAAGTCCTCGGGAAAGACTTCAGGAAACTCACGAATAATTGGAATGTCTTCACCTTCCTGGATTTCTCATCCGTTTTCACAATATGGGCTAAGAAGGCCACGTAATGCTTGCGGAGGTACTTTTGGGCTTTGGTGCAGGACATGAGTTTTAGTCCCTTGGAAGGCTTTTCCCCGTAGATATTTAGAACGCTTCCGGATGCGCGAGGGATCCGGATGATCTTCTCGAAACAGACAACCTCAGCATGGTTCCTCGATAACCAATCCATGCCTATAATAACGTCAAAGCTTCCAAGTGCATCGGTATAAGATCGATAGGTAACTCGTGCTCACTAAGTTTAAGGGTACAATTCAAGACAATAGAATCGATCATGATGGGTTTCCATCGGCTATCTCTACTGTAATGATCTCCCTAACTTAGTTCGGGTGTTAACAAGCAAGGGCTCAAATTCTAGGGATACAAAACTCTTATCGGCCCCGGTATCAAATAAGATTGATGCATATTGGTGATCGACTAGAAAACGTACCGTTCACCACATCGTTAGTGGCTTGAGCTTGTTGAGCATTGATGTTAAACGCACGCCCTTGTGCTGCAGGTACGATATTGATAAGTTGAGGACATCGGTTACGGAAATGGTTTGGATCACCGCATTGATAACACGCACGTCCTTGAGCAACTGCAGGAGGGTGTTGAGGCACAGGTGCATTAGTCGGAGCCTTAGCAGCACTCTTGCACAAGTTGAATGTGTGGCCGAATCGACCACAGTTGGTGCACTGACGACACTGACCATGAGTGGGATGGTGGTACTTGCAGACGTTGCATTGGGGAAAAGGACCAGTGTAAGGTTTCTTTGTCGGTGCTTGGTTGTGGAGGGTCGATTGATAAGTCGGTGTGACTTGGTTGACCGGAACAGCAGGGGTGACCACAGTAAAGTTTTGAGATCTAGCCTTCCTCTTCCTGTCCTTAAAAGTATCAGGCTTGTCTTCCTTGGTTGCTTCAATGGAAGGCTTCTCAGTTTTCTTCTTTTCCCCCTTCCTGGTTAGGGTACCCGCCTTGACATGGTTGTCGGTTAGCTGTGCTGCTAGACGGATAGCATCCTCCAAATTAGTAGGGTTCCTACCCCACACGGTGTCCTGGATCTGCATAGGAAGACCACCTATGTACTTCTCGATAGCTCGAGATGATGGAGTAACCAGATGAGGGACCAAGAGACTCAACTCGTGGAAACGGGTGGTGTAAACCAGATTCTCACCACTTTCCTGAGCCAAATCCCAGAATTCAGCTTCTAGCTTCTTGATTTCGTTCCTCGGGCAGAATTCTCGAGTCATAAGTTCCTTGACTTCAGCCCAAGTCGAAGCCAACGCAGCATCAGTCCCACGGGTTCGTTTCTCCCGTTCCACCAAGTTAGGGCTCTTTTTGAAGGACACTGGTAGCATAGCGAACCTTGAGATTCTCGGGACATTCGCTGTTAAGGAACGTGTTCTCGATGCTCTCGAACCATTGTAGAAGGCCAGTAGCACCTTCGGTCCCGCTGAACTTAGTGGGGTTGCAGGAACTGAAGTGCTTGTAGGTACAAACACGTGGAGGGTTAGGACCAACAAGGGTTGGAGCAGGGTTCGCGCCTTGATTCAGATGGGTTAAGAGAGTTGGTATGACCGCAGCAACTTCGCGGGCTACGAGAGCAGCAATCTTGCGGCCGGAGTTTCTAGATCGAGAACGGATTTGACGGGAAGCCATTCTGAAAGATCATTAATAAATTTTATGAGATTTGGGTAAATGAGTTATACAACATGAAAACGACAATCGAGAATTGACATAATAACAATGAGATGTTCCGAATGTAATCGTTTGGTTCGTGAATCAAAGCGAGTACGTTGAAACATCAAGCTTTAGGTCAACCACAACCTTTGTGAAGACATGCGTACCTATAAGCGGACACTCACCCCAAGGGTTCCCAGGTAAGGTAAACGGATCCATCGGTTGATTGGATTTATATGAGTACCTTGCCTAGACAGAACACCCCGAGGTACAGGCGTCCCACTCTTCCGGCATTGCATGTGTTCAGGGGTGGGACTCAGACTTTGACGAGATTTTAAAAAAATCATAAATGTCGATTTAAGATTTGGAATTAGATTTTTTTTTTGGTAATCATGTGATTTAGGCACCAATGCCTTAGTACGTGTTTTGGGGATTAGAGTGCATATAAGTCATAATCAAAAGTAGGAAGGTATCCATATAAGGCAAATCTAAAAGAGTGTAAGGCACTAGAAACTTATCTAAGTACGAGTGAACTCGTAGGTAAGGTCTTAGTTATAGTCTAGGTCATTCCGTTTCTAATAACCTAATTCCCTATAACCATGGCTCTGATACCAATCTGTCACATCCCAACCGATGGCGGAATCATCGGGGCGGACTAATGGGAATCGATTGTTCATAGCACATGGAACTAAATAAACCAAAGTAATATTAAACGTCACTTTCATTAAAGATTTCAATACAAATTAAACATTAAATTCCAAATGGCATAATAATAATGTCTTTTAATTTGATTAAGTCCGGGTCCTAGATGAGCATGTAGAAGTCCACTAACTTGCTTAACCTGAAATCATGTGGAAAATAACAAGTCAGCTATGAATTAGCCGGTGAGTAATCACAGTTTGATATACATACATATAGGTTGATCAAATGATTGAATAATTCAATTCTCATGGCAATGTCAAGACTTATAGTATAATAATGTAGCATAAAAGACAAATCAACACAATTAATCCAATTGACTAAACTGACTTGATCCGCAGACGAAGTCGTGATAGAATATGTGAATCCGGTTTCAATCACCACTCGAATATTCAAATGGGGTGGGTTGTCAAACCAATAGATCTATCATCGTTACCGTTGTTGTATGAGTTGCTAATTGTGTTAACATTCAATTTATCTAACTATGAATACATTATTACAAGCAAAGACATAGCCCGTAACGAATTGAATTTATAAATGAGATAGATGTAATAACAAGGTTTGATTATATTGTCACATGATTTCCCCAAAATTAAACACAATAAAATGGGCAATGAATACTCACTTGATTGATGAGATTAGAATTTGAACGTGATAGGTTAGGCACCAAAGATTTTCTTATGAGTAACCTACGGATCGGTGTCTCGAGTTAGAATAACAATGATATGAAAATTGGGAATGGATTAGGGTTTCCATTGGGATTGGGTTTTGATAAAGGAAAATAGTTGATTTAGTTTGGATAACTTAATAAAATGAATTTATTAGCGTGCTCATATTTAGGAATAATGGTAATAGAACTATTAAATATAGTTAATACCTCTATACCTAGTTGATTAGCATTGAGGTGTAAAAAAAAAATTCGAAAGGATTTATATCGATTCTTAAGTGATGAACTTATAATATTAACGTTTAAATATCAGAGAATGAATATAATAATCATAAATATAAATTATTGGTCAACAAAATAATTAATTAGATAATAATAATTTTTTTTTCTTTTTTTTAAATCCTTTATGTTTTGTTTGCATAAAATATAGTTTTCTTTTTTTATAAAATTTAAAATTACAAATGATTTTGGGAGTCTTTATAAAATTGTGTAGCTAGGTGTTGTTTATAATAATCTCTGAAATAATGAAATAAACATTTTCTAAATTTTAAATTAATTAAAGCTAATAAAAAGAGAACAAAAATGAACGGGGGAGGCCCGGGTCGAACCCGAGACCTCAAGGTTGGGAGGATGTGGTGTTACCAGTTGGGCTAGAGCCCAGATCTGTCAAAGAATTCGATTTAATTAATAAAACCATTCAGAAATCGTTTTCCCCAAAATCCCATGAACCCTAGCTCGCATTTCGATCCAACGAACATGGAAACGAATTTAATAATGAAATCAAACATGGGGCTTTGATTACCCATGAGAAATCGAGTGTGTGAGTGTGTTCAATTACCCGGTATGATGTCGAGTTCGGTGGAATCGAGTTCGAGTTTGTTCGTGACTTGAATCTGATCCAGAATCGAGGTGTGCGTGTGTGATTGATCAATTGGAGTTGCAGAGAGTTAGAGGGTGCGAATTCGGAGGTTTCCCCTCAATTATATAGGGGCAATTTGATGTTAAACCTTGCGAACGACTTCGATTTAATTGTCGAAGGTTCGGTCGGTTTCTTAATGTGGTTGGACGAGGTTTCTGTCAAATTAGTGTTTTGGTTATGGTTAGATTGGTGGTTACGTGTTCCAGGTTGATTGATTGGATCAATTAATCGATTTTCCATTCGAATTTGATTCGGTTTTAAATGGGTTAATTGAATTCGGTTCTAAAACGCGTAGACGAGGCCAATTTCCGAATGTACGGGGTCATAGGTTCGAACATGGTCGCGAGATTGTTGGGAGCATTAATTTGGTTGAAACCGCGTGATTTCGGCGTGTGCGGGCTCGCCGGACGTTGGCCGGGAGTTGACCGGAGAAGGGGTCGACGGGTGAGGGTTGGTTTTTAAAGGAATTTTACACTTTGGCCCCCCAGAGTTTATGTAGTTTAATATTTCTCATTTAAAGTTTTATCAAATAAGTTTCAATTGTTTACACATTCAACCAAAACTTTTTAGGGTTAAATTTTGAGTAATGCTTTCATTGTTATTATTATTATAAATATTATTATTACTATTAACATTATTATTATTATTTTACCCTTTGAAAACAAAAAAAAAAAAAAAAACAAAATATTAAATTTGTTTTATTTATTAATAACTAAGCTTTATGATAACTTTATAAATTTGTAAAGACACATGATTATTATTTGAATTATATAACAACATAAATGTGTTCAACGAAAGGATTTCATTCATTAAAATAAACGAGTTCGGATTACAAATAGAAATGGGTCAGATGTTACATATCGGGTCTTTTACTTTCTACTTTATGTATTTTTATTCTTTTTGTAATATATTAGGATGTGTGCCATGACATGTCTAGTTACTAGTCAAAAGACAATCTGCCTTTTGACTCTACATTGATTTTGTTGTTGTCTAGATCATGTATCTAGCTGAACTTCAAAGTATGGCCGGCTGTAGAATGTAGTATAAGTATCTCAGGTCTTTGTAACTTAACTTATGCTTGTACACCTGTAAAAGAACTTGATAGCAATATACAAAATCCTTGAAAACCAAATACTTGTGTTGTTTCTGTTCTTGTTCTGTCTCATATTTGTTGGTGTTCTAAGTGTCAATCTTGTGTTACCAGTTCCCTATTTGGTCTATTAAGTGTTCTAAACAATCTCTCCTCATTGTGTGTTATGTTGTAAGAGACCAAAACTCTCAAAAATGGTCCTGCAATTATATTAATACCATGCACCTCGCTTAAAAAGTCTTTGCTTTTAAGTGCCTTGTGCCTAGCCCTTCCATAACTATGCTTCAACATAGATTAATTTCTATCCCTATCAAAAACTTCCGTTCTTCAAAATGTATATAACGAATGAACAAAACCATAAATATACATCAAAAATCAAACGCAAAGAGTTGTATCCACTTACGGAGGTTTTCTGATCGAATCATTAGACTTATGGTGCCCACTTATCTGCAAATATCAGAATTGATCAACAGAAATAACTCAAAATCCTTATATAACATCTCAAAATTATGAAATTAAACGTGAGAGCCTGATTATTCAAAACCAAAACGAACATTTCATGTTCGATTGATACATAATACAACACACACTGAGATAGAGGTAGAATAGGTTGATGATAGTCGGTCTAGCTGGATAAAATTGTGAAGTTCTCAAAGCAGCAAATTGTGAAGTTCTCAAAGCAGCAAATAGGTTGATGATGTCTGACGTGTTTGGCAATTGAGCAGTGGTGGTGGTGGTTGTTTTGGGGATTCCACCGCCGTTACCGTTGCCGCCACCACTGGTTGTCGGAATTTTGAACATTCTACTACTAATCAAAGGTAATGTCGTCACCGATGCCGGTTGTAACACCCGACCCCTTACACCAACAATATTGTCCGTTTTTCCCACGAGAAACTTACGGATTTGCTTTTGGTTGCCCAGGTGAAAACTTCCCAGCGAGGTCACCCATCAATATATTGTTCCCACCTGTACACACTTAACTGTAGAGTTATCCTCTCATCCACATCCAATACGCCCAAAACGCGTTGTTGATGTTAGTGCCCATGCGCCTAGAAAGTTGCCCAAAAAGCCTAAGTGCTAGGTCATGCGCCCAATAGTGCCCATGCGCCTGGAGGTTTCCCATGCGCCTAAGTGTTCCTATGCGCCTGCATAATGTTCAAGCGTTTAAAGACTTGGATTATTTTCTGAAATTCTGGAAAAAGGTGAAGTGTTAGGCTTTGACTTGGATATTTCCGGGGGTAATGAAAGTTGAATGTATGATGTGGTATGCGATGTTTATGATGATGCCATGTATGGTTACATTTATGTTTATATTCCTTATTATGTATTTCCGTGGCTTTGCGTGGTATGATAATATCAATGAACGTAAAGTATTATGTAATAAAAGCGGAAATTTATGAAGAATGAAAAGTGGAACGTAAAGAATGAAAGAATGCATACATTAATGAATGATGGAATGGAAAGGCTTGAAAGCAAATGAAAAGAGGTACACGACTCTAAAATGTCATTAGCTCAACTGTGTGTGGTTTAGCTAACCCTTAAGGATACACACAGAGGTCTAGTCTTTGTAACTTGCCAAACGTATGGGATCTTTGTCGCTTGTCTCGATACTGGTGCCAGCTACATGCGTAATGAATGGGGGTCTATTTATAGACTTCGGCCCAGTACCCGCTTCGTGCCTACGTTTGGGGTATACCTTATGGTATTGGTCTGGAATGAAAAGTGAAAGATAATGATAAACGAATGAAATGTACGGTAAGAAAGTTAATGAATGAGAACGAATGATAATGATGTCGTACATTGAATGAAAGGTAAAGAATGATGATGAAAGATAATAATAAGATTATCTATTTGTACATACGATGTATGATCACATGTGAAGTAATGGAACGGTTTTAAAGATAAGTAAAAGTATTTTATTTTATAAAACTAGAACTTACTCGGCAACGTTGACTTTTATGTGTTTCCAGTTGGTAGGTAAATGTTGCTGAGGATGGCACGGGACAACTACTTGGCTTCTTTTGGATGGCATCCATTTAATATAACGATGATGTTTTTTCATTATAATGCAAACAAATGATATTTTGTAATTGTTAACAATGTTGTATTATTTTGCAAAAGCAATTATTTATATATAAAATTGTTTTAAGTTATTCCGCTACAATGTTTTAACCTATGTAAAATGTATCATTTATGTTTTAATGTGCAATGATTGACCAGCTGTAAGTGTCTCGGGAACGGGGCCTTACAAAAACTTTCCAGGGAGGTCGTCCATCCCTAGATTGCTACCATATAAACACGTTTAATGTAACACCCGGCCCCTCACACCAATAATATTGTCCGCTTTGCCCACGAGGAGCTCACGGATTTGCTTTTGGTTGCCCGGGTGAAGACTTTCCAGGGAGGTCACCCATCCCTGGATTGCTCCCACCTGAGCACGCTTAACTGTGGAGTTCTCCTCTCATCCATAGTCAATACGCCCAAAAAGCGTTATTGATGTTAGAGGCCAGACATTCCTTATGAACCAGGAATCTCTCCTGTCCACGGTCGATGTGGGATATGTGTAGGGTGTCACAAGCACCCCCTGTTTGGACTCATCGTCCTCGATGAGCCTGAGAAGTCACCATCCTTGGTGACGTATGTCCCACACCCCGAACGGCACAGGAGTGGCTCTGATACCATTCTGTCACACCCCAACCATGACGGCGGAAACGTCAAAGTGTGAGGGTTAAGATTGTTCACAGCCACATAACGCTATGTTAAAATATAAATGCCATTAATCAATTGTTTTCAAACATCACATACATCCACGTCTTACAAGAAAAAATAAATAAATAAACAAAAATAGGAATCCAAATGTTCATTTAAGTCTAGGTCCATATCCTATGCTTATGCGTTTCTTCAGTCATCATTAAACTTGCACATTACCTGAAACATGTTGAAAGTAAAGTCAACTAGCAAGTTGGGAGTTCTCATGGTTTTAAAATACAATAAGTATATATCATGAGAAAGAATGTGGCAATTCTAGTCAATGGTCACAAGATAGTAAGTATATAGAACATGCATAGTTACAATCAAACCTTGACTGAATAATATGAGTAAGCATGATTAGCTAAGTGTATTTGGTTCCCTAGTGCACAAGCATACGGCTCCTAGGAGCCGGCAATCCCTCGACTTTAGCACCAAATAGGCTTGTCAGGCCAAAGATCTAAGACTTCGCCAGGCTAGTTATAGTTAATGATTGCACATGTATGTCACATCTCATATACAACTTAACATATTCAAATAACCACGACTATGTAAAGAATTGCACGTGCGTAATAAGTATCAAAGCGTGCATGAGTATGTTTGTATAACCAACATGTTTCACCCCGAAAGGTGTAAAATATATGTAAAATGGGGCATAAGAACTCACATGTTTAATAAAGGAGACTTGTAGATGTAATAAGAATAACCACGAATAAAATTTTCAACACAAACGTCAAAAGGCACCTAAATAAGAATAAGGTAACGCGTTATGAATTGTTTGACGATTGATTATGCTTTAGGGTTGTATGTTTAATAGAATTTATTAATTACCCGTATTTATTACATATTAATAATGTGATCGGTGTAATGGAACAAAATGATTTTTTTTATACATAGTATAATTAATTGTTTGCGCGCAAGAGAATAATAAATAAAACTTGATTTAATTGTACATTAAATCGATTTATATATAAAAAAATTTAGAATACGAGATTTAACTATTAACATGAACCCTATATATATTTTTATATAATAATTAGCTAAATGATTTAATTATAATATACATATACAAGTATTATATTTTTTACATTTCTTTTGTATTTTAGAATTACAATGATCTATTTTATCAATACAAAAGTGTTTTATAAAAATTAAATTTAGCCTTAAAACGAAATAAACAAAGGTTTAAATAATTTCTGCATTTTATAACATAATTTTAGAGATTTTTCAGAAATAAATAAAAAAAAAAATCAGAAAATAAGGGACAAAAAGGGGGGCTGCCCGGGGTCGAACCCGGGACCTCCCCTAGGATATGGGGCGCGGAGACCAGTGAACCAGGGCCGTGGCCTTGGTTCACTTTGTGTTGTTTTAAATTTAAGCAGAGCCGTCTCGTTTCCCCCAATTCCGATGAACCCTAGGTCCATCTGATCCACAATCGACCCTCGATTCGATGTTAATCACTCGAATCATCATGGGGCTTTTGATCCTTGGACCAAATCGAGCAGGTAACAGGTTTCAATTACCTGTTTTGATGAAGTTTAGAGGGTTTTCGAGTTCGACTTAGCTTCGGTGTTCACGAAATTAGGGTTTTAGGATCGAGAGAGTTTTTGGCGAGATTGAGGTTACGGAGAGTTTAGGAACCTCAGAATGAATCAAAGGCCTCTAATTTATAGACTTGATTTCATGGTTTCGGGAATAACCCGTTTGATTTTGAAACCGCGTTTGAAAAATTACCATAGCTAATATATTCACGCTGTTAATTGGCAATTCTAATTGATTACTGATTGGTATAGCCGCGTACTATGATTCAGGGTGATTAATTTGATTGAATTGCAGTTTTAGGCAAGATTTGATTACGGTGATTGACTCGGTTGGTTCGAGGTTTGATTTGGAAAGGTTGGACGCGTGATAACACAAATTGAATTGGGGTTTGGGTTCGAATCATGGGGCCGAGGGGTTTGAGCGGTTTGATTGGGTCAAAAACGGCAAAAATCGGTGGTTTGTGGCTTCGCCGGAGCTCGCCGGCGCCGTTGCCGGAAAAGCGGGGAAACCCGATTGGAGTTTGGGCAATTTACACAACTGGTCCCTCCACTTTGTGTTTCATAACATTATGCTTAAAATCTTAATTTGATGTTTTATAATTTGCATTAAGACCCCCTCAACTTTTTAAACCTTAACTATTCAAGTTTTATTATTATTATTATTATTATATTATTATTATCATCATTATTATTATTATTATTATTATTATCATTTGTATTTATTATTACCATCATTATTATTATAGTTGTAATTGTTACTTTTAAAGTTATTATTATCATTATTATATTATTAAAGAATTAAACTTTACAAACGAGGCCACGCACAAACATAAAATAAATAAAGACGGAAACATTACAGGATGTTACATTTAACTGTGGAGTTCTCCTCTCATCCGCAGTCAATACGCCCAGAACACGTTGTTGATGTTAAAGGCAGGACATTCTTTATGAACCAGGAATCCCTCCTGTCCACAACCGATATAGGATATATGTAGGGTGTCACACCGATGGTGTTGATTTCGATGGTGTTGATTTCAAAATTCAATTGCATCGAATTTGCAAGGGTTTTAGATTTTCATTCACTACTATGATGTATGTAAACTGCTTCATGTCTTCGGTTGATTTTGTTTTCGCAACTTATTTTTTAAGTTAGTTACACGAATGGTCCTGGTTTTCAAGTTTAGTATTAATTTATTACAACTTATCTGTCTTTATGCCGAATTGAGGTTGACTTTTCTATTAATTTTTTTTAAAAAATGACCATACTATCTTTAACTTAAATTTTTTTAAAAATATAATTCATTTGTACAACTGACATCATTATCTCCATCTTCACTACCTCACCCCCACCTCCATGGAAGCCATCCCTCGTCTTAGGCAGTCGCTATCACCATACCGCCAACATTTGTTGGAACCAAATCTTCAACCACCATGATCATATTATCACCTTTGTCATCTTGAATCCATCTCTCATATATGGAAAACAAATTTGGGACTTCTTCTCATTAATATACGCAACCACTTGACCCACCATCGACGCCCGTATTGTGAATTCTCACTTAAGGAGATGACTGGAGATGACTGGAGATGATGGGGTAAGAGGGGGGAAGCGCGGGTGAAGGGTTTGACGTTTGTTGGTGCTAATGAGACGGTGTCTAGATGGTGGTGGAAGCTAACTCTAGTGAGTGGGTAGGTTGGTAGCAGTGATGGTGGTTAGTGGTGGATGTGCTATTTCCATGGTGGTGGTGTGATGGTGATGCAATATAGATTAAGAGTAAGGAGCGGGAAGGAAGACAAAGGTAAAAAATCATTTCACACATACTTAACAGAAAATGTTAATGTCTATCAAAGCCGTGAACAATTTTGTTACAATTTAATATGCTTAATAGACTAACTTGTAATAAATGATACTTTAAGTCTAAACTTAAAAAATTACCATTGGGACCAATTATGTAATTAATTGTTTTTTTCTAATCTTTTTATTCTAATAAAAGGGTAACTAGGGTGGACATGTATCATCATCACATTTCACCTCTTTAAAATTTTCTCGTTTTTCTCTCTTATTAATATCTCATTAATTAATTACTAATAATAAATTTAAAAATGTCTCTTTATTAATTATTTTTCTAAGTAAATATTTTTTATAAAATAAAAGATACTTCTAAAACATCAAACCTTTTCAAAAATATAAAATATTTTTAAAATTGATGTTTGTCGGTAAATTTTTTATATACAAAAAATAAATAAGGGGAGTTATAATAAGTTTTAATATTATTAAATTTTAAAAGTGTTTGTTTTAGTACAAGTTTATTTTTTTCTTTTGGAAAAAAATTAAAAAAATTAAAAAAAGTAGATATCATTGTTTTAAAATTTATAGTCTGTACTTTTATATGATTTTAATTATGTTTTAATTAAAATATTATTTTATAACTAATAAATTTTTTTCTATTTTATATTTTGTTTTTTCAATCCGTGTAATATACAGGTTTACTAAAGCTAATTTGTTATATGTTTTGTTTGGTTTTAATTTATGTAATTATATGTTTTTAAGCAGCATTGTGCACATTAAACCATCTCTCATAGATGATTTCATGTCATAAAAACAACCACGTGATTTATCAATCTCTTCACAATTGGAAAAGGGTGTTTTTTAGATACTCGTTATTCTCCATGAACTTCAAAAAACAAGTTGGTGTGGGACTTCATGTGACCTAATGCTTTTTGTGCTCAGGTGACATATTAATAAAGAGAAAATAAATGAGTGCTTAAAATTTTAGATAAAAAAATAGTGGTGGTGTGGTAATGCTTTTGGGTTTTCTTATTAAAGTGACCTAATAAGTTTTTTTTAAATAGATGTTTTTATGATATGTTATGACTATGTATGTTTTTTTCATTAAAAAGTAAAAAATTACATCACTCATGCCAAACTAACTCCTTTAATATGGATCTATGATTAAGCCATGCAAATGAAGAAAATATGAGTTCGTCCACCACCCTAGACATAGAAGAAAGCTTGCCTTTAAATAATTTTTCATTTCTAGCCTTTCATAACAACCATATTGTTGCCACCCTTAGACATCAAAGGAAACATTTTAACAATTATACATCTAAATGCAAATGTGTGTCGTTATAATATTCACCGTCTGTAATAATGTATTACATGTCTTTTAATTTTTTTATAGTATTTCATATTTGATCTTTTATATTTTAGTAGATTTCTTATATATTTATGTATATGTTTTTTATATCATATGTAATGGTTGTGAGTAAAAAAATAAACAATAATATTATTTATTAGTATTTGATAAGACATTGGTCATCCTTAAGTATTTTTTTAAAATACTTTTGAAAAGTGATTGTGAGCGAATGAGATACAATATATGATGATTAATGTATTAAAAACTATTATTCAATCGAAAAAAGAAGACAGAAATTATGATTTATAATTTGATAATAAGGTTAGAGAAGAAAACTATCATTGAAAAAACAATTAAAATATTTGATTCGATTTTATTTTAAACAAAATAAACAAAAACTCGAGAACGTAAGACCACATTTAACTATACCAATAGTTAAGGGACTAAAATTTCAACTACCACGGAGTTGTCAAGGGTTTCTCATATCATCCATCAACCTCAAATTATTTTTATATTCTTTTGTTTTTTTTTCTATTTTAGAGAGTTGTCCTGTTGATCTTTATTTTCCCCATTTGAATCACAAATAATCCAAAAAAAATATGAAATGTTTTGGTGAAGCTCTTTGAATATCCAATGCGTCAAGAGTTAATTTTGTCACCGAAACCAAGGGATGGTGTTCTTTATTTCTCGTCCTGAGTTGGAACTTCACCACTTCCTCTCAGGTTTCATTTAGAGACCCTGAGGCAGGCTCGATTTTATCTGTACATAATTAACCTGTTTGACCCGATCTCACCTATACATGAAGAATTCAACTCGTAAAAAAACTATTACTCGAATACCAAAAATCGATTAACCAGATTATTGTTCACTTCGTGTATCAGATATACTGTATAACCTCAAAAGCCTGAATAATCCGAATCGAATAACCCGAAATCCAAATAACCTGATTAACACATTTTTAAAATAAAGCAAATTATGTGTATATGATTGTTTAGATGGTCCAATTTAACCATATTGTTTGTATACTGTTATATATATTTAACAACTAGGTCATAAGCCCGTGTAAAACACGAGTTAAATAAATTTACTCCTACATGACTTATAATATAAACAATTATGTCTTAAATATAATGTATTTTTAGGAGAGAGAGAAGCGTGAAAACCAAATATTAGATGGTCTAGAATAGTGATAAGTGTCCGGATTTATTTTTATTTATTAGTATAGAGATATTTTATAATTTATAGAAATATACTAATTTAAGTTCATTAATTTTATAAAATTTCAAAAGAAAACTCATCAAAGTCTAGTAATTTAAGTCAACTGTTCAATACCCGAAACCAATTAAACCAGTTGTTATTCGAGTCAGATTTCGGGCAGACTTTTAATGTTGAAAAACTCAAATAACCCAAACCAACTAACTCAAAACCTAAAAACTTTTTTAAACGACAAATGTGCGACCCTACTTCGAATTATAAGTATTATCTTAATCGAACTCTCTTATCCGTATCCAAGCCAAAACCATACCTCTAAACCCTCAATAGAAATTTATTACCTAAACAAAACCTCATGACTCAACTCTAAATACATTATTTAAAGTAAAATTCAAACCCAAAACCTTAATAACTAACCGGATCAACACCCATATCTCAAGTCTCAAATAGTATGTCATTTTTTATCGTGGACATGAACCAAATGCATTTAAATCTTAAAACAGCACGAGGTAAATCGTAGCCGTCGGATGTCTGTCTCTGACACCTCAGTTTCCATTATGTTTCAACGAGACAACTCCTTCTCTTGTCTTGTTCCATATAATATTTAGTACACGTCATTAAGGATCATTTTTAGGTTCTTTTATCACAAGGTATAAATCCACTTTCTAATATACTTTTTAACAACATTTTGTTAATAGTATCTAACAGTGTTTATCAGATTTTAATTGATTTATATAAGAATCTAATTTAAATCGTATTTTAGGAGAAATAGATGTGGTTTACAATTACAAATAGCTTCTTAAGCATGTTTAAGTGGTTGATTGTTTAGAAATTAATTATTTTTGAACTTTTTTAGTTTTTTTTTAATTTAAACGTGCTTGCAGTTTGGTTTTATAATGACAGAGAATAATTTTAAATAAAAAGTTCCTTATAAACATATGTTTACGTAATATTAATGACAAAACCAAGTTAATGATATCAAAACTAAATCAGCTTGACCTGTTCATGAATGAGATATTCATCATGTTTTCATCCATAAAACAAACACACTACGTACCCCATTTGATCTTTTTAAGATCGATCGAAGTAATAACATAACAGACAATGCAAGCACTTACAATTAACAAAGTCAATATCAACATACGAACATCAGAACACAAAAGATCCAACTTAGAAACATATTAAATAATAAGTCGGCCTTTAAAAATCTTCTCACATCAACTAACATCAAACATCAAGGATGTCATGTTTATTAAACCATTAACAACACTTCTAAACAAGATAAAAGTAATTGCACTCAGGGTGGCCTTTCATTTATGAGTAGACCATAAGTAACTTATATGTGATTGGGCTAACAAACGTGAGTGAAACAAATTCATTCAACATGCACACACACCTCTACGTATGCATGTATCTATGTATTCATTCTCACTCTCACTCACACTCACCAGCATAACACATCTATATATCATACTATCACACACCACATGTAATGTGAAAAATTGTATGGCTTAATAAACTAGTGAACTAGACACAACACATGTTTTTTTTATAAAAAAAAAAGGATTGTCATGTTGCAAATTAAGCATTACGTTTCAAAATCATAGAATAACACAAGACATATTAGATAAAAACACATTGCAACATAGCACTAGTAAATATAAAACGATTAGTGCTTGAGTATGAAAAAACCGGTCATATACTATTTTGTCAAGCATATTTATAAGTGGCCTCTATCGTGAAATAAGTAAAGGATTAACTTTTTTTCTTTTCTTCTTTAAGAAACTTAAATAATTTTTTATTATAAACTATACGCACTTTGATTCATATCATGTTTGTGCTTTAAAGCTAGTCATAAATTCGTAATAAAATACAACAAGAGAGAGGAATACGAGCAATTAGGCCCGTCGATTTTATCCGTATCCGATTAACCCTCCCGACCCAATCCCACCCGTACCCAAAGAAACCTGACCCAAACAACTCGTTACCCTAACAACCCGAAAACCGATTAAAGCGATTCTTATTTGGATCGGGTTTCGGATAAACTTTCAAACCTCAAAAACCCGAATAACCCGAACCGAATAATCCAAAATCCGAATAACTCAATCAACCCATATTATAATTAAGTAAATTATATGTATACACTTGTTTAGATTGTCCAAATTGATCAAATTGTTTGTATGTAAATATATATTTAAGCACATTTCATAAACTATAGAAGTAAACTTATTTAAGTCCACTAATAGTATAAGATTTTAAATAAAAACTCACTAAAATCAATTAAATTGAGTCTATGTTTAATACCCGATACCCGAACCGAACCCATTACCCGAGCACCCGAAACCGATTATTATTCGGGTCGGGTTTCGGGTAGAATTTCAACGTTGAAAAACCCGAACCGATTAACCCGAACCGATTAAGCCGAAACCCGATTAACTTACCCGATTAAGTTACCCGATTAACTTACCCGATTAACTTACCCGATTAACTTACCCGATCAACACCATTACGAGCAACTACAAAAAACATTCTAAAAGATGAACATTGTATAATGTTTCACCAATTTTATGTACGCACAAACAAAAGGTATGACTCTTCAAACTACTATTATTAAATATTATACTTACTTTTAAACATATATTTCATCTCTAAAATATAACTTTTGGTAAAATTAGAATACATTGTTTGTGATGCAATATTTTTATCTACATTTCCATGTAATTGTTTTTTTAAATACATAGAGTCATATATATTATCTTTTTTATTTTTTTTCAAAACAATGAATTCTTAAATTTTCAAAAACACTATTTCGATATTTTTCTTTCCATATTTATTTTGATATAAATTCTATTTAAAATTAATCTGTCACAACAGACAAAACCATTTAGTTTATATACATAGTATAAGGAGTAATTACTAGTGTATTAAATTACAATCTATGATTAAAGTAACCAAAGAATACTTTAAGAAAATTGAAGTCATAAATGTTTATTAATAAATTAGTTATAAAAAATTATGAGGGTGTGAACAATCCTTATTGTTGAATAAGATATAAAGTATATAAAATAACATAAAATAATATACACCTTAAAGTATAGTCCCACTCTCTCTTGGTTCTTCTTCTTCTCCACAAGAACCCTCACTTTCTCTCTCTATACATTTTCAGGGTTCTTGAGCTCAACCTGCACTTCAATGGCTTGTTGGAGATTAATGGCGGCTATCTTCATCCACCTTCTACCTCTAGCTGTCATGGCTGACCAAGGTCAACGCCCCTTTTACCCTCTGTAAATCCTTTATCTATTTCTGCGAATCTTTTACTCAAAAATCAAGATTTTGCACTTCAAGATCGTATTTTTTTTGTATTTTCTTGTAAATATTAAGTTAAATAACACTTTTTCAGATACCCTTTTGCGTTTTTAATGATCTTTGTTGGATGTTTAGTGGTTTTTTTGATTTTTGTCATTTTAGAGGTGTTTAATTAGGGTTTATGGTGTTGAAGATAGGGGAAATGCTTATGGACACACTTCATTGTGCTTGTTTGTTCTCATTTCAAATTAGTAAAGTTATGCTTTTTTTTTTAAATTGTTCTAGAAATAAGAAATTTTATGGGTTCCACATGTATGTATGTATGTATGCACACATTTGAATTTTATACTTTTTACCCCTTAAATACACCTTTTTAAATCAACACATTCACTTTAAAAGCAGTAAAACTCCTTAAAAATATCATTTTTGGTATATTTATCTTTATTAAATATTGAATTATACGTTTGTGAAACATACAGCTATGGCCATTGTATACGCAGAAATACTTCGAGTGTCTACTTTATTTTCGCATATTTTATAAGAACATAAAATAATACAATTCTTTTTTGCAAAGATAGTAAAAAGTAATTTACATTTATACCTTTTAGAACACTTTTAAGGTATTTCATAGCTATTAAGTTGGAAAATTATTTTAAGTGTTGTTTTAGTATTTTTTATAAAACAAAAATATATTTTTGCATCTTTTTAGTAGCTCTAGCCACTTCTAGGCTAAACAACATTTCTTGAGATACCCTTTTGGATATTTCGTACTTTTAATATATATTTTGTTGCAACTTCAGATGATTTAATTAATAAAATAGTTTTTATACAGTCAAATATTAGGCACAAACTCATATATCCAAAAACACACATACCCTGTAGGTTTAGTTGGAAAAATAAGAAAAATATAAATATCTACTGTGATATACAATATGGATATCTAACTAGTTAACTAAGACGATTATCTATGTGAAGGTTTAAACCTTAGCAAAATATATATGAGGGGTGTAATTTAGAAGTAAGAGTAAGATTTATAGTTCGAATAAAATCTAACCGCTTAAACGGTATGTTGTTCTATATGCCATTTTATCTACTGGTCACCGCGTATAAATATGAATATGGCATGTTTTTAAAAAACATACATTTTGAAAAAACAAGTAAAGTTTTGACTTTTTCTGTTAAAAGAAAGAAAGTTCTTAATTCATATACCTTTTTGTTGTATTTTTATTACTTTTTAGAATACCACAATGGAAATACAACTCATATGCCTTTACATTTCTGGTTTTCCTTTATTTTTATTTAATAAATTATATCAATTTAAATTTTGAATATTAAAGAAGGAATAAGATGACAATGAAAGATTCCATTTGGGTCCATCCAGGTCAAATATGAAGGATATTATTGTAATTTCCTTTCCTTATAGAGACATAAGATCTTCGTGTATGATTTTTCATACAAAATGGTACAACTCATCTTTGTCCCTGAAAATTTTTCATTCATCCATTCCATTATTAAAAAATGAGATAACTTTTAATTGGAGAAAACCATTAGGATAAAGTAATATAATGTGTAAATACATATGTATTGTACATGTCTTGTTTTTTTACTTTTTTATCTACATGTTCTTTTTTGTCTATTTACTTTTCTTAAGTGTCAAATTTTCACATATTTACTTTATTTTTAGAGTTAAGTTTAATTTTGCTTCTTGAAGTTTGACAAAAATAACTATTTTTCTCTGATAAGATTAAAAAATAATTGCCTCTAAAAGTTTCTAAGTTATTTCAATTTCAATCCAAAAGTTTCATTAGTTGTTTTGAAACTTGATCTAATATAATAAACTTTTGAACTGAAATTGAAACAACTTATAAAACTTTTGGAGGTAAATTGATAATTCTAATCTTTTGGACGAAAATTGTACTTTTATCAAACCTTAGGGAACAAAATTGAAATTAACTTTTATCTATATAACAACGTGAAAAATGTATATTTCAAGACATTTTTACAAATATGTAACACAAACTATATACCTAAACTTTTTCTACATACTTTTCATCGTAATCATGCTCATGATTATATACTTTTATTATCAACAAAAACAATTGCCACAACAATGGTTTGTTTAAGGGGTTTTCATTGTGCAGTTTGATCGGTTTTAACTAAAAAAATCTATAACAAAGTGCTAACTTTGGTTTTGACAGTTTTAATTATTTTGTGAACATGATGGTTTTTCTATTCAATGACCAACCCAAAAATGGCAATGTGTAACCAAAATAACTAACTGATGAATCTGTTAACCGTTTTCTGTTACAGAAGCTTTTGTAGGGGTGAACATAGGCACCGCCCTAACCGACATGCCGAACCCGACCCAAGTGGTGGCACTCCTCAAGGCCCAGCAAATCCGCCACGTCAGACTCTACGACGCTGACTCAGAGATGCTGACCGCCCTCGCGGGAACGGGAATCCATGTCACTGTTTCGGTCCCAAACCAGCAGCTTCTAGCCATCGGCCAGTCCAACGCCACTGCCGCGAATTGGGTGGCTCGTAACATCCTCTCCCACGTCCCCGCAACCAACATCACTGCCATATCGGTCGGGTCCGAGGTTTTAACCACCATCCCTAACGCCGCCCCTGTTCTAGTCTCGGCCCTGAAGTACATCCACGGGGCCCTAGTTGCCGCTAGGCTTGACTCCCGTATCAAAGTCTCCACTGCCCACTCGTCGTCGATCATCCTCGACTCGTTTCCACCATCACAAGCCTTCTTCAACCGGACGTGGGAGCCGGTTATGATCCCGTTGCTCGAGTTCCTGCAGTCCACTGGATCGTACCTCATGCTCAACGTCTACCCGTATTACGATTACATGCAATCACATGATGCAATCCCGTTGGATTACGCGTTGTTTCGCCCTCTGCCACCGAATAAAGAAGCGATTGATTTGAACACCCTTCTGCATTACACGAACGTCTTCGATGCGGTGGTGGACGCTGCTTACTTCGCTATGTCGTATCTAAACTTCACGAACATCCCGATTGTGGTGACTGAATCGGGCTGGCCCTCGAAAGGCGATTCAAACGATCCTGATGCTACTTTGGATAATGCAAACACTTACAACAGTAATTTGATCAAGCATGTGTTGAACAACACGGGGACCCCGAAGCACCCCGGGGTGGCGGTGAGTACGTTTATTTACGAGCTTTACAACGAAGACGCGAGATCGGGTTCTGTTTCCGAGAAGAACTGGGGGCTTTTTGATGCTAACGGGAGGCCGATTTACGTGTTGCATTTGACGGGCTCTGGAACCATGTTGGCTAACGACACCACGAACCAGACGTATTGTGTGGCTCGAGAGGGTGTGGACCGGAAGATGCTGCAGGCGGCTTTGGACTGGGCTTGTGGACCGGGGAAGGTTGACTGTTCGGCTATGGTCCAGGGTGCGCCTTGTTATGAACCGGATACTGTGGCTGCACACGCGACTTATGCTTTCGATGCTTATTATCATAGGATGGGTATGGCTGAAGGGACTTGTGATTTTAACGGGGTGGCTACTGTTACTACTACTGATCCGAGTAAGTTCAGTTTACGTGCATTAGAAGTTGTACTTTGTGCTTGTAATGTTGTACATCTCAGTGTAACATGATGTGATGATGGTTGTTTTTTTGGTTTGCAGGTCATGGCAGTTGTATCTTTCCAGGAAGGTAAACATCTGATACAACCAATCTGATACGGTCGGGTCAGGCTTGGACGGTTTTGACAATGGTTCACGACAAGTTGCTAACTGCACTTTTGAGAAATGACAAACCAAATGCTGGGTTGGATTGGTCCGTCGGGCCAAATGGTTTAACGGTTTGGTTTTGGCGGTTTTAACTTGATTTTTTTTTAGTTCGTATTAAAACTTTTTAAAATGAAAAAGCTGATTTACAACCATAATACATATACAAACTGCATAACTTTTCGAGTTTCAAACCAGATTGAACCATAACCAAACCGTTAGAATCTCAAAGCAGTTACTTGCTTTGTTTTGGGCGGTTGGGTTGGTTACACCGGTCGTTTAAGACCCCCGGTTCCATCAAAGGCACTTAACCTTTTTATTAACATAAAAAGGTAACCTAAGTTTTAATATCATTTCAGTTTTGTAGATCTGCATAACTTGTTGAACTTACTGACTGATTACTAAACCAAGCTATTATTTAGTTTTCATACTTGAATTATCAAATACTACCCGCGTTTTTTAGTTCTAACCATATATGAAAACTTCTACGACGATGAAGAAAATGCTAAAACTTAAGAGGTTTTTTGGAGTCTATATATAAGTTTATGTAGGAACAAGATTTTGTGTGTGAGGATTTCATCCTCATTATAGACGCACTTGCCTTAGGGATGTCAAACTTTTGACTTCTAACGTCAAAAGTCAAAATTTAACCTTTTGGTTTTCATGTTCTTTGTTTGTGTAGTAATGGGAGTAACGGGACCTTCATAAACGGCACATCTCTCGCTCCGTCTACAAACTCAACTTCATCAAGTAGCTCGTTACCTTTCAACGCCCACGATTCGATCTTTATTATGAGGATTTTCACGGTGTTTTTCTCGAGCATGGCATTCTTGTAAATTGTCACAAAAACTTCGGTTTTGGATTACGCATTTTTGTTCCACCCTAAGAAGCGGGGTGGGATGTAGGTTTGTGGTCGAGGTGGGATTCGTTTGTAAGAGTTTAGTAGAAACAAGCGAATCGCACATTTCTTCTTCGTAATCCATCATTCTTTTGACCGTAATTTTCATCATTTTTAGCGTTACATCTATGAGTTCTTGATTA
Organism: Flaveria trinervia; assembly: GCA_025506515.1. Taxonomy (NCBI): domain Eukaryota; kingdom Viridiplantae; phylum Streptophyta; class Magnoliopsida; order Asterales; family Asteraceae; genus Flaveria; species Flaveria trinervia. The sequence goes on from CM046446.1 coordinate 1,547,651, forward strand.
AAAAGGGAAAAAAATGTAATCTTTGCCTATTTTTCGTTCAACTTTCATCGACCATCATGTAACAAGCCTCACATACGAAATGAGACGACCCCGATATAGCACATTGCTTATAAGCATGCTTATTACAATAAGGCTTGTTACAATAGTCACATTTTGGTAACTTTATCCAACAATCTTCACATAACATATCTTCACACGCTGCTTCATTGTCTTCATCATCAAACCCGACACACTTTCCACACTCTTCACACCTTGAAACGCAAAATTTACACCCTCGGCAGCTACCCGTTGCTCGTTTTCTATCACATGTTTCCAAAGGGCAATCATACACCATTCTCGGCTCATCACATTTCGGGCATATTTCAACGTCGATGAAATAACTATCATTGGAGTTTAGCAAAGAATGGAGTGTTTGAAGGTGTTCTTTCGTGATGTTGGGGATACCATTTATCTTTAGCGTCTTTAAGGTTGCGTTGTGTTGATTTAACGTTGTCACTGCTTTGATGATCCCTTCGGGGGTTAAGCCCCGACATTGAGGTACATGTAGCTGAAATATATAAGGGTTTTGAACGTTATTTATATGTTATAGAGTAGAAACTAACAAAAATCAAAGTTATAAAATCTCCAATAATTATTATATGATTTAAAAGATCATGAAAATAATTGTTTTTCTGTCACTTATACGTTAATATACATAAATGTATAGTCACGAGTTTACGTTATATTGAAGTATGTTTATAAATGTATAAACATGTGTCATTATTCTAAGAAAATATATTAGATACACGACAATTTCACGTATAAGTAGAAAAGGTTTAAACTTGGTCATTTTGAATATTTCACTAACATTTAAGTTGATACACGAACATAAAAATACACTTAAAATTTTGACTTATTTCATAGCTATAACCGTTAAAACTTGAGTGACATGAACATTTACATGTAATAATATAAATAAGCTAAATAATGATCTTTCTTTTCTTGATTTAAACAAATTCTTGACATCTTATTTTATTTTTTCTTTATCATAATAATCACTTTGAAACAACATACTCAAAACACCCACAAAAGAAGTGATCATACCTTGTTAATCCCAGGATTATTAGCTACAACATGTTGGAGACCATCATCTGTAATCTTGCCACAATTAACAAGAACCAAACTTCTAAGCCGACCCATCGCCTTCGAAGTAATTTTCATCAAAATTTCATCAGAAACCCGCGATCGTGGGACCTTATCTTCGACTACAATGTTCAACCATGGCAAGATATCGGTCTTCAAAGCGTCGTTGAAGGATCTACACACTTGAGCCATGGCGAGAAGCTCGAAAAGTGGAAGATAAGGTAATACGAGGTACAAAGATTCATGGGGTTGTTCTATGTTGGATGATTCTTGATTGGTTTCATGTTGTTTGGGGTTGTTTCATGTGAAATCTCCATGCTCATGGGTGCAAAGTGGTTTAACAAAGTTGAATGGTTGTTTGTTTTTAAGATAAGAGTAAGATGTGGTGAAGGTTTGATATAAGTTGAAGAAGGTTGGCTTTGGAGACCTTCAAGTTTATGATAATGTCAAATCTTTCCTTCAATATACCGACATGTTATAGGTTCGAGTCATATGCGAGTTTTCAATAATCTCGTACATGGTTTTGTTTAAGTTAATACCTGGTAAGCTCGGTTTAACAATTTTTACAAACCAGGTTAATAAATTGTTGAAACCGACGAAACTGAAGAAGATAAGCTGGTTCAAACCCTTTTAAGATTTATATGGTTTTGTTTTGAAGATTTGATGTTGTTTGTAGGTTGTTTCATGTGAAATCTCCATATCTATGGTTGAAAGATGATTAGACAAAATTGAATTTTTGTTTGAGGTTAAGAGGAATTGTTTTCCAAGATGAGAGCCAACTTACATGTGGTCAAGGTTTGATATGAGTTCAAGATGTTGGCTTTGGAGACCTTCAAGTTTTTGATAATGTCAAATCTATCCTTCAATATAAGGTTAACACGTCGAGTCAAACATAAGTTCTTAACAAAGATGTGTGCGGTTTTGCTTGAGTATAAACGCACTAAACCACGGTTTAACATTTTCACAAACCAAAATAGAGGGGATTTTATAAATCACTGAAATCAACTGAACCTCTAAAACATAAGCAAGTAAGCTGGTTTAGCCAGTTTGAAATTCATATGATTCATTTTTTATGGTTTAACGACCCGACCGATATTTGAATTAAAAACCAGTCGCTTAATCCTCATTTATTCAAATTCAGCTATATGTATTATGTAATTATGTTCAAAGCATTTATACCATTCAAATGTTTTAATACAAATTTACGATTATTAAAGGTAAAAAAATAATATAAATACTTTAAACAGCAAAAAATAATGTCAAACCTCCAAACCACTAACATCCCAACCGGATTAGATTTATTTGTCATTTTACGAAACATTGTAATTAGGTGATCGGTTAAGCAATTTTAGTAACCATAACGAAAAATATAAAATAAAAGGAAATAATAATTTAGGAGTTTAGGCCTAGGCCCTAAGATGGTGTACCCCAATTGGGCTTGGCCTAATGTATTTGAGTTCAACACATAATGATCCAATAACATTCACGGGCTTCTTATCCAACTATTATTAGAGAAAATATACTCCATCTTCTCTATCACCCACCTCCGTATCGATACATGAATAATTGATGATGGTTTTTTATTGACTCGAGAGTCGGGTGGTCTTGAGGATTCGACCTTGGACCTCTTCTAACGAGCTTTTTCATGGCGTTTCACAATCTGTAATACCAGATGGAGAAGACGAAGTGTGACTAGTTCGCCTTCTCAACTGATATGATGATCCTGATTAACATTTGTCTATGACAATTGATAAACTAGTTGTTTGAATGAAGGGAGATTCCCTGGACTTATTAAGTATGACAAGATTGAAAAAATAACCATCTATTTCGAAAGTGTCACTGTTAAGAACTTTTATTATAATTAACATGAAGGTTACTTTTAAAGAGAAATCTTACTGTACAAAGTGTTTTTCTCGTGTGAAATGTATGAAATTATCACGTAAGAGTGAACGTTACAAGTGAGACTATAATGCAAGTGTAAAAATTAATTACGCAGAATTGGAATTATCACACAAGAATGTATTTTTGTGTGATAATTTCATCCCAGTGTGATAATATCACGCAAGTGTAATTCTTTTTGCGTGATTATGAATTGTTCTTGCGTGATAATTTCACCCACAACTTCGTACACTTCGCACGAGAAAATCACTTTGTATAATAATATTCCTCCTTGTATAAAGACCAAACATAAAACTCGATACAATTAATAATTTGTCAATACAGATGCTATGTTGATTCCAATGCAACGAGTTTTTTTTAGTATATGCACATGTTATATCCAACAACAATGATAAGTAATTAATAAGATGGAATCAAAATAACTACTTTTATTTTATTACTGTCAAGAAACTACAAATTCTTAATATTATTTAGAATGATGATACATGAACAACATGTTTGAATATGAATCATCAAACGAAAAACGAATCTAAACAAAAACTAGTCTCTAAAAGTATATTAGTATATGATAAACATGAATCCACTCGATAATATGATCTCAGACTAGATTTCATCAAAGATGAAGAAGATGAAACCCTCATACCACCAAGAGGTGTCAATAACTTTTTATAAGATGTGTAAAATAAAAACCCAAGTTGTAAAAGAAGCAGCCCAAGTGAAATCATCAAATCATGTAAGAAAGCCATCTAAGTACAAAGCCCACTTTCACATTCATTTAAGCAATTTGTTTTTTACATCTTTAGCCCAAGAGCAATCCAACTCAAAACATCCATATACCATACAAAAATAAAAATATAATAACACTTCTAAATGTTTGTTATTGAATTGAATTATACACATAATTCAAAAATTACAGAAAGAACAATAATTTTAGAATTCATGTTGGACGTGAGAAGTCTGATTCAACCACAAACAAACGTCTATAATCATTTCTCAATAATTCATACAAACTTTTTTATTTATTTTAACAACAATAAATTCAGAATACATACACAAAATGTAACAACATATCTTAAATCTTCATGAACTCAAAAGCTCATAATCAACGTTTCATTCCTGCCGGAGCAAACGGTGGCGCCGTGGCGGCATGATTTTGCGCCTCCATGTTTCCATGCCATCCTAAATAAATTGCAAAATGAATACAATCTAGAGTTAGAATATTATTCTACAATTGTTAATTTAAAACACAATATCAATAAACTTATAAGAAGTTACCAAGAGCCATATTAAAACCGCGGTGTTGAAGCTCGCGATACTCTTGGCACATGGCGCATGGCTCACAACAACAATGGACCAAACAGTCATTACAGGGTTCCTCAGGCAACATGTATTGTTGTCTCATTTTAGACCGATACACACAAGAATATATAAACTGACATCCAGTAAGCGTCAGAAGTATAGTGTAAAGGGCTCCGTGAACGGCACAAGCTGTTTTTATACATTAAATCAAATTATTAGTGGTTATATATATATAGGATAGTTATCTTGATAACTATCTTTTTTTTATGAAAACTCTACAAACCAATATAAGCCACATAATTTGTGGTTACATGCAAATCACATGTTATTTTCATTTTTTTAAACATTTATAACTTGATTTCATAACATCATTTTTTCAAAAAAAAAATTATCATAAAATTCAGTGTTTTATTATTTTTCCAACGCCTATCTTATTGATATATTTTTTAAAAAAAAGTTATCCACCCATTCTTTACATATATGTGTAAAAAAATTCGTATATATACATATATAGTGTGTGTATATATATATATATATATACATATATATATACACACACACACACACACACACATATATATATATATATATATATATATATATATATATATATATATATATATATTATCATGAGTCGTAAAGAGGTGATGTAGTACTAAACGTTATAGAACCTATTTTAAAGTTCAAAACCATACATCTCTCACATAGGCACAACCAAAAATATGTATTTCCTTAAAAAATGGTAGGACTTTAAGCCCACTTTTTAGTTTTTATGTAAAATTATTAATATAAGATTTGATTAAAATAGATAATACTCTCATTGCTCGTAGACACATACACACATTTATATTTATAAAAAAATATTTAAATTGGATTTCGCTTTGAACTCTAAAATAAGTCTAGCAAACTCTTTGGACCTCTATGCCATCAAAGATGCATAGACGCTTACAAGTAGTTCCCCTATCTGCGATCTCAGCGATTTGCCCGAATGTAATGCATGGACACCAACACGTAATGCAACCTATCATCGAACAAGTGTCACAAGATCAACGTTAACAAAATTTCATTTGGTTAACGATTGTTTATATAAAATAATTGATGGACAAAGGTATGTTATAACACACTTACAATTGGAGACATCAGAGGTGCAGTCACAAAGCCCGGAGGACCATTGGCCGGCATAGGTCATATGTTGCGGCGGGGCCGCCATCGGTGGTGGTGGTTGACCGTTTGGTGCCGCCGGTTGACCGTATGCTGGTTGTGGATACTCAGTTTGATTGTACATAATTATAAACTAATAGGATTGTTTGTTTGATTGGTGATGTGATGAATGATATAATTTGGAGTGATATTTATAAGCATCGAGTTGATAATTGTTGTAAAGTCAATACTAGGTATCTCTATCACATATATGGATTAAATAATATGTTGATAGAGTTGAAATCTGGCATGATATCTTATTAGTTGTTTATCAAATTATGTTTTTTTTTGTAAATTGCTTGTAACTTACATGTAAATTCAACCCGTGTCATCTGGACTTAACATAGTATATATGGTTAGTCTTTTTATAGAACTTTTTATATATTTAAAACTAGCAGTATCAACTTTAAAACTAATTATTTTTCAATCTTAAAAATTAAAATTAAAATAAAAAAACAAAATCATGATAAAGTGTTATTGTTTTTCTATTTAAACATTGAGACCGGAGCGGACCAGCCGGTCCGACCGGTTCGACTGGGGATCGGCCCCCTAGCCGGTCTGGTTCGCTATGATTCGGTTTTAGGTGGTTGAACCGGCTGGTTCGTCCCGAATCGGTGGTCGTACCGGGAAACCAGACCAGTTTTTGTTTTTTTTATTTTAATGGGTAAAAACGTGATGTTGAACCATAAATTAATATGTTGGATATACAAATATAGGTAAATGTTATATATAACTATAAAATACATATATAAATTACTTATATTTAATTACATGTATAAATATAGTTAAATTTGGTTCAACCGGTCCGACCACAAATCAATAAGACGTTCGGTTCAATGTCCGATCCGGTTTTGAAAACATTAATTTAAACAAGTACCTAATGTAGTTTTTCGCTCATATATATAACATGAAATATGTGTTTTAAGTACTAACATAATTGCAAATGTTAGTTTAGTAATTAAACAAAAATTAACCGAAAAAGGGTAAACAAACCCATTTAGAAAAAAGCTATTTCACAGAAACCGAAATCAATTGGATTACCTCCTTTTTTTTTTGTTTTTTTTTGAAAATCACAATCAAAATGATGATAATGTTTATTGAAACATACAAGAAGATTAAGGATTGCCCTCATTTGGATTCTAAAATCAAATTTATTTTTTGAGTATAATGCGACCGAAAAATCAATGGATTCGTGACTCCTTCAATTGTTCTCCGGTTCATCTCCTACGATTCTAATCGGACCAAGAATCAATGGATTTGTTCTTCACATAATATGAAGATGGGCAAAACATACCGGTTAAGTTCTTTAATTTCTTCTTTGAATCGTTACCGATGGATACAGATAATGAATTTTTCAACAAATAATAGAAATTGAAGTGATAAATGCTCAAGGATTCATAATTAAAAAATTAACTTAAATTTTCATTGGAATAGAAAAAAAGTTGTGGGGTTCAAAGAAAACTTTGGTGGCAATGTGGTGATGATTTAGGTTTTTATTTCGAATAATAATTGTTGAGTTGTATTTAAATTAAATATCACTTTTTATAATTAAAATTGGATTGATATACGGTCAAATGTGTGGAGAAAATGTAGGGTCATAATTGATTTGAAAATTTAAAAGGGATAGATTATGGGTTGGTTATGAAAATTATTATAAAACTACGATATTAAACTAACATGATTTAATATTAATGTATCATTATAAGTTTGAGTCATTTGTTCTAAGCATCGAGATTAGTTTTTATGGTTTTGAAAATATTCATGAGTTCTGAAAATAATTTATACTATCAGTTTGGTTAATAATAATCCGAACTTAGATTTTTGTTATCAAGAGCAATCTTGCTAACATAATTATTCATTTGTTTACATTTTAATTTGATTTTGCTTACGATGATTACTGTGAATGAAATAAGGAGATACACAATGAAATGGAATGAAAAACAAGTGCAAATCAATAAAAAAATATGCTAGCAGGATTGTCATTAGTAACAAAACTAAAAGTTAAAATTATTATCGGTCATTTTAATAGTATGAATTATTATTAACCACTAGGTTATAGTGTAAATTATTAAAATCCAATATATTGATACTTTAATACTCTATATATGTGTTCCGGTAGAAATTGAAAATATCTTTTGAAGCTTTATTTAGTTGACAATACAACTTGAACTAACTGTTGCACGTCATAAAAAGTATAAAAAAAGTTTGGTGATAACTTCATACATAAAAAATAACAATGTTTGAACGATTCAAACTATTATTTATGTATACATTTGTTAATGTTTATACAAATACATGTATGGCATGTTCATGGAATATTTTTTATATTTAGAAAACGGTTTTTATTTAAATATGTCGTTCAATGATTTGACTTTGAACATAATCTTTTTAAATTATTCTCGTTAGGATAAAAGAACCTGAAATTGATTTCATAATAAAACTATTGTCTTCTTATTAAAAACTACTAATTCAGTAATTTCAACCATCTGTTACACACGTGCTAGTAGAGATATGATAGGTGGTTTTAACGGTGTTGATAAAATGAAAAAAAATGATAACATTTGATAAACTACAGTGATCAAAATGATAAATTTAACGAAACGTCAGGAACAAAAAAATCATTTTCCTATTTTTATGTCTTATACTCATTTGTTTAGTGAATTCTGCTATATATCTGGTCCTACACGTACACAAATATATATAATTAACATAATTATGAATGACTAATCTACTAAAAGAGTAACATAAGTTTCTATTTTTTTAATTAAACTCGTGTAAATATACATAAAATAATCCATTAAATTCCATATATGTAGTAGAACCAACATTAGAACCACGTGATACAGCAAGTCATAACATGAAAAAGGAAAACATAGATTAGATATGTAGATATAAATAAACATGTTACGTGTTTGTATCCAAAATATAAGACGACAACTCAGGAAAGTAGGAAAAAATTGGTACATCACAATGGTATATTTGATATTCAAATATATCATATTGTTGTTGTTAAAGAACTAAAGTAAATACATTATTTAATATGTTTAATATTTTATTTTGTTTTAGTATCTCACAATGTATCTAAAGAAAACAAAGGGGTGGCTAGGATAAAAGACGGGTGGGCCTCAATCCTCATCACTTGCACAATCATGAAAAGGTTGAACAACTTCCTTATATTCTTGAAGAACACTATTAGCATACTTTTGAAATGTAAGTTTTTATAATTAAAACTAGATATTTAATCCGTGTACTACAAATTATTGTACAATAAAAGTTATATAATTCTAGACTAGTACCTATGTATTACACGGAGTTAATCATTGATACAATCCATAATTATATACTCTTTTTATTACTGGAATTGCATATTAAATTACATCAACCAATAAGTGTCAAATATATATGTAATATACAATTCAATAATAAACACATTGATCATACTTATTCTAGTTTGTGATGTTATTTTGCATGTTAAATGGGTGACACTAGTTGAAATTACTTCATTGTTATTGGATCAAGTTTTTAAATGATAGTTGATCTAAAAAAATATGATGTTGATTCTGGGCTCTGTGTTTGGGCTGCTGATATAAAACTTGGGCTTCTTTAAGTTGATATGTGTTGCAAAAGGGTTTTTATCATCTTCGTCTTTTTCTTTGCACACATCAATTGACACCATTTTTTCTCTCAACATCCATCTGTATGTCTTCATACGAGTATTCTTAGATTCATCATCCATGGCACATTGCCTAAGCTTCATGGAGTTTAAGTTTTTTTCGTCTTTGGAGTATTTTATCACTTCGATATACAAGTAGAATTGTTCTTGTTTAAATAGTTGAACAATCATGATCAGAGTATAGTAAACGTGAGAGAACTCGATGCGTGTGAGGCAGAATGGATTTTAAATTAGGTTTCTTTATTGAAAACGAGTCATATTAACACCGAGTCATAATCCGTGTGTTTTAGCTAAACGGTTCATAGAGGGTTTGGGTGGAAAGATTTGTGTGAGGTGAAATGTGTTCCTTACATGTGTCTAAAGTTGTAATGAATTATTAGGAGAATATTATAGTTGTTATTTATTTTGTTTCTTAGTTGCAACATGCAAATGATTTGATAATTGATAATTTGATTTTACATTAATCTGATGGGCCAAAGAATGGCCCAAGCCCCAAAGATGCATGAAATGATAAACTGGAAGTACTGGTGGCTAAATGTTGCGCATACTTAAAACCCTATCCGACCTACCCGGTTAGAGTCGGGTCCGGACCGGGTCGGGTCCAGAACCGGGTACAACCGGGTTTTTTTTTTTTACTATTATAATTGCTATTATATTAATACTTTTATTATTATTATTATATTATTATTATTATTATTATTATTATTATTATTATTATTATTATCATTATCATTATTATTATTATTATATTATTATAAATTTATAACAACATTAAAAAGACATTTATACCTCATTAATTTATTATTTATTTATTAAAATAACTTAAAAAATACATTAACGAATCAATAACTAATCGACTATTTTCTTCGAGAGACTTCATCAAATGCTAATTCTTCGTCGGATATACCAGAAGACACTTCTTCTTCTACCTCTTCATCGTGTACTTTACATTCGATTCCAATTTCGTCTTCAAGATTTTTTGTCTTGTATACGATCCATCGCGTCTAAGTGGTCTTTTAAACAAATGCACATCTCCACCGCTTCCGGAGTTAATCTTGTTCTTCGTAATGATAATACTCTGCCACTTAGAGAAAACGCAGACTCCGAAGCTACCGTAGAAGCTTGGACGCTTAGTAAATCACGGGCCATAGCGGAAAGAATTGGAAATTGGGATTCCTTTCCTTTCCACCAAGCCAAAATATCAAATGCATGATAATCTTGAGTACTCATAGTTGAAATAAAATTCGTCGTACTATATATACCAAGTTCGCTTGTTGGGGCGTTACCCCTTTGACGTTTAGCCGTCACATCCCGAACAACATTCAACATAGTCATAACGGGGTCTTTAAACGAGGTACTAGCACTTGAGGTTGATTCTCTTTGCGTAGTTATATTTACGTTAGGTCCATATTTATTTAAATAAAAATTATAAATAATTTTCAAACTTGTATTAAAAACTTCTTTTGCCTCGGTTGAAAAATTGGGGTTTTCGTCATGTATATCCAAATTGTCATTTATCTCGTCTATTAAACATTCTACCCCCGCAACATTTAAAAAAGGATTTAAAGCAGCGGCACAAGTAAAAACAGGTGGTAACTCAAGAAAATATTTTTTAAACTTGTCTTTCATTGGTTCTATCATTTCTCTAAACATACTATTTTAATTTTGAAAAATTTTAAAATTCAAAGCCATGAAATATAATTCTTGAAGCACCGAATAACTAGTGGGATAATAAACTCCCGATAATTTTGTAGTTGAGTTTTTAAACACCACATGAAATTCGGATAAATGTTCAATATTTTTCCAACCCAAATCCGGAAACAGGTCGGCTTCGCAATTATCCGAAAGACTATTATGAAAAGTTTTTAAAGTGCCTTTTTGTTTTAAAGCACAATCAAACATATGACAAGTCGAATTCCACCTAGTAGGTACATCCCAATTAGGCCCTAAAAATCTAGATTCTGTATCTTTACAAAGTTGTTTATAATCTTGATATCTTTTTCTACTTTTTTTAAAAACGTCGTGTAACATAAATCGAAAAGCTTTTATAAAGCTATCAACAAATGGTACGGATAGACCATCTTGTACTACTAAATTAATAATATGTGCAACACAACGAGTATGAAAAAAATCACCGTTTGCAATTGGAAGATATTTTAATTTTATTTTTCAACCGCGGTTGTGTTGTTAGAAGCGTTATCAAATGCCATTGAAAATATTTTATTTTCTAAATTAAAAGTAGTTATTACATTATCCAAAAAGTAAAATAAATATTCTCCGGTGTGTGGATACAGAAATAGATAAAATGCAATCGTACGTTTCATCATTTGCCATGAACTGGGATCTACCCAATGAGCGGTGACGCAAAGGTACAATTCGGGCAAACCGTGTGGCGCCGACCAAACGTCACTAGTTAAGTTTACACCGATATTTAAATTTTCAAATAATATAATTAAATCATTTTTTGCTTGCTTTCACAATTTTAAACAATAACGTCTAAGTGTAGTACGACTTACGTGAGTGTAACGAGGTTGAAGCGTCTCTTAACTCAACCATATCCTAATTGCACCAAACATCCATGTTACGATTGTGTGGAAGAACACGAACAACGGTTGGAGAATTCGATGAACCTTGACCAACGGAAGATTGAGAGTGAGCCATATTGAGATTTGAGAATAAACGAGAGTAAACGAGACTAAACGAGAGTAAACGAGAGTATTGTTTGCGTTTTTTGCGTATGTTTTTTTTTTGTTTGAAGTTTGGGTACTTTACCATATCAACCCACACCTATTTATACTTGTTTTAGAGGCAAAAACAACCAAAAAACGGTCACATTTCGTCCCCAACGGCTATATAGCCGTTAAAAAACGGCTAGAAAAAAAAAACGGTTGAAACCGGGTCCGACCCGGGTTCAACCGGTTCGGGTCCGGGTCCGGGTCCGGTTCCTATGCTTTCCAAACACTCCAAACCGTTTGGACCGGCCGGTTTTTCCCGGGTACGAACCGGGTACACCCGGTATCGGGTTGTACCCGGACCCGGGTCCGGGTCGGGTACACCAGGTCGGGTTCGTACCCGGTTTTTATGTGCATGTCTAGTGCTAAGGCCTGAGGCCCAAAATTGAACTAGACTTTTGAGGAGGTAATTGCTATTTGGTAGTTTGCTATGGCCTATGGGTATAAACTTTAAAGTAATACTTTAAGTAGTTAACTGGTTATTTAAGATTGTTTAGTTATAAACATGAATCAAGTCATGCTTAAGCTAAGCTAAAATTATCAATACTAAATATAAAGCATTAAAGAGAGGTATTTTAAAATCCCCTAAAATTAAGAACACATACTATACTCAATTCATAAGATACAACCATTTTTAAAGGTAAAATAGTAATTATATTATTATGTATGAATTACCCCTTACAATTAGTTACATAATAACATTATACTTACTAACACTTATATAAAAGTTTAACAAATTTTGAACTGTTTGATATTTTAAATTAGCATTAATTTAGGAATTTAAGCCAATTATTCAACCCTATCCATTATTTTAGGAATTTAGTAACAAATTATTAAATGAAGTTTAAATTATAAGGTAATAGTGAATAGAAAAACCTTAAACCTTTATATTAATACTTACGTAAAATTTTAACAAATTTGAATTGGTAATAGGTGAAGTTATTTTCTTTCTGTTAAATAAAGTTTAAATTATGATGTAATAGTGAATAAAAAAAACATATTTAAACCTTTATACTAACCGCTACCGTAAAATTTTAACAAATTTGAATTATAAACCAATCTGTATTTTATGAGGTACAATAAGTTAATACATTAATATACAAGTAGTTATGCAGAACCTATTTATTTGGTGTTTTAAATTTTGGCTTAGAAAAAAACATAATATAATTTTGTAAAAATACTACAAGAATAACAAAATATTATAAACACGTGTCGGATGTAAGATGTCATCCCGTCAATTGAAACTTTTACACCAAAAAACCATCAATCTTCACTTCTTGATTTGAATCACCAAACTCGTTGGGAGTAGATTTCAGGTGATGATGGAGGTTAGACAATGGAAAACAACCCTAACTTAGACTAAACGGTGCTAGAGTTGAAAAATGTATTAAAACTGGTCTCATTTCATCAAAAAAACTAACGAGAATTAACTCTAAATTAGTAAGGGATCATTAAAGAAAAATAAATTTAAAGTTAGAAGTGTCTGTAAATATTTTCTGAGTTGAGATTAGTCCCGATACAATAAATGAAAGTTAAGATTATAAAAATCCAATAACCCAAAAATGTAAATACATATTACAATTCTACATACGAATAATAGTCATATATACAAAATGATCGTGAAATAATAAAATTTAGTGAACAAGTCAAGCTTTCAATCTTATAAAATGATTAGACAGCTGAGCTTTAGTTTAGACATAGGCACGTAAAGAGGAAATGTCACACCCCGACCAAAGCGGCGGAACATGCCGGGGCGCAACTAAGATTGTTCAAATGCACACGACACTATTAAAGTGACAATATTTAATCAACTCATTCATTTCATAACATGTTCTTACAAATACAAGAAAATAAATAGTTCTTAACTAATAACCTAACGGTCCAAAATAAAGTAACGTCTTTAAATCTTCAATCAACCGATAATCAAACCTGTAGCATTGCATAAAATATGTTTTTGTCAACATGTATGTTGGTGAGCAATTTCATGACTTTATAAATATAATATAAGGCAAAAATCCACAACTCAAATACGTGAAGCCGTAAATAAAAGTGACAATTGAGGTATATCAATCATAAATAAATGAGGCTCCTTTCTAATTGATAAAACTATCATATTACAAGGAGGAGCGTATGATCATACTTATTGAGGATGAGGATGAGGCTAAACGATCAAAAGCAATAAACATGTAGCAATTAATCATATGAGGTATATAACATACAATTGGACAATTATTCTAAGCAACACATAACCTAGAGGTTGTGGGTTGAGGATCTAGATGTTAAATCATTTCTTTGGTTGAGTAAGTATGCTTGCTACCCCCAAAGTATAGAAGAGAAAACGGGGATGAAATTACTCACATGGAATAAAATGACGTTGATGAATAAATTTTGAATAAAATTCTCAAGTAAGCGAGTCCGACGGTTTTAACGTGCGTGTCCTAGATTGAAAGATCTTGAGTAAGTATTGAGTATTGAAGATGAAATATAAATAGTATAAAAGTTCATAAAAATAAGGCTTGGGTTTTCAGGAGTTTTAGTTATATTTTACAAAGTGTGTTTAAATAACGTAAGTATAAAAATGAGTTTTACAAGAAAACGGGTCCTTGATGTTTAGTTTTACTCAACCATTGTTAAGTTTTACATATGGGAGTTGGTTTAGTGCTAGTATGCACGATCCCATTAATGTAAGCATCAAGGTCTGACTTACACTCTCTTAAACCCGAGTTTGACACTTTAATTAATAAAGAAATTCGCTTAAACCCGATATTAGTATAAAACCAAGTTTGGTTCCGTCATACCATAATATTATTAATACAAATAACATAAAGCGAAACATAAGTTAAAAAAATTAGGAAAGATTTTTCTTTTGGCGTTTTGAACGGTGACTAGCTCGTTAAGACGATAAGTTCGACTTTTACTCGGGTTTATTCTTACCCAAAACTTGGTTTGAGCTAATATTTGTTCTAACACTTCCAAAATCTTAAGTAATATGAGTAATATAAATTAAAACATAACTAAAAAGATAGGTTGAACTTTTGGTGGTTTGAACATTGACTAACTCGTTAAAATGGGTGTTCGGTTTTACTCGGTTTTTACCCGAAACTTGGGTTCAAGCCAAGATTTGTTCTACACCTCCATATCAACCATATAATAACTAAAATATCAAAAAAAACTCAGATCTAAAGTGTTTGATGTAACATGGTCACTTAAAAGTTATTTAAAGTGCTTAAACGAGCGTTCGGTTTGGTTCGGTCTTTGACTCGGTATGAACCCGAGGATGGTTACCACATGTCCAAAACCATTGAACTAAAAGTAAGGTAAAACTTCCAGATCTAAACTCAAACAAGAAAGTTAATCGAGTAAACTTTCCGAAAACGACCCAAACGGGTCTAAAATGCATAAATATGAGTTTGAATGCCCACAAGACTTAAATAAAGATGAAAATGGTTTTGTGAACATAAAATAACTTAGAAAAAACTGAAAATAACCAAAATTACATACCCGAAATGATTTGAAATGCAATATTCGGTTCCGTTGACTTTTTAAAGTCAAACTTAAGCAAAACTAGCTAGAACAACTTACAAGATCAAAAATTTTGGGAGAAGAAGATGAAAATGTGCAGGTGAAATGGTTGAGAATGAGTGGTATTTATAGGGAAAGATTAGGGTTTGAGGAAATGGGTAATGCGTTTATCCGGTGGGTAAAAGGGTGCACTTTGATTCTTTTATTTAAAATAAATTTTAATTTAAATAAATTATGACCAGTTATTTACATGTTTGGAGGGTTCTAGAATAGTTATGGGTTAGGTCTTGGTTGGTTTGGATGGTTAAAATACAAGTCCGGACCTTAAACGAACCGAAAACGTTAAAAAAACTGATTTTGCTTAAACGAACTGTGGGTCACGCCACGACAAGTATGAAACATGATTACAACATAAAATCCATCATTTTATTAATATTCAAAGATCCGAATACCAAAACGAGTCGGGTTTACAATACAGGATAACAAATACAAAGCTAGTCGAAAATGACGAATGTAACAGGAAAATCTAAAATAAAAATTAGTCTAGTGATCACATCATAAATTATATAGTATTAAAGCAACATGTTAGTTTGTTAAAAAGAATAATTAGTCTAAAGGTTGCAATATATTGATCTCACACTTGTTAAAGTAAAATAAATTTAATAAAAATATGTGTTTTTTAACTATTAAAAAGTATATAATTACATGTTTTCTAATTTATTAATTAAGGTTATGACTTCAATCACCCAAACCTTCTTATCACTATGCATACTAATAAGAGTATAACCTCATCTATTACACGTGTCGATTAAAAAATATTAAATATTTATTTATGAAGAGTTAGTAACTGTAAAACATGATTTTGATATAAGAGATAATTGAAATTACGTATTAATAAATACTTTGATAAATTAATAAAATATTTTTATTATTTCTAAAACTTTATTTTTGTAATTGCTTTGATAAAAATTCATATTTTATCAATATTGCATTGTTAAAAACTCCGGGTTTGTTTTGTAAATCTTTTTTATATAAAATTTTTGTTTTATAAAAAATAGTGATTTGAAAATAATTTTATTATTTAGAAAAGTTTTATTAGTTTTAGGAAAAGTTATAGTTTTAGAAAACAAATTGTTTTGAATAAGTGTGTTTTAATCAAAATACTTAGTATTTATTTAATAAAAAATATTCTTTTAATATTATTCGTTCAAAAAGAACATAGATTTTTAATATAAAGAGAAAGAGAAAGTTTGGAAAATTAGTTATTGATATTTTAATATATAATAAATAGTTAAGGCGGGAATATATACGTTACAGTAAATACATGGATGACATGTGTCAAAAAAGTATAAAGAATTATTAGGGTAGATAAAAAATAATAATTATTTGTCACATGACTATTTTGTAGCACTTCCATATCATTTGCACCTAGGTTCCACCTAACATTGTTCACATATTATCATCACAATAAATTTACAACTTTTGATAAATAAAAATTGACTTCAAAAAGTTTGCTCGATAAATGCTAATTTAATACAATATTAATCATAATTTATTTCTATAATTAAATAAGGTTTCATTGAAAATACTTTAATTAGACTTAGTTTTGTTAAAATATAATTTATTTTTTAGCTAATCATTAAAAAATACTTAACTTTTTAAAAATGTATGTAAAACAGTTTATGGATATTTATGAATAATGAAATCTTCTTTTATACTATTACTTATAACTTAAATATTTTTTTTATATAATAATTTCACTAATACGTAATCAATAACATCTATTATATTATTTTTTATTTCAACCTGTGTAATATATAAGTATCTAACCTAATAAAAAAATATATCAAATGCATTATCAATTGCAAGTTGTGGTATGAAAAGTAAATTATTATTGAAACTAAAAACTTGAAAAGCATTTCTTAGTATTCACACTAGCATGGGGAATAAGTGCATAGCCGAAATGTGAGATGCGAAGTGACAGACCACTTCCTAGATTTGTTAGAAGTTTAGGAGCCTGGCATTTTACTAAACAAAATAGTTAGATGACATGTCATGTGCGTGAAAACTCCAATTAAAATAATCTTAACAAAACAGCAAACATCATAAAACAAATGACTACATAAATATCAACAAAGACCGATTAATATACTTCAGAAAATTTATAATTTTTTCATTTTTGTTTCAAATATTACAAATGTTACCAACAATCGATAGCAAAAATTATCTATTAATTCACCTTTTTTTTACTTGTTTTAACATCCCGAACAACTTTTTGGTCATAATCATCATGCTTAGCAAAATTAATTCCATTAAACATCAAAATAGACACATCTTTAAATGTTTGATCACAGTTTTCCCTTAATTACAGGAACTTCACTTTATAAAACAAGAAAACAACATACCATGTCGGACATGATAGACTTAACAATAATAATTAGATACAATTGCAACTTTCTCCATTTGGAAATCAACACTAATAACGGCGGTTTATACGGTAAGCCATTAAGGTAGGGTGACCATTTTGCGCACCACAACCCAATGAACCACTTTTAAAAATCAAGGATGGGCTGCAAAGTAGCCGAGAAGTCCCACCAATGGTGCGTTTATATACGTCGTTGGCTCGGTCATTTGAAAGAAGGGTCTGGAGTCGGGGAATGCGTCGGTGGTGTTGGGCCCACCGACAACGGCTCCGACTAGTACGTTTGGGTTTGGGTCTGGGCTGAAGAAGTAACGGGAACCATCTTTGCAACCTATGGGGGCTGGATGGACTCTAACCGAGGGTAACGAGCTGCCCCGGTGGTGGATCCTTAGTGGGTAACGGGCCCCGTATCCGACCATGTATGACATTCTCATCGGATTATCTCCGAGAATATAGTTCACCTGTGCATCGATTAAAATTGTTAGATGAATTAAAACGGATGGCATAAGTTCTAACGCTACATGTACAAAGTATGTTTAACAACATTTGAAACCAATCAAACTGTCCAAACCCAATCAATTTGATTTTGCAGTTTTTGGTTAAACCGTGTGGTCCGGTTTGAAATTTAGAGCCGGTTGTACAAACTGATCAAGTTATTGAGCATTGTATTTATACATATCTTTTTATTTCAGAACTACGTAGTTAAGTATAGCACAAATTATTTTTTCATAATAAAACTTTAGACAAAACTATTGATTTTGCAAAAAAAACAAAAAAAAAGCTGGTTTAAACCAAAAACTAGTTAAAACCAGTAAAACAAACAACTCTGCTTAACCAACAAACCCGACCAGTTTTGTTTTACATTTCTTGAAACCGGTTCGATCCCTAGATTTTAAAAAAAGAACTGGCCAAATAAACCCGTAAACACCGGTGCCATGTACAAGTTTGGTGTTTGTTTTGTCGGTAACAATGTAACATTAAAAGAGATCCAAGAAGGCCCATGGCCCATGACTCAAGGGAATGTTTGTGGGTAAAAGGTTACAAAACATTATAACCGTTGTTCTTTGTCGGGACTTGAATATGGACCCGGAATTAACTGCAGCTATCCATTTGGCAATAACGCATGTCATGAAACATGGTCCCAATACTAATAGTAATAGGTACTATTAAAGCGCCAATGACGCCCTCAATCAATCAATTCCATCATCATGGGATTCCATTTATTTTTACAGTTTTTCAAACCATTTTTTGAAAATTTTGTTAATAAAAATATACTATGTGTTTTCTCTTCCTCCATATCTATGATCCAATACATAAAAATGTTTGTGGTTCACGAAATTAAGTATTGTGAACAGCATAATCAAACTTACACTAATTTATAAAAAGTAAAATCAGTGATTGAATTAACCTGACGTCTAGCCAAGCTTTTGAGAAAAGCCGGAGAAGCTATTTTATCGCCACATGGCACAACTCGATGGGCGTGGCTTAAGTAGTTAGAATAAGTCAACAGTAGGAAAGATAGCGAAGTCACATGCTGCATATTACTTCCTCCAGCTTTGACTAATAACCCACCTATTATCACCAAATCAAATTTTTAAAACAGGTTTATCTAAAAACGGTTCGTGTAGAAAAGAAAAGAAAAAAACCTGGTGAGTATTGAACTTGAAGATGTGCGTTCCGGGCAACAACGAGCAGATAAAAGCATCGGCGTTGTTCTGGAATGATTTCAGTTCGGGCGATTTTCCCATCAACACTTTCTGTATATAAAGTTTACACGTCATAAGTATTAACTAGTAGCAACACAAAGCAAAATGCACATATAAAAGAATGCCTTGTATATTTGTATCAAACTTTCACATGTTGAATTGGATATTGTAATGGTCTCCTACTGACATACTGGTTACTGGACTTATTCTTTTAATGTGTTTTTATAACCATAACAACCCATCACTTGGAAACAGACCTCACTAATAACTAGTAAGTAAAGAGATTTGTGTTGGTTAGGCGGTCTTTGATAAGGTAAAAAGTAAAAAAGAAGTGAAAGCTGGACTCGAACATATCCAAGTTAAAAGGACTCAACCATTTACCACCAGACCTATGCTTAAAAGGATATCTTTTCATGTATATCGGGTGGCCTTTCATGACGTTTAGCTAAATCTATCAAAAAATAATAAGAAACATCTACATCAAAATTTATAGTTTAATACATTAAAGGTAAGTCACAACCAAATTTTTATCCAATTTAAGTAGGGTCGTTATCAATCTAAACCTTATGAATGTATGCTAATTGAATCTATCCATAAAAGCATGGGAACAGGAAAAAAGTGTGAAGTGTCGCTACAATCCTGTTGGCTGTTGCCCTTCCTCGCCTTTATGCACATGCTAGCAGATAAATGCTAAACCATAGTTGGGTCCCACCACATTACCCACAGAAACCAAAACATAAAAGAGGTACATAACTTATTGCATGAGCCCATTCTATTTGAGAGCAAAGACCTAATAGATATAGTCACTGCATTTGTTGCATAGAGAGGACACTGTTTCTTGATCAAGGACATGGTCTTATTGTATAAAGACCTTAGACCAATAGACACAAAATAAGGCATTTTGTATATTTTAAGAAGTAGAATGTAGTTATGCTTGCCATATGTTTAATGGAAAATAACTGTTCTCTAAATGCTTCCATAAAAGCATGACTAATTGTAAAGCTATAATCTCATCCATAGTCAATGAGCCATGTGTATCATCTAACCCCTCGTACCAACTTTTGTTCACGAGACCTCATAGATTTCCTTTTGGGTCACCAAAAGAAAGCTTGTGAGAAAATCACCCAACGATGTCTAATTTTTAAAATTAGTCCGAATTTTGTGGCAAGGACCCACATGGATTGGAGACCCACCTTTGGCTTCCACTTTAAAAATAAACATGATATAGACCACAGAAGCTAAGAAACCATGTGACTTGCTGACGGTATGGAGCATGTTACATATTAGAATAGACACTTGGAAAAGGAATATCAAGACATATACACAAGTCAAGAATTTGATAAGATCAACCACAAGTTAGAAAGGAGGTAAAGTCTATGTTTTCAAATCCCGGTAATATTGATATATTAGCTTAAATTTAAAATTATAATTATATGATCAAATCCGTGTCAAAAAACTCTTCGGATCCTACTATCATGTGAGATTTTACAAGGTATGTTTCTTTGTATCAATGCTAAAATAATTTTAATTAATTCAATCACATATAAATAAAATAATAATAACAAAAAGTGTGTAACGCTTTCATGACAAAGTTTAAAATACATACATGAAATAATTTCACGTATTTTATAACCAACATGGTAAAATAAGGTTTTCTAATATACCAACAAAAATATTATTTTTCATAATTTTCTTTTTAGTTGAAACTAATTTTCAAAAAAGAAAAATTAGGAAAAACTGTATGAATTTAAATGGCTTATAACATGATGTCTTATTAGTATGAATACTTTTTTAAAAGTACGCTTTTACATACCTTTGAAATAAGAACATTGATGCCAGCATGTTTGTTATCCCATCCAAACTCATTAAAGGCGTCCCCTGCCTTCAAGATGACCTCATTTCGTACTATGTACTCCCTATATTGCCGTCTTCCTGATGCCTTGTGTAACCAAGCTGCTGCCCATAACAATTCATCCTGATAAACTCACCAATTAACAAAATGTTACATACTAGAAAAAATTTTTAGATAGAATATTATGAAAATATATTCTATACAAGACAAATCATATAACTATATATGAATTTAAGGACTATAATTACCATTTGAAAATAATAGATGAACAAAAAATGATTTTATGTTTCCTATAAAAAATACCTCATAGCCATTGTTGTCGCAGTAAAAAGGGCAAACAGCAGACTCCAAGTAATCGCTATATGCACCTCTGTAAGTGTCAGCAAATCGGAAGACCTGACAACAAAAAAAGTAACGAAAGGGTATGTAAAATTGCTTTGGGAAACGTTGTAATTGAAGAGAAATATGTCCCTCTTCAGATGAATCAGTTTTGGGCCCAATTGCTATAAATGATGGTAAAAACTTAATACAGTGTATTTACTTAAAGTACACTAATTTTACTATAAAATTACTTTAGAAAATTTTAATAGAACAATTAGTGACTATCAAACGACTTTACTACAAAACAATAATTAAAACATCTAAGTTACACGCTCACTAATTTTACTAAAAAATCTATACATTTTATCTATCATGGGAGTTTGTGTATAAGCGAACATCTTCTAGGCACAAATTGTTACGTAAGTACAATACATTATCTAAGAGTTGCAATTGAAATATTTAATAAAAATTAAATATAATATATGCCGTAGTATTCGAGAGGAGTGAATAGTAACTTATGCTACATTAAAACCATCCACGTCCAGGCTACATTAACGTTAAAATAGTAGTACGTGATTACTAGTTACTACCGCTAAAAGTAAGTTATTTAGCAGAATTTCAATAAGTGGCATCCCTTGTGAATAAAGTATGTCCCATACTCACATTTGACATAAGATTTATCTATTTCAATGTAACTTTCACTATTCTCTCACAAGGTTGTCACCATTATATTTCATCTCAACAAATCAAATTGTAAAAAATCCTAAATATAAGTGGTCATATCACTTTCTTTAAAATTGGAAGTTAAAACTCAATTACACAACCAATTCAGAGAAATCCATACTCATAATTTAATATAGGAAAAATTCTCAATGTTTTGCTTCTATGTTCCCCCAAGAATTTTCTCTCAAAATAAAATCATAAAAGACTCAAACACCTCTTTAGACAAGAGGTGAACGCTTATATAACGGACCATTTAAAATAATGCAAGTGTTTTTTACGGCGTCGGACGCCTTTTTAACGCGGACAGGCGCCTTCTAGCAGTGGCGGGTGCCTCTACAAACACTTATACTATTTTAAATGGCTAGGCGGCCATACCCTGTCTAAAAAGATGTCAACACCTTGTCCGGCAGTGTGAATTTTAATCCGGTAATGTAGATTTTAGGTCTGTTATTTAAATTTTATGTCCGATAATATAAATTGTTTTATAAAACTAGAGTTTACCCCCTTGATAAAAATTATTTTCGCCCCTAACAAAAATTATTTTCACTCTGCCCCCTACAAAAGTTTTCAAACTCAGATTTTTAGATTACACTTAAAATGCAAGTAAAAAAGAAGATTTTGGTAATTTTCTCTTTCATATAACTAATTTCAACATCTAGAGAAACAAACACCACATAGTACATAACATCTTCTTTTCCAAGAAATAACCACAGCACATTTCGAAAGATAGCACCAAACCAATCAGCAACTGACACGTAAGAAAAGCATAAGAAACAGACAAAAATAAAAACGCACCTTAACAGCACGGTTGAGCAGGATGCGGGAGTACACGGGATCCCGTGACCGAAAAACAATCGAAGCAGCGGCCAACGCGGCAGCGGTTTCCCCTGCCACGTCAGATCCAGGGTGGCTCCGATCAATCCTATACACCGTACGTAACGTATCCATATCCTCCGGCCTCTCCCAACAGTTGTGATCGGAATAAGGGTCTCCGACTTGAACATAAACGACGTCGTCTATTGCCGTTGCTTTCAGTAGATAATCAGTTCCCCATTTCACCGCCTTAAGTGCGTTTCCGAGCTCCGGCCCCATTGATTTACCAAAATCGACCACACTCCAGGCCAACATTGTCGTCGTAAACGCCATCGGAAATCCGAATTTGACGTTATCTCCGGCATCGTAGTATCCTCCTCTCAAATCGACCTGTAAAAGTTTCAACTATTGTAAGCTATATTGAAGAATAATCAAATCAAACGGCAAATGTAAACCTACATTTCACTATACAATTAGACGAATGTGAAACTTATAGAGTTCGTTAACTGTTGAACAGGATCCAAATCAAACGCACAAGTGTAATACTGCAATACGAACATCAACGCAAAAGGTGAAAAACACGTTAATATCTCGAACTCGTGATTTTGACCTAAACAGCAAACGTGAAAAACGTCAAAAGTAAACTTACTATTGAACAGGAATCAAATCAAACGCAGAAATGCACTACGAAACTTAACACAAAAAAGAGAAAAACTCGTCACAAACTCATGATTTTGAGCTAAACGAAGCGTATAATCGTATAGAAAACGTGAAAAACGTCGATAGTGAACCTACATTTGAGTGCAGATTATATGACTCTAAAGTCTATAAAAAACATAAACTATATAAAAAAAAACAAATCAAACGCACAACTGTACTGCGGCACTATAAAATTCAACACAACAAAAAAGTGAAAAGCAAGTTAAAATCACGAGCTCACGATTTTGACCTAAACGAAGACTATAACCGTTTATCGTTTTCACTACACGAACTGATGAATGTAAAATTCACAAAAATCATAAAGTATAGAACAGAAATCAAATCAAACGCACAACTGTAATGCTGCACTACGAACTTCAACACAATCACAAACTCACAGTTTTGACCTAAACGAAGACGATGATCAATTAACGAACGTCAATACCGTCAAAAGCAAATACACGTTTCACTACATGTTTATATGAACGTAAACACGATAGAACACGAAACAATACCCGGAGGAAGCTCCGTCGCGCAATGCAGAATGACTCCGCCACCTGACACGTTGATCCGGCGGAAGTCTACCAGACCGTTGACCTTCAAAGAACAAAATGCACTTCCGTAAAGCATCAAAGTAGTCATGTGCGTTGACGGAGGCAGAGAGAAGAAGAACAAGAGTAACAACAGCAAAAGCCACCGGAAAAGCTGCCGGAGAAGTTACAGCTTTTGGCGCCATTTCGACGTTACGAGATGGGGAAACGGTGGGTGATGGAAAAGTGAAGCGTCGTCGTTTGGTTTTATAGAGGGGAAAAAGAGCTCATTGGATGCTTGAGTATGGGCCAATGAGAGTAGAACACGTGATAGGGTCCGAAAGGATGGGTGTGGGTTCGGATACCGATGGCACAGGGGCTTTCGTTTGACTTGTACAGTTGGTGCGGTGGGTGGGTAGATCGACCGTTCGGGTCGGGTTGTAAAGTCATCGGGTCTTGGAAGAGATATATGATTTTTATTACTTGTATATCAAAACAAGTAATCGGTTTAGAATTGAATGGTTCGGTTCATAGTTTGATCTCTATGGTTTTTATAGTTTGGTCTGATTTAAAATGTGAAGATTGAAACTCGTCGTTTTAATTTAATATGTTACAAATTTTCGTATATTGAAATTTAATATGTACCGTGACAGTAAATCATTTTTATCATGATAAAGTTTTTAAGTGAAAGTAATAATTTTGAGAAATGAGAACGGTTTAAATCGTAAAACTAGTTTGCCAACCAACTCACAAAGGCTAGCCAATTTGGTTTTTTGTTTTCCGATGTTGTAGATGGAGGTTAATGGTTTGGTTATCGTGGTTTTGCGGTTTAACTATTCATTCCGGTGTAGACTGAAATAGATGTGTAACCTTTTTATATACTCTTTTACTTTTTAACATGTAGTTATTTATATATACGTATTATAATCATAAATCATTTTCACTGTCTTAAAATTGGTAATATAACCTACCAATTTAATGAAAAATAAATTAGCTTAAGCTTGCAAATTGAAAAAAAAAACTCTTAGAGACTGTTTGACAGCCTTTTAATCCGTCTCTTAATGGTTCAGCATTTAATGGTTCAGACTGTTTGTTTCATAAGTATATGTCTAAATAGTTAAGAGATTTACCTCTGAATGGTTAAGCATCATACTGATGTTGAATGGTTAAGAGGTCCAATGCTGAATGGTTAAGAGGTCCAATGTTGAATGGTTAAGATATATTATCTAAATTGGTCGACATTTGTATTTGAATAGTTAAATTATATACTATCTTTTAATGATTCATAAATCTTAATAATTCAACACTTAATAATTCAGACATCTTATTGGTTTAGCACTTAATCATTAAGAAGTTGTCAAACAGTCTTTTAGTCAAGCGGACTAAGATAGAGTGGATTTAGTTTGTTGTTTCTCAAAAATAATAAATTTACTCCAAAAATTGCATAAAATCACGTTGAATTAGATCATAAACACCCCTAAATCAATGTAAGGTATATTAATTCACCAATCGGGTCGGGTTGAATCTCACGGGGTCATGATGGGGGTATATAATAAGAAACCGTTACATTGCCGTTAGATAGCATCTAACGTTTTGACCAATCATTTTCAAGGTAAATGAAGAGGTGGAGTAGTGATAGGCGTAAATGAGGGTGGGGGCATTAAAGACATTTACCTAATTTGCCTTTTGCATTGCGCCCCTCTACTCTTCACGGTTTCACCGTCTTTTTATGATCTTCACTTGAAACTTAGTGCACTTTCGTCTCCTTTTTCTTTGTTTTTTGGATTCTTGTAATAAATAGATATAATATATATTATATAATTATTAAATGAATATATCATATAAAAATTTTAATCTATGACGTTAGATTATTTCATCTTATTATCTAGCAAAATGTGTGTATGAGAGATACTACTACTAGACGAGAATATAAGCATTTGAAAACAAACCGAACGAACTGTTTGTGAATTTGTTTAGAAAAATTTTGCTTATATTTGTTTCGGTGACAAAACTTGAACAAATATATAAAATGGCAGAAGGACGTGAGTAAATTTTCAACAAACAAACATAAAAGAACATCAATGTGTTTATTTTTATAACGATCAAACGATAATATGCATATTTGTGTTCCTACGCTTTAGTTATGGACCTACCCACAAGGGAATATGGATGCATACTATCAAACAAAGTTTAGATATGAATATCGGTTGGGTCTAACGGATTTGTGTATGAGAACAAAGGAGGAGGCAACAAGGTGTCTTGAACGATACATCAATCGATTATAGTAGATGTTTGTGTGGATAAAGACAACATATATGTTCTTTAATGTTATTCACGCATGTACAAAGTATGAAAATGGTAGGGTGATAATCATGTACTTTTTATTTAAGGAAACTCTCATAGTCGTTTCAGGGTTCTTTAAATGTTAGGGGTTATAAGAAACGAACTTGAATATTGATAATGATGGGATAAGAGTTGCTTTATCACATAATTTTGCCTTTAGATGATTTAGACATATAGGAGATTTTTTGAGTGTTTCTTCCTATGTTTGGTCTAACGCGAGCATATATGGCTACTTTATTGGGCCAGCATGTTATGCCAATAATCACAAAACACTTGATGTCATTTCACTTTATGATTGTGTTTTAACATTTTACAATAGTAATCAATATAAGTTGTATTTACAATCAAGTAACATTTCACTTTATGATTGTGTTTTAACATTTTACAATAGTAATCAATATAATACTAACTTTTATTTATTAGTCGTGATTAATTTTAACTCAATAAATTTTTTAGACACTCTCAATTTAAACTTGTTTTCTTCAAATGTTTCTTTACTAACTGAAAGTTAACGCCATTAGTTTTTTTGATGACCTAGATAGCTTATGTGGCAAAAACACTAAGCAAAAAGTTGATATCTACCATCATATCCGTTAATCTAAAACTTTTACACTCTGAAACCCATCAACCTCACTTCTTGACATGAACCACTTTACATGTTGGAGATAAATGTCAGGTGATGATTAATGTTAGACATCAAAAATCAAACCTGATGGAGGTTGGGCGGCGGCAGAGTTGCAAAATTGGCTCAAAGTTGACATCGTTTCATTAAAAAAACTAACAGGGATTAATTATTAGTTGATATGAGGTTGTAGCCCCCCACAAATAACCCAAGTTAATGTGATACAAACGCATTTGATGAGTTAATTGTAACATGTAACTTCATCCACATGTGTAGTCACCATGTAAGCTCCTATAGCATCGGTAGTGCCATTGATGCATCACCTCGTAGCTAGGGGTATTAAAAAATATTCGAATCCGAAACCGAATCCGAAATATCTGAAAATCCGAAATTCGGATATTCGAAATTTCGGATTCGGATTCGGATTCGGATTCGAATAGTGATTTTGAGAATGTTCGGATATCCGAAATATCCAAATATTTTTATAATTTTTTAAAAATATTAAATATTAATTACATATTTTAGATATTTTCAGATATTTCGGGTATTTTCATAAATACTTTTGATATATGAAATAAATTTTAATAAAATTTATTATATTTTTATAAAATTTATCAAATAATACAATTTTTTTTGAAATTCGGATATCCGAACAGATATCCGAATCCGAATCCGAAATTCGGATATCCAAAAATCGGATATCCGAAATTTCGGATTCGGATTCGGATAGTGAAATCCACTATCCGAAATTTTCGAATATCCGAAAATGAACACCCCTACTCATAGCTCATAGTCCAATAATATAAAATATATGTTATTAAATAAATTTTCCTACTCGTAGTATGTAAATATAAATTGGCTTATTTTCCCGCTAGTGTGTGAGGACTGAGGATTTCATTGTGAACCACAAATATGATATCAATTTAAACATTTATTTCTTTGAGTATCAGGCTAGTACCATATGTTATATGTTTAAAAAACTGCTTGGATTCAACGATAAATGTATCTTTTATTATGATTATGATTATTTTGAATGACCAACGAATAACTATTAAGTCCGGTCATCCGGGTAAATCCATTGGCGAAAAGCCATCTACGCTCGCGAACACAAACAATGCTGGTGACCCGACTCGCCCATCATTTTAAGGGGAACCCACCACCCAAAGGCCCAATGTGATATAACTCTTGACCCACTTGAAACATATTGCATCTAGTAAGACTTCAACCCATGACCTCCAATTTAGAAAGTCATAAGATGCCTAATCTTAAACCACTTGATATAAGACTCATTGGCATATCTTTTATTATTAGTTTTCTTATTTTTATTTTAAAGTTTTTTATTTATTAGGTAATTGTTTAAAGTTAGTAAATATTAGCAGTATGCATTTATTTTTAGATGTTGAACGATGAACGGTCTATATTTTCATTGCTGATGAAGTGAAAGATGGACGATGTAACGATAGTGTAGTGGCACAAAATGATGAATGGTAGGATGTCCATGGTCTAAACACAACTAAAACTTGATCTACCAATTTGCTACGTAACATCTGGCTTAGAGATGGATAAATAACAGAAACCACATAATATGTCTTAATAAACTCACAATTTCCTCGAATATATTCATCGTAAAACATACATAAATATAAAAAGCATATACAAAACCATACCAACGATTTTTTTCCCGGGATCATTTAAATATATGTGATGAATTAGGATCACTTTTCATATGTTACAGATAAAACAAACAACTATCAAACTCTAGAAAACATGTAACGCGAGTAACCAATGTGAAATTAGTCCACCTGGTAAAGACTCTTACCTTTTAAATACGTGGTCTCGCATTTAAATCTAGGCATAAGATACAATTAGTTTGGAGTAGTTTAAAAATAAAAGTCGGGTGAATTTACCGTTAAAAACGATAACATTAGAAAAAATTATCCAAACTCACTAGGGTCTGTCCCTAGCTGCCACCAAACACACTCAACTAATTCGATTCAACCAATTATTCTGTTTGACTGAAAATAATAAGAACACGACAATTTCAACTAGATATCGTACAGTGTTCGAAATGCTTCAAGTTGCATAAGGTTATTATAAAGTATTAATTACACACATATATGTATATGTTATGTGTATATGTATATGCGTGTGTGTGAGTGTTGTGTGTGGTGGGGGAGGGTGTACATGATGCGATCTAGTACTAGTGGTATGTAGGCAACATCGTTCGGATACAAAGAATCTAAATATTAATCCAATAAGATAACTTATCATCACCACAACAAGTGGCCATGCTATCGGCTTTTGTTCCATAATAATATTTATTATGCTATTATAAAATATATAAATATTAATTATTTAATTATTACTTATACTTTGTTGTAAAACATTCTAATAAAAAGTTTTATGGGAAAATAACATGTTAAACTATTTTTTTAGCATAATTTACAATATAACAATTACACAAGATGATATATGTATGGACTGTTGGTTTGTCTCTTACATGAAAGTATTTATGTTGGTTTGTCTCTTACATGAAAGTATTTATGATAAAAAGTAAGAACATTCACACTAGTTTTTTTATTTTTGATGAAACTGTATGTCCTATATTATTGGGGATGGTTGTTAGTGGTTGTGAGTGAAGTAAAAAAATAATTTATAGAATTATACATTTTTACTATAATTCCTCATATTTGGGAAGACACTATAAAAGACCTATAATTTTTTAATATTTTTTAAGTGGTTGTGAGCATTTTAGGTAGAAAATGTAATTATAAAAATATTAAAAAAATATTATTTAATTGAAATTGATAGTAAAAAAATAGTGTGTTAACGTAAATATGATGTTAAGGATGTGAAAGCTAGTTTGAATTCTCTTATTAAGATTTGATGTTTATTATGTATTATAAACATTCAAAGTATGTGTAGTTTACAAGCCTCTTACTCACGCCTGGTTAAAAAACAAGTAAAGTTGTATATTCAAATTTGCAAGGAAGTAAGTTTATCATCAAGCAAAGTATACCGTATGTGAAGTTTGTACGAAGTACAACATGTTGTGAAGCAAACATCTAAAGTACAAAGGTTGCATGATTTAAATATTATTTTCAAATTAAAGCACGGTATAGATGAATTACGAAATCATGTGAATTTAAAATATGTTACTTGAAAGGGAATGAAAACATGATAAGATTAAGAAACAAAGCACATATGTATGTAGATACATATTAATTTGTATCGTAAAGTAGAGTTAAGTGTATAAAAAGGTATTATAGTTGACATGCATGTACTATGTTAACATAAAAAATTTACCATCCTTAAATGTATCAAACTTAAAGTTATTATATATTTCTAACTTTTTATAATTAGATATGTTATCTTAAGGTAAGTCAAAAGGGTGTGTCTAGTTTAAAAGTTTTAAAATAAATGGATAGGTGTTTTTGTGTGATAGTAGGTTAATACACCGTGTAATACACGAGTTAAATAAATAAAATATTAAATAGTTATTAATAAAAATTAATGAATTATAAAACGATCTTTTGATATAATATATGATTAACATTACGTACGAATGATAGAAGAACGATATTATTTTTTATTATTATTTTTTTTCAAAAAAAGTTGAGTTTTTAATAAATTGTTTTAAAACAATCTGTTTTTTTAAAAAGTGTCATTTTAATAATTTTTTTATTATAAATTTAGAATTTAATTATTTTTGTTTCATAAGAATTATATTTTTAAAAGCCACAAGGTTTATAATATATATTTTTTTAAAAGTTTAATATTTATAAAAAGATATTTCTTTACAAATTGTATTTGTAGAAAGATCTATTTTTATAAAATACATATTTATAATATGAAAAGAATTATATAGTATAATATAATATTTATTAGAAGAGAAAAACGAAAAAATAAAACTTAAAAGATTTAAAAGTATAAGAAGTGATATAATTTTTTTTTTATTAGTATTGATAGATTAGGTTGGAAGTTTATGACTCTTAACGGGACTAGAGGAAGTACATGAATATAATAAAAGTCACATTTGAGTGTGCTAGAAAATGGCATTTTGTTTATTATGTTTATAGTTTCTATTATTTTACTTGGAGTCGATACAAGTTTATCGTTATATGTCAAGAAAATTATTTTAATCTCGTGATAATAATGTTTTATGTTCATATGAATGCTTGTAATTTTGGGTATCTAGATCTGATAATCAAAAAGCAAAAAACTACATAAATACAAATATTGATTATACTAAAAATAATAATATTAAAATTAAACTTTTTTATTATTTGAAGTATTTAAAATCAACCAATTATAAAAATAAAATGCAATAAAATAAGCGGTTAACTTTTGTTTAGGTTAATCCCACAATGATGATAGTGCGGGTTTAAATCCTTAAACGTGTAAATTTAAATAGTATTTGAGAGTAAAAAACGCTAGTAGATTAAATATATATATAAAATAAATTAAATTGACATGTTTGGTTAAAAAAATTTGCAATATTAATATACTGTAAATAGCTACAACTGTGTGTTAAATTCAACGTGACATGATATCTTCCTCTCTAGTTGGTTGTTGTTTTTCAATATATATTCTCATGTTATAGAGAAAAAGAAAACAAATTCCACATGGTTGCGACAATCGCTGCATAACTTTGTGTCAACAAATTAGTTTGTCCAAGTTGCCTAGACTTTGAACAACTATCCACAAGTCTTGGTTTTGAATTTTACAAGTATGGAATTAATCGAGTCAAGTCTAAGTCAATAGATATATCGTATTTTGAAATTTCACTACTAAAAGACGGAATTTAAAACTATCATGTGTTATATGGTTGATGGTAAATGTACATAAACCAATTAAAATACAGACGTGTTAGTTAATCATCAATCTCAAAATTTGAATCCTAGTCTGAACGTATATTCTAAACGAGTTAAGAGTGTTGGCTTATAAAAAGATAATGAAACTTATGAATTTCAAAAGAAACTAATAAGATATGAAATACCAAGAAAACTATGATAAACTATTTAATTACAAGTTTAAAAAATTGTACCAGGTCAAATTTAACTCAGCCCGTTTATTTCATAAACTAACAGTGTTCCATCTGTTATGATGTAAACGTGAAAAAAGAAAAGAAACATGTTCATTTCATGTCAAGGCCAAGAATTACTAAATTAGCTCCCCGTGTTATATAAAGTAGACAACTTCGTTACATACTTCATGGGATTGAGATACATTTGATCCTGTTAAATTGATGAATATTAGATAAATCAAATGAGATAAAATCATATAACATGTATATAATTACATTAAATCATACTAAAATTAACATAGTAAGTAGAGTAGTGCAGAAGGAATATCGACACTTGACTTGACTCTCTTGAATGTCAGGATTTTCATAAAACAATCTTAATTTCGTGTCTTACACTCTTACCCAATTTGGTGATATATTAAGGGTCTTAATAACACCGACATCCAGTGATGGAATCAGGATTTTTAACGAGTGGGATCATTATTGTTCGCTGATTCGTTTAACAACAAAATAATATAAAAAGTTTCGACTTGTGCGGTCGAGTTGGTTCGGTTCGGAATGTAATTAAATTGCATTTAAAATATTAACAAAAATATAATATTAAAATGATGGCAATCCGTCTAGTTTTTCGATGTGTGCAATGTGCATATGTCAACGGGGTGTATGGAGAAAAAAAATGGGAACTGAGGTTTTATTTTGTGTTATTAGAGTAAGAGTATTTTGATAATTTTACTTAAATAAAGAAACTGAAAAAATGGCTAGTACAAGTTTTGAACTCACGACCTCTAGCTATTCAAACACGCATAGCTTCAAAAAGGCATATACCACTAAACCAACAACATATTTATACTAATGGGTTCACTTACTATAAAACTATGGGTTCACTATAAACTCCGACATTTACACTACGGGTTTGAAAATCAATGGGGTTACTTAACCCCGAACTCGTATGCCTAGTTCCGCCCCTGGCGAAACCTCTCTATACGTTGCGTATGGGTCCATACGCGACGTATAGAGTCAAATACACTAAAAACGAGAAAAATCAAGGGGGCTCTCAGAGAGTTATACGCCCCATATAACCCTTTACGACATATATAATGTTATAAGACGCATATAGCAAATTTCGACACTGACTACGAGGAAAAATTTAAAAGGCTATCAGAGGGGTTATACGCCTTCGGTTCGAAATGTAATTAAATTGCATTTAAAATATTAACAAAAATATAATATCAAAATGATGGCAATCCGTCTAGTTTTTCGATGTGTGCAATGTGCATATGTCAACGGGGTGTATGAAGAAAAAAATAGGGACTAGGGTTTTATTTTGTGTTATTAGAGTAATGGTATTTTGATAATTTTACTTAAATAAAGAAGCTGAAAAAAGGGCTAGTACAAGTTTTGAACTCGCGAGCCCCTAATACGGCTATACGAGCCCCTAATACGGCGCGTATAGGCCTATATGACCCGTATAGAAACTTTGAGGTGTTGATTTAAAATATTGAGGTGTCCAAATAACCAAACTCTATATTAAATTAAGAAAATAATAATAACCATAATTATAATACACACCATTTAATGATATTAATACCAATACTTTTAACATTTGCACCTCTCAAAAACTTGAAAAGGATAAATAAATATATTTATTTCTTGAAAAATGATTTTAATAATTAAAATTGTTTATTATTGTCTAATATTAATCTAAACTAACAATATAATTAATATTAATTCTAACTTTTTATTTTGTTACTATCAATAGTCACAATCTAACTGTCTGTTAACTCAGTTAGTTGTTTATGACGTTTTGCGTGACATGATGTATATCATGGTTAAAATTAAAGTCATCAAACGTAAAAACTAATGCAGTAACGAACAGTTAGACTGCTGGTAAAAAATCAAAAGTTATGATTAATATTGGTTAAATTGTTAGTTAGACCTAATACTAGCCTAGTGGGTTCTAGGATCTAATTTGATTTTTTCCTTGAGAGGTATGAAGAACGAATTGAAATAGAATATTACCGATTTAGATAAAAAGAAAAGGTTCTCAATAAGCTTAAACACTATGGGATAGAGGACTAGAAGAAAAAACAGGTAATTCATATAGTGTTTTTAATCAATCTTATTTATTTCAACGGATCTGAGACTTAAGTAATAATATATTATATATATGATCGATAAAATAAGTAAATAAAAATAAGGTAGAAGAAACAGATTTCAAATGAAAAAATGAAAGTTTCGTAAAAAGACTAGAGAATACTACCATAAGACAAATAATCTTCTTTGTAAGGAGATTTGTTCAGAATTATTATGTGGGAAAGGTTCAATATTAAAACACTTTCAAAAGTTTCCCTAATTTTGTATGTGTTAACAAACCATTCGAAGTACTTCAACTTTTTAGAACATGTTCGAGTCAATAACAATGATTTAAAGAACTTTTTACACTATTTTGAAAACCTAATGACTCAATCATATGGATAAGTAAAACACGTGATCTACGATCATATTAGGAAGATGATGAAAACAAGTACTCAATTTGAAGTTAGTAAATAGAATTCCATACTCGAATTCATAGATACATATAGAATTTCATGGAAAGTCTTATTTGATGAAAGTCATATGCACGGTTTTGAGGAAGATCTTTCATATCTTTCAAGATCCACCATCACGGGTAGTTCCTACAGAGGATCGAACTAATGACGCATATAATACTTGACTTTTCGGTGTAGCTATTACATAGTTGGTTCTCATTCGTTTTCTTATTTTGTTATACAAATTACAATGAGGAATGTTATTATTATAGTTATTGTCTAATATGATTATTATCATTATTATTTTCATTATCATAACTACATTGTTTAGTCAATTAGTCGTACTACATTTTACCTATGGGTGAACAAAAAAACCGGGTCCATACCCGACCCGACATACCCGAACCGGACCCGGGTCCGGGTACAACCCGATACCGGGTGTACCTAGTTCGTACCCTGAAAAAACCGGGGGGTTGTACCCGGTTTGGGGTTTTTGGAATTTATAAGAACCGGACCCCACCCGAAACCGGACCTGAACCGGTTGAACCCGGGTTGGACCCGGTTTCGACCGTTTTTTTTAAAGTAGCCGTTTTTAATGGCTATATAGCCGTTGGGGACCAAATTTAACCGTTTTTTTGTTTTTTTTGCCTCTAAAATAAGTATAAATAGGTGTGGGTTGATATGGTAAGATACCCAAGCTTTAAACACAAAAAAACATATGCAAAAAACGCAAACAATACTCTCATTTATTCTCAAATCTCAATCTGGCTCACTCTCAATCTTCCGTTGGTCAAGAATCATCGAACTCTCCAACCGTCGTTCGTGTTCTTCCACACAATCGTAACATGGATGTTTGGTGTAATTGGAATATGGTTGAGTTGAGTGACGGATCTGTAAAGGCTCGTTGCAAGTTTTGTGGAGCTTTAATTGCTAAAGATTCTAACACGACTTTAAACAAACACATTAACAAGAAGTTTGTAAGTCGTTGAAAAATAATCCGGATTCGCAACAAACACAATTGAGTGGAGACGGTGGAATCTTTAATTACAACGTTAATGAGGTTCGAGATCGAATGGCAAAGTTCACGATTCAAGAAGCTTTGCCTTTCAATCACTTCGACAACCCTCGGTTAACCAACTTAATTCGAGAGACGCTTCAACCTCGTTACACTCACGTAAGTCGTACTACACTTAGACGTTATTGTTTAAAATTATGGAAGCAAGCAAAAAATTATTTAATTGTATTATTTGAAAATATAAATACCGATGTAAACTTAACTAGTGACGTTTGGTCGACGCCACACGGTTTGCCCGAATCGTACCTTTGCGTCACTGCTCATTGGGTAGATCCCAGTTCATGGCAAATGATGAAACGTACGATTGCATTTGATCTATTTCCGTATCCACACACCGAAGAGTTTTTATTTTACTTTTTGGATAATGTAATAACTACTTTTAATTTACAAAATAAAATATTTTCAATGGCATTTGATAACGCTTCCAACAACATAACCGCGATTGAAAAATTAAAATTAAAATATCTTCCGATTGCAAACGGTGATTTTTTTCATACTCGTTGTGTTGCACATATTATTAATTTAGTAGTACAATATGGTCTATCCGTACCATTTGTTGATAGCTTTATAAAAGCTTTTCGATTTATGTTACACGGCGTTTTTAAAAAAAGTAGAAAAAGATATCAAGATTATAAACAACTTTGTAAAGATACAGAATCTAGATTTTTAGGGCCTAATTGGGATGTACCTACGAGGTGGAATTCGACTTGTCATATGTTTGATTGTGCTTTAAAACAAAAAGGCACTTTAAAAACTTTTCATAATAGTCTTTCGGATAATTGCGAAGCCGACCTGTTTCCGGATTTGGGTTGGAAAAATATTGAACATTTATCCGAATTTCTTGAGGTGTTTAAAAACTCAACTACAAAATTATCGGGAGTTTATTATTCCACTAGTTATTCGGTGCTTCAAGAATTATATTTCATGGCTTTGAATTTTAAAAATTTTTAAAATAATAATAGTATGTTTAGAGAAATTATAGAACCAATGAAAAACAAGTTTAAAAAATATTTTCTTGAGTTACCACCCATTTTTACTTGTGCCGCTGCTTTAAAACCTTTTTTAAATGTTGCGGGGGTAGAATGTTTAATAGACGAGATAAATGACAATTTGGATATACATGACAAAAACCCCAAATTTTCAACCGAGGCAAAAGAAGTTTTTAATAAAAGTTTAAAAATTATTTATACTTTTTATTTAAATAAATATGGGCCTAACGTAAATATAACTACGCCAAGAGAATCAACCTCAAGTGCTAGTACCTCGTTTAAAGATCCCGTTATGACTATGTTGAATGTTGTTCGGGATGTGACGGCTAAATGTCAAAGGGGTAACGTCCTAACAAGCGAACTTGGTATATATAGTACGACGAATTTTGTTTCAACTATGAGTACTCAAGATTATCATGCATTTGATATTTTGGCTTGGTGGAAAGGAAAGGAATCTCAATTTCCAACTCTTTCCGCTATGGCCCGTGATTTACTAAGCGTCCAAGCTTCTACGGTAGATTCGGAGTCTGCGTTTTCTCTTAGTGGCAGGGTAATATCATTACGGAGAACAAGATTAACTCCGGAAGCGGTGGAGATGTGCATTTGTTTAAAAGACCACTTAGACGCGATGGATCGTATACAAGACAAAACAAATCTTGAAGACGAAATTGCAATCGAATCTAAAGTACACGATGAAGAGGTAGAAGAAGGAGTATCTTCTGGTATATCCGATGAAGAATTAGCATTTGATGAAGCCTCTCGAAGAAAAATAGTCGATTAGTTAAATAAAAATTTTATATTATTTTTTATTGATTCATTAATGTATTTTTTAAGTTATTTTAATAAATAAATAATAAATTAATAAGTTATAGATGTTTTTTTAATGTTGTTATAATAATAATAATAATAATAATAATAATAATAATGATAATAATAATAATAATTGTAATAATAATAATAA
Source organism: Flaveria trinervia (assembly GCA_025506515.1). Lineage (NCBI taxonomy): Eukaryota > Viridiplantae > Streptophyta > Magnoliopsida > Asterales > Asteraceae > Flaveria > Flaveria trinervia. The sequence continues at coordinate 1,585,708 of CM046446.1, forward strand.
AAAACCCGGTTATACCCGGTTTTGGACCCGACCCGGTCCGGACCCGAACCCGGGTTCATCAATACCCGGGTCCCAAAAAATCGGTCGGCCCGTACCCGATTTGAACCCGGTTCCCGGTCCGACCCAATATCCGGTTTGTGCACATCTGATTTTACCTATGAAACACATGGTGATACTTTTTGGGATGTACTAACTTATCTTTTGTAGAATTCTTTTTATAATATGCAGATTCCCATCTTATAACTTTGATAACAACACGGGGTGGACCCGCTAGTTGATAAATATAAATTATAGCAATTAGTAATGTAGTTACTATATAACATTGGCAGTATATATTATATAACAACTTATGGGCCTCTAGAACCATTATGCTTTGAGGCCCAATCTCAACTTGTGATGTAAGATGCTTACAATTTAACATTGTGTTGAATTCGGTGGGTTTGGGCTCCCATTATGCTTTACAACGACCATAGCATACATATTGCTTTCTTTGTATAATAAAACCCAACCTACCCATGAGTGTCTTTTAGTTTGGACTTTTGACTAGAGATGCACAAAATAACCGTGTACGAACCCGATTTGGACTCGGGTTCGGGTACAACCCGATGGGAGGCATACCCGGTTCGAACCCGTAGGGTTGGAACCGGGTTTAGTTTTTGAGTCTTTTAGTGAACCCGACCCGAATCTGACCCGGTCTAAACCCGGTATTGGACCCGATATTGAACCCGGTACTGGACATAAAAAAAGAAAAGAAAATTATAAAAATAAACTAAATCCGATATTGGACCCGACTCGATCCTACCCGGGTATGGCAGGTAGGATTTTCCCGCAAGTGAACCCGACCCGAGTTCGTACCCGGGTTCACCAATACCGGGTACAAAAAAATCCGATTGGGCCCAACCCAGTTTGAACCCGGTTTCGGGTCCGGCCCAAAACCCGAAATGCGCATCTCTACTTTTGACTATTGATCCCTTTAGAGGAGTGTAAGGTGCAAATTGTGTTTAGGTCAATCCGGTTCGGGTGGGGTCAAATATCGTTAACATGAGATTTTGGTCAAACTAAACGGTTTAAAACTGAATTTTTATAGAGAAACAACCAGTTTGGTTTGAAACCAAGATTTAGTGTTTCGGTTTGGTTTTGACCAGTTTTAATAGAGAGGTTTACAAGCCGATTTCAAAATAGTCTTGATTCGTGTTAAAAGCCATTTCTGGTTCACAAACTAAATTTTTATGCAGGTGTAGTAACTATTATATTACTTTTAGCTTATATTATATTCTTTAATACTCATGTGGGTCGTCTATGTAGCATAAGTTGTGTTTAATCCGATCTTATTAGTTAGCATAGTATTGTTTAGGTATGTTAATTATTTTGAGTTGTCCTTAGGACTGCTGCACGAAACCTCTTAGAAACCGTAGTATTCTTTCTTTTATAACAACGAATGTGGAATATATTAAACGAAAAGCTTAGTCAAAAGCTGATGAATACAAGACAACTAAACACATATTTGTCTCTTTATTGTAAACTTAGACTGAAATTTTTGTCTTAAGATATCAAACCCACATTTATTGGTTCATGAATTATTAAGTGTCCCATCTTTAGGATCCTGATTGGTTTAGTGACATACTGCGTTTGTCATAATATTACAATGCTGGTCATCATCATGGTCAAATAGGATGTTTAATATTTAAATTAAACTTGAGGAAATTGAAATTTGTACCAAACTTGAACTTGAAATTTGTACCGAGTCTAATTTGATTTCGGTTTTTAGCTTTTCGTGTCGTGTCAGACACCAATTCAAATTCATATATATTGATTCGAACCGGTTATAAATTATATACAACTTCAATTAAGCTTCCCGTGTTGACGCAGAGACGTAAAACCGTGTCAAATAACACCAATATCACACCACCGCTAACGACCACCAACACTAAAACTGCGGTGTGTTGATACAGAGAACTTAGACCGAAACGTAAAACATAAAAAAATATAAATAAGTCGATGTAAGGTTCGTGTGTTGTGACGAACCCTTAAAAAGAGGAAAATAAATGTAAAAACTGTTGAACCACGCACACAAATTGTGTTGTGTTAACTTACTAAATTTAGAACGAAACGTAAAATTACTGAATCATACATGCATGTTATGTTGAGTAAACTTGCAAAAATTACAATGAAACGTACAATTATGATTTACGAAAATGAAAATTATACGAGAACAAAGTTGAAAATATAAATGTTGTGAGATTAAATTGCAATATGTGAAGAGTTTTGGGTCAAAAGTAAACAAAGTTAAATTTAAAAGTTTAATTGTAAAAAATGAAAAACCTTGTGTTAAAAATGAAAATTAATTTTTTTTGAAATATTTACTATGTATAAAATACAATACCATTATGTAGATGAGTGATAATTAATAATATATAAATTCTGCTGCTATTTATAAAATTATAGATTTTTTTTCTTTGTATTTTGGTTTGTTTAAATTAATCAAAATCGAACCAAACCAACTTTTAAATTCCAAACACGATGTTTCTAGTTCTAATTTCTAATTCAAATGACAAAACCGATTCAGATAACCCGAGCAAACGACTGAAGGAACACCTTATATATAATAACTAATGTTTTTTATAATTTTTCTTAGAAAGTAATAAAGTTTAATTTAGTTATATTATTTGTTAAAAAATGTTGGTTCCATAAATTAGCCATATATCCCGGCAAAGAGGGGGCAAATAGGCCACACAAACCGGTTCAGGGTTGACATATTAGATGGAGTCAATCACGGCCAATATCATAAATTATGATTCATAATTATTTTGCTTTAATTCTTTATTTTGAAATGATATAAAGTGATTCATTTAATTAGTGTTTTGTAATAAAATCCTAAAAAAAAAGAAATAACGAGTAACGCAAATAATCAATAGTTTGGTTTTAATTATAGGAGCACAAATTTGTTTGTAACCCTAAGCTGTTTCGGGTTGTGGCCAACCATGGTTTGTATCATTCTCGGTTGGTTTTAGTTTGGTTTGGTTTTCAAACAGGTTCGTAAAGATAAAAACAGCAACATAAAATTTATATTTTATTTATTATTAGAGTTTTAGAAACAACAAAACATAATTTTTTATAAAAAACTAAGTTTAAGAATTACGATATGATACAATATTTTGTTTTAATTTTATTCAACGTTGTAGTCCAGGTTTCAAAAAACAAAGAAACAAACAAATATCCTCAATAGTATATCTTATGTATAATAAGACTCTGTGTAGGATATGAGAAAAATAAGACGGGTGTAACTTGTAAGTTTTTTCTTTGCTATAAGAGATAGAGAAATCATTTCTCTTGAAACCCAAGTTTCAAGAGAAAAAACATAAGTTTTTAAACCAATTTACTATCTCTATCTGGTTTTAAACCAATTTCAGGGGTGGTAGGGTCAAACCGTTGCACCTTTGTATTAATACTATTTTCGGTTTGCTTCAGATTGTCGGGTTTAGTTCTTAACCTGGTTTTTTCCCCGCCTTTAGTTTAATTCTAAATGGAATTTTTGCAGTTTGGTTTAGGTTACTAACACCCACAAAACCAAGTTAACGGAACTTAGTCAAACAAAAAATTAGGAACTTTTTTCCCTTTGAAATTTGACAATCATATAGTGCAACTAAACCTTTTTTTTATTAAAATTAAAAACTTCATACCGATATGTTTTAAGACTATTTAAAATCTTATGTTTCAAAGATTTTTGCAAGAGTTCATACACTCGGTTGTTAACTTCAGTTATATATGATGGAATTTATATACTTCTACAACAGTATGAGTATCAATATGTTAGTTAATCATCAAGTATTAAAATTAACATATACGTTATTATATGTAAGTATACAATTATCATTTACTAATAATTATATTATTGTTCAAATAATATTTTTATGAACAATTTATGAATCTATAAACATGGAGATTTCTTACTAATTTGTCTGACTCAATATACAAGTTATCTTACAAGTGCCACTCAAGGTTATGAAAAAAAACAACAAACCAGATTCTTAAACATTTTTTAAAAAGGGATTAGATGCTTACAAGTTACAACTACACCATCCTTCAAAAGTTGTGTTAAACATGTATTCAATTCATGATAACTTGGGCATAAATAAAAAGATTAATGATTACTTTCTTATGATCACATAATCAAACATCAAATTAGATCTTCCATTTCCAAGTCCCCTTATTATTCACTCTTGTTAAAACTTAAATCAACCAAACCAACAACATTCATACCTCACTAGTCAATTGGCAAATGTATTTGGTCAACTTTTAGGTAAATTCTAACCTACACTAATTTATAAATCTTTAGCAGTTGTTGAAAAAACTTTGAAGTCATTGTCGGTGAACATTTTTTTTGGCTTTAAGAGATTTAGTTAAGAGTGTATTCATGTCGAGTATAACCCAGGCAATATATACGCTAATGTAAATACTCAAAATCGAAAACTAGAATAACTTGACTCGAGCTTGAATTAGTTATTTAGTCTTTTATGTTGTTATATGTATACACATCTATCATACATATATGTATATATCATTCAAGAGTTACGTGGTACTCGAAATCGAACGACCACCTTGGCACCTTTGAGAAATTAAAGCAAAAGCTACATATGAACTAAGTAAAATCTACATATGAACTCTAAGTAAAATCTAAATTTAACATTAGAACTTAAAAGCAGAAACAATGTCTTTTCATATATTTATAGGCTATAACAATGAGTACTTTTGGTTATTAGTTATTATTATTACCATTTATTCTTCTACTAAATTGGTAAAAAGTTACTGTGAGTTTGCACGAGAAGACGCATTTGATAATGAGTGATGATTATGTGGGCCCATTCATATGGGCCGTGGATTAATGAGGATGTTCAAACATTATCATGGGAATGGGTCACATATACACTTTATCAGTTTATTCCGTTTATACCCTTTTTTTGGGTAAGCTTGTTACAATAATCTGTTTAATATGTATGCCCATTATAATGTAAACATAGAAAAAGTAATTAAAATGAGTTTTTAATTATGATTATATATTCAAATATAATTGACGATGCTATCATCGTAAGGACGGAGGGTGCGGGTTTAGTATGAGCGGCATGTTGTGGAGAAGTGTTGAAAGAGGGTGTGGCTGAGCTGATGTGAAATGTTAGAGCGGAAAAGATTACAGGTGAATCGGTACTCCATGTTGAAGTTAAAAAGAAACAAAAAAGAAAACGGGGCATGGAGATGGATTTGTGGTGTGGGAGCCGAGGGAACAACGTCCCATGACGAGGTATAACTATATGACACCTACTGCCTGAGTTCACGAGACATGAGTCACGTGTGTAACAAAGTCCATTTATTTTAAGGTAACAAGTTGTTTCATGTAAAGTATGTTCATAGCATATCATAAGATACATGTAAAGTATGTTTATATGTATACATGAATGTGTACACATGAACACACACTCAAACATATATACACGTACACACACTCTTAAACACACGTAAACATACGATGATGTAATATATGACACAAACTGATAGAAAGATCCATATAAATCATAAGTGAAAGTTTTTTTCAAAGTTAGGGTTTCTATGAAATCTAACTCTCATTTGTTAAATACAAAGTTTTTTCTCATTTATATTTCTTAATACCCAAACCTATTCTCAAATTGGATTTACTAGATGTATTTAGTTTGATACACGTAAAATGTTGTGCATTAAATCATGAATTTTCTTCATAAGCTTCATTTTACGTGTAAAATGGCAAGCATGAATCACCTTTATATTAATTCGTCTATGTGCTCACGTATGCATAAAATAATAGCAATTCCAGTAAATATTACACAAGAAAAAATTAAAACTTATCACGTAAATCATAACCTCAGCCATAAATATATCCTAACATCACATATTATAAACTAAATCACGATTTAACAATTGATTTACATATTAAATTAAATTATATATTATATAAAAAACAAACTTAATTTGACGTTTGACCAAACTCTTCATACAATAAAATAAAACACAATCATTTCAACAAAGGCCATTATCGTAACTTCACATAAACTTAAACACACTACTTAAACTCTTCACTCAAATAAAACACCCAAAATCATTTCAAACTCAAAACAATAATAATAATAATAATAACAAACCATGCAAAGCATATTTCCCTACACCATCTTCTTCTTCATCCTCCTATCAACCACCTTACCAACTATAACCACCGCCGGCAGCCCTCTCCCGCCACCATCCACCGCCGTCAGCCCTCTCCCGCCACCATCCACCGCCCTCAGCCCCGTCCCACCACCGTCCACCGACAAAGATTTCATCCGTACAAGTTGTAGAACCACCTTATACCCACAAACTTGCTTCACCTCCCTCTCCGGCTACTCCGCCTCCGTCCAACAATCCCCCGGCCGCCTCGCTCGGGTCGCCATCGGAGTCACCCTCTCCAAAGCCACCCACATGACCAACTATGTCGCCAACATCTCCCGCCACGCGGATTATGAAGGTTTTAATCTTGATAATTATTAATATTAGTATCAATGAGTCCTAGATCAAGTATTATTTTTTAAAGTGGAGATCATGGGTTGAAGTTTCACTACGTGTAATATGTTTTAAGTGGGCTAAGGTTTTACCATAGTGGGCCTTTGGATAGTGGGTTTTCCTTTGAATGATAGGCGAGCCGGGTCACCAGCGTTGTCTGTGTTCGCGGGCGTGGGTTACCTTTCGCCAATGTGTTTACCCGGATGAGCAGGTCTAAAAATTAGCCGTTAAAAACTTTTTTGTTATTAATATTAGTTCTATTAATTGTTTGGATGAGTTTATAGTAGATTTTGATCGAGTTTGTTTATTGATTTGACTATTTCATAGTGGTTAAATTAAATTAAGAGTATTGTATATTTACTAAGAGGTAACTTTGTAGAATATTAATAAGTTTTAAAAATGTTCAATTTAAGTCATTCACATTTTACAAATATTCTAAAATCATTTAGATTTTATGATTTATTTATATTATAAATTTTAACATGTTTTTTAATATGTTTTTCTTTGAGTTTAAGTTAGAAAATTTTGTTTTTTTATGTTGAAACAGTGACGTGGATTATAGGTATTTTTTCAATATAATTAACATGTTTGTTATGAAAGTTTTTAATATAATTACATACATTAAAAATCTTGACCCCTACATCTTCTCATCTATTTCCTTCTTGACACAAAAAGAAATAAAATTGTTGATGATTCGATTTGATGGTTTAGTGATCTAATTCGAATAAAATATACATAAATTTCTAATTGAAACATTTTTAAAACTTAAAGACTATTTTATGACATAGATCAAAGAGCTTTTATATGTGGGGGTCTTTGATACTAAAAGATTGTAAAAATTATCTTTATGACTTGGTTAGATTGTATGTTTGATTCCCAATATTTTAATACTACAACGATAGTCTAAAGTTTTATAAGATTTTAAAAAATAATCCACATTAAATGACTTTTAGTTTTTAGGGTAGATGAGGAGTAAACTTATTTTTTATGTTCTCTTTACTTCTTTAAAATACACATAAACTTGGAAATGATAATGACAAGTTTATTCTTAATTTTAAACCAACTACAAGATAATGGTGATCACTATTTATGTAACATTTCATAAAGCATAATAATTTTACAAATTTTCAATTTCGATAAATAAATATAAATCAAACCACATGAATTACTTTTACAACTTTTTTTTGATTATTTTTACAATTTTTTTTATAGTAATAATATAGAGCGATGATATTCTGATGGAATCACAAATAATCATTATTTATTGTGTGTTGCTTAATCTAATTTTTTAACAGATTATAGTAACAGCCCAAGGGTCGCCGCCGCCGTGCACGACTGTGTCACGGTGTTCGGTGACGCTGTGGACCAAATCCGGGGTTCGCTCCGGCAAATGAGGCGGTTGCGTGGGACCGGAGAGTCGGTGAGGTTCCAGGTCAGCAACGTGCAGACGTGGATGAGTGCGGCGTTGACCAACATGGAGACTTGTACGGATGGGTTTGAAGATGTGGCGGAGGACGGCGGAGTGAAGGCGGAGGTCTGCCGCCGGGCGGTGGAGGTGAAGGAGGTGACGAGTAACGCCTTGGCGTTAATTAACAGTTTTGCTAGTATGATACAAACGCCGTGAGTGTGGAGCACTTAACGGTTATTTAACGGTTTGTCGTTAGTTTCTAGATGGGTGAAAAAAGGGGGTGTTTTTTAAGTGTAAAAGTCAAATTGTAATTAGATGAGTGGAGGCTTCATTTTTCTTTTGCATTTTATGCTTTGCGTCTTATAACATGTGGTGTTTATATAATTAATTAGTTTTTTTTTCTTCTTACGTTACGAAAGTCCTTTCAGTTTTTCCAAACGTAACACTGCGTTACTTTAATTGTTATTTCTTCGGATCGTCAAAAACCATCAAATCAAAATCTGGTGGTTTGACTCAAAACACTAAACTTCAGTAGTCAAACTCGAAGGTTGCGTAATTTTGGTTGTTACATGTCTAGCTCGTCAGAAACCATAAAATTAAAGTTTGGTGGTAAAGTTTAAAAGTACTAAATTTTAATGGTCAAACTCGAAAACAAACTTCATTATAAACAGTTTCATGAGCAAACTCTGACCCTAAACTTTAATGGCCAAATTCATATAACCAAAAGTTAGGGATAAAAGTGAAAATACTTAAAACGAATATGATTAATACATAAAAAAAACAAAAATTTACTATTCATTTGCGTTTACACTTAATTATGGAGTGATGTGATTGAATAAAGAACAATAAACTTTTATGACAATTAAAAAACATATATAAATTTATTTATTTTTAATTATTATATACGCACTTAACATGCTCTTTTTGGTCTGACAAAATATAATTAACAATTTTAGAAATCTATTTATCATCATATTTTAGTGTGTAAATAGTGACGTCCTTTTAATTCATATAAGATTGAAGTTACGAGTTCATTTGTTTATATACACATATAGTCATAAGAGCAACTAATGTTGGAAATATTGGATCGAATAAATATGATAAACATCAATTTTATTAAGAATAAAATCATATAAATTACAAATTCCTACACCTCTATTTATACTAAACTTATAGTAACAAAAGAGTATTATAATCAGACCATTTGCCCAACTGCAAAAATCCTAAAATAAAATTACTCTCGGCCACAAGTAGTCCAAACAATAGTAGAAATGAAATCAATAACTAACTAAGTCATAAATGATTAGTATTGGCAGCAAACAGTCCAAAGCAATACCAGAAGTACTTTTCATCTTCTTCCTTGTCAACATATTCAACATAAATACCAAACAATCGCGTAATGTTTTCAGAACCGGATCAGACATTAAACCGGACGTTTTACTGGTTTGGTGGTCGGACCGGATTTAAGTATATTTATATATGTAATTAAATATAAGTAATTTATATATGTATTTTATAGTTATATATAAAATTTAACTATATATGTATATCCAACGTCCTAATTTATGGTTTAACACCCTGTTTTTACCCATTAAAATAAATATAAAAAAAAACCAAAAACCGGTCTGAATCGGTCCAGTTTCCCGGTCCGACCACTGGTTCGACCACCTAAAACTGAACCATAGCAGACCGGACCGGCCACCTGATCGATCCCCGGTCGAACCGGTCGGACCGGCTGGTCCGATCCGGTCTCCAAAACATTGGTATCACGTCTAACGTCTTTCTCCTCATCGACTCACCCTAATACCCTATTCATCTATGTCTTCATCACTATCTACATCAACTAATGATGTTGTTCACTAGATATCTATGGTATAAGTGCTGCTATGGGACTGAAGGTACCAAAACATTTTTCTTATTATTATATGCGTTGCTTCTAGTATAATGAATCAGTTCATCCTCAAATTCTATATTATCCTCACCCTCATTTTCATCATCTATACAAGTCCAAGGTAAATGCAACCATCATGCAGGTCATAACAACCACATAAGATGTAATAATTCATAAGGAAGACAGTGAGTGTTATCTTTTATTTAGAGTGTATATAAATGATCAGAGGAGTTATTCATGTGATCATAGATTTCAAACTACAACTATAACCTCTATAATTTAGAATAGCAATGGAAGGATCTATTACAGCATCATCCCTTTTAAATTTACAATATAACCTCTATAATTTAATACTCGATAAATTAATAAACTCGATAAAATTAATAATTGTTCGGTCCCAACTTGGGACCTATAAAAAATTCGACCTCAATCGATAAAATAAGAAGATAATAATTTTTTTTTAAATCCTAATGTAAAGATATTGGTTCTAGTGAAACTATTTACTATATACTAATTACCACTCTTATGTGCTTTATAGTTTGTACATTATGCATTTATGAGTTGTACATGCTATTGGAGTATTGGTTTCTTTCTTTTTCTTTTTGTTAATAACATGCGTGTGTGTGTTTTAACATTGATATACTTATCTCTTTCATGTTTAACGGCCCCGTCGCAACATGTGAGAGGTCCTAAATCGACATAATTATTGTTTTTAATGTATTACGTTTCACATGTATGGCTCAACATTTTACGTATACTTTCCGTTTGGTTTTATTTTTTCGTATTGATTTCTTTTATAATACGAGCTTTTCCGGTGTCGGTGATCACTGACGGTTGTTTGAAATTGGTGTTACTTGACATGGTATTACGTCCCTGCCGCAACGCGAGGACTTAATACTAGTATATTAATAATTACTAAAATATTTTAGAATTCTATTGTCTAGTAAATGTACATGTGAATCTAAAATCTATGTACATTGAACTTGACAAGGTAATTAATGTGTGAATGTACATGAAAATTTTAAAAGTTGATGTATTAAATTGAGAGTTGCTTATGAATATAAACCAACTTTTTAAATTAATAATTTATTAATTTATCAATATAATAATATCTCGCTAAATTAATAAATATCTTTGGTCGCAACAATATAAATTATGTACGTTTTTCTGTAAAACCTTGTTGAATGCCATGCAAAAAATTAAGAATCAAATCAAACAATTTCACTATCGGTGAACTTTTAAGGATGGTGTACTGGTGTGGTGGCAAACATATGGTATGAATCATGTCTTCATTAGTTTCTCCGTTATAATCTGTTAGGACTCTCTTTTTTATTAAATAATTATTTTAATTACTTATAATATTATTTTAATACATTTTAATATATATTAAATTAAGAAAGAAATATATTTATTAAAATTATTTCTAAATAAACTGATATTTTTAATAAATCAATTTTCTAAAACAAAAGATAATCAAAATTGGGAGTTGTAGTAAGAAATTTTTTAAAAATGATATTTTATACGGTTTGTTTTAGAATAAAATGTTTATCTTTTTGAAAAAAATTAAAAATAAAATTTTAAGAAGTTGATATCACTATTTTTTTATTTATAATTATTTCTGATACGTAATTTCAGTCATATTATATCTTAAAAAATCATTTAATAATTAATATATTTATTATATTAATATTTTATATATTCAACCCGTATAATACAGGGTTTACTAAATCTAGTATTTAATATTAAAGTAGTATCAATACATAATTGTATCCACTTTTTTATGTTATGGGGGAAAACGGTTTGTGAGATATGTGGAGACAGATCACCGTCTGAATCGCTCGAATAATAAATATAATATCCCCCGTTAACGTGTTCCCGTATATCTCACTCTTTCTACCACCATCACTCACTTCTCTTCGTTTTCGCCAACCTCTCTCTCTCTGTAAGCATCTCTCTCTCTCTGTAAGCATCTCTCTCTCTCTTCAACACACACACACACACGCAATATATTACATGTGTAGCTCAATTTGTGTTGTAATTCGTTAATCTTACAGGAAAAGCATCGAATTAATGGCGAATTTCAAGGTTACTCGCGTCGAATCATCGCCGATTGAAGGCCAAAAGCCTGGCACTTCTGGACTCAGAAGAAGGTGATTTTCGGTTTATTTGTATTTGAATTCGTTAGGTTTTGCATTTCGTAGATCCACTTCGATTGCTTTGATCCTGAATTCCTGATTGTGTTACGAAGGAATTAGTGGTTTGGATAGTGATTCTGCTTGATTCGTGGAAGTTTTGATGCCGTTGATGCGTGTATTGTGAATTTGTGATTGCGCTTCTGTTAGTTCTAGTCTTCTAGATCGTATTTTTGATCCGCGTCGGTTGTTATGCGTGGATCTATGTGATGATGATTATGTGTGCTGGAACATCGGATCGGTTCGTTGGATTTAGATTAGGGGAAATGGTTCGATTGAAAACTGAAATGACCGATTTGCTGTGTTTGGATCACACTGGTCTAGACATTACTTTATACTGGATGTGGAGATGGCCATTTTTTATTGGACTAGAAAGTCAGAGTATTCCCTCCCAATATGAGAGTCCACTTTCTTTTGTTTATGGTGTAGTTGTTCGTAGTAAAGTTCTATGTCAAACTTTAAATCTTGAAAATGTTGTGACCGAATTTCCAAAATCATAAAGCTGGATTTGATTATGGGGCTCGGTCACGAGTATACTATGTTATTTCTTTTAGTTCTAAGATATATACATAATAACTTGGTAACTTGATATTGAATATTCGTTGCCAGTCAAATCAATTAGATGGTACATTTAGGCACTCAGCATTATAGGATAGATTGTTAAAAGATTGGTAACAGAAACACAAAGACAACAGTGAATTTTGTGGGAAAACACACCACGACTCTTTTTATTAATATGAACTAAAGACCACACCTTAAACTCTATACAATGACACCCTTTTATATTACTCATAACCTTAATTCCTATGAAATCACAGCTCAAACACAGTTGGATGAGCCAAATTATTTAATACTTTCCTAATATTTACCTTGACTAACATATTCTACATGGTAACTAATTCCACCCTCATCTTTCTTGGTTCACCCGTATACACCCTTGAACATCAAGATTAAATTATAACATAGATTTCCAGTGAAAAACCTGTGTATACATGCATGTTCAATACAAATTTCCATTCATGACTTACAAGTGATGTCGGGAGAAAAGACAGATTAATTGCTGTTGTACCTGTAGCTTAATAACACAATCTAGTTACTTTATGTAGTTGTTTCTATAATGTAGGCACAAACAAACATTTTACCTTAGAAACCTTTCCTGTAGTCTCCATCCTGAATCTTACAATTTTATTTTCCTCAACTGAATTTAGTCAAGCTGGAAGGGATTTTAATTTGCAGAACAAGATAATTAACTACATTTAGGACCTGAGGTCTCAAACTGAATACCCAAGGTTCAGCTGGCAACTAATGGCAGTGCACAGATGATGTTTTGAGTTAAGAAAGAGACCACAAAAGCCCACTGGGCAAAGCACGATTATGACACATTTTTAGGTTACGATGCTGCGTATATGTGTTTTTGTTTTGTGAAGGAATATCTGCATGCAGATTGGTTGGATAGGATTTCAATAGTCTATTTAGGTAATCATGGCAAAGGTTGAGTTGAGATATTGTAGGTATCACCACCTTCAACATGATCTGCCTCCATATTACAATAGATTATCAGAATGCATACAATTTAAGCTGGACACTGCATAAATGTTAAAGATAGTTAATCACTTCCCTTTTTCTCCTGAATATTGCAATCTTTACTCTTTAGTACATGTTTTAAGTAGTTATCGTATATATGTTCTGTTTTGATTAAACAGTTCTATAGAAAGTTCTGTAGAAAGCAAGGCAAACATTAGATGGACAAAGAAGCTCATAAAGTTGCATGTGAAAATGTATTTGTTACAGACTTACAGTTAAGGGATTATGTCTAGATATTACCGTCACCCCCACACAGGATTTAAGATATTAATCAATTTAAATGGGAAATAGCCTTCCTTAAGGCCATGAAAAAATGATAAATTTGGATTATAGATGTATGTAGAGTCCCATTAAAAAGCTGATTTACGTGTCTTCCCAGGAAAAATTTCATGTTAAAGGCTTCACATTGAAGTAGAGCCAATGGTCTGAATTCAGAGTTAAAACCTGACAAAAACAAACGTGTTAAACGTCGGCGAATCACTTTTGTTTTTAATCTGAGTCCACTGATTACCCTTGTAGAAGGTGCTCTAGCATGCACACGTCATCTGATATCTCTAACCTCCCATGCTATTGTATCCAATTGTCCAGTGTAGAGTATAAATAGATGAGAACTTAACATAAGACTTGACTAGTAATGGCTAAAACTAGACACCCTTCCAAGTTTGTAAAGGACACTAACATAGACAAATTTAGATATTCTTTAAGCCTTAATGTATGAGAATTTGTAGAATGTGTTGTGTAATATTAATATGAAATGAGTATTAGTGTTGTCCACCTTGATATATATTGAATATGCATCATATTTATCACATATATAATTTTCTAGTTACAAATTAATATATAGTAGCAAAACCTGTGGATATAAAATATTTAGGATACAACTATAGTTATTATAGGCATCTGATTAGATCAATGACGGGTCTAGATCTAGATCACGTAACAAACAAACAAATGTACTCAGTATAAGCCCACTCATAGCAAAGCTATTAGTAGGGTCCAGGGAGGGTGTGACGGGGGCTAGCCCTACCTCTATCATAGGGGACAAAGATGATGCTCCCACCGAGACCCCCACTCCATTTTTCATACATATTGATATGTGTTTTTTTCATGTCCATTTTCTATGTACTTATAAAACAGCTGAAAGGGTTCACTGCCCCTGCCCTGTATAGGTTAGGCCACATCGGGTATTATAGGAATCATTTATTTTTTTGCTGCGCTACTGCTATAATAATTTATATCACTTAAAAATGTCAGGTTAAAGTATTCACCCAACCACATTACTTGCATAATTTTGTTCAATCGACGTTCAACGCTCTTTCTGCCGAGAAAGTTAAAGGTTCTACGCTTGTTGTTTCTGGTGATGGTCGGTACTACTCAAAGGAGGCAATCCAGGTGATTATATTAGCTTTTTGGATTACCTTTTCAGCATAATGCCTGGAATTACTTCTGGAAATTTTTTATCCTTACCTAGTCAGAACTTTTAAATGGGCTCTTCAGTTTTGAAAATAAGAGAATAATATTGTTGAACTAGGAAGGAACCAAATAGATTTTTTTCCTAGTGAACATACATTATTTCAAAATTTGCAGATTATAATTAAAATGGCAGCTGCAAATGGTGTAAGGCGCGTTTGGGTTGGCCAGAATGGACTTTTATCCACACCTGCTGTATCAGCAGTTGTACGTGAACGAGTTGGCGCTGATGTAAGCTTGTTTGTAGATTTTTTTTTCTCTACTAAATGGTGAGCATTAGCTTAACATTCATGTCTGGTATTCTAGGGTTCCAAAGCAAATGGTGCTTTCATATTGACAGCTAGTCACAACCCTGGTGGGCCCAATGAGGTATGTTTTGATATCTGATCAACAGCAAAATCATGGACATGATATAAACAGTGATATATATATATATATATATATATATATATATATATATATATATATATATATTTTTTTTTTTTTTTCATACTTATTTTTTCAGGATTTTGGAATAAAATACAATATGGAGAATGGTGGGCCAGCACCCGAAGGAATTACTGATAAAATCTTTGAGAACACTAAAACAATAAAGGAGTATTTTATCTCAGAAGACCTACCTGATGTGAGCTGAATCCTCATGCTATAGTAAATTGAAAGAAGGTTATATTATATGCATTATTTTGATCACATATTTGATATGTGTGTACAGGTGGATATCTCAGCAATTGGAATTTCAAACTTTTCAGGTCCTGATGGTCAGTTTGATGTTGATGTTTTTGACTCAGCAAGCGACTACGTGAAGTTGATGAAGTATGCTATTACTCTTGATAAAAGGAATGAGTAAAACATCAATGTTGCATTCAACTAATGGTTTAATGAATTCTCTTTAGGTCAATCTTTGACTTCCAGTCCATCCAAAAGTTAATTGCATCTCCACAATTTAGTTTCTGGTGCGTACTTACACACTTAAATATTTCCCTTTTTGTGCTTATCCAACATTCAGTTAAGCAAATTGTGCTATAATTTACTAGTTATGATGCATTGCATGGAGTTGCTGGAGCTTATGCTAAACGTATATTTGTTGAAGAGCTTGGTGCAAAGGAGAGCTCATTATTGAACTGTGTTCCCAAGGTTATTTCTGCTCACCTAGTCCAGTATAATTTGTTCTTTGATTTTAGTTACAGGTGGAAGTTTCCACCCATTACTTAAGAATGGTTGTATTTTCCAACAAGTCAGATAAAAACAAATTAATTAAAGCAGAACTGGCCAAGGATGTCATACAAGTCAAACAGGTTGAAGGCTCCTCAAAGTCTACTTTTAATGCACACGAACTCCTAAACTGTTCTTTTTCGAAGATTTAGTTGTTATTATTGTACTTTAATTATTTATTAAGAGTATTTGAAGATTTGACTAAGAAGTGTTTGCTGGTCAATTCAACCTGGCGTGTTTCTATCTAGACTAAAGTCGACAAAATGGTTATTTCTGCTTACCTGATCCATCTCTTTTGTTCTTAGATTTCATCCTAAGGTTACAGTTTTGTCCCATTTACTTACGAATGGGTTACTTTGGGATTAGCTATACGCCAAACAGGTTAAATTTTCAAAAGTTTAGCCAAATTGGAAACTGTTTGAATGAGTCTAACTATTTAAAGGTCGCATATAAATTCTGTCTTTAACGCATACAACCTCCGAAACTGATTTTATTCATAGATATGGATTTTCTGTGTATAGATTTGAATTGTTAGTTATTTATAAAAGATAATTCAAAATGTGACAAAAAATGTTTGCCTGTTCCAACCTGAAAGGACCCTGATTGTTTCGTCCAATATTATTCATGGCTCGAATGATCCATTCTACCTGATTCATTACCTAACTCTTTTGACCTACCTGTCTTGCTACCTCTAGTTTTAGCTAGGCCTTGTTTAAATTTGTGGATTTTTTTCTCTTCACTAAACTTTTGATGCAAACAGGAGGACTTTGGTGGAGGACATCCTGATCCCAACCTAACCTATGCAAAAGAATTGGTAGCAAGAATGGGATTGGGTAAAAACCCTGATAGCAACCCACCAGAATTTGGTGCTGCTGCTGATGGCGATGCTGATAGGAACATGATTCTTGGTAAAAGGTAAACTCCTTGATGCAAATATGAACATCTACATATTACCTCTTGGAAGAGTCTTAGTTGTTAAACCTCTTTTTATGGGTTCAGGTTTTTTGTTACACCTTCAGATTCTGTCGCTATCATTGCTGCCAATGCAGTCCAAGCCATACCCTACTTTTCATCTGGATTAAAGGGTGTTGCCAGGTTAGTGACAGATCCTGTCACTATATAACTTGCTTATTTCTTGGAATCGCTGTGTGCTTCAGTTTCTCGTCTTAAAGTATTGTGTCCCTTCTAAAGATAGCATCTTCTTATCAGGAACTGAAATGCTGGGTATATTTGATTATTCATGTCTTAGAGGTGGCATTGGTGCTCATTAAATGGGTGATTCGGGTTGTGTTATATCTGAAAGGGCCAATTAAAAAACTTGAAATGGGTTGAACAGGTCAAACATGTTATTGTGGTACAAAGTCTATTTCTAATGCAATTCAGATTATTATTGCAAAATTTTAGATTTTTGTGATTGTAATTAACACATTAAATTATCTACGAAATATAAGATGGACAAAGCTGTGTTGCTCAACCAGCCTGGCCTGACACATTTCCACCTGACCTTATTTAACTCGTCACCAAACCTGTCTGATCCGCCCATTATGCCATCTATAATACATTCAACTTCATATAGGGATCTCATTTTAATCTCATATCATCTTGCAATTGGCAAAGCGTCTATATCCACATCAAATAGAAACGAATTTTGATTTGTAATTGTGAATTGTCTCCTTGTAGGAGCATGCCAACATCTGCTGCTCTCGATGTCGTAGCTAAAAGTCTGAACCTTAAGTTTTTTGAGGTACTCCTGTACTTACAATATAGATGTAGTGACGGGTTTAGACTGTTTTCCTGAAAATAAAGTCACCCGATTCTTCTTTTTGTTTCAGGTGCCAACTGGCTGGAAATTCTTCGGTAACTTGATGGATGCGGGATTATGTTCAGTTTGTGGTGAAGAAAGTTTTGGAACTGGTAAAACTCTCTTTTTCTTGTTTTTTTGTGCTGCTAGCCATAAGAAAAAAGAAAAGAGAGAACTGTTGCATATATTAATATTTTGTTTTTATTTTACAGGGTCGGATCATATACGTGAGAAGGATGGAATCTGGGCTGTGTTGGCTTGGTTATCCATCCTTGCTTATAAAAACAAGGACAACCTCAATGGTGGGAACCTTGTAACGGTTGAAGATATTGTGAAGCAACACTGGCTACTTTTGGACGGCACTATTATACTCGCTATGATTATGAGGTTCTTTTTTAATTCCCATATTATGAATGAACAATTAAAACCAATTAAAATTGTAATCTATATTTATATTGATGAGAATTATTTTGTTTCTCTAAAGAATGTTGATGCAGGTGCTGCAAAGGAAGTTATGGCTCACTTGGTCAAGCTGCAATCCTCCATTAGTGATGTTAACAAGTAAGTTTCTTGGCTTGTTTAATGTCTGAGCCGATCTGAATGGCTCAACTGCTCAAGTTGTAAACAAGCCGAGTTCGAGTTCAAATTTCAGCTTGGTTGAGATTTTGGAGCTGTGCAGAGCGGGCTTGTATACTTGCAAGCTCGAGCCCAAGTTAAGCCTGCTGGGCTCATATCTGGCTAGTGAACAGCTCTAGGATAAATGGCAACTGTTTTACCTGTTATTCCATTTACCTTGAGCTATTTTTTTATGCAGTACCATAAAGGGAATGCGGTCAGATGTGGCAGATGTTGTCAGTGCTGATGAATTTGAATACAAAGATCCGGTAGATGGTTCAGTCTCTAAAAATCAGGGAATTCGTTATTTATTCGAAGACGGGTCACGCCTGGTCAGTGTTGCTTGAATTATTTATTTACTTTTTCTGTAAACAAAGTTCAAAATAAAATAAAAAATAAAATAAAAAAACAATAAAAAAAACAGGTAAAACTTATGAACACTTCTGAGTTTGTGTAAATTCTGTTGTAGGTTTTCCGTTTATCTGGTACCGGGTCAGAAGGTGCCACAATTCGTCTCTACATCGAGCAATACGAAAAAGATTCATCCAAAACTGGAAGAGATTCTCAAGAAGCACTTGCTCCTTTGGTAAACCATATTTCTTTTATGTTTATTGTCATTATATGATCCCGGTCGGCTGGGTTTGACAGAGCACCAAACCGCTAACTACGGACCTCCCAATTTTACCGTTTTGGCGGTTTAACGGTTCGGCATTGCTGGTTTGAAACATTTTTATATTTTATATTAAAATATTTTAAATTCATAATTACAGCTCATGGTTATAATACATAAACATAACTACATGTTTCAAAATTGGAAAAAAAATATAAATAATAAATTTTAAACGGCTAGTTCCAAGTTTCAAACCCAAACCAAACTGCAAAACCAAGAAACCCCAAAATCAAAACGTCTGGATCTCAAACTGGACGATTTGCTTCGTTTTGGATGGTTCAGTCAGTTTCATTGTACAGCCATACATAATATTATATGTATCAAATCAAAATAAAAATTACATTATCCCATTTTTTAAATAGAAAATATTAAACGACTATTATACCATTCTTCTTCTTGCACTTCTAACTCTCATATTGTAATAGTTTTTTTGGGAAGGTTATGGATGTCATAAAGTTGAAAATGCGTGATTTTTTTATTGAAAATAATTCATGGGGCTATTGGTAAACATAATTCATGGGGCTATATGAAAATAATTTAATTATTTAAATACATGCTAGGAAATATGGAAATGTGATTTTGGGTTCTACTTATCTCACATAACCTTTAAACAATCAAATGACCGGCATAAATGAAAAAGTAATATAAATGTTCAAAATTATTATAACATCAACTATTATGTATATGTTGACCGAGGGTTGATCAATATGTTTGGCTACAGGTTGATGTTGCACTAAAGCTGTCAAAGATGAAAGAATACACTGGCCGTTCTGCCCCGACTGTGATCACATAAATATATATACATGCTGCTGCTATCATCAACAACGTATGTATTTTCGTGTTTTATAGCAATAAAGTTAGCCTTTGAGTGGTGCGGGTTTTGGCCTATGAGTTTCGCAGGCATCACTTTGTTGAATGTTTATTGATTTACAAAGTTTTGTTGCCGGTAATCGTTCAGTTGTATGTTGAGAATCTTTTACTTTACTCCAATTTACTGCTTCTGTTTTGAAACCGATAAATTGAGCGTGAACATACTATATTTCCAGGACCCTATGCGCGGTCTTGTATGTAGTTTTAGCAAACAACCTGTTCTTGTTAGTTCAGGTAATGAACTGTGTTTGAATGACTTGCACAGTACCATATTCTGGATCTGGACCAGTGGGCTTTGGGCCACCACTGGTCAGCCCATTATCGTTTGGCATATAAATGGGTCCGTGAGAGATGTGACTGCCACCTCAGCAGCTCATGAAGGGGAGTTACCCATGTCTCTTGACCACATCCCGGAGGTGGGCAAAACGGGTTTTTGGCCGTACACGAACCGGGCCGTACCAACTTTTGGTCCTAGTTTAGTTAAGGGGAATGATTCACGTATTCATTTGTCTTTGATTAAATACTTTATCTTGACGTATCATCATGAATTTCTAAAATTCTCATATTTTATAAAATGATATATTACTTGTATTTATTTGAAGATAATCAGATATGTTTAATAGTGAGTTCATTAGTAATATAAATGAAGAAATTATAGGTGTTTTATCATTCCTTAAACATGTAATGTGGCTGATTTATTGCAACTATTGTAACTAAACCATGCTCTAGTGGAATAACATTTTAATTCAGGTGAACAATTCAGTTTTCAATTAAGTATTTATTTTCCAGCCTCGTTACAAACATAAATTAGCTACATAATTAAATTAAAAAAATCTATAATTTTATAGAAATCTCATAGCTGGTTAGATAACACTACAAATGACCAAATACATCTGTCAAAAAATAGAACGAATTTTAATAAAATACAAGAATTTGTTCACAGCTCAATATGGACCGATTAACAAATGATTTTTGACAAATGGTAAAAAATTAATCAACTCATATGATAAGCGCGGAAATTTGATCACTTCAGATCAAATTTTCGGGTTTTTGAATTTCATCACAATAAACCTGTCCCAAACGGGTTAGTCGTTTGAGTATGAGTGTTACTGATTGGCAACAGGCCAAATCCTGAATCAACAAAAGGGTTGGGTGGACCCATCATCAGATTCTCCTGTGGTTGATATGGACCAAAGGGGATAGCTGTTGGAGGAGCAGCAACAAACGGGTCATCTACTTCAAACGGGTTGGGTGCTGGAGACCCGTATACAGGCTGCTGGGCCGCTCTGAATGCTCCTTCATCATACAAACTGTTGAGTGTGAGAGAGTCCATTCCACCACCCTGGCCACAAAGATTTTGATTAAAACACAAAGTCTCAGGTCCAGCAAATCTTTGAGCCAGGTCAGGTTAGGTTGACCTAATGTATTTTTTTGCGCGATACTAAACTGTATGAGTACAAGAGTAAATACACATTCGGCCACGTGGTTTGGTCAGAATTACCACAACTGTTATTAGTTCTTACTATTCATTTATAATGAGAATGGTCCATTAATAGGTTTGTCCCTTCCTCGTTAAACTACACACAAAGAGAGTCTGTAAAACTTGTACAACGGTAGGGACCATTTTTGTAATAAATGAACTATATGGATGATTTCCATAAATTTGAGCAAACTCAAGGACTATAAATGCAAATTACTCTTCATATAATAATAAACCAAAATTTTCAAATAAAACAATTTAGGAGGTTGTGTGAACTAAAAAGACACGTTGCACAACTTTCAACCCGTTGACTAGCTTAACTTGTTTGTATAACGAAAAATATTTTTATTTTACGAGTCGACCATTATGGATGAAACATACTACATAACCTAAATCAACTCATTCGTAGCTAAATAGGTCAAAATTTGTGCCTCTAATGTGTTACTAACTACGACAGTAACAAAAAGAATATGATAATTTATAAACATGGGAAGTTGCTTACCAGTTGCCTTTCTTGAAATGAAGAAATATCAGTACTGGGGGTGGTGACTAATGCAAGTTCCCATCCTGTTAGATCAATATTTTTCGCTTGAACACCAGTAGACGCATTTGATGTCACATCTACACCCAGCCAATCAAGAAATGTAACTTACGACTTTCCAGTAAAGGTGGCAAAACCAACATGCCAGGCAGGTTGTGTAACGCGCCAAATGGATGGGGTAAATTCCGGTACGGAGGGGATCAAATTGACCCAGAAACACTTTTGCTCCCATTTTGTTTTCATACTTAGTGTGGATTATGATTACAAAATTATATTAGTTCAATAATAATCTTATATTTTTAATAAATTGATCTTTTAGCTATTAAACATAACCAGCACTTATAAGTAAATGGGTAGAAGTTTTCACCTATAATTTTAAAGTTAAACAGACAAACTTAAATAACCACTGATCTGACAAAAAGAGTCATTACCAGTTGGAACTATGGCAAGAGCCAATGCATTGCTGTCCTCAATTAATGATGCGTTTGGTGCATCGACATTTAACCCCTAAATGTCAAATTAAGACAAATAATAAACACATTTAGACGTATGTGAATGAAACTAAATACATTACCAGTATATCATTGGAGTCCTCGCTGCTGAAAGTTGGTGGGGGAGGTACAGAGCTACGGGTAGGTTCGTCATTTGACACAGCAACATCATCCATTGGCTCAGGTTTAGCTTCAACAACAGGCAAATCTGCATCTTCAATATGCTCATTGTCTACTTCTGGTTTATATGTCAGCATAAGCCTTTCAGGATATTCCTGAAAGTAAAACATTTTAAGAAAACACAGAAAAATATTTGTTTTCGTGGTATAACAGTAAATTAACCCGCACCAATGTGTCTGTTGGAACGGATACGACGCGTGGTGCTTCTCTTATATACTCCTCCATAGTCACGAGAAATGATTGTGGAGGCTGCAAAATTTTGAATTGACAATAATGCCCCTCTATCAAATTTACTCAATGTAAAAAATAATATAGTAAACATACCTCTCTAAGAACGGGAAACTGAAAGTTTCTAGCAAGCTCCAATCCTTTACAAGTTTCATAAAACTCGGAAAGACTTTCAGCCTGCAGAAAATTAATCATACTACATATCTACAATGTGGTGTTTTCACTATAATTTTTAAAATTTGAATCATTTACTTATGAACGGGTCAATTTGAGTTATGTTTTATCTCTACTAGGTCATACCGGTAACATAAAAAAAATATAACTTAAAGGAAATGGCGGCATCCCTAATGTATATCCAATACATAAAAGGTTCCTATTAAAATTTTGAACCTTTTTTTTCTGGCAACCCAACTAAATCACTTTAGAATTAGAACCACACCATAAAATTACATGTTTTGCCACATTTAATAGTTATAAAGGGTTGTTCGTTCACACCAATAATATGTTGAGAACCATGACAGTTGCATAATGCATTTGTACGTATTGCTTTGAATGTGATACACTAGGCGGTGCTGCAACCGCCTTTGTTTTACTCTCCCATTACTTGTGATTATCTTTTATTATGGTTCTCCTCATTTCATTGGTTTTGAAACAAACATGTCCCATTAGTTATAGTACAATGAAGGCTTGTAAATAAATTTTTGTAATTCAAGCTCACCTGATTGCCGGCTCGTTTATATATATCCAAGGCTTTTATGGCTTCATGTCTTGGCATCTCAAAAAACTGATATTAATAAAGGTTGAGTGATAATTGTTTAAAAAGAAGAACAAAGCAATAAAGTGCCATGCTTTTTAATGTAAATAACGAAAAGTCACCTTATCAATAAGATTTATAATACCATCATTTACTGCACAGTAAATTTTAAAGCTCTCTTTAAGTACCAAAGCTAGGGCGTATTGTACAACATAATTACCAACAGCTGCTCCTTCAGGCTGAAAGATAAGGAAAGAATTAGCTAAAAAGGTGGCAATCTTGATTTGTTTCCTTATGAATTTGTAAATTTTGATTGTGTTTCAAATGAAGTATCTAAAAGAGGAATGGCTCAAACAGGTTGAAGTTGCCAAGTGTCTATTTTCAATGCATATAACTTGTTAAATCGCTTTTATTCACAGATTTTATTATAATATTAGTGATGTTTTTGTAATCAATATTAACACAACGACACATTAGGTGGTATATGTAATTTTTCAGAAATGAAATAGTATACAGGTCAACACAACCTGGCCGGTTTCTTTCCATAATAAAATCCATTTTAATCCAAACCCATTTTGACCATGACCCCACCCGCTGCCCTGCCACCTGTAACAGATAAGGAACAGACCCTGCATGCCATAAGACGGTACAACAGCTGTTGTAAAGAAGGTAACTGCTCCAAAAGTTTTTCACTATCCAAATCCCGTGTTCTACTATAACCCTGCCAATTTAAACATGTGTTGTAACATACGGGTTAATCCAATAAGTTCACAAACCTAAAAATAAAAACATCTGTCTTGTTGTTGGTTATGCATATTTTTTTATGCAATACCGTTTCAAAATTTTCAATTAAATATTATGATCCATAATGCACTATAAATCAAATTTGGACAATATAACAAAACAAACAAACAAACTCAGTATATCCCACACATAGGCCAACTATGTATACGGTCTGGGAGGGGTAGGATGGAGGCAAGCCTTTTCTTTATCTTAAATGATAAAGAGGCTGCTTCAATGAGACCCTAGCTCCAAATGTTTTACAAAAAATAGTAACAAAAGCATCATGTAATATGTATAGTAATTTGGACAATATAACAAAAGACTGGATTAAATGAAATGTTAATTGTGAGTATACCTTATCTTCACCTTGAGCAGGTCTAGGAATACGTTCAGATTCAATATCATACTTCAAAACTTTAAAGCATTCAAGTCGTTCCTCTAAAAACATTCCATACGTACGAACCCAAGCCGAGCAATCCCAAGCTTAAAAAGAGATATAAAGCTTATATAAAATTATAACTTTTATAAACTTCAAATTAAGCATAAGTAGGGTGTCAGAACTAACCAATTGGACTTGAATCTTCTTTAAAAGTTGCTAACTGCAAAGCACCCCCTCTTTGTTGAAAATTCAGAAGTTCTTCCCTAAAAGTAGGATCAACCTCCCTCAATGCCCTGTGGATAACTATCAGGGTCTTCAATGCCACCTGATAAAGTTACAAGAAATTTACACATTGCTATTAGATCTCTTCCCAATTTTCCACAATTCAAGTTTAATAATAACAACCATGGATGGACATAGTTTGTTCACACAGGATGACACCTATAAGAAATCAATCAACCAACAATAACAAATATCCAATAAATCAAGAATCATAAAGCCTTTGTTTTAGAAAATCAATTGCCAACAATAACGAATATCCAATAAATCAAGAATCATAAAGTCTTTGTTTAGAAAATCAATTACCCAACAAAACAAATAACATAGCAGCTTCAATAATCTAATTTTAAAAAAACCACATGACGTGTAAGATGTTAATGTTTGTTTTACACTTTTATCATGAGTTGAATTGAGATATACTTATACCATTATTGTTGTATGTATTTCTTCATCCTAAAGTGCATATTACTAAAATTCTGGTGACCTAACATGGCAAAACGATAGGGCTGTTCAAAATGTTCGTGGCTCGAAGTTCGCTCGAAGTTCGCTCGAAAAAAGCTCGAAAAAAGCTCGGTTCGAAAAAGCTCGTGTCTAAACGAGCCGAGCCGAGCCAGCTCGATTTTTAATCGAGCCGAACTCGAGCTAGGGGTGGCTCGGCTCGTGGCTCGGCTCGTGGCTCGGCTCGTGGCTCGGCTCGTGGCTCGATTTATTATATATATATTATTATATATTATTATATATTATTATTATTATTATTATTAACCATTTAACCCAAACCCTAAAAAACCAAAACCCTATTATACTCTTGCAGCAGCATCACAGCATCAGTTACCTTCTCCATTTCTTCTCCACCGCCACCGCAAGACCGCCGACCAGCCCACACCATCCTGCGGCCGCCGACCAGCCCACACCATCCTGCGACCGCCGACGGCCGACCAGCCCACACCATCCTGCGACCGCCGACCGACCAGCCCTAACCGCAAGTCCGCACACCCCACTTCTCCATTTCTTCTCCACCGACCACGGCGACCACAGCCACCGAGCACCGGCCCACCGCTACCTGCGACCAGCCCCTACGACCAGCCCGGCAGCCCCCTGCGACCACTCGACCGCTACCTGCGACCAGCCCCTTGCGAACAGCCCCTGCGAGTCTGCGACCAGCCCCCGGCGACCACAACCACCTCGACCAACCACAGCCCCCTGCGACCAGCCCCTGCGACAGTGCAACCGTTGACCATCCCCCTCAACCGGTAAGTGTTCTTGTATTTAAACTTGAAGTTTGCTGTGGGTTATGCTTTATGTAGTTCAAATGCCTTTTTGACTCTAGATTCATGTTTATACTAACTATGTGCAGGTTATGTTTTATGTAGATTCATGTTTAACTAACTATGTGCAGGTATGTTTTATGTAGATTCATGTTTATACTATGTGCAGGTTATGCTTTATGTTCAAATTGCTTAATGTAGATTAATGTTTATAAGAAAAGTAGTTCAAAATAATGATATGTATTTTATCATAATAGTGTTTAGATGGTTTTGTTGAAGAAATGCTTTATGTTCAGGTTATGCAGGTTATGCTTTATGTTCAAATTGCTTCATGTAGATCTGTATTTTATCATAATAGTGTTTAGATGGTTTTGTTGAAGAAATGTATTAGTAATGTTGTTGTTGATTTGTATTTTATCATAATAATGGTTCTTCCTAAAATGTATCAATTGAATGAATTTAGAATAGTGTTGTTGATTTGTATTTTATCATAATAGTGTTGTTGATTTGTATTTTATCATAATGATGATGTTGATTTGTATGTTATCATAGTGTTATTGTTGATTTGTATTTTAATAAAATGATGTTGTTAATTTGTAGGATCTAATATGTCTTCTAACAAAGAATCAATTGGTGGAGCTGATACCCCTAACAATGATATTCTTGAGTTAAGTGACGAAGAAAGTGTTGAGCCAACTAAGGATAATGTTAAAGAAATCCCAAACATTGAAGAAGACGGTACAAAACGAAAGTCTACATCTGGAGCTTGGGCTCACTTTATCGACATAGAAGTGAAGAAAGAAGGAAATATAATCAAGAAACATCAATGCATCCACTGCAAGAAAGCCTATCTACCACAACGTTCAGGGACCACGTCACATCTCTTGCGACACTTGGCTTCATGTACTTACATGAAAAGGTTAAAAGGTACAAAAGGTTTTATTAATTTTCAGCCATCTGGTAGTGATAGTGCATCTGAAATTAATTTAAATGGGGCTTATGATCATATGAAATGTCGAGAATTTATTGCAAAGATGATCATAGCCCATGAGCTACCTTTCTCGTTTGTGGAGTATCATTGGTTTAATGAGTTAATGAAGTACAACAATCCTTTTTATCAAAAAGTAAGTAGGTCGACAATCAGAAAGGATTGCATAAAAGTGGTTGAAGTAGAAAGAGAAAAGCTAAAAAAGGTTTTAAAAAATGTTGATATGATCTCTCTTACTAGTGATTGTTGGACTTCAAATCAAACCATTGGGTATATGTGTTTAACAGCTCACTTTGTTGACTCTAATTGGAAAATGCAAAAGTGCATAATTGGTTTTAATGACGAGGCATTTAACTAGTTTGAAAGGTAATTTGTATAATTTGTATATTTTATAGCACTTGAAGTTTTTATGTGTAGCACTTGCTAATATAATTTGTATATTTTTATGTGTAGCACTTGAAGGTTGTAAGGAAGTCACGAATGATGATCAAGAATGTTTTTATGAAGAAAAGAAGTTTGAAACAAAGATCAAGAATGTTTTTTTTTGTGTTTTATGTATTGGTAAAAAACAATTAGTTATGAACTTGGTTGTTTAGTTATGAATTTGGTTGTTTAGTTATGAACTTGGTTATTTAGATATGCACTTGGTTGTATGGTTTTTATTGTTAACGACCTATAACGTTGTTTTATTATCTTTAATATTAGTTTTTTTGTTTTCGTTTATATTAAAATCTAGAAAAAAATATTTTTTTAAAAAAATCGAGCTGGCTCGACGAGCCACGAGCTGGCTCGAGCTTTTCACGAGCCGAACTCGAGCTCGTATTTTCAGCTCGGTTACATTTTCGAGCCGAGCCGAGCTGGCTCGTTAGTCCATCGAGCTCGAGCCCGAACCTATCTTGGCTCGGCTCGGTTCGGCTCGTTTACAGCCCTACAAAACGATATTCTCTAAAGGTGGAGAGGCACTAACAAAATATTCTAGGTAGCAACAAATTACATAAAAACCCCTATTTTTAACAAACATGAACCCTATATCTCAAAATGTAAATAACAGTACCGTCCAACTGCGAGTTTTGGCTAATCGTCTTGTTAGGGCATGTATACAGTATTGCACATCTGCTCGAGGTCGAATCGCAAAAGCAGCAGCCAGAATCTCTACAATAATCACGCACATTCAACAACTAAAATCATTTCACTCATCAAAACAGATCACAAACAGCAGCCAGAATCTCTACAATAATCACACACATTCAACAACTAAAATCATTTCACTCATCGAAACAGATCACCAACAGACTGAAATTCAAAAAAATCATTATATAAAAAACTCACTTCTAATATGTCGCTCTTTTGGAGGCCGTTCACCATGATTCGTAGCTTTAACGATCGCAACATCAACATCCTAATTACAAAATCACAACAACAATGCACATACTAAGACGCTAATCACCAGAACAACATGTAATTTGGTAATTATAACTTCAACATCCAATCACATAACTATAACTTCAACATCCTAATTACAGAATTACAGAATCAAAAAATGCACATAAAATAAGACGCAAATCACCGGAACAACATGAAATTAGGAAATTACAACATCAACATCCAAATTACATAACTATAACACCAATGCACATAAATTTACGACGCTAATCACGAGAATAACATGAAATCAGTAAATAAACCTTGAAATCGCTGTTAACGTGAGCTAATCCGACTTTAGTTTGATCCTTGAGAGCGCCGTACGCTTTCCGCCACGTTTGCATCGTCGTCATTCTGTAAATTCAACTGATCTTCACGCACACAGTTGTTTTCCGATTAGATCGGCGAGAATCGCTATCGATCTGTACTGTGTGTTGTCTGTGTGTGATAAAGGATCACAAATGGTGATCAGAGGTTGCTTCTATCTTCTTCCAACGAATCTGAAGCTGATGAACTGCATCGAAAGAAGATTGTTGCAGTTTTCATTGATTAAAGGTGTCTTTTATGTTGATGATCTTCACATTTGGTAGGTTTCTGTAGCCCCAAATTGGTGCAGTGTCATCATGCAATGGTCCCTATCGTTCTTACTTTATTTGAGAGTGAAGATAACGATATACATGAAAAGATAAATTTTAGTTGGGTTTTGAAAATTATTTTACAACATTTGTAACTTTTTTAAATTTAGCGGGAAAAGTAGTTATAATTATCATAACAGTTACTTATTACGTTAGTAGTTTCGTTATAGATGTTTTATTGGAGTCGCATCATATCATATCTGAATGTTATTATATGAAATTACGATACACTAATCATTTCTAAATTGTCTAGGTAAGGCGGTAAGCTATGCGTCGACTTTGTACTCGATATTTATGTTGACTCTTTGTTACATTGACAATTGACTTTTTCGAATGCTGATATTTTAACATATACTAAGTTGACATGTATTTTTATTGACCTAGTGTAAACTTAAACATTGATCTAGCCAGGTTTTAGTGAATTATATTTAGTTATGTTTGCTTAACATCCTTTAACTTGTATTATATTCAAAAACAATGTTTTCACAAATTAATATTTACAAAATCAATAAATCAAAATTAATATTATATTTATTGACAAGACATTAATAACTTTTTATCTTATTGATACGTGAAAGTATTCGTGTCATTACAAATGTTAAGATGTGTTGAAAATACATTTCGCGATATAGTGACACACATAATAAAGTATTAAATAATATGTGAAGTTTTAAAATCTTGAATATTATATTATATACAATTAATATGAAGATTTATTGATGGCATATTTGTTGGACTAATTAATATTCTTAAGGAATAAAACAAGGTAGAAGATAGACAGAGTAAAGAGAAAAACATTAAAAATTAAATTAGTTATCTTATTAGGTACATTCTACATCTATACTTAGGTTGGAAAAAGATTATCGGATGTATGACTTCATAGTTGTATATATGCTTTCTCTATCCTACGTAAATGTTGACTCAATCCAGACGTTATGATAAATAATAAAAGAATTTTCTAAGCTAAGATTATAAATAAATATGCAAGAACAAAACAATATTTAAAATTGGTTGTTTTACGTTATATGCAAAACAACTTGTGTCTTGATAAACCTTAAAAGGGAGGTTAAACATCCACACCAAATAGTCATAAGTCGCTAAAAAACTAGTTTACCTACTTGTAACCTTCTCTTACTTCTTAATTCACATTTAATATTCGATATAGAAGGTAGGGTCAATAGAGCATCTTAAAATGATAATTATAGAATAGTAAAGTCTATAATTACTGGTGTTGTCGCTTTGGTAAATTAACTAGTCGATCTTAAATGAATTTGAATAGAATAGTAAAGTCTCCAGACGTTTGTTTATTATGTTTTTTTGAATAGGTAATTGTTAATTGAATGATTTAGTAACTTAAAAACCTACATACTTTTTTTTCCAAAGTTCATAATTACTTACACATAAAAACAAACATATTTTTTATTTTTCTCCACAAAAATCTCTAAAAAACCATAACAAATGAAATCACCTAACATTTTGAATTTAAAAGTTACATGAAAAAAAACTTGAAACCTTACATGTAGAGGGATTAAACAACTATTTACCCTGGCAAATTATTCAGTGAATTTTTTCGAAATAAACTTTGATATGTGCATAAAATCCATTTTATAAAAGATGATTCCTAATCGGATTGTATTCATTTTGTAAAATACCTATACAATATGTGAAAACACATAAGTACTCAAATCATTTTGCAACCGAATCACTTGCTTTGATCTTGTTTTGGTTAGTTGAATTCCTTTTCCTTGCTTCGGTAAATTTAGAGCATTCACAATCCATTCCTATATATCTTTATCCATATAATTATATTAAAAACACTACTTTTTCTCTTATCTTTTTAATTATATAATATTTGTTTATACCTTTATTATTATCTTTTTTCTCTCCTACACTCACAACAATTTTAAAAATTTTAAAATAGAATGATAGTTTAGTACATTAGAATGTCCACTTCAGTTCTTTTTGTTTTAAATATTTTATAAGCCATGCAAGAGAAACTACAGATAACTATATAGACTTTAATATTTAAAAAGTTATTCAAGTACTTTCGTCTTTCAAAAAATGAAAGAGTTTATATTACTACAAAGAAAAAAAATACAATGATAAAGAAGACAAGCCAGTAAAACTACACATGAACAAAGCTCAAGTTTTAAACATAAAGCTCGAAACAAAGTATAAAGCTCGAAACAAAGTATGAAGTTAAAAGGGCTTTATAAAAAAGTCGAGCTGAAACTCAACTAAACTCACATAACTATATTCAACAAAAAAAAGACCAGCATCATAAAATATAGATCTCGTAACTTTGATAAAATTAAAACCGATATAACATATTTCTAACTTCTAAGGGCATGATTGTAAAACTATTAGCTCCTCTCACTTCTAAAGAAAAAGAAAAAGAAAAAAAAATTAATAAAGAGGGGCTCCTTCTCCCCTTTATTAAATACGGATTTTTACCTTTCCAGCTTAACAGATGGATACTGTGTATGTTAGTCATCATCATCATTTATCGTCATCATCGTTAGATGAACTGCTTGGTGTTTAAAATTTCAGATAATTTGATCCGATTCAACGACTCCAATACGGTTGGAGGCAGGAATGTGGCCCCCACACCAAGCGCAACAACGAGGAACACCGTAGCTTTCAAGCACCCCGACCCGCGTGATGACCGTCCCAATAACACCTTACAGTGTTTATTGGCTTCCTTGTAGAGTGCTTGATCGCCAGATTTATCTCCTTCAGTCATCGCCTTTTCGTTCTAGAGAAAACAAATAACGACCAAATAAGTTGGGAAAAAGCAGACAAATGTGTGTGGGCTAACCTGACCTGACCCGTGTGATACCTTTCTCGTTAAGTTCCTAAGAGTTGCGTTGAGGGCCTCAATAGAAGGCGGGCTTAGAGAGAGGGCCTTCCATTGCTCATTGAGTCTTCTCAAAATAACAACGCTTCCTTCCAAATTATCCAAATAGAGATTATCCTGCACAGTTGCATTTCGTCATATTTGATGAAAATATGAAACCAAAGATCATATGTTAGGATGCAGGTAATTAAGGGCGGCGGGCGGGTTGGGTAATGTGATAAAATAGGTTCAGGCCAAAAGGTCATTTTAATCTTCCTGTCGATACTTTTGCCCATTTTTTGTCTTTATATTATTTGTGTACTAAAATGATTCAAAATTATATTATTATCAGCTAATAATACATACTCTTTTAAATTAAACTATTTACGATGTTACAAGCATTTGAATACCCGATATGTACTAACGAAATTCATTTTGAGTTATATATTTCACCCCATTCATATAGATGGGTACAAATTTGGGATGTTCATAGACCACTGAAATCGACCAAATTCCCCAAACCAAACAAGTCGGGAGTTTGAGATTTATACGGTTTGGTTCTGGTGGTTTAGTGGTCAGGCTGACCGTTTAAATCTTGGAACAAACCATTTAACCTTTATATTATTTATTAGCTTTAATTTTGGAATACATGGTTGGGACTTAGGTACATGCATTAATATTATACTTATCAACATTTTTATCATTTTAAATTTTTAAACATTTTTTTTTATTTTAAGTTGGTTTAAACTAAAACTGGCAGCTTGACCCAAAACTTTCAGCAAAACCGGACCGTGAACACCCCTACTTCAAAAGGCCACCTCTGATAGTTAACACACAAGGTGATGAATGAGTCAAGCACCAAAACTTTCATGGTTTTCATTTGCATATTTCAATCAAAACTAGGATTCTAATCCATGTTGATTACATTATTTGCATCTAATTCTCTCCAAACTCAAGATTAAAGGGGTTTAATTAGTCAATTATTAGGCACTTAGATTTTAGATATTTAACCCTCGATTTAGATGTTTAAGCACAAAATTTAATAGATCCAACGTGAAAGTTCAGTTTTATAACTAGTATATCTACTTCAAACATAAGTATAAATAAGATTGTCGTGATTAGAAAAATGAAACTTACCCATTGCTTGCAACAATCAGGGTTTTGAGTTAAGCACCAAATAAAAATACTAGATGCTTCACGGGATAGCTCAGGGATTTCTGCAATTGGCAAAGAACAATATCAAGAAATTACGTTTTAAAATATTTTCTTCGAATTAGAAACTTATATATTCTAAAAATGTACCTTCTCCACAAGCTTTTAAAGAGAGAGCCATAATCTGTTGAGAGGCTTGTTTCATGGCTTTGCTTCCAGGGGAACCAGCAAGAGCAACTTTCTTAAGCGTAGGATACACAGCTTCAAACCTTTCGGTTGCCTATACAACATCAATCAAAAGCTAAATAATATTCATGACCAACATGAGTTGACCTGCAAACACTTTTTGTCCAATTTTTTTCTAGGTTCATTTTGTTTTCCTCGATGCCCGATACTGAAGTCGTACCGTTAGGGAATGTTGAAAAGAGACCCCCATAGTTAACTCATTAAGTAGTGTCTAAATATATGGGGTTTGTTTGTTGTTCGATTTATGAGAGGAACGAACGATCTGAACAATAGTCAATTACCATTTTACCCTTTCTAAGGAAATAGAAGGTGGCATTGGCACATGATAGCAAATAAGCTGATGAAAGTAAATGACTTTTAAGCTTTTTAAGAATTTACTTCTATATGAACACACTGACTGATAGTAAATGGCCAATTACCCTACAGAAGTCTCACCTTGACACGAGCTGATGAAGGAGGGAAGGTGGCTCTCAACAGCATGTCAAGGGCTGATGGTGGCAATAAACGCTCACCCTTCCGCACAGCACCATTTACTAGAATAGCTTCAGCTTTTGGGGCAGAGAGAACCCTATGAACAAAAACAAACAATGTGTCACAAGTTTGCAAGTCTAAAAAAAACTAGCAAATTAGATGTGCCCATTCCAATACATTTACATGGAGACGAGTCAAAGTGGGTTGCATAATATTATAAAGGTCAAAAACAAAAATTAAGATTAACAAACCAAAACTAGTGAGTTGACCAGGTTCAGATTCATTTGTTTTGCATTCAAATGCTTAGAATTTTCTAGATCGTGTTATTTTAACAGCTCAGTTTTTGTACTCAAATACATTTACAATAATTATTTACACTTGAAAAGGCAAAAAAAATGCTGACTACCAGGCCAGCTCGTTTTCACCCGCACTTAAAATTTTTTTGACCAGAACCTAACATGTCCGTTAGTCCGTTACCCAACCTGCCTGTTTTGACACATCATTAATAGATGGTAAAGAAAGAAGGTCAACTAAAAAAACCTTTCCACTGATTGCAATACTAGATCCCGGGTTTGCGGATTGGAGCCCGATTTAGTAGCAACTACTGGCAATATCAAATGTGACCACATGTATAACCCAACAGCAAGGTCCCCTTGTGATGCCTGTATTTTAAATTTACATTATCACATTATGGAACCAGAAACAAAATCCTAAAACTCATATTCTGTTAATGTTTCTGAGTTAACTCACTTGTGTTACCATCCACACAACCACTGGAAGCTTGTCTTGTCCTTGATACTTTAGAGTTTCAGTTAGAGTTGGCAATACACTAATTAGCACATCAGGTTTTCTTCGTAACACCATTGCTAACACTACAAACAAACCACCTGTTATGAAATTACAGTAATGAATATCAGTCATATTTTACTGCATGAAGTAAAAATCTAAGTTGATAAAGAAACAACAAGAAAATTCTCTGATCTTACTTGCGATTTTGAGGATGTCTTTTGGGCACCTTTCTTGGTTCCCTTTGCACCACCTAGCTGGCTTGCCAGATCAGCAAGAATGCTGTCTAAAGCCCAAAGGAAGAAAGATCCAAGAGCATCCATAGATCGTTTGTTGATCCAATCAACTGATGTCTTGTAAACAGCTTCAGGAATATGAGACACAGGATTCTGCACTTACAATAAAGTGTTAAAGATGGTTGTTGAGTAGTCCTGGAACCTAAAGGGTGCTAACTAACAGAGGGGGTGATCCAGACAATTAGGGTAATTAAGAGACATGCATTGCTCATTACAGCTTATCAATCTTTGTATACGTTACCTTACTTTGTAATTTATTTGAAGGCGTTTCACCCAAAAATAAGTGTACCCAGTGTTTGACTTAGCTCAAACTCCCAAGGGGCCGAGAAGGGCTAGATCGCAAAGCGATCTGATTACACAACCTCACCCTACACTTTGTGTAGGAGCCTGTTTCCCTGGGCTTGAACCAATGACCTCAAGGTCACGAAGCAACAACCTTACCAGTTGCTCCAAGGCCTGCTGCCCTCAAGGAGTATCTCACCACTATTAATTATCAGTTATTTCATTCATCTTGTTCTGATTTTTTTGTGTAGTGAGTGACGTGAGTGATGTGAATGTGAATATGAGATCATCGCTGATTTCCAGCATAAATTGAATCACAAGTATAAAAAAGTTCAATTTTGTACCATAGCTATTAAATTGATGAAGTTAAATATAAAAGGCACAGACGCATACACAAACAGTTTGAATAGTCTGATTCATCAACTTTTTGTATCATAATGTCATATAAATTACTAGAGAGCACAATTACAGGCACAAATGCACAATGACTTGGCAGTATAAATTCAAATTCCTTTATTCAAGTATATGCACACACTCAAAAAAGAGAACTTACATCAGCAACCTTCGCAACAGGAGATTCTCTAAACAACTTCACCCAAGGGAATTGTGAAGCAGTCACACCAGCAAATGCACGACCAAAATAGTCAGCAAACCTCATCAATTGTATATCTTGTTGTCCCTCAAATGAAGCCTGTAAACACGTTACACATATACAAATATACATAAGCTATAGCATTACTTTCCAATTATTCAACTAAGAATCAGATCAAACTTCACTAAAACTAAACTCTCTCTTCCGATTCAACTGCACATCTTGTTTAATAAGAACGAAGCTGTAATCATAACCTACAACCATATCAACAATAACCTTCATCCTAGGGCCATAAATGATAAATTCCTAAAAAATTTCAACAAAACCTAACTAACAATGAACAAAATCGAAGCAGATCATCGAATTCACTCACCGTCACATCCACCAGAAAACTCGCCAATTCATCAGCATCAATCTTCGCCGCGGCTTCCGCCATCGTAACCTTAGGCTTCTTCACCTTCTTCGCCTTCTTCTTCTTCTTCTCCTCCTCCACCTCATCACTCACACCTACTCTACTCTCACCAACCTCCTCATCACTCTCCTCATCATCCGAATACCTCTTCTTCTTCTTCACCGATCTAACCACCGGATCAGCATCACCAACCGCCGATCTCTGAGCTTCAATCACCTTCCGCCGCTCCTCCGATCTCTTCTCGATATCGGTAAACACATTACGGTCACCGGCGGCAACGGATGTTACGGATCCGTTGGAGATCGAGGGTGCGGTGGTTGTTGTTTGTTCTTCTTCTTCTTGGCGTATGTGACCTTCTGCCATCCGTGATTGTTGGAGTTATCTTCTGCAATGGTGGTGGAATCGAAGTCCATAGTGTTTGATGGTGGTGGATTTGAAGGAAATGGGGTGTGTAGTGAGAGCGTTGAGATCGGGATCTTGATGGGTGAAGCGTTTTGTAGGTGGATTGGACTCCAAGATTGACTCTAACGATGGGGGTCGATAAATGTAGTTAGGTGGATGTTAATTATTTAATTTATAATAAAAAACTTGATTTTTTTTTTGCTTTAAAAAATACGATTCTAATCTCAATTTTGTAAGAAACAAACAACATATCACTACATAGGTGTTTTATTTTAATGATACTTTGAATATTTGAAATTTAGATTTGATTACAATATTTGTTTAGCCAGAAATGATCATCTTATGTGATATTTCTATATCACTTTAAATATTTTTTATGTTGGTATTATAGAGGTAGGAGTGAGTAAGAATCGGTTTTTGTCTAGTAAAACCACTAGAACTAGCTAGATCAGTTCTTCTAGAATCATTTTCTTATTAATATAAGCTTGGTTTGTTGTTTTTATCTTATGTTTTTATAATTTCCCGTTTGGTTCCAGGTCCAAACTTGTTTGTTCCATACTAGCCCATGGGAACTGACTTTTGTGTTGTTGAATAGTCAAGTTGTAATGATGGAAACGCATGTTTTGAGTAATCGTATTTCTATATTGTCATCCCTTTCATCTGAATCGAGGCTATTATGCCGACTCATCCATTAACGGTTGTTGTACTAGTGGGTGTTTGTTAAAACTTTGATGGTGGTTGTATTGGCGTATTTCAATACAACATTTTAGACAACATCAACATAATATTATGCGTCAATTAATGTCTGCCTCCTATAGGATATTAATTTCGAAAATGTCAACATGACTTTTCGATAATAAAACAAAATCGAGTGGATGGTTTGGATCCAAAAGCTCGAGTCAACTTCTTAACATTAATGTTGATGACATAAGGATGTTCTAGATAAAAAAAGGTAGCCATCATTTATTGTAACTCATTATAGTTTTACCGTAAAAACCCAAACTCAACTATATGGCAAGGCTAAGGCAAGAACCCATATTATGGTTGAAAAGACCAGCCATATAGCAAGGCTTATTCTGGCAAGTATAACAACATGGGTCTCGTCAAATATAATGGTGACATTAGTAGACCAGCCCAACACACATTAAAGCAAAATCGTTTGGGTTAGGCAATTCGTCATCTATAAATAGGAGGGTTACTCATCCATTTTAGATCATCCCATTTGAAAGTGTCAAATTTACATTTAGCATATCCTCTCTATCTCTTTATGAAGAATTATCTTTTTTTTTTGTGTCATGTTCTTTGATTGTCCTTGATATGATCCTAGAAGTCTTTTCATGCCATAAGATATTGGTTCCTCTCGTACCTTAGATAACACCTTCTCACCTGCACTATTACATTATAACTCTTTTTAAGTTACTCTCTCCCTAACCTCTCTTTTATATTTATATGTTTTGTATCTATAAACTACGTACTTGATTATCATGAGCAAAACACTGACTTGAGCATCGGAGTGTCCTTGGGGCTAGTCCCCCGGACCCTTTGACGTAAATCTCCTTTGTGGTTACAGCCAGGTTATAAGCTAAGGAATGAATCACGAAGGTTTGTGATGGTTATGACGACGATGTAAAGGTCAATCTCTCCGATTTATGTGAATCGATAGACGAAGATGATGGAAAGGAATAGGTGGATAAACATGAGTAACGAGTGAGCATGAGTTGTGGTTGGTGGCCGGGCGTATGGTGGTGGATGAAAGCTCGCCGGTGACATACAACGATCCGTCATGGGATGGTGTTACATTTGGAGAATAGATTAAAGAAAAAGAAGAGAGTTTGTGGGATTTTCTTTGCTACAAAAAAAGTAATTTGGTTTGTGTGGTGGCAGTGAAATAGTATAGATAAAATGATGAGTTATGCGTAAGTGTTAGAAAATGTAACATATAATTACTTTTTTGTATAACTTTAAATTTTTTATATTTATTTGAATTTATTTTTATTGATTTTTCAAGAACATATATAATTTTTATTCTTAAAAAATGACACGATTGAAGAAATGATTTTGTATTTGAATACAAATTTAGGGAAGTCAAATCTATAAAGCTAGATTGAAATAATAAATTAAACATTAAAAATTTTGTAAAAAATAATTTTATTAAAATGAAGATTTATGTCTAAAGATTGACAAGGTTTTGAAACTCATAATCTCAAATAACTATATGGCCTTATATCTTGAATACATTAATGAATACAATTCTAATTATATAATATTTGTTAGGTGATGTAAATACACACACATCCATACTTTAAAAGTCATCTAATGTCACTTAAGAGTAATTTTGATTTTTAATTAAATTAATGTTTTTTATTATAAGTTGTTAACCAATGTTACAAACCCTTCAAAAAGAGCTTTAGTTTTGTGACAATGTATGTGCATCTAAAACAAATATACTAACGAAACAACAACATAGGTAACTAACAACACAACACATATATGCGATGAAACTCACACAAACAAATCAACCAAAACTGGAGGTTTGGAGCTAACTTTGCCTAGAACAATTTTATTTTTATTTTAAATGCTTTGAACTGTCTTTTGATTTGAACATAATAAAAACAAATCCAAATATGTAACTATAAACTAAATAATAGAACATACAGGTACACATACGCCAACAAATTTTGTGGTGCGTAATAGGACACACATAAAACCATAAAAACGAAAAAAAAAACGCATTGCATCGAACAATAGAAAAACACTCGCGCAACGCGCGAGATGGAAGGTTACTAGTTGTTTTTAAATTTTAGTTTGATTGATCTTATGATATCTAATTTGGGATGGACACACGTCATAACATAACTAGCATCAGATTCTAGACCAAGGTTCGAAATGAGACAGATTTTGAAACAGGTTAGAACCTTAAAGCATAATTTCTTAATTTGATAGAAACAGTGTAACATTAATTTGATAGTATAATTTCTTAGCTTATTTATAAATTTGTCAAGAATTCTCATGATGCATCGTAACATGTTGCTACAACTAAATTTAGGTTGGGCCTTGATATTGCGTTGATCTATGTCTGGCATCACCTTCTCAGGTCAGATGTGAGTTGCAACATGTAAAGAACTTGTTAGAAGGTGACTCAAGTTGAAGCCTCGTGAACAATCCTTTTGCAGTAAAACAAGTAATCTTTATAATGTATATAGAGTATATGTATGAAATATGATTCATAAATGAGAAAATTGCATAAATAGTCCCTGTGTTTTGACCAAGTTGCATGTTTGGTCCCCACAGTTTCAAAATTGCAAACATAGTCCAAACATTTGACTTAAGATTGCAAAAATGGTCATTGTTGTTAAACTCAGTTAGTTTTTAAAGTTAGTAAGGGTATTGTTGTTATTTTACATTTTCTTATTTAATTAATTATTTTAAAACCAATATATAACTAGGGTTATATCTTTATATTCTTCTTATGTTGAGTTTCACAGATCAAGAAGGAGCACACAACTCAAGTCTTCAATATTGTTGGGGTTTCGCAGATCCATTCTTGAATCACTCGCTTCTTCTGTCAACTAATCTTCCATGGTTGTTTGTCATTGTGGTAAGGTTTCTATTGTTCGCATTTCATGGACTGATGGTAACCCAGGCAGACGATTTTACTCTTGTCCACAGTCGGTAATGGTATTTTTATGGTTTTGATTTTACTCTTATCCAACTCCTTTGCTTTTACTTCTTGATTCTACAATTGATTTCATGCTTTACAAAACTTAAGTTGTGGATTTCTCGGGTGGGTTGATCGCCCAATGTGTAGGAGCATGGAAATTATCCCTGGCCTGCTGAGAAAGACAAACAAGTGCGAACATGAAGTTAAAAAACTCACTTCACTTAATCGTTTGAAGAACATCATCACTTGTGGGTTGTTGGTAGTTTTAGGGCTCATATTTCTAATGTAGTTTCTTATTCAAGTCATGAGCTTGTTTGTGAAATGTGTAGTTGGATTATAAATAAAATGATAGGTTGTTTGTTTGAAATCAAAGAAATATGTAACTTTTCTCTATCTATAAAACTGGCTCTAAGACCCAACATTCTAGGAGTAACCTATGTGAAAGAAATCAATGTTTTGTGTTTGTATATTAGCAAGTTATGTAAACAACTTGATCAAATGAGTTGAAACGAAATGATAATGGTCAAGTGATGATGGAATTGGTTAAGTTGCAAATTGGGATAATATAATACAAGTATTAGGCTGCAAAGTTCATATGGTGGATACTGGTTAAGTTGCAAATTGGATGTCATGTGCATTTAAGTTATAAGAAGTCAATAAATATGCAAACTTCATAGGGTAGATATTAGTTAAGTTGCAAATTGGGTGCCATGTGCATTTGTATTATAAGAAGTCAATAAATATGCAAAGTTCATATGTGGATATTGGTTAAGTCAATAAATGGGTACCACTCCAATTCCACAGACCCTTTGAAGATTCATTTGACCCATAAAGTGCATATATGCATATGAAGATTCATTTGACCTATTAAGTGCATATATTCATTTGACCCATAAAAAACATTCATTCTAAAGTGCATATATGTATATGAAGATTCATTTGACCCATTCTATTTCCACAGTAAGTTCGACATTCAAATCCCACTCTAATTCCATTTGACCCACAAACAACATTCATTCCATTTCACCCGTTTGACCCATTCCACTAAAAAAGAGGAAAAACAATCCAAAACAGGTTAAAAATAGTCTAAAACTGCATTAAATGCTATTTTACCCGTTTGACCCATTCCATTTAAAAAACATAAAAAAAACATAAAAAACAGTTAAAAAACAGTAAAAAACAGTCTAAAAACTTCATGAAAAAACAATCTAAAAATAGTTAAAAAATAGTTAAAAAAACAGTAAAAGTCTAAAAAAGAGTCTTAAAACACTCTAAAAACAGTTAAAAAACAACCTAAAAACAACATAAAATTTCATTTGACCCATAAAAAAATCTAAAAACAGTTAAAAACTATCCAGATGCAGCTATATGCATTATGTAATTTTAACCCATTTGATTCACATAGAAGTTTCATCAAACCATGAAAATCATCATGTTACAACATTCAACCATCAAAAGCATAAAGCTACTACATGACTATCAAAATAAACTATCCCAAAAGCTTAAACTGTAATATATCAGTTACATAACAATGAAATCAAAAGAAATTAAACATAACATCATGCATTTGACGTTTCTTTCTCTTTGCAACTCCTTTTGTTGTGACCCAACTTCTTGCATATTGAACACGTGACTGTGGTCCCTTTCCTTGATAGATTTCCACCTCTATCCATAGCATCATCTATCTCAACTTGGTTCTTTCTCCTTTTCTTCTTAGGCCTTCCAATAGGGGTATGGTGAAATGGTGGTGTTAGGGTAGTTGAAATTTGTGATTTTGGCCACATATTCCTTCCGTTAATAGGTCCAATAGTAAATGAGTAAACTTGTTTCCATGTGTCTATATAAGAGCAAGAATTTACCCATGACTTTGGTGGACCTACATCCTGGCCATTAAGTGCCATGTTCCCATTAACTGCAACAGCATGCTTGCATGGTATTCCATTCAACTCCCACCTCCTATAACTACACACCCTCTCCATAATATCAACAACATATTGCTCATCTTTTTGACGAGTTACTTGATACTTTTGACTACCGGTCCATAAAACAGTCAACTTGGCAGTTGATTTCTTTACACCATTCAATAGTTTGGTTGCACTAGGTGTGAGTGGGCCATTGCATTTTTGGATAACCTGGAGCACATTTACTATCTTTATAATGAGATATTCCCTTACATAATCCAAAGCGCTAATAATAGGTTTGTCCATTCCTTCGATTGTCCTTGCATCAAGAACTTCACACATGTTGTTTAACAACATATCCGTTTGTGCTCTCCCTAAAACAATCCAAATGGGTGATTAGTAAGTTTGTTTAGGCATCATCATGTGAATGCTTGTTATATTATGAAAGAAAGTTACCTGTGAAGTAAGCTCTTGATCAATGTTGTGGAGG
This sequence comes from Flaveria trinervia, assembly GCA_025506515.1. Taxonomy (NCBI): domain Eukaryota; kingdom Viridiplantae; phylum Streptophyta; class Magnoliopsida; order Asterales; family Asteraceae; genus Flaveria; species Flaveria trinervia. The sequence goes on from CM046446.1 coordinate 1,628,934, forward strand.
TATCTTTACCAACCAGTTGTATGCCTTAACATTATGCTTTTTTAATTCCTCCATCTTAGTTTCAAATTCTGGAATAGTTGTTGATGTTGTACAAGTCAAAAAGTTTGTTGTCCTTAACATATTGCCTCAAATGGTTAACATCTAAAAGTGCTAAACCAACATCTAATTTTTTACCAAGAATTTTAAAGTGAAAATAGAGTTTTTTCTTTTGATTGTTCAAACCTAGTTCCTCTACTATAGAACTAAACCCATGTATAGAAAACTCATCAATATCCAAGTAATCAACAAATTTAACTCTGCCATATGCATATCTTCTTCCAGGAAAATTTTTAAACACACCATCATAATGAATCTTGATAGAAAACAAGTTAGGGTGTCCATCTGTAGATAAAGAAAGCACATTCATTGACACAAACACTTAGAGTTTATAAAAATCAAAAGCTTTTCAAACATATACAATCAAAATCATGAATATACATGAAGAAGAGATGAAAAACGCACCATAAACCTCATCTGGTACTACTTCAATGCTTGATTCTCTAGAGACCCAATGCATTTTGCCTCCTTGATGTTTCCAAATCTTGATCGAAGATGAAAAACTTGCTGATTTTCGATTACTCCTTGCTCCCCATATGATCAATGTTTGAATTTTGAAGAATAAGGTTTGAATGAACGTATGTATGAAGTTGTATGTATATTTTTTAGGGTTTTAACTTAAAATGACTATATTGCCCTCACATGTTAATCACATGCAACTAAAATTTTGTTAAAAACTAATGGCGGTTAACGGTAGGGGCCATTTTTGCAACCTTATGTCAGATGTTTGGACTATGTTTGCAATTTTAAAACTGTGGGGACCAAACATGCAATTTGGTCAAACCATAGGGACTATTTATGCAATTTTCTCTTTATAAATATAAAAGGTGAGTGAGTATAAAAGGGGGAGTAGTTCAATGAGAAAGTACGGAGTTAGAAGACATGTAGAGAACCTGTTAGAAGGCGACCAAGCCAAAGCCCCAAGTGCAAACCTTTGATGATAAAATCAGCAATCTATATAAAGATCAATATAATGTGTATAGAGAATATGTATGCATATATGACTTATAATATAGAAATGAAGCAAAGTGCTAAAACAGATAGTGGTGTACTGAGAAAGCATAGAGACATGAGACATGAGACATGTAAAGGAAGGAGGTAGTGTTGTTGCTCTTTAGAGAGGGGGTGTGGGTTGAATCAGGCCCATTGGGCCAACCTTTCCTGGGCCTAGAGTGAGATTCTAAACCCAATTCATGGCTCATGTTTTCACCGTCCACACTTTAGCAGTTTGGTGAGATTCATAAAGAATTGATTTGGACTTTTTATTGATGTAGATGATAGTTTGGCTTCTTGTTAACATTATGTACTTCCAAATCACACTAGGATCTTCAATAAGTTTGACATAACATATTCTTAGTGAGACGAAATCCAGAATGTGTATTCACATACATTCATTCTTGCAACATTTTATTGGAGGAGAATAAGTCAATGTTTATAGATAGTCAAATTAGACATCCGTAATATGTATTATCTTTTGTGTCTATATGTTTCTATTATATGTATATGAATCTTTGTACAAGTGTGTGTATGTATGCGTGTCTTTCTATGTATTTGTGTATATGTATATGTACTTATGCTTATGTGTATGTGCATGTTTCACCTATGGACATTATTTTAATATTTTATATCTAATGGATGTCATATTAGTAACTTGTTAAATTAGTTTTGCCAATTATAAGATTTGGACTAGTATCAGTAAACTTTTACAGTCTAGGATTCTTATTTCTTAGTTAGAACTCATGTAAATAAGGATTTGGGAAGCATTGATCGAGAAATGTATACAAACTAGTCATGAATCTTTTGGAGAGCGACTTCTCGACTCACTTATCAAATTAAGCAGGGACAGACCCAAGTAGTAAAGACACGTGCCAAATGTTATATGTTTAACAATATACGATACCCATTTCTCATGTGTTATTTATACATCCGACACTTATTCACCAAACATTTTCAAATAAACATTGTACTGCCATTGAAAGTAGGTCAACATGAGATACATTTCCTCATGTAATAATATTGTTTTTTTTAATCAAAATAAACATATTAATTTCAAATGGAGATTTATGGACAGTGATATGAATAAAGTCTCTGATCACAATAAAAGAAGTTGCATTATTTTATAGATGGACCATAGCAATACAAAGGTCCATTATAATTGTCAGTTCAAAATACAAACCAGAGGCCAGTTAAAGGTTGGTGTACCTCAGGGTCATTTTTGTTGTGGTTTTCACCCAGCTGTTATGGGCCCCCATGGGCTGTGTTAGTAGAGTGGGGATAATTGTGTACCACAAGATTACATTTTTCTTTACAGATTCTGCCATCAAATAAATTCTACAATAATAATCATACAAGGCTTAACAAAAGTACAATTAATAAAATAAATTAAAGTAACAGTTTTATATTTATATATACATATATCTGTGTGTGTATATGCATACGATCTATGCCTATAGAAATAATTCCATAGGGTCTATACTCTATACAAAGGAAATTACCATATTGGCCATTGACCAATATAGTTTTACATACTAAACATTAATTTCAGAATTTACAAAAGTAGCTAATATATCGTCACCGGACGATACAAATCCATGCATATCGTCAAATTGATTTAAAGTGATTTAAAAGAAGCGAGACATGGGTGATACAATTTCCCATATGTCTCGCTTTTACTAAAGGGTGATACCCATCCATATTAGGGCGAGACGGGGGGGGGGGGGGGGGGGGGGTGAGATTTCATTCTTTTTTAATTGGGCGAGACGGGAACGATATATCATGAATGTGTATCGCCTTGGCCTTTATTTTGACGATACATCATGTATACGTATCGTCTCCCGGCGATATTTTACAACGTGAACAATTCTTATTTATTGTCTATTTTAGTATTTCATATAGTCAAAAGTTATTATATAAATTTTACTATTTTGATAAATTTCCACTGTAAAAAACATCTAGTTTGTTAATGATAAAAGTCAATGAAAATACTATAATTTGAGAAATTCCTTATGGTGGGTAGATGGATCTGGCAGTGCTTTTAAAGTTTTCATATGTACTATTTTATTTGTGTTAATATTTTAATAATAATTTCCAGGTGAAAACACTGAAAAGTTGAGGGCTGTTTGCTGCATTATTCCAATTAGAGGTGCATGAGAGGTTCACTTTAAAATGTGTTGTTTATTTGGTGTTGTCTAATCAAAGTTGTACCAATAGTGGAAGTTATCATTTCTTGGGTGAAAAATCAAATAAGTGAAGGTAAATTCTATTTTACCCTACCAATGATTGTTGATCCTCATAATAATATGAGTCACTTTTATATACAATCCCCCTCCTCCACAGCCACCCTTCGACGGTAACGGTGTTACAGCCACTACCCGCAAGAACCCGAGAAGAACAACTAGAACGCCTTCTAGCTTGTTCGTAAAAAATCATCTATAATGTCTTGCTCCCAACAATCATGATGTTTTTACTTTTGCTCCGCAGTGTATGACTTTATTTTTGGCGACAAGGACTTATCAAATAGTTCTAAATTATGGTATTATTTTTATACAAGCACGTTTGACTTTAGAGTTCTGATAAAATTCATTATCTTTATGCCTTATAATGTGTTGTGTTCGGTAGGGCCAAAGTTTACGATCATGATTAAACATACATGTGTTATGGTAAGTAATTATAAAAATGGTAGATACACACATAAACAAATGATGAATGTATATAGCATACATGAGGTCTAAAGCATTATATATCATGTTTATAAAAATATTATATAACTAAGGTATCAGCGAACTAAGAGTGCAAGTGCTTAAAGTGGTGTAAAAGCTAAAAGAGTATTGAACTTGGCCCATTATCCTCTCCTTATATTCAGGCACACCCATAAAGATGTTAAGACTTCATATGCTCATGAGTAGGTGAGGATCTAAGACCTAAGTGAGAGGAAAAGGTATTAACCTATGGTACAAGCAAATAAGCAAGTAATACAAGCATAAGAGCATAGAAACTCCATCTCTATCTTTATTATTATTTTTAAATATTCTTTGTATTTTATATTTTCATCAGCATCTCCATTTTCTTCTCTATTTTCAAACTTCTTTTTGTAAACAGTGATTAGAATATTCTCAACGTTACATTTTATTCTTCTTACAAAGAGTCTTAGTCAGCATGACATATAAGATTTCCATTCACTTTCATCCATTCTTTCCACAAACACTTTTTACTCCCAACCAATGGACGCCTTACTGGTTTGATGATCGGACCACGTCGGCGACTGGCCGACCGCGAGCGTGAGATGGGGATAGTCTTATCTAAACATAGAGGTTTACTATTCATCAGTCTTTATGTTTTTTGTGAGTGTATAAGAGAGACAATAATAAAATAAGTGTTTACAAGTAAGATAAAAATAAAGATAGAGAATAAGTTGTGAAATGTTAAACAAAATTAAAGTGATAATTGTAAAGAAATGTGATATTTAGTTAATATAAAAATAGAGAAAGAGATTCGATTTTGAATGCTCTAAGAAGCATGAATCAATAAGTGGTCAAAGGACATGTTATACTTGGGTGATCGTCGGTCGATTTGGTTTGGTTGTGTTAAAACCAAGTCTGTATTTGGTGTTTTGGTTTTAGCTTTCTATAACTTCGATTTTGAACGTGTAACTTCAGGCTAATATCAATTAATAAATTCAATTATATATTAAGTAAAACATAGTAACAAAGCTTTTTAATTTATAACATAGGTAAATGACATATTATATATTATTATAGAAAAAATATGGCAAAAGTTTGACATATATATCATCATAAAAATATAAATATTGGTCTTAATGTTTATTCGATTCGGTTGATCCGATTAACCACAAATCCGTTATCAAAATTTTCAACTGCACCATCAATTTTTTGGTTTTTCTTTTCTGTAAATTCAATTATGGTATGATATTTGCCTATTTGGTTTTTCCGCTCATAACTATTACATATTTATATTTTTGCATGACATTTGTACTTTAGGGCATCTGTAATTTCCTTAAGACATATATCTTGTATTTTGAGATTTTTATAAAATAAACATGATATTTCGAAGTAATAATGTTGTCTAAGATCTTTGTGGAAAATAAGATTTCATGGTCATACAAATATAATGTTTTAAAACATACATTTGAATTTAAAAGTATAAATCTCAAAGTGACAAACTTCCCTATCAGTTATTCAATGGTATACAATTGATGTTTGTGTACACACATGCACTATTGGTGATTTGTACAAGATAAAATTGATGGGACACACCAGATATATTATGTCTAATACTTTTATATTATATAATGAATAGACTTGTAAGCTAATCAAGCTCGTCGTATAAAGGGCTCGAGGTCATTAAAACTTTACTTGATTCGAGTTTTTTTCCTGAGCAGATATCGTTTACCATGAGTAGCTCGCTTCTTTAAAACCCAAAACACATTCATATCTATCATCTCATTTTCTCTGTCTCGCATTTATCGTAGAGTTATATCATTATATATTATAGTATGTCTATGCAAGGCTTACCCATCTTTAAAAAGAGGGAAGCAATGGGTTTGGGCCCCTAAATATTAAAGGCCCCGTATTTTTTTAAAAAAGTTTGATATACCTTTGGTACCCAACAAACTTCAACCCATACACCTTCAATCCTTCATGTATGGTTAAGGTTGATTTGCGAAGAGGCGAAGAATAATCCAAGTAGACAAGATTCTGAGTGACACTTTAATACTCCACAAGACCACAAATCGCCAGAATCGAAGCATTTCAACGTCTCTTGAACTCCGACATCTCGCTTGCCGCCTGTTGCAGGCTGCACATTAAAGACGACCGCATTAACCGAAACAGCCCTGCTCTAGTGAATCTCCAATCTTGGTTTCTCTTAATCTCTTTGAATCTTTAAATCTCTAAATCACCAATCATACCAAAAGTTCTATTTGAATTACCAAAGCTGTTTAGCAGCCCTGTTCCAAAGCCTCCACGTGATTTTTCGATCGACCGACAATCCATAAGACAACCTATTTGTCCCTTTGAATATCAGAATATGTAATTGAAGACTTGAAGGCTGAATCTGTTGACTATTATATAAATACTCATATAACACTTAACAGGTTAGTCTATGAATTCTACTTAAATGCTTTGATAATTTGATTAGGACATTAGGTTAAATTGTTTTTTTTTGTTTATGTAATTTTGTACTTTTGTTGAAGTTATTTTATAAGTTGCTTTGATTAGGTATTGGTCTAAAACTGATCTGGTATTACATTGATCTTGATAGTTTAGTACGTTCGTTTAGGCTACTTTGATTAGCTGCTTTGTTTATTATTCATTAGTTTTGTTAAAAGGCTACTTTGATTTTTTGTTTAGGGTGCTTTGATAGTTTTGTTTAAAGAATGTTTTGATACTTTGATTAGTTCTATTTAAAGGTCGTTTTGATATTTGGCTTTTGATAACTTTAAATAGGTTGTTTAAGCCTTTGATTTGCGGCCTTAGGTTGTTTGCCCTTGATTTGTTGCGTTAGGCTGTGTTAGGCATAAGATATTTAAGCAAAAAAAATTAATTAGGTTGCTATTTGATTACTTGATGTGGTATATGATAATATGTAGTTTTTGTAATTGGAGTAGAATGATAAATATTTTTGAAAAGAGCCCCGTTTTTTATTTTTGATTGGGGCCCCAAAAACGTTAAGTCGACCCTGTGTCTATGCTCCGACAATTTCGGTTTAATTGTCTCACATATACCGCAAATATATTGTTATAGTGTATAAAAGTTATATAACATGTAAAACGTAAAAACACATAATGACACATGTAGATATTTATTTTTACAATGTACAAACCACGTCTCCTCATATTTTACGAAGCTGACATAGCATACGAAGTATATGACTATGCGCGTGAAATAAACGATGCAAAATACTCGCAATATCTCCTTCAAAATCATCAATGTTATGAAATCAACATCAAGCTCAAAAGGTGCTTTACTTGGTAAGATCATTATCACCTTAGCATGAATCTGATAAGGTTGTGACCCGACTTTAGAAAACGGGACTTGACACCTAATTTTGTAAACCAAAGGAAAATTGATGAAACATGTCAACCAATCATATTGTGACACTTAAAATGATCATGATGATATACACCAATCATATGTACAAATAATAGACCATATCTAGATGTAAATAAACAAGAAACGCAAATACCGCGTGTTGTGACAGAGACGTCGATTAAGCGTTGATGGATCGAATAACCTAACTTAAATTTTTTTATAAAAGGTTGAAAATAAAAGTTAAAATATCAATTGACGTTAAGAAAAATCAAACAAAGGTGCGAAAACAAAGGTGCAATTGGCGTTGAGGCGTGGACCATCACATAGATTTCGATGGTTTAGATTATTAATATTATTTTTACATATACTAAATAGAGAAAGGTAAAAACAAAAAAAGGAATGAAAAACTGCAGCAGAAGCTTGTACACTATGCTTCATTGCTTGTACCAAACCATCTGCTTAAAGATGTGTTAAAACGCGTAAATTGTTGACCGCTCATGCTTATCTTTTGAGTGTATCTTAATGATTAAGATAAAGTACATCATAAGTGCTTTCTGTTGTTGATATTGCACTCGTCGATAGTTAAGACCACTGTTCTAATAAATATGAGATATAATAAAACCGATAAACCTCGATTGTACATACGCGTGAACTCGACTAGTTGAGTATGGTCCTTGTGAATTATTTGAGGACGTCGATCGGTGCTCAAAAGAATGTAAGATATTCTTGTTGAGTGTTTTAAATAACTATTACTATTTTTGGATAATAGTTTTATCAAGGCATCCTTTAACCACAACCGTTTGTTAAAAAGTTTAGACGTATAATCATTCGTGAATGAAATACATCTATCTATTTTTATTATTATAAAATGATAGTAAACAATTTCGACTTTAAATAAGTTTCGTAAATAAAAGAATTCTATCACTTTTCTTTAAAACCCTAAAAATACTATACAAACAAATATGAAATAAAGAGCTAAATAAACATGTCTACCTTAACAAGGTAAACAACATAAATCAGGAGTAATAGCAACCAAATTAAGGTGCAATAACTTAATCATAAATAGTTCGTGAGTTAAAACAGGTATATATTGAGCTAAGCTTAAAAGAGCTTAAGCATGGACTCAAGATTATATTAAAGCTCATCTAATAAATAAGCTAAAACCCGGGCTTCACACATACAACCATAATAGGCTCACGAGATTCAAATTGCTATTCTTAATATACACATATTATACAATACATTAATTTTCATATAACTATTATATATAAAAACTATGACAAAACAACTAAGTAGTATATATTATGTATAAAAGTTATAATTCTAAATACATAAAGAAATTGTAAAAATGTATAAAACAAATAATAAACAAGCTGAACTCAAGTTCGGCTTTAAAAAACTACTTACAAGCCGGGCTCTAAACAATTTTATATTAAAGTTAAAATAAGTTTGTTTTAAACACTTGTAAATCAAACGAGTTGAACTTAAGTTTAATTTGTTACTGTTTACACCCGTAGGGTAAAAAACACGTGTTGAGTTAAGAGTAACGGGTATTATTGAAATGGTATGTATCTTGTCCTACAACAAGAGGAGGGCAATGGGAGATCTAATGGTTGACTAACAAGTAGTACCAACTAGACCCTACATATATAAAGGAGATGCCATATTTCCCTTTCTTATCATCCACAAAATTAAAATAAGTCACAACTTACCTAGAAGTTAAAAAAGAATTACTTTACAAATCTACTTTATTGTTTAATTGGTGTAGTGTCCATCACTCCACACATTCTGTAATTGTAGGTCTATGACCCTTATGTTATTTGTAACGTCCTATATATTTAGGTTAATGTTTTATTTGAGATTATTGTTTATGAAATGGAAGAAAGTAAAAAATCATGAGTATGGTAAATTATATTTCAATATTACGAAGGTAAGCGTTTAAAGATCAAATAAAGTCAAAGAAGCGGTCAAAATGCATAAAAGTTAAGTTTGTGTCAAATGGGTAACCAAGGGAAATTATGAGATGCTAGATCGGCATGTTGTCAAACTTTGAATTCTGAAAAAAGAAATAAAGGGCGGGAGCTGGAAAGCTTGGACCTTTTCCTAGAACAAAAAGAGACGAAGACCCAGAGAGAGAGAGAGAGAGAGAGACGAAGCATGTGTGTGTATAGCGCGCTAGCAAAGAATGGGGAAAGCGAGACAAAAAAATGGCTTGTCAAATTTACAATCTAAGTTGATTCAACGACTAACTTAAGCTGATGAAGTTGTTAGAAGCCCTCTTGATGCTTCACCCTTATATTTACTTGAAGTGAAGATGGGGTTCTATACCCAAGTTGAGAATTTTGAGTTATGACATGGAAGTGTTACTTGCAAAGGGTTATAAATATAGTGTATGTAGTTAATGATTCAAATGTATGTTTAAGTCTGGTGAAATAATAAAGAAATTATAAACTATAATAAATACTCAAAGTTAATTTGGGTTGTTGAAATTGTATATTTGTAGTGAAATTGGGTTGAAAACTATTGTTAATTTGCAATATGTTGACTTTGTAATGGGCAAATACTTAAAGAAACATAGACTGGGTTTAATTGATGGTAAGATCATATTTATTTGGTGTGTGTTGAATATGCAAATAATATGCATATGGCATATACAAGTGGAATTTTTGATTTCACATAGTTGAAACATTTGAATACATGTTAGCTAGAGTAAAATATGTGATTGTCTTATTTACATTTAGTATATTTGTTAAAATAGTAATAAGCGGATACGAATTGTTGAGATGATATGACGAGTTTGTGGCCAAATGGTATTGGTAATCCATGATCATCAAACCTCGAGTATAATCTAAAGTGATGAATTTCATAACATGGTTGTGAATGACATTCCATTGATTATGATCTTTTTATGTCGTACAAAGATAACATGAACTTAAAAAATAAAAAAAACTAGAAACATGAAATGTTAGATTTACAAACAATATAACTTTTTAAAAGGTGCACTTCACAATCAGACCATAGTTAGATCTTGCACCACAGATAAAAAGAGTGATATTTGCCTTTTAGCATGAACCATAATCGGATAACAAATCAATAGTGCTTCCTTTGGTGGAATTTGTGTTTGGTTAAAACTATACGTAACATTTATCTTTGCTAACATTCTTTTCATATATAGTTGGAATAAACTGTTTTCTTGAATGAAAAGTTGTATATGTTTAAAAATAAATTAAGAAAATTATATAATCGAAAAAATGTATCACTAAAAATTTGTGAGGCAAATCCTTAAACTGTCTTAGGATTTGGGTTAGGTTGGTTAGTAAGATTGGTCAGTTAATCACTTTAGCAATTTGACTTCGAGAGTTTAAACCAGTTTTTTTGTTTTTTATAAGGATATGTTGGAATTTTTAAATTTTTAAATGGTTTATAATTATAACACAGACACACATACACGTGTGGGTGTGCGCGCGCGCGCGCACACACTATAATCTTTATTGATTATGATGTGTTTGGATACTTTACGTTTTTTATACTACTGATTGTCATTAGTAGTGAGTAGACACACCTTTTTATTTTGTTGACTTTAGTTTGCGATCTAAGGCTTGACACCTCCGAAAGTGATTGATAAATTTAGTAACATAAAGTGTTACTCTATGTTCAGATTTGAATAAATGGTTTGAATCTTTGTTACAATCTTTATTATTCATTAGTTTGGGTTAACGGTAGAGCAGCTAGCACAAGATACAACTTCTTGATAATGTTTAGGTTGTTCTAATCATAAATTGATTGGATTAAGGTTTGCTTCATAATCTAAGGTGGTTATAGTGCGTCTATAGCATATAACTTTCCTCTGGCTATGAGACTATGAGTATTTAACGAGTAGTTATTCTGTTCAAGCACTTCTACACATATGTTGGTGGTTATTGCATTGAACCTTAGGGTATATTGTCATTGGATCTAGAGCTTTAAGTATTTACTCAAATAATACATTATACATCTTTAGCGAAATGTTACGCTATTTAAGGAACAATATCATGAGTAAAGTCCATCAATTAGTGAAGATAATAGTAAGAAAGATCATATTCCTAGATCATAAGTAGGGCTGACATAACAGGTTAGATACGACACGATAAGACACGATGATCTGTCATATCAGACACGAACACAACACGAAAACTTATCGTGTTATTTTTTTAAAACACGAACATGAACCTGGTAAAAAACAGGTTACACGAAATATCCTGCTTAGGAACACTTGTAGATTAAAATGGTTGATGAAGGTTGGTCTCGAGGGTAGCCGGTGGAATCTCGATGGTAGTCGAGACTCGCGATGAGGTTGGTCTCGACGGTGGCCGGTGGACTCTCGATGGTGGTCGCAACTCGCGATGAAGGATGGTCTCGACAGTGGCCGGTGGACTCTCGATTGTGGTTGCGACTCGCAACGAGGTTGGACTCGACGGTGGCCGATGGACTCTCTATGGTGGTCGCGACTCGCAATGGTGGTGTCGTTGCAGCCTAGTGGTCGCGAGACTTTTGACAGAGGCTGGGTTGGTAGGTTGGGTAATGACTATTGGTTGGGGAGAAGGAATCGAAGGTTGGGTTCAGGGTTGGGATTGAGATTGCGACTTGGGTAGCAGCTGTGGTGGGAGTGTGGGATGGTGGGTAGGGAAATTAGGGATGACCCAATTTAGGGTTTTGTTTTGTTGAATTATATATATATATATATATATATATATATATATATAATATATATATATATATATATAATTATAAACAGGTCTTAACATGTATTTTAACTTGTTAAGACATGAATTTTATCGTGTCATAACGTGTTGATCTGTTTTAAAAATGAAACATGTTAATTTCGTATCGTGTCGTGTTAATAGGTTCGTGTCAGAAATTACTAGCCCTAGTCATAAGTTTTCCCAATTAATTGTTTATTCAGATTTTATGGTATGTTAAGTTAGATTATTTGTTTATGTAGTTTAACCTTTTCACCTTTGGTTACTTTAGGTTAAACATCACCAAGTTTATCATTGATAGTTTTTGTGTCCATAGAGGTGATACTTGGTTCTTAAGGCTCAACTTCGATACTTACATTTGTCATGTGATTATTTTTATTCATATTTATTTTATTTAAAACCTTAATAACGCATAGTGCAAGAATAACTCCATCAATAGTATATTTACTCAACCGGCTAAGATACCTATGATATATAAATAAGAGAATATCATGAGTTCAAGTTTCACTTTGAGCAAAATACTTAGAGTTGAGTAAAAAGTTTTTTCAGTAATTAATTTCCTATTGAGGGGGTTGGGGGTGTGGTCACTGTTGAGAAAAATTAAATAAATCTGATTAAAATAACATTTATAATTCGAAACTGGATTTTACATTCGTTGTTCAAAATTTATTTTATTAATTTTATCAATAAAGTAATACCCGTTTTGGTCAAAGCTTTATCTCTGCTCGACCACTCATAAAAGACTTGTGGTTGAAGTTTTTATAATTTTTATGCACATTAAAAATACAATGCTATTATGTTGTGTTGTACCTTGTGTTAGTACATATGTACCATTTGTTTAGTGCATTCTCAGTAAAGTACCATCAATTTACTCAAGTTAATTATTTAATAAAAATTAACTAGTACCAATAGAATATATATATAATTTTAGTAGGAAAACTCTTTCTTACAAATACAACATAACATGATACACAAAATTGAAGGCGTGTTAATTATAATATAATTTGTAATTAAAATTTACTAAAACAACATATTGTTAATTAGTACATAATGACTAGAGAGAATGAGTGATTTAGGTTGTTATATAAACGCATATAAAATTGCTTGTTCGGTCCTTACAATTTGCTAAAAGTTGATTTTATAAAATGACCTTTGGCACACTTAACTATTTAAACTAGAAGTATTTTAAAATGTTACAAATTCAAGATTAAAAACATTTCTCTCGTATAATCATACATCAATATTCATATTAAAACACATACCGGCTGTATAACCATATACGTGAACTAGTTCATGTATCATTATGTTTGTGTTACATTGTCAACTAGTAATGTATAAACATAAAACATGATTCACTTTTTAAGAAAAATGAAACACGTGATGTAACTTCAACAGAAAATTATAAAAGAATTTAAATTTTTGTACAGTATATTAGTATATATTTTCAAAGTCATATAAAATTTAAGGTAATACTTAAACAGTTAAACACAAAACCATAATACACAAGTCGACTTTGTTAATTCTATTTATTTATTTATTTTTCTATGCAGGTGACAATCTGTAGCATATCGTTTTATAATTTTAAAAAATATAAACTTGTTGGCTATAAATAAAGCGAATTATATAAACCATATATATAAATTTCGAAATATCATATTATATTAATAATTAGACAAATTGAAAATAGAAAATTGTTGGTTATGAATTAATGCGAATTACACGAACCATATATAAATTTTGAAACATCGTATTATATTAATAATAGTTAGGCAAATTGAATTTAACAATTTAAATTATTAATTATTAGCCGATTGGGACATTCGTCATTTTCGACTAGCTTTGTATTTGTTATCCTGTATTATAAACCCGACTCGTTTTGGTCTTCGGATCTTTGAATATTAATAAAATGATGGATTTTATGTTGTACTCATGTTTCATACTTGTCGTGGCGTGACCCACAGTTCGTTTCAGCAAAATCAGTTTTTTTAAACGTTTTCGGTTCGTTTAAGGTCCGGACTTGTATTTTAACCATCCAAACCAACCAAGACCTAACCCATAACTATTCTAGAACCCTCCAAACATGTAGATACCTGGTCATAATTTATTTAAATTAAAATTTATTTTAAATAAAAGAATCAAAGTGCACCCTTTTACCCACCGGACAAACGCATTACCCATTTCCTCAAACCCTAATCTTTCCCTATAAATACCACTCATTCCCAACCGTTTCACCTGTACATTTTCATCTTCTTCTCCCAAAAGTTTTGATCTTGTAAGTTGTTCTAGCTAGTTTTGCTTAAGTTTGATTTTAAAAAGTCAACGGAACCGAATCTTGCATTTCAAATCATTTCGGGTATGTAATTTTGGTTATTTTCAGTTTTTCTAAGTTTTTTATGTTCACAAAACCATTTTCATTTTTATTTAAGTCTTGTGGGCATTCAAACTCATATTTAGGCATTTTAGACCCGTTTGGGTCGTTTTCGGGAAGTTTACTCGATTACTTTCTTGTTTGAGTTTAGATCTGGAAGTTTTACCTTATTTTTAGTTCAATGGTTTTGGATATGTGGTAACCATCCTCGGGTTCATACCGAGTCAAAGACCGAACCAACCGAACGCTCGTTTAAGCACTTTAAATAACTTTTAAGTGACCATGTTACATCAAACACTTTAGATCTGAGTTTTTCTTGATATTTTAGTTATTATATGATTGATATGGAGGTGTAGAACAGATCTTGGTTTGAACCAAAGTTTCGGGTAAAAACCGAGTAAAACCGAACACCCGTTTTAACGAGTTAGTCAATGTTCAAACCACCAAAAGTTCAACCTATCTTTTTAGTTATGTTTTACTTTATATTTACTCATATACTTAAGATTTTGGAAGTATTAGAACAAATATTACTCAAACCAAATTTCGGGTAAAAATAAACCCGAGTAAAAGTCGAACTTATCGTTTTAACGAGCTAGTCACCGTTCAAAACGCCAAAAGAAAAATCTTTCCTAATTTTTTTAACTTATGTTTCACTTTATGTTATTTGTATTAATAATATTATGGTATGACGGAACCAAACTTGGTTTTATACTAAGATCGGGTTTAAGCGAATTTCTTTATTAATTAAAGTCTCAAACTCGGGTTTAAGAGAGTGTAAGTCGGACCTTGATGCTTACATTAATGGGATCGTGCATACTAGCACTAAACCAACTCCCATATGTAAAACTTAACAATGGTTGAGTAAAACTAAACATCAAGGACCCGTTTTCTTGTAAAACTCATTTTATACTTACATTATTTAAACACACTTTGTAAAATATAAGTAAAACTCCCGAAAACCCAAACCTTATTTTTATAAACTTTTATACCATTTATATTTCATCTTCAAGACTCAATACTTACTCAAGATCTTTCAATCTAGGACACGCACATTAAAACCGTCAGACTCGCTTACTTGAGGATTTTATTTAAAATTTATTCATCAACGTCATTTTATTCCATGTGAGTAATTTCATCTCCGATTTCTCTTCTATACTTTGGGGGTAGCAAGCATACTTACTCAACCAAAAAAAATAATTTAACATCTAGATCCTCAACCCACAACCTCTAGGTTATGTGTTGCTTAGAATAATTGTCCATTGTATGTTATATACCTCATATGATTAATTGCTACATGTTTATTGCTTTTGATCGTTTAGCCTCATCCTCATCCTCAATAAGTATGATCATACGCTCCTCATTGTAATATGGTAGTTTTATCAACTAGAAATAAGCCTCATTTATTTATGATTGATATACCTCAATTGTCACTTTTATTTACGGCTTCACATATTTGAGTTGTAGATTTTTGTCTTATATTATATTTATAAAGTCGTGAAATTGCTCACCAACATACATGTTGACAAAACATATTTTATGCAATGCTACAGGTTTGATTATCGGTTGATTGAAGATTTAAAGACGTTTCTTTATTTTGGACCGTTAGGTTATTAGTTAATAACTATTTATTTTCTTGTATTTGTAAAAACATGGTATGAAATGAATGAGTTGATTAAATATTGTCACTTTAATAGTGTCGTGTGCATTTGAACGATCTTAGTTGTGCCCCGACATGTTCCGCCGCTTTGATCGGGGTGTGACACCGATAATAATCCATATTATTAATTTGATGGGTAAATAATTCTAACTTTAGATTTTATTACCAAAATTGTTCCAGTAGCAAACAATATATATTCACATTCGATTTGCATTTTAATTTTCAGCTTAAATTAGCTTCTGTTTTTTTTTCATTTCATTCATAATTATTATTGTGAACAAATCGAGTTCATATCTTGAATATTATACTTTTGTTATTGGAATTGTTGTTTTAATAAAAATAAAAGTAAGGATTGTTACCGACCAGGTATGGATTATTATTGAACAACTGATAATAGTTGGATTATTAAATCTAATTTGCTTAATATTATAATTAATATTAAATAAAAATCACATATTACTTTAAAAAATGGAGAAAATAAGCATAAAGACAAACGAAATTACACACGTCGATCAATAACAAAATGAGAATTCAACTTCGACTACATTATAAATGGAATAAGCTCAAAATATTATGCAATTAAGCTCATTAGTTCACTTTCGTGTTAGGCACAAGTATTTATCAAAAACTTAAATTCCTCTATCGAATAACCATCAACCATCAATTGATTAAATCAACGATCAATGTTAACCAATCATAAACGTCTCTCACCGATGATTCATTAGATTGTGAGTTTGCATTAAATTTACAATCATTAAATCTTATACGAGAAACTCTACCATCCATTTTAATTCATTAAAAGTTTATGAGACATTTGTAAGCTTTCACAAACTCTAATCCTTCTACGTCCTACAACGTTGAGTGTCGTCGTTGTCACAACCTTGACCCAACAATTAATATCAACCTCTACTTTCTAAATTTATAATACCACTTTCACACGTTATAGATTTTAGTTTTTTTTTCTAGATAGATAACGCACACAGTAATCTAATCTGCTCATTATGTATACTAAATTTAACTTACATCAGTTATTCACAGATGCAGGTCAAAACTTTGAGTTCTGACTTTAAAATAATAAATTCATCACTCTATCTTTAATAACTTTATCATTAGAATCAACTCTCATCCGAAAGAATTTAGTTTGAATGAACATATTTATATCTTAATTTTCATATTTTAGACAACTAATATAACAAGAGTATAATATCCAATATGAGTGGCTATGGAAAAAAAGACTTTAGTTTGAATGAACATATTTATATCTTAATTTGCATATTTTAGACAACTAATATAACAAGAGTATAATATCCAATATGAGTGGCTATGGAAAATTTTTGACGCCACCCAAATCATGACATGAAAAAAATTGTTTTTCAGTTTGCATGTGTTAGCATTCAAAACTCATATCTCATAGTTATCTATATGATTATAATAAAAATTACAATTTTTTTCTCATATTTTCGATTAAAATAATATTTTTATATCTTTATTATTATTTTTTCTCTCATCTATATACAAACACTTAAATATATTAAAAATATATTAAAAATATTATAGAGTTTTAAACCGTGTTTCTAAAAAACACAAACTGAATAGTAATTTCCCTTACTCATAACTACTCATTACAATATCATATAATATAAAACACACTCATATAATTTAGAAAACATGTTGTAAATGTTCTAACTTATTTATAAACAATCGTGTTTTTTTACTTTTTTAACACATGTAGCAAAATAGAACAACCTACAGACCTGTTTAGTAAAACATGCCCACCCATTATCCTCGTTATCCATCTTTTGATAAATGTATTTGTCGAGTCTAGCTCGAGCTTTAAATATAAAACGCGAAACGAACCAACCTCGAGCTCAAACTCTTTTAAGTCGTCACGAGACGAATTAAATTGTTCAGGCTCGACTCGCTGTTTGCATCCCTACTTGTCACATGCAAAGAAATGAATTAAATTGTTCGTGTCCAACTTACACAAATTTACGTATAGTAGTATTTCT
The DNA here is from genome assembly GCA_025506515.1 of Flaveria trinervia. NCBI lineage: Eukaryota > Viridiplantae > Streptophyta > Magnoliopsida > Asterales > Asteraceae > Flaveria > Flaveria trinervia. The sequence continues at coordinate 1,646,852 of CM046446.1, forward strand.
TACACGAACAAAAATATAAATCGTGTTTGGATTAAACAATTGAACCCGTATAACTACGAACAAATAAACATATAAATATGATACATATATATATATATATATGTGATATATATATATAATATATGATATATATGATAAATAAATTTGAAGGGGCGTGTTGTGTTGTGTTGTCCGCCTGTTTCTTCATCGTAGCTCGAGCCTTCATCTCTCTCACACACACCTGCAACTCACCACACACACACACGCAGCAGTTGCAGTTGCAGTGTGTGTACTATTTTCATTTTTCATACTTCCCACCTATCATCTTCACCTTTCCCCCTGCACTCTGCTCTGCTCAAAACCCTCACCCAATCCCCCAATGCAAAAATTCTCTACCAATTCACACTCATACACTTAATCATCCCCAATTCCCAATTCACCATTCAAATATGAAGCGAAATCACCCACAAAATCACCATATAACCACACTAACCACCACCACCACCACATACTCTACCTCCACCACCGCCGCCGCTGTGGACGGTGGGGATGTGACCGGAAAGGGGAGAGCATGTGGGACGGAGAAGACGACGCCGGTGTTGATGAGTTGTTGGCGATGTTGGGGTACAAGGTGAAATCGTCTGATATGGTTGGTGTTGCTCAGAAGATTGAACATCTGGAAGGTGTTTTGGGGAACGATGATGGTTTGTCTCAGATTGCTTCTGATTCGGTTCATTACAATCCTTCTGATCTCAACTCGTGGCTTGAATCGATGATCTGTGAGCTTAATCCTGTGAATGAGTCGCCGGTGATTGATGATTCGTTTATGAGTGGTGTCGCCGGAACCCTACCGGATTCCGATCTGCAAGCTATCGCCGGTGACGCGATTTACCCTCAACGAAGAGGTTGAAACCTAATTGCTGTTCGTCGTCTTCTTCTTCATCGGCTTCTGCTTCATCATCATCTTCATCAAACAACAATAATCAGATTCATAGTCAGATTCATAATCAGATTCAGAATCAGGTGGTGATTGTGGATTCACAGGAGAACGGGATCCGATTGGTGCACACGTTAATGGCGTGTGCAGAAGCTGTTCAACAGGAGAATTATCACCTCGCTGAATCGCTGGTGAAACAAGCTGGAATGTTAGCTGTTTCACAAGCAGGTGCGATGAGGAAAGTCGCTACGTGTTTCACCGAAGCTCTTGCTCGGAGAATCTACCGTCTACCACCGCAAACGCAACACGATTCACCGGCGTTAACAGATCTCCTCCAGATGCACTTCTACGAGACGTGTCCGTACCTCAAATTCGCTCATTTCACTGCAAATCAAGCGATTCTAGAAGCTTTCGCAGGGAAGAAGAAGGTTCATGTGATCGATTTCAGCCTCAAACAGGGGATGCAGTGGCCGGCGTTGATGCAAGCCCTAGCTCTCCGGCCCGGCGGTCCACCGTCGTTCCGGTTAACCGGAATCGGACCGCCGTCCGGCGACAACACCGATCATTTACAAGAAGTCGGTTGGAAATTGGCGCAATTAGCCGATACGATTCACGTTGAGTTCGAATTCCGAGGGTTTATCGCCGGAAGTTTAGCCGATCTGGAGCCGGCGATGTTTGATCTACGATCCGATGAGGTTTTAGCGGTGAACTCTGTGTTCGAGCTGCATCAGCTGTTGGCTCGACCGTCGGCGATCGAGAAGGTGCTATCGGCGGTGACGGAGATGCGGCCGGAGATTCTCACGGTGGTGGAGCAAGAAGCTAACCACAACGGGATGAACTTTCTGGAACGATTCACTGAGTCGTTGCATTATTATTCAACTCTGTTTGATTCGCTTGAAAGCTCCGGCGCCGGCGCCGGTGACGGAATAGTCGCCGGAGTGATCGACGGTGGTGGTGTATCTCCGGTGACTAGTGAAGATAAGTTCATGTCAGAGATGTATTTGGGGAAACAGATCTGTAACGTGGTTGCATGTGAAGGACCGGACCGAGTCGAGCGACACGAGACGCTGACTCAGTGGAAGAACCGGTTTGACTCGGCCGGGTTTGAGCCGGTTCATATCGGTTCAAATGCGTTTAAGCAGGCGAGTATGTTACTGGCGTTGTTTGCGGGTGGGGATGGTTACCGAGTGGAGGAAGACGATGGTTGTTTGATGCTCGGGTGGCACACTCGGCCGCTGATCACTACCTCGGCATGGAAAATCCGGTAAACTCGGGTGTACCGAGTCGACTCAGTGAAGCGGCTTAACTCAGTATATCAAAAAACTTTGACGGAATAAGGAAAATTGGGAGATGGCTGATGGCTTACATTATGATTTTTCTGTTTAGTTTTCATCAAAGTGGTTTTTTTTAACTCTTTTAAGGTTTAATCTGTTTTTTTAACTTTCTGAAAATTGAGGGGTTTAATTGGTAATTAGTTGAAGTTGGAAGGGGCTGGATTGGAATATGTACTTTCTGTGAGGGGTTGAATGGAGATTAGTTTCATTCCATCTCATCCATAATAATAAAAAAAGAGTTTGCTTCTTTTGGTGGGGTTATGCATGTGATGTAAAAGGATCACACTATAGAATTTGTGGTATTTTAGTAAAAAAATAATTGAATCAATATTCATATGATTGTAAGGTACATGATTTGCCAAATAAGAAAAAAATGATATTATACTTTACACCATATGAGATTTTATTTGTATATTTGAAATTTGTTTATTAATTCAGTCTTACCTACGATGTTTATCTAAAAGTTGACAAGGTCATAGGTGGATTAACAAAGGTATACACTCTTAAGTTAAAAAGTGGTTCAAGTTGAAACGACATGATTTTATTAACAGACAAGACCATTAGTAAGATGATAAAATCACAAGCCAATTACATCCTGATTACAAAAGAAAATATTTATAAAAATTACACCAAGCTTGTCACGGTAACCTTTTTATCTTCGCCCTATGATCGATCCACATAAATAAACTATAAACAATCTCTTCAACCATCATGGCCATAGACGGAGTTTTACAACCACCCTTGACAACTCTTAAGCTTAATTTTAAAATATTTGGCACCAGATATCCGGAGGTGTGGAAAGAGCGGTTGTGAGAAGCAGACTAACCATAAAGAAAACTCTGTAGCTGTATCAATATGTATAATAAATACGTAAATGAAAGCGTCAATTCTTATAATTTTGTAAATCATCTTTATATTTTTTTTCCACCTAACAAATAGGTTTGTTTCTCGTATTATTATTACTAAATAACTAGAATTTAACTCATACTTATATATTTACCCCCGTATAATCAGCTTTCTAGTCTTGTTTAATTATATATTAACTTTATGAGTTCGTTTTATTATTTGTATTATGTTGTCAATCGAGCTAGAGAATGTCATATTTTCTTGATGAATTTGAAAAATGTTACCACGTATTTTGAGAAGGAAAGAATATGACTTTCATTGTATTAAGCGTAAATTTTATTATATAATTGTAGTTGAAGTCTTCAAAGTATCTTTTAAAAAATTATATTATTTTATTAAGGAATTATTTTCTGCACATGATTCTATGATTAAAAAACACACTGAAATGTGGGAATTATAATTTTATGTGTTGGGAACTGAAATGCATAAACCTAGAGATATGTTATTGTTAAAATCACATTATTTTTAAAGATTTTTTCGTTTTTTGTGCGTTTTAAATTCTATAAATAAAAATCAAATCCTTTTTAGAAAATGTTACGAGACAATTTAGGTCATAACCAGTTTGATTCTATACGTATCTATTTTCATATTCAGTCATATATAAACACATAGAATGTAATTTCAGTACGCTTAGTGTGATTGTTATGGCAACAACGATTTGACAAAGAAAGATGTTTCTATCAAGGATAAAGTTGATGTTATAAAAAACAATCTATAGAATATAACTATAAAGTTTAATTTGTTGTTTAATCTAGGGCATATACCATTTAAGAAAATATGCCCTATTATATTATATATCAAGAGTGAAGATATAATTTTGATCAGATTAATTTTGTATGTGTATATCATACTTAATTTAATAAAATTAAATAAAAATTATGTGATAAAATTTACCAAGAAATAAATAGTAGCAACGAAATTATAATTTATTCTAAATGGTAAATATTAACTTAACATTTATGCAAAAAATGGTCGAAATCTGTAAAAGTGAATTTGAAAATGAAGAAATAAGCTTAAACTTTCGATATCCAAAATTTTCTTTTGAACTTTATATATAGCAACAAATAATAAAAAAAACCTATGTCTAATTATAGTTTAAGGAAATAATAAAATAATAGGTGCATTATTAATAGAATATTGACAAGTTGTCCACCGAAAATGACCCAAATTCTCTCTCACAAAAACTTGTCATAACAGAAATTGACGCATTTTAAAATTTTTTTTATTGTTCTTCTCAATCATTAACGGATTAATATGTTACACATATTTAAATTTTGAGTAAATTATACGGATGGTTTTTATGGTTTGATCACAATTTTAAATTTGATTTTTAAAGTTTTAAAATTACAAATATAATCTTTAATGTTATATTTATCTTTTATTAATGGTTTTTATTCTTTTACTTCTGTTAGTGATTTTAATTTTTAAAACAACTCATAACCACCACCTCTGTACCACTTGCCATCGCCACTAGCTACTTGCACCACTACCGCCACTGAAAACTCCTTCGACAGCGTTAAAGCTTCCGACCACCATAAACAACTCATAACCATCACCACCGTACCACTTGTCACCACTTGCCATCGTCGCCGCCCACTTACCACCACTTCGCCCACTTACCACCACTGTTGGAACTTGCAAATCCCAACCATTCTCTCCGCATCTTCACTCCGGTCACCTCTACACCACCACATCACAACAAATTTACTTTTAATTGATTTTGGTGACAAATTAGCCCCAAAATGATTGTAAAATTCATGATAATATGTAAGCAAGGTGGTTGTCAGAATAGAGTGGTGGTCAAAGGATGGATCGAGGAAGAGGCTGGCGGTGGGGCAAGGCGGTAGTGTGAAGATGCATCGGTGTAGTCGGTAAGGTGGGGTTCTTATGGTGTCGACGATAGATGAAGGATCCAGGGGGGTTACGACTTACGGGTGGGGTGGGGTGGTGGGTTATGTGGTGGTGAAGATGGTTGTGTGTGATGGTGGAGGTATGCTGGTGGTGGTTGAGATAGGGTTAAAATGGTCATTTTGTAGTAGTTACGGAATTAGTAAGGGAAAGTTACTAGATTGGCCATTTGACTAATCTAGTTTTGAGTAATAGCCTTTGACTCGTGCAATTATCAAAATAGCAGACCAATCACGAGTGGCCAAGTGTCACAATATCTCCAACGGCGATACGAAAACATGATATATCGCCAAAAAAAGCCAACCGACGATACGTACACATGATGTATCGTCGGCGTATCGCCCAAAAATTAAAAAAAATAATAATATCGCCTACTAGCGATACATCATGGTTAGGTATCGCTAAAACAAAAAATTTAAATTTTAAAATAAGGCCGGCGATACGCATTGCCGGCATATCGCCTTGTAATTAATTTCAATTATTATTTCACTTAATTATAAAAATAACATCTATTTTCTGATTTTATTATGTCTATTTGCGTGAAATTCATTAAATAATACTCATTAGAATATTAGAGTACCAAAACAATTATTGAATAAAAAACATCATACATAATATTAGAATAAAATCATTACAACGTGTTGAATAGAAATGCATATATTAATACAAGTATAAAAACTTTTCTATATGATTTTGTTTTAAAAATCATTACAACTTTTCTTCTTATTAACAAAAATGCATATATTACAATAAAAATGCATATATTTACTAGCCAATATTACATATCAGGAATTAAAAAAAAAATTCTTCATCGTCTTTTGTTTTAAAAATCTATATGATTTTGTTATAATATATCTACATGTACTCATCTAATTGATATATTGAATGATAATGTTTATACAATTTTTATAAGTCTTATGACTAATTATCAAGTTGTGTTTTTACGTGATAAGACAGTTTATATCTTTATTATATATTAAGAAATTCAACAAATAATATTATATATTATTTTTATAAATTGAGAAAAATAATTTTTTTAAATAAAAAACCTCCGGCGATACACATCTGGTGTCGTATCTCCGGAGTATCTCCGACCAAATGAAATTTAATTTTTTTTATCTGGCGATACACAAATGGTTTCGTATCGCTGGCGTATCTCTAGACAAAAAAATAATTTTTCAATTGCCACGTGAGCGATACCACATGCATTGGTATCGTCACGTGGCGGTACATTAGTTATTTTTTAAAACAATTTGGTCATTGGCTATATTGAAAATATATTTAGTCAATTGGCTATTATGGTAATTTTTCCATTAATTAATGGTCTTTAGACCCAGTTATATTTTTTCTAAACTTAGTACTAAACCTGCAATTTTTCAATCACAGGATGAAATTTAAAATTTGAGCAAACGTCAAGTACGATCCGTATAATTTACTCATGTTTTTTAAAACCTTTTGACTTTTAAACGTTTTTCTTTAACCTTTTCTATTTTTAAAAGTATTTTTAATAACATTGTCTTCCTTAAAATCATTCGACTCTTAAAATGTAATTTTAAATTTATTTATTTTCTAGGTATTATTTTTTATAAAATGTTTGCTTATTGAATGTTTTAAAATTTATTAAAAAGAAATTTAAAACAGAATTGGTTAAAAAAGATTTTTAAAATTTTGAGAATTTTTTAATAGCTTTAAAAATGAATGGTTTTTAAAGAAAATTAGAAAACTAACTAATTAAAAAAGTTAAATAAAACAAATGGTATTTTTAAGAATGACGTTTAGAAAACGAACGGGTAAATATTAACATATTAACAATAAAATAATAAATATTATATGGAAAAAAAAAACTTTGAGAAACAAAAATATATAACTTTTTTAATATAATAATACTTTAGTTTAAAAGATAAATTAACTTTGACAATATTTACCATTATTAACGGTTAATTAACACACCTAGTGATTATAGACGAAAGAGAAAAGAATTAAATAGTATACTAATTTTTTTTTTTAATTTTAAGGATCAAATTCAAAATTTTAATATAATCACGTGAACATATCCATGTAATCTACTCCTAAATTTTTATATATTTATAATGAAACAATACATTATTTTAGGTACCATAAACTTTTATCAATCAAATTCAAAGCCGAATTATCTATGAATATTATTTCATTTTTACCAATGAACCGGCTGCCAACCAAGCGAAAAACTTATCTGAAATATACTCATGATTTGAAAAAGAATGACACATTTTCATTGTTGCTAGTGTGCGATTATGGAAATAAGATAATATATGATAATTTATGAAAACGATGTTTATAAAATTTTTATATTTAAAATTCGGTTGAGCAATAGAAAAGTGCATGTATTACAATTACATGATGTGCGATTTCCCGATGTTGCAAAGGTATACGTGTGTCTCAATAAATAAACAAATATATAAATCATGGAAAAAAATTGTGAAAACTTATGTGTTGTTCAAAAGAGATGATAAAATCTTTGTGGTAATAACTATGTTACTAGTCAATTTAAAGAAAATGTTCTCACATGTATATAGACATTGGAAAAAAATCAGTTTGACCAGAAATATGAAAATCGGTTTTAAAGAAAACCGGTTTGGCCCAAACCGGTCTCAAACCGACCCGAATCGTCGGTTTGTATGCCGGTTTGGTAACCCTAAAAAGTTAAAAACTGGTCTAAAATCGGTTTTAAACGGTCTAAATCAGTTTGACATGTTCGACTATTCGGTGAGCCAAAACCCGAACTGGGTTGGAAAAAAAATATGGTTTGACCCCACGACAAAAAAATCGGTTCAGTTTTGAACCCGAACCGGTTTGGATAAAAAACAAACGGTTTGTACACCTCTACGTGTACATGTTTAATTTCACTTAATATTGACAAAGAAATCATTTACAAGTTAACACGATAATAAACAATTTAAGCTTTTCATGCAAATATTTTCACAATTAACTTTTTTACAAGATATTGACTTCTTTACATTGGTATAATCATTCATTTTATCTCAATTAAACGACAACATTTTCCATATAAAATCTGACTAGCAAGTAACTAGATGGAAAGAAATAATAATTTACACAACCATAACAAAACTGAAAATACGTATCGATGTTATACTTGAAGAATGATAATATTATATCGGAATAATCAATTACTATGAAAATAAAATTATACCAAACCTTTTAACCACGACCACAAAAGTGCATTTTCAACTACCATCAACTTTAACAATCTATAAAGGAGCCTAAAAAGTAAAAACAAGTGTGAAACAAAAAACCAATAATGCATCTTACAAAAGCCTTTTTTTCACACCCCCTCCTCCACATATTCTTAAAGTTTCTTTGTTAACTTTATGATTTTACCACAAAATGCTAAATTTCTATGTTTTGAACACAATACAAATCTTATATAAAACGAACGAGTTTGAGTTTAGTATATATGAGTTTATGTTATATCAGGTCGAACCCGCAAACATAAATAGCTAAATCTAAATCGATCGTGTTCTGGTTGACCTGACAGGTTTGCGGGTTGACCCGTTTGTTTTTGTAAATCATAAACTAAACAAAGTATAACATTATTTACGAGATGTGTCCGTACCTCAATTTCGCTCATTTCACTGCAAATCAAGCGATTCTAGAAGCTTCCACAGGGAAGAAGAAGGTTCATGTGATCGATTTCAGCTTCAAACAGGGGATGCAGTGGCCGGCGTTGATGCAAGCGTTAGCTCTCCGGCCCGGCGGTCCACCGTCGTTCCGGTTAACCGGAATCGGACCGCCGTCCGGCGACAACATCGATGATTTGCAAGAGGTCGGTCGGAAATTGGGGGAATTAGCCGGTACGATTAACGTTGAGTACGAATTCCGAGGGTTTATCGCCGGAAGTTTAGCCGATCTGGAGCCGACGATGTTTGATCTACGATCCGATGAGGTTTTGGTGGTGAACTCTGTGTTCGAGCTGCATCAGCTGTTGGCTCGACCGTCGGCGATCGAGAAGGTGCTATCGACGGTGGCGGAGATGCGGCCGGAGATTCTCACGGTGGTGGAGCATGAAGCTAATCACATCGGGATGAACCTTCTAGAGACATTAACTGAAAGCTCCGGCGCCGGTGAGAGAACGGTCGACGGAGCAGTCGCCGGAGTGATCGACGGTGGTGGTGTGTCTCCGGTGACTAGTGAAGATAAGTTTAAGTCAGAGATGTATTTGGGGAAACAGATATGTAACGTGGTTGCATCTGAAGGAACAGACCGAGTTGAGCGATACGAGACACTGACTCAGTGGAAGAACCGGTTTGACTCGGCCGGGTTTGAGCCGGTTCATATCGGTTCGAACGCGTTTAAGCAGGCGAGTATGCTAATGGGGTTGTTGGCGGATGGGGATGGTTACCGAGTGGAGGAAAATGATGGTTGTTTGATGCTCGAGTGGCACACGCAGCCGCTGGTTACCACCTCCGTGTGGAAAATCAGGTGAACTCGGTGGGTAACGAGTCGACTCAGTGGACCGACTTGACTCAGTATATCAAAGAACTATGAAGGAATAAACCCGTGTGTTATAGTTGATGCATAAACCCGTAAAAAAACTAGTGTTAAAATGTTAAGGTAAATCTGTATGTTGAATGGGATGATAAAATATGTAGCTTAAACGTAAAATAAATATTATTAAACCATATATAAAGTTAAACGTTATAGTTAACTTTATGTTATGGCTTTCTAAACGTGAAAAGTATTAATTAATGTTTTTACTTAGTAAACTCATACGTTCCAGTGTTTTAAGCGGTTACAAAAATATATATATATATATATATATATATATATATATATATATATATATATTTGCTTTTTATAAAATTCAAAAATTTATACGTAAACTCATCTAAACAATTAAATATTAAAAATGTTAATCGATTGAGTTCCAAACTTTGTTACGCACGTCATAAATGTGATATTAACGTAACTAATTACATGGAAGAAAGATATGAAGTTGTAGCCCATTCCAAGACTAATGCATAGATATAAAACATAAGTATATAGTTTAAAAACATAAAACAAACAAGAGAGTTTAGATGAAAAATATAAAAAGGTAAAAAAAAAAAAAAAGCAGATTTGATTCTAGATTAAGTTCTAAATCATTAAATTTCTGTTATACAAAAAAGTTTGTAACACATTAATTCTTTTTAGCATAATGTCTGTTTCTCTACCCTTCTTAATGAAGCCATTCATCACTAATTTACGATTGTCATACATTAATGGTTTCGATTGTTCTAAAATTAATAGCACAAAATCTAGCAGTGAATGATTCTTATTGTTCCAATCAAATCACCGATGATGAGCCAAATCAATAAAATTGAACTCAAGAATCACTTATTTAAAACCGATAATGTACCAAATTGTCGTTCCAGTTTGTTGGTTCGTGTTCATCCTGTTTGTTTCCCCCGATTCCCTCTCTCAACTCAAGAATGTATGAAATTGGAAGAAAAAAAGTTACAGGCAACAAGGTTCAAACCCACATGCTCTACCTTTAAAAAATAAGTTTTTAATTAACTGCACCACCAACATGTATAATCAAAGTGGTTGAAAGAAAGGTATTTAATAGTGATAAAGTCGATGGCTAGTAACCATCAACATTGATAAATGAGTTATAGTTAATTTAGAGATAGCTTACATTATGATTCTTTTTTTAGTTTTTATCAAAGTGTTTTTATAATGTTTAACTGTTTTTTTTTTCATTTTTCTGAAAATTAAGAGGTTAAATTGATAATTAGTTGTTGGAAGGGGTTGGATTGGAATGTTTACTTTTTGTGAGGGGTTAAATGAAGATTACTTTCAATCTACCTCGCCCATAATAATCTATCTATTCTAATTTCTAATAAACCAATCCTTTTAGACACATGACGCGATTCTATGTATTCTAATATGTATTCTAAGGTTGGTTTTCTCACCTAAACCCATATACACATATTAATTAATGATTTTGAACACTTATTAAAATCACACTCTATCTTCCTTATATTAACTTCTCATTTACTTTTCTATATTTTTATATTTCATTATAGATTAATAAAATTTTTTCTCTCTATACAACAAATGGACTAAAAATTTGTAATATTAATTTTGAATCATTTACTTGATTATTTTGAGTGATTTAATAATTGGTAAATAGTTATGTAAGTTATGGTAAGTTACTATAAGATATTAAAAAGTAAGAGTTTTAAGTAAATAAATAAATAATTATATATCTAAAATGTAAATCTTCTTATGCTAATAATTTATTAAGATATATTAAATTATAAGATTTCAATTATATAATATATTAAAAATATAATTTTATAATTTTTAATCTTCATAATTTTGTCTTTTCCATTTTTTTAAATATTTATTACTCTTATTGCACTAGTTGTTAATAATATATAATATATAAATTTTAAAACTATAATTTTATAAAATTAAATTTAATCCACTCATTTAATACATAGATTCTAACCTACTACTAGTAATAAAAAGTTTGCTCTTTTGGTGGGGTTATGACTTATGCATGTGATGCAGAAAGTATCGCACTTTAGATTTTGTGGGATTTTAGTAACAAAATAATTGAACCAATATTCATATAATTGTAGGTTACATATTTCCAAATATCAAAAATGTACCACGTATTTTGAGAAGGAAAGAATGTGACTGTCATTGTATAAACCGAAAATTATTATTATATAATTGTAGTTGAAGTCTTCAAAGTATCTTTATAAAAATTATATTATTTTATTCGGGAATTATTTTCTGCACATGATTCCATGATTAAAAAACACACTGACATGTGGGAATTATAATTTTACGTGCTGGGAAATGAAATGCATAACCTAGAGATATATTATTTAGAATCACAATATTTTAATAATTATTCGTTTCTTTATGTCTTTTAAATTATAAAACTATTGAATAAATATAAACAACTTATTTTATTGGAAAACTTATTTTTAGATGACTAGTGTAGCCTTTATAAAAAATGTTACGGGACAATTTAGGTTATGAACAGTTTGATTCTATACGTATTTGTTCTCATATTTAGTCGCATATGAACACGTAGAATGTAATTTCAATACCCTTAGTATGATTGTGATGGCAACTACCATTTGATAGAAAAAGGTGTTTCTATCAAGCGATAAAGTTGATGTAACAAAACAAGCTAGAGAATATAACTATTGAGTTTAATTCGTTGTTTTATCTACCTTAGGGCATATAATATAAGAAAATATTATGTAGTATTATTATATATAAAAAGTGTTTTTTATAATTTTAAATTAAAAATATGGAATAAAATGTTCCAATAAATAACTAGTAGTAATGGAATTATAATTTATTCTGAAAAATGGTATAATAAACTTAGAATTTATCCAAAAAAGTAGAAATTTGTAAAAGCGAATTATAAATAAAGTAATAAACTTAAACTTTCGATATCCAAAAAAAGTATTTTGAACTTTATAAATAGCAACAAATAAAAAACACTATATCTAATTATAGTTTAAAGAATAATAAAAATTAGGTGCATTATTAATAGAATATTTGACAAGTTGTCCACCGAAAATGACCCAAATTCTCTCTCACTAAAACTCGTCATGCCAGAAATTGACGCATTTTTTTAGTTTTCATTGTTCTTTTCAATAATGTGTCAAACATATTTGAAATGTATATATTTGACAACAATACCTTATTTTGGGCACCGTAAACTCTCATTAATTAATCAAATTTAAACTTGATTGGTCTACCAATCGAACCAAAGTGAAAAACCCATCAATTATAATTTGTTATATCGCACTACAACACATCACCCAATACCACACCATGCTATGTCATGTGTGAGAGGTGCTCACACTGTGGGTGATTCTGGCGTGGGGAAAGAAACGCAACTTCAAAATGGGGGAGAAACCATTGGCGTAGGAATGCCGTAAAACAGCCAAGAAACCATCGGCGTAGGAATGCCGTGAAACGGCCAAACGGCGCGGTGTGAAGACCGGCGGCAGTGTTATTGCGGGGTGCCGAAAAATATATGATAATTTATGAAAACGATGTTTATAATTTTTTTTATATTTAAAATTCGGTTCAGCAATAGAAAAGTGGATGTATTACACAATGTGCGATTTCCATGTTGAAAAGGTATACGCGGGTCTCCATAAATTAACAAATATATAAATTATAAAACTAAATTATGAAAACTTATGTGCCGTTCAAAAAATAATAAAATTATTGTGAACTAACTATTTTACTAGTCAATTTTAAGAAAATAATCTCACTAAAAGTTACATGTGTATTTTGATTTCACGTACTATTGACGATAAATCATTTACAAGTTAACACAATAACAAATGATTAAACCTTTTTATGCAAGTAATTCCACAATTATAATTTTTACAAGACTTTATTCACACTGGTATGATCTTTTATTTTATTTATCTTAATTAAACGACAAAATTTCATACATAAAATCTGACTAGCAAGTAACTAGCCGGGAGGAAATAAAAGATCATACCAGTGTGAATATTAGATGAGAATGATAATCAATAACTATGAAAATAACATTATACCAAACCTTTTAACCCCGAGCACAAAAGTGCATTTTCAACTACCATTAAGTTTAAAAATCTATAAAGGGGCCTAAAAACAAGTGTGAAACGAGAAAAAACATAATGCATCTTACAAAAGTCTTTTTTCCCACTTTGCGTAAGAGTATGACTAGTGACATCCCCTCTACAATTTCGTAACTTTCTTAGTTATTTTTATAATTTTACCACAGGAGTCTACATTTCTATGTTTTGGCGTGTGAATTTATGATTTACACAAAAAAACACAATACAAATCCAATATAAATTAATGAGTTTGAGTTTAGTCTATGTGGGTTCATGTTATTCGGGTTGAACCTGCAAACATAACTACCTAAATTGATCGTGTTTTGGCAAACCTGACAGCTTTGTCGATTGACCATTGTTTTCATAAATAAAAAATATATATATATATATAATTATTTACAATGATTGAATACTTTATGTTAAAAGTAAAAAAAGTTAAGTTTAGTTTTGCTATCTTACCTTTTACCAAAATAATTATTTTTTTAAAAAATATTAGAAATATCAATTTATTTTCAAAAGTCTTATAACTTGTTTAAGTTATAGACCAAAATTTTCATTAGATTAGGAGCAAAACTAAAATTAACTTAAGTAAAAAAAGAAAACAAACATGACATTTTATAGTTTAACACAAAAAAAAAAAAAAATTGGGCCGAATGAGTTGTATTTGTTCCAACCCATAAAAACTTATGTTGTGTTGAGTTTGTTTTAGATTATTTTATTTGTGTTGAGTTCAACCTGATAATTAGTAAACACGATATTATTTTATGGTTTTATCTGTCAAACAAGATAAAGTTTGAGTTATATTTGTTGCTTCTAACGTTTTGATTGCAAAGATATAAACCCCAATACTTTGAAATTTAATAGACATGTTTAAACCTTCAAATAATGATCGCTCATCTCTTGGTATGGTATATTAATCATTTTCTTTAATTTGGTATTTTTATATAAATATTTGGATGACTATGTTCCTTTTACTTTTTAACGGCAAATGCACTATCCAACTTCGTAAAATATGTTATATCTTAATCAAATATATTATTTGTTTTTTAGCCAGAACACTCTCCAACATCTCAAAAAAAATTCCACAACTAAAAAAACCTCATCCCTATACACCGAAGATTCGAAAACTATTTTAATTATCAAAAATTCAAAATTGAATTAAGGCAACCGCCTTTCCAGTATCTCTTTTCGTCACTCTAGGTTATTTTTTATTGTTTTTTTAAATGTTTACTTCAGTTTTTCTATAGAAATTTGGCCACTAGCCAACTTGCAATTGGCTTTCTAGATATCATAATAACAGTAACTGTAATCTAAATTTTGTTAGAAAGTTGGAAAAAAGTTGTTTGGTCATGCAATAAGATATATAATAAAGAACACCTATAAACTAAAAAATATTAAGCACTTAATTAATTTTACTTTGGCTCTGTGGGATATAATTAATAACAAATATAATAATACTTATAGTTTTTCAAAACGTAAATATAAATGACAGAGTAAACACTTATATGATTTGTCTATATTGTAATATTAGTTTTAACTTTTGAAATATTATATTATTAATCTTTGTTAAACTGTAACACCATCAATCCCTATGTAGATGAGCGTTAATTTTTCCGTTAAATTTATAAAATAATCAAAATATCCTTTATATTTAAATAATAATAAGTATTAAGTTATTATATATAATAGTGGGCCTACCCTACCCTACCCCCCCCATCTACTTAAACTCGACCCACTTCATCCATTTTTCTTTCCCAATCAATCCCACTGGTTTAACCCCACCCACGCCAGCAACCGACTACTACGACCGCCAAGGCCTTTGACAATCTCTGGCTGCTCATATATAACAACCACCATCGCCACTCTTTCTCATTCTCTGGTAACACCATATCTAACCATCATCATCGTCGCCGTTGTCTTTCTCTTCTTTTGTTCTCCGACGACAGTAGATTGATCTACCAGCATCGCCAACACCATCAATGACATCCTTCCCCGTTAACAACGTCGGTAACATCCTCCCTATTAACATCATCCCCGTTGTGACACCCTGTGCTTTTCAGGTTTACATTGTTCGGTAACCCAAAATCTCCTCGCTGTTTTATAATTAATCAATTTTATTGTAATGTTATAAAATGATTATTTTATATTTATTGATGATAATTAAGGTAGCAATCTAATTAATAATTAATTTAAGAACTAAACTAATAATTGAATTAATTGAATTAAAAGTAATAACTCCAATATAATATAAGTAAACTGGAGGGATCAAAACATAAATTTCTTTAATGCTTTAAACAAATAACCGTGAGCAATCTTGACCCCATCGACATCCACTTTGCAACCCTAATTAGCAACCATCGAACGGCAACCCCATACTCCCCTCATTCAGCCCCCCTCGACAGCTCCAAACCTTCACGGTTTTCATCACCGGCGACCCGCCCCTCCTCGTGGCAGCCCCTTTCCCGGAAGTCACTACCGGCAACCGCGCATTCGAAGTCACATCCGATTGCAACCGCGAGTTGTTTGGTAACCGAAGTCGTCTCCGACAGCATCGCTCGGCAGTCGAAGGAAATCATTCGGTAGGCTTTACACTTCATCAGATCTTTGTTTTCGATTCTTTGCGGTTTCGGGTTCGTTTCGGTTGATTGTGTGTTTCTTTGCAATGTGTCTCTCTTGCCATGTATATAACAATGATGGATTAATTCATATTATGCATGAGTGAAAAGTATGGACATGTATTACGTTGTTGTGATTGTAGATAAATCAGAGTGCAATTTTCGGTGCTTGGGTTTGAATGCTATGCATGTGTTAGTCGCATGGGTTTGGTTGAGTGTATGTATATAACTATGTGTACTTCCCGTTCATGTGCAGTATGATCACCAATATATATGTATGTATTAATATAATTTACTTTCTGGTGTGTGTTTATTATACTATGAGTGTGTTATATACATGGTGTGAGTTGATGTGTAAATGATATGGGATTAGTAGGCTTTGGGAAGTGTAGACTGTGTGTTACTAAACGTATGGGTTCAGTTATAAACGTCTTATAATTAATTATATGTATATAGAGTACTTATATATATATATATATTGGGTTGTACGTGAAAATGTGGTTATATGCTTGTGTGAGTTTGGGTATGCTTGCGTTTGTTTGTGTATAGGGAGTTCGCCGATTAACCGACACCGTAACCGAGACGTCAAACGTGAAACCGTACCTTCCTTATATTTATATTCAACAATTAATATTAATAATGTAAATTAATATTAACTCAGGTTAATTGGAACCCGATCCTTTGTGCTGACACTTATTTGTTGCAACGCACTCGAGGTGAGTCTTCACGGCCCTATTTTACTTTCTTTCCGTTTTGGGGAGAAAACATGCAAACGTATTTACAAAATGGTTTTAGTATTATTGATATCGCCTGTTACGTTAGTGCAAACATTCTTGAAACGTCCTTACATTCTCGAACCGTTAGTAATGTGTAGCGAGGTAATTTCTGAGTAGTACTACTGGGTTTGACAAACCCCGCTCGGGCTAGTCGCGCTAGCTTGATTGGAGGTCAAACGGGTGCGTTATTGACCTAACATTTGTCATTGTCTAGTGAGACGTGATGGGAAGGCAACAAACATACGAACATATAAACAGTCAGCCTCGGTTCGAAACGCTAAGTAACTTGTTTATAGGCTAGCTACCTATCGATAGGCCTTAATTACTTTACCATTTAAACAGTTACAAACATTTTTTTTATCTGTGATAAAATCTATGAACTCACCAACTTTATGTTGATACACTTTAGCATGTTTTCTTAGGTAACAGGAACGCTTAAGCTTATGATGCACGATTAAGGATCGCACTCAGGACATGCATCATCAACATATTTACTTGCATTGAAAATTTTGTTTTGACTTAGCACTTATAACTTTCAGTATGGTTTACCACTCGTTATTCGCTTCCGCACTGTTATTCATTTCAGTTTTATGCTTCCGCACTGATATTTCTTTCTTTTATGCTACTCTGATTTAAGTCAAACGTTTATTTTTAATTTCATTTAGTGTCGTTTGATATGACCGTGTCTGAGATCCTGGTTTGTCACACGCCTCGCGGTAAAACCCCGCACGTGGAATTTGAGGGTGTGACAGATTGGTATCAGAGCCATTGGTTATAGGGAACTAGGATTGCATTTGCATCTAAACTATAGCCTTAGACACAACACTAGCATTGCACAGACACTCTTACTTGTTTACGACCGTTGGACATACATTTCATGGCATACTCGCGTTACGTTACAGGATGTCCACATCATCATCATCCGAACCATCGATGTCACCTATATCACCCTCGACTAGTAGAGAGACCGAGGATTCCGCTCGTTTGCCCTCAGCATCTATACCTGTTTCTTCACCCCCGGAGTCTAAGAGACGCCGACTTGAGCCTACCGTTGCCGCTACGGGGCACGAGGAGCCCTTAAATGCCCAGGACTCACCTAACACCCATGATTGGGACTGGTTACTAGGATTGATTGCCCGATGGATTAAGGAGGAGAATGTGCCCTACCCTCCTACTCCTTTCACACCTGCTTCTACTCCTATCCTACCATGTATTCCTCACCCGCTCGAACAATCTTTCGCCGCCTTTGTAGCTGCGATGAAACGTGAGGTACGCTATATGCATCAGACAACCGGAAGGGTTAAAACCCTGTCAGAGGATCAGGCTCGGACATATAGACGCATAGAACTTCAGAAAGAAAGCCTTGAATCCATTGACAAGTGCCATAATAGACTCGTTAAGGAATTTAAACAATTAGTGGCCCGTGTTAACACTTTAGAGGCTAGAGTCATGGAATCTGAGCAGCATCGTGTTCAAGCAGTAGTGAGAATTGCGGAATTAGAGGCACAGGTCGAAGCTCTAGTTGCACAACAAGGAGAAGAGGAGCTCAAAGAGGAACCTGAGGAGGACCCCGAGGAAGGCCCTGAGGAGGTCCCAGAGATGACGAAGGAGATGCAGCATCAGTTATCTCTTCAGCTGGTGATGACATTTAAGCATTTCATTTCATTTCCTTAACCTAGGTGGAAGGGTTGTTCCCATCCAGCTGATATATTTTGAATTTTGATCATTTGATTTGAATACATTGTACCTCTTACAATTTATTTTCATCGAAGATTATTATTTGATTATTGGTTGTTGTGGTTTTGTGAAATGCATGATTATTTATATTGTACATTATGATGACTATATATTATATATTTTCTCATGTTCGTATACTGTGAATTGAAGAATCATGTCTGGAAGAAGACCCGGACGCCCGAGTGGACGGGGAAACATCAACATGACTCAAGCTGAATTGGATGCCATCATCAATGAGCGTGTAGCTGACGCGCTTGCAGCTTATGAGCAGACCCGCAATCAGAACCAGAACAACCAGAATCTGAATCAAGGTCCAGCAGTATGCACCTTCAAGATGTTTATGGACTGCAAGCCTCACTCTTTCAGTGGTTCTGAGGGTGCTGTCACATTGCTACGCTGGTTGGAGAAACTTGAGTTGGTTTTTGCCATGTGCAATTGTCCTATTGGAAACCGTGTCAAGTATGCATCTGGCACATTAGAAGGACCAGCGTTAACTTGGTGGAACTCACAAGTCCAGACATTAGGACTTGAGGCTGCTAATAACCTACCATAGGATAATTTCAAGAAGCCGATGAAGGAAGAATACTGCCCGAGGAATGAAGTTCAGAAGCTGGAAAGTGAATTCTGGAATCTTAAAATGGTTGGCTCCAACATTGAGGAATATACGAGTCGTTCGCACGAGTTGGCTACTTTATGTTCTCAGATGGTAGACCCAGACTACAAAAGGATAGAGAGGTATATTTATGGGTTAGCTCCTCAGATTCAAGCTAGTGTCATAGCTGCGGAACCTGAGACTATTCAGCATGCTATCCGACTAGCTCACAGACTCACCGATCAGGCGGTGGCGCAGGGCACTCTGCCTAAACATAGCACTACATCTGGTTCATCTGACTATAAAAGAAATTGGGATAATACCACCAGCAAGTCCTCAAACTCGAACAACACTCAGCAACAACAATTCAGAAAGTTTGACTCTTCAAGAAGCTTCACCAACAATAATCAGAAAAACAACAACAATGGTCAGGGATCAAGTAACTATATGGGCAAGTATCCAAAGTGCAACAAATGTAACTTTCATCATCATGGCCAGTGTGATCGTTTTCGTTGTCAAAGGTGTGGAAGAATGGGCCATGCTGCTAAAGACTGTAGGGGTGAACTGATGACTATGCAACAACCTTATCAACAAAGACAGGGTGAAGTGACTAGAGGTTGTTTTGAGTGTGGTAAAGAGGGCCACTATAGGAAGGATTGTCCACAACTGAAAAATGGGAATAAGGGTAATACTGGAAATAAAAACAATGGAAATGGTGCTAAGGGTCGAGCTTTCGTGATTGGGTCTAGTGAGGCAAGGAATGATCAAAACGTAGTCACCGGTATGTTTCCTCTGAATGACTATTTTGCTACTTTGTTATTTGATACCGGTGCTGATAAGAGTTTTATATCTACTAAGTTTAGCAAGCTTTTAGATGTAACCTTGAATGAAATGGACCCTAGTTAAACGGTAGAACTAGCTGACGGTAAAATGATCGAGGCAACTCATATTCTTAAAGGATGTAAATTAGAGCTATTAGGACACAAATTTGAGATAGACCTTATGCCTGTTACATTGGGTAGTTTTGATGTAGTCGTTGGCATGGACTGGTTGTCTAAGAGCCAAGCTGAGATATTTTGTCGCGAGAAGATTGTTCGTGTACCACTTCCTAGTGGTGAAGTCTTATCCGTACAGGGTGAGAAAAGTGGTGTCGTTTTGGCATCATTTCGTACATGAAAGCCCAGAAGTGCCTACGCAAAGGCCATACCGCCATCTTAGCGATGATCACCGAAAAGATCACTGAAGAAAAGAAGATCGAAGATATCCCTATCGTTCGTGACTTTCCTGAAGTATTCCCTGAAGACTTACCTGGTCTCCCACCGCATCGTCAAGTTGAGTTCCAGATTGATTTGGCGCTTGGAGCCGCACCGATAGCTAGAGCACCATACAGATTAGCTCCGAAGGAATTACAAGAACTGTCTACTCAACTGCAAGAACTCCTGGATAAAGGATTCATCAGACCTAGTTCATCACCGTGGGAAGCCCCATTCCTGTTTGTCAAGAAAAAGGATGGGGCTTTTCGCATGTGTATTGACTATCGTGAACTGAACAAAGTGACGGTCAAGAATCGGTATCCTCTGCCTCGCATTGACGATCTGTTTGACCAACTTCAAGGGTCGAGCTTCTATTCGAAGATAGATTTGAGATCAGGGTATCATCAACTGAGAGTCCGAGAGGAGGACATATCAAAGACGGCATTCAGAACTCGATACGGTCACTATAAGTTTCTGGTAATGCCATTTGGCCTGACTAATGCACCAGCGGTTTTCATGGATCTCATGAACCGCGTGTGCAAACCCTACCTGGACAAGTTTGTCATCGTTTTTATCGATGACTTCCTGATTTATGCACGGAACAAGGAGGAGCACGAGGAACACCTTCGGCTAATCTTGGAATTACTTAAACAAGAACAACTATATGCCAAATTTTTGAAGTGTGACTTCTGGATTCGGGAAGTCCAATTTTTGGGTCATGTAGTCAATGAGAAGGGTATACATGTTGATCCAGCAAAGATAGAATCTATCAAGAACTGGGCTACGCCAAAGACTCCGACGGAGGTACGACAATTTCTTGGATTGGCTGGATATTACCGACGATTTATCGAAGGGTTTTCGAAGATCGTCCAACAACTTACAACGTTAACACAAAAAGGCACTGCGTACAGTTAGGGTGACAAGCGGGAATCAACATTCCATTTCTTAAAACAGAAACTCTGCACGGCACCGATATTGTCTTTACCCGAGGGAACCGAAGATTTTGTGGTGTATTGCGATGCTTCTATTCAAGGTCTCGGGTGTGTGCTAATGCAACACGAGATGGTGATCGCATACGCTTCCCGACAGCTAAGGTTCACGAGAAGAACTACACGACACATAACCTAGAGTTAGGAGCCGTTGTGTTTGCTCTCAAGATATAGAGACATTACTTATACGGTACCAAATGCACCATTTATACTTATCACAAGAGTCTTCAACATATTTTTGAGCAGAAAGAGTTGAATATGAGACAACGTCGTTGGGTCGAGTTGTTGAATGACTATGACTGTGCGATCAAGTATCATCCGGGTAAGGCAAATGTAGTAGCTGATGCCTTAAGTCGAAAGGAGACACCTAAGCCAAAGCGAGTTCGAGCATTACAATTCACCATCCACACCGGACTACCCGATAAGATACGTAATGCTCAACTTGAGGCTTTGAAGGACGAGAACCTGAAAGCAGAGTCCATGCGAGGCATGGAAAAGCAGTTAGAGATCAGGTCTGACGGAGTTCGTTATTTCGTGGAACGAATATGGGTTCCTTTGTATGGAGACCTACGAGAGCTGGTAATGGACGAAGCTCACAAGTCACGGTATTCTATTCATCCGGGTTCAGACAAGATGTATCACGATCTAAAAGTCCTTTACTGGTGGCCAAACATGAAAGCTGACATTGTCACTTACGTAAGCAGATGCTTAACCTGTTCTAAGGTTAAGGTGGAGTATCAACGAACATCAGGTTTACTACAACAACCAAAAATTCCAGTATGGAAGTGGGAGTAGATATCTATGGACTTCATCACAAAACTGCCACGAACACCCAGCGGATGCAATACCATTTGGGTAATTGTAGACCGATTGACGAAATCTGCACACTTCCTACCAATTAGAGAGACTGATAGAATGAAGAAGTTAACTTGTATCTACCTAAGAGAAATAGTCTCTCGGCACGGTGTGCTAATTTCTATCATCTCTGATCGTGACGCTCGATTTACTTCACATTTTTGGCAATCTTTGCAACGATCATTGGGAACACGACTAGATATGAGCACTGCATATCACCCCCAAACGGATGGCCAGAGTGAGCGTACGATCCAGACTTTGGAAGACATGTTACGCGCTTGCGTGATTGATTTCGGCAGTAGTTGGGAAACTCACTTACCGTTGGTTGAGTTTTCTTACAATAACAGTTATCACACGTCGATCAAAGCTGCTCCATTCGAGGCACTGTATGGGCGTAAGTGCCGATCACCTATTTGTTGGGCGGAAGTTGGAGAAAGTCAACTTACCGGTCCTGAACTTGTGCACGAGACAACTGAAAAGATCGTACAAATCCGTAACCGCATGGCAGCAGCACGTGACCGACAGAAGAGTTATGCTGACAAACGTTGCCGACCGTTGGAATTTCAAATTGGTGAAAAGGTACTTTTGAAAGTGTCACCTTGGAAGGGTGTGATTCGTTTCGGGAAACGTGGAAAACTAAGCCCTAGATACGGTGGGACCTTTTGAGATTGTCAAAAGGGTTGGCCTAGTAGCCTACCAGTTGAACCTACCAGAAGAGCTTAGCGGAATACACAATGTGTTCCATGTTTCGAACCTGAGGAAATTCCTTACAGACGAGACTCTTGTCGTTCCGTTAGATGAGATACATGTGGAGGAACAACCGCGTTTCATCGAGGAACCGGTGGAAGTTATGGACCGAGAGGTCAAAACGCTCAAACATAGTCGTATTCCTATCATCAAAGTCCGTTGGAACTCAAAGCATGGACCAGAGTTTACTTAGGAACGCGAGGACCAGATGAAGAAGAAGTACCCACAACTGTTCAACGATGAGGGATTTACTTCTCAAGAAACTCCAGAAACCACATCCTAAGCAATCCCCTTTGTTGTCGCTGTTGAACCCAATGTTTCTTTATAAATCTGATGTTCTAATTTTTGGGACGAAAATTTCTTCAACAAGGGGATGATGTGACACCCTGTGCTTTTCAGGTTTACACCGTTTGGTAACCCAAAATCTCCTCGCTGTTTTATAATTAATCAATTTTATTGTTATGTTATAAAATGATTATTCTATATTTATTGATGATAATTAAGGTAGCAATCTAATTAATAATTAATTTAAGAACTAAAATAATAATTGAATTAACTGAATTAAAAGTAATAACTCCAAATATAATATAAGTAAACTGGAGGGATCAAAACATAAATTTCTTTAATGCTTTAAACAAATAACCGTGAGCAATCTTGACCCCATCGGCATCCACTTCGCAACCCTAATTAGCAACCATCGAACGGCAGCCCCATACTCCCCTCATTCAGCCCCCCTCGACAGCTCCAAACCTTCACGGTTTTCATCACCGGCGACCCGCCCCTCCTCGTGGCAGCCCCTTTCCGGCAGTCACTACCGGCAACCGCGCATTCGAAGTCACATCCGATTGCAACCGCGAGTTGTTTGGTAACCGAAGTCGTCTCCGACGCATCGCTCGGCAGTCGAAGGAAATCATTCGGTAGGCTTTACACTTCATCAGATCCTTGTTTTCGATTCTTTGCGGTTTCGGTTCGTTTCGGTTGATTGTGGTTTCTTTGCAATGTGTCTCTCTTTCCATGTATATAACAATGAAGGATTAATTCATATTATGCATGAATGAAAAGTATGGACATGTATTATGTTGTTGTGATTGTAGATAAATCAGAGTGAAACTTTCGGTGCTTGGTTTGAATGCTATGCATGTGTTAGTCGCATGGGTTTGGTTGAGTGTATGTATATAACTATGTGTACTTCCCGTTCATGTGCGGTATGATCACCAAATATATATGTATGTATTAATATAAATTTACTTTCTGTGTGTGTTTATTATACTATGAGTGTGTTATATACATGTTGTGAGTTGATGTGTAAATGATATGGGATTAGTAGGCTTTGGGAAGTGTAGACTGTGTGTTACTAAACGTATGGGTTCAGTTATAAACGTCTTATAATTAATTATATATATATAGAGTACTTATATATATATATATATATATATATTGGGTTGTACGTGAAAATGTGGTTATATGCTTGTGTGAGTTTGGGTATGCTTGCGTTTGTTTGTGTATAGGGAGTTTGCCGATTAACCGACACCGTAACCGTGACGTCAAACGTGAAACCGTACCTTCCTTATATTTATATTCAACAATTAATATAATAATGTATATTAATATTAACTCAGGTTAATTGGAACCCGATCCTTTGTGCTGACACTTATTTGTTGCAACGCACTCGAGGTGAGTCTTCACGGCCCTATTTTACTTTCTTTCCGTTTTCGGGGAGAAAACATGCAAACGTATTTACAAAATGGTTTTAGTATTATTGATATCGCCTGTTACGTTAGTGCAAACATTCTTGAAAAATCCTTACATTCTCGAACCGTTAGTAATGTGTAGCGAGGTAATTTCTGAGTAGTACTACTGGGTTTGACAAACCCGCCCGGGCTAGTCGCGCTAGCTTGATTGGAGGTCAAACGGGTGCGTTATTGACCTAACATTTGTCATTGTCTAGTGAGACGTGACGGGAAGGCACAAACATACAACATACAAACAGTCAGCCTCGGTTCGAAACGCTAAGTAACTTGTTTATAGGCTAGCTACCTATCGATAGGCTTTAATTACTTTACCATTTAAATAGTTACAAACATTTTTTTATCTGTGATAAACCTGTGAACTCACCAACTTTATGTTGACACACTTTAGCATGTTTTCTCAGGTAACAGGAACGCTTAAGCTTATGATGCACGATTAAGGATCGCACTCAGGACATGCATCATCAAACATATTTACTTGCATTGAACATTTTGTTTTGACTTAGCACTTATAACTTTCAGTATGGTTTACCACTCGTTATTCGCTTCCGCACTGTTATTCATTTCAGTTTTATGCTTCCGCACTGATATTTCTTTCTTTTACGCTACTCTGATTTAAGTCAAATGTTTATTTTTAATTTCATTTAGTGTCGTTTGATATGACCGTGTCTGAGATCCTGGTTTGTCACACGCCTCGCAGTAAAACTCCGCACGTGGAATTTGAGGGTGTGACACCCGCCGTCGTTGTCTTTCTCTCTCTCCACTTGTTTTCGGACAGCTGCCAGTGATGGTGATGATAGGGTTACGATGGTGGTGTGTTCGAGACAGTGATGGTGGTGATACAACGATCGCCGGTGATGGTGATGCTACGGTCATGGGCGGAGCTTACTCGTTGCTCTTGCCCTTTTGTGACATCCGGTAAATTTCCGTTACCAAACTCCGTTAGTTCCGTTAAGTCTTGCATACACGTGTCGTGAACACACACTAGTTGTCATTTAACGTTGGTGACCTAATAATAATGAATAATGTTAAATTGATGAGAATCTAATTGATTATGTGATTATTGTGTTATGTTTATGTGTCTGCAAGTTTTAAATGTTAATTAGAAAATTAATCGCGTAACGCGGAAACGTGCCTATTTATTCGTAAGTCTTGTGTTTTTATAAAGATAAAATATATAATGATTTTCATTAGTTTGTATCTTTATATTATTAAGTTAAAAACACTTTACAAAGAGTTTAAAGCCTAGTTTTTATAAAATACAAATTATAAGGGCTTAAAGGGTAAATATGTAAATTAAAATTAAACAAAACAATCCCAAATCCTAAAAACCCCCCCATCGGCCGAAAACACTCCTCTCAACCCCTCTCCACTTTGAAATCAGCAAGAACAAGCAAATCCTTGCGATTGTGATTCGGTTTCAAGCCATAAAACAAGTTAAAAACATCAAAATCGTGTTCTTTGGCAAGAATCAAGGTTAGTTTTTGGGTTTTTTGGTTTTCTTGTTAGGGCCGAACCTTAATTCGATTTTGTATCATCATGGGGTCGATTTGATGTTGTTTGATGATGTTAGTATGTTAGTTGGATTGAATACATGTTAGTTAACGTCGATTATGCATGAATTGTATGTTTTAGTGGTTTAATCATGGACTTTGATTGGAAGCAAACCCTAATTCGAAAATTGGTAGGATAATGGATGAATGATGATTGTTTGATGAATGTTTGATGATTAATAGGTTGTATGAATGCTAGGTTACATTGATTTTGCAAGAAATTGATGAATTGATGTTGATGTTCATAGCTTACTAATAATAGTAACTTTATTTTGCATGTAATGTTGAATTATTGATGAATGATGTTATGGATGTGTTCATGGTGATGATTAGATGTTAGATTGTTGTTGTGATAATTGGGAATTCAAGAACACATGTTATAGTTCATACATTACTAAAGATAGTAACTTTTTAGGATATGAATTGATGAGTTATGATGTTTGGATGTTGTTGATCATGCTTAGATGATGATATGAACTTGAATTGGTATATATTGATGAATTCATGAATGCATATGATGTTTAATAGATTTTGGGATGTGTTTCCCAAAAGGAAACTTTATTTATGCAAAATGTGAAAGATGATAGTTTGAACATGTTTGGGATGTTAGGAGCATGTTAGTAAGTTCATGGATGAATTCTAATGTGATAAAACATGTTAAATTATTTGTATGGGATGTATGGATAATCATGGGTGATGGTTGGACTTTGATGATCATGTATGATGTTAATTGGCTAGTAGTTAGGACATCATGTTTGACTGGAAATGGATTGTTATGATGTTTGTTGATGCAATGAACATGGTTAATGATTATGATTATGATCATCATACACACATGCGAATCTGAGGCCCCTACTTGGTAGGATTGGCAGGGTTTAGGATGTGAAGTCGTGAGTGGCTTCACATGGCATGTGGTGCGTGATTTGATCCTTGTGTGGATATGGTTGTGTTATAATTAGTGGATATGTTAATGTTCTAGATTCGCATGACTTGTATGATACTGGTTGTATGATGATCTAAGTGATACACGTGGTTAATATAGCATACATATGATCTATTTGAATGTTAACTATGTATGATATATGTGTATGATTACTTGAATGGTTTACAACACATAAAGTCACCAACGGGTCAAACGTGTCAACTGGGTCAAACATGTGTTTTTCTGAAATCTTGAGTCCTTGGTTGTAGTGTACTTAGGGTTTTACATGTTCTTTGCTTACACGTACTCATGTACTTATATGATCTAGGTAACCTCTGAAGGTTGTCTGTCTATTCTGTTTGTCAAGTCAAACTCTAAGTATCTATACGCATATCAGGTGAGTTCATGCCCCACTCTTTATTTAATCTCTTTGGGGGAAATAGCATACTGGTAAATCACAAACGCTTTATATATTCAAATTGTGTATAATATTATATAGTGTTGATATCATGGAAAAGTCCTCACACTTTCGAATTGTTAATATTGAATAGCGGGGAAATTTGGGTAGTACTACTGGGTCTGACGAGCCCCACCTGTGTGACTCGAGGTCAACCGGGTGCAATTTGTCCTATTGAACATTGTCACGACCTGTTAAGTCGTGACAGAAGGCAACAACGTAACATGGTCAGCTTCAATTGCGAAATCACTATGAAATAATATTTATTGTTAATGGACTAGCTATCTGTTACAATGCACTACTTGTATATCTCTATTATTAAACTGTTTATGTTTGAATATCTCTTGAACTCACCAACCATTGTGTTGACATTTTAGTATGCTATTCTCAGGTCATTAGCTTGCTTGCCATAGGAGCACTACATGGTTCACTTGCATTCTAAGACTCAGTCTTCAAGACATTTTTAGCATTTTAATGATTAATGTTTACTCTTTTGGGTTGGCGCATGTTTTGCCATAGTATACATTTTTATTTCTTTGGATTTTCTTTCAAAACGCTTCCGCACAGTTTAAAGTTTGTACTTTGGTTGATTTATTTAAGTTATGGCATATAGAGTCGTTCTGAGTAACTATTGACTGTGATCCTGGTTTGTTCACATGCCTCGCGGTAAAACTCCGCACGTGAATTTTGAGGGTGTGACTGATTGGTATCAGAGCCATTGGTTATAGGGAACTAGGTTGCATACACACTAGACTATAACCGCACACACTTAATTAGTTACCTGTGCCTTATTCTCATCTACTGTATACTCATTGGCATACACGTCACACTCTCTGGAGCATGGCATTGTCATCGAGAGCTCTGGGTAAACAACCTGAATCACCTTCACGATCTGAATCCCCACCTCTCGCACCTGTACCTGATGATGGATTCGATCGGCCCTGACTGGCTTATCCTCGAGAGGAGATTGACTGGGATCAACCCTTTGCATTGATGAAGCGTGACCCTCCACGAGACTGGCGTTTCTATCCTAGATTCGTTGATCATATTATGTTTAGGGAGCGCGTACCTGTCCCGAGGCCCAGGACTAGGAACAATGCCGACCAACCAATGCCTTCACTCCCACGGACGGTGCAGTCCAACGAGCAACTGATTGCTACACTAGTGGCTGCACTGGACACTGAGCAGCATCGAGTCAGGCGGCTCACGGGTGATGTCTGTACACTGCAGCAAGAGGTGTACAAACTGAGACATCAACTGGATGAACTCGAGGAACAACACGGGAAGACCCTAAACGGGTGTCACCATATGCAAGATGGTCTCATGGCACTCCAAGTGCGCGTGACTGCTCGTGAACAGCGGGACGCCGTAGCCGATAATAGGATTCCCATTTTAGAAGCTCAACTAGCGGCACTTCAGATTGCTATAGCTCCTGCTCCTGCAGCAGACCCTGAGGATGTGGATCCCGAGGAGGAGGAACCGGAGGAGATGGAGGATGACAGTGATAGGTCAGATGTTGTCGATTGACTTCTTTATATGACTTAGACTACGTAGTGTTTTTCTTTTTGAAACTTATGTGGGAAGGGTTGTTTCCCCACACGAACGATAAACTTAAATTTTGACATTGATAAATACATTGTGACTCATTTACAATTTATTTACTGGGTTATTATTTTTGTTATGAATGTTGTGGTTGTGATGATTCATTATTTCTTTTATTTACTGTTTACTGTGCTTCAATGAGATAAATGTGCTTGATGTTACTCATTATTGTATTTGTGAATGTAAAGTGAAAAGAATGCACGCCCGTGGACGTGGACATGGTCGTGGACGCGGACGTGGACGTGGCACCGGAGAACAGGGCGGTGGTGCTATTAACATGACCCCCGCAGAATTAGCTGCTCTAATTAATGAGCATGTTCAGGCAGAAGTGGCTGCTGCCCACGCGGGTCAGCCAGCATGTAAACAATGATAGAAAGATAAATCTGATATCCTTCATAACTATATGGGATGTCTTATTAATGTGTGTTATGTTAAAACAGGACCACCAATGTGTACCTACAAGTCCTTTATGGACTGTAAGCCACACACCTACAGCGGTACAGAGGATGTTGTAGGGCTTGTACGATGGTTCGAGAAGACTGAGTCTGTCTTCTCCAAATGTAACTGTCCACCTGCGGATCAAGTGAAGTATGCCACCGGGACTTTGGAGGGTGCTGCCCTGTCTTGGTGGAACGCGCAAGTCCAGATGCTAGGACAAGTGATGGCGAATGGACTTCCATGGGAAGAGTTCAAAGCAATGATGACTGAGGAGTACTGTCCTCGCAATGAAGTGCAGAAGTTAGAAATGGAGTTCTGGCAATAGAAGATGCAGGGCTCGAAAATCGAGGCATACACCACCAGAACCCATGAATTAGCAACTTTGTGCCCAGGAATGGTGAATGAGGTGCATAAAAGAGTAGAGCATTACATACGGGGATTGGTACCCGAAATCCAGAGTATGGTAACTGCTTCCAACCCAGCCACAATTCAGCAAGCCATCCAGCTAGCTCACAGGCTAACTGACCAAGCCGTGGATCAAGGACGTGTACCCAAACGGGGCGCTGTGGCAAGCGTGCCCGACAACAAAAGAAAGTGGGATAATGCCAACAACACCAAAGCATCATCATCTTCTAGCGGTCAACCTCAACCTCAACAGCAACAACAGCCGGTTCAGCAGCAACGGAGGTTCGACAATAACCGTAACTTCAACCAAACGCCTGCAAATAATCAAGGACCCAGTGGTTATGGTGGTAGACATCCGAAGTGCACTCGGTGTAATTACCATCATGGGGAAGGTGTGATAGCTTCAAGTGTCAACGTTGTGGAAAAATTGGACACGCTGCTAAGGATTGTCGTGGTGAGCTGGTAAAGAGGCCACAACAACCTCAAGAAACTCCCAAGGGTTGTTTTGAATGTGGGAAGGAGGGTATTACAGGCGGAACTGCCCACAACTAAGGAGAAACGGTAATGGCAACAACAACAACACCAACACCACCCGGTAACAACAACAACAACGGTAATAACAACAACGGTGGAAATGGTACTGGTAATGGCGGCAATAAAGATGGAGCCAAGGGGAGAGCCTTCATCATTGGCTCAGGTGAGGCTCTAAATGATCCCACAACTGTTACTGGTAGATTCTCTGTTAATGGTTGTTTTGCTACGGTACTATTTGATACTGGAGCCGATAGGAGTTTTGTGTTCTTAAAGTTCTGTAGTCTTTTAAGTGATATACCCTCTGCTTTAGAATCTAAATACACTGTGGAATTAGCTGACGGTAAACAAATCCATGTAACGCATCTCCTCAAAGACTGTAAGATAGAACTTGCTGGTCATACTTTCGCTATAGAACTTATGCCTGTTACGCTGGGGAGTTTTGATGTTGTGATAGGCATGGATTGGCTCTCTAGCAAGCAAGCAAAAGTCATATGTCATGAAAAGATCATACGAATCCCTGTTGATGACAACATCCTTATCGTTAGAGGTGATAGGAGTGGTGTTATGATAGGCATCATCTCATACATGAAAGCTCAAAAGTTATTACGAAAGGGTCGTGTGGCTATTCTAGCACTTGTAACCGATAAGCAGGCAGAAGAAAGGAGAATGGAGGATATTCCCATAGTATGCGATTTTCCGAAGGTGTTTCCAGAGGATCTTCCTGGATTACCACCTCACCGCCAGGTGGAATTCCAGATTGAGTTGACTCCCGGCACAGCTCCGATTGCTAGGGCACCTTATGATTGGCACCAAACGAGCTACAAGAGTTGTCATCACAACTTCAAGAGCTTTTGGATAAGGGTTTTATTCGACCTAGCACATCACCTTGGGGAGCTCCTGTTCTTTTTGTTAAGAAGAAGGATGGCACATTCCGGATGTGCATCGATTATAGAGAGTTAAACAAAGTAACAGTCAAGAACCGATACCCTTTACCTCGTATCGACGATTTGTTCGATCAGCTTCAAGGATCAAGCTATTATTCAAAGATTGACTTGAGATCTGGTTATCATCAACTTAGAGTTCGAGAAGAAGACATTCCCAAGACTGCGTTTCGTACTCGTTATGGTCATTATGAGTTCTTGGTCATGCCTTTTGGGTTGACCAATGCACCTGCTGTGTTCATGGACCTCATGAACCGCGTGTGCAAACCTTATCTTGATCAGTTTGTCATTGTGTTCATCGATGATATACTGATATATTCTAGGACCAAGGAGGAGCATGAGGAGCACTTACGAATGATCTTGGAATGTTGAAAAATGAGCAGCTATATGCCAAATTCTCAAAGTGTGACTTTTGGATAAGAGAAGTGCAATTCCTAGGTCATATTGTTAATGAGAAGGGGATACATGTTGATCCTGCCAAAATTGAGGCGATAAAGAATTGGACTACACCCAAAACGCCGAACGAGATAAGACAATTTTTGGGATTAGCAGGATATTACCGACGATTCATAGAAGGATTTTCTAAGATCGCACAACCTCTCACAGCCTTGACTCACAAAGGAACGACATACAAATGGAGTGAGAGCCAAGAATCAGCTTTTCAATTATTAAAACAAAAGCTCTGTACTGCCCCGATATTAGCATTACCAGAGGGAACGGATGACTTTGTGGTGTATTGCGATGCATCCATTCAAGGATTGGGTTGTGTCTTGATGCAACGAGATAAGGTGATAGCCTACACCTCGAGACAACTAAAGGTTCATGAGAAGAACTATACCACCCATGACTTAGAATTGGGTGCAGTGGTTTTTGCCTTAAAGATCTGGAGACATTACTTGTACGGTACCAAGTGCACTATCTACACCGATCACAAGAGTCTTCAACATATCTTCGAGCAAAAAGAGTTGAATATGAGGCAGCGACGTTGGGTGGAACTACTAAACGATTATGATTGCACTATTAAGTACCATCCGGGAAAGGAGAACGTAGTTGCCGATGCCCTAAGCAGGAAGGAAACAGCTAAACCCCGACGGGTGCGAGCTTTACAACTTACTATCAGTACCCAACTGCCTAAACAAGTTAAGGAGGTGCAGATAAAAGCTTTAAAAGCATAAAATGTTGGTTCTGAGTCATTAAGGGGAATGGATAAACAGCTAGTGGTGAAAGAGGATGAAATTCGGTATTTCATGGATAGACTTTGGGTGCCTGTTTATGGAAATCTGAGAGATTTAGTTATGAGCGAGGCACACAAATCTAAGTATTCTATACATCCTGGATCCGACAAGATGTATCATGACCTAAAGGCGCACTATTGGTGGCCTAACATGAAAGCGGATGTAGCTACATATGTGAGCAAGTGTTTGACCTGCTCGAAAGTAAAAGTGGAATATCAAAAACCATCCGGACTGTTACAACAACCTGAGATACCAATGTGGAAATGGGAACAGATCTCCATGGATTTTATTACTAAGTTACCCCGGACTAGTACTGGTTGTGACACGATATGGGTTATTGTGGATCGATTGACAAAGTCTGCTTATTTCCTTGCAATTAAGGAAACGGATAAGATGGAGAAATTAACTCGACTGTACCTTAAAGAGATTGTTTCGAGACACGGTGTACCGATCTCAATTATTTCCGACCACGACGCTCGTTTCACGTCACATTTCTGGCAATCATTGCAGAAATCTTTGGGTACACGATTAGATATGAGTACTGCATATCATCCACAAACGGATGGCCAGAGTGAGCGTACCATACAGGCATTGGAGGATATGCTACGTGCTTGTGTGATTGACTTCGGGAATAACTGGAAAATTCACCTGCCATTGGTGGAGTTTTCTTATAACAACAGTTATCATACTAGTATACAGGCAGCACCTTTCGAGGCGCTGTATGGGAGAAAATGTCGATCACCAGTTTGCTGGGCAGAAATTGGTGATAGTCAGCTAACAGGTCCCGAGTTAATTCATGAGACAACCGAGAAGATTGTACAGATACGAAACGTATGGCTGCAGCGCGAGATAGACAAAAGAGTTATGCTGACAAGAGACGGAAACCTTTAGAGTTTCAGGTTGGTGACAAGGTTTTGTTGAAAGTCTCACCCTGGAAAGGCGTAGTTCGGTTTGGTAAGCGAGGGAAACTAAATCCAAGGTACGTTGGACCATTTGAAATAGTGGAAAGAATAGGTCTAGTAGCCTATCGACTAGCCCTACCTAATTCTCTAAGTGGAATCCATGATGTGTTTCACGTGTCAAACCTGAAGAAGTGCATAACTGATGAAACATGGTCGTACCACTAGAAGAAATTCAAGTGGATGAACAATTGCGTTTTATTGAAGAACCAGTTGAGGTGATGGACCGTGAGGTGAAAACACTTAAGCAAAGCAAGATACCCATTGCCAAAATCCGTTGGAATTCGCGACGTGGACCGGAATTCACATGGGAACGAGAAGATCAAATGAAGCTTAAGTACCCACAACAATTCGAAAGGACGATGCCAGCAAACGAAGGTATTGATTTAAATTTCGTGACGAAATTTCTTTCAACATGGGGATGATGTGACAACTCATCCAAAACTCACTCGATTTCGATTTCTGTGTGCGAATGCAGTAGACCAGTGATGGAACACTCTCACCATGTAACGCAATTTTCGGGACGAAAATTCTTTCAACATGGGGATAATGTGATATCCGGTAAATTTCTGTTACCAAACTCCGTTAGTTCCGTTAAGTCTTGCATACACGTGTCGTGAACACACACTAGTTGTCGTTTAACGTTGGTGACCTAATAATAATGAATAATGTTAAATGAATGAGAATCTAATTGATTATGTGATTATTGTGTTATATTTATGTGTTTGCATGATTTAAAATGTTAATTAGAAAATTAATCGCGTAACGTGGAAACATGCCTATTTATTCGTAAGTCTTGTGTTTTTATAAAGATAAAATATATAATGATTTTCATTAGTTTGTATCTTTATATTATTAAGTTAAAAACACTTTACAAAGAGTTTAAAGCCTAGTTTTTATAAAATACAAATTACAAGGGCTTAAAGGGTATATATGTAAATTAAAATTAAACAAAACAATCCCAAACCCTAGAACCCCCCCATCGGCCGCAAAAACTCCTCTCAACCCCTCTCCACTTCGAAATCAGCCAAGAACAAGAAAATCCTTGCGATTGTGATTCGGTTTCAAGCCATAAAACAAGTTAACAACATCAAAATCGTGTTCTTTGGCAAGAATCAAGGTTAGTTTTGGTGTTTTTATGGTTTTCTTGTTAGGGCTGAACCCTAATTCGATTTTGTATCATCATGGGGTCGAATTTGATGTTGTTTGATGATGTTAGTATGTTAGTTGGATTGAATACATGTTAGTTAACGTCGATTATGTATGAATTGTATGTTTTTAGTGGTTTAATCATGGACTTTGATTGGAAGCAAACCCTAATTCGAAAATTGGTAGGATAATGGATGAATGATGATTGTTTGATGAATGTTTGATGATTAATAGGTTGTATGAATGCTAGGTTACATTGATTTTGCAAGAAATTGACGAATTGATGTTGATGTTCATAGCTTACTAATAATAGTAACTTTATTTTGCATGTAATGTTGAATTATTGATGAATTAATGTTATGAATGTGTTCATGGTGATGATTAGATGTTAGATTGTTGTTGTGATCATTGGAATTCAAGAACACATGTTATAGTTCATACATTACTAAAGATAGTAACTTTTTAGGATATGAATTGATGAGTTATGATGTTTGGATGTTGTTGATCATGCTTAGATGATTATATGAACTTGAATTGGTATATTATTGATGAATTCATGAATGCATAGGATGTTTAATAGATTTTGGGATGTGCTTTCCCAAAAGGGAAACTTTATTTATGCAAAATGTGAAAGATGATAGTTTGAACATGTTTGGGATGTTAGGAGCATGTTAGTAAGTTCATGGATGAATTCTAATGTGATAAAACATGTTAAATTAGTTGTATAGGATGTATGGATAATCATGGGTGATGGTTGGACTTTGATGATCATGTATGATGTTGATGTTGGCTAGTAGTTAGGACATCATGTTTGGGACTGGAAATGGATTGTTGTGATGTTTGTTGAATGCAATGAACATGGTTAATGATTATGATTATGATCATCATACACGCGTGCGAATCTGAGGCCTCTACTTGGTAGGATTGGCAGGGTTTAGGATGTGAATTCGTGAGTGGCTTCACATGGCATGTGGTGCGTGATTTGATCCTTGTGTGGTATATTGGTTGTGTTATAATAGTGGATATGTTCATGTTCTAGATTCGCATGCCTTGTATGATACCTGGTTGTATGATGATCTAAGTGATACACCTGGTTAATATAACATACATATGATCTATTTGAATGTTAACTATGTATGATATATGTGTATGATTACTTGAATGGTTTACAACACATAAAGTCACCAACGGGTCAAACGGGTCAAACGGGTCAACTGGGTCAAACATGTCTGTTTTTCTGAAATCTTGAGTCCTTGGTTGTAGTGTACTTAGGGTTTCACATGTTCTTTGCTTATACGTACTCATGTACTTATATGATCTAGGTAACCTCTGAAGGTTGTCTGTCTATTCTGTTTGTCAAGTCAAACTCTAAGTATCCATACGCATATCAGGTGAGTTCATGCCCCACTCTTTATTTAATCTCTTTGGGGGAGATAGCATACTGGTAAATCACAAACGCTTTATATATTCAAGTTGTGTATAATATTATATAGTGTTGATATCATGAAAAAATCCTCATACTTTCGAATTGTTAATATTGAATAGCGGGGAAATTTGGGTAGTACTACTGGGTCTGACGAGCCCCACCTGTGTGACTCGAGGTCAACCGGGTGCAATTTGTGCTATTGAACATTGTCACGACCTGTTAAGTCGTGACAGGAGGCAACAACGTAACACAGTCAGCTTCAATTGCGAAATCACTATGAAATAATATTTATTGTTGATGGACTAGCTATCTGTTACAATGCACTACTTGTATATCTCTATTATTAAACTGTTTATGTTTGAATATCTCTTGAACTCACCAACCATTGTGTTGACATTTTGATATGCTATTCTCAGGTCATTAGCTTGCTTGCCATAGGATCACTACATGCTTCACTTGCATTCTAAGACTCAGTCTTCAAGACATTTTTAGCATTTTAATGATTAATGTTTACACTTTTGGGTTGGCGCATGTTTTGCCATAGTATACATTTTTATTTCTTTGGATTGTTCTTCAAAACGCTTACGCACAGTTTAAAGTTTGTACTTTGGTTGATTTATTTAAGTTATGGCATACAGAGTCATTCTGAGTAACTATTGACTGTGATCCTAGTTTGTTCACACGCCTCGCGGTAAAACTCCGCACGTGGATTTTGAGGGTGTGACACCTTTTTTGTTAGTAGTGTTAGTTTTTGGCTTGACAATTTAAAATTTTCTATATACATAGAGTTCGTCCTCCCTAAAAAGTATACTTTTGTCCCCTCCTCCTCCAATTTTATATATACGTAGAGTTCGTCCTCCCTAAAAAAGATGATATTAAATTATTAGTTTATATAAGTTGAATTGTTCGAGTTATACAATTGATACCCTAAGAGGCTTAAGACAATACCAATAGCCTAAACATATGATTTTCTTACGACTAATTTTACTTCCACACATTCTGTTTTTTTATAATTTTATTCTATATTTATAGCTATTTTATTTAGCTTTATAAATAGTAAAATCTAGTAACTAAACAAAGGCTATCAAATAGGCTCAGGATATACTTACACCTAGACACTATTATTAACGCACTTTGTATACAAGTAGTATTGTTTAATAAGAATTGTTTGGTCTGCAAAATATCAAATTAGTAAATAAATAAATTTTGCTGGCTCATCTTGGTCATTATGACAATAAGCCTTATGATCGTAAGTAAGCTTCTGTACCTTTATTTAGTTTTTTTAATATACAATGATTTATTAAGTTATATTATTTTTGGGTCATATATGTTTCTATATAATATTTATTTCTAATTTTTTATAAATATAATGATTTCATAATATGAAATCATTCAGTAAGAAAACGAGTAAACGATTTAATATGATGAATCGATTTATTTATTGAATTAGTAAATAAGTATTTTATAAGTGGAAAATTTAAACCAAAAAGATATAAATCAATAAAAAATATTAAAAAATATAAAACCAGAAAAAACTAAATCTAAAAGTGGTAAAAGATAATATATTAATCGATTTAATTTGATGCAAACCAGTACGAGCCGTATTGAACAATATGGCACAAAAATTATTTAAATATTGTGTCCGAATATATCTACAAGAGACCCTTGTCAAATAACATAATTATATTATTAAAAATGCAAGAAAAAAATACATAAAGCAAAACTTTTCATAATAGTCAAAAGATGTATTAAATATCTACATTACCAATTACCCCACACTCCCACCAAATGAATGAAAAAAGACACACGATCCACATGTTATTTCCACATTTGCTTTCTCGTGATGGAATCGAATGTATTCTATCAATTAACTTAGGTTTTTAAACAACATTCCTATTTAATATCGTTATTAATTTTTTAATAAATATACACTTGATCTTGTTACGAGTGAATGACGAAATGAATAGAATGAATATTAACTGAAGCCACTAATTAAAAAGTATATTCAAGTAATAGGGTTTGGGTAGTGAAAAGGGGTGGGAGTATTATCTAATCTCCTACTCATCTCACACCAACGGACAGTTCTAAAACTAACTTTATACCTAGCCCCAAACCTAACTTTGGTCCTGAATATTTAGGGTTTTAAGGTTTTTTGTTAGTCCCAGTGTGCACGGGTTGTTACGGACTAAACACAACCTATAACCAATGTTTTGGTTTTTTGATATTTACAACTGATTGGGTTTGGTCATAGACGCTTCAGTTATTTGCCGGAAATAGTTCGGTGAATTCAATGAACCTTTGATTTTGGATGGGCGAGTTCAAGTTAATTTCAATTAATAAGTTCAATCAATTATCTCTTGGTTCAAATTAAATATAAAAAATCCTTTTATTTTATTAAAATGAATAGACAAATAATAAGATATATAAGAATGTTTAGTTCAATTAACTTAGTTATTTATATCATAATTAAACTTTATAGATTATTTATCAAAAAAGGATAAGAGAATCATTGATTTCACAATTAATTCGACGAACATATATGACAAATTTTATTGTATATCTATATAAAAGTTTAATTAAGTTTGACTCGAACAAAGTTTACATTCGATTTGAGAGACGACTTAACTCAAATATAATGAACTAAATCTATGCCCGATAAAAAAATATCAGAATATTGATCGATACATCTACAAAATTCAATAAAACAAACTATTTTCATACTCAATGTAATTATATTGAATCATTAGTCAAACCGGCTAATTAAAATAATACTTATTAAATATATAAATCACACGTGAAGATATAATCATTTTCTAAAAGACATAATAAGCATCCTACCACCTTCCTATGTTTATTCATGTTAATATTTTTAATAACAAAGTATGAAACCAAGTCAAACTAGAACTGCCGACAGTTTTTGCTTTAGAAGCTAAAAACTTAATAGTTGTGTAACAAATAATCGTTTCCCAATGAAAACTGTTACATTGGTTCGTTAGGATATTAGAATTTTATTTTATATTTATAAGAGATCATTAATTTCTAAGTTGTTAGTTATCGGTTGTATTTCTATGGTAATGGAACACAAAGACTACCTATTTTATGCTGTATATTATCATAAATAAGTTCATATATTCTAACCGGATTAGCATTGTTTGATTAATATCATAAGAAAATAAAGTAGATACGTTATAATTTAAAAACGAATAACATGAGAAAATCGCAATTAGCCATACTCGGAAAGCTATATACATCTTTAACATAAATATACCTACACAGTCAATAATGATAGAAATATGGAATCATGAAAATTTTCATGATCTTTTCTATGCAATTTGTTCTTATGTGTTATAATCTGGTTTACTTGTTCTTTCAGACGTGTTTTCGAGTTTAATAATTGAAATAGTAAAAAAAAGGAAAATGAATTAAAAAGATAAAAGGAAGGATTGTAACGGAAAGATATAATATAATTTCATATTTCAAAAGTTATAAAATAAAGAGAAAAAGAAATTAAATATACGAGGGACAATTATATTAGTATTTGATTAATTTCTCTTAAAATCTATTCACTTTGAAAGGAAAACTAAAAAAATCTCGAACTTTTTTTATTAAATATCTTTTCTTTTCTTATTTAACATTTTTTTATTTAAAAACTCGAAAACATATAATTTTTCTAGTTAATTTTCACTTACTTTCACTTGTTGTTTAATTTTTTTTACTTAGGATACAACATGATCTTGAAAAATCAAGATCTCAGTCTCAAATATGCATTAAAGGGTCGGTTAGATATTATATTTGTGAATACATTTCTAAAAATCATGAAAAATATATCACAATTTTATTTCACGACTATGTCAACATATGTATAAATAAATCACAATTTTATTTCATGTTCTTCATACTAACATATGTATAAATGTATAATAGGATTCTAAAATATTTTATGTATTTTATTAAGCCATGATTTCATCAATTGCACAGACTTTGCTCTCGCAATGCAACTTAATAAATGAGAAGATCCGATCTCTATATATTAATATAACTTTAATCACACGGTTAAGCTTTATTTAATTTATGAATTATCATTAAAAATTACAAGTGCTTCTACAAACTACAAAATAAGACTGTACCTCAGCCGGCATAAATCTTGAAAACTACTGGTGTTTTTAAATCAATAAAAAGTGAGTATTATTGTTTCCTTGGCTATTATTTTAATTGTTATGAAATAAATTTATGTATTATTTAATTGTAATAAAATAAAAGATATGAATATGTGAAAGAAATAGAATATGCATGGGGGATGAATGAAGGTGGGTCGATAGAAAGGTAGATGGAAAGTCGACATCAAACGTGGGGTTTCAAAGCAATTCTTAATTCACATCAATACTTTTACGATATGAATATGAATATTGTCGGGTGGGCTTTGAAAATGACTTTTTTTTCTTTTTTCATTGATGCTTTATTTTAAAATTTTGGAACGGCAATTAATAATTTATTAACTAATACGTAGATATATAAATGATTATTATAAATTTAGAGGTGGAATTGTTAAAAATATGTGAGCGTGTCTGACATATTATATGAAATAGTTTTGAGTGGTTGTGAATACAGAAGAGAGAAAATGTTATTATTCATTGGTATATTTAAATAATCACTATTCAATCCATATAAATTTTTAAATATTTTTGAAAGTGGTTGTAGGTGAAGAAGATGAAAAAATTAATGACAAGAGTATAAAAAATATTATTTAATTGAAAAGAAAAAAAAATATAATGACTTTTAATGTAATTATATTAATAAAAATAAATAATCCACCGTGAATGCTCTTAGTCTAATATTTTTGTGAATTGATAGATATATAATTAAGTTTTGAGAAGAAAGTAATGATTTTAAGAGAGAAATAAGATTTAACTATAGGTGGAATGGACTAGGTTTAAACATGAAACATGAAATCAAATTTGTTATTATGATCTAGCCACTCAAGTTTGAAAATAACTATCATAGACTTAATCCCGGTACATGTCATATCGTTTATGTTGAGAGGTAAATCAATTAGACTACACAAACCTTTTGGAAAATGACCCACCACTATCGATTTAATAAAGTGATATGATATTTTTTATATTTTTGTTATATTTTATGCGATAAAAGTTACATATGATTATGCCTAACTTGATTAGATTAATACAAAGAATGAAAACTATCTTGCTTAATAGTATATTAAGTATTTTTTTTATCATAAAATATATATTTCTTTAAAGGAATGTTTAGTTGGAAGAATAAAATAGAATTAAGAAACTAGTATAATTTTCAAGTAAAATTATGTTTAAATGGTTAATGAAATGTAAAACCCAAAAGAATTTTCATCTTAATTCCCTTGGTTGTGGGATTTTATAATCCTTTCACCTAAAGAGGGAATTTGAAATCTCACAACCAAAATAATTAAAATGAAACATTCACTTGGGTTTACATTTCATTATCTACTCAAACATAATTTACTTGAAAATTATATTAATTTCTTAATTCTATTTCATTCCATTTCATTCTTTCAACCAAATGCTCCATTAAACAAGGGCGGTACTGAAGGAGTGATCATGGGGTCGTTGGCCTTGTGTCCTTGGATTTTTACGTTTTTTTATAAAACAATATAAAATTTATTTTTAAGAAAAAGATGAGTTGATCCCCTTAGTTTTACTCTTTTACTCTGTTATTTACTCTGCGAATAACAGAAGTTCTATATAACTCTACTACAGATATGTTCTTGTTCTTATTGATTTCAACGATCACACTAGAATTTAAAGAAAGTTAATTGTCAATTTTAGTAATCCACCCTTGAAATTATACTATAGAAAAAAAACAAGATGGGGAATTGATGCCTAAGGTTAAGAATAAAGTCATACGACTAAAAGGTTATGAGTTCAAACCTCAACAAAAAAA
Source organism: Flaveria trinervia (assembly GCA_025506515.1). Lineage (NCBI taxonomy): Eukaryota > Viridiplantae > Streptophyta > Magnoliopsida > Asterales > Asteraceae > Flaveria > Flaveria trinervia. The sequence goes on from CM046446.1 coordinate 1,689,410, forward strand.
ATCGTTTAAAAAAATTCAAGACATTGTTGCTATAAAAATGTAAAAATTAATTTTAATTATAAAATACAATTGTAATAATACACATGTGTGCATATGTCTTAACCAAAGCATTTTCGATCTTGATAATGTCCTTAATTAGTAATCAAGTACGTAAAAAGGTCTCAAACTATGAGAAAAGAGAGAAATGTACTTGTAGACTAAAACATAATTTAATCTTCTTCTTATTATTTTACTAAAAATTAATTATTAAATAAACTAATCATGAAATTATTAAATTGTGACAATAGTTTGGTTCAAAGAATGCAATGAAATTTATAAGTAAAAAACAATAAATCAGTACAATAAATAAATAGCTAGAATACTAGTTTGTGGTTTCTAGTTGGTTCTTAATAAGAGAAACCGATGTAACCAATGAGACAACTAGAAGAAATTGCAACAAGTAAAAGTGGTGTCATGATGGGTAAAATAAAACTTTAGCACATTACAAATATGTTAAGGTTATACAAGGGATATCAAGTCTAACATTTTCATCAATATATCATAGTCGGATTGTGTTATAATAAAACGGGCTGATCTTAAATGTAAAATTAAAATTTTCTAACTTACAATTTTAACTTTTATCCAGCTTGCTATTTGTTACCTCGATTACAACTTTAACTCTTTTAACCTGCTTATAACCCACCATCTAGTATACTATTTGTTTATGACATCTTAACCCGATAACATTTTCTTCATATTTAAACAACAAGAATCATTTTCGGTTAGATTTGTATCTTCAACACTAATAAATATAAAAATGGTGTTCGGATTGACAATTTTAATTTGCTAACTCATTAACCCGGACTCACTGACCAACTCAACCGACAAAATTAACACTCACACTTATTTGTACAAAAGTAATGATATCCATGATAGTGGTTTCTAAGTTATAACTTTTAAGTTCTAATAACATACATTCATGCCCCATTATGAGTTGTCCAATTGCCCCCCACCAAATTTGACCTTTTATAACAACGTGGTTAATTTTGACTTTAACTATAATAACACTACTTATAAGTAAGTTTTGGTTGATATATCAAAAATAAAAAATAAACCTAGTCTTTATTATTTGTTTCTAGCTAGTGAAAATTAAGAAAAAATAAAATGTAAAATAAGAGGCATTCATGTTTTTGAAATGTAATAATATCCAACACCTCTTCTCAAACCTTTTCTTTTCTTTTTTTTTCATTTGCAATCTCCCTTCATCTACGCCTCTTCCACTCCAACGATGAACAAATAAACAAACAAACACTATGACTAGAAAAAAAACACACAATTTGAAATCAATTATGAGTTGTTTACATTTTGAAATCAATTCTAATTTGAATTTTCATGTAATCCAGTTACATGTGAGGGTTAACCATTTCACGTTTGAAACCTATGACATTTACAAATTTATTTGTTTACTAGCTTTAGTATCCATACACGAGTTGAACAAATAAAATATTTAATAAAATAAAATTTTATTAATTATAAAACAGTAATATAGTATAATATATGTTTGAAATTACGTACAAATAACAATTATTATAATACATAAAGCATTGATGTTATTTTTAAAATTTTATTTTTATTATTATGTGTGTTTTTTGAAATTAAATATTTTGTTACAAAACAAACCGTTAAAAAATCATTTTTAAAAATTTTCTTATTATAAATCCTAGTTTTTGATATTTTTTGTTTATAAATTTATTCCTTTTTATAAACACCAATACAAAGACTTAAATAATATCAATAGAAATTAATATACTTATTTAAGAGAAAAGTGTAGCGGATAAATTTTGATGAAAAAATGTAGTGTTGGCATATGACGCTCTTAGATATATTTTTATTAAATTAAAAAGATTCTTTGCTGAGGTTACTTTGTTGTCGTGAATCATATAAGGGACATCAACTATTAGACTATGAATATTTAGGGTATCAACGATTCAAATTAAGGTTTTGTGTGTTTATCAACGGTTTAGGTTTGAAGTTGACGGGTGTATATTTGGAAGTGAGTAGACATGCTAACAATGGTCTGTAGAATTAAGTGGGATCGTGGTGGTTGATGGTAAAAATAGGAATGTCATGACGGTCTACAAGAACATAATCAACTGTCAAATAGTAGAAGATTATAAAATATAAAGTTGTATCATACATATTAGAACAACTTATATAAAACTAGACATTAAAGTATATATTAAAAATAAATAAAGTATAACAACTTCCTCCAAACTAGTGGTGCCCAAAATTAGTTTTTTTTAGGATCCTTCTATGTCGTTTATATTCCGTTCAAATAAAGTTAAACTCTGGTTTGGGTAGCGAACCAGATCAGGTGCAAAGAAAACTTACCTAGTACTCATAGGTTTGGGGAGTTCCAAACCGGTTTATGTCCACGAACCGGGTTTGAACCAGTTTTATTTAAATATATTTATTTAAAAGATATATACATAAAATAAGCAACATAGCCTTCATCTTTTATTTATTTTAAATGGTTTACAAACAAAAGAAACTAGATTCACTAAAAACACAATGTTACAAACTAGTTTATATTCATTTTATTGATGTTTCTGATCTTAGTCGTTGTCTCGTTGGTTTTGTTTAATTTTCAGGAGACCATTGTTGCCCATGTGAACCAACATGTCGTATGCAAGTTCTTTGTTGGAAAAGGGAGAGGACTTAGGGTTATAGAATAGTAGGAAACGGTTTTTCCGGGTCGGGTTGGACCTTATTTGGGAGTGGAATTGGTTTGTACAAGCGAATGTAGAACTAGTTTACAACGGACGTCTTTTTTGGGTTGGAATATGTTCCTTCGAATAATGGTTCGGTTTCAGTTCTGATCGATAATTGTGTTAGGGATCTGGGTGTAGATCAACACACAAACACAATTGAACTACAAGAGAAATTAATAACAAAGATGAACACGCGGGATTTACGTAATTTGGTCGATGTGACCAACGTACACAGTCTGCAAACATAATATTTGTTTTATTGCTCTCTGTCTCACTTGTAAGGAATTATAAGTATAATAAACAATAAAAATTAGAAAATTAGAGTTTACAGTTTAATCTCTAAAAAAATCATAATGAGCTACAAATAAATACAAAAAGGCCACGTTTTTAATTCAATGAATCTATACAAATTGTTTTATAAACCGAGCCCAAATCAAAACCTTCACAAAACCTCAAAAGGATGTGGTTCTAGAATAGTTTTTTATTGCACCACTGCTCAAGCATATAGTTTATATATATGTATTAAGCCCAATAGTTCACACCCCATTCGAAGGTCAGATACGGTCCATTTAGTTATTCACAAGCCCAACGGATCTGAACACTAGTCTTGATAGTTGATAGTTGATAGATGATATATATATATATATACATATATATATATATATATATATATATATACATATATATATATATATGTATATATATATATGTATATATATATATATATGTATATATATATGTATATATATATGTATATATATATATGTGTATATATATATATATGTATGGGAGGGATAAAATGATAACTAGTTTTTTTTTGTGAGAACTCTAGGAAATAATCTCAACCACTAGTTCTTAATGGCAAAATTGTAATTAACAAAAACATATTTAAAAAAATTATAAATCAAAAAATAACATAAAAATAAAAAAAATAAAAACACAAAAATGTTTCCCTACTTTCCCTCTTTCATAAAAAAATAAAAAAAATTATAAAAAATAAAAAAATTCCATTTTTTTAACAAAATTCGTTTTACACATGTGTAGTACTAGATTTACACATGTACTACACATGTGTATAACTAGATTTACACATATGTAAATAACGGATTGACGATTTTTTAGAAAAGTATATCGATATGGTAGGCGTTGGAAATATAAAAAATACTGAATTTTATGGTGATTTTTTTTGAAAAAATGATGTCGTGAAAAAAAGTTATGAAAATTTAAAAAGAAAGAGAAAATGACATGTGATTTGCATGTGATAAAAAATGAGTGGCTGAGATTGGTTACTAGAGTTCTCACAAAAAAATGGTTCCCATTATTAGTTCTTAACTTCTTGACTTTTTTTTCAGTTTGAGTTTCCACAAGGACTTTCCATTCCTTGAATTTACTGAAAGCATCACTCTTATTCTTCAATACAACAACCCAAACTCTCCTAGAAAAATCATCAATCAAGGTCATAAAGTATCTAGCACCACCCAAAGAATCAACCTTAGCAGGACCCCATAAATCAGAATGAATGTGGTCCAACAACCTTTTATGCAGCTCTTCCATGCCATTCTTCATTTTTTAAAACTAGGAATATACCTTACATCATGAAGATCTACTTCCATGCCATTCTTCATTTTCAGAGTCACTATGCCATGACCCACAATCTTGCAAGGCCTATCATCCCCTAGCTTTACTGATCCAAGATCTTCAATCTACAGTTATTTAAAGAACTCCTTCACCGGTGTCATATGAAATGAACACCCTGAATCCATAATCCACTCATCATCCTTGCCACTGCTTGTGACAGCCAACACATCTACATTTTTATATCTATCAGAGGAATCATCATGTGGATTGTGTCCAGAATGAGTTTTTGATCCACTTGATTCACCCTTCTTTCTTTTCAAGTCAGGACAATCTTTCTTGAAATGTTTTTTAGATCCACACACATAACACCTTTTCTTATACTTGGACCGGGACTTCGAGACACTTCTCTGCTTGAAGTTTCTTTGTTCAGATCTTCCCCTGACTATCAAGCCCTCTCCACCATCTTTTTTATAATCAGTTCTCTTCTTCAATTCCTTTGAATTGAGAGTTGCCAGCACTTCTTTCATAGTAAGAGTATCTCTACCATACATCAACGTATCCACAAAGTGCTCATAAGAGGATGGCAAAGATGTCAAGAATATGATTGCTTGGTCTTCATCATCTAACTCAACTTTGATGTTCTCAAGATCCAACACCAACTTGTTGAATTCATCAGTATGATCTTCAATTGACTTCCCAGGAGCCATTTGGAATGTGTACAACCATTTCTTCAGATACAATCTGTTCGTAAGAGACTTTGTCATGTACAAACTTTTCAATTTCACCCAGACCCCTGCAACAGACGTCTCCTTCGATACTTCTCTGAGTACTCGATCCCCCAAGTTCAAGATGATTGAACTATGTGCCTGTTTTAGCATCTCCTTCTTCTCCTTGTCTGACATTGTGTTCAGAAACTTGGATTCTCCGGGTAAGGCATCCACTACTCGTTGGTGAACGAGTAATGCCTTCATTTTCAACCGCCATAACCCAAAGTCGTTCTTCCCGTCGAATTTCTCAGCTTCAAACTTCGTAGACACCATTGTTGCCGCTGATCAATCTTTGATTGAATCTCGATTCTCAATTGAGCCACAAACCAGGGCTTTGATACCAACTGTTGTAAAATTAATTGAGAATACAAACGTGTAATATCAACAATACAAAGATGATACAAGAAAGAATAAAGCCGTGAACAAGAAATTTCAAATGATTAATATGATTAGAATGATTTCGGATGCCCTCACCGATTACATCTGATCCTTATTTATAACGTATTAATTAACTATAACTAATACTCAACAAAATTGAGAATTTACAATAAGTACCCTAAACTAAATCTTTCGAACGAAATTAACCCTTTGGAAGATTCCTTTCGGAAGATACACGTACTTCGGAAGAATTCCAAAGTACACTTCAAATCTCTTCCGAAGCAAACATAACCTTCGGAAGATATCAACTTAGCTTCGGAAGAACTATGTTAAGCTTTGGAAGAAACTTAACTTCGAAAGAACACTTGTTTTGGCTTTTAATACTTCACAACACGTAACAATAGATCGAGCAATATGGGAGGGTTAGGGTGAGCGAGGCGCACCTATCGCAAGCCTACGATGCGGGTTTGTTGTCGTGACTCAACCAAAAAAGACGGTTGCTTCCTCCCTTGGACCCCAATCAGTATCATCTTCTCCCTTTTTCCTCGATCAAGTCCCCAAATCAATCGATTTTACTTCCCTATCCACCCAATCGATTTTCTAACCCCCCCGATTGGGTAGAAATTCACCGACTATTTGCAAATTGCGGAAGAGATTAGGGTTGTTCTTGATGAAGGTGATTCAAAGCCAGAGGCAATGCGGTAATGGTGGTTTTCACTAGTTGAAGGTGGTTATTTTTTTTTTTAAATAAATTGTGGCATTAAGTGACATGAATATTTCTTTTAAATTTTATAGTATGATGTGGTGAGATATAATAGGAGTTGAGATGATATGTTTTCATTGATTGATTAAGAGTGTATTGTTAGCATGTATATCTTTAATTGTGTAATAATTAGGTTTGAAATGGGGTACCAATAAAGAGACACCCACAATTATAAATCGACACCCACCTATACGCCGTGTATGGGTCCATACGCGGCATATAGGTCTACCTCATAAATGCCAAGCATTTCACGTCACATCACTGAGCCTATACGCCGCGTATGGACCCATCCACGACGTATAGGCCTGGGTTGTATGGGTGTGGGACGCATCTCCACCGGCACCTATACGACGCGAATTTTGCCGAGAATCAAGTTTTGCCGAGAATCAAGTTAGGCCGAGAATCAAGTAATATAAACTATCTCTTGAGTTTTGCCGAGAATCAAGTTTTGCCGAGAATCAAGTTAGGGCCCATACGACACACACAACCCCATACGTGGGTTTCTATACGCGGCGTATAGGACTATACGCGGCGTATAGGGTCCTATACGAGGCACACAACCCCATACGTGGGGTCCTATACACGGCGTATAGCCCTATACGTGGCGTATAGGCCTCATACGCATGTCTTAAAATTTTTCGTTTTCTTGTGCAGATATGTCTTCCGATTCTGAGATTGAGGCTGACGTTGATGTTATTGCCAATCATCCATGGCTATAGTTTGAGCTCGGGTCTATTGAGCATGCAAAGTGCTCAAAATTCATTCGTATGAAGATCGGTCATCAAAAGACGGTGGATTGGGAGGTGATGGCCGAGCTTGGGGAGCGCGATAGACTCGCTGGTATTATCAGAGATAATACGCCATGAAGTCGTTTATTTGAGCTGACGTTCTTACCTTCTTACCGAGAGCTGATGATGGAGTTTTTATCCACCTTTATTTATATTCGTCTTGATGAGATGGTGGAGGACGATAAGCGATCTGAGATTTCATTTATGCTATGTGGACGATCTCATTGAGCAGTCGTCCATTTTCTTAGGACTTTATTATGAGCCGGAGACCGTTACCCCTCTATTTACAAAGGGACTTACTGAGATTGAGGAGACCCGATTGAGACATTGGTGGCCTCAGATTGCCGGAGGCCCGTTTCAGAGGACTAAGGGCAGGGTCACTGGCATTAGAGATCCTCTCATTCGTTACTTGCATCGCATGATCGCCACATCTATCACGGGACGCGGCAAGAGTCGGGAGTGGTGTACCATTCCCGACTTATTTACTTATATTGTTTGCTTACGGGGACCAGGTGCAACCTAGCGAGATGTTTGGCAGAGTATTACGCTTCGTATTATCATCGCCAGGAGCGAGGAGCGGTCTATGGCGACGCGTACATTACGATGATTGCACGTTGTCTTGGTTATCTTCCTCGCCATGCTACTGATTTATCTCCTCCGATCGAGTCGGTGAGATTAGATCGTCGTACGTTATTTGGCATGCGTATTATACGCTAGTTTCCGGGTGGCATACGGTTCTCTCTTCGACCCGGTGAGATCTAGCATCCGACACCTATTCAGCAGGTCGATGATGACCATCCACACCAGCAGCAGGAGCATATTCCGCATGATCAGCCACCACACAACCAGCCGCTTCCTCAACCACAGTTCCGTCGACATATTTATAGAGATGTAAGGGTGCTTGCACGTATGGAGACATTTGTGCAGGAGATTACTACGAGATTACGGGATCGGGATCGTCGCCTCGATCGAGTTGAAGATCTTATGGATTGGCACGTTCAGCTTGAGATTGCACGAGCCCGTGCTGCTGGTATTGATCCTCCAGACTTGCCACCGCCTCGACATTACCCAGATTCACCGTAGTTTTTTATATTATTAATTGTACTTTTATTTTGTTATGTATTTAAAAACTTCGTTATTTATTTATATTATCATTTAATGTTTGTTTTGTTTTATATGTTTTATATGTTTTATTTGTTAACTAAGATTTAAAATTATCAATTAATATGTTACAAAATATAACTTATACGCAAAGTGTCAACCTTAACGTACAAAATAAAACTGACAAAAATTTTTATACGCACAATAATATATAAAAAACATCTTAACCTATACGCCACATATAACCTATACGCCGCGTATGGGTCCATACGCGGCGTATAGGTTCTTCACCATACATAGAAATTTTGCAGAAAAATTTTGGGAAAATTATACGTCGCGTATGGACCCATACGCGACATATAGCCACCACGACACGAGTCTGACAAGAGTATGCTCTGGTCTTGTCAGATATACCCTATACGCCGCGTATGGGTCCATACGCGACGTATAGGGTATGTTTTCTCTCGTGTCAGTCGACCCTATACGTGATGCATGGATCCATACGCAGCGTATATGGCCAACGGGTGTTGATTTAAAATTTGTGGGTGTCCAAATAAAACAACTCTCGAAATGTGTTAAATCCGTACGGAAAATATTATTGTGTCAAATATATGATAAATAATTCATCGGATGTTGACTTTATGTATTGTTTTTCCAACCCTTTCCGCGTTGCGGTGCAGCTAGGAAATAATTTAGTGGCCCACAAAATATATAAAAGTAAAAGACCAACAGATCGAGACTTTAATATGTTTCTAATAATAAAAGTGTCCTTAAATTATAAAGTGATAAGTACGGATATTAACATATTCGATACTATTACATGTAGCTTTTAAATAGGGGTCGGATAACCTGATACTCTTTAGTTATAAATTAACACTTTAAATTTTTATACACGTCGTATGATCTTATATGTGTTGTATAAATGAGTCATATATTCCCAACGAGGCATATAACTCTTACGATAACCCATTGATTTTTTCATCGTAATCAGGGTCGAGATCTGTTATATGCGTCGTATGGCCCTGTATGTGTCGTATAGGGGGTTGTATAAAGCTACATGACTATGAGGTGTATGGAGCCATACGAGCCGTATAACAGGTGTCGATTTATAAATTGGGATGTATGTATATTAGGATTTCTAAATATCATAAGAAACTTAAAACCAATCTTACATTAAAAACTAATTGATTAAAACAAAGCACATGTAATAACATGTTTAATACGAAATTTATTTCAAACCAATTACTATATAAAATTAATATCTATTTTTTATATGTGATGCAAAAGATGATTTTTAGACGTCATTTTTTTTACTTTTACTATATGTGATTATTTTTTACGGATTAAATATAACTATTTTATCCAGTCCTCAAAGTTTTCTAATTTTAATTTAGTTAACATGTGTAACTATTTATTCATTCGTAAAGTTTTATATTTTTAGTTTGGTTTGTATTTATCTCTCCCGACGCATTTTCACATATAATTGCTTAAATCTTCACTTTTTTATATTCGATTTGAATGCTGAAATTGATTCCTTAGTGTGTGTCTATATATGTAAAGCTTTTACATAATTGGCTTCTATACTACGATACGTCATACCACAAAAAATAACAAATGATAATTCAAAACACGTGTTGTTACTAAAAATAAAAATAAAAACTGAGTTTTCTATAAAAATAATAATCAATAAATTAAAACTTGAATAGACCTAATAGACTTTGATCATATCGCAGGATGAGAGTGAAACATATAATAAAAAAACAAACATTCAAAATACATATTGGCACATGCCCTAATCACGTTAATTAGTTAGATTATCTTTATATTAATTTAATAAATATTATATAATTACTCTTATATAAAAATATATGAACAGAGGGCAGAATAAAGCTGTACCGTACTATGAAAGCTAGTTGTATTTAAAGTCTGTAATATATATTATTTTTATATTTCATTTACCAGCTCTCAGCGGCAAATTTCATAACATTTTGGTTATCTATATTCATATGAGTATGTTTTTTTATATATTTTAAAAAAATAATTTTAAATGGTTATGAGTAGAGTAGAGAGAAAAAATATTATTTATCTGTATATTTAAAAAAATACTGTTTAATATAATTTTTTAATATTTCTAGAAGTGGTTGTGAGTATAGTAGAAATAATATAATGATAAAAGTATAAAAAATATTATTTAATTGAAAAGAAAAAAGAATAAAAAATTTATTTTATTTGTATGATACTAACTCTTTTTAAACTTATATTTTGTTTATTGTTTTTATCAGTTAAAAGTTATTGCGATAATATAGAGATAAAACTGAATTGTTTGATTTTTTTTTTGATTTTTTTGTCACGGTTAATTTTTTTTAATTTATTTCCTTTAATTTGTTGGCGTACAAATGTGTGTTTTTATGTAACATAAAAACCAATTAACCTAATTTCTTCATATGATTCTAGATTTTTAATTGTTTACCTGTATATGTAAGAAACATAACCAACACAGTATATAAATATATAGATTATATATTATATATACACACAAACAGAGCTTTTTTATATTTATTGAACCTTAATGGAGATGAATAACATATTTGCCATTTTATTACTTCAAAAAGATAATAAAAAAATTTATTTATTCTATTTACTTGTTTTTCTAAATTTAGTGTTCTTTTAACTGTATTTGTTAAGTTGCCAACTCTCAATATTTTATTGACGTTTCAAAAGACTTTGAATGATCCTCAAGTTTTTTATTCTTCATCAAGACTGATATAAATATATAATTACATAAACAATGTTAATTATACAATTATTGAATATATAACATAATAATACGGAATTAACAATCGATTTGACTGAAAAACAAACAAAAACCCTAAGCACAACATCAAACTTCATCTCACCATCATCATCATCATCATCATCACCATCAAACAACATGTAACAAACAACACATGAAGAACAGAAAGATTGCAATAACATCAGAAGATCATCATCTGATTCTGTAGTGAAATTCAATGATATGATACTTTAAGATTGAGTGATTTGTTGAACCATGCCTTCCAGCTTCCAAAGCTCTTCCTTGGTATCTCCACCGCCACCGGCTTTCCATCGTCATCATCGCCGCCACCGACCGCCGCCTGAGGCTTCTTGCACAGCATGAAGTTCCTCACACCAAATGATCCGATCGTTTCCCATGCCTTCAAAGCTGTATATACACTCACATGCATCAACATTCTAATCATTAATATGCAACAATAATGATAGAACAATTTACACCAAATTGATTGAATTTAACAATTTTAATAATTCAAACTATTACATACTAGCGATATTAATCCTTACGTACTGATAATAGATTCAATACATCAACATTCTAATTCAAATCAATCCAAATGATGCAACAAGGATGAACGATCGATATGAACAACAACGATGATGATTCAAATCCATCAACATCCTAACTCAATTCAATCCAATTCAATTCTCAATCCAATTCTCAATTCAATTCAATCCAATTCAATTCAATTCGAATCAAATCGAATCAGATGATGCATCAATGATAAACAATTTAACAATACCTTCGGTTCCGACGACGGGGCAAAACAAAACAAACTCACCGGAGTTCGATCCGAGCACCGGCAAACGACCTTCACGAGCATACGCTTTAAGCGCCGTATCAACAACCGACGCCACCGGTTCACCCTCACTCACCACAAACCGGATCGGACCGGCGCTTCCGACCACCGTAACGCTGATCAAAAGCCGCTTTCCGGCGACTTTCGCCGCCTGATTCTTCCTACTCTTCACAATCAACATCTCGGATCAATCAGTTGTCAATACGAACGATTCGAAAGAGAAAAAACAATCAACGAAATCAAATCAAGCGGAAATACGATCGAATGTTTGGAGTTTACGGATCGACGCCGATACAGCGGTAGAACCAGCGTTGTTTGGAGGATCCGAAAGCGAATAAGGTGGTGGAAATAGAAGGGATCCCCCTGGGAAGAAGGGGGGAGATCATCCACCGGTGAATGAAGATGTCCACCATTCACAAAGGGGATTGTGCAGAGGTGATCGGAGAATACCGCCGGAAGAACGATGAGGTCGCCGGAGAGGGGATTAGGGTTAGGATTGGTGGTGGTGGAGATGGTGGTTTGATGGTGTTGTGGTTATATAATGGGTGGTGATGGTTGGGGAAAGTGTAGGGGGCTACTTGACCTTTGTTATTTTCAAAGGGGTGGGATGTTTTAACGCATGTTAAATTTAAATCAATCTTTTAATTGTTCAGATGTATAAATGATTTAATATTTAATTGTTCAGGTTATTTGTTTCATAAGTAAGTGTTTGAATAGTTTAGATATTTGTTTTTAAATGGTTTAACATTATACTAATGCTAATCAATTAATAAGTTTAATGTTGAATAGTTAAGACTTGTTATCTGAACTGCTCAGACATTTGTGTTTAAATAACTAATAGATATATTACCTCTTAATGATTCAAAACTTTTAATGTTTCAACACTTAATAGTTTAGATCTATTATTGGTTTAGTATTTAATCATTTAGGAATTTCCAAACAACCACTTAGATGATAAAAATAAAATTTTGTCGACAAACACATGTTGTTAGGGTTATTTTTTAATGACAAATTTGATTAATAACAGGTTATTGGCCCATCTGATCATATTCATTACTCGAGTACGTAATTCGATATCATATTTAGAAGGAAACTAACCATAGGTGAGAGAAAACTCTTTAGCCCAATCTGAAAAACTCTTTGTTGTCACATGTGAGATTTGAACCCCATAATTTTTTTTTACTTTTATAAGATTTTGAGGTAACTCAACTCATGTTGCTAAGGTTATTGTAGTTAAATAGTTAGTAAAAATAATTTGAAAGATTATAAAATGATATTTATACATAAGAGTAATAAAACTGAAAAAGAAAATAAATGATAAAATAATGACAGGAAGGTAGAATTGTAACACATGTTAGCAAAATAAGAATAAACTAGAATTAAGAATATTAAAAAGTTAATTTGTGACATGTTACGACATAAATTACTTATTTATTAGGAATATGGAATTTATTTTATTTTATTTTTTATGGATTTTTGAAGGAGAGTTGCTTTGATTCATTATCTTTATACATTTGGTTTATCTTTATTACTATATAATATAAAACTCATGAGCATCTAAAACAATTATTTAAGCATATTATATAAATGTTTTTATAATAATAATAATATAATAATAATAATATAATAATAATAATAATAGTAATAATAATAATAATAATAATAATAAATAAATAAATAAAATAATAATAATAATAATAATTATTTTTTTTTATTATTATTATAGCATTTAAAGTAATTATAATAAATATTTACAAAATAAAAACAACTTTTGTAATAAGTAATAATGTGTATAATTTACAAGTTATCAAACTAAAAATACACAATCTCTCAAAACTTATTTAAGGCTCCAAATCTTATATCGTTTTTCTCATATAAATATAAAAATATGATGGTTTATAAAATCTAAATTTGTCGTATGATATGTTAAATTATATCAACATTTCGACATGATTTTTTTTCAAAATAAAGTTGTCAATATATTTTTATTCATATCTACGGATTGAATACTATGTATAAATAACCAGAATCAAGTGTTATAATTATTAAAATATTTAATTTGTTTGTAAAGTGAAGGTTAACTTTTTTTTGAACATCAAGGATTCTAATATATAAATATTACCACTAGCAAGATGCTAGAAAAATCAATAATGTTTACAATATAAGATTACCAAAAAGAGAAATTCAACCCGCAATATCATGGGAGGCCACTCATATCACTCCTGGTTTTTAGCCATAAATAAGTAATTATGTTAATGAAATTGGTTTATAAAGAGAAATTTTATAACTTTTCAAAATAAAAGTTATGGTTTGGGTTGGAGTCTCACTAGGTGCAATATGCTCCTAGTGGACCAAGTTTTTTATTACAGTAGGCCTTTAGGTGGTGTTTCCCTTCGAATGGTGGGCGATCCGGGTCATCAACGCTGTCTGTATTCGCGGGCGTTGGTGGCCTTTCGCCATTTTATCCATTTTACCCGGGTGATCGAGCTTAAAAATCATTCGTTGGCCTTTAAAAACAATGGATTCTACCACCCCTATTTACAAAATAAGTGAAGGTTTACTTGATTTAAAGAGTTGTAAAAAGGATGGTGAATTTTATCCAATTTGTATTCTTACGGTTCGTTATACATCATCATCTGTTAGCATTCAACAAAGTTGGCACGAGAATCTTTAGAGAATATACTTTTTCTCTTTTTCAACAAATGAATTAATTTGTTATTTACAAGATGGCCCCGTTATACTTCTATGTATGGGTGTGAGAAAAATAAATTAAAACTCGAAACCAAACCTAAAGAATTTAATTTTTTAATACGTAAGAAATTCGGATTTATGAATTTTGAATTCAGATTCAAATAGTGTTTTTAAATATTTTAAGATATTTCAGATATTATAATTATTTGAATTTTTCTAAAATAAATATTATTAAATAACAATTAAAAATTAAAAATTTTAGATTCTTTTTGGAAATTTTGGATTTATTAATAAGTTTGAATTTTCAAAATTATAATTAAAATTATTAAATAATTCATATATCAATTAGAATTCGGATCCGAAAACGAATCCAAAATTTTAAAAGTCCATATTTGAATGTACTAAAGTTTGAAAAATTTATCTTGAGATAGTTTGAGCTTTAGATATAAATTATTCTCAACAAGGTGAATATGCATTGAACCTACAAATAAGTTTGGAGAGAAAATTCACAAGTGGTCCCTATAATTTGATCAGATTGCATAACTGGTTTCCAGACTTTAAAAATCGCAAAGATAGTCCAAACTTTTATGTAAACATTGTATTTTTGGTCCCTAAATTTTACAAAAGTGTAAAGTTAGTCCAAACTTTTTATGTGGGTATTGCACTATTTGTCTCAAACATTAAATTTATATGTTAGCTCGAAGTTTATAAAATGCATAAAGAAATGAATGAATTTAGTGCTAGAGACCAAACATACAATGATTACATAAAAGTTTTGACTATCTTTGTAATTTTTAAAATTTAAGAACCAAACATGTAATTTGGTTAAATCATAGGAACCATTTATGCAATTTTCTTAAAATTCGGATATTGAGGATTATAATGGCACCAAGCATGCATGTCAATCTGAAACCGCACATAGAATCGAGATGATCAGAGGGTTTGTGTGCATGGTGCATGCAACATCTCGAAAAAGGTGAAGGGATATTAAGAAAACAACTTATTTTATTTGAAAAAATAATTATTTAAACTACTGGACCAAAATCCAGGGATATGAATTGGAGGGTGAACATTCTTCTTTGCATGTTCATAACATTGATGTTAATTCTCTCAATTCAAACTCGAAAGCTTTTGATATCATCGAAACGTGTTTGTGGAATCCAACGATCAACAATCAGGTTTGATTTCTACCTCATGTCTTTATCAAATATACGTTTTGTGTATTGAATTATTGAACTTTTTGATCTTTTCTGAGTGGTGGGGTCAAATTACAATGTTTTTAGAACTGGATCGGACGTTGAACCGGACGTCTTACTGGTTTGGTGGTCGGACCGGTTAGATCGGATTTAAGAACCGGATGACGTCATAATTATATATATAGTATATTATATTTATAGTTGTATATATATAGTTAAATATAAATAATTTATATATGATTTATATATTTATTTTATAGTCATATATAAAACTTAACTATATTGTATATCCAACACACTAGTTTATGGTTTAATACCCCGTTTTTACCCATTAAAATAAAAAAAATCTAGTTCAAACCGGTCCAACCACCGATTCAGGACCAACCGGCCGGTTCAACCACCACAAACCGAATCATAGTGAACCGGACCAGCTAGGGGGCCGATCCCCGGTCTAACAGGCCGGTCCGATCCGGTCACGAAAACAATGCAATTAGGGTTAACTTTGGAATGGGGATTTGGTGGTGGTAATGGTGTGTGCTTTTTGATTCCATTAAAATTTCCTAATTACCCTTTAATGTTAATATGTATTAGAATCTTTTATTTAAAATGTAACAGGCCTTTGCTTCCTAATTTGTATGTAGTTGTAAGAAGCTACAACTTTATTGATCATTTTTAAGAGACAAATTAAAACATTCTTCTATGGCCTTTTCACATCAGCTATGGTTGTATATTCATTTTGTTGATTGAAAATGAGCACTGTAGATTGTTTAAAGGCACATTTCGTGCTGAAAAAATAACTTCAAAGTTTGCTAATATGAATATTAACACATTAACAAAGTGTGTTTTTAGTTTTGAACCCAAATGCTCTTGAATCTCAACATTCGAAATTAAATTTGCATATTATAGATTTTGTTTAATCTTCATTTGGGTTTTATGAATTTTAAAACTTTCATGAATAAATATGGTGTTAAAGCATTCACAACAGGTTTCCTATATTTATATGATTGTATTCTTTATATTATATGATATGGTTATAAGTGGTTGTGAGTGAAAGTTATGAAAAATTTACTGTTTAATATGTAATTTGAGGAAATAGTGTTCAAAATTCTATATCTTTTTAATATATTTTAATAGGTTGTGAGTGAAAGAAAGAAAAAAAATAATAATAAAGTTGAAAAGAAAAGAGAAAAAATAATGATTTTTAATGTAATTATATGAATAAAAATAAAAAATATGATGTGAATACTCTTATAACGAGAGACTTTAGGAGATAAAAGTGTCAGCATATTGACTTCTAAAGTATTTAATGAATTAGTTGTTTATATGCTTTATTGTTTTAATTTATAACTTTCATTAATTTTGTAATTACTTAATGTTTAATTAACTTTTCTGTTTCAAGGTTACAAAATAGCATTGGTGATGGTGATTATGTAATTGGTTTGGCTTATGGATATGTGCAATTATATGGTTTAAATGTTTAATTTACGTGTTATAGCAAACAATATAATTACATCACCTGGACTTTAAAATGTTAAAAGACATTGAAAAAAGAAATACTCAATTCTCATTTGGAAAGCCTTCTACAATAGGCTTTTGTTAATTAGCAAATCATCCACTTCGCTCATTAATTTAGCTTTTCTATTAAAAACAAACTAGCAAGTAGCTAAAAATCTTAATAAAAACAAAGAAAGAGAATTACATCAACTAACAAAAAAACGAATTAGGAACTAATTAACCACTTTACAAACAATAAATAGACACGATAAACTCTGCTTTTTAATAACATACTAATTGACAAAGATATGTTTATTTATTTGTTTGTTAATTTATTGGGTTAAACCTAGAAGCAATGTTGTAAAACCGCTAGACGCTAGTCGAGCGGTGGGGTATCGACTAACGATTAATCGGATTGAGATTTTTATATATAGTTTTCAGTTTTATATATAAATACATACATTTTAATATGTAAATTAATAAAAAAGTTAAGTTTTATATATAAATACACATATTTGGCTGGAATTTCCAAGTCGAAACCGGAATTTCCAATTTTTGGCTGGATTTTTTGAAATTAGCTGGAAAGTCGCCGGAATTTTATTGAAATCAGATATTTTGGTCGACTAGGTTCGCCTAGGTCCGATTTTAACCTCTATTAACCGCCTAGCGATTAATTGTCTGATTAGTAAAAAAATACAAGGTGATACCTTGATTTCTGATTAATCGGTGATTAATCCCGATTAATCCCGATTTTTGCAACATTGCATAGAAGAAACACGAACAAAATCCATTCATATACATTCGAATTAATTAAGAGCCAACATACTTGAAGCAAGTATACATGACTACAAATAAACATAAGCAAAGGTCACTTCATACTTTCTTTATTCATGCATATCACGTGCTCATTTCTTGTTTTGTAATACGAAAGAAAACAAATCTCAATCCTTATAAGTTTACATCAAATTATAAATATACTTTTTAACATGTAATTTCTATGGCTAGAAATATAATAATTAAATCTACATACTGTAAGATTTGAACTCACTATCATTTAGTTGGAGAGCATAATATTTACCGAATTACTAGTTCTTCCATTGAAGACAATTACATACTTCTTCATGCAATAAAATCACTAGACTTATTGCATTTGCTTATATAATCCCAAAGATCCTCATATCGTTTGATAAAGAGAGTCTTTAGGAATTTAAAAGACATACTAAACATCAAACGTGTTTAACGAAAGCTTGCAGATCTATTTACTTCTGTTCTATTCATTAATGCCCTTTGTTGAAATATGTGTATAACTCACTTCAATAACAAACATATTTAGAAGTGTTATTTCTAATGTGAAATTTTTATTGTTGTATGGTTTATGGATGTTTGAGTTGGATTGCTCTTGGGCTTATGGATGTATGAGTTTGATTGTTATTGGGCTAAAGATGTAGAAGACAGATTGTTTAAATGAATGTGAAATTGGGCTTTGCATTTGGATTGCTTTCTTACATGATTTGGTTATTGCACTTGGGCTGATTTTTTTTACATATCCTATAAAAGAGTTATTAAATCTAATTAAGAGGCTTCAAAGAATCCAGTCATATTCTCCATCTCTCTTTCGGTTCTTTGCAATCTATCTTCTAAATCTCCTCTTGGTAGTATCGGGGTTTCATCTTCTTCATCTTTGATAGATCGTATTATTGAGTGTATTTATGTTCATCATATACTGATATACTCATTGTCTAAGTTCGAAGAGACTACTCTTTGTTTAGATTCGTTTTTTGTTTGATGATTCATATTCAGAGACTGTTGTTCATGTATCATCGTTCTAAATAATATTGAGAAATTGTAGTCTTTTAATCACATCTTTATTTATATAAAAAGTTAACGATCATCCATATATTAGAAAGCAATTGTGTTATGTTTGTGTGTAATTTGAGACCCCTGTTGTAATTTTCTATAAATAATTCTGTTATTTAATTATAGTGTTATTTTTCTTATTTTAGTAAGATAAACGTGATTTGGGTCTAACAAATTCGAGTTTAATATTCAAGTCAATTGATAACGTGGGTCGCTATATCTTAATAAACTTTATTGTCACAAATCCAAATTAATAATTAGTTTTTTATGCTATTTTTTGTTTTCTATTCTTAGCAAGTCTTATTCTTAATTCTCAACTAAATTTCCGAATCAAACCATCTTTTCATACAGAGTAATAAAATGAAGAAGATATATTTTACATATATAAAGTTTGTACAAATTAGTTCAATGGTCCACAGACCCCTAAGCTCAATTACTTCATGAGACTAATATGATGATTAGCGAGATCAAATATATATCAAATTTCAATTAAGAATTCAACTTTCATATTAAGAGTAACATTAAACAGGAGATGACTGCCTCATGTTGAGTTAACTTTAAATATTATAAATTCCTTGTTTTGACGACCTTACGACTACACTCTTCCAAGTACTTTACTAGTTACTAATGCGTCAGTACTAAATTTCTTCCACATACCCTTATCATGTTGGTTAAGAATATATAGATTGTAACATATGTTATATGTTCTCATTGATTAATTTGGTGTGCGTATGTTCTCATATATGCACTTGTACTGAAATATTGCGATTGTTTAAAAAAAGCTAGCTACACGAAGTTACATACCTCTAACATACAATTATGACAACCGATTGTTCTGATGAAAAAGGTATTATAACTACCATAATTGTCATTTTTGACAATTTTAAGTTTGTAATAAACATTTTATTACAATATAACTACCACTACACTTTGCCAACACTGACCAACAATTTGACCGTCTAACACATATGGTGTTAACCCATAAAAGGTGTACCTCGATTCTTATTGAGTTAGTTTAAATTATGATTATAGGCTTTACCATTTAAAGATCTAAGTTTAGTATCCGATTACAATAACTTGACAACACTAAAAACATAAAATATGAGAAAGAACTTATATTACCTTTTTATGTTATATTACCAATCTTGATGCGACACTACAAATGGTATACTTTTTATATTATTGTAAGTTAACCAAAAAAACTTTATACTTATAAATTTTGGTCCCAAAGTTTTTATTTTTAATTTTAAATAATTAATAGTATAGCTTTCATCGTTATAAAGTGATCGTATTATTTTTATACTTTGAAGTTTGGCATAAAAGTTATGTTTTTAGTTTTTGAATACTTATCATATATATACCCAAATTGGAACTCTTTTTAAACTTCATCACCTTTCTATGCATCTTAAACGTACATAACTTATAGTTTGATGTACTATAACTTATAATTTGAAAGAGGTGGTGGATTGTTTGTGAATAAGATAAGAATAAATATTCAAGATATACATATACATAAATATATATAACAAGAAATTAATAACATTTGGGAAAACCGACAACAATATCAATACATATATCACAAGATCAGAAATATTAATGCACGAATATTAAAAACAAAACACATAACAAGCCATTCTTACACATGAACACTCACACAAGCAATCATACCACCTTCATTTTTATTCTCTTTCAATCAAAATAACACAAATTAAGCAGAAGTACTCCCCTCCATTCCATGTTTAATTCGAGCTAGTCGATCGATCAAACTACTTCGTGGTTATGAGCATCCAAATCCTTAACAAGGTCGCATAGGTAATCCATAAGGGAAGTTGGATAGGGTACACTTGTATCGGGCCTCTCGAACTCCATGGTCCATGTAGCCACCTGCCCATCGCCCTTTGGTTCGACATGAAATGTGATCCTGAGGCTCTTGTATAGGTCATCTAACATATCTCCTCCGATTGTGTTGAACACAATGGTGTGAGTTTCCTCGTTTACTGCTTCAATTATTTGTTTCGTAATTTTCCTCTTTCCCTCTTTTTATTTATGGAGAAATGCAAGAAAATATTATCAGTTGATTAGTAGGTTATAGTTATCAACTAGTAAAATGAGTGAAATGGACATAAAGGGTCGTAAATTATCCCCAAATTACGGACCTTAAAACATATCAATCGTTAATAACAGTCTATGGGTTTAAAAGAATAATAATAAGTAGCAAAATCGGTCACGAATATTCAAATGCATAAAAATAAAGTTATCACATTATTAAAAAAAGGAAAATTAAAGTAAAATTGATTAAAAAGAAGGTTGCTAAATAAAAAAAATAATAAATAAAAGCCAGACATTCCAGTAGCATAATTGGTTGCCATAATATTTTAGTGGCGTCAATGATGAAAATGGCCGCAAAAGTCATTATCCATCAAATAGAAAAGAACATTTGCAACAACTTTAGATTCGGTTTTGACAACCTTTGATTATCGTGTTTCAGGTAGTGATATACTATACAAATAAAGTAAATACAAAACCAAATAAAAATATTGGTGATGCCCATGAATACAAATGCATGAAGGTAACACGTATGATACGTACCAAGAGTGTAGTGCCAAGAGATGACAGATCCAACGACACCTCTATCACCCTCATGCAACTCACAATCATGAACCTTATCAGGCGTTATTGCAACCATCTTGTGTGGGTTGTGCCTAAATAGATCATGAAAGACATCACCAGTCTTGCTTATCTTTACGTATCCGATTAACTTTCCCGATAGAGCCATCGACGGATCACCTGAACTTTTAATGATTATTGTTGATGAGGCATACTAGTTGGCTTTATATAAAAAAAACTGGCTGCCACACATAATTTTAAATTTAAATTAGTTTACTTGAGGGCAATAATTTGTAGCCAGTTAAACATAATTAAAAGGATTGACCTGATGCCTTTTTTATAGTTTTTTGTACAAGTGGATGAAATTTAATATTTATAAATCATGAATCATATCAGCCATATCTAATTGCACGTATACTCAATCGCAAGTAATAGTATTTGAAATATAATAATGTCCCAAAAATATGCCAAAATAAACAAGATGAGATTGAGTTGAAAAACTTGAGATTGAGTAGTGCGTAATATATATTATTTCCTCTTATCTTGTCTTGGCTTTTATTTATTGTTAAATTTTTCTAAATTTAGCAACTTTCATTAAAAAAACTTTTATGACAACTATACAAAATTACGAGTTTAGCCGAACCGAATGGACCTTTGCTCGTGTTTAGTACTGAGTCAAAAATCAAACGTGCATTTTTCGAGCGTAAGTTTTTTGATCGAGCGTCAAGCGGCGAGCAATTTGTACACAACTATCTAGTGTGTCATCCGATTTATATTGTAATGAGAGATGATAAAATATTTAGTTTTAGGTTTTAATAACATATAAAGCATCAATATTTTATAATATATTTTTTTCATGAATAACAATACTTTCTGGTTGGCGATAATTCTAAGGCTATAGTCAATGTGGCGATAGGCATCCCGCAGAGAACAATACATGAGAGCAGGAGATGATCGACTAAAAGTAAAAGTAAGGTCAAAATTTCTCATTACGACTTAGGATTTCACTTTAATGATTATGTTAATATAATTGTAAAATTGTATATAGTAGGCTAACTCTACTAGAGTACTATGTATAATTGTAAAATTGGTGTGAGGGGTTGGGCGTTACTCGGGTGAGGTATGTCCCACACCCCGAAGGGCACATGTGTGGCTCTGATACCATTCTGTAACACTCAGTCCCTCACACCAACAATATTGTCCGCTTTGCCCACGAGGTGCGCACGGATTTGCTTTTGGTTACCCAGGTGAAAACTTTCCAAGGAGGTCACCCTTCCTTGGATTGCTCTCACCTGAGCACGTTTAACTGTGAAGTTTTCCTATCATCCACAACCAATATGCCCAAAACACGTTGTTTATATTAGAGGTCAGAAACCAGAAATCTTTTGTTCACGGCCGATGTGAGATATGCGTAGAGTGTCACAAAATATAATTACAAACATAATATATTATGATAATGATAACCGATCATATAGGAGGAAGAAAGAAATTTGAATCCTTAAAATCTTAAACGTCAATTTTAAAATGAAATATGTGTTTACTATTTTTGAAAAGTTATTTTAAGAAAGATGTAATACCATAAATATGAAAAGTATTTTAAAAGTAAATGGCAAATGTTTATTAGTAATTATTAATATTATTGAAACCTATTAAAAATATAAGATACTAACGGTACAAAATAAAAATATAATATTTCTAAAATGAGAGATATGATAACATGAGTCAATGTCTTGTGACATCTAGATGTACAAGTTAGTAACAAGTCATGTGAATAAAAAAAATATTTTTTATTATAAATTATACATTATAGATTACAGATTACAAATATTAATTAACTTTTAAATATTAAAGTAGGTGGATATTTCTCTCTCTTTTGATATTTTTTTTAAAATTTATTTCTTTTATAACCAAGTATTCTAATTTGTTTTTTTAAGTTATTAAAAAAAGATTAGTTTATATCTTTTTAAATGTTAGAAAATAATAATTAATCTATGCTTACAATTTTGTGTTTGATGATCAAATGTTAGGTAGGAACAAAACTTGATTTTATTTCGTTCTATTGATTGAAACCCGGTTTTAGGAGAAATAAATCTTAATTGATCTTTGTTATAAATTTGGAAAAAGATATTTTGTATAATCGATCTTATAAACGTTGAAGTGATCAAATTGAGCCAATCGAAATCAATGTTCTCCGATTTGTAAAGAATTCTAGCCTATAATCAACGATGCTTACTTGATCGACTGATAAGAAAAGTAGGCATGTAAATGAACTCAGCGTTTATGAATTGTTCGGCGGAAAATTCGTTTATATTCGTTTATTTAGGTAATGAACGAATACGAACAAAAAAATTGTGTTCGTTTAATTAAACGAACAAACATGAACACATGTATTGTTTGTTCATTTACGTTCATGAATCCTCGTTTATGTTCGTTAATATATGTTCATTTATGTACGTTTACTCATTTATCTATTATAATAAGAAAAGGTTTTAAGATGACACTTGACACAATTTTAGACCATCTAATTTTAATTTTCTCACTTTTCTTTCCTATTAAACAATTGCATTAAATACTATTAATATTATTTAATTTCTTTTGAGATTAAAAATTATTTTTCAATAAATTAAGAAAGAGATGTTTTTATAAATTTAACTTCTAAATAAACAAAAATTAAAAATAAGAAACAACAAAAATGTTTGAAAATATGAAATATTTTAAAATGGGTATTTTAAATGATATTTTATATAGCAAAATAACTAAAATTAGGAGTTACAATAAGAAAATTTGTAATATTGATATTTTTTAAAATGATTTGTTTTGCAACAAAATGTTTATTAAAAAACATTTAGGGTTTAAAAACAAAAGTTTAAAATAATGATATCATTGTTTAATTAATTATATTTTTATTCATATGCAATTCAATCAAATCGATTTATAATTAATAAATTTTTATTATTTATTTAATATTTTATTTATTCAACCCGTGTAATACATGATGTACCAACCTAGTATCTTAATATATTAATAAAAAGGTATTATGTGTTAATATTTAAAACATCAGTGTATTATGTTATACTAAAAATCTATAAATTTACTGAGATTTCAATTCCACTAAGACACCTAAAATTACAAAATGATCATTTAAGATTTATTTGTGTTCATTTATGTTTATTCAGCTATGTTTGTTTATTATTTTTTATTTGTGTTTGTTTATTAATTGTTTATTTGTGTTCGTTTATGTTCGTAAAGTGTTTATTTAGCTTTTTAACGGACAAACATGAATGAACACGAACATTTTTATTTTCTTAATGAAAGAACATGAACATAAAATCGTGTTCGTGTCCGGTAAAAGTTAAATGAACGAACACGAACACCATCATGTTAGCGTTCGTTTGGTTTATTTACAAGCCTTGAGAAAAGTGAGCTTTGAATCGATAATCGCTTCTTTATTATCAATTCGGTTCCAATTCTTAGTCTGTTTTTACTCTCCGAAAGATGGACGGATTTGATCGATGTGTTCTTCTTGAATTCGTGATAACCAAAGGCTTAGATGCCAATTGATGTTTCACAGGGGTGTTAAGGGTTAAAAAAAGAGAGAATTCTAGTATAAATCTAGAGATGCATTACAATCAAATTAAAGATCACATAAGGTTTTATACACTTGAACCGTGTATCATTTCTTGATGATTAAGGAACCGATTTAGTTATTTAACCTACTTAACTTATATTATAACAATAATACAAACATTTATCAATATTGGAAAATTCAACTTCTCTCGTATTGAGTTCAAATAATTGTCCCTTAAATGTGGCAAATGTGTCATTTGAACATTGTTCCACCTCATTGGCTTGAGTCATTTGAGGTTTAGGGGCAAAGTCTTCATTTAGAGGGATTGTACTTTGCAACGAGCCTCTAACGTTCCCAGCTAAAGTCATGGCCTGGTTGGTGGGGGGAGGTGGGGCGGCCGGTGGTTGGTTGGTGGGGGGAGGTGGGGCGGCCGGTGGGCGAGATGGGGGGAGGTGAGAAGATGTTAAAAGATTTCGGAAGTCATAAGTTCACATCTTCTTCATGCTGACCTCATGAAGACGTTTTTTTAATGAAACGACTTCCAAAAAAACAAACACTTTGCGCACTCAAAACCTCTTTCCGCATCTACGTGCACGCAAATAAAAAGATGAGGAAGAGGTTTTAATAAAACACAAACACCACCTTAGTCTAATCGTTTCCTAAGCACCTTGATGAACAATGATATGGTTCGCCACATTTGGGGAGGCGAGCATCTTCTGCTCTCTTAACTACATAGTTTCAAATTTGATACCAAAGATAAATTAATTCCATAAAATATGAAATAAAACTTACTTGTACTGATGTGTAATTTTAAGTTGTATTATGACATAGGCTCCAGATGGACGTTATCATGCTTTTTCCGCAGACATTGATACACATCTTTTGCATAAGTGTATAATTATTTGGTTCTAATTGCTCCCGTAGAAATTCAGTAACAATTGTATTTTTTTTATTTTGTTTATGATGTGTCAACTTAAAAAGAAACTCCCGACTATCATAATTCATTATGTTTCTATACAAGACTTCAAATAACACGACCCCAAAAAGTATATATCAGATTCTTTTTTAGATACCACATATCAATGTAAAGTGGATCACAATACCCGAATGCGCCTACTACATTAGATACAAGAAATGTGTGCTCTAGCCAAAATCTGAAATCTTTGTGTTCCATTTCTCATCAAGCAATATATTGATGCTTTTAATATCAAGATGTAAAACTCTTTGCATGGCCACACTTGAATTATGAAGATATTCAAGACCTCGAGCCGGCTCAATGTATATTTTAAGACATTGAATCCATATGAGATTAGAATTATACATGTCAAGGGATATTAAAAATATAGATCATTAAACATTCAATTTATGTTCTAATCATTATTTATCAACCTATTTTATAGGTACTTTTGATGATGTGGCCTTTCTTTTCTTCATTTTTCCCTTTAATGTTGATGTGGCCTTATGACATAGATCTTAAGATACATTTTAAAATTTTAAAATATAGTTAATTTATTTAGAAATTTATGTACTACACGAGTTGAATAAAAATACTAAATTAGCTGTTATAACTGATATTTAAAAATTATAAAAAATAATAACTATATTTTTTCAAACTCTTGTCTTTAAAAAAATGTCATCTTAAAAAAGAGTTCATTATGTTAAAAGACTTCATATTTCATTAAATTGTATTACTAAAAAATACATATAATAAAAAACAACCATATTTTCAAGTTACCAAAAAAATTCTCGAAAGGATATAAATAATATAATCATCATTTAATATCAACACTAAATTCTTAACTTGCTATTCTATTAACATGTGATAAAATAATAGTGAAAAGATAACAAATGATAAAATGAGTACGAAAAAATTACGGCAAC
This sequence comes from Flaveria trinervia, assembly GCA_025506515.1. NCBI lineage: Eukaryota > Viridiplantae > Streptophyta > Magnoliopsida > Asterales > Asteraceae > Flaveria > Flaveria trinervia. Next base: position 1,716,461 of record CM046446.1, read on the forward strand.
TCCTTTTCTATTTTCCACCTTCGTTGATCTCCACCCGTGTGTCACGTGCAACAACCGTCACTGGTTTTCCTGTTACATGATTTCTATAAGCACGTTGAATACTCATAGCTGCTACAATAAGCTATCTTTCATCTTCACTATTGGAAAATTCATCTACACTATTAGAAAACTTATCTTCACTTGTCTTGAACATATGGTGTTCTCAATATGCAGCATACGAGTCCATAGAATATTGTTCTACCTCATTGGCTTGAGTCACTAGGGGTTTACGGGCAAAATCTTCATTTGAAGGGGTTGTATTTTGCAACGAGCGACTAACGGACCCAACTAAAGTCATGGTCTGAAAATGTGACACGAGTGCCTTTTTAGCAAGATAATTAAGCAGTAAAAACTTTCCTTTTAGTAAAGGTTCTCGATCTAGCTACTTGAACGTGTAAAATATTATATTTGAGGCGGTAGGCGCGCTTAAGACGTAAAGGGTGAGCCTTAAGTCTGGGTCTTGACATTTATAAAACGAGAATGTTTTTAAGAAAAACATCTATATCTATAGTCCATAGTTTATGATAAAAAAATAATTAATGTGACACGTGATGTCTTTTTAATACATCAAAAATTTTTTTTTTCTCGCATCTATGTTATTAATTAAAGTAAATCATAATAACAACTATTTTGACTTTTTTATAAAAATATTCTAAGACAAACATTTTTAAATATAAATGTATGCTTATTACTTATCTATTCTGTTAGTTCTTTTATGATTTAATACTTTTACATTATGTTTGAAAATGATTTAAAAAATTAAGAATTTACATAATATTAAAATAGTATAATTACCACCATTTAAATATAATATCTTTTTAAAAAGAATATTCTTATATTTTAACTGGTTTATGCATTTGTATTTTATAAGAAGATTAAAGTTTGGTCGACTCATTCACTAGACACAATCCTATATAATAACGTGTTATTGTTTTGATCAACCGTGTAGTACATGGTATTATTTAGTATAGTATAAACACTCATATTTTTACGGTTTTAGACTTGTTTTAGGGTAGTTTAGACATGTTCAAAAACTACTTTTAGATATTTTGACTCTTTTCAAATGTTGGAGACCAGTTTTGATTGAATCCTTGCCTAAGTGCCTTAAAGAACTTAAGGTGGTATGATTCACATCACCTGGGTAGGCGAGTGTCTTTTGCGCTTTTGACTACATAATTTCAGATTCGATGCCAAAGATAGATTAATTCATTAAGTATGAAGGAAAACTTACTTGATACTTAAATGTAAATTCAAGTTGTTCTACAATCTCGGCTCCTGATGGACGTTCATCATGCTTATTTCGTAGACATTGATATGCAATTTGTGCATACATATGTAAACAATTTGGATCTATTTGCTCACATAGAAAATCAGGTACAAGTGTACCTATTATACTTTGCTTATAGCATTTTTGCGCCAACTTAGAAAGAAACCTCCGACAATCATTGTCATTCATAATGCATGGTCTTCCACACAAGACTTCAAATAACACGACCCCAAAAGAGTATATGTCAGATTCTTTTGTCAAATACCCCATATCAATATAAAGTGAATCACAATATCCAAATGTGCCTACTACATTCGAAACAAGAAATGTGCATTCCATTTTTCATCCAACAGTATGTTGGCACTCTTAATATCACGATGTAACACTCTTTGCATGGTCCCACTTGGATTATGAAGATATTCAAGACCCCGAGCTGCATCAATGCATATTTTAAGACGTTGAATCCATGAGAGATTGGAATCTCTCAGATACATGTCAAGGCTTTTGTTGGATAGATACTCATACACAAGAATCTTCTCGTTTCCCTCATCACAAAAGCCTAAGAGAGAGACAAGATTTGGGTGTTTGTAACGGGAAAGCATCATAATCTCTTTCCAAAATTCGGGCGTACCTTGTCCAAGAGCCCAATCTAAGCGCTTGATAGCAACCGTAACAACTTCTCCATGATGCACAAGTTCTCCTTTGTAAACCTTTCCGAATCCGCCTTTGTTGATGTAGTTTGTTGCGTTGAAGTTGTTGGTGGCTAACTTTATAGCATCAAGGGGAACTCTTAGGTGGTCAAACTCTTTTATTGTAGACATGTTATGATTTTGGTAACAATTAAAGGAATTGAACAAACAAAATCAAAATAAGTGCAAGTACAATTGGAGCTCCAGATGAATATTTGCTTCCATTCTAATTGATCTAGCAAGCCAATTTAAATCAATCTGAATAGAAGATAGGATGAAACAACATAGTAGTAAAGACGAAAGCAAAATGTAAAGAAATATAGAAGAGAAAGATAGAGGAAATGGGAAGCACCCTAATTTTTTTAATCATATTAGTGTATCGACTTTAATTATTTCCTAGCTTAGTGGGTGGTGTCTTTTGATCACAATTACTAGACAAAAATCATTTTCTTTCACATAAAGTTGTGTACAACACTTTGTTTTATCATACAATTTAAAGTTTTATACAACACTTAGTTTTAATCATACAATATATGTACTATGAAGAATTAATTAGCAGATGGTAGCTTTTATGTTGATTACGCAAATTATGTTGATAATTACGTAGTAAATAATCACGTAAGTTATACGCACAACACATAAATTTTTTTTAAAAAAATTGTTTTAAGAAATAGCAATAATATACTCATATTAAAGATGATAAAATATATTTACGGCGTATTTGTTTAAAAAAATAATGTCATATGAAAATATTATATGTGTTTAAAAAAACGGAAAGAAGGTACACAATAATCAATAATTGTAGTCTATCCAATTCTACCCTTAAAGGCACGGTCTTTACGTGATTATTACATCTTAAATCTAAACCTTTCATCTCTTAGATAATGGTCTTTATTGTTTTGTACCATTCACACGAAAACAACCTATAAATGTAACTTACAATAGTGTACATTTATACGGTTACGAATTTACACGTATACATAAAAAAACATATTTTTATGTATGGGTAATGATTTTATTCCAACAAAAAATGTAATGATTTTTATTGATTATAAAAAATTAACACAACTATTATAATAATAGAAGGTTAACATTTTAATCCTCCCCTAAACACTCACCCCAATATTTTTTTTAATAATCGACCACATGAAAGAGAGTTCATCGTTCACGCTTATAATAAAAAAGACGTGCATTTCTTCTCTCCTTCCTATCACCCAAAGTCCCAAACACGGATTCATATTGGGCCTGAAGGTGGGCCAATATTGCAAAAGGAAAGAAAAAGTTTGTTCAATATCTGTGAACAAATTGAATTTTAAATTTATTTGAGCCTTGGGGTTTATAAGTTATTAGTTTTAATAAACTCGTGTATACACGAGTTAAATAAATAAAATATTGATATAATAAATTTATTAATTATATAATAATAATTTAAGATATAATATGATTGAAATTACGTATCAGAAAAACTATAAATAATAAAACAGTGATATCAACTTTTTAATTTTTTTAAAAATTAACATTTTATTCTAAAACAAACCATATAAAAATAATTAAACAGTGATATCAACTTTTTAAAATTTTTTAAAAAATGTCATATATTTTAAGATATGATATTATTTTTTGTTTTAAAAAATTTGACTTATTAAAAATATTAATTTATTCAGAAATAACCTTAATAAATAAATTTATTTTTTAATTTATTATATATAAAATATATTAAAATAATTTTATTAGTAATTAAGGTAATTATTTAATAGGAGAGATAGACGAGAAAATTTTTGTAAAAATGATTGTGATGCTGACACGTGACACCCATATTCCCTTTTATTAGAGTAATAAGATAAGATTTCTAACATGTATATGTTTGTGAAATACTGAAACGTACAAAGTTATGAAACAACAATAAAGTTTCAATGATGCTTACTATATTTATTTAAACTTTCTTCCAACACTAGCTTTTAATATTATTTGATTCTTTTGAAAAAAAATTTAACCGAATGACAAGAACAGAAAAGTTATATAATTTGTTACAGTTTAGTGTCGTCTTTCTTTTCATATATGGTTGTCATAGTTATAATTATAATCTTAAATCTATACTATATATAAAACATTTAGTTGAGATATTTTAAAATACATAAAATTAAAAACACACACTATACTAAATGCATAAGCTACACCATTTTTAAGGGTAAAATAAAAATTATATCATAATGTACGGATTACTCCTTACAATTAGTTACATAATAACCCTACACTTACTAACACTTACATAAAAGTTAAACAAATTTGAACTATTTGATATTTTAAATTTGCATTAGTTTAGAAAGTTAAGAACCAATTTATACATTATTTTAGTGATTTAGTAACCAATTATTTGATAAAGTTTAAATTATAAGGTAACTAATTAACCTATATATTTATAATGCAACTTGAATGAACAGTGGTATGGTGATGTATAAGTTGCTATTGCATATGTACAATTCCAATCCCACCACCGCCTTAAACTTGTTTAAAAGACTGGATTTGTATCTTTAAAGCTTTTTTATACATTTAGAGAGAGAAAGAGTTTCGGAGGGCAGCGGGGGTAGGGGCCGGTAGGCGTTGCTGCATCGCCGGCGACTGTCACCGACTGTCACACCCCAACCTTGACGGCGGAATCGTCGAGATGTGAGGGTTAAGATTGTTCACAACCACATAACACTATCTTTAAATGTAAATATTATTATCATAAGTTTCAAATAGAAATACAACCATAAGTCTCAACATGAAATAAGTCAAAACATAAAACAAAAACAATCCAAAGCTCTTTATTCATTATTCTAGGTCCATATCCTAGATTTAAGCAACTTCAAATGATGACTTCAAACTTGGGTATTTCTTGAAACATGTTAAAAATAAAGGGTCAACCATAAAGTTAGTGAGTTTCCAAGGATTTTACATACATAATATAACAAAGATTACAAGTAGCAATTCATGTCATATGTTATGAGTTAGCAAGTTTATAAAACACATATAGCTACAACCAAACCTCGACTTGATTACAAGTTTATATGATTGATAAGTGTACTTAGTTCCCATGATTAACAAGTCATACGTCATCAAGAGCCGGCAATACATCGGCTTTAGCACCAAATAGGCTTGTCAGGCCCAAAGATCTAAGACGTCACCAGGCTAGCAATAGTTAATGATTCTAAACAAAATATGTATCTCATATAAGACTCACAATAACACAAATAACCATGACAAATAAAAGTATGAATTGCAAGTGCTTTACAAGAATAAAACGTTTACAAATGTAAGTTAAATATTATAACATGTTTCACCCTAAAACGGTGTAAAATAATATAAAATGGGGCAAAGAAACTCACATGTCAAATAAGTATGTAATGGAGATTAATAAGAAAAATACACGTCGTTCCAAACGTAAACATTTACAAGATACCTATATACATATATTTACAAGATTTAACGTCTAAATATAGGTTTAACAATTAATAGAGGACTGGGGTTTTAAATAAAATTTGGGGATTTTTTTCGTAAATACGTTAAATATTTTAATAAAGAAGTTTACCATTTATATATTTTAATAGAGAAAAAGAAATTTAACCATTTGTAATAAATAAAGATTAAATATAAAATTTAAATAAACACTTTATAATAATCATGATTTAAAAGGTAACGTTTGGACCAATAGTAATTATTTATTATTTGAAATTCATTTTAGTAGAAATAACCAAGAATAACCTTTATAAAAAAGTTTTATTAAACGTTATTTAATTATCTAAATTTAATAAAAATTCAGAAAATTATTGGTGTCTATAAAAATATTTAAAGTTTATAAAACTATTTTTATAATTATTAAAAATTTTCTATAATTAAAATAAGGGCTAAAAAGCCTAAAAAATTAGATGAGGGAGCCCGGGTTCAAACCCGAGACCTCATGGTGGAAGGAGCATAGACTAACTAGTGAACCAGGGTCGCGGCCTTGGTTTACTTTGGTTTTAAATTCTTTTAAACCCAAATTAACACCATAGTTTGCTCTTGATCCAAATCAACACCAAATCGAATACATTAACGATTATAATCATGGGGCTTTTGATTAGTGGGTGAAACTGAGTGATTGGGTGTGTTTAATTACCCGATTAAAGACTGGATTAACGAGGTCGAGTGTAGAAGAACCCGCGACTGAACTCGAACCCAATTGAGATGCAAATGTTGATGGAAAACGAATTAAATTTGAGTGTAGCTTCAAAGGAGGGTCTTGATTTAAAATTCCCAATCAATCGTAGGTGAAAGTGTGGAGAAGAAGAGGTGTGGTTGTGTGTGAGAAGCCGCGAGTGTGGTTAGTTGTTTGTGTTGATTTCAGGTGTTTAGACTGAAATTGTACTTAGAAATTGATTAGAAATGGCTAAACGTTGTGTGGGTTCAATTAATTTGATAATTATCAATTTTAATGGTCGTACGTTGCGGGTTTGATGATCGGCCGTTACCCGACCTTGTACCCACTCGCATCCCATGTTAAAGGCCAATTAGTGTCCTTTAATGGGTTTGAATCGACTCCACGAACCGATTGGAACGATTTTAGGTTGGAAGTTGAAGAGAAAATAAACGTTTGGAGGTCGCCGGAGCTTGGCTGCCGGAAATACGGGATAGGGGGGATTTGAGTTTTTTTATAAATTTACAACTTTGGCCCCTGTGGTTTAATAGTTGGCATTTTATGTTTAAAACTTCTATTTTAAGTTCCCAAATTGACAAATAAGCCCCTCTATTAACTTTAAGTTTAACATTAAACTAACTTGTTAACTTTTAAAACTTGTCATTTATATAACTATTATTATTATTATTAATACTTTTAGTATTATTATTACTACTATTTTAGTTATTATTATTATTATCATCATAATCTATTATAATTATTACTATTAATATTACTATTGTTGTTATTATTATTAAAATTATTATTATTGTATAATTTAATAGCTTGATTATTAACCCATGATTTTTATAATTGACAATAATGAACCTTATAAGAATAAATGAAATTAACTTTATTTAATAAAAAACACGAGATGTTACACCGACGGTGAGCGTCGTCCTCGTTTTTCATCGACGGTGTGCATCGTCTGCGTTTTGTCGCCTGTTGTAGGCAGTGGCTATTCGGGGATCTGCATATGGTTGTTGTGATGGCCGATGGCCATCGACCACCGTGATGGTGGGGGTAGCATTGGAAAGTGCCGCCACTTGGCCTCCCGTTTGCGGTTGAGGTAGAGCTTGCGGTTGTTTCCTCGCAGTTAGGGTGTCGACGATAATGGTTTGAAACAACCGTTGTCGCCCTTCTCCTCTGCCTCTCTCTGATATTCTCTTCTTTCTCGATTGAAGTGTTTACGTTTTCGGATCCGCTCGTAGTCTAATGGTTATCTCTTCTTGGTTTTTCTGAGTGGATGTTCTTTTGTGATGTATGTGAGACTTTGTGGGAGGGTGATTAGTTATGTTGATAACGATAAGGATCACCTCATTTGAGACTTTTTTGTTTGGTGATTTGTAATTTTAACGTCAATGGTGGTGGGCATTTCCTCATCTAAGACGGTTGCCTTGGTGTTCATCTTGGTATTTATTCATGCTTCTATTTAGGGATTATATTTGTTGGGTGTATCTGTTTTAGATTTATTTTTTATTAGTGAGTCTGACTCATTTGAGATCGGGTCCGAGCTCATATGACTACATACTTTGGTGATCATGCTTAAGTTGAGCTTCCTATTGCCCTGCTATCGGGAAAATTGTTTTATTGATTGTCGTTAAGAAATACAACTACGATGATAACCCTTCTAGTTCAAGTTGATAATGAAGATGTTTTGTAAATCTAAGACATGAATCCCTTCCGTTGCTTGATATGTTATTGTATAGTATAATACCGGGGTGTGATGATAAACAACAATACCATCGGTTGCTTTGGCATGGCAGTTGTTTACGGCACTGAAAGCCTCTTCTGAGCCCAGTCCATAACATGAGTAATGTGTGTTTTTAGAACATGTGTTCCTTTCTTTACTATATTACTACATTGTATAATATTAGGCTATGATGATAAACAACAATGACATCAGTTGCTTTGACATGGTGTTTCTTTATGGTTAGCAGCTGCAAACTAATAGCCTAATTTGAGCAACACGCGTATCGCGTGTGATGGATACCACTTAGTAATAAATAAAAAACAACTTTAAACCTTAATATTTAACACTTACATAAAATTTAACAAATTTGAATTACTAAAAAGTGAAGTTTTTTTATGTTAAATGAATTTTAAATTATGAGGTAATAGTGAATAAAAACATCTTTAAACCTTTTATGCTAACTATTGCTATAAGTTTTTACCAATTTGAATTTCTAATAAATGAAGTTATTTTCTTTCTACTAAATGAAGTTTAAATTATGAGCTAATATTGAATAAAAAACAATTTTAAATATTTATACTAACTGTACATATATACTTACTTTAAAGTAAATGTACTAATATTGAGTAATCTATTTTTTATATAAAATATATGATAGTGGTATTATTAAAAAAACATAAAATTAAAAACAATTATTTTATTCAATGCATAATACACAACCACTTTTGAGGAAAAATAGTATTATAACATACTTTACATATTACACTTTACAATTAGTAACATAATAACTTTACATTACTAACAAATACATAAAGTTTTATATGATCTATCTTTAAACAAAAAAAAACTTAAGTTGTTTAAGATTTCAACTATATCTTTTAATATAACATGTTCAAAAACTTTTTAAGATTATAATTGTAACATGTGTTTTTTAAACGTTTTAGTGTAAACTTTTTTGCTAAACCGATCTATATTTTGTGAAGTACAATAAGTTAATGCGTAAATATACAAGTAGTTATACATAAACTATTTATTTGGTGTTTATATTTTAGCTTATAAAAACATTATAAACTTTGTAAATATACTACAAGAATAAATAATTATTCAAAACACGTGCTGAATATAATACGTCGTCCAACCGATTACATGGGCACCCTTCTAGTACAATTAAAATAGTTACAAAACAAGTAGAGTCTAATCTAAGATCGAACTTAAAAATATATTAAACGAGTCAAGATCATCGTATGGTAGTTACGAATACATGAAAACTAGCTAAAAAGACTAGGGTATTTGATAGAATTTTTTAATTAGAGCATTAATTTCTGATAGAAATGTTGATCCCTCCCCCTTCTAAATAAACAAATTTATTTTATCGGTCTAAGATGAATCAATATTTAAAGGAGTTCATATTTAACTGTATATACTTGATAAAAATTATGTGTTTATACATATATTATATATAATACTAATTACCAAATGTTTGTGTATTATAAGTTGCACTTTAGATTTAATAGGTTATACCTATTTTTGTTTCTTTTATTTTTTTTACTTTTAACATCAATACTTTTATTTTCTTTACAACTAAACCCTTATAATTCTTTAATTTCAACTTTGGTTGCATATAGTTTTCTTCATTTAAAAATTTTTGTTTTACGTTTCGATTTAGATTTTACGATTTAACACGCCGTAACATGCGCGTGTGGTTCAACGTTTTTGCGTCTATTTTTTCTCGCTCAAGGGCTCCGTCACAACACGCGTTTCAAGATCGACTTGGTTTTAACATTCTATGATTGTGTGTGGGGCTTAACGTTTTTACCTATACTTTTCATTCGTTTTATTTTTCCTGTTTTTATTTATTTTTTATTATAAGTGTTTTTGGTGTTGGTGGTTGTTAATGATAATGTGAAATTGATGCTATTTGAAATGATTTTACAGCCTCTCTTGTAACACGGAGGGCTTATTTATAGTATGATACTAATTAGCAACCTTTCTATGTGATATACAGTGTTGAATTAAAAGATAAATTATAGGAAATCAAATAATTAGATTGATTGGATTGATTATGATGCCCTATTATTTATTTGTTTTCTTTCCCTGTAATGTCCTGTATATAGAACCTTATGTTTTTTGTATTTTATTAACAAAATCAAGAACAATTCAAATCCTGTGATTTATCTTGGTATCACAACCCTCTTATTTTTTTTCTCTAACCCTAAAACCATCTACCAGCTTCTTTCCCCTCCTCTTCCTTCCAATCAACAACAACCACTCAACTTTGTTCCATGGAAATGATTTCTCCCTTCACCATTGCTGAGAAAACAACGCAAAACTCCCACAAATCTGCCTTTAAACTTACCCTACCAACTAGGACTTCTGGAAAAACATGATACAACCCTTCTTAATCACCAATCACCTCTTTGGTTATGCTACCATCCGCTACCCTCCATCACGAACTGCTGCCACCACTGACACGGTCTCCATGGATAACCCAAGCTACCCTAATTGGCTTGAAAATGATGCTCATGTTCGCATGGTCATTATTTCAACAATTTCTGAATCCTCTTTTCAACATGTTCAAGGTGAACCTCTCGTGACCTCTGGCTCTCCTTGGAACGAGCTTATGCTCCGCATAACTCGTCTAGGGAATACACCCTCAAAACCCAATTGTTGAAAATCGAGATGAAGCCCGATGAAACATCTGCTGCCCATCTAACCCTGCCCAACAATACACCACGGCTCTAGCAAACATTGGGGAACCATTTAAGGACAAGGATGTCACCATGTTGGTGCTCTTTGGCCTATGTGAGGAATATGATGGCGTCAAATCCAATCTCCTGGCTCGCTCTCCTCCAATTACTTTTAATGAATTACATGGCCTTCTAAGTGACCATGAATTCATGATGAACAAGAAGCCACCAAACCCGATGCAGGCTTACTTAGTTGTTGCAGAACCAGTGAGTCTACCCTCCCTTTCGGCATGCCTACTGCCACTACCTCATCATAGACCTTCCCTTATCACGCTGCAGCAACAAGCCACTCTTCTTGGGTACCAACTCAGCCCCATAACTAATCAACCTTTGCAAGCCTATTTCTCCAACCGCTCCCAAAATTATTCTCGCAACAACTGGCGTGGAAATTATCGTGGAACTCACGTGGAAATTATCATGGATCCAACAATCAAGACCGAAACTCTCAGTTTATTTGGGCATCCACCCAATTCACCATTTACGGCCAGTCCAACAATTTTGTAATTCAGATAAACATGTTTTTTGAATTTCATTCTTCTTTCTTTGTTATGAAGGATGAGTTTACACATACCATCCTACTCACGGGCCCAAGTGATAACGGTCTCTACTCACTTTATCTTCCGAAATTGAAGTCCTTACCACATGTCTCCTTCACAGCAGTCAAAGCTTCTTCAACAATTTGGAACCAACAACTCGGAGACCCCATGCATGAGTTTTTCATTCTATTTTGTTTAGCAATAATTTACAAGTTTCAAATAAATTGTCTTCTTCATTGTGTTCTTCTTGTCAAATGGGGAAATCCTCCAAACTGTCTTTGAAACTTTCCAATTTTCATAGAAATAATATTTTGGATTTAGTTTATTGCGATGTATAGGGCCTTTCTCCTTCTGTTTCTTTTATTGGTTGTCAATACTTCTTACTTTGTGTGGACCATCACTCGAGATATTTGTGGTTTTACCCTTTAAAACATAAATCTGATGTTTTCTCTACCTTCAAATTGTTTGTTAAAATGTGCGAAAGACAATTTGACACTAAACTAAAACGGGTTCAATCTGATTAGGGGGTGGGGGGATTTCATCCTCTTGCACCCTTCCTTTCTTCACTTGGCATCATTCACCAATGCTCGTGCCCACACGCGAGTGAACAAAATGGTATTGTCGAACGCCGCCATAGACACGTTGTTGAAACCGGTCTAACCCTTCTTGTTCACTCTCACACTCCTTAACTTTTATTGGATTTTGCATTTGAAACATTAGTTTATCTAATCAAGCATATGCCCTTTAAAACCAACTCAAACACATCTCCCTTTGAATGCCTGTTTCACCGACCACTTGATTATTCTTTCCTACGAGTTTTTGGGTGCGAATGCATTCCTTACCTATGACCATATAACCCTCACAAAATGGACTTCCGGTCCACACCTTGTGTCTTTTTGGGTTACAGTTTGATCCATCATGGATATCGCTACGTAGACCTACAAACTATCTGCATATACATTGTTCGTCACATACGATTTAATGAGCACCTCTTTCCTTTCAACCCACCTGACACAACCACCTTACCTACAGACTCCTCATCATACTCCACCTCTACCACACCATGAACCCACCCCTGTTCCAAATCCTGTCACTGAACCTATCAACCAGCCAGTACCCGAACCTGTCCAGGAAATTGCTTCTATCCCCATTACCGACCCTTCTCTTGACCCAAACATGGGTGATCATGCCACACTTCCCAGCACTCGGCTGACTCCCAGACCTCAGCTCACACTAATCCACCACCTCGTACTCGTCCACCCCAACAAAATCCCAAACCAACTATTCGTTATAATCCTTCCGCTTATCATGTCTCCACCAATCGTCCTAATTCTGTTGAGCCATCTTCTTTCACAGTCGCCAACAAATCTCCTGAATGGCGCCAAGCCATGGCTGAAGAGTTTGATGCTCTTGTTCGAAATGGAATGTAAGGCCCCGTTCCCGAAGAACTCACAGTTGGTCATTCATAGCATTAAATACATTAAACATTATAAATTTACATGCTTAAGAAGCGGAACTATTTTAACAAAAAAACTATTTCATTTCATTAAAACACTGTTGTTGAGCAATACACTATTGTTTAACCGATTACAAAAGAATTGTTTCACTGCAACACAAAACAACAGCAATAACAAGTATGAATGGATGTCAGTCTTTTCCTGCCGAGTAGCTTCACCCTCGTGCCATCCCCAGCAACGATTACCTGCCAATTGAAAATGTATAAAAGTCAGCGTTGCTGAGTGAGTTCTAGTTTTAAAAGTAATAAAATACTTTTTGTAAGGTATACATACATATGAAAATTCTCTTTCTATGAAATTCATCTCTTTATAGGTGAGCACGCATTAACTATACAATCAGGTAATGCTTCTTCTCTTTATTGTGTACCTTGTTTATTCTGTACTCTTTTATCTTTATCTTTTACTGTCTATGTGGACCAATGAGCAATACCCTAAACTATGTGCGCGGGGGAAAATGGTGATGGGCCCTCTGGTTCCCTCAAAAGGGCTTTGATTACTGTGTACAAGGCCGGCCCAATCACCTAGGGTACGCTGCAAAGGTCCGCCAATCTCAATTGACTGGCCTTGTGTGCATCATAGGGTAGCTAACCCGCATCACAGTTGAGCTAACGACAACATGGTCATGTCCCTCCTATAAGCTTGCAAGACTTGTTAACATTTTAATTAAGTTCCACTTCTCTTCTTCATTGCTCTTTCACTTTATTATTAGTAGTAATACTTTACGTATGATAATAAACATATCACGTAAAGTCACATACTAATAGTAATAATAATAATAATAATAATAATAATAATAATAATAATAATAATAATAATAATAATAATAATTAGGCGCATGGACACTTAGGCGCATGGCCATTCGGACACATGGAAACTATTGGGGCGCATGGCCCTACACTTAGTCATCTGCTTATAAATTTCTAGGCACATGAACCACTGTTCAAGCGTATGAGTTACACTTAACCTTTCTAAGGCATTCCCAGGCGCATACCTTCTGCTTAACATGTTTCTAGGATATTTCCGAACCCAAACATCAAGCCTAATTGTTCTAAGCTTACCAAGGTCATCCTAAGCATGAACAACATAATAACATCTAAGGAACATCATCAAACATGCATAATACCTACGCGTATACATACATAAACATTGTAAAATCGTTTAAATACATTTTCAGCCCCAAAGAGAGTTTAAAACAAGTAAAACCGGGGTCTAGAAACTCACCTGGTGCAACTTTGGGTGTATCTTCCTTCTAACCCGTATGCAAATGAGTTCAAACACCTAAAAAAGCACACCAAACACAGATACACACCCACAAACACATAAGCACATAAGCATATAACCAAGACAAAACCCAACACAAACACATAAAAACTTTGGATTCTTACCTTGAATTCAACCTCCTCTTCTTCTTCTTCTTCAAAACCGTAGTTTTCTGCTCTCTCTCTCTCTAATCCGAATGAGAAAAGGTGATGTGAAGAGAGGGTGGGCGGCCATGCCCACCTTTACATCAACTTTTGTACTTTTATCCCCTTTTATATTTTTAACCCCTCAACTTAGGTTTATTGATGTTTCCTTCTTTTATTCTTCATTTCTTATTCTTCTTTTAAAAAAATAACCGGGTGTTACAAGTCCCCCCTTTAAATAGGTTTCGTCCCCGAAACTGTTATTCCTCAAACAGACGAGGGTAATATTGCCTCATCTCCTCCTTAGTCTCCCATGTAGATTTGGATCCCTTCCTGTGCTTCCACTGTACACGCACAAGAGGAACCACTTTATTCCTCAACCTCTTCTCTTTACGATCGATGATTGCCACTAGTTGCTCCACATAATTGAGCCTTTCGTCTACTTCGATATCCTCTAGTGGAACAATTATGTCTTCCCCAGCTAAGCACTTTCTCAGATGAGATACAAGGAATGTCGGGTGAATTTCACTTAACTCATCTGGTAACTCCAATCTATAGGCCACCTCTCCTACTCGAGCAATGATTCAGAAAGGGCCTATATACCTTGGGCTCAACTTGCCCCGCTTCCTGAATCGGATAATACCCTTCCATGGTGAGCCTTTCAACATAACCCGTTCACCCACCTGGAACTTGATCGTATGCGTCATTTATCGGCATACGACTTCTGTCTATCTTTGGCTGCCTTCATGAAGGCTTTAATCTTCTCAAGCTTTTCAGTCGTAGCCTCGATTACCTCGACGATCCCCTATTCCTTCGGACCAATATCACCCCAACAAACGGGTAATCTGCATCTCCTACCGTATAGCATCTCATATGGTGGCATACCAATGCTGGCATGATAGCTGTTGTTGTATGAGAATTCGGCTGGAGGTAGGTGGTCATCCCAACTTCCCTCAAAATCAATCACACATGCCCGAAGCATGTCTTCCAATGTATGAATGGTCCTTTCTGACTGACCATCAGTTTAGGGATGATAAGTAATGCTAATATGTAACCTCGTCCCCATGGCGTCGTGGAATTTCTTCCAAAATTTAGATGTAAACCGGGTGTCACGATCAGACACAATAGACACCGGTACACCATGACGAGTTACAATTTCCTTGATGAACAGGTCAACCAACCTCTCAGATGAATATGTCTCGCGGATCGATAGAAAGGGAGCACTCTTCGTCAGACGGTCAACAATCACCCATATGGCATCGTACCCTTTTGGAGTACGCGGCAGCTTCGTGATGAAATCCATGGTGATATGCTCCCACTTCCATTCCGGTATATCCAAAGGTTGAATCTTCCTATACGGCTTCTGATGTTCGGCCTTCACCTGTAAGCAAGTAAGGCACTTACTCACATACTCCACCACGTCACGCTTCATACCCGCCACCAATAACCTTTCTTCATATCTTGATACATTTTCGTGGCACCAGGATGAATGGAGTATCAAGTCTTGTGTGAGCTTCATCCATAATCTTCGCCCGTAGATCCCCAAAATAAGGAACCCACTCCGGTCTAAATCGGGTTTTAACACCAAGCGTGTTTTCATTCAATTCCCCAACCAGACCTCTCATTCTTTTCGAGTTAAGATGATTTTCTTACAATGCCTCATCTTGAACTCTTTAACTTGCTTCATCACATCAGAGGTCATGATTAGTTGATAAGCTTTCACCCGAATCGGCTTGAGCCTCTCTTTCCGACTAGGGCATCAGCCACCACGTTAGCCTTGCCCAGATGGTAATGGATCTCAAATCATAGTCCTTTATAAGCTCCAACCATCGTCTCTGTCTCATGTTCAGATCTTTTTGCTCGAAGAAGTACTTCAAGCTCTTGTGGTCTGTGAAAATGGTGCACTTCGTCCCGTAAAAGTAGTGCCTCCAAATCTTTAGTGCAAAGACCACGGCTGCTAGCTCCAAGTCATGAGTAGGATAGTTAACCTCGTGCAACTTCAAGTGTCGGGATGCATAGGCTATCACTTTATCTCGCTACATCGACACGCAACCCAACCCCGAGTAGGAAGCATCTGAATAGACCATCAAATCCTCGCTTCCTTTGGTTAATGACAAGACAGGAGCTTGAGTCAACCTCGCCTTCAGTTCATCAAACGCCTTCTCTTGAGCTTGACCCCATATAAACTTTACATCCTTTCGGGTCAACTTGGTCAGTGGAGAAGCGATCATGGAAAAGTCTTAGATGAATCTTCTGTAGTAGCCCGCCAAACCCAAGAAACTACGAATCTCGGATGGCGTTTTTGGAGACTTCCATTGCATCACTGCCTCCACCTTTGCTGGGTCTACCATAATCCCCTCGGGATTTACCATGTGACCTAAGAATTGAACTTCGCGCAACCAGAACGCGCACTTGGAGAATTTGGAATACAAATTCTCCCTTCTTAATGTCTCCAACACCTCCCGAATGTGACCGACATGCTCTTCTTCGCTCTTCGAGTAGATCAAGATATCATCAATGAACACAATCACTGATCTATCCAACATCGGCCGGCATACTCGATTCAACAAATCCATAAAGGCAGCTGGCGCGTTAGTTAGACCAAAAGACATAATGAGGAACTCGTAGTGTCCATAACGCGTACGGAAAGCTGTCTTAGGAAGGTCTTGTTCCTTCACCTTCAATTTATGGTAGCCAGATCATAGATCTATTCTCGAGAACCAACTGGCACCTTGAAGTTGGTCGAACAAGTCATCAATCCTTGGTAATGGGTACCGATTCTTCACTGTCAACTTGTTCAGCTCTCGATAGTCAATGCACATTCGCATACTTCCGTCCTTTTTCTTTACAAACAATACCGGAGCACCCCACGAAGAGATACTCGGTCGAATGAATCCCTTATTCATTAACTCCTGCAATTGGCTCATGAGTTCCTTCATTTCAGTCGGAGCTAATCGATATGGTGCTTTGGCAAGGGGTTGAGCACCGGGTATCAAATCAATTTGGAACTCAATCTCGCGATCTAGTGGCACGCCGGGTAAATCTTCTGGGAATACGTACGGAAAGTCGCACACCACTGGTACTTCAGATAACTGCAGTACCGACGCATCCATATCTTTTACGTAGGCCAAGTAGGCACTACATCCACGTTTCATGCACCTCCCCGCCACCGCCATCGAAATCATCTTCGGGAGCGTAGTAATGCGATCTCCATAAATCGTAACCGAACTCCCATCGGGCGCAATTAATCGAATCATCTTCTTGCGACATACGATGTTTGCTTCATAGGTTGCTAAATAGTCCATCCCTAGTACTACATCAAATCCACCTAGGGGCATCACGTGTAATCTAGCAGCAAACCTATGACCTTCTAATTCTACGGCACAGTCCTCCATCACATTAGTAATTCTAGTGCACTTACCAATAGCGGTTTCTACATCGAATGTTCACTAACATTTCTACTACTAACTGGAAACTTAGCACAAAAAGTAGTGGAAATGAAACTCCTACTAGCACTGGAATCAAACAATACAGAGGCACAAGTTTGGTTTACTAGAAACATACCTGACACGACATCAGGATCAGCTCTGGCTTCCTCCCGGGTCATAGTGTAAGCTCTAGCACTTGCCCTCTGCCCGCCTTCCTCCGGCTTCCTCCGGCTTCCTCTTCGCTCCAGAGCTCTCCGCCCTCGGCTTCTTACAGTCTTTGGTCGCGTGGCCCTCCCCGCCACAGTTATAACACTTCAGCACCCTACAGTCTCTAACGATGTGGCCAGGCTTGCCACACCTGAAGCATACATTAATTCCCATCCTGCACTCACCGGTATGCTCCCTTCCACATCTGCCACACTTTTGTGGCCCTGATCTTGACGACACCCCACAATCATCCACCTTCACCTTCTTGTTGTTTGGAGTGAAACCACCACGTCCAAACCTCTTCCCATTCCAGCTCTTATCATTCCCACTTGTCTTCTTCACCTCCACCACAGTCTCATCTCGCTCATCATACAATCGACCCGCTAAATCCACCACCGATCGAAAGGTACCTGGCTGAGCAACAATCAGGTGCCTACGAATGTCAGCCGGCAACCCCTGGATGTACCTCTTGATCTTCCTTGACACCGGCGTCACCTGATCCGGCACCAGCCTCACCATTTTGTTGAATTTAGTGGTGTACTACTCGTGGGTCATGGTTCCTTCTTCAAGTTGCAAGAACTCCCTCTCGATTTTATCGAGTTCCCTGTGAGGAAAGAATTCCTCGATCACCAACTACTTAAACTCCTTCCATCGCATTCTCCCGATGGCTCTGGCACCCTCAGCTTGGACAATATTGTCCCACCAACACAACGCTGAATCGATGAAAGAGTGAGTTGCGAACTTCACCTTCTGGCCTTCGCGGCACTCATTGATCTCCAAGACTGCCTCCATCTCCCTCACCCAACGGTGAGCAGTAGCAGCATTGCCATTGCCATCGAAAGTTGGAGGCTTACACCTTTGGAACGCCCCATAACTACACCCTCCGATTGCTACCCCCACTACATCATCCTCCTCCTCCTCATCAGATAACACAGTCTCAGGCTCCGGTTGTTCGTCCTCCCCTTTGCTTCCCTTGCCCGATGATCCCTTTCTAGTCATCTTTTCCTTCCTCTCCTCGCTTCTCACAGCCCTAATGACTTCAGTCACCATAGACGGTAAGACTATCTACATGACCTGGTGTACTTCATCAGCAATCGCCTCCCTAGCTGAGGCACTCAAGCTAGCATTCTCATTCTCTTCGCTCTGGCCATGAACCTTAGGGTTCTCATGGGTTGTCTCAGGAGCCTTAGCACTTCTCTAGTCACCCGTGGATGGCCTCTGCCTCTAGGAGTCTTGGAATATTTCTGTCACGCCATCCTCTAACACACTATAAGATTCAAACACTAACTCGGTCATTCAAGGTAATAACTCAGTTTATGTCAAGTATAGTAAGTCCTTAATTACAGTGGGCAGTTGTTATTAGCCACTTACTTTACTCTTCATACCCTAAGCATTTCCTGTCCTGACTTAATCAGTATCTAAATCTACTTAAGAGCACATAATCAAATAGCATGCACACATAACACCGTTAACATTATGAAAAGACATACCTGATGGCACGTAGCTACTCGAGCTGACATCCCTCCATTTGTCCCATTTTCATTTTAAGTTTAGGTTTTAAAATTTAATTAACCAATCCTCTTAAACTTTGGCTCTGATACCAACTTGTAAGGCCCCGTTCCCGGAGTCCTCACAGTTGGTCATTCACAGCATTAATATATAAACATTATAAATTTACAAACTTAAGCAGCGGAACTATTTTAACAAAAAAACCATTTCATTTCATTAAAACACTGTTGTTGAGCAATACACTATTGTTTAACCGATTACAAAATAATTTTTTGATTGCATCACAAAACAACAGCAATAACAAGTATGAATGGATGTCAGTCTTTTCCTGTCGAGTAGCTTCACCCTCGTGCCATCCCCAGCAACGATTACCTGCCAACTGAAAATATATAAAAGTCAGCGTTGTTGAATGAGTTCTAGTTTTAAAAGTAATAAAATACTTTCTGTAAGGTATACATATGACATACTCTTTCTATGACAATTCATCTCTTTATACGTGAGCACGCATTAACTATGCAATGAGGTAATGCTTCTTCTCTTTATTGTGTACCTTGTTTATTCTGTACTCTTTTATCTTTATCTTTCACTGTCTATGTGGACCAATGAGCAATACCCTAAACTATGTGCGCGGGGGAAAATGGTGATGGGCCCTCTGGTTCCCTCAAAAGGGCTCTGATTACTGTGTACAAGGCCGATCCAATCACCTAGGGTACGCTGCAAAGGTCCGCTAATCTCAATTGAATGGCCCCGTGTGCATCATAGGGTAGCTAACCCGCATCACAGTTGAGCTAATGACAACATGGTCGTGTCCCTTCTATAAGCTTGCAAGACTTGTTAACATTTTAATTAAGTTCCACTTCTTTTCTTCATTGCTCTTTCACTTTATTATTAGTAGTAATACTTTACGTTGCGATAATAAACACACCACGTAAAGTCACATACTAATAGTAATAATAATAATAATAATAATAATAAAGAACAATCATAAAGCAATCATAAAAATGCATGAAACCCAGCATTAATAAGCCCTAGTCAAACCTCGGTCAAAACCCTAAAAGCACAGACTCCCAAAAATTCTGTAATAAATTCTAAGTGTTTGGGCGTTTTGACACTATTTGGGCGCATGAGTCCTGTTTGGGCGTTTCATCACTATGCAGGCGCATTAGCCAATACTTAACCGTTTCAACACTTAGGTGCCTGAGCTATTCAGACGCATGGGCAATATTCGGGCGTATGGTCCATTCGAACGCATGGACACTTAGGCGCATGGACACTTAGGCACATGGCCATTCGGACGCATCGACACTATTAGGGCGCATGGACACTATTGGGGTGCATGGCCCTACACTTAGTCGTCTGCTTATAAATTTCTAGGCGCATGAACCACTGTTCAGGCGCATGAGTTACACTTAACCTTTCTAAGGCATTTCTAGCCGCATGAACCTTCTGGTTAACATGTTTCTAGGATATTTCCGAACCCAAACATCAATCCTAATTGTTCTAAGCTTACCAAGGTCATCCTAAGCATGAACAACATAATAACATCTAAGGAACATCATCAAACACGCATAATACATACGGGTATACATACACAAACATTGTAAAATTGTTTAAATACATTTTCAGCCCCAAAGATTGTTTAAAACAAGTAAAACGGGGTCTAGAAACTCACCTGATGCAACTTGGGTGTATCTTCCTTCTAACCCGTATGCAAATGAGTTCAAACATCTAAAAAAACACACCAAACACACACACACGAACACACACACGAACACACACACGAACACACACACAAACACATAAGCACATAAGCATATAACCGAGACAAAACCCAACACAAACACTTAAAAACTTCGTATTCTTATCTTGAATTCAACCTCTTCTTCTTCTTCTTCTTCAAACCCGTAGTTTTCTGCTCTCTCTCTCTAATCCGAATGAGAAAAGGTGATGTGAAGAGAGGGTGGGCGGCCATGCCTACCTTTACACTAACTTTTTGTACTTTTATCCTCTTTTATATTTTTAACCCCTCAACTTGGGTTTATTGATGTTTCTTTTTTTATTCTTCATTTCTTATTCTTCTTTTAAAAAAATAACCAGGTGTTACATTGAACATGGTCACTTATACCTTGTGCTAAAAATACTAATTTCATTGATTCTAAGTGGGTTTACATGATTAAAAGGGATGCAAATGGTAATGTTACATGCTATAAGGCAAGACTAGTTGCTAAGGATTTTCACCAAAAGCAGGGCATTTATTATCAGGAAACTTTCAACCCCGTTGTTAAAGCAACAACAATATGGGTTTTGTTATCTCTTGATGTAACGAGTCAATGGTCTCTTCTCCAATTAGATGTTCAAAATGCTTTTCTTCACGGCGAATTAAAGGAAACTATTTATTTACGCCAACCACCTGACTTTGTTGATGCATCCAAACCTAATCATGTCTGCTTGCTGCATAAATCCCTCTATGGACTCAAACAAGCACCACACGCATGGTTTGAACGCCTCAGTAACACTTTGCATCATCTGGGTTTTAGTGGCTCCAAAACAGATTCCTGACTCTTTATTATTAACAACAATGGAACTTTGGTCTATGTTTTAGTCTATGTAGATGATATTATTGTTACAGGCATAACAACAGTGCTATTAATGTTATTGCAAACTTGGGCACCTCCTTTGCAGTCAAAGATCTTGGGGACCTACACTATTTTCTGGGTATTGAAGTTATTTGTCATGACAACCACTTACTTCTTTCCCAACAAAAATATATTTGTGACCTGATTCAGAAGGCCGGATTGTCAGCTTGCAAACCAGTTCCCTCTCCTATGAGCACCTCTCAAATTCTCACTAGCAATGACAGTCCAACTCTTGCTGACCCAACCAAGTATCGTCAAATAGTGGGGGCTCTTCAGTATGCTTCTTTATCTAGACCTGACATCACTTTTGCTGTCAACAAAGTATGCCAGTATATACACACTCCCACTGAAAAACCATTGGTCGGCTGTTAAGCGGATATTGCGCTATCTTAAAGGTACTTCTCACGTTGGCCTTTTCATTCGTCATGCCTCATCATCCACTCTACATGCCTTTACTGAAGTCAACTGGAACTCAACATTGCGAGCCTTTTTCTGATGCTAATTGGGCTGGCTTCCCCGATGAGCGTCGCTCCATGGGGGGGGGGATGTTTGCTATATACTTAGGAATGAACCTCATCTCGTGGAATGCTATGAAGCAACACATGGTTCGCTCCTCCACTGAATCTGAATATAAAGCTATGGTCGACACTGTTGCTGAATTAACATGGCTAGAGGTCCTTTTACAGGAACTTGGAACTGTCTCAACAATCACTCCTACACTTTGGTGTGACAACTTAGGTGCCACGTACCTATTTGCCAATCCCATCTTCCATGCTCGGAGAAAGCATGTTGAGTGTGATTATCATTTTGTTCATGAGAAGGTTTCTCAAGGAAAACTACAGGTCAAATTCATATCAACGCATAACCAGCTAGCTGATGTGTTCACTAAGCCTCTACCTACTTAAAGATTTTTAATGCTTCGGTCCAAGTTACAGGTCGTTACCCACCCTCAACTTGCGGGGGGATGATAAATTATAGGAAATCAAATAATTAGATTGATCGGATTGATTACGTTTTCCTATTATTTATTTGTTTCCTTTCTCTATAATGTCCTATATACAGGACCATATGTTTTTTGTATTTTATTAACAAAATATAACAATTCAATGCTATGATTTATCTCTATGCATAATGGTGTTGTACATTATGCATAGGGAGGTTTTCAAAAAAATTGAGTTTTCACTTTTAACCCGAAGTTTTTTATATTTTGCAAAATAACCTTCTAAAATTTGATTATTTTTACTTTAAATCCAAAACTTTTATCTTTTGTAATTTAAACTTATAAAATTTTATATTTTCAACTTTGGTCCTATACTTTTCATATTTAATAAATGTTCATCTTACGTTCGTTGTAGGTTTTGCAAGTTAACATGATAAAAACATGCATGTGCGATTCACCAAATTTACATTTAGTTCTAAATTTTGTGAGTTGACATAACATAATGTGTGTGTATGATTTATCGTTTTACATCTATTTTCCCCTTTTAACAGATTCTTCATAATGCGTGAGTATTAAATCGACTTAGTTTTATTTTTATATGTTTTACGCTTTGGTCTTATTTCTTCGTATTAACACATCGCAATTTGAATGTTGATGATCATTAATGATGGTGTGACATTGTTTATTCTATACCGCACATATATTTATTTCATCGGTCTCAGATGAATCAGATGAAGTTACACATTTGAATGCTGAATTATGTCATTTGCCGAATGAAAAATTGAATAAAAGCCGTGTGAAAGTCTAAATTAGCAAAGACAACGAGACCAAGCTAAACAGAAATATTATTCTATTCACCACATTATTAATCACCGACAAATCTTTCATAGCCACGCAAAATTTTAAAGTATCAACTTCATGTTCTATAGTACGTATTATATAAATATATGATTTTAACTCATTTACTCTACTAATTAGGATTTTTTTCCAATAACTTTTGTTTATTAACTAAAAAAACTATTACGTGGTTGAGTTAAACTTTTTTGGATCCAGTATACACATGTAACATTGTTTTCACGACTGGATCGGGCCGTTCGATCCGACGGGGATCTGTCCGGTGGCCGGTCCGGTTAGCTACGAATCGTTTTTGAGGGGTCGAATCGGCCGGTTATTTCCGAACCGGTGGTCGGACTGGGAAACCGAACCGCTTCGGACCGGTTTTTGAATTATTTTTATTTTAATGGGTAAAAACAGGATGTTAAACTATAAATTAGTGTATTGGATATACAAATATAATTAAGTCTTATATATAACTATAAAACTATAAAATATATATATAAATCATATATAAATTACTTATATTTAACTACATATATATATAATTAAAATATAGTTAAATCGGTCCGACCGGTCCGACCACCAAACCAGTAAGGTGTCCGGTTCGACGTCCGATCCAGTTCTGAAAACATTGCATGTTAGAACTTAGAAATGGATATGTATTCAAGTAAAACATTTTTTTAGACTCTATAGGTACGTTATATCAACAAAGTAAGTAATGACAATGGTTTTGTGCAAGTCTGTTGAAGCCGGTCATACGGGTTCAACTCCATGGGGTGACTTCCTGAGTTTTACTTGCTTTGATCTATCAAACAAAGTCGCCTTAACTTCATACATTTATTTTATATAATTTTCCTATAGTAATGTTTTTGTCGTAACATGCGTAACGAGATTAGTACGCCGAATCATGCGGGGTTAAAACATTAGATGAAAACTTGCTTGCCAAATTGACCAAACACATATTTAAAGCAAACATTTTATCTTTTAAATGTTTTATTATAGCAACAAACAAAACTGAACTTTGTTGAAAGTAATTTCACGGGTGGATTCGTGAGTCCAAAGAAAAATCAAGGCAATGTGTCATTGTGTGGACTGGTTAAGGTTGCTTTCAAGCATTTAGATCTTAAAAGCTGACAAAGACTTAGATGATATTTTAAGGGTTAAAGTGACATCCCATTTTTAAATCGATACCCATCTATACGTCGCGTATGAGTCCATATGTGGCGTATAGTTCTTCCACATAAATGCCAAACATTTCACGTCACATCAGATACTGTCGTGGAGGCTATACGCCGCGTATGGACCCATACGTCGCGTATAGGCTTTTCAGATGACAAAACTGGCGAAATCAAATCAGTCATTCAGCGGGCCTATACGCCGCGTATGGGCCCATACGCTGCGTATAGGCCTGGGTCGTATCGGTGTGGGACGTATCTCCATCGACACCTATACGACCTGTATGGGTCCATACGTGTTGTATAGGTGTCAGTGGAGATACGTCCCACACCCATATGACCCAGGCCTATATGCAGCGTATGGGCCCATACGCGGTGTATAGGCCCATTGAATGACTGATTTGACCGCCAGTTATGTCATCTGAAAAGCCTATACGCGGCGTATGGACCTATACGCGTCGTATAGGCTTTATTTCGAATTATTTTGACGCGACTTAAGATTCGTTTCGTTAATATATAAACACAACGAATATCAAACGAATGCGCTCATATTTCATATGTTACGAAGGAAACGTTTGATACTTTCAATAATTGATAGTAATCATAACGTTTAATCTTAATCGGAGGAAATTAGCTTTATGTGGTTTGACATTTTATTCTGTCACATAATTACTCGGTAAACATTTGATTCTTATTTTATTAAGTATTTTCATACATATATACATATATTTGAATTGCATACTTAAAAATCGTTTCAACTAACTCGGGTTCCATCGATGCTAGTCGGTTACGGTAACTTAAATAATTTTCAAGCTTTTTTATCATAACCGACTAGTATCGTGGAACCCGAGTTAGTTGAAATGATTATTAAGTAATCAAGACATTTATGTGTACGTAAGTATGTATATAAAAGAAATAAGAGTTATAATTTTAGAGAAAATTTATTTTGAATAAATAGTTGAACCACAAAACCCTATTTTCTTAAAAAAAATCTCATTTGTTTTATAGGGCTGTCACGGAACGTATAGCACAGTTGAATTTGAAGTGACCCAAGATTCTTCATTCGTTATGTCGTTTTGGGATGGTAATTATTTGTTTGGTGAATATTCAAGCGTTTCGCACGTGACAGATAGTAATCAAGATGATTCGTACGTTCAATCTACTTACGAAAAACGATTGCCAGATTTAAACCAATCTTATGTTCCCGATGATGAGTTCGAGTTTTGCCGAGAATCAAGTTACGACCCGCAAAAAAGTAATATAAACTATCACTCGAGTGATGAAAATCAGAACACGAAAGTATCGTCTGAAACATCTCAAGAATTTTTATCATTCGATGAGCTAGTTTATTGGGTTGTAATAGGGAACGTGATAATGGTTACGTCATTATTACACGAACATAAAAGGAAAAAGAAGGTCAGGTCGTAAAGGTGTGGTTTATCTGTGATCGTGGTGGTGAACACAAAAGTAAGCAACAATTAGATCTGGTAGCAAAAAAATCGGATGTCCTTTTAAATTAGTGGGGATATACGACAACAAACGTCGTTCGTGGAAATTAGAGGTGAGAAATGACGAACATAACATGATCCCGCTCAACATATGGAGGGGCACTCATTTGTAAAAAGGTTTTCTCAAAACGAATACAATTTGGTGGAACAACTTACTCATCAGAACATGGAGCCTCGTAGCATCTTATCAGCTTTGAAAAAGCAAAATCCAAAGAACAAATCCATAACCAGAGACGTATACAACGCTTAATATAAGATAAGAAGTGAAAAGAAATCCGGTGAAACACCAATGAAAGTTTTAGAAAACCTTTTATATTCTAAAAGGTACGTTTATTACACCCGGGAAGATCCAGATACAAATACCGTAGAAGATATATTTTTTGTCATCAAAATCATACGACACTTGGCGTGCATTCCCGCACATGCTGATGATAGACGACATATAAAACAAACATGTACAAACTTACGTTTGTTCAGATTGTTGGTGTGACCTTGACACACAAGACATTTTGTGTTGCTCATGTGTTTATTAGTAAAGAATGAGAAGATAATTTTGAGTGGGTGCTTAATAGATTGAAAGATACGTTAAACAGGTTTATGGAGCCGCGAGTCATAATAACAGACAGAGATCTTGCTTTAATGAACGCATGTGTTAAAGTATTTCCGAACGCTTCGAATTATTTATGCAGGTGGCATATTAATTAAAATATCGCGAAACATTGTAAAGCAAGTTTTACGAAAGATGACTGGCGAAAGTTTAAATATGCATGGGCATGTGTGTGTGAGTCTCCCACGCCGGAGATTTACGAGTATAACTATAACCTTATTTACGAACGACTAGTTGAAGCGAAGTGAGAAAGTAAGTTTTTCATTACATACGTACATACAATATTGTTAAATATAACACTTAATTTAATTTGTTTTAATATATTTTCAGAAGTATTGTCATATATAAATAAAAACTGGTTAGAGAGTTACAAAAAAATGTTTTTATCAGCCTGGACTAACTCAAACCGCAATTTTGGCCAACACACAACAAACAGAGTAGAGAGTCGGCATGCAAATTTAAAAAGATATCTTAAATCAACAAATAGCTCACTGAATAGACTTATGGAGTTTGTAGATCAATTGGTAAACGCATAAGAGGTAAATTTAAAAGAAAGCTTTGAGACAAGCAAAATTAAAATTATGAATTATCATAATCTCCCGTTGTTTGATTACCTACGAGGCAAAGTTTCACACGAAGCTCTTGATTTATTAGTTGCCGAAAACACTAAATTGCATGTGATCCGCTCAGTAAATGCAACGTGTGGTTGTCAACTTTTCATTAGTTGTGAGTTGCCTTGTGCTTGTCGGCTAGAAAAATATGAATATTCTGGTAATAGTCGTTTCATATTTATCATTTTTCTGTTACAATAATGATTTTATATTACTTTATAATTTATAATGCAGGCACTAAAATTCCATTGGATGCAATTGACGTATTTTGAACGAAGCTTGATAAAATTAAACCATCATTTATGGTACATGATGAAGTCGATGTTGAATAAGAGATGGAATGCGTGAAACAACAAATAATGACACAACCCGCCCCTGTAAAATTTAGTTTGGTGGAAAAAAGTAAAAAAATTGTGTATCCATAGAAAAATAACAAAACAACGTCTGTTATTCAAACAGATATTCGCGGTCGTCCAACGTTAAAAGTTCAACAACAAAAGCAAGACATTCAGCATAGTACGTGTGACATACCAAGACATAGTTCATTTACCGGGAGAACAACTTCAGTGGTAAAGTCTCAGAAGCCCGTCATACAACGTAGTCGTTCCACATCTTCTAAGGTGTCACAAAGTACTAATGAGTTTTCATCGATTGTCAGAGATTGGCATTTAAACAATATAATCAGGTTAAAAAATTGAATTCCTTCAATCTTTCATCAGTATATTTCATGTATACAAGATGTTTGACCCGATGGTAATGGTGGTTTTCGATCTATAGCTTTAGGGTTGGGGTTTAATGAAAATAAGTGGATGTATGTGCGACAACAACTTTTAGTGGAGTTGGACACACATGAATTGAATTACAGAGAAGATTTCAATACTTTGTACGCCAGACAGTATAGTGAATTGCGTCATACAATAGATTGGCAACGTGTGGAACCTGCGCCAGAAGAACATTGGATGATAATGCAGTATACGAGAATAGTAATTGCTCAAAGGTTTGGTGTTATTCTTCATCTATTAAGCAATAACGGTTGTCAAACATTTTCCCCCTTATGGGCTGATCCGAACAGTATGATGCCTCATCATGTGTGTCGATTGTTCATGTCAACAATAATCATTTCGTCCACGTTAAATTAGATGGAGATTATCCGATACTTACATTAAGTAATCTTTGAATCTTAACTGAAACGTACATGCTGCAGAATGGGAGATTATGTATAGGAGTCGTATCTCGGAATACAACGTAATAATAGAAAATAACTGAGATCCCCGAGCTTATATAAATTTATTTTAATTTAATACGTTTGTATTATATTTTATTATGTATTATATTATATTTGGATTCTGAGATTGAGGCTGACTTTGATGTTATTGTTCAATCTACCACACATTTTCAAAATTCAAAAACAATTAAAAAATTAAAAAAATTAAAAAAATTAAAAATTTTAAAAAATTTAAAAAATTAAAAAAGGAAACTATACGCCGCGTATGGAGACATACGCCGCGTATAGCTTTACGAATTAAAGGGAGATTTTCCTCATTTTTTATGCAACCACCCATTTTCAAACCCAAAAAACTCTCTCGTATAGATCAATACTACCCCTATTGTTCGTCGATTTCTCTACATTCAGGTATGTATTATTGTTCTTATATCTTTATTATGTTAAACGCACACTAATTTAAACGTTAAAGTAGTGTTTTATGTGTTAAAAACGTAGATTTAAAAACTATTATATGAACTATATGCGTCGTATAGTTCATAGGTTGAAGATGACTATGCTTGGGTTGGTAGGTGACCTGTACGCGACACACACCCCATACGTGGGGTCCTATACGCCGCGTATAGGCCTATACTTGGCGTATAGGTGGCCTATACACGGCACACACCCCATACGTAGGGTCCTATACGCCGCGTATAGGCCTATACGCGGCGTATAGGTGGCCTATACGCGGCACACACCCCATACGTGGGGTCCTATACGCGGCGTATAGGTGGTCTTTATGCGGGTCTTAAAATTTCATTTTCTTATGTAGATATGTCTTCCGATTTTGAGATTGAGGCTAACGTTGATGTTATTGCCGATCATCCTTGGCTACAGTTTGAGCCCAGGTCTATTGAGCATGCAAAGTGCTCAAAATTCATTCGTATGAAGATCGGTCATCAAAAGGCAGTCGATTGGGAGGTGATGGCCGAGCTTGGGGAGCGCGATATACTCGCTGGTATTATCGGAGATAATACGCCATGGAGTCGTTTATTTGAGCTGGCATTCTTACCTTCTTACGGAGAGCTACCGATGGATTTTTTATCCACCTTTATTTATATTCGTCCTAATGAAATGGAGGAGGACGATGAGTGATCTGAGATATCGTTTATGCTATGTGGACGATCTCAGATGTCGATTGAACAGTTTGCCGTTTTCGCGGGACTTTATATGAGCTGAAGACCGTTACCCCTCTATTTACCGAGGGAATTACTGAGATTGAGAAGACCCGATTGAGAGATTGGTGGCCTCAGATTGCCAGAGGTCCGTTTCAGAGGACTAAGGGCAGGGTCACTAGCATAAGAGATCCTCTCATACGTTACTTGCATCGCATGATCGCCACATCCATCATGAGACGTGGCAAGATTCGGGAGTGGTGTACCATTCCCGACTTATTTTACTTATATTGTTTGCTTACGGAGACCAGGTACAACCTGGCGAGATGTTTGGCAGAGTATTACGCTTCGTATTATCATCGCCAGGAGCGAGGGGCGGTGTATGGCGGCGCGTACATTACGATGATTACACGTTGTCTTGGTTATCTTCCTCGCCATGTTGCTAACATATCTCCTCTGATCGAGTCAGTGAGATTAGATCGTCATACGTTATTCGGCATGCGTATTATACGTTAGTTTCCGGGTGGCATACGGTTCTCTCTTCGACCCGGTGAGATCTGGCATTCGACACCTGTTCAGTAGGTCGGCGATGACGATCCACAGCAGCAGCATGAGCATATTCCGCATGATCAGCCGCCACACGACCAACCGCTAGCACATCAGCCGCCATCTTAGCCACACTTCCCTCGACATATTTATAGAGATGTGAGGGTGCTTACACGTATGGAGATATTTATGTCAGAGATTACTACGAGATTACGGGATCAGGGACGTCGGCTCGATCGAGTTGAGGATCTTATGGATTGGGACGTTCAGCTTGAGATTGCACGAGCCCATGCTGCTGGTATTGATCCTCCAGACTTGCCACCGCCTTGACATTACCCAGATTCACCGTAGTTTTTTATATTATTAATTGTACTTTTTTTTTGTTATGTATTTAAAAACTTCGTTATTTATATTATCATTTAATGTTTGTTTTGTTTTATATGTTTTATTGATTAATTAAGATTTAAAATTGTCGATTAATATGTTACAAACATAACTTATACGCAAAATGTTAACCTTAACGTGCAAAATAGAGCTGACACCAATTTTTATACGCAAAATTTTTATATACAATAATACCTAACCTATACGCCGCGTATAGGTCCATACGCGACGTATAGGTACCTCTACACGCGTCTGACACGAGTCTACCATGGTCTTGTCAGAGAATACCTTATACGCTGTGTATGGGTCCATACACGGCGTATAGGGTATGATGACTTTCCCGTAAGTCGACCCTATACGCCACGTATGTCAACCATATACGCCGCGTATGGACCCATACGCGACGTATAGGTCAACGGGTGTTGATTTAAAATTTCGGGGTATCCAAATAAAACAACCTTTTTTTAAAAAAGAGATCACATTAATTTCCTCATTAAGCCATTGACAACCGTATTATTCTCGTTTTTCACGCGTGACATATTATGTCACATTAGTTTTTTCTTATTTCCTTGGTTTTTTTTAGTTTTACATAATGTTGTACCATTTTTCTCTTCCCTATTTTTTCAAATTATTTTTTTTCTAAAATTTGCATTTTCATTTTTATTCTTATAAACAAATTAAGCACAATAAAAAATAATGCAAACTTCATTAATTAAAAAATTGCATAATTTAAAATAAATTCACATCTAGAAAAAAAATACATATTGAAAGATAACATTTAGCTGGAACTCTCATCCGCAACATAATGCTTCCGTCGAAGAACATCTTCCAACATCAATCTGGAATACATCAAATGATCTTTTAATATTATTTTTTTCAAGTTTGCTTGTTATTGTCATACTTCAAACACCTTTTGTTATGGCATCAATTCAGCACTAACTTATTGTTTGAAATTGTGTTGTTTTTTAGCCGAGCGAGAAGATGATTCTATGATTAAAATTTAGAGATTGCATTTTTAGAGAATGATTTGAAGTAGAGATGATTGTAAACATGGAGTTTGAATTGTATTTATAGTGTTAAAAATATTATTTATATAATACTAATTACCAACTTATACATTAATATTTGTAACTTATGTTTTATAAATTGTACATCATTTTGTTTTTTTCTTTACTTTTTTCATTTTTAACACTATAATTTTATCTTTTACATTTAACTCTAATACTTTTCTATTTTTAATTTTAATCTCATATACTTTCATCTTTTATAATTTTTTGTTTTACGTCTCGGTCTAAAATTTTCGAGTTAACATACAGGCACATACGTATGTGGTTTAACGTTTTTACATTTTGTTGTTTCACGTGTAATACACTTTGTTCTAATTTATACACATTAACACATCATAACACACATGTATGGATTAAAGTTTTTACGTCTACTTTTCTTTCAATTTTATTTCTTTTGTTATACGAGTTTGACACGGTTTTACACCCCCACCGCAACGCGTGGGGTTAAATACTAGTTATTATTTAATTTCAATGTTAAAAAATGTTGGGATGTGTACAAGTGAGACCATGGACCCTAAGGCGTGATGTTCCCACCTTGCCCCGGTTTTTCATAGGCTATCCCCCGCTCCACTCCGTCTTTCCTTATGTTTGTTTCCGGTGTTCAAATTCCACGAAATATGTGATAACTTAGGTTTGTTTAAGCTTGAACGAAAGTGCTCGGTGGTTCTCATAATGAGACGGACCAAAACGAAGTTTGAGAGCTCTTATAGCACTCGATCCAAGTGGCAAGAAGATTGTTTTAGCTGGATATTTAAACCAACTAAGGGCTTCATACTCAATGGTATCTCACTACGATCCAATGAGACCAATGAGACCCTGACTCAAAACTAAAATTAATATAGAGACTGTTTTTAGTGAGACGCAACTAAAACTAATGGATTATATACATGCACATAATCAATACCATTTATCACTTGGTTCCTTGATTATGACATTCACTTTTATAATAACTAGACAATTTCCACCATACTTTATAGCTAATGATCTAAATAATCCATTGGTTGTCATCATATTTGTGGTTCTTATATAATCATAACTTTACATGTGTAACATATGACATGTATACCTGTTGTTGCAAGGCGAAGATATGCGCGCACAACCATAAACAGGATCTATGAACTATGATTCTAGCTTGAGCCTCATAAGCACATGAAGCAGTGGTTTCAAAACATTGCTTGCACCAAGCACCTTATGAATTGCAGCAAACCGAGTGGGTCCTTGTTCCAAGCAGAAATAGGGTGCAAAGATGCAATCTGCAGCAAACCGAGTGGGTCGTAGTGAGATACTATCGAGTCTGTTTGTTTGTTAGTTATATAATCTACTAATTAAGTTTATTTCAGGTTCTTCATTAATTTGATATTTCAATTGTTGAAAAAGTCAATTTTTTTTATTTTTAAAAGTTGCATCCAATAATATTACGCCAAAGTTACCCAAAAATTGTTTCAAAAGTTTTTAAATGTGGGTGGGGCTTGTGATTAGATGGGGTAGGTGGTCGCATATGAGATTAACCACTGAAGTCTTTGTTAGCCTTATGCAACTAAAACTATTATGGTAACCAGTAATACTTAGTATTCTTTCGTGTAAACAAGAAGTTATTACACAAAAAATCTAGATAAGCAACGTGTTGACACTATGATTTTAACAAAAATATTTAAAAATATATGATATGTACAGAATTTAAACCTCTGATGTTTTAATTACGACATTTAACCACCCCATCTAGTCATCATCCATTGATGACGCATGATGGCTCTAGATGTTGGTGGTAGTTGGAGCCTTGGGAGTGTGTTAATGCATGAGCAAACGACTTTAATGTTTCCCAATCATGCAGGAATGTAGCATGTTGAAACCTCCAGGATATGGGTTTTTCTGGCCAAAATATTAATTAGATACTAAAACTATATAAAAACTATATACTTATTAACTACCCAAAAGAGAAATCACCAGCAAAATTAGCTACGACTATAAGGGCTAGTTATGTATTTCACACACAAAAATGTAAACTACAAAGTTTACAACATTTTACGATGGTTTAAAGTGTGTTATTAGTGTATCCAATGTAAGAAACAAACATCCCGCCTATAAAACTACTGGTGCGAATAAACCGAGCCACTCGTAAGTTACTCGAAATCGAATCGATAAAAAACTCGAAACAAGCCAAGTTTTATCGAGCCCGAGCCTAGCTCAAGCTTGAAAAAAACTAATTTAGTTATCGAGCTTGAAATGGCTCGCGAGCCTAAACTAGTTTTTTTATTCATATATTTTTATTTAAATTATTAAATATATCATATAAATAATATCTATTATATATAAAGTTATGATTAAAAACAATTGAATAATATGAATAATGTTATATATAAAATATATAATTATAAATATATATCAAAATTAAATACAAAAATATTAAAAATAAAATATAAATAAATAAACAAGCCGAGCCCGAGCTGAGCCCTAGCCGAGCTCGAGCTTGAAAAAGTATTTGTCGAGCCGAGTTTAAGCTTTAAAAATAAAGCTCGAAACGAGTTGAGCTCGAGCTCTCATAAGCCATCACGAGCCGAGCTCGAGCCCTTACGGGCTAAGGCTCGGCTCGGCTCGTTTGCACCCCTATATAAAACCATTGTTAATTTTATATAATACTAAATATCAACTTAGTTATGCATTATAGTTTGTATCTTATGTATTGTAGATTGTAACTTACTTTGTTTTTTCTTGACTTTTAGTTATAACCTTATAGTTTTTATCTTTTACATTTAACACAAACTTTTCTTTCACTTTCAACTTAAGTCTAATTTATTTTAATCTTTCATAATATTTGTTATTTTACGTCTCAGTTTAATCTTTTCGAGTTAACATACTGCAAAATACTTAAATGGTTGAACGTTTTTACATTTAATTTTTTATGTTTAACGGCCACGTTGTGTTTTACTTTTTTTTTTCCAATTTATACATATTAACATGTCATAACACACATGTATAGTTCAACCAGTTTAAGTTTATTTTTCGTTCGGTTTTAATTCTTTTGTTTTATGATTTTTTTTCTGGTATTGATGGTCGCTAGCAACGGTGTGACATTGATACTGTTTGGTACGGTTTTACAGTTTCACCGTAACACGTGAGGCTGAATGCTAGCTTTTACTAACAACCAGTTAGTTTTTAAGACAATTATTTACAACTTAAGAAAGTAAAAGTTACTATAGATTAATCACCAAAAAAAGAATTTTTTTTCTTTAATTAAGTATGCGATTTTTTATAAACTTAAAAGAAGTTTTATCAAATTAAAAACATATATCAAACCATATGCTGTAGTATTCTTTCTTTTCTTAAACCCATTCAAGATTACTATATGTTGAACTAATTATTCTTTTATCATAAGAAATTACTTCTTGTCACAAACCACTATTGTTACAACATAATTTTTGGGGGCTCTCAGCCTTCATGGTGATTTGCCCTTAGAATAGCCATGGGCATATAAATGAAGTAAAAGTAGTTATATTTTCAAGGATATATAAACGTATAAAGGTCTTTTAATATTTCTAAACATATATAAAACTCGTATGTCGGCTTTATAAAAATTAAATTGGGTTAAATGCATACGAATATAATAATCTCTTTTTGAAACTATTGCATAGTATTTTTTTATTATTTGATTGGAGTTTGCACCCAACTTTTCTCAACTTTTTTTCAAGGACATTATGTAACTTATGTCTAAGTTTCAACTCACCTTTGTATTCATATTAGGTAATGTTTGGGATCATTTATTTTAGTCGGTAAAGAATTTTAACAAGAAAACTTATTAATTTATGATTTTTTAAAAGTAGTTTTTAAAAAATATTTAGATTAATTTATAAACTAAAAAGTTATAAAACAAGTAAAAATGACATACTTTTAAAAATTAGGGACAATTAATTGGAGGTAACAGACGGTTATAAAAGGAAATTGAACTAAAATGAGTTTTCAAAAATTAATAAGTCATTCATCCATACTTTTAAAAATGCCTTTTTTATTATATATGAAAAGTTTATTTAAAAAGTTCTTTTGAAATTGTCAAATATTTTTATTTAAATTTATTAACTTCTCAAAAGTTAATAAGTAAAAAAATTGCTCTAAAATAAGCAATCCCTAACACCTATTGTGAATAGAAAATTTGCAAGCATGGAGAGATCAATAAAAAGAAAAAGGTAGGAAATAAGTAATTAGTAATGAGATCAGGCTAGAATGATGAAAAATAGTTATAATACTAAAGTTTATAAGTTTAAAAACACTAGATGGGAGTGCCATAGGGGAATAAACAATACATCTAGTAAATCAATAACGGTAATACTTATGTTTTAAATTAGCCCATTCTTTAGCAGACTTGGGGCAAAAAGGATGGTTGTGATAACAAACATCCATCTCGTTTGTATTTTGGATACCCGTATAACCATTGAAGTCTATTGAAGTGACTAATTTCTGAAAATAATGATTTGACTTGATTTAAATTGACTTGATCCCGTAAGTTTGCGTAAAGTTTCTACAATTTAAAGTGGTTTTCAATTGATCTATACACTATATATATATATATATATATATATATTATATATATATATATATATATATATATATATATATATATATATATATAATATATATATATATATATATATATATAACTAGTGGAAATGCTCGCATGTTGCGTCCATATGACTGTTGTGCGATTTTTTAGAAATTTGATTTTAGTTAATATCGGCTCGGTGCGTTATAACATAAATTAAAAAATCAAAGTACAATTATTGAAAAAATTAAATGAAAGAAAACAATTACGTATATTACAAAAGTCTTTAAGACAACTATATTATTCCAATCAGATTAGTGAAAACATGGGTGATATCTTTGGTCGAAGATCACTTATTGCCTAGATTTTAGGGGGGGCTCATTTTATGAATATAGGTTAGAGTTTTATGATCATCGGAGACAACTTTTGACGGTGATTTGCATAAACTGGAGAAAGTTAATGGAGAAATTGTCATCACACATTACCATCTTGATTGTTATTGAGTTGTGAACAACCGACAATGGAAAATAAAAGATGGATTATAGCTCAATCGCAATGAATGAACGACGTTGAAAGTAAATGGTGGTTTTGTTTGGTCATGTGTATATGCTTTAAAATTTGTATTATAAATATAATATGTTATACTTTATTGTAAGGGTTTAAATAAAATAAAATGATTAATTTTTGAAATTTATGCATGACTTTTCATATGAATTTCTTAATTTATATGTAAAATTATCGTTTGATCATTCTTTCACTTTTATTATAAAAGATATAGATAAATAATAAAATTACTAAACTCACAATATGCCTTTAGAAAAATATTAGTATTATAGTTATTATAAAATATGAAGATATATATAAGTTATATACTAAAATTTTAAATAAAATAATACTTAACTTAAATAATATTTAGTTATAAAATATAAGTAGTAAATATAAATTTAAATGTCAATTTATAGTATTACAAATAAAATAAAATTAATGAAGTGAATTAAATAATATCATATTTTTAAGTAATTTATTGATAATGTTATCTAATACATGAAAAAGACAAGAGTAAAAATGTCAAGGAATATAAAATTAATAGATAAATTTAACATGTTGCCCATAAAGTGTCTTAAAATCTTAATTTGTATGTTTGGTAAAATTACATCTCTATCCAAAAAGATGTATTATATAATAATATAGATATAGATATAGATATAAGTATTTAAATAAAATAATACTTGATTTAAATAGTATTTAGTTATAAAATATGATTATGTCAATTTAGATTTTGATTAATAAAATAAAATTTAATGAAGTGAATTAAATAATATGATATTATTAAATAATATATTAATAATATGTATTAAATAATACAATAATTAAAAGAAGTTAATTAAATATGGGCAAAGGTAAAACTATTACATCAAACATTTGTACTATATGTTTAAAATTTTGTATAAGTGTCTTACACATTAAATGAAATTAACATCATATCATTCTAATATATATTATATAGTAGTATAGATAGATAATAAATGTAGTATATATTTAATTCCCAATGTAACAATATAGATAGATATAGATATATATTTAATTCCCAAGTAGCAATATTACAATGTGTGTTATGTTCATTATATCACCCTAACATACACTAATATATGTACATATATGTTTTCACTCTACGACTTTTAATACATACCAATGCGCATATATACGCTACAAGCTTACAATAGCGTGTTACAAATCAAACAAAGAACTCATGTATCTTATCTTACTACTCTAATAAAAGAGTAAATTGAGGTGTTACGTGTCAGCACACCAATCATTCTCACTATTTTTTTCCCGTCTCTCTCTCTATTAAATAATTACCTTAATTACTAATAAAATTATTTTAATACATTTTAATATATAATAAGTTAAGAAAGAAATTTATTTATTAAGGTTATTTCTAAATAAATTGATATTTTTAATAAGTTAATATTTTTAAAACAAAAAATAATCAAATCTGGGATTTGAAATAAGATTTTTTTTAAAAATAATATTTTTATACAGTTTGTTTTACTATAAAATGTTTATTTTTTTAAAAAAATTAAAAAGTTGATATCACTGTTTTATTATTTATAGTCATTTCTAATACGTAATTTCAATCATATCATATCTTAAAATATTATTTTATAATTAATAAATTTATATTATCAATATTTTATTTATTCGACCCGTGTAATATACGGATTTACTAAAGCTAGTGTATGTATATATGTGATGCAAGCCAGAACAAATAACAATAAATTCACACGTTGTGAGAACACATTGCAAGTATGATTATATATGTCATAATGAAATATAATTTACGTGACCATCTTTTACAGGCACACAAAACCCAATATTATTAATATATCGGGTTCTACTGCTTAGATATATGTTATAAGATAAATGAAACCGGGTGGATACTAACAACCAAAGATATAATTAATAATACAAAAGCGGTTTCTAATTGAAAACCGGGTTTAACTATGGAGGAACTAATAAAACCACATTACATTAGGAGTGACATACGTGTGCTTTCGAAGTAAAATGTCTAATTTCTATCACTATTAGACATGTATGGAATTTTTATGTTTATTTATTTGTTAATTTTCACATTTTGTACAAATTATAAAAAAGACAATAAATAAGTGTAACATGTAAAGTGAATAATATCTTGTTGCACTTATTGTGGGTCAGCCAATTTTCCTATATAAAGCCAATGGTGTCTACCTATATTTTCAACAATCTCACCATCTATCTCAAATCGTCTTTGTGAGAATAATTAAGAAACCGATGGCTCTATCAGGAAAGGTAATCGGTTATGTAGAGATCAGCAAGTCTGGCGATTTCTTTCACGACTTCTTGAGGCTCAACCCACACAAGTTGGTTGAAGCAACTCCCGATAGGGTTCATGACTGTGAGCTACATGAGGGTGAGCGAGGGGCCTCTGGGTCAGTGTTCTCTTGGCAGTACACTCATGGTACATATCATACTTGTTTTTTTATTCTTTTGTATCATTAATCTAGTTATATACTATATATCATTATTAGTCCTATACCTATATAAACCACATATAGGGGTGTACACGATTCAATAAAGCTCATTTGCTTAACAATTTTGAGCCCAAATTCACATATCAAGATTGAGGGGCTTAATTGAGTCTGTTGGTCATATAATATTATTTAATCTTTATATATATATATATATATATTATATATATATATATAATATATATATATATAATATATATATATGATAGTTTTTATTTAAATAAAGTAATATTAAAATAACTAAATAATATATATTATGTTACATATAAACATTATAATTCTAAAAATAATTATAAATGTAAAAAACAAATTAACCAAATAAATAATTTAAAATAATAAACGTGCACTTCTACTTTGAAAAAGTACCTATGAACCGAGCTTCCTGCTTACATAAAGAGCTCTCAACGAGCCAAGCTTGAGCTCGAGCTTAGTTCAACTCATTTACACCCCTAACTTATACATGTAACCTATTGATTGATGAGGTTTTCTTGTATTTCCGCATGAAAAAAGAGGGTAAGAAGAAAACTGCAAAAAAGATAATCGAATATGTGAACGAGGAAAACCACATGATTGTGTACAAGATAGTCGGTGGAGAGCTAGTGGATGAGCTATACAAGAGCTTCAAGGTCACATTTCATGTTGAATCGAAGGGTGATCGACGGGTGGCTACATGGACCTTCGATTTCGAGAGGCCCGATACAAGTGTGCCCTATCCAACTTCTTTGATGGATTACATATGCGATATTACTAAGGATTTGGATGCTCATAATAACACCACCAACACCAAGTAGATCTACAAGCTCTAATCAAACATGAAATGGATGGATGTTATGCTTAATATGTGTTTTAAAATTTGAAGAATAAACTAAGATGGTAACTTGAAGAATAAAGTTAGAGGCGACATATATCACACGTTTGCTTTGAGTGTATGTTGTATAAATAAATGGCTTCTAATTCAATTTTTTTAATATCATCCATGAATTGTGATTGTCATTCAATTTATTTTACTGCGATGGAAAACTTAATTGACACGTCAATACATCTAACTATATAACAATCGAAGCATGTATATAGTAACTTGTGTTTACAAATGATCTTTAAAAGATTATGACGAAAAATAGGTTTAAACAAAGCTTAAATTGATATTTAACTTGTTTTACATATCTCCAAAATATATTGAAGTAATACAATGCCAAGATGACACAAATGATTGAGTTTAAGAAAAGAAAAACTATCGTGAATAAAAAATCTAGAAACATACATTTTAAGTTTAGGTTTTATTTTTTAATAATGTTTGAATTGCAATTTTCAGAATTTCTCAAAATACTAACATTCAGTCTCTTTCATTGTATTGCGCTCTGCCTCCCCTTGGTTCATTTTAAACGACTTCAAAAAAATAAAAATAAAAAAGTGTAAACCTAATGTGGTTTCAACAATAATAGTTTTTATAAATGGTTAAATGATCATAGACGAACCATTGGCCCACTTGATCATCTCCGTATCTCGAGTATGAACCGAGACTGATGTGGTTGAAATTACACATATGTTATACAAATGTGTTATTAACTTTATATAGTTTTTGGATTCGTTTCTATTAAATATTGCTCCTAGTTGGTTCAAAATTATATTAAAGATTTCAAACAATACCAAACCAAAATAAAATATTTTAGTTAGAGTTAGGGACGATGGATTAATTATAATTATTGTGTAAATTATAAAGAAGTTTATGCTAAAAAAATCATATAAAAATATGTTATTAACGTAAATCAGCTTTAATTTGATTTTTATTTTTGGTCAAACATTTTTATTAAAAAATGACTTAGATGAACATAAATACATGTGCACGTGATTGGATTGTAAATTAGAACAAAAGAATCTTTACTTTCAATTTAAAATTCAAATATTAAAAGATCTTTTGGCTAATAAAAAGGTATATAAAAATCATTGTGGAACCGACTTGAGAGAGGACGAGAAGAAACATAAAAGGAAAGAAGGGAGAAACCTAATAAAATTTGAGAAGGGAGGGACGACAGAAGGTGACGGCAAATAGAAACAAAAAAGGAGAAATCTTACAAAAGTGAATTCAATTTTTGGAGCTTGAGTACGATTAGGGTGCAATACTAAAGTGGAGAGTAAGATCGAGAAGCAAGGATTAAAACATTCAAGCACTAAGGATTATTCGGTTTCGTCTCGTTTTCAATTATTTTGCTTTGTTTCATAATTTTTTTTATTCATGTTTATAACGTTTTGATTAGAGATAGTCTTAGGAGTATTGACTATAATTTTAATAGTATTTACATTGTGCTACCTGATTTAGAATCCAGGGGTGATAGATATTGCTTAAAATCTACTACCCATTGCTTGTTAGGTTTAGATTTCGCGAGAGCGTGTTTTGTCTTTCATTCATGGTGTTAGTGTTTTAGGTTATTTAATTAGATTTAATTAAGTTGTCCTTTGTCT
The DNA here is from genome assembly GCA_025506515.1 of Flaveria trinervia. Classification (NCBI taxonomy): domain Eukaryota; kingdom Viridiplantae; phylum Streptophyta; class Magnoliopsida; order Asterales; family Asteraceae; genus Flaveria; species Flaveria trinervia. The sequence continues at coordinate 1,758,440 of CM046446.1, forward strand.
TAAGGTTGAAAAATATAATCTTAAAGACGTTGTGGTAGAAAACCTAGGAGCGATCTTCCATTCGACATTTTAATAAATCTATCTAGTGCTTTATATGTGTTTTTGGCTTTATATGGAGTAACAACATACTAAGTAACCCTATATTTGTATGTTTGAAGATAGTCATACGAGTCATTGCCTTTAGGTTATTACATGTTAGTTGGATTCCTACCTCGTGCTTAGATTAACTAATTTTAGTAAAATTGTTTATTTTGTTCATTATTAATTACTTAAAATAATTAAATTAATCAGGTTAGAAGTTGGTAGAGGTTTAGTAACGAAAGTCGCCAAACGTGTCTCTAGAGTTTGATATCCTGACTAACCTAAACTTTATTATCTCACGACCGGTACACTTACCATTTGTGTGAGGTTTAATTTGGAATTTCCAAATTTTAAAACTAATTTGTGAAAAATATTTTCGAAATAATATAATATATTTTCACACATTAGAGACCAAGCTTAAAAGGAAACTTATCTTATGTGAAAAATCTTTTTAACACAACCTAAAACATTTTTCTGTTAAAGGTGAGACTTGAACTCAAAACCTCATTCTATTTTTTATAAATTCTTCGGGTATCTTACATTAACTATGTCATTGATTCCAACAATAATAGTTGTCCAAAAAAAATAAAAAAAAAACTCATTTAAGAAAAAGAAAATACAAGACCTCCTACGTACTTAACTCTCATCCCACAAAATAAGGAAGACATGGGCATCCCCACTACTTTCTCTTATTTGACCCATTAAACAAACATTAAAAAAAAGTAAAAATGAATAAATTTGAAATAAATTACTTAGAAATAATGCCAGTGCATAGACTTATTCCTGGTACGTATCAAGGTTTAAATGTATAATGGACTCTTATTTTCTGTGTGTGGGCTCGGTATTTTCAATAATTAATTGGACATTTGGAGTTTGGACTCTCCTTTGTTTTTTGAGTGGGCTCTCTCACCACTATTCATGCACAAGCCGGGTTTTGGGCCGGACTCGAAACCGGGTGTAAGGCTCCGTTCTCGTGACGCTTACAGCTAGTAAATCATTGCACCTATGTAACACCCCGAAATTTCTATTTAAACGGAAAGAAAAGAAAAGTAAATGAAATAATAGAAATTGTGCACAAGTGGAGGGGGATAAAGTGTACAAAGTACAAACCTTATTATTTTAAGGATTTGAGGGGCATGGTCGCCCATATCAAAGCAAAAAGTTGCTTTGCTTTCGGAGGAAGAAGAAGAGAGAGAGAGAGAGAGAGCCCGGTTCTAGAGTGAGTTTCTAGAACCCCTCTTTTACTGATTTTCAACTGAATTGGGGCTATTATGCATACTGAGTAAACATTTTGAAAGAAATCGTGGATTTACAACTTTATGTTCGAAATGTTGTATGTATGTATGTATGTTATAGTGATGATTATGGGTAGTGATGATGTATTGTATGCTTAGATAGCCTTAGTATGTTAGATCTGTGTTTGGGTATGATTAGAATGGTAATCGGGCGATGTTGGTAACATAGAAAATATTTCAGAATGTTTTGATGAACATGAACAGTGGTCCATGCGCCCAGAGGTGGCTCGTGCGCCCAAACAGTTGTCCATGCGCCCAGCATGAGAGGCCATACGCCTAAGTGTTGGCCATGCGCCCAAGAGTGGGTCATGCGCCTAAATAGTGGCCCATGCGCCCAGCAGGTTGGCCCATGCGTCTAAGTGTTGGCCATGCGCCCAAGGGTGGGTCATGCGCCTAAACAGTGGCCCATGCGTCTAAGTGTTGGCCATGCGGCTAAGTGTTGGCCATGCGGCTAAGTGTTGGCCATGCGCCTAAATAGTGCCCATGCGTCCAAAATGAATGAAACGGCTAAGTGTTGGCCATGCGCCTAAATAGTGCCATGCACCCAAAGTGATGAAACGGCTAAGTGTTGGCGATGCGCCTGAACAAGCGCCATGCGCCTGCATAGTGGCAATGCGCCTGAACAGGGCAGAAGCGCCCAAATAGTGCCCATGCACCCAGATTGTTTTACACTTAGAAATTTTATGCTCATGCGCCTGGAAGGTCCCATGCGCCCAATTTGGACTTGAGGTTTCTAAGTGGTTTTTAAGGGGTATTTTGGGAAGATAGGCCCGGTTATGATGTGATGGCTTATGTTTGATGTGTGTTATGCATGTATGATGTTGCCTATATGATGATGGTGTATGTTTATGTATATGTTCCTTATTATGTATGTATGTCTTCCCTTGGCTTTGCGTTGAACGTTAATAAATGTAATGAAAGTATTATGTAACGTAAAGTGGAAGATAATGAAAAGAGGAACGTAATGAACGAATGCATGCATGAATAAATGAATAAAAGAGAAAGTATAGAAAGGTTTGCAAGCAATATGTACAGAGGTGCACGGCTCTAATGCCTTAAGCTTTACCGCGTGAGGTTCAGCTAATCCTAAAGTGTGCACGCAAGGGTTCCAGTCTTTGTGACTGACCATCAATAGGGTTACCCACTTCGGTGGGGGTGTTGTTACCCACTTCGGTGGGGGTGTTGTTACCCACTTCGGTGGGGGTGTTGTTGCCCACTTTGGTGGGGGTGTTGTTGCCCACTTTGGTGGGGTGTTGTTACCCGAGTTACATATAACTTCGGGGGTGTGGCATAAGGCCAAGCATATGTATGAGGTGAGCGACTCTGTGTCACAACAGACTCGGAAGAGGTACTTGTCGCGTATCCCGGTACTGTGTCAGTCTTCGGACATGAGTCGGGGGTTTGTTTGTCAGACCCCAGCAAAGTATCAGTCTTCGGACATGATTCGGGGGTATTGCATGAGACAGGATGCAGATCGCGTACCCCGGTACTGTGTTAGTCTTCGGACATGAGTCGGGGGTTTGTTTGTCAGACCCCAGCACAGTATATGTCTTCGGACATGAGTCGGGGGTATTGCATATGATAAAAGTGACGGATGATGAGATCCGTGTCGCGTACTCCGGTACTGTGTCAGTCTTCGGACATGAGTCGAGGGTTTGTGAGCAGGCCCCAGCACAGTATCAGTCTTCGGACATGAGTCGGGAGTATTGCATGAGACGAGATAATGAGGTGAGCGACTTTGTGTTGCAACAGACTCGGATAGAGTTCAATCCCTGTGATTGACTCGAATGGGATCTTTGTCGCGTATCCCGGCACAGCATCAGCTTTCGAGCATGAGTCGAGGATATTGCACGAGACAAGATTCGAGTAATAAAGAGTAATGAATGAAAAGATAACGTATGAAAGAACAAAGTATGAATGAACGTAAATGAATTATTGTAATAATGTACTGAACGAGATCCTTGTCATTCGAACTCAGTAATCGTGACTGAGTGCCACGAAGAGGCTAAAGTCTGACCGGATCTAGAAAGAGAAGTAAATGATAATGTAATACATTGAATGAACAAAGTTAATGAACCTAATGACGAAGATAATAATGATATTATCTGTATGTACGTATGATGCATGATCACGAACGGTTGTAAAGTATAGTATACTTTTGAAATAAAGTAAAGAACGGTTTTACGAAAGTAAAGTATTTTATTATAAAAACTAGAACTCACTCAGCGTCGTTGACTTTTTGTATGCATGATAGTTGGCAGGTATTTGTTGATGCTGAGGAGTTGTAGGCATGGATGCATAAGCTACTGGGAGCATTTTGAGGCTGGCATCCGTATTTTGACATGTCTTGTATTTTGAGATGAAAACAAATATTGTAAATGACATGTTTTAGTTATTAATGAAAGTTTTAAATTCTGCTGCAAAATAAATGTACGTTTTAAAATGTTTTAAGTGCAATGAATGACCAACTGTGAGGTGCCCGGGAACGGGGCCTTACAAGTTGGTATCAGAGACAAAGTTTAAGCGAATTGGGTAAATATTTTCAAAAACCTAATCTTAAACTGAGAATGGGACTAAAAGTAAAAGGGATGCCAGTCCAAGTAGCTACGTGCATGCATGTAAAGGTTTTATGTAAACGTTTACACTAAGTTAACGTTAACCGGCATTATGTGCGCATGTTATGTGGCTTATGTGCTTTTGTGTAGATTTAGATACTGATGTAGTCAGGATAGGAAATGCTTGGGGTATGAAGAGTAAAGTAAGTGGCTAATCACAACTGGCCACCATAATTAGGGACTTACTATACTTGACATAAACTGAGTTATTACCTTGAATGACCACGTTAGTGTTTGAATCTTATAGTGTGCTTTAGAAGATGGTTGGCGGTAGATCTTCAAAAGCTTCACGAGGTGGTGGCGGTGGTGGACGTGGTGCTGAACCATGGGTCACGAGAGGAAGGTCTAGGGCTGAAAGAGTAGTCCATGAAGAACCCGAGACCTCTCATTAGGAGGGCGGTGATGAGAATGCTAATCAGAGGGCCTCGATGAGAGAGGCAGTCATGGAGGAAGTGCATCAGGTCATGCAGACGATCCTACCGTCTGTGATGACCAAAGTTATAAGGCTGTTAGAGATGAGGAGAGACAGGAAACGGGTAGATCCTCGGGCGAAAGGAGACGACCCGAGACTGAAACGGTTTTCTTTGATGACGAAGAGGAAGAAGAGGAAGAGCCCGCGCCGAAGGCGGCACGAGGCTGTAAATATGGGGTGTTTCAACGGTGCAAGCCCCCTACCTTTGACGGTAATGGCAATGCTGCTGCTGCTCACCGATGGGTGAGAGAGATGGAGGCTGTCCTTGAGATCAGCGAGTGCCAAGTGGACCAGAAGGTGAAGTTTGCCACTCACTATTTTTTGGACTTAGCTTTGTGTTGGTGGGACAATATTGTCTAGGTTGAGGGAAGTAGGGCTATCGGAAGGATGAGATGGCCGGAGTTGAAGAGGTTGGTGATCGAGGAGTTATGTCCTCATCGTGAGATGGATAAGGTTGAAAGAGACTTCTTGCAGCTGGAGGCGGGAACGATGACACATTAGCAATATACCGCTAAATTCAACGAGATGGCACGTCTGGTGCCGGATAAGGTGACACCTCTTTCACGAAAGATCAAGAGGTACATTCAGGGCTTGCCGGCGGACATTCGTAGGCACGTGATCGCTGCCCGACCGAGCATGTTTAGGTCAGCGGTTGATTTGGCGGGGAGATTGTATGATGAAAGATTTGTGATGGTGACTGAAAGTAGCAAGAAAGGAGAGGGTGATCAAGAATGGAACGGGAAGCGATTGGGAAGTGGCGGAGCCACTCCAGGTGGCAAAAGTGCACGAGTGGATGATCAGCGTGTGGTCATAACTGGTGCGGGGTCGAAAAGGTGTGACAAGTGTGGACACAGGCACCCCGGGGAATGTAGATTGGGTGGCAATGTCTGTTTCCGTTGTGGAAGGACCGGACATGTGGCGAAGAATTGCGGTATGGGGCGGTGCTATTCCTGTGGTGAGGAAGGTCACATGAGCAGGGATTGCAAGAAGCCGAGGGCGGAAGGTTCGGGAGTGAAGAAGATCGGAGGAAGCTCCGGTACGAAGAAGGAGAACAGAGGGTGAAGGCTAGAGCCTTCGCTGTGACCAGGAGGAGGCTAGGTAGGACTCCGAGGTAACGTCAGGTACGTTCTTGCAAGTTTAGATTTATGCATCTATACTTTAATTGTGACTCTAGTAGTAGTTTCGTTGTCGCTAGTTTCTGTGATGTTGCACGTTAGGGGTAGGAAGATTGATGAACCCTTCGATGTAAGAATTGCTATTAGTAAGTCTACCAGGTTACCTAATGCCGTAGAGGATTGCACGATAGAATTGAGAGAGAGCGCTTGTTCCTGCTAGGCTGTTCAAGACAGACATAGGTAGGTAGACATGCATCTCCGGGTGAGTGGATCAGCAGTCTATGACTCAAACCCCAAGTGTTGCAAGGAGATGGATTGGTCAACCATGCACGACTAGAGTTCAGTGTCGACCGACGACAATGGATTACGATGAAGGCTTCGACCAGGAAAGCGGATTTCTTGGTTTGGAGTCGAGTAAAACTAATACTAAAGCGTAGAGGGTCATTCCTAGTTGTTGCTCAGGTAGAATAAGTGACACATAGACTGGAGCTACCCGATGAGTTAAGTGGAATTCATCTGATGTTCCATGCATCTCGTCTAAGAAAGAGCTCAACCGATGAGGATATGATCATGTTACCAGAGAACACTGAGATGGACAAAGTATCCAACCACGAGAAGCAGCTGGTGACCATTACTAATAAGAAGAAGAGAATAGGCTAAGGAGGATGATGGTTTCACTTGTGCGGGTGCAGTGAAGCCTAAAGAGATCTAAGTTTAAGTGCAAGGTCACAGAAAAGGTGAGACAATGTTACCCATAGCTGTTTGAGAAGCGACAGGTTTCGGGGACGAAACCTCTTTAACGTGGGTAGACTTGTAACACCGCGAAATTTCTATTTAAACGGAAGAAAATAAAAGTAAATAGAAATAATAGAAATTGTGCACAAGTGGAGGGGGATAAAGTGTACAAAGTACAAACCTTATTATTTTAAGAATTTGAGGGGCATGGTCGCCCATATCAAAGCAGAAAGCTGTTTTGCTCTCGGAGGAAGAAGAAGAGAGAGAGAGGGCTTGGTTCTAGAGAGAGAAAGAGGAAGAAGAAGCTGTAAAAGGTAAGTCTTCTCTTATATGAGCTCGGTTTCAGTTGGGTTTCGAGTTCTTGACCGAAGTTTTGGTTGTTTAGTGTTTGTTTTCGGTATTCAAGAGCTGAATCGAAGTGGGTCTTGAACTAGAAGTGTGTTGCTCAAAGGCTGCTCAAGGTGAGTTTCTAGAACCCTTCTGTTACTAATTTTCAACTGAATTGGGGCTATTATACATACTGAGTAAACTTTTTGAAAGAAACCGTGGATTTACAACTTTATGTTCGAAATGTTGTATGTATGTATGTATGTTATAGTGATGATTATGGGTTAGTGATGATGTATAGCATGCTTAGATGACCTTAGTATGTTAGATCTGTGTTTGGGTATGATTAGAATGGTAATCGGGTGATGTTAGTAACATAGAAAATATTTCAGAATGTTTTGATAAACATGAACATTGGTCCATGCGCCCAGAGGTGGCTCATGTGCCCAAATAGTTGTCCATGCGCCCAGCATGAGAGGCCAGACGCCTAAGTGGGTCATGCACCTAAATTGTGGCCCATGCGCCCAGCAGGTTGGCCCATGCGTCTAAGTGTTGGCCATGCGCCCAAGGGTGGGTCATGCGCCTAAATAGTGGCCCATGCGTCTAAGTGTTGGCCATGCGGCCAAGTGTTGGCCATGCGCCTAAATAGTGCCCATGCGTCCAAAATGAATGAAATGGATAAGTGTTGGCCATGCGCCTAAATAGTGCCATGCGCCCAAAGTGTTGAAACGACAAGTGTTGGTGATGCGCCTGAACAGGCGCCATGCGCCTGCATAGTGGCAATGTGCCTGAATAGGGCAGAAGTGCCCAAATAGTGCCCATGCGCCCAGATTGTTTTACACTTAGAATTTTATGCTCATGTGCCTGGAAGGTCCCATGCGCCCAATTTGGACTTGAGGTTTCTAAGTGGTTTTTAAGGAGTATTTTAGAAAGATAGGCCTGGTTATGATGTGATGGCTTATGTTTGATGTGTGTTATGCATGTATGATGTTGCCTATATGGTGATGGTGTATGTTTATGTACAGAGGTGCACGGCTCTAATGCCTTAAACTCTACCGCGTGAGGTTCAGCTAATCCTAAAGTGTGCACATAAGGGTTTCAGTCTTTGTGACTGACCTTCAATAGGGTTACCCACTTCAGTGGGGGTGTTGTTATCCGAGTTACATATAACTTCGGCGGTGTGGCATAAGGCCAAGCATATGCATGAGGTGAGCGACTCTGTGTCGCAACAAACTCGAAAGAGGTCCTTGTCGCGTATCTCGGTACTGTGTCAGTCTTCGGACATGAGTTGGGGGTTTGTTTGTCAGACCCCAGCACAGTATCTGTCTTCGGACATGAGTCGGGGGTATTGCATGAGACAGGATGCAGATCGCGTACCCCGGTACCGTGTTAGTCTTCGGACATGAGTCGGGGGTATTGCATATGATAAAAGTGACGGATGATGAGATCCGTGTCTCGTACTCCTGTGTCAGTCTTTGGACATGAGTCGGGGTTTTGTGAGCAGGCCCCGGCACAGTATCAGTCTTCGAACATGAGTCGGGAGCATTGCATGAGATGAGATAATGAGGTGAGCGACTTTGTGTTGCAACAAACTCGGATAGAGTTCAATCCCTGTGATTGACTCGAATGGGATCTTTGTCGCGTATTCCGGCACAACGTCAGCTTTCGAGCATGAGTCGGGGATATTGCACGAGACAAAATTCGAGTAATAAAGAGTAATGAACGAAAAGATAATGTATGAAAGAACAAATTATGAATGAACGTAAATGAATTATCGTAATATTGTACCGAACGGGATCCTTGTCATTCGACCTCAGTAATCGTGGCTGAGTGCCACGAAGAGGGTAAAGTCTGACTGGATCTAGAAAGAAAAGTGAACGATAATGTAATACGTTGAATGAACAAAGTTAATGAATGTAATGACGAAGATAATAATGATATCATCTGTATGTACGTATGATGCATGATCACGAACGGTGGTAAAGTATAGTATACTTTTGAAATAAAGTAAAAAACGGTTTTACGAAAGTAAGTATTTTATTATAAAAACTAGAACTCACTCAGCATCGCTGATTTTTTGTATGCATGATAGTTGGCAGGTATTTGTTGATGCTGAGGAGTTGCAGGCATGGATGCATAAGCTACTGGGAGCATTTCGAGGCTGGCATCCGTATTTTGACATGTCTTGTATTTTGAGATGAAAACAAATGTTGTAAATGACATGTTTTAGTTATTAATGAAAGTTTTAAATTCCGCTGCAAAATAAATGTACGTTTTAAAATGTTTTAAGTGCAATGAATGACCAACTGTGAAGTGCCAGGGCACGGGGCCTTACAACCTAAAACATACATTTTCATTTTCTCTTACATAAATATTGCAGCGGAAACATTCAAAAATGATATCTCATTTCATTATAGAAACTTTTGCAAGGTAATACATCGTTAATCAGTTACAAAATACATTGTTGCATTACATCACAAAAGCATTATATAAATGGATGTCATTCCAAAAGAGCTGAGTAGCCACCTCATGCTATCCTCAGCAATCATTACCTGCCAACTGGAAACAAATCAAAGTCAGCGTTGCTGAGTGAGTTCTAGTTTTATAAAATAAAACATACTTTTCTTTCGTTAAACCCGTTCTTTACTTTCATGTAATCATACAACATATGTACACATAGATAATATCAATATTATCTTCTTTAATCTTTCATGCTTTCAATCTTTCATCATTACTTCTTTCTTTTCCTTCAACCATAAACTTTACCCAGCTATTTCTTGGTACTAGACCTAGGTCTATCATAGACCAGCTATAACGGTGCATCGCACCTCTGATCACAGTACCTAGGGTAGAGTTTAGGTGTACCACTGCTATATGCAATACCCAGCTATTCCTGGTACTGGACCTAGGTCTATCATAGACCAGCTATAACAGTGCGTCGCACCTCTGATCACAGTACCTAGGGTATGCAGCAATGGGGCTATACAAATGGTCAATCACAAAGAAAGACCCCGATGTGCATCCTCCCGGGGTAGCGAACCCGCACACCGTTGGGCTAACACTTTTTAATGGCGTGTCCCGACATACTATGCTTTTAAGACTTTCTTTACTTTTATCTTTATTAATGCATGCACTCTTACTTCATGTTTCTCTATTCTATATCTTTCACTTTACGTTACATACTACTTTCATTTCGTTCATTAACGTAACACGTAAAGCCACAGGAAAGATAAGCATACATCATAATAAGGAACATAACATACACAGTCATTAGCATCATACAGGGCAACATCATACATACATAATGCGGTTGGACTCCATGCGGATGAGTCCCATGCGAATGGACCTAATGCGGATGGAACTAATGCGGATGGGCATTTATGTGTCTGGGCTCCCAATCGTGCGAATGAACTCTCAGTCGTGCGAATGGACCTCAATCGTGCGAATGAACCCCAATCGCACCTCAATCGGCCGTATGGCCTCTATTCGGCCGCCTAGCCCTAGCTGGTACAGAATGCAGTTCATCCCAAACCTAATCTGCCATTTTCGACCTCCAAGCTCATCTAAACTCATTATAAGCCCAAATCAACCATCCTAAACCTTAGGAATGCATACTACAACACCATTCAAGCACACACAAGCTCAAAAGCAAGACCCAAACGAATCATACACTAACACACACATACACAAACGGGTCAAACACATATACACTCAAAAACCTGATTTTCAGATGTGTTCCAGCCCTAAATCATTCAATAACGTGTAAAAGAGGGGTCCTAGAACTCACACAAATGACCACAACGAGAAGAGCTTCGATTTGACCCGCTTCTCAACGATTTTGCTCACCCGAACCAACTTTTCTCCCTTTTTCTCTTCTTTCTCTCTTCTCCTCTATTGTTTGCTGAAAATGTGAGTGTGGGGAGAGGGTTATGGCTGCCCTCTCCCTACAAATATCACCACATTCTCAACTTTCACTTGTTGGTGAGTTTGGTCCCTCGACTTTGGACTTTATTTCTTTTTCTTCCTTCGTCGGTTTCAAACTAAAATAAATAACCGGGTGTTACACCGGGTTGAAACCGGGTTCGGTCCAGTCGGGTTTTTTTGTACCCGGGTATTGATGAATACGGGTACGAACCTGGGTCAGGTTCACTTGCGGGAAAACCCTACCCGCCATACCCGGGTTGGGTAGGGTCGAGTCCGGAACCGGTTCCAATACCGGGTTTAGTTTATTTTTTCTAAAGTTCTTTCTTTTTTTATGTCTAATACCGGGTTCAATATCGGGTCCAATACCGGGTTCACTTCGGGTTTAGACTGGGTTAGGTTCGGTCGGGTCGGGTCCGGGTAGGGTCGGGTTTTAGAAATTCAAAAAAAACCCAAACCGGGTTGAAACCGCCGGTTTATTCCGGTACACCCGGTACCGGGTTGTACCCGGACCCGGGTACAACGGGTCGGGTCCGTACCCGGTTTTTTTGTGCAAGTCTACTCACCACTAGACGAAAAGATAAGTATTCATATTCATTTTTTAAAATAGTGGTATTTGATTTTTGTATTATTTGGATTATATTTTAAATCATCTAAAAGTTTCATTTTAAAATATATTAAAATATTCCTAGTTCATTTTTTATTAAAATTCATGCTATTAATATCTAAACCAAAACAGAGAAATTATCAAAAAAAGTAATTATTTTTAATGCATTATTATTATATGTAATAAACTAGTATGACATATGCCCTTTGCGGCGGTGTCGTCATCCGCAGTTGTACATTTTGAACGATAACGCAGATATGACGTGGGTGTTAAATTATATAAAAGCTAATATAAGCAGTGGGTATATCAGTTAATATAAAGTCTAAACTTATTAAAATAAAACAAAATAAAACAAAATTTTATTAAAAAATATTCCCGTTATGCGATGGGGCTAATGCTTTTTCCTTTTTACTTATAGTTATAAATCGAGGTTGTGTAATTTATCATGTGAATTTAAATTGAATTAGATAGAAAAAGAATATAAAACATATAAAAAAACTAATAAAGATCAAAATTCTTAAAAAGGATAGGAGCCATTGCAAGAAATAAACCACAAACATTGTTGTCCAATATATAGAAAGCAAAAATAACCTCGTAATGTAGTTATATCTTGTAACATATTTAGTAGAAACACACGTGCTAGCGGAATACGAAACCTAATATAAAAACAAATTATTGTGATCTATTTTATAAGTGTTTTTGGTAGTGTAAGAGGATATCATGTAAAAAACCAAAAAAAAATTGAGATGAACATTGAGTTATAAACAAATGATCATAATCAAACTGGTCATCGTGTGTGTCAAATGATTAGGATTGGTTAAACCGCATACCGTCATAAATATTAAAAAGAAAATAACATTTATATATATACATATAGCGATATAGAGATATAGGATCCACATCAAATGTTAAACCACTCTTTGCGACTTAACTTGAGTTAACCCTTGAAGATAAATCAAAATCATTATTATTTTTGTTCGAATAAAATTATTACAAATATACAACGTTATGTTATTTTATGTATAAGTATAAATTCATAATTGTATAAAAGTTAATATTGGTGTATGTAACTTCACCAATGGTACAATTACAAATATTTACACTGATTTTATGCACCTTATACCTTCTTTAAATTTTTTACGATGGTAAATTTATAAATATACATAAAAGAACATAACATTGAAAATGCGTAATGATATTATTCGAACAAAAATAATAAGAATTTTGATTTATATTGACAGGTTAACGTAAGTTAAGTCGTGAAAAATGAGTTAACAATCGAACCGTACCCTATAGATATAAACTTTAAAGTAAACAATAATTATTAAATAACACAAAATAATTAAAAAAGTTCAAAATCATAAATTCTTACAAAATAAAACATGTAACTAGGGTTGCAAACGAACCGAACGAACACGAACAAGGTCTTGTTCGTGTTCGTTCGTTAAGAAATAAACTTGTTCATAAACTGTTCACGAACACTTACCGAACGAGATTTATTGTTCGTGTTCGTTCATTAAGAAAACGAACATGTTTATGAACTATTCACAAACACTTACCGAATGCAAATGAACACAAACAAAAGCAAACGAACACAAACAACTGTTCATGAACATGAAGAACACAAAAGAAACTCATAAACACAAACGAATACAAATTATTATAGATTTATTTTAGAATAAAATTTATATTTTTTATTATAAACATTACACAAAATCAATAAAATAAATAAGTAGTTAACATAAATACCAAAAAATACTTGATATAATAGTCATAAAAATAACTGACACAATAATTAGGAATATAAACGAACACCTTAATAAACATAAACGGACACATTATCGAACGTTCACGAACGAATATTAACGAACATAAACAAACACATTATCGAACGTTCACGAACATAAATGAACGAACGAGACTTATGTTCATGTTCGTTCGTTTAACTAAACGAACAGAACTTTCTTGTTCATGTTCGTTCATTTGCTAAACGAACGAACATAAACGAACTTCCCGCCGAACGGTTCACGAACTGTTCGCTGAACGTTCAATTCGTTTGCAGCCCTACATGTAACTTAAAAGTGAGTTCTAAATAGTGTACGAAGGCTGCGCTCGCGAATAAAGGTGGAGTGGTCAAAACATGAAAACAAATAAAGAATGCAAAAAATTGTATAACATTAAGAAATAGTATAACATGCACAAAGATATGTAAATCACTATTAATGTGATTTGATTTTGTATAGTATATAACTAGGTTAGTATCTCGTGTATTACACGGATTAAACAAATAAAATAATAAATAATAGTAATACAAATTATGAATTATAAAATTATGTTTGAAGATAAAATATGATTATAATTGCATATGAATAGCAATTTCAAATAAATAAATAATAGGTAGGTTATAGATAGATAGATATATAGATAAATAGAAATCTATAAACTCATTTATTAAAAAAATTATAGTTATTAATAAACACGAAAAGTTACACTACAATATTTTAATATAAGATATGTATAAATTTATATATACGTATTTGTTCAAGAGATAAAACAATTATACTATTTTTAATTCTTTTATCTAAATAGTTTTATTTTTAAATATCTGTTTTAAAATTTTCTTATACAAAATTTATTGTTTATAAAAATCTTGTTTATTAAAACTCAAGTTTTTAATTATTATGGTTGTTTTATTAAAACTGCTTTTGAAAAATTCCAAATATTATATAATTGTTTTAAAAAATGACTAATTTAAAATATTTTATTTCAAAAGGTTAATGTTTTAGAAAAGATATGAATTTTAATTTTCTTAATAAAATTATTTTTATAAACATAGTTTGTTTTTAAAAAATATAGATGAGTGAAAGAAGAAGAGAGAAGTTGTTTGAGTGTTTAAAAGTTTATAGTATCCTTTTGAAAGGAAAATAAAATAATGATGTTTAAAACAATGACAAATGTCAAAAAAGTAGTTTAAAAAGATAACAAGTCGCAAAAGAAACATTTTTTATTAGATACTATAGATGCGTTGATGGCAATATATTTATTTTGTAATAATTGTAGTTGTATGATGTGTGATTTATATATATGAAATTGAAAATAAGAATCACAATCTAGGTTTAAGGAATCTCCTAAACTAGATCACACAAAACAAACAAGTGTGCTTGGCGTATGCTATATAGCTAAGGTAAGTTCGAGTATCAATCCACTAGACACAGATATACAACTCTCAATACTTAACTCTATATTAATTCCTAGCCTATTAAAGGGATTGACTTTAATAATTAACTAAAGATTACTAAACTAATATAATCTGAAAAATGTTAAATCTAAGAATGAACGAAACCAAGAAAACAATCAACAAACGAATTAACGTACCAAGCTTACAAACATACCTAAAATGATCCTAAGGGTCACGTGAAGCTCACAGAATAAAGGAATGCATCACCTCTTGGTCTCATTAAATCCACAATGCTAAGGTATTCTAATGATGTATTTCCTTTTAGTCTTAACTTTCATAGAGTTATGAAAGGGTGTTACCTAAAGCCCTAGAACATAGGACTAAATCTATTCTAAATGAATTAATTACCTGAAAACACTATAATCACGAATGAAAGGGAAGACTCACGCTAGTGCAATCTAATCGTAACACACAACGACAAAAGAGGAATCCAACGAAGTTTATCACCTCTCGATCTTAAAACTCGATAGAACACCGATTTAACAACCACACCCTATTTCACGATAGCTATCTATAGCCTAGTCGTCCTAATGATCATAAACACAAAGTAAACAATAAAGGCACGAAAAACTAATACAAAAAAAAAACAAAATCAATCAAACTAGTAAACAAGAGCATGACTGGTTAAGGTTAATGCAACAATTTCACAAAAAGAAATCAAAAAATTTAACAGAGCACATAGGGAACCAGACACAAGAAACTAAGAACAAGAGTAAAGAACATAAGCAGAACACAAGTAATGGTTTTAAAAAATAATATATATTGCTCTCAAGTGTTTTACAATCGTTGTAAGGCCTAGTCCTAAGAATAAATAAATGAGACACTTTATACTGCATTCTACAGCCTATCATACATTGAAGGCCAACTGAAACACTAATCAATCAAAAGACAAATTGCCTTTTGACATTTATATGTAACATGTCAAAGCTTACATATTAATGTATTATAAAAAGTAAAAAAGTATAAGAGTAGAAAGTTACAAACTCTAATATCTTAATCTATAGTTGATAAAATTATGAAGATATATAAGTTGGTGAGTCTTCAGAAATGACAGCGGGAAGTAATTCAACTTTGGTCAAAAGCATGTCTTCTATGTCTTCGGAAAAAATCAATCTCTAGCTTTGAAAGATTTTGTCTTGAAATTTCAGAATACTTCATCTTTGGCTTCGATAAAAATGGTCTTTGGCTTCGAAAGATTTGACACTTAAAGAACTTCTTTATACCATTGCCAAATCTTTCGAAGTAACTTCCTTTGTACTTCAAAATGCTTGCTAAGAGAACTTTAATTTGCATCAGCATTTAAATTAATTCTTACACATGGGAACAAAACAAGATCACCAGTCATAAAGCCTCACTCACAACCATTAAAATTTAATAAAGAATACATCTTTTTAATAACATTCAAATCATATAATTAATTAAACCTAAAAATAATCAAACCATGTCAATAATCATCCAACACCTAGGTGAAATAAATAAACTAGCCAATCATCATCAAGAACATAAGAAACTCAGCCGCATACATAATCTGAAATCAAAAGAAATCAAAATATTAAAAACAAACCGAGCCAATTAACGCAAATACACATTAACCAAATGATAGATCTTATTAACCAAATGATAGATCTTATTAACCAAATGATAGATCTTATTAACCAAATGATAGATCTTATTAACCAAATGATAGATCTTATTAACCAAATGATAGATCTTATTAACCAAATGATAGATCTTATTAACAAATGATAGATCTTATTAACCAAATGATAGATCTTATTAACCAAATGATAGATCTTATTAACCAAATGATAGATCTTATTAACCAAATGATAGATCTTCACTCCGTGCTGCAAGATATCTTCGTTTAGGGTTACTCCAAAGTCACCCCATGATCTCTTGTGCGTAACCCCCTCTAGTTGTCAACACCCAAGAAATTAGGTTTATTACTCTTTTTGATCCATTGGGCTTGTTTAATGTTTACACGTTACAGACTTCCAACTAATGGGCTTGACATAATAGGGCTTCAAAAATAGTCATCATGGGCTTCACAATCTTGCTTTCATGTACCCTCGAATGGGCTTTCTTTTGAGTTTCCAATTTTCGATCCAACTCCCAAGTGGACTTTCAATCTTGAGGCAGTCAAGTGATCCGTAGGTCTCATTTCTCAAGATAAGTTAAAAGCTAATAATTTTTGCATGCGATATTTATATATAATTAGTATTAAGCCCCCGCATTCCAGCCGGGGACGTAAATTCATGTCAAGTAGCACCAATGACACACCACTACCAGTAACCGGTTACACCGAAAAATCTCGTATTAAAAAAGAAATAAAAAACAAAAAAAAATATAAGCGAACGGAAAGTAGACATAAAAACGTTGAACCACGTAGGTGAAATATAAACATATAAAACAATAAGTCTATCTAGGACTAGTGCGTTGCGACGGTGCCGTTGAACGGAAAAAAATGAGCTTAAAAGCGTTGAACTACAAACGCACGCTGCGATGTGTTAATTCGCAAGTTTTATACCAAAACGTAAAAGAGAAAATTTGTGAAAACATAAAAAGTATAGGACACCAAAGTTGAAAGTAAAAAATATTGAGATTAAATTATAAAATATGTAAATGTATTTGGTTAAAATAAAAAAGTTAAGATTAAAAAAAAGAGACAAAAGGTGGGTACAACCCAACAATGCACAATGTACAACCCATGATGCATAACTAACTTGGTAATTAGTATATATTAAATATGTATAATAAAGACCATATCACGGGTAGGTTACTAACTAGTATATATTTATTTTGTAATAATTGTACCTGTATGTGTGTATATATATTATATATAATATATGAAAATAATTTGATTACGAAGGATAAAATTTAAAGTTAGTGATGATATGGAGAATGTAATGATAGTTAAAACATTACTACTACTTGTGAAAAAGTTGGTGGGTGTATCTGTTGGTGTTAGTATGTAGCTCTTCAACAAATGTAATGTGCTTTTTTATTTGTTGCATTGTATTCTTAGCGTGTATTGTTAGTTTCAGCCAAATAATGCATGCTAAGCAACCATAAGGCCCCATTAGCACAATATATAATTTGTGAGTCGCTACGATCCTACTATGTCGATTTGAATGGTTGAGGACCCGCAAATGCGCTTTGGCTGATTCGATTCTATGGACCTGCAAATTAGGGCTTCGTTTTTTCAGCGGATGTTGGCTGGTGCGTGGTGGTGGAGGGTGCGTGAGAAGAGAATTTTGTGGGAGACTTTAGTTTGCGAGGTTTAGTTAGGGCTTTTGTACTTGCGTAAAATAAGTAACGCCCAAGGTTTCAAAAGATATAAAATGACACCGAAAGATGGCAGGCAATATTTCTATGATGTAATTCGTGCCTTTTCTCTATGATAACAAATTTTGACACACAAAAATATGTGTCGTCGTTTTCAATGATTTTAGTAAAAAGATGACATTTTTTACGACATAGACTTTTGCATGAAGTAAAAACAGTGTGAATCATTATGCGTGTGTTATTAAATAACTATTTTCTAGTTGTGATGCATATTTTAAAAAGGGGTTAAGGAAGTTAAAGAAAAAGTTGAATCAACTTCACCTGTCTAAGGTTTAACTTTACTCCCTAATGTATATATTATATACTCTTGTCATGAAACTTGTAGCATTTAAAAGACAAGCATGTATGTCTTCTGTCGATCACTAGAACCACAACATACATATCGATATAAACGGTTAAACAAAAGCGGTAAACATGTAATGAAAGGCGGGTCACTACTAGAAAACTAGATGTTTTACGACCTAAATTTTAAACTACAAAAGTTATTTACTAGTGACTTTGATAAGTATGAAGAAAAAGACATTTAATTAAGAAAATGACAACACAAAGAACTTGTACATACTAACCACTAGTTCAACATTAGCTAGCAAACCTTTCTAGAGGGTTAACTTCATATGTGAAACTAGTTATGAAGAGGGTTTGGACCCGTGTGAATTATTCTCTTTTCTTCATCATAAAAGTTTTCTTTTTCATCTTCAGTTGTTCGTTTACTCGAGGCTGAAACCGCTGCATGGAACCATGGTGTTGCTGGCTCTAAAACTACATCTTTCTGGCTAGAGAATACGCGACTTTGATGGTGGCGATAATAGGTTGTTGATCGAGACGAATGAGTGAAAAGTAAGAGTACCCAAAAGAGGAGAAGTGGAGTGTTTGGTTTGTAAAACATTCTTTTCTTCATTCTTCTTGTTGGTTTTCCTACTACCTTCTTCAAACAAATGTGGGCCATTTAAAGTTGCTTATTGTCATGATGTATTAGTGTGGTTATATATTAGTGTACTTTATGTACTACAAGTTTGATTGGAGATCAACAAATTGAAAGCAGATAGTGAGAGCTTTGACATGTAAAGGGTAAAGGGGATTGGTGTTTCTTATCATTTGTTATGTTACAACCACTGTTTTCGCGACCGGATCGGACCAGCCGGTCCGATCAGTTCGACTGGGTATTGGTCCGGTGGCCAGTCCGGTTCGATACGATTCGTTTTTGAGGGGTCGAACCGGCAGGTTCTTCCCGAACTGGTGATCGAACCGGGAAACCGGACCGGTTCAGACCGGTTTTTGATTTTTTTTATTTTAATGGATAAAAACGGGGTGTTAAACCATAAATTAGTGTGTTTGATATACAAATATAATTAAGTTTTATATATAACTATAAAATATATATATATATATAAAATATAAATTACTTATATTTAACTACATATAAAATATAATTAAAATATAGTTAAATCCGGTCCAACCATCAAACCAGTAAGATGTACGGTTCGACGTCCAATCCGGTTCTGAAAACATTGGTTACAATACAAACTAAAACTAGGGTGTTCTATGGTGTAATTTGAATTTCATTTTAAGTGTGTTTGATTTGTAGAATTTGTTATAGTTGAAATATGAATTTCATATATGATTTGTTTGGTTGAGAAATGATGAAATTAGTAATTATTTCAATTAATTCCATGTAAAGAAATTCATGTGTATAAAATTATAAAAGAATTAGCTAATCAATGGTTCATACACTATCTCTATTTTTGGGTGGTTTTATTTGTACATTCCAAATTTTAAATCAACACCCGTTGACCCTATACGCCACGTATGGATCCATACGTCGCATATAGGGTCGACTGACACGAGAGTCAACATACCCTATACGTAGCATATGGGTCCATACGCGGCGTCTAGGGTATTTTCTGACAAGACCAGAGCAGACTCGTGTCGGGGTGGCTATACACCGCGTATGGACCCATACGCGGCGTATAATTTTCCCAAATTTTTTCTACTAAATTTCTATGTATGGTGAAGAACCTATACGCCGCGTATGGACCCATATGTTAGAATGTTTTTATATATTATTGTGCGTATAAAAATTTTTGTCGGCTTTATTTTGTACGTTAAGGTTGACACATTGCGTATAAGATATATTTTGTAACATATTAATCGATAATTTTAAATCGTAGTTAACAAAAAATATATAAACAAAACACACATTAAATGATAATATAAATAAATAACGAAGTTTTTAAATACATAACCAAATAAAAGTACAGTTAATAATATAAAAAACTACGGTGAATCTGGGTAATGTCGAGGCGGTGGCAAGTCTGGAGGATCAATGCCAGCAGCACGGGCTCGTGCAATCTCAAGCTGAACGTGCCAATCCATAAGATCCTCAACTTGATCGAGGCGACGACCCTGATCCCGTAATCTCGTAGTAATCTCTTGCATAAATGTCTCCATACGTGCAGGCACCCTGTAACACCCGGTTATTTATCTATTTTGAAGCCGACGAAAGAAGAAAAAGATATAAAGTCTAAAGTCGAGTGACCAAACTCGCCAACGAAATAAAGTCGGGTGACTGGGAGTATATAAGGGAGAGGGCAGCCCTTACCCTCTCCCCACACACTCACAAATCAGCCAAAGAAAAAGAGGAGAAAAGAGAAAGGAAGAAAAGAGGAAAAGTGTTGGTTCGGGTTGGTTCGAGTAGCCAAAATTATTGAGAAGCAAGTCAAACCGAAGCTCTATTTCTTGGTGTCGTTTGTGTGATTTCTAGGACCTCTCTTTTACTTGTTTTCAAACGATTTTGGGGCTGGAACACATCTGAAATCGGGTTTTTGAGTGTGTGTGCATGTTTGACCCGTTTGTGTATGTGTATGTATGCGTATGATGCGTTTGAGTCTTGATTGTGAGCTCGTGTGTGCTTGAATGGTGGTGTTGTGGTATGCATCCCTAAGGTTTAGGATGGTTGATTTAGGGTTAAAATGGGTTTAGATGAGTTTGGAGGCCGAAAACCCTCGGCTGTAGTCGGGATGAACTGCATTCTACATCAGCTAGGGCTAGACGACCGACTGGAGACCGAATGGAGGCCATACGGCCGTATAGGGTGCGATTGGGGTCCATTTGCACGATTGATGGTCCATTCGCACGATTGAAAGGCCAGCCGCATGGAGTTCATGCGATTGAAGGTCCAGTCGCATAAGTGCTCATCCGCATTAGTCCCATTCGCATGAGGTCCATCCACATTGTCCATTCGCACGATTGGGTGTTCATTCGCATGAGTGTTCACCCGCATTGGTTCATTCGCATGATGTTCAGTCGCATGGAGGCCATGCGACTGAAGGGTGTCAGATGCCCGAATAGGGCTGTTGCACCCATGGAAGGTGTAGATTGACTTCTGACTTTCAGGGGGAAAGTGCAGATGTAAGTTTTGACGTAAAGGTTCCCGTAAGAGCATGTATGATGACAGTTGTGATCTTAGAAAATATGTTGGGCATGATGATGATGATGTTGCATGTTTATGCGTGTTGTGTATGTATGATGTTGCCCTGTATGATGATGATTGTGTATGACATGTTCCTTATTATGATGTATGTTTATCTTTCTTGTGGCTTTACGTGTCATGTTAATGAATGAATGAAGTATTATGTAACGTAAAGTGAAAGATAATGAAAGAGGAACATAAAGTAAGAATGCATGCATTATTGAATGATGAATGAACGAAGGAAAGGCTTGCAAGCACAAATAAGAGGTGAGCAACCTTGTTGTTGTAACAGACTCGGATGTTGTGCAATAGTTGGGATTGCCATGAGGTGAGCAACCCGGTTGTTGCAAGAGACTCGGATAGCGTGCCATCAATGAGAATGGCAATGAGGTGAGCAACTTGATGGTTGCAACAGACTCGTATAGCGTGCAATCGTTGAGATTGCTAATGAGGTGAGCGGCCCTGTTGTCGCAACAGACTTGGGAGGACGACGTATAGAATGAACGAAAGTTAACGAATGTAATGGAAGATAATAATTATATTATCAATGTGTTGTATATTGCATGGTCACGAACAAATGTAAAGTATAGTATGATTTTGAAAGAAAGTAAAGAACTGTTTTAACGATAGAAAAGCATGGTTTATTATAAAACTAGAACTCACTCAGCAACGCTGACTTTGATGTGTTTTCAGTTGGCAGGTAATGATTGCTGAGGATGGCACGCGAGGCTACTCAGCTCTTTTGGGATGGCATCCAATTATAACGCTTTTGTGATGTAATGCAAACATGTATTTTGTAACCGGATAATGATGTATTATTTGGCAAAAGTGTTTCTAATGAAATGAGATGTAATTTTTGAATGTTTTCGCTGTAATATTTTCGTAAGACAAATGTAATTATATGTTTTCTGTGTGATGAATTACCAGCTGTAAGCGTCTCGGGAACGGGACCTTACTAGTTGGTATCAGAGCCAAAGTTTAAGTGAAATGGGTAAACTTTCAAAATAAACCTTTACTTAAACTGAGAATGGGACGGAAAGGGAATGGGATACCAATCTGAGTAACTGCGTGCCATCAGGTATTTTCGTAAAGTTAACCGGTTTTATGTGCGCATGGTATGTGTTATGTGTTGTTTGCGGATTTAAATACTGATGTAGTCTGGACAGGTAATGCTTGGGGTGTGAAGAGTAAAGTAAGTGGCTAATCACAACTGGCCACTGTAATTAGGGACTTACTATACTTGCCATAAACTAAGCTGTTCCCTTGAATGACCATGTTGGTGTTTGAATCTTTCAGTGTGTGTGTGTGATGGCCGGAGGTAGATCTTCGAAAGCTTCAAGGGGTGGAGGTCCGATGCTGAACCGCGACCCAAGAAAGGGAGACCCAGAGTTGAGAAGGTGATTCATGAAGAACTAGAGACCCCTCATCCAGAGGGTGGTAACGAGAGCGCCAATCTGAGAGCTTCAGTAAAGGAGGCTGTGGTGGAAGAGGTTCGTCAGGTGATGCAGACGATTCTACCGTCTGTGGTGACCGAAGTGATTAAGGCAGTAAGAGAAGGGAAAGAAAGGAGAGAAAAGGTCCTCGGGAGGACGGGAACAACCAGGGCGGAAACGGTTCTCTCGGATGACGAAGAAGAGGAGGAAGAAGAAGAGCCTGTGCCGGAGACAGCACGAGGTTGTAACTATGGGGTGTTTATAAGATGCAAGCCCCCTACTTTCGATGGAAACGGCACTGCTGCAGCCGCTCACCGGTGGGTGAGGGAAATGGAGGCTGTACTTGATATCAGCGAGTGCCGAGAGGACCAGAAGGTGAAGTTCGCTACCCACTCTTTTGTGGACTGGTCTTGTGTTGGTGGGACAACATTGTCCAAGCCGAGGATAGCAGGGTCATCGGGAGGATGATATGGCCTGAGCTGAGAAAGTTGGTGATTGAGGAGTTTTGTCCTTATCGGGAAATGGACAAGGTCGAAAGGGAGTTCTTGCAACTAGAGGCGGGAACTATGACGCACCAGCAGTACACCACGATATTCAACGAGATGGCATGTCTGGTGTCGGATCAGGTGACACCTTGTCACGAAAGATTTAAAGATACATTCAGGGTTTGCCAGCGGATATTCGCAGGCACATGATCGCTGCCCGACCGAGCACGTTTAGGTCGGCGGTGGATTTGGCAGGGAGACTGTACGATGAGAGAACGGTGGTGGTGACTAAGGGTGGCAAGAAGAGCGGTGGTGATCGAAACTGGCGGGGGAAGAGGTTTGGTCGGGGTGATGCCTCGACGGGTAATAAGAAGGCACGAGTGGATGATCGCCGTGTGGTCACATCAAGTGCGGGGTCGAAAAGGTATGGCAAGTGTGGAAGGGAGCACAGTGGGGAATGTAGGTTTGGCTCAAACATGTGCTTCAAATGTGGGAAGGCGGGGCACCTGGCAAGGGACTGTCGTATATTCCGGTGCTATAACTGTGGTGAAGAGGGTCACATAAGTAACGATTGTAAGAAGCCGAGGTCTGAGGGTTCCGAGGCGAAGAAGATGGGAGGTGAAGGACCGAGGGCGAGCGCCAGGGTATTTACCATGACACAGGAGGAAGCTAGGACGGACCCTAATGTCGTGTCTGGTACGTTTCTGGTGAACCAAACTTTAGCTTCTGTGCTATTTGATTCTGGTGCTAGTAAGAGTTTTATTTCTGCTGCTTTCTGTGCTAAGTTGCCTGTTAGTAGTAGAAGTATTAATGCGCCCTTCGATGTAGAAACTGCCATAGGTAAGTCTACCAGGATTTCTGAGATGTTAGAAGGTTGTGATGTGGAGCTTGAGGGTCACAAGTTTCCTGTTAGACTGTTTATAATGACCTTAGGTGGTTTCTATTTGGTTCTGGGGATGGATTGGTTAGCAGACTCTGAGGCAAACATTGTGTGTCTTAAGAAGATGATTCGGTTGACAGCACCTAACGGGAGTTTGGTAACGGTTTACGGGGATCGAGTCACGACGATTCCAAGGGTGATTTCGATGGCGGTGGCGGGAAAGTGTATGAGGCGTGGATGTAGTGCCTACTTGGCCTACGTAAAGGATGTGGATACGCCAACACCACAACTATCCGATGTACCCGTTGTGTGTGACCCTCTAGATGTATTCCCAGAAAACTTATCAGGAGTGCCACCTGACTGTGAGATTGAGTTCCAGATTGACTTGATACCAGGTGCCCAACCCGTTGTCAAGGCACCGTATCGATTGGCTCCGACAGAGATGAAAGAGTTGATGGAGCAGTTGCAAGAACTGCTTGACAAGGGGTTCATTAGACCAAGTATCTCTCATTGGGGTGCTCCGGTCCTGTTTGTGAAGAAGAAAGACGGTAGTATGAGGATGTGTATTGACTACCGTGAACTGAATAAATTAACGGTGAAGAACTGCTACCCCTTACCGAGAATAGATGATTTGTTCGATCAGCTTCAGGGTGCCAGTTGGTTTTCAAGGATAGATCTTCGATCTGGCTATCATCAGTTGAAGGTGAAGGAACGAGATATCCGTAAAACAGCTTTCCGCATGCGCTATGGTCATTGCAAGTTCTTGTCATGTCCTTTGGTTTGACCAACGCGCCAACTGCTTTTATGGATTTGATGAACCATGTGTGTCGGCCGATGCTGGATAAATCAGTGATTGTGTTTATTGATGATATCCTGATTTATTCGAGGAGCGAGATTGAGCATGCCGGTCACATTCGGGAGGTTCTGGAGACGCTGAGGAGGGAGAAGTTGTATGCTAAATTCTCCAAGTGCGCGTACTGGTTGCGCGAAGTTCAGTTCTTGGGTCATGTGGTGAATCCCGACGGGATTACGGTGGACCCGGCGAAAGTGGAGGCGGTTATGCAATGGAAGTCACCAAAGACGCCATCCGAGATTCGTAGTTTCTTGGGTTTGGTGGGCTACTATAGAAGATTTATCCAAGACTTCTCTAAGATTGCTTCTCAACTAACTAAGTTGACCCGAAGGGATGTGAAGTTCGTATGGGGTCAAGCTCAAGAGAAGGCATTCGAGGAATTGAAAACGAGATTGACTCAAGCTCCTGTTCTGTCATTACCCGATGGAAGTGAAGATCTAGTGGTCTATTCTGATGCTTCCTACTCGGGGTTGGGGTGCATGTTAATGCAGAGAGGAAAGGTTATAGCCTATGCGTCCCGGCAGTTGAAGGTTCATGAGGTCAACTACCCTACTTATGACTTGGAGCTAGCAGCCGTGGTCTTTGCACTAAAGATTTGGAGGCACTATCTTTACGGTACGAAGTGCACCATCTTCACTGACCACAAGAGCTTGAAGTACTTCTTCGAGCAGAAGGATCTGAACATGAGGCAGAGACGGTGGTTGGAACTTATAAAGGATTATGATTGTGAGATCCACTACCATCCGGGCAAGGCCAATGTGGTGGCTGATTCCCTTAGCCGGAAAGCGAGGCCCGAGCCGATTCGGGTGAAGGCATGTCAACTGATCATGACCTCTGATATAATGAAGCAAGTCAAAGAGTTTCAAGATAAGACACTAAAGGAAGATCATCTTAACTCTGAAAGAATGAGAGGTCTGGTTGGGGAATTGGGTGAAAACACACTCGGTGTTAGAACCCGATTTAGTCGTATGTGGATTCCTCGTTTTGGGGATCTACGGGTGAAGATAATGGATGAAGCTCACAAGACTCGATACTCCATTCATCCTGGTGCCACGAAAATGTACCATGACATGAAGAAAGATTATTGGTGGCCGGGTATGAAGCGTGACGTGGTGGAGTATGTGAGTAAGTGCCTTACTTGCTTACAGGTGAAGGCAGAGCATCAAAAGCCATATGGGAAGATCCAACCTTTGGATATACCGGAATGGAAGTGGGAGCACATCACCATGGACTTCATTACGAAGTTTCCGCGTACCCCGAAGGGGTATGACGCCATATAGGTGATAGTTGATCGTCTGACGAAGAGTGCTCACTTTCTACCGATCCGCGAGACGCATTCATCTGAGAGGTTGGCTGATATGTTCATCAAGGAAATCGAAACTCGTCATGGTGTGCTGGTGTCTATTGTGTCGGATCGCGACACTCGGTTTACATCTACATTTTGGAAGAAGTTCCACGACGCTATGGGGACGAGGTTACATATTAGCACGGCTTATCATCCCCAGACTGATGGTCAGTCAGAAAGGACCATTTAGACACTGGAAGACATGCTTCGGGCATGTGTGATTGATTTTGGTGGAAGTTGGGATGACCACCTACCGTTAGCTGAATTCTCCTACAACAACAGTTATCATGCCAGCATTGTATGCCACCATATGAGATGTTATACGGTAGGAGATGTAGAACGCCCGTTTGTTGGGGTGATATTGGTTAGATGGAATTGGGGAGCGTTGAGGTAATCGAGGCTACGACTGAGAAGCTTGAGAAGATTAAAGCCTTTATGAAGGCAGCCAAAGATAGACAGAAGTCGTATGCTGATAAAAGACACAGACCGATTGAGTTCCAGGTGGGTGACCGGGTTATGTTGAAGGTCTCACCTTAGAAGGGTATCATCCGATTCAGGAAGCAGGGTAAGTTGAGCCCAAGGTATATAGGCCCTTTCCGAATCATCGCTCGAGTAGGAGAGGTGGCCTATAGACTGGAGTTACCGGATGAGTTAAGTGGAATTCACCCGACATTCCATGTATCTCATCTAAGGAAGTGCTTAGCTGATGAAGACATGATTGTCCCACTGGAAGACATCAAAGTAGATGAAGGCTCAATTACGTGGAGCAACCAATGGCGATCATCGATAGAAAAGAGAAAAGACTGAGAAATAAAGTGATTCCTCTTGTGCGCGTACAGTGGAAGCACAGGAAGGGATCCGAGTCAACGTGGGAGACTGAGGAAGAAATGAGACAGCACTATCCACGTTTGTTCAAAGAATAACAGGTTTCGGGTTGGTTCGAGTAGCCAAAATTATTGAGAAGCCAAAATTATTGAGTCAACGTCCGAGTCAACGTAGCCCTTACCCTCTCCCCACACACTCACAAATCAGCCAAAGAAAAAGAGGAGAAAAGAGAGGAAGAAAAAAGGAAAAGTGTTGGTTCGGGTTGGTTCGAGTAGCCAAAATTATTGAGAAGCAAGTCAAACCGAAGCTCTACTTCTTGGTGTCGTTTGTGTGAGTTCTAGGACCCCTCTTTTACTTGTTTTCAAACGATTTTGGGGCTGGAACACATCTGAAATCGGGTTTTTGAGTGTGTGCATGTTTGACCCGTTTGTGTATGTGTATGCATGCGTATGATGCGTTTGAGTCTTGATTGTGAGCTTGTGTGTGCTTGAATGGTGTTGTGGTATGCATCCCTAAGGTTTAGGATGGTTGATTTGGGGTTAAAATGGGTTTAGATGAGTCTGGAGGCCGAAAACCCTCGGCTGCAGTCAGGATGAACTGCATTCTGCATCAGCTAGGGCTAAGCGACCGACTGGAGGCCGAATGGAGGCCATACGGCCGAATAGGGTGCGATTGGGGTCCATCCGCACGATTGAAGGTCCATTCGCATGATTGAAAGGCCAGTCGCATGGAGATCATGCGATTGAAGGTCCAGTCGCATAAGTGCTCATCCGCATTAGTCCCATTCGCATGAGTCCATCCGCATTGTCCATTCGCACGATTGGGTGTTCATTCGCATGAGTGTTCACCCGTATTGGTTCATTCGCATGATGTTCAGTCGAATGGAGGCCATGCGATTGAAGGGTGTCCATACATCCGAATAGGGCTGTTGCACCCGAGGAAGGTGTAGATTGACTTCTGACTTTCGGGGGGAAAGTGCAAATGTAAGTTTTGACGTAAAGGTTCCCGTAAAAGGATGTATGATGACAGTTGTGATCTTAGAGAGTATGTTGGGCATGATGATGATGATGTTGCATGTTTATGCGTGTTGTGTATGTATGATGTTGCCCTGTATGATGATGATTGTGTATGATATGTTCCTTATTATGATGTATGTTTATCTTTCTTGTGGCTTTACGTGTCATGTTAATGAATGAATGAAGTATTATGTAACCTAAAGTGAAAGATAATGAAGAGGAACATAAAGTAAGAATGCATGCATTATTGAATGATGAATGAACGAAGGAAAGGCTTGCAAGCACAAATAAGAGGTGAGCAACCTTGTTGTTGTAACAGACTTGGATGTTGTGCAATCATTGGGATTGCCATGAGGTGAGCAACCCGGTTGTTTCAAGAGACTCAGATAGCGTGCCATCAATGAGAATGTCAATGAGGTGAGCGACTTGATGGTTGCAACAGACTCGTATAGCGTGCAATCATTGGGATTGCTAATGAGGTGAGCGGTCCTGTTGTCACAACAGACTTGGGAGGACAACGTACAGAATGAACGAAAGTTAACGAATGTAATGGAAGATAATAATTATATTATCAATGTGTTTGTATATTGCATGGTCACGAACGAATATAAAGTATAGTATGATTTTGAAAGAAAGTAAATAATTGTTTTAACGATAGAAAAGCATGGTTTATTATAAAACTAGAACTCACTCAGCAACGCTGACTTTGATGTGTTTTCAGTTGGCAGGTAATGATTGCTGAGGATGGCACTGCGAGGCTACTCGGCTCTTTTGGGATGGCATCCAATTATAACGCTTTTGTGATGTAATGCAAACATGTATTTTGTAACCGGATAATGATGTATTATTTGGCAAAAGTGTTTCTAATGAAATGAGATGTCATTTTTGAATGTTTCTGCTGTAATATTTTCGTAAGACAAATGTAATTATATGTCTTCTGTGTGATGAATTACCATCTGTAAGCGTCTCAGGAACGGGGCCTTACACACCCTTACATCTTTATACATATGTCGAGGGAACTGTGGCTGAGAAGGCGGCTGATGTGCTGACGGCTGGTCGTGTGGCGGCTAATCATGTGGAATATGCTCCTGTTGCTGGTGTGGATCGTCATCGCCGACCTGCTGAACAGGTGCTGGATGCCAAATCTCACCGGGTCGAAGAGAGAACCGTATGCCACCCGGAAACTGGCGTATAATACGCATGCCGAATAACATACGACGATCTAATCTCACTGGCTCGATCGGAGGAGATACGTCAGCAGCATGGCGAGGAAGATAACCAAGACAACGTGTAATCATCGTAATGTACGCGCCGCCATACACCGCTCCTCTCTCCTGGCGATGATAATACGAAGCGTAACACTCTACCAAACATCTCGTCAGGTTGCACCAAATTGTATTCGGTTTGAGAAAACCTTCTTACAAATGGGTGCCCCTCCATATGTTAAGCGGGATCACAGTTATGTTCGTCATTTCTCACCTCTAATTTCCACGAACGACGTTTGTTGTCGTATATCCCCACTAATTTAAAAGGACATCCAATTTTTTTGCTACCAGATCGTCTAATTGTTGCTTTACTTTTGTGTTCACCACCACGATCACAGATAAGCCACACCTTTACGACCTGACCTTCTTCTTTCTTCGATCTTCGTGTAATAATAACGTAACAATTATCACATCCCCTATAAACAACCCAACAGACTAGCTCGTCGAGTGCTAAAAATTCTTGACATGTTTCAAACAATACTTTCGTGTTTTGATTTTCAGCACTCAAGAGATAGTTTATATTACTTTGTTGCGGGTCATAACTTGATTCTCGGCAAAACTCGAACTCATCATCAGGAACATAAGGTTGGTTTAAATCTGGCAATCGTTTTTCGTAAGCAGATTGAACATACGAATCATCTCGATTACTATATACCACGTACGAAACGCTTGAATATTCACCAAACAAATAGTTACCATCCCAAAACAACATAACGAACGAAGAATCTTGGGTCACTTCAAATTCAACCGTGCTATACGTTCCGTGGCAGCCCTATAAGACAAATGAAATTTTTTAAAGAAAATAAAGTTTTGTAGTTCAACTATTTCTTCAAAATAATAATTTTTCTTTAAAACTATATGTCACACCCCAACCTTGACGGCGGAATCGTCGAGATGTGAGGGTTAAGATTGTTCACAGCCACAACGCTATATTTAAGTGTAAATATTAAAATTATAAGTTTCAAAAGTCATTACAAACATAAGTCTAAAAACATGAAATAATCCCAAATAAAACAAAACGTAGCATAACATTTATTTATTTAACTAGGTCCAAGTCCTAGTTTTATTTCCAAGCTTCAAAAGTCCACTTTAAACTTGGGGATTTCCTAAAACATGATAAAAATAAAATGGTCAACTATAAATAGTTGGTGAGTTTCCAAGGTTTTTATACATAATATGATAAAGTTACAAGTAGCAATTCATGTCATAGGTTATAAGTTAGTAAGGTTATAGAACACATATCGTTACAACCAAACCTCGACTTGATTACAAGTATATAAGATTGGCTAAGTGTATTTGGTTCCCATGATGAACAAGCATACGTCATCAGGAGTCGGCAATACATCGACTTTAGCACCAAATAGGCTTGTCAGGCCCAAAGATCTAAGACGTCGCCAGGCTAGCAATAGTTAATGATTGTAAACAAATATGTATCTCATATAAGACTTACAATAACACAAATAACCATGACAAAAATAAAGATGAATTGCAAGTGTTTTACAAGTCTCAAACGTTTATAAGTGTATGATGTATAAGTATCATGTTTCACCCCAAAAGTGTGAAAAAAATGTAAAAAGGGGCAAGGAAACTCACTTGACAATAATATATAATGGCAATTAATAAGAATAATAACAAGCGTCGCTCCAAGGTGTATCGTCACAAGACACCTAAATATATATATTTACAAGATTAAAGCTTTACAATAAATTAACAAGGACTAAGAAACTCAACTTGATGTTTAGGGTTTGTTAATTATTATTGTCAAATAAGAACCCAATTATATTCCCGTGGGAACGATTTTATTTATATTTTATATATAAATATATAGATTGATAATAACTTTTATAACAATTTTGTAATGTTTATAAAGTTTAAATTAAATTTTATCACTAAATAAAATGAACACAAATAAGAAAAAAAAATTATAAAGGTAATGTTTGGAATAATAATAGTTTATATAACTTAAACTAGTATTTAAATTCTAAATTTTTATAAAAATATTCTAACTATATTATTAAATTTAGGATAATAATATAAAGCTATTTTTTTAAACAAATTACAGAAAAATGTTTAAATAGTTTTAAAAGAAACAAAGCTTATGAAATGATTTTTCCTAATTTTTAAAAAAAAAATTAATATTAAATTTGAAGGCCAAAAAGCCTAAAAAGTTTTTTTTTTAAAATAAAACAGAGGGTGCCCGGGTTCGAACCCCGGACCTCTAAGTGGAGATGGAAGCGTTTAACCAGTGAACCAAGGCATCCAGCCGCGTTAGTGTTCGCGTTTAAATTGATAAAAAGCTTACTTAAACAAAACCCCCAAATCCTTAAGAACCCTAGAACCCAATCGATCAAAATTGATCGTCAATTCGAGGTTGTTGATCGAATTAACCATGGGGATTTTGTTCCCCGACCAAAATCGAGTTTAAACATGTGTTTAATCACCTGTTTGTAGATTAATTGATTATGAACAATTGTTGAACCCAGCCGCGACCACAACGAGGCTCGATTGTTAGGCAAACGTTGATGGAAATCAAATTGAACTCGTGGGAGGCTTCGAATAGTGTTCTTGATGCAAAACCCCCAATCAATTGGAGTTTAAAACACTCGGAAGGTGGCTCTCGTTTAGCTTGCAGGTCCGCGACGAACAGGGTAATCGAACAAGGTGAATTCGTGGGTTTTAGGTGTAATTGGTACTTGAAACAGATTAGACTTAGATAAACGGTCGTTAGTGTTGAATTAATTGGCTTATTATTGGTGATTAAGGCTCGAATGATTATGGAGTTTAAGGTTTCGGTTATACATTCAATTGGAGTTTGTAACCGGTTGATAAATGCATTTAAGTGACATCTTCAGGTTCGAATCATGTTTCCGATCGGTTGCCACAATTTTGGGGGTTTCAATTCGAAAGAAAATTGCGGTTTTAGGGCCACCGGACTCCGGCGGAGGGTGGCCGGAGTTGTGGCCGGAAAAATGCGAGTAAAGGGGTTTGGAGTTTTAAATTTACATGTTTGATCCCTGTGGTTTTAACAGTTAGCATTTTATGTACAAACTTTAATATTAAAGTTTCTAATTTGGCATTAAATCCCCCTTGTAGTTTAATAGTTGTCATTTTATGCTTAAAAGTTAAAATTTAAGTTTCCAAATTGGCAAATAGACCCTCTTTTTTTAACATTAAACTAACTTGTTAATTTTTATAACTTACCATTTATATTATTATTATTATTATTATTATTATTATTATTATTATGGTAACATATTATTATCATTATTATCAATGTTAAGCAAATTAGTTTATTAACACCCAATTTAACTCAACAAGCCCTCAAAGTTTCATAAATGACATAAATGATCCTTACAAGAACTTAACAAGGTTAACGCCTAATTTAACAAAAGTACAAGATGCTACAAATAAGAATGGATATCTCTTCTTCATGTGCTCCTCGCGTTCCCAAGTAAATTCAGCGCCACGTTTATTTTCCCAACGAACCTTGACAATTGGGGTTGTCGTGGTTCTAGTCTTCTTCATTATACGATCCAAGATTTCAACAGGTTTCTCGACGAAATGCAAGGACTCGTCGATCTGAATATCTTCCAACGGAACATACAGACTTTCGTCGGCCAAGCACTTTCTCAAATTTGAGACGTGAAATACAGGATGAACTCCACTAAGGTCGGAAGGTAGCTCCAGTTTATAAGCCACTTTCCCAGTCCTTCTTAGGATTTTGAAAGGTCCTACAAACCTTGGAGCCAGTTTGCCCTTCTTTCCAAAGCGAACCACACCTTTCCACGGTGAAACCTTGAGAAGAACCATCTCCCCAACTTGGAATTCCAATGGCTTACGTCGCTTGTCAGCATAGCTCTTTTGACGACTTCTCGCCACTTCGAGGTTCTTGCAAATGATAGAAACTTTATCGGTCGTATCTTGTATAAGTTCAGGACCAGTGATGAAGTTTTCACCAATGTCGGTCCAATAGATCGGTGAACGACATTTTCGATCATAAAGTGCTTCAAACGGTGCCATCTTGATACTCGAGTGGTAACTATTGTTATACAAAAATTCCACGAGCGGTAGATGCGTATCCCAATCGCCACCAAAGTCAAGAACACAGAGACGTAGCAAATCCTCCAAAGTTTGGATCGTTCGCTCGGTTTGACCATCAGTTTGAAGATGGTAAGCCGTGCTTAGATCTAGTTGTGTACCCAAGAGTTCTTGCATAGACGACCAAAAATGTGAAGTGAAGCGAGCATCTCGGTCGGATATGATGTGCAGAGGTACCCCATGACGACTTACAATCTCATCAACGTATATACGAGCTAACTTTGATGTCTTGTAAGTGTCACGTATGGGTATAAAATGTGCCGACTTGGTCAATCGTCAACAATCACCCATATGCTATCATGTCCTCGGGAGGTTCGGGGTAGCTTTGTTATGAAGTCCATGGATATGTGTTCCCATTTCCACATAGGAATCTCGGGTTGCTCAAGTAATCCACTTGGACGTTGATGTTCGGCTTTAACCTTCGTACATGTGAGGCACTTAGCTACATAAGTCGCTATGTCTTTCTTCATTCCAGGCCACCAATATTGACCACGTAGGTCCATGTACATCTTATCGGAACCAGGATGAATAGAATAACGAGTTTGATGAGCTTCGTTCATGATGAAGGTACGGAGGTTATCGCGATTTGGAACCCAAATTCGATTTTCGAAGTACATCAATCCATTAGGTTTCATTTCCAATTGGGTTAGAAGATTATGCTCCAATTCATCCTTCATTCTTCCTTCTCGTTGTACCATTTGTTGAGCCTCCAGGATACTAGACTCGATGTCACTATCTATCTCAGGTTTTGTAGTAGTACGGTGGTCTCGTTGACATCAAGTCGGATCTCAGTATCGAACTCACTCAAAGTGTCAAACCATTGACGTCGATCGCGAATTTCTTGGAATGAGATCATCTTGTTGTGGTCTTTCGGCTTAATGCATCGGCTACAACGTTTGCTTTCCCAGGATGATAACGAATGTCACAATCATAGTCACTAATCAACTCCACCCAACGACGTTGTCTCATGTTGAGATCTTTTTGATTGAAAACGTGTTGAAGGCTTTTGTGATCGGTGTAGACTATACATTGCGTACCATACAGGTAGTGCCTCCAAATCTTCAAAGCAAATACAACAGCACCAAGCTCGAGATCGTGTGTTGTATAATTCACCTCGTGAACCTTCAATCGTCTCGATGCATAAGCCATGACCTTCCCTCGTTGCATGAGAACACAACCAAGGCCTTGTTAGATGCATCACAATACACGGTGAAATCATCGTTTCCATCGGGTAGGGTCAATATAGGAGCATTGCACAACTTATGCTTTAATGTTTCAAAAGCTTCTTCTTGCTCGGAACCCCACTCGAATGGTTTATTCTTTTGTGTCAAAGTAGTGAGCGGTTTCGCGATCCTCGAGAAATTGGCAATGAATCGCCGATAATAACCAGCAAGACCAAGAAAAGAACGAACTTCGGTAGGAGTTGTAGGAACACACCAATTTTTCACAGCTTCCACCTTTGCAGGATCAACGTGAATTCCTTGACTATTCACCACGTGTCCTAGAAATTGAACTTCCTCGAGCCAGAAGTCACACTTTGAGAACTTCGCGTACAATTGCTCTTTCTTCAACAATTCAAGAACCAATCTCAAATGTAGTTCATGATCGGTGTTGGACTTGGAATAGATAAGTATGTCATCAATGAAGACGATCACAAACTTGTCTAGATAAGGCTTGCATACCGGTTCATGAGATCCATGAAGACAGCAGGAGCATTGGTTAAACCAAAAGGCATCACCATAAATTCATAGTGTCCATAACGAGTACGGAAAGCGGTCTTTGGGAATCACCATCGTGGACTCGCAATTGATGATAGCCAGAACGTAAATCGATCTTCGAGAAAATAGCAGCTCCTTGAAGTTGGTCAAACAAATCATCGATGCGAGGAAGAGGATAACGATTCTTGATGGTAAGCTTGTTAACTCACGATAATCGATGCACATACGAAACGATCCATCTTTCTTCTTCACGAAAAGAACAGGTGCACCCCAAGGCGAAGAACTAGGACGGATGAAGCCTTTCTCGGACAGCTCTTGCAGTTGACAAGAGAGTTCTTGCATTTCGATGGTGCAAGCCGATATGGTGACTTGCCACGGGGTTTGCTCCCGGTATCAAGTCAATTTTAAACTCGACTTCACGCACGGGAGGTAAACCACTAAGGTCATCGGGAAATACTTCAGGAAAGTCTCGTACGATAGGGACATCCTTAAGTTCTTTCCCTTTGACTTTCGTGTTGACCACGTAAGCCAAGAAGGCCATATACTTCTTGCTTAAGCACTTTCGGGCTTGAGTGCAAGACATGAGTTTAAGCCCTTTGGAAGATTTTTCACCGAACACCTTCAACGTATCTCCAGAGGGTAACGGTATACGAATGCACTTCTCGAAACAAATGATCTCGGCATGTGTTTGGCTAACCAATCCATACCAATGATGACGTCAAAGCTTCCAAGTTTCATAGGGATAAGATCGATAAGAAAATCATGCGTGTCAAGACTTAAGATGCAATCACGAACGATAACGTCAACGGTGATCGGTTCTCCATCGGCAACTTCAACAGTAAGAGGTCTTTCTAGTTTCGTATGTGGCTTAGCAAGTATGGGTTCAAACTCTAATGAAACAAAACTTTTATCGGCTCCAGAATCAAATAGGACATAGGCATAAGTTTTGTTAATAAGGAACATACCTGTTCAATTTTTAAGGTATTTAACAATACAGGTAAAGTATGAAATGAATCGGATCACAAAAGTTAAAGGTGAGTTAACGTACCATTCACCACATCGTTGTTTGCTTGTGCTTGGTTAGCGTTGATGTTGAAAGCACGTCCTCGGGCTTGTGGAATATTACCCACAAGACGATGGCATTGTGGGCAAAAATAGCCAGGTTCCCCACAGTTGTAGCAAACACGGTTCGTGACCACAGCGGCATTGTTAGGTGCACGGTGGCAAGTCGCCACCAAATGACCATATTTACCGCATAAGTTGCAAATGCGGCATGGTTGATTCCCAGGATGATGATATCTACACGTGTTGCACATAGGCTGAGGACCAGCATAAGCCCTAGCCCCAGGCACTTGCGCCACAGGTGCAGTCGTAGGTACAAGTTGTCCTTGGGGTTGTTTGGGTGCAGCCACGGCATAGTTGCGTGCCGGTGTGAACTTGCGTTTTTTTTGTTGTTGTTGTTGTAAGACGGTTCAGCTTTGGTCTCCTTAACAGTCGCGGTCGCCATCTTCTCTACCTTCTTTGCACCCTTCACAGACATGGTGCCCGCTCGTATATGGTTCTCGGTGAGTTGAGCGGTGATAGTAATGTCTTCTTCCAAGGTTGTGGGTCGGCTACCCACCATAGCATCTTGAATTTGGGGTGGTACACCCTTAATGAACTTCTCGATGTTGCGGGGGACAGTGTCGACCATGTGAGGCAGCAGTATACTCAACTCATGATGCCTAGTTGAGTACGCCAAATGATCTCCATCGTTTTGTTTCAAATTCCAAAATTCCTCCTCCAGCTTTTGCAGTTCGCTTCTCGGGCAGAACTTCGTGATGGCGATGTTCTTGAACTCTTCCCATGTAAGTGCTAGAATAGCATCGGGTCCACGATTCCTCCTCTCGCTGTTCCACCAGGTGAGAGCCCTTTGTTGGAACATGCTAGTGGCATAACAAACTTTGAATGCATCAGGACACTCACAATTGATAAAGGTATTCTCCATGATTTCGAACCACTCAAGAAGACCAGTGGCTCCTTCCTTGCCACTAAAACTAGTGGGCTTGCAAGAGCTAAAATGTTTGAAAGTGCAAGTTTGATTATTCCCGTGTTGATTGTTCCCGTTTTGGTGGTTGCTATTCTCTCCATGACCATTTCCATTATTGCTTTTGTTGGTCATTAAGGTGCTATTAAGTTCAGCAACCATGGTCGGGATGACAGCAGCCATTTGTCGAGCAATCATGGCGGCTAACTTACGATCAGAACTTCCACGCTTTCCATGATGACGAGACATGTTGGAATATACAAATGAGTTAGATATGAGAATTGGAATAACAAGGATTGATGTTTAACAAGAATAAGGCAAAAGTTGTAAGGCACATGGAATGGTTCCATTTGGTAACGCATTACCATTTGGAAACGTTGACACGTCAAGGTAAGTTGACCCACTCGCCTTAGAAATTTATGTATGTTGACCATAGTTTATCACTCATTCCAGAAATCCCCAGGTAAGCATAACTAGTCCCGTAGGATTTATGCGATATGCTTGCCTTAGCCCGAGGGCCTTTTGCAAGGAAGTCCAGAATACAGGTGTCTATGTGTCACACAAATTTCTTAAGTTCATGTAATCAAAACCTTGATGAGATTTAACATAGATTAGACATAAGTCTAAAGATTCAAATCATAAGTATAAGCATAAGTTCCCACGTGTTGACGAGAATAAGATCAAGAAGTTTCATTTGTCGGGGAGAGTCAAAGAGTCAAAGTTAAGTTTAGGGAGACTAATAACAAAGTTTAAACAATTACAAGGCAAGCCTATGCTAAGGCATCAAGTTGCACATAAGTAATGTATAGCATTATGTAGCATGTAACAATATATATATTTCCAAGAATATAAATATTATCCTAGGAGGTTCATGCATAAGCTATAGTCTAGGTCACCATTACTAATAACCTAAATCCCTATAGTTATGGGCTCTGATACCAATCTGTCACACCCCAACCTTGACGGCGGAATCGTCGAGATGTGAGGGTTAAGATTGTTCATAGCCACATAACGCTATATTTAAGTGTAAATATTAAAATTATAAGTTTCAAAAGTCATTACAAACATAAGTCTCAAAACATGAAATAATCCCAAATAAAACAAAACGTAGCATAACATTTATTTATTTAACTAGGTCCAAGTCCTAGTTTTATTTCCAAGCTTCAAAAGTCCACTTTAAACTTGGGGATTTCCTAAAACATGATAAAAATAAAATGGTCAACTATAAATAATTGGTGAGTTTCCAAGGTTTTTATACATAATATGATAAAGTTACAAGTAGCAATTCATGTCATAGGTTATAAGTTAGTAAGGTTATAGAACACATATCGTTACAACCAAACCTCGACTTGATTACAAGTATATAAGATTGGCTAAGTGTATTTGGTTCCCATGATGAACAAGCATACGTCATCAGGAGTCGGCAATACATCGACTTTAGCACCAAATAGGCTTGTCAGGCCCAAAGATCTAAGACGTCGCCAGGCTAGCAATAGTTAATGATTGTAAACAAAATATGTATCTCATATAAGACTTACAATAACACAAATAACCATGACAAAATATAAAGATGAATTGCAAGTGTTTTACAAGTCTCAAACGTTTATAAGTGTATGATGTATAAGTATCATGTTTCACCCCAAAAGTGTGAAAAAAATGTAAAAAGGGGCAAGGAAACTCACTTGACAATAAATATATAATGGCAATTAATAAGAATAATAACAAGCGTCGCTCCAAGGTGTATCATCACAAGACACCTAAATATATATATTTACAAGATTAAAGCTTTCCAATAAATTAACAAGGACTAAGAAACTCAACTTGATGTTTGGGGTTTTGTTAATTATTATTGTCAAATAAGAACCCAATTATATTCCCGTGGGAACGATTTTATTTATATTTTATATATAAATATATAGATTGATAATAACTTTTATAACAATTTTGTAATGTTTATAAAGTTTAAATTAAAATTTATCACTAAATAAAATGAACACAAATAAGAAAAAAAAATTATAAAGGTAATGTTTGGAATATAATAGTTTATATAACTTAAACTAGTATTTAAATTCTAAATTTTTATAAAAATATTCTAACTATATTATTAAATTTAGGATAATAATATAAAGGTATTTTTTTAAACAAATTACAGAAAAATGTTTAAATAGTTTTAAAAGAAACAAAGCTTATGAAATGATTTTTCCTAATTTTTAAAAAAAAAATTAATATTAAATTTGAAGGCCAAAAAGCCTAAAAAGTTTTTTTTTTTTTAAATAAAACAGAGGGTGCCCGGGTTCGAACCCGGGACCTCTAAGTGGAGATGGAAGCGTTTAACCAGTGAACTAAGGCATCCAGCCGCGTTAGTGTTCGCGTTTAAATTGATAAAAAGCTTACTTAAACAAAACCCCCAAATCCTTAAGAACCCTAGAACCCAATCGATCAAAATTGATCGTCAATTCGAGGTTGTTGATCGAATTAACCATGGGGCTTTTGTTCCCCGACCAAAATCGAGTTTAAACATGTGTTTAATCACCTGTTTGTAGATTAATTGATTATGAACAATTGTTGAACCCAGCCGCGACCACAACAAGGCTCGATTGTTAGGCAAACGTTGATGGAAATCATATTGAACTCGTGGGAGGCTTCGAATAGTGTTCTTGATGCAAAACCCCCAATCAATTGGAGTTTAAAACACTCGGAAGGTGGCTCTCGTTTAGCTTGCAGGTCCGCGACGAACAGGGTAATCGAACAAGGTGAATTCGTGGGTTTCAGGTGTAATTGGTACTTGCAACAGATTAGACTTAGATAAACGGTCGTTAGTGTTGAATTAATTGGCTTATTATTGGTGATTAAGGCTCGAATGATTATGGAGTTTAAGGTTTCGGTTATACATTCAATTGGAGTTTGTAACCGGTTGATAAATGCATTTAAGTGACATCTTCAGGTTCGAATCATGTTTCCGATCGGTTGCCACGATTTTGGGGGTTTCAATTCGAAAGAAAATTGCGGTTTTAGGGCCACCGGACTCCGGCCGGAGGGTGGCCGGAGTTGTGGCCGGAAAAACGCGAGTAAAGGGGTTTGGAGTTTTAAAATTTACATGTTTGATCCCTGTGGTTTTAACAGTTAGCATTTTATGTACAAACTTTAATATTAAAGTTTCTAATTTAGCATTAAATCCCCCTTGTAGTTTAATAGTTGTCATTTTATGCTTAAAAGTTAAACTTTAAGTTTCCAAATTGGCAAATAGACCCTCTTTTTTTAACATTAAACTAACTTGTTAATTTTTATAACTTACCATTTATATTATTATTATTATTATTTTTTTATTATTATTATTATTATTATTATTATTATGGTAACAATATTATTATCATTATTATCAATGTTAAGCAAATTAGTTTATTAACACCCAATTTAACTCAACAAGCCCTCAAAGTTTCATAAATGACATAAATGATCCTTACAAGAACTTAACAAGGTTAACGCCTAATTTAACAAAAGTACAAGATGCTACACTATAACTCTTATTTCTTTTATATACATACTTACGTACACATAAATGTCTTGATTACTTAATAATCATTTCAACTAACTCGGGTTCCACGATACTAGTCGGTTATGATAAAAGAACTTGAAAATTATTTAAGTTTACCGTAACCGACTAGCATCGATGGAACCCGAGTTAGTTGAAACGATTTTTAAGTATGCAATTCAAATATATGTATATATGTATGCAAATACTTAATGAAATAAGAATCAATGTTTACCGAATAGTTATGTGACAGAAGAAAATGTTGAACTACATAACGCTAATTTCCTTCGATTAAGATCAAATGTTTCCTTCGTAACAAAAGAAATATGAACACATTCGTTTGATATTCGGTGCGTTTATATATCTTCGAAGGAATCTTAAGTCGCGTCAATATAATTCGAAATAAAGCCTATACGCCGCGTATAGACCCATACGCGGCGTATAGGCTTTTCAGAAGACAAAACTGGCGAAGTCAAACAGTCATTCAGCGGGCCTATACGTCGCGTATGGACCCATACGCGGCGTATAGGCCCGCTGAATGACTGATTTAGCTTCGCCAATTTTGTTTTCTGAAAAGCTTATACGCCGCGTATGGACCCATACGCGGCGTATAGGCCTGGTCGTATGGGTGTGGGACGCATCTCCACCAACACCTATACGACGCGTATGGACCCATATACGTCGTATAGGTGTCGGTGGAGATGCGTCCCACACCCATACGACCCAGGCCTATACGCCGCGTATGGGTTCATACGCGACGTATAGACTCACTGATGTGACGTAGAATGCTTGGCATTTATAAGATAGACTTATACGCCGCGTATGAACCCATACGCGACGTATAAGTGGATGTCGATTTATTATTATGGATGTCTTTTTATTAGAACCATTATTTTATCCTCCGTGTATATATCATTAAACTAGTCCATGATATTTTGGGGACAAAAGAATAAAGTGAATGTACCTTTTGTTCTAGCATTCAAATCTTCATGTACTATACATCCATGTGTGTAATAAATCAAAAGGTGTTCATTTATGTAGCTTACAACTTTAAGCAAAAGAGTGTAAAAGAGGGAAATTTACAACATAAGTGTTGTCTACGGGAATGTTTGGAAGCATTTTTAGCATGAAAACGGTATGAAAATGACCATTAAAGAGGAAACTTTGTAGCCGACGTGACATTACCATTGTCCATTGGATTGATAATTATTATTTTTAACTAACTTTAACTACTCATATTTTCGGTTACACTTTATTATTATTTTTTTTTAACGGCAAATGTACGACCCTACTTCGAAGGATAGTGTTATCTTAATCGGGTCCACCTATTCGTTTCTCAGCTGGGACCGCACCCCCAACCCCCTCGAAGGAAACTCATTGCTAAGAAAACCCTCTGATTCAACTCTAAACATTTTACTCAGAACGTGACTTGAACTCATGAACTTCATTTTATTTATATTATTACCTAGGATGGAAACTATGACTTCCACTTAAAAGGCTTGTGCATGTAAAGTAGATTAATTTCTATGCAAAGAAATCTATCTATTTTTTTTCTAGGCTTAAGAGTATTCAATGTACAAACAAAATAGTAACGCTTCTACTTAATATAGTTCCTTTTTTCATAAAGTGTTTTTATTACTTTTATGGTTTATCTCAATGGATTTAACATAAACTTTTGTTATCTACGAGAGTGTTTGGAATGCAGGAATTCAGTTGAATTCAATGAAATTAAAATTCAAATTTTATGGGCTATTGTGTTTGGTTGGTAGAAATTCGTTAGAATTAAAATTTAGATTCTATTATTAACGTTTTTTGTTGCGAAAGGAATTGAAATTGAAATTAATTCCTTTAAACATCTTAAATGAAAGATTTCAATAGCCTTCCAAATTTTAAAGAATTTTAAATTCCACTGACCCCCACCTCCGCCACCGACCACCACCTACCAACCCCATCGACCACCGATCGACCACGTCTGTTTTAGACGCGCTTGATGGCAACTGTCGGTTCTCAGGGGTGGGCATGATTGGTTGGTTGCGGTGGTGACATATGGCCGGTTTTCGATGCGAGACTGGATGTCGCGGTCGATTGTCGGCGGTGATAGCGGCAGCGGTCGGCAGTATGTAGCGGAGATGACTGGTGGTCATTGAGATGATGACGGTTTGCAATGGACGATAAATTTCAATTCCTTTAGAAGTATTTTGTCACGAAAAATACATTTAAAATTTAAATTCCATTTATAGATTCTAATTTCTTTGAATTTTAGAAAAACATTAAGTTACAAATGCAATTACTTCAAATTTCAATTCTAACAAATTTTAAGAATCAAACGTCCCTTATTTATGATATGATTTAAGATAGAGTAATATAGTGTTATGTGACTAAACAGGAATATAATTTGCAATGAGACAGGATCCTACGATAATATAAATCACTCATTTGATGATTTTTCATTTGTCACGTATTTATATTAATCCTGGAAGAGTAAAGTGTAGTTGGTTCTCCTCCACACCGAATCTTGTGGTTGAATTTTGACCATCGATGATCTCTTCAATGCAACATCTTCTGACAAAAAAATGTGTTGACGAACCATAGAGAAAACATAAAAAGGTTTTTCTTGTGATTACCCTTCGGTGTAAGAATAAGTATAAATTTTGAGGAAGAAATAGTGTGCGAGTGTTTATATTATATGCATTAGCGTTTTCTCATGGTGTTTCCATGAGGACTTTTTGGGTCCTATGAGG
Source organism: Flaveria trinervia (assembly GCA_025506515.1). Classification (NCBI taxonomy): domain Eukaryota; kingdom Viridiplantae; phylum Streptophyta; class Magnoliopsida; order Asterales; family Asteraceae; genus Flaveria; species Flaveria trinervia. Next base: position 1,801,877 of record CM046446.1, read on the forward strand.
GACCTTTCCCTACACTCGAACGGTAAACCTGTTAGTGGTTAGAAATAGGCACCATGATTAGTGAGGACAGTTTCTTTTGTCCTCTTGTTCCGAAGTGTCCAACAAGGTTTGCGGTTTATTTCGGAACGTCAGATCTTGAACATTGGCTGGTTGATTTGACCCTATACATGTACGATTGGTTCTATTAAGTTAAATATATTATGAAATTCTTGATCTAAGCATTGGCAAACCCCTTATTCTCAACTTGCACATATTTTACAAAGAAAATTTTGGTATTTGAAATCTCACCACCCACGAAACATACCCTCTATACTTGCAAAAGACAACCCATAAGTCAATCATGCAACTTAGGAATTTTTCTATTAGATTTTAAAAAAAAGCCAATATTCATTCCATATTAACCATTGATTGCATAAACGAATAGAAGAAAGCAAGAGCACGCGATTGATGAGATCAACATCCAAGATCGCACAATTTTACCTACATGTCACCCTCCTATTGGTTTTCACTCTCCAATATTGCTCTACTAGGGTAGTACCTCATGTATTACACGGACTGAATAAATATATTATTAAATAATTTAATAAGGAAATTTTATTAGTTATAAAATGATAGATTAAAATGCATCTGTGTAATAATATAAGTAATAAAACAATGATATCATTGTTTTAAACTTTTGTTTTTAAATCCTTGTTGCTTTTCTTTAAATAAATATTTTGTTACAAAACAAACCGTTTTAAAAAATATCAATAGTAAAAAAAATTATTATCTCCTAATTTTAGTTATTTATTTATAAAAAATCAATTTTTAAAAGACCATTTTAAAATATTTCATATTATTAAAAGTGGTTGTTGTTTTAGAAAATTTTTTAATTTTTAAAATTTTATTTATTTAGAAGTTACATTTAGTTTTTCTCAATTTATTGAAAATCTATTTTTAATCTCAAAAGAAATTAAATAATATTATTAGTATTTAATGTAGTTATTTGATTTGAGAGAGAAACGGAAAAATTAAAATTATATGATTTAGAATTGTGACAAGTGTCATCTTAAAACTTTTTTTTATTATAGTAGATAGATTTTAAAGTTTTTAAAAATAATTCAACAAAATAAACCATCAAAGTTGTATTTTTAACTATTTATATAACACTAATTACCAACTCTTTCATGCATTATAGTCTTGTACATATGCTTTATGATGCTGTACATATGCTTTATTATTTATTTTTTTTCATTTGTGTATATATATTTCTATTTTTATTTTTTGAATAAATAATATAACATAATATCTTGCTTTTAACAAATCATATGTTTACAACTATTATCGACGTCAAAGTTTCATTTTTCATAAATAAACATGCACTACCAATAGCTTCAACGTCCTCTTTAAAGGGCAATTTCTTTACAACATTCGTTTTCTTAAATAAAATTACGCATATTATCAACGGTTTCAACATGCTCCTCAACACGCAATGGTTATATGCATCTCCAACATGTGGGTTCGCGACTTCGTTTTAATATAGTTTTTGCGTCATTTTATGGCCGCGCTGCAACACGAAAGTCATGATACTAGTTTATATAATACTAGTTATCAACTTTGGTATGCTTAGTGGTTAGTTTATATAATACTAGTTATCAACTTTGGTATGCTTAGTGGTAGTACTATATGTTTAATGAGTTGTACTTATCTTCATCTTTTTCTTGAACTTTAATTTTTTTAATTTTAGCCTACTTCTTTCACAATTTAGCCTTAATATTTTATTTTATTTTCATCTTTGATCTACATACTTAACGTATTTTACAAATTTTTTTATTTTGCGTTGCCGAATAAATTTTGCGGGTAACAATCATAGCGCGCGTGTGAATCAACATTCGTACCTTTATATATTTCCCGTTTAATGACCCTATCGCAACGCGCCGTATCTAGATCGACTTACTTATTGTTTAATATGTTTTACATTTTGCTTATGCGGTTTAACGTTTTTACGCCTATTTTTCGTTTGATTTATTTTTTATTTGTTTTTTTATTTTTTTCAAGACAAGTTTTTTCGATATCAGTGATACACTTGCAGTACTGGTGTGTCATTGGTACTATTTAACACGTTGTTACGCCCCCGCTGTAACACAGGAGGCTTAATACTAATTAATAATGAATCTGTACGTAAAGCATGGGCCATGAGGTGATGCATCAACAGATCTCTGTAGAAAAGTAACAAAAGCAATTTTTCAACTTTGTGCTTATAAATGTTGTACTTCACATCTAACACCAATCTTTCCTCTTTAGGCTTGGTTTCGGATATGGAATGGCGGTCCGGTTCGGTTTCGTTCTGTCTTTGCACACCGTCTTTACCAAATGATTGTGATTTATAAAGAACATAAAACATGTGTTCAGAAGTCTTAAACATCGACTAGAATACCCGAAACAACAGATGCAAAGAGTTGCTAAAGCCATGTTCCATTTATGAAATACCCGAGGTGTGTATTAAGGTACATAAAGAGGCTCAGGATCCACATTCCTTCTAATCCTGAAACAAAAACTAACACGTAAATACATAAAGATTTACCAGGGCATAACAATATTTTCAGTTAAGACTTTGGGTTCTAGTTAAACCCCACAATAATGACCCATTCATTTCTTGTTGATTTGGGTAACAAAAATTTGTACCATCAATTTGGGTCTACTAAATTTATAGTAACGGGTCAATCTGGATCATTATTCGTTATAACTTATAATGGTCCAAATGGGAAACAACCGCACGCCACCATTTTTTCACCACCCCCATTACCACCACTGCCACAACCCCCCTCTAACCACCGACGATGCAGCTGCCATCTGTTGTGTGATAAAAGCAAAATGTAGCGTGTACACCCATTTCGCTACTTTATTTTCTTTCTAAAACGACCCATTCCAAGGCAAACCCATTTTGGTTAGAGCTCGTTTTGACCCGAACCCAATTACCTGAACCAGCTTTGACCGGTTACACGACGCACATATTATACCAGGTCTAGCTTTGTTAAAGAATTATTAAGAGTTGATAAACATAAAGAAAAAAAACATGAAAAAGATGTACTAACCAGTTGTCTGCAGCCCATTTGCAACCATGAGTATCTACTACATGCAGGCTGTAAGCATGTCTTGATTTTGAGGATTGATTTTCAAAGCTGTGAATGATGAAATCAATATTAAAGTTATGATCAAAATGGAAGAAAACAGTAAAATAATTCTTATAATTAGATAAAATTTATTTCTAAATAATGACCTCTGATGGATAAGATCACCATGGATAAGAACCAAGAGCCAGCTTTTACTTCAACAGGAACAAAATCTTTTTGGTCATAAGATGGGGATGGCTTGTCAAAATGAACACCGTTATCATCTCTGATAAATCGTCTCACAAGACCATCTGGTTTAAAATAATACAAACATATACAAATGTTACACATAGTTCCACATGATTTAAAAAAACAAATAAGAAACAACCTTTGTGGGACCCAGGAATTGCCCACAAGCAACCATTAACAATGGTGGCATCTTCAAGGGCTAGCCATAGCCCAGTGCAACTTGGTGGATCGGTATACAGAAATGAATTGTCTTGGTGAGGGACAACTTCACCCCCAATACCAGGTTGCTGAAATAATAATTAGGAAACCAAGTGTTTAAGATCTTTATATAATACAATCTTCAGAGACTTATAAAATACCGTTGTTGTTTAATAATACCTTGAATATGTACATTGATTGAATAATCACGGGCCTCTTGTATCCCAATGAGTGTAATATGCCTGACATTTTATCTGAGCATGAGACCCTTTTGAAAACAGGATCATGATCATGTAAAGCTGCAACAAGAAAGATTATGTTACATGTTTTAATGCAACATAGAAGCAATCCAAGACCTAAGGTGCCACATATGTAGCGAATAATACTCTCGAGAAAATTCAAATGTGGCACTTAGAATCATGCATATATAAACAAATCTATTGAGCTGCACAACATATGTATGGCCTAGTAATGGTTAAACACTATAGAGCACCTAGAAGACTATGATACAGAGAGGGGGTCTTAACTAAAGTGTGTAAGTCCATAAGATTTGGTCTTATCAAGGGTGCTGTAGGACTTGCAGTTGAACATCCTTACACGATTTAAACAGCTCACAGCATAGTGTATTATACATAACTTCATTGCAAGTAGCAACAAAGCTCAAAAAAGGGTGAAGAAACTCATATATGTGATCATCAATTCATCATAGAAGAGAGTAAGAATAATACCATTCATAGCAACAAGGGAAAAGTTGTCATGGCCATGTCAATAAATAAATAAAGATGAGTAGGCATGGAATCATTGGTAGCACGCACAAGGCGCGCATGCTTACGACCATCCCAGATAAAAGTCCAAAAAATCAGAAAACCCCAAAGGTTGATGTCATTTTATGAAGAGAGTTAATGGTGAGCAGAGAAATTAAACAGCAAACAAAACCAACTAAGAAACCGGTATGGTTCGATTATGGTTGTATGTGTATATATAACCAAAAAAACAAACCAAGCTTAATATTTTCTATAACTTACCCTTTACTTCTCCTCTATTAGATATATCAACTAAAACGAGCTTGAATTAATCCACGTCAATAGTTAACTGAATTTAGCTAAAGCACCTTTCTCAATAGCTGGACCATCTATAACCGGTGTCATTAGATATATTAACTAAAACAGGCTTGAATTAACCCACGTCAAAAGTTAACCAAATTTAACTAAACCAACCTTCTCAATAACTGGACCATCTGTAATCTAACCAGTCATAAAATCTAAAACCCAGATATAGGTTCACTTTTAACCTGGAACTAATTAGTCATGCTCTCCCCACAACAGAGCCAAGAAGAAAGGAGTTTTTCACATGACGCTGGTGAGCAGACCAAGAGCAAAAACTACCAAACTAAGACAGTAAAGATAGTTACTGGAACCGAAGTACCAAACTAGACGTCTCATTCTTGCACTACAGCACTAGCTACCAGAGGGTCCTTATAATGAGACATTGAGTGATCTATATCAAGCTTACTCTTATAAAACCACATTCTCCCTGAGTGGTAAGTCTTATCATATATATATGCCTACTGGCTTGGGTAAGGGCATAGGGTGGAAGGATTGACATTAACATGACGAGTAAGCTTGTGGCTGATTTGGTAATGTCATGCTAGGCTCGAGTGAGTGAGATGGGTGCATGTAGACACTGACGACATATGGCTGTGATGTGGTCAAAGGAGAGAAGCAGGCTATCTACTGCCATGTAGCTCCCCTTGCCCTTAGTCGCAACAGATCTCACAGAAGAGGGCATATCACAAGATAGAGACAACATCGCAACTCCTAGGTTGAGGATAAACTAGAAGAAAATGGGAGAACTGGCCTAGAAAAAGAACATGATATCTAATACCCCCAAATGTAGAAAGGGAGCTGTCTAGAAATCGGTTGAGCAATGGAAAACAAAGACTCAACTACAAACTTAGATGAATAGAAAAGAAAGTTTTACATGTTTTCCCGCTGACAAGAGTGACACAGCATACGAAAGGAGACATACATAGAAAATAAAGGTGAGAAGGTAAGAACCATAAGATTCAAATACAAGGTTTGTATAAACTCTATGAAAATACTAATAAATGCATGTATCTATCAATTAACGGCTCCATATCAATACCTAGATATAATAAAACCCTTGAGCCCATCTGACTAATGGACTAACTAATGAGACTAGCCTACTTTAAGTTACATTCTTACACATACCATGGCCGACTTTGTTGATAGAAAGCTCCTTCGGTTGCTTCAATTTTCCATCATCATCAAATGCTTTTTCTGTCCAAAATTAAGAGAGAACCTTCAGCATATCATACTATAAAAAAAGTAAGACTTTACTTTGAAGTTGTAAAGTTATTCTCAATAGTATTTACTGAAATCCTGCAAGTACTCTCTATCATAATAGAACTCAAAAATGTCTATTGAAACAAGTTAACACTTCATACCAATTACAAAAATGCAATAATCTCCCCTTCTAACAAAGTTACAACCCAAAATGAGTACATTTTCATGTAGCATTCCTATTGTTTGATTAATATTCTAAAGATTAACCTAAGAAATCAATCATGATTAAAGTATTACTATGTACCTTCAAAGAAGAATGAAATCTTCTCCGCACTCTCATAGAAGTAATCATCACTTGTTTTTTGCTGAACAAAACAGATAATTCAACGAAGTCATCAAGGTATTCCCACAATTTCAATCACACAAACTCCGTTAATTCTTTGATCCCTAATTCAACAAAAGCTAAAAATTCTTTAAAAAAATTAAACTTGTAATTCATCGAACAAACCTGATTCTTCGTGGAGAAAATTGACGCAGAGGAAGAACAATCAAAGCCATCAAGTAATTCATCCATCCTCTTCCTTAACGCCTCAACCTCTTCAGTATTTGAGAATGATTCAATAACCAATAACCTGTAAAATAAGTTCATATCGAAATTTTAACCGATTCAATGAAAAAAAAGTTAGGGTTTTGGGAAGAAGATGAAGTGTATACCTTGAGAATTGAAGAACTGAAGCTGATCAGAATTCAGACTTCCGATGATTCCCATAGCTGAACCTCTTGTTGTTCAACAATCGGTGATCGAGAAATTGACGGAGGATCAGAGGCTTGTAGACTATTTTTCCTGTTTATCTTCTTCAAAGTCGGTTTATGGCGGTTGCTTCTTGAAACTCTTAATAATGAATGATTTTGACCCGATTGTTTACTGTTACTTGCATTCGGGTTAACCGAGCACCCCATAGGACTATAGGAGCAAAGTTAGTTGTTTTGTTATTCGTCGATTTGAATTTTAATAATCTTAACTTTTACTCATCATAATTTATATTACTAATTTGGTTTGTGATCTAAAAACTTTTACTTTTGTTATTAATGACAATTTTAATAACATAATTATTATATAACTACACTCAATTTGAATTTTTCATTGTGTTCTTGATTGTTGTTTTGAGTGAAAATCAAGTGAGAATTAAGCGTAAAATGTGAGAATTATGTAATAGAGACTAAGTGAAAGTTAAAAGTGTTATCGGTTAAATTAATGATATGAATTATTATCGACCAATACGTTATAATTTGGATTAGTAAAATCCAGTATTCTTTGAGGCATAAGATAAAATCATAAGAAACAATCTTCTACTACTCACAAAGTATAGGGTAATTCCGTAAACCACTTCGTCTTCTTTCGCAACCTTATGCAAAATGAATGTTAAATCAAACACCAGATTTGTTTTTTATTCAAGTAAAACCATTCTATTCTCCTCATGAAAATATAATGGAATAGTTGTTTAAAGTCATGTTAGTGAATAGTTTATGTAATATTTTAAGAGCAATGATATAAAACATTAACTTTATCAATCGTGAAGTCGTAACAATTGTTGGTGTTTTATATAATTTACGACTTTCAAACAATGAAAACCTATATTTAAAAACAATTATGAAAAATATATATTTTCTACTATAACGTGTTATCTATTTTATTTTAAAGTGTTTAGTATTATATTTTTATTACGTGAACCACACAAAACCAAAAACCAGACTCAAAAATCTTTATTTAAACCACCAATTATTTGGTTGAGTGATAGTCTCATGACTTTCTTTAAGGAATGTTGTGAGTTCGAGTTCTACCGGCAGTAAAATATCATTAGTGGGTCAGGTTTTACCACAGTAGGTTTCAAGTGAGATTTTTTTTCCAAGAATTGATGGTTGGTGGACTTAGATTACCCAACATTGTCTGTGGTCGCTGACGTATGGGGTGTTTTTTCGTCATTAGAGTGCCTCGAGTAACCAGGCTTTAATTAATTGGTCGTTCAAAAAGAAAATCTTTACCTGAGTTATAAGCAACCGAACATTGGAAAACAGCAAAATTGACGGGTAAGAGGTTTCGAAACAATGTTGTTTCCAATAAATCTTGAAAAATCACTATGAATACAAGATCCATCACCAATTTTCAAACACCAGTGAAAAATATAATTCCATGGAATTTAACAAGGGATCCCAAAAAATTGTGGTTCCCAACATTTGTCACAAACATTTTGGTGTAAACTGAAAATCAAATTTACTCTATTGTACACAAACTAACATCAACAACCATGTTAAACATATTTGCAATCTAGCTTGTTCAATACAGCATCTTGACTAAGATCATGGATCGCGATCAAAACGATGGATTTTTTTTTCCTTCTGATAAATGTAAGCGTTCGACTTCCATCTTTCTTTATCATTGTTGAAGCTCCAAATGCTGATTAATCAAGCTTCTGAGGAGAAAAAATAAAGAATTTCCAATGTTAGCTCACAAAATGTGCACCCAAGAACCCATTTGACTTTGGTTGACCCGTAGAATCATGGTGTGGCTGCGGTTCTTGAATCTTCGGTTTTATTTGTATGGCACATGCAGTTTGGACATGGGAATGAATATATTGAGTCGTTTGGCCTTTTTAGTTCGATTCCTTTTGAGTCGCTATGGGCCCGCATGCTTAACATGTGCCTTTTGAATGTTTTCCAGCTGGAACAATTATCAGAAAATATTATTGCGGTGAAATAATAGATCATTATACAGAACTTCACAAGTAATGTAGAATCCAGCAATGTAATTCAAAGATAAAAAATGAACAGTGTTTTATCACAAAAGAAACTAAATCTTTCAATAAAATGATAATTCATTAGTTGTATGCATTAAAAATAATAGGTAATCCTAAGACGCCACAAATACATTTCTTTTAACAACTTTACCCTTATATTAGAATCAATCTGTTATGTCTTTCCAGTTGTTGTGAGGGTAAAATTGTCAACAGCAAAAACTTGTGGTGGGCAAATCAACTTTGGTGGATCCCATTAAATCTAGAACTTGAGCCACTTTCAAGTTTCAACCTGTTTAATCCATTCCAGTTTCAAGTTTTTTATTAGACCTGTTCTAGTTTCAAGGTTTTAATTTGACCCAGTTGAGATCAAACACCCCAGATTGACCCATTCATAAGTATAGATGTATAGACGTATATATATGTAGCTATATAATCTATATGGGGAAATCATACCCGATTTTTAGATTATCAAAATATAGTGCTAACTTGCGTTTGTCGGGCCTGATTGTCTTGGAATGTCCATTAAACAAATATCTTCTATGTCCCAACAAGAAATGAGGAAAGTTTCCACCTTGAGTTGTAACGAATACTTCACTATGGAGACAAACAGTGTAATCTATAGCAGCCATTCTGGAAGAATAGTTCTAGAAACAGTAAAAAGAGTCAGTTCAATACAACTAACCAACCCTTAGAATGGTCAAAACATATAATGAGAGTAGAGATATCAGGTCAAACCTTAAACGGAGCAAGTTCCTCAGGAGATGCGAGCATTTCTTTCGTTTGTAAAAGAGGAAACATTTCTAGAAGTGGAGCCATGTGTCTCTCAGAATCGTATATTCTTCCGGAAGCTAGGAATATAGATGTACCATTATCAAATCCCATTCCTCTAAGCATTAACCCCACCTAATAAAAACATGCATCACAGGTCAAACAGGCAAGTAAAATTGAGAAGAAAATAAGGAGCCAATTCAGGTTATATTTCGTCTCCCAAGTGTCAAATAGCAAAAACCAATAAAGAAATAGCTAAAAAGGAAATGGGTCACACGAACATGTCAAACCCATCAAATTTCATCCATAGTGAATTCCTGATCTAAATCGCTTTATATAAAGAACTATTTTCACTTTAATAGTAATAACACAAGTTATCTATAAATTATTTTAGGATTTGAACAAGCTTGTGTTTCAGGTCAACTCAACTCAACCCAGCCTAGTTAATACACTAGCTATCTATAAAATGTTTAAAATTTGGTCAAAAAGTGTTTCGGTTCTGCCCAGCCTGTCCATAGTTCATACAAAGATTGTCTGTAGAAAATATGTTCAGATAACAAGTGCTTGTGGTCATCCTGAACCATACCAAAAATTTAGTGTTTTTTTTCATTTTGCAAATATAATTTCCAGTTAACAAAACATACAGAAAAGGAAAGGCTAAAAACTTACCTCTAGAGGTGTGAGGGGACACTTTCCATTTACCCTGTTCGCTCCCGGTCGAAGAACTCTACCAGGCTTTGTAAATTTACCTTTCCACCCCCTCTCCCTAGCAGCTATCATATCTTCTCGTTCTTTTGCTCCACCATCATACACACAACAAGAGAAAGCAACCATGTCCTGTAAACATTTCGGTTACATATTAATCCAACAATACAAAGAGCCAGTTACATAATCATCCCTAAGGTTTATTAGACATTACATTACAAATTTTATCCCTAACATTTTTTATTACGAAGATCATTCCTAAAACTGGAACTTGTAGCACTCATTCCCCAATAATGGATGTCCATTTAAAAGGTTTTTAAAGACATTTTACCATCATTTGCCGCATGTAACACTTTTTAACAGCTCTTTTGAAGAGGCATCCATTTTAGGGACATGGATGTTACACCTCATAAGTTTAATTTTTAGGGGACAATCTACATACGAAAAGAAGTTAGGGATAGAAACCACAATTTCATATAAACCACAGGAATATTTATGTAAGTTACACTTATTATTAATTACACCCCTATATAAATTTTCTACTCTGATTTATAAAAATTTGACTACGGACCTCCTCAAACCGTAAATGAACGGAAATGTATTTCCCGCCATTCTTTGCACTGTGCTCCTTCATTCTTGAAACTAATGTTTCTCCCATTGTCAATAAAGGATTTGAAAACCGTAAAGCTTCATAATTTGCCAAACAACGAAGCCGTTGGACTTCAGGGGGCGCATCAAATGATAATCGGTTTGCAAATGGAGAAATCCTTATGAATCTGAATAATAAAGAAAACAAAGAATATTTAAAAAGAAGTCAATATATGAAAGTGGAATAAAATAAACTTACTTTTCTTCAAGAAGTCTAGGAAGAACTGTATCTCTGTAGTATTGAATGGGTGCCCAGGCCTTTATTCTAAAGTTGAATACATTGCTCAAATTGTAGTCAAATCTTTCCATTAGGTATCCAGGTACCGAGTTAACCACTCGTACGTCATTTTCCAAGGTTTTAACAAAAAAATCTTCATCGTATATGTCACTGAATTTGCTGAAATAACCAAGCAGAAAAATAATTCATTCGAGATTTTACGGAAAAAAAAAAAAAAAAACTAAAATGCATTGAAGTTCCCATACTCACATACCTAGGATCTCTCCAGATGCTATGAAAATGAAAATTGGGAATGACAAGTGTCGCATTAAGATAGCCCGCCACAGCAACTGCATTGCAAATCTAGATATAGAAAACTAATATGTGTTAATACTTTAAAAAAGAAACTATATAACATAAAAGGTATTTAAATTACCGATGTCCTTTGCTGATTTAAGCCACCATTTGCCTCAACATATATGTAGCCATTTGATTCTGGCAAGCCTAAGAAAACAATGTGATTAAGGAACTGAGACAATGCCTTTTGTTAAAAGAGAAAAACATTTCAAGCCATTGTAGAAAATCAATATCAAGAAATTGTTCATGTTCCAAAGATGGAATGGCGTTGATACCTCCTGAAAACTTGTTTATACAAGGCCTCCAGTCTCCACCTTTAGCATGTTTCCATATAGTTGACATCTACATGAAAATTAGTGTTATATTAGTAATAAGTAGCAGAAGAGGATAATTGTTTGAGATCACACTTGATATATGCTATGCACCATAAATAATAGCAAAAATGATCTAAACAATAGATTTCATGCCACCACCTTAGGTAGTTTTTTATGACCTGTATAGTTGACTCTTTGAATAGATATCCCTTGTACATAATAGATATGTTCATTTAACACACGTATACATTTAAATATGTAATTGTCAATACATGATTACTTTGCACACAACCCAGAAAACTAAAATCATTGCGAAGAAAGTATTAAAATCCCTTGTGATCCACAATCTTATTGATGCTAGACACGAATATACAACTAGTTCAAACTTCAAAGAATAAACACTAATTTGAAATCCTTGTTTGTGAAATTAGGAAAGAAACTTAAATTTCTTTAGTTATGGTTCCAACTAGGACAAATGCTAAAGAAGTGTCAAAATCCCAAGTTTCCATCTTTCTATAAAAGAAGCAAGTTAGCTAAGAAGCACAACCACATTAGACAATCAAGCTATATTTACTATGACACTATTCCACTCTAAAAATGGATTCAAGTTGATGATGCATATACTGCCTACTTAGAGTATGACAACATGAACCCTCTAAACCCTACTAACTACTGATGCAACATTGTCAAGTTGATAGCTTCACAACAACCAACTACACCACTACACATCATTTTCTGAATTGAAACGATCCCAAAAGGCAAGTAACTCTTTAAATTCTAAAGGCATTTGGATATATATCAAGTTCCTAGTTCCACTCTAAATATCACGGATATTACGGCTTTATGAGTTTAGAATACATGTAATTTCCATTTCCATCTCACCAAATCTATGAACATTGTGAACTTACAATCTCCCATACAGCCATACCAATCAATACTTCTCTACACCTATTGTCAGCCCTCAACCAACAAAAAAAAGTAAAAAACTTCTAATTCAAACTATCATAAAACAAGAAAGTTGATCAATCAATTTTCTCTCTTTTCTTCCTCAAGCACCACAAATTCAACTTACCAATGGTGATTTGAACCCAACACACCTGAATTCAATCATACTGTTAGCACAGATCTAGTCAAGGTAACTGAAACTATATCACATCTGCCTAATCCCTCACTTCCAATCAGTGCATGTGTAAAGCACAGTTCCAAAATTCAACCTCTTTTAGCATAACTACAGATTGCAAACTCCTCATAGAATAATCTGATAAATTAGTATCGTAATTAACTAACTGCTCACATCATCAAGTAAACAATTGCTCAAGTATGTCCCAAACTTACACCAATTCAACAATTAAAACAAGATCTTAATATAAAACACAATCCACATCAAATTAGGGCAAACTTCAAACCACTAACCGCATCAGAGCTCGAATTATCAGCATCCATCTCATGCCGAAGCTTCGCGTAAAGCTCCGGGCTCCGATACACCGAACCAGGAGTCCTCCGGGCCTTAATCACATCCGGAACAACATCAAACGACACCGTTCCCATATAAAACAGCATACCGGAGATGTACAGCAGAGGCGCAAAGAGGAAAACCCCTTGGCGACGTAATAGAACAGATAACACGATCCACGCAACACGCTGTGCGATTGAACGGTTGGAGACACCGAGAGCGAATCGGCCGGCGGATTTTCCGGCACGCGGATGCCGGAGACGAGGAGATCGGAGAGGCGACGCCGGCGGCGACGGTGTGTTGTGTCCGCTGTTCGGGAGGCGGTTTTTGGCGTGCATTGCTCAGGTGGAAATCACATTATAGGTGTAGGATTCCGAACAGATAGTTCGCCGGAGATATAGATACAGATGCTGAGATAGAGATAGAGGTGTGTGTGTGTGTGTGTGTGTGTAGCAGAGAATGTAATGTGTGTGAAAGTGGAGGTGAGAGAGAGGGAGATTCGAAGAGTGTTGATGTGGTGGAGAGCACGTGCACGGCGGAGGGACGGCGGAGGACGGTGGCCGGAGTTGACGTGGGTCGCCGGAGTCGTGTTTCGTGAGGAACAAGCGTGGTTTGCTCCTTGTGTTACTGATTTGATTTTGCTTTCTATTCTAAAATCTAAATCATTTTATATCATATCTCTAACTCTAATTAAAATTTAAAATATTATGTTTCAATTATTGTTTTGGAAGGAACCGGACCGGATGAAACAGTCGAACCCGTCAAACTGTTATCTTCAAAGTTTGAGTTTGTTTCGTTAAAAGATTTTAAGCTTGTGTGTACTCGAATTTAGATCACTCGAGCTTAAATTGTTTATCATGTTTCTAATATCTACTTAAGTTATTTATATTATATATATATACACACATGTATATATGTGTATGTGTTTTTTATTATGTTTTTATATTGATAACAAAGTATGCATTATTTAGTTTCTTACATAGTTAAATACATATAACCTACAAATGCTCTCGCGTATGTTGCGCTGGGAGCTATACTATCAACTTGAATATGAAAACTCGAATAAAAAAATATACTAACGGCTATCACTTCGACTTCGAACTCAAAGACATCAAGCAAATGAAAAGAAAGATATAACATCAATATAAAAGAATAAACTTAACAAACATGTCGAATTAACGCAAGCATTCACATATTTTATGATGTAATTTAAACAATGTATTTAGAATAATTTTTTTATTATTAAAATAACTTGACAAATCAGAAAAGGTCAAATATAAAAACCAAAAGAATTTTATGGCCGAAACTTAAGAACTAAAAAGTTCATGTCGTTATGACTTTGCTATTATATAGATAAGTAATTTATAATATACTAATTATCAACTTTTTTATGCATAAGGTATTGTATCTTATGCATAGAGTGTTGTATAAAAATCTATTTTTTTATTTTCAACCTAAAATTTTTTTTCTCTTTGCAATGTAACCTCATTAAATTTAAGTTTTTTACTTTTCACCCAAAACTTTTCACCTTTTACAATTTGACCTGACAACTTTTTTTATTTTCAACTTTAATCTCTTATACTTTTCATCGTTCGTAAGTTTATATTTTTACGTTTCATTTTGTGTTTTGCAAGTTAACACGAAGCAACATGTATGTGTGGTTCAACATTTTTACGTTTCGCTTTACATTTCGTTCTAAATTTTGTGACTTAACACGACACAACGTGCATATGTGGTTCAACGTTTTGACGTCTATTTTGACCCGTTTGACAAGTTCACACGCGGTTCCTAAATCAACTTAGTTAAAAAATATGTTTTAAGTTTCGGTCTAATTTTTTCGCACTAACATACCACAACGTGGTCGCTGATAGTGATGTGACATTAATGCTATTTGACATGATTTTACGTTCCGGTCGTAACGCGGGGGCTTAATTGTAGTAACTATCTATTATGTAACTATAATATATTATATAAGAAAGAATTATTATATTTATATTGTAACTATAAGAAAGAATTATTATATTTATTATGTAACTATAATATATTATATAAGAAAGAATTATTATATTTATATTGATGATAAGTTAGTTTATTTTTACAAGTTTAATCAAATTTATAATATATTTATGTAAATAATAACTTAGTTAGGTTTACGAGTCTAATCAAATTTATCATATGTAACTCAAGTTTCATTTGCTTATGATATTTAGGCATATGAAATGATAAGTTAGTTTATTTATATTAGAAGGTGCTCGTGCAATGTGGCGGGACGATATTTTACATTTAACACGTGCATTTAATATTTTATTATTTTTGTAGTAGTTTTATAAAAGTTTATTATGTTTTTAAGCTAAAATTTAACACCAAATAAATGAGGTATGCATAATGACTTTTATATACGTATTAACTTATTGTATCTCACAAAATACAGATCGTTTCAGCAAAAAGTTTACATTAAAACGTTTAAAAATAAGCACATGTTAAGTTGTAGTTTCAAAATGTTTTTAAATCTATAATCTATAACTTATAATAAAAGAAGCTTTTTGAAGCCACGTGTCATCATTTTAGTACATCATATGACACGTGTCTTCATTCTAGCATATCAAAAAATTATTTATCGTCTTTCTCTCATAATAAATGCGAAAATCATAACAACAATCAATTTGATTTTCCTATATTACTAAATATGTTTAACAAATATATTTATATCTGTGTTTCTTGTTTTTCTCATATTAAATGATAATTATTTTAAGCAACTACATTAAACTATCAAAAAATCTTAATATAAATTATTTTTATTTTAACAATTTATTAATACATACAAAATTATATGATTTCAACTATATCTTATCTTTAAAGATAGCGTAATAATTTGCAGTTTCATTATTTGTTATAATCTTCAATTATTAATTATATTTTTATTTCATCAAAAACTTATAACATCTAGAAAAATAAGATATTTATAAAACTAATATTTTGACATGTTTTACTTTTTCCACCTATGTAATACAACCTAGTGTGATATATTAAAAAATATAGTTGAAATCTTAAAGCATATTAAGTATTTTTTGTTTATGAGTTAATAATAATAAAAATTATGCAAATGTTAGTAAGTGTAAGTTTTCTTGGTTTTTATTAATATATTTGCAAGTGATCGTTAGAGGAAAATAAGCTAAAAGAGTGTCTAATAACATTTTGGCATATTTCGAGCCTTCTATATTTATAAAAACAACAAAATTACATCTTCAAATTCAAAAGTTTTAAAATCTTCATCTCAAAACAACAATCACAGCTAATCAAAGCTACATATTCGAATACCAAAAACAATTTTCAAATATTAAACAATTACAATACTAACAGAATCCATAGTAAAAAGTTAGAGTAAAATAATCAGTTAAAAAATTAATTTTAATGAAATAGATATATATATATATATATATATATATTATATATATATATATATATATGTATGTATGCTTTACGAATGAAAAATATGTAACTGATTTTATGAGTTGAGGAAATATGTAGTTAATGGTTTTAGGAATGAAAAATATGTAAAAATCTCGATTTTAAATCGTTCATATTCAGTCAAGTGGCTTTCATATGTTGTCACGACTTAGGTCGACAGATCAATATTTTCTACGTCTACATCAAATATTTGTCTCTTTAACACATCCAAATAAAATTTAAAAAAAAACGAACCTTGTATAAACTAAAAAGCATTGTGATAATTTGATAAACTGAGAATTTAAAGCCACTAGAATATAATTGGGCCAATTATAGAAGGGCTTTTGGTTATGAATGGGCCGTTCAAACGCAAAGGCCCAACTTTTCGTACCGCAAGTGTTGAATAAGATAAAAACTAATGAGTAATTTCTTCACCGAGTTGTGTTTAGTATAGTGTTCAAAAATATCCGTATCCGAGAATCTAATCAAAAAATTCAAATTCGAAATATAGAATTTTCGGATAGTGATTTTCATAAGTTTTGGAGATTCGGATATCCGATTATCTGAAAACTTAAAAATATTTTTTGTTTTTTAAAATTAAAACATATTTTTATTTTAGATTGTGATGTTTTAGTGTATATTGAGACATTTATGATATGAGTTGGTTTTTATATTACTTTTATAATAAGATATGTCTAACTATTGTAAAAAAACTAAATAAACATATAAAAAAATGTATTTCGAATATCCGAAATTTTGGATACAAATACGGATACGAATAGTGATTTCTTCTATCTGAAAATTTCTGATATCCGACTTTGAACACCTGTTAATAACCCGAACCAAACACTACCATCCTCTGTTTAATACGTCTCGGTTAATTTTTATCGACTAATTAGGATCGGTTAAATGTAAAATAACATTAATAATATAATAATATTTATTTTGTAGGAAATAAAGTTAAGCACACAATGATGATCACGACATTCAAAGACTTGATTGTTTTCAATGTGTGTAACTACAAAAAATACATGTAAAATATATATAGTAAAAAAACACAATACTAGCTAAGATGATATAAACTAAATTCATACATTTTGAGTTCAAAATGACAACTTTAAACATATTAAACAAGTCATTGGTCGATTGGACATATTGACCTATTGGATCAAACAAGTATTATTTTTCATTTTAAAATTTTCTATAACATTTATTATTTTGTGTTTCTAAACATCCGTTTTGGGTGTTGATCGGGTAAGTTAATCGTGTTTCGGGTTAATTGGTTCAGGTTATTCGGGTTTTTCAACGTTGAAAGTCTACCCGAAACCCGACCCGAATAACAATCGGTTTAATCGGTTTCGGGTTGTCCGGGTAACGGGTTGTTCGGGTCGGGTAACGGGTTGTTCGGGTCGGGTATCGGGTATTAAACAATAAACTCAATTTCGTTGATTTTAGTGAGTTTTTATTTGAAATCTTATAATACTAGTGGATTTAAATTAGTTCACTTCTATAGATTATAAAATGTGCTTAAATACATATTTATATACAAACAATTTGATCAATTTGGACAATCTAAACAAATGTATACATATAGTTTACTTAATTATAATATGGGTTGATCGGGTTATTTGGATTTCGGGTTAATCTGGTTTTTGACGTTTGAAAGTTTATCCGAAACCCGACCCGAATAAGAATCGGTTTTCGGATTGTTAGGGTAACGAGTTGTTTGGGTCGGGTTTCTTCGGGTATGGATGGGATCGGGTCGGACGGGTTAATCAGGTACGGATAAAATCGACGAGCCTAATATTCTGTTGTTGTTGTTTGGGTTCTCGATTTTAGGATTTAATGAGATTATGAGCTTAAATTCCATTTTTTCTGTTGATTCATTTTTGTGACAATGAATCAAAACGAGGATGTTGGATATTTTTAAAGAACCTATTATTTACTTAATGGTTTCTATTGAATAAGACTTTTTTTTATATATTTGACCCGTTTTACCTATTATATGCTATAGGCCTACCTAAACAAACACCAGTATCAACCAACACTACAAGAAACACTCTTATTAAAGACGACAAGATTCACAATGACAACGGATTTGCAGCGAGAAATCGTTGCTAATAGTTTTTTGGCGACAAGTGAGACTTTTTGTGGCGACAAAAGTTGCGCTAAGGGCTGTAATCTTTGTAGAGCAAGAACATCATACTTGTTAGTCCAACATGTCATTGTGCAAAAAAACATATTTGAATCATATAATGTACGTGGATGTCACCCAAGTATCGAACTTGGATTATGTTAACTAAAATCTATGTATAAACAATTACCACAAAATGGGGCATATCATGAACTACGTGGTCTGAGTTGTTTTTACGTGGTATGTTTATACCAAATCTATATCTCTAATAAATAAATAATTCATTTATTAACTTGTTATAATTCTAACATCTAGAGATTCTTTTTATCTGATTATTTTCATTTTCTCGTCACGTGACACAATTTCAAATCCTCAATATTCTTTATACAAATTCTAACACCTGAAGATTCTTTTTATCTGTTTATTTTCATTTTCTCGTCACGTGACACAATCTCAAATCCTCAATATTCTTTTACACAAATTCTTACACCCACAATCTCAAATCCTCAATATCTTTATACAAATTCTAACACCTGAAGATTTTTTTTACCTGTTATTTTCATTTTCTCGTCACGTGACACAATCTCAGATCCTCAATATTCTTTATACAATTGCTAATATTCATTGTAATGAAACATAATTTTTATACAAGCTTAAATAACCATAAGCCGAGTTGGTTTTAACAATAGTGGATTTAAGAAGCAACTCGTATACTCTCATATACTATCCTCGACACTATTGAAGTGGAACATGATTTATCACAAAAATTCTGTTTTGGTTGGACTATAATTCGAGCAAGTCTTTTTGTGAGCTTGATTAGCATTCACATTTCATTCCATAGTTAATTATGAGTGTATTCTTTAAATTATGAGAATGGTTGTAAGTGGTTGTAACGGGAGAAAGAGAAAAAGTTATTATTCATCTATATGTTTATAAAACATTGCTCAACCTTTATAATTTTTTTGTATTTTTGTAAGTGAATGTAATAGAGAGAAAATATAATGATAATGTATAAAAAATATTATTTAATTAAAAATAATAATGATTTTTAATGTAATTATAAAAATAAGTATAAATAATGAGATATGAATGAAAGTTAAAGGAAATCACTGAACTTAAGAGATACTATGAAAACTTTCATCATGTCTAAAGTGGCTACAGTTTGACCTTTTAACATTTTTTATTATATGGATCTTGATTATAATTTGAGAATAACAAGATAGTGTTTTTGTGGGCCTAACATTACACAAGAACTATGATAAAGAAAAAATATAAACTAAATTGTAATGTTTTAAAGATAATCTTTGGGGAAAGACTAAAGGATCAAAGCAAATACCACATGGGCATGTTGTGAACTTGAAAAGCAAAAGAAATGCATAGAAAATGAGATGTTCACTTTGTTTTCTTTCTGAAATCCCATTGACATTCAACAATCATCTTTTTATATCACATTAACATCACTTGGCTTTTACTTTCAAGTGTAAGGAAGTGGATCCTAGAAGATAATAAGAAGCTTTGAGATATGTTTTGATTTTTATATTAAAACATAATTTTATAAATAATAGTCAATGTAGTGGCTTACTTTTTCTGTCTTTCATAACTTTGACTCTCTGTGTGGGCTCTTTGTAGTTAGAGGAGCTATCAACCTTATTAGGTTTTGATGTTATAGTAAAAGTTTTCAACCAACTAAAAACAACTTGTTTAGAGAAGAACAAACCTAAGAAAATTACAAAAAGTTCTTTTTACTAATAATATTTTGAAACGTCAATTTATAAGACTGTATTACATTTTGATCGTAAGAGGTTCAACGAATACTGAAATTTCCCCCTGTCAATGAATTTTGTATACATTGTTGGTACTACCTTTTGTACAACTTATAAAATATGTTTCACAAACTCATGGCTTACAAGTCTTTATACATATGACAAAGACCACCGCTTAAAAATGGTGACTTTTAGGACCATCTTTTGTAACAAGAGCTTTTTTGGAGGGCTAAATATGACTACTTTTAGGACCATTTCAAATGCTAAGAAATGAGGGGTGTAGAAATGATTTGGTATATTCTAAAGGGAAAGTCATTTCAAAGTTGTGGGCCTTAAATTTTTCTATATATGGATTGTCTTTCTTCTCACTTAAACCTCATAAGTTGGATTGTAATTTATGGCCTCCATTTAATCCATAGATACAAATCAATAAACAAATGATTATGGTGTGATAAATCCTTTGAAACTAAGTAAAAATAATAATTGGGCTAGACAATGGTATTTTCTATCATGATTATTTAGGGATAAACACTAATCTTGGTTGTGAATTTTTTTATTCAATTCTAAATAAATCCTAATCATAACACTTATTCATAAGAACTTACACTCCTAATAAGAATAACACCCATGACTTGAGCAGCATATTAGAATCAAAAGTCACGTGATCTCTCAACGTGTTAAACTAAGTCGTTAAAAGTTCTCCATGAACCAGACATCTTGATACTCAAACTTCTATGTGTTTGATCAAATGACATGTAGAGCGAGACCTTGAGTATTTAAAACTTTGTTCAAGTTTCTTTTTATGTTTTATTTCATTTTATGGGTTTTATCCACTCTACCGATGCTTATGCTACATTGCATGCAAAATATAATATAAAATATAAAAAGACCAACTTTCTTTTAAATTTAACAAAGTACAAAATTGTGTCTTGTCAAACTAGGTCTAATTAATCATGCACAAGATTATGAGCTCTAAGCATATATCAAAACCACACCGGAATTCAAAATAGACCTAAATCTGTATGAAAGGGCCATAAAGTAAACGATGTTATAGATCCGTATATATTGTAGTCATGTGATAGGGATATATATTGTAGTCATGTGATAGGGATCCTGTTACGAAAAAAAGGTAAAAAGCTAATAAGAAGAACAAGTACTCAACATGAGAAATTCTTATCTAAAGTACTAGTGCATAAAAGTATATTTCACTAGACCAAGTTAACATCTCTAAACACATGGCATGACACTTGGGGTAGCAAACAAAAAAATATGATGGGAAATAACATGTTTAGATAAATGGATTACACGGGTAATTTTTAGGTTACACGCTTTTAAGACTATCCTAGGTTATGATTAATGTCTTCGACATATATAAATATACGATTTTTTTTTTGTTTTGTGATTCAACTAGCCAACACTCGACAAGATTATACCATGACATCTTATGTGCAATCACAAGGTTAAGAAAAATATGAACGAATGCACTAAATAAGGAATTAATCAGACTACTTCATGGACCAAGAAAGTTGTTCATCGATATAATTTTTAGTAAAATTGCATTATCTAAGCCAAAATAAAATTATAACAGATATCACTTCAAGTTAGAAGGTATAAAGTACACGTTTAGTCGAGACTATTATGATTTCACACACCAACGAACACGAGAGCTCAATAGGGAGGCAACCTCTTTCCAGGGTTCTAGTTGGCGTTGCATCCCTGGTGAGGTTCAACGAATGATGTCTATGGTGGGAAAGTTTTCATTTACATTTTAAAAAGCCATTATAAGTTGCTTCAATGGCACCATTGAGCAATAGTAAGTGGGTTAAGAGCAATTGTGAGCAACAACAATTTAGTTATATAATACAAGTTATTAGTACGTTTTTGAGATCTCATTTGTTATTAAAAAATACAATCATATTCTCGTTAAACCTTCTAAATTATGTGATTAACAATTAACAATATGAAAGTCAACTCAAAATATTCTCAAATCCTAATGCGAATGAGGTGTCTCCTTCAAGAATCTTTGCAAAAGTAGGTATGATCCACCGATAGCAACACAAATTCGAATCTTTGTGTTTCACCTATTGACAAAATCATACAAACAAATTAAACATAATTGAGCATGGGCGTTAAAGAAGATGTATGTGCTTTAGAAATCATATGACAAGAAACAACTGATGATGATGATGATCATGATGATGATGATGGTGGTGGTCGGCAATGGCACCTTGTGTGGTCGTGAATGATGTTTTTGCCGTATTTATGCAAATGCCACCCTTTATCGGACCACCCACAACCGTTTACTACTTTACTTTATCCCTTCATGATTCTTGCATCTATGATGTTCAACTCTTATACGTTTCTTTTGAAGCGTAAACTCTTATATGATATGATATGATATATAGTCAAAGAGCGCGTGCATTGGTGCTTCCCTTAGCTTTCGTTTTGCGCAGGGCCCAGAGGCCGGATCGCGATCAAGATTATAAAACAATAATTTACTGGTTGCTTCAAGGCTAGTTCTTATATAATATATAGTACTAATTTTCTATATAATTTAATTAATGATTGCTATAGGAAAATTTTAAGATCACATCTAAGAGTTTCTAATCTATAATCATACGTTGGCGAGATTCGAAAGGTTTGATGAAAAGGGTTTGAACGCATTCGAGATAATGGTTTTGTGTAACTTGATTTGTAGGAGAGTATATATGAACACGGGGTAGGTTGATGTGGCAAAAAGACGCTAGGAACACTTTGGTGGTTCGGCCCGGGTAGGGTGAGATCGAGTCTCGCTCCCGGATCAAGTCATTACCCAATAACTTAATTGCCCCATTTTAATGGCTAATATTTTAGAAAAACAAAATAAATACTATAAATATCAACCTTTTACGACAAGTTTTACACGCATTTCTCCCTAAAAAACCAACCTCAACCAAAAGCTACCATTGTCAAAGGACCATCGACATCAATAACATATGACAATGACATGTGGCAACAAGGTGGGTTCAGTAAATCTCATTAACTTGCAAAATTTAGATGTGTTTTAAAATTTTGATTTTTTCCAACAAATGGCTAACTTCACCAATCTAAACAATTGTCCAACAACTTCCATTTTCAAACACTTTCCAACGACAACACCCTTCGACCTCCCAATTTCATGCCTATCGCGAGTGAGCTGAAAGTGTAACTGAAGCACATGGAACAATCGAATCTCTTTCTCGAGTCGAGTAGTGGTAGGAAGAAACCAACAATGACGAAGAAGTTGCATTGGTAAATGATTAGATCCATATTTCCGAAGACCAGTGACTAGAAACCAACAAAATTCGGATGGTTTTTGTAAACGAGTGCTTATATATTTTCTACAATTATGTGGATCCAAAGGTCTTACTGTCCACCAAATAAATTTAAAGTGGAATGATATGTTAGAGTGGTATGAACAAGCTCAACGACACTACAACAAGGCCAATAGTCATCGTAGTGATCAATCCAATGAAGATATACTAAGATTGTTATATGTTTAAAATTTTACTAAACCTTAGTTTATACTTATTTTTTACTTTTGTATTTTTCTACTTTTACTTTCACATTGTAGATGAAACATATTATGTATGGAGAGTAGAAGAAGTAGTTTTATAAAGCAAGACGATGTGACACACTATAAAAGATAAATCCAAATGCCCATCCTTTCAATTGACAATATTTAAAAGATTAAACATTAAACATATCTTATATACAACTAATGTGACTTAACGAGAGTTCGGGAATGACTAAGGAGAGAAAGAAGAACCTTGTCTTTAGAGGCCATATGTAAAACGTAAACTGTGTTTTTTCTGATCTCATTTGTTTATTTTGAGTTTTTTTTATAAAATACTTTAATTTAATAAATTTATGAAAAAAGAGAAGAAAAAAAAAACAGAAACAACCACACAATCCTTGAATGGTGCACTATAAGAATTCAAATGTCAAAAGACAATAAACATCCAAAGATGCTTCAATGGCATGTGGTCATCTCTTCTCCATCAACATTATTTCAAGGATACATGAACCGCAATGGCACGTGGTCCTCTTTTTTTCCTTGTAGCTTTATAATTTTAAAGTTTAAGCCAATTTGTTTTAAAAAATATTTATGATCTAGTTTATGATCTAGTAATGGAAGCAGAAAATTTGTATAGAATTCCAAATAGATATTTTTTTAATTCTGTTTATGATCTAGTAACATTTTTTAGAACAAACCAAATAAGGTTTGTTCTGTACATTAATTACTAATTATATTATTTAATTCTTTTTTATTAAAAAATATTTTTAGAAAAAAGTGAAATAGATATGTTTTTAATGTTTATTTCTAGAGAAACAAATTTCTATAAAAAGAAATTTTTCTAAAATATCATGCTCTTTTTAAAACAAAAAATATTTAAAAATTAAATTTTTGTAAAGTGTTTTGTTTTGAAACAATATATTTAATACTTTTTTCTTAGAAAAATAAAATTAAAACAAGTTAAAAACTAAAATTTTAAAAGTTGATATTATTATTTTATTACTTATATTCCTTACTCATACATAATGTAAATCAAATATTATTTTATAATTAACAAAATTTATTCTATTTATATATGTATATATATATACACACATACTAGCTTTAGTAAATTGTTGTGTTACACAGATTGAATAGATAAAAAATTAATATAATATAATTCTATAATTATAAAATGATATGATAAGATATGATATAATTAAAATTATGTATGAGAAATAATTATAAGTAATAAAACATTTATATGAACTTTATAAAAATTTGTTATTAAATTTTTTTACAAAAAAATAAACATTTTGTTCTAAAACAAACCATATAAAACTGTCATTTTTAAATTTTTCTTATTATAACTTCCAAATTTAATTATTTTTGGTTTTAAAAAATTGACTTTTTAAAAATACCGATTTTAAGATATTTCATATTTTCAAAAAAATTTTATACTTTAGAAAAATTTATTATTTTATAAATATTTATTTATTTATAGATAACATTAATAAATAAATCTCTTTCTTAATTTATTAAATTTAAAAAAGTGTTAAATAATATTATTAGTAATTAAGTTAATTATTTAATAGAAGAGAGATACGAGAAAATTTTGGTGAGCATGATTGTGATGTTGACACGTGTCATTTCAAGATACTTTTTTATTAGAATAAAAATATTTGAATAAGAAGATGTACGTGTATGTAATTGATTAAATTTTTATTTTTTCTTTTTAAGAAAGTTTTATAAAATAGTAATCAAGTGTGCTGCTCATTCATTATAGTCACATGTTATTTTTATTTAAATTGTGTTCCAAACTTGTGAAGTTATATTACATATGTTAAAAAATTTATAATTAGCTTATACAAAATTAAAATAATATAAAGTTTGATTATCATTTAATTGTTACCTTTATTAACTTGGCTTCTATTTGAATAATTTTAAAACTTGGTTAGTAAGTTTTTTCCTTAGTATACCTCTTACTTGAAACTAAATAAAAAACAATTAATAAATAGTAGCAAAGATTAATATATGCTTTATATATGTCACTTAACTTAAAAAAGTCCGTAAAAGTTATATAAAAATACCAACATTGACACACATAATAAATTAAGTGATATTAATGGAAAAAAAAGGTCCAAGTGATTTTAATAATACATTAATTTTGGAAAGTTTGTTACCGTTAGATGTAACTTTCCCTTTTATTCATGAAACTTCTGTTAATTATCCATTTCTCGCTTATCCATTTGTCCTAGATCTATTTTATCTTTTTAAAAGTTAGATCATATAATTTATGATGATACAACTAGACAATTATTTCATTTATCCATCATTTTCATGATAATCTCATATCTAAAAGCTATAACTTCATCCAAGTGTTTTACCTTTATATAATTTATCATTTTATTGCTTTTCACCATACTTTAGTGGAAAGGATTTGTTATATGTCAAAACAAAAGAGACATGTCAATCAACCTTCAGAAAGTAAATAATTTATTTTCTAATTATGATGATCTAAGAGAAATCAATATTCCACGATCATTGGACTTTATCAAAATACAAAATCAATCATTTAGAGCATTTTTACACCATCCATTTACCTATATGATGAGATTATATAAAATGTTTTGTACTAACCTCCAGTTCAATTCACACCGGTTGAATGCACCAAGTGGTTTTTTGTATCTATCGTCGAACAAGTAAACTCATAAACCAAGTGTAAAAAGAATTATTACCATATAGCCCTTAACTTTAATTAAGCTTAAAATATATACTTATCAACTTATTATTTTTTTAAAAGTTGATCACAGAACTTATTATTTTTTCAAAAGTTGATAACAGAACTTATTATTTTTTCAAGAGTTGATCACAGAACTTAGTATTTTCTCAAAAGTTGATCACAGAACTTTTGTTTTTTTAAGTTTGCCATAAAGTTTCCTTTTTTATTTTTTAACTTTAATAAACTTACAATATGTGAACATTTTTAATCCTCTTATCATATGTTTTGATGAAATTTTAATCTATCCACAAATATACAAGTGATCAAACTACTTCACGATTCCTAATATTTATATAAAGTGATGTAAATTATCCTTTTCGTATTATAAAATTCAGAATATATCATTGTGTTGTTCTTCTTCTATCTACGCCTCGACATACATTTATGTTAAACCGAGTGTTGTAGATTTCTCGCAAAGTCAACAACCTCGCTGCAATTAGTGAGTTTATGTCTATTAGTGGTATTTTAATTATAATGTATAAAGATTTATTTTAAATGTTTTTCTTCATTAAATTAAATATAATTAGCTTTCCAAGTCCTAGTACATGATTGTTGTAATTTTTTGTCTATCTTTGGTTTCTTATTAAACTTGTTTAATATAATAATATAATTAACAAAACAGAAGTAGTATAATAATATGATAACTTAATAAAGATTATTGTTATAGTGGCTTAAAATATAATCAAAATGAATCAACGCTTAAAACATCCTGTGGACGTGCCGGAGTGGTTATCGGGCATGACTAGAAATCATGTGGGCTTTGCCCGCGCAGGTTCGAATCCTGCCGTCCACGTTTTTTGTATTTTGATTATTATTCAACAAACTAAAATTCTAATTTATTTTTCAAACAGATTACACTCTCAACACTATTAATGCATGGTGTACAACTTGAATTGCATACAACTTACGTTTCCATGCCTACTTTATATATGAGAAACTCGTTTTGGTTTGAAAAATTTTTATAATAATTATTTATATCATATTAATTATCAAATTTTGTATGTATTGGTAAGTAGTATTATGTGTTTTTGGAGTTGTACCCCCTTTTTTTCTTCTTTGTTTTTTTCTCTTTTTAATCTTCAACTTTTAATTTTAACCTAATACTTAAACATTTTTTTACAATTTAGTCTTAATATACTTTCTTTACTTTCAAGTTTCATCTCCTATACTTTTCATATATTATAAAATTTTCATTTTACATTTTGGTCTAAATTTTACGAGTTAACATGTTGAGCGTGCATGTGTTGTTCAACGTTTTTTCGTTTATTTTTTTCAGTTTAACGTCCCGTTATAACACATTTACCCTAAATCGATTTACTTATTGTTTTACATGTTTTATGTTTCGCTAATGTTACTGTGTGGTTTAATATTTTTACGTCTACTTTTCATAAGATTTATTGACCCTAGATCGATTTACTTATTTTTTTTATTTTTACCTGATAGTGGTGTGCCATTAGTGTCACTTGACACGTTTTTACATCTCCTGCTGCAACGCAGGGGGCTTATTACTAGTTATAAATTAATTTCTGTTGTAGTATGTTTTTCTAATATAACTTTAAATATTTAATCGTTTTTATATAAAATTTAAATACTTGATATAAAATTTATCTGCGTACCGTAACGTGCTGGAAAATTACTAGTTTCTTTTACTCAAAACTAGTATCAAATAGTTTAAAGAACACTAGTGTTAGACTCGCGCTTCATCATGGTTTTGATTTGGAGTGTATAAAAAAGTCATAATTATAATTTTTGGGATTATCATTGTTTCAGTGAGTTTAACTATATATGCACTTGGATTGTCGCTACACATGTTTTAGTGATTCATTATTATATTGTCATGATACAATTATCGAACATTAAATTGTTATACATATAATAACATGACAGATACACGATGTTATATTGTAACTAATATAATAACACAAATATTATAGTTGGTGTTGTTATTGTTATTAACCTTATAATAATAATTAATAGTAGTAGTAGCATTAATATGATGATATTTATAATTATTGTAATTATTTTTTAAAACATATTAAATAATATTTCATTAACTAACATATTTTACATAAATATTAAAAATATTAAACTCACAATATGCCCC
Source organism: Flaveria trinervia (assembly GCA_025506515.1). Taxonomy (NCBI): domain Eukaryota; kingdom Viridiplantae; phylum Streptophyta; class Magnoliopsida; order Asterales; family Asteraceae; genus Flaveria; species Flaveria trinervia. Next base: position 1,830,723 of record CM046446.1, read on the forward strand.
TAGAAAATATTAGTATTTAAAATTATTGTTATTATAAATATATAGATATATATTAGTTATATACTTAAATATTTAAATATAATAATCTAAATTTAAATAGTATTTAGTTATAAAAATATAAGCAATATAAATTTAAATGTTATTTTATAGTATCACAAATAAAATAAAATTTAATGTAAGTGAACTAAACGGTATCATGTTATAAAATAATGTATTAATAATATGTATTGATAATGAAATTACTATCTTGTCATCTTAAGATATATTTATCATATAGCGGTTTGACCCGCGCGATAAGACTGATGTCACCGAGTCTCAATTGAAGAGTACAATCTAACCTGACCTGACTTAAACATTAACTATATATGGGTGTTATTATTATTATTATTATTATTATCATAATTATTACTGTTATTATTATTATTATCATTTTTATTATTATTATAACTATGTAATATTTAGTAATTATATACTTATGTATAATCATAAGATAATACTTAATTTAGTGAATTAAATAATGCATTAATCAGAAGAAGTATACTTAATGAGGGCAATTTAGAAACTATTGCATAACATACTTGTATATTGTGTTTAAAAATTGTTTTAGGTGTCTTACACTTTAAGTAAAATTACAATTGTATCTTCCCTAAATGTTTTATATAATATAAATATCATTCAGTTTTAAAATTTATAAACAAAGGAAGTAAGAGTTTATAAAGCTATAATTATTATCTTACATGCTTTTGTTAAAATCGAACAATTAAGTTCATCAACTATTAATTTATATCTATATATAATATTAAACTCTTGGGCTAGTGGTTCAAGGGGGAGGTGAGAGGTTTTGTCTCTCTTGAAGGTTCAAGATTCAAACTTTGATAGTGACGACTTATTACTAACTAGGTGTAATTAACTTCTAAAAAACTAATCAGCCGTTCAAGGTGTATATATATATATACATATATATTATAGATACTAATAAAAAGGTTTTTTTGCCGCTTGTCATCTTCCTAAACAACATTTTTTACACTTATCATTTTTTAAACATTCTCATTTTATTTCCCTTCCAAAATGGTATTAAAGTAATTTAACACTCAAATAATTTCTCTCTCTTTGTAAAAATTAATTGGGTCAATTGATACATTTTTCTCTCTCATCTATATTTTAAAAAAAATCAAACTATGTTTTTAAAAATAAATTTTATAGAGAAAATAAAATTCATATATTTTTTAAAAACATCGAACCTTTTGAAACAAAACATATTAAATCAGTCATTTTTTAAAATAATTATTAAAAATATAGAATTTTCTAAAGTAGTTTTATTAAAACAACCAGAATAATTAGAAACTTAAGTTTTTAATAAACAAGATACTTATAAACAATAAATTTTTATAAGAAAATATTAAAACAAATATTTAAAAATAAAAATATTTAGATAAGAGAAATAGTATAATTGTTTTATCTCTTGAAATAGTACGTATATATAATTTTATATATATCTTATATTAAAATATCGTATTGTAACTTTTCGTGTTTATTACTAACTATAATCCGTTTAATGAATGAGTTTTTAATCTATCTATTTATCTATATATCTATCTATCTATCTATTTTTTATTTACTTGAAATAGCTATTCATATGCAATTATGATCATATTTTATCTTCAAACATGTTTTATAATTCATAAATTTTTATTACAAATTATTTATTATTTTATTTATTCAAACCGTATAATACACGGGATACTAACCTAGTGTGTGTGTATATATATATATATATATAATACTAAAAAACAACTTAGGGGGGCACTTGTCATGTTCCTAGGCCTCCTAAGTTTGTTTTTCATACCACTCTCTCCTCTTAAATAATAGTTAATTAAGAAAATATGTCCTTTTGTTAATGTTATTTCTAGAAAATATTTGTTTATAAAATAAGAGTTTTTTTAAAACATCAAGCATTTTTAAAAATATAAAATTTCTTAAAATTGATGTTTTTAAAAAGTACAACTATTTTATAAACTAAAAATAATTAAAATTAGGAGTTATAATAAGAAACTTTTAAAAATGATATTTTAATGTGTTTTTTTGAAAGAATGGTTAAACTTTTTTGGAAAAAAAATTAAAAACTAAAGTTGAAAAATTAGTACTATTATTATTTTATTACTAGTAGTTATCACTTATAATTATACTCATATGTATTTTAATCATATCTTAGTTTAAAATATTATTTTATACTTCACAAAATTTTATTATAATTAATATTTTATTTTTTAATTTGTGGGATACACGGGTTTACTAATGTTATTATTATATAAATAAAAATCAACAACTAATCAGTTTTATTTTTTCTACTTGTGTAATATATTTACTTTTATTTATGTTTTTGCATTATTTTAATAATTAACTCTCCATATCTCGTGTAATACATGGGTATCTAAAGTTATTAATTATATAATTACTAGGTTAGTCCCGTGTATTACACGGAATGAATAAATAAAATATTAAGGAATTAGTAATCAAAATTTATGAAGATAAAATATGATTATAATTATATATTAATATCTACTTAGTAAATAAGCAATAATGTATTTTTCGTAAACTTTGTTTTACAAAAACATTGGGATTTTTAATATTTTATTTTAAGAAAAGTGATTTTTAAAGAAAAAATTGTTTTATTATGCATTTTATAAATTTTATTTTTAATAAGTGTGTTTTAACAAAAATTAGATTTTTTATTTATTAAATTTTATATTTTCAATTTAAAAATAGTATGAGTAAAATTACTAGTATTATTACTATTATTATTATAAAGAAATAAGAAAATTAGTATGATAAAACTTACAATTGTTTCATGTTTATTTTAGTTTTTTTATAGATACATATATAGGCTAAAAACCATTAATTAAACAAATTATAATTAGTAATAAATACAAAGAGTTAGATTATAATATTTTAATATTAAATATAATTAAAATTGTATATACATAACAGTTCAGAAAATAAAACAACTATACTATTATAACTCTCTTATCTAAATAATTTCATCTTTAGACATTTGTTCTAAGATTTTTTTATTAAAAAAATATTCTTTTATCAAAAAAAAATTTGAAAACTATAATTTGTAATTATTTTGGTTGTTTTAATAAGACTATTTTAAACAAATTCTCCTTTATAATTTTTTTAGAAACAAAATAATTTAAAAATATTTGCTTAGAAAAGGTTTAGGATTTTAAAAAATGTATATTATAAAAATTTTTATTTTTTATTATTTAGATTTTAATTAAAAGATATGATTTTTAACTTCCTTAATAAAATATATTTTGATTTCAAAAAATCTAGATAAAAGAGAGAACTAAAGCAATTAATAAAATTAGTTTTTAATAAGAAAGAGAACTTGTATTAGTATTTAAATTACTATAATATCCTTTTGGAGAGAAAATCAATGTATGAATATATAGAAATTTGACAAATGATAATAAGTGGGTTAAAAATGACAATGATAAAAAACCTTCTTTTATTAGTATTGATAGATATAAGGTGATTATATATAGAAAATATATACTCTTTATATAATCAGGGTTGTGTGACTTTGTAGACTATATGTATGAAGATATAAGTTTTACTATATCACATTATCTATTTTAGGTTAGAAATAAAGGGGTACAGATTCTATGAAAAAAAGCCAGAAAAAGGTATACGCAGCTAGAAATACTACTTTCATCATAAATACTAATGAATCGCCGACGAATTGTAGCAAAAGGAATTAAATTTATTAGTGAGTAATGAAAGATAAAAATGCTCCGTCATTATAACATTGATAACTTCTGTATATTTCTCATGAAAAAATAAAAATACGTTAGAATGACAAAATGCATATCTACGTCGGATATTAATGAAAAATAAGAAAAGAAATGACTTAAATATTAGTGTTGCATTTGTCACTTAATTTGTTTTATTATTTAAAACTACTTTGATTCGGTTAAATTACCAACTCTATTACATGCATCACAATGCATCACACGTTACTTGAAAATGATCTTAACCTTCCCTCATTTCCTATAAACATGTAAACTAGAAACTATACATACCGGTAACAAATGGTTTTTCGTTCCAATAGGTAACCTACCTTGTGAGTTTCTTGCCAACATGTTTCTAAAACATTCAAAATCATTATTTTCATAGTTTTGTTTATAAAAACCCTAAAATTAAATATTTGTACATGAATCCATAAGTGATAACATGTTATTATGAAAATTTTAATAACTATGTTATCATATTAATAAGCTTGATTGAGTATCTTCACTCATTAGACATTTATAAATCATTATAGTCACAACGTTATCACTTATCCCTCATACTTAATCTCAAGGCATCCAATCCTTCTTTTTCTATTTATTTACTATCCAATACGGAAAATTGGATATATACCCCATTACATCTAAACATAATATATGGTTTAATGGATAATAAGAAACTCCTCCCTCTAACAACACTTCAAAGTAAGATACCACAAGAATATGATACCATCACAAAAGGCTTCTTAGATATAGGCAACATCTATGAAAAAGAAAGGCAATTAATTCACCAAATGTCATGAAGCTAGCCTAAGAAAGGTAAACTAAAAACATAACAAAGTTTTGTTAATTATTTAAAAATGAATAACTATTTTAGGATAATTTATTCTGCTATTGTGGATAATAATATTAGATCAAATGTATTTTTATTTCAATTGAGTTACAATAAAACATAATATTTATTTTAGGGTTTCACAAGCATATAGTTGACCACTCATAATTTCCCAATTGTCTAATCAAATTTCTGCTTTGTGTAAAATAATTCATACTTTTTAGTAAAGATCGGAAAAGCATTGGGAAAATATCTAAGAATTTTGTCCCATCCATAATCCATTAAACAAAATAAAATGCTTTTAGTTTTGTTTTAACACTTAAAAATCTTTTGTTTTAACACTTAAAAATCTTTTGTTTACAAAGTGGTCATTCTAATTCATCATTTATCGGACTCATAGCTTATGATTTTATTTATTTTTATTATACGTTGTACATTATATTATCTGTTAAAATGTATTTAGATTAATATACATTTCTATATGTTACTATATGAAAAGAAAGCAAGATAGTTTAAATATATATATTTATGTTCGGAATTAGACTACTTTATCACACGATAAAGATCAAAATCTAGAAATGATTTATTTAAACGACTATATATTTTTCTCACTGTATAAGATTTTTTTGACACAAAACTAATTGTATAAGAGAATAACTAGTGTTAAATGTACGTAACACTATTTAAAATGTTAAAAAGATATTTAAATATATATTACGAATAAATAATGTTATGTATACATAACACTATTTAGAATGAAAAATCGTTACATATACATAACCTTTATGTAACGTATATGTAAAACTATGTTACACTTTTCATTTGATTTCAACCCCTATCCACACACACCCACGCATGTGCACGCGCCCGCGCACACGCACGCGCGCGCACACACACACCCACACCCACACACACACACACACATATATATATATACTAGCTTTAGTAACCCCGTGTATTACACGGGTTAAACAAATAAAACATAAATAAAATAAAAATATTAATTATAGAATAATAGACTAAAATATTATATGATTGAAATTATATATGAGTAACAACTATAAGTGGTAAAACAATAATATAAACATTTTATTTTATTTTTTGTTTATTTTCAAAGATAAATTAAACATTTTGTTTTAAAATAACGTTTTAAAAAATTTTCTTAGTATAACTCCTTATTTTAATTATTTTTGTTTAATAAAAATTACTTTAAAAAACTAATTTTGAAATATTACATAAAAACAATTTTATTTATTTATTTTTGAAAAAAAATCATTTTATAAAAACTATCTCTATAGAAATAGCATTAATAAAAAATTCTCTTTCTTATTTTTAATATAAAGCTAATTATAATTATAATGTAAAAGTAAATAGATAATATTATTAGTAATTAATATGGTTATTTAATAGGAGAGAGAAGCGGAAAAAATTTGATGAGAATGAACGTGGTGGTGACAAGTGGCACACTTATTTACCCTTTCTATTAGAATAAAAAGAATATATATATATATATATATATATATATAGTAATGACAAAAGGTGTATAAATTTTGTGACCTGTTTTATTGGTTTTTTTTGTTTTTCACAAATTTATATAATTTTTTTATGAACTCTCCACTATTATATTAATATTATTATACCGCGGCTTGGGAACCTAATCTGCCCGTTTGTTAAATAAACTCACATCGTCTTTTATCATTTCATCTCTATCCATCCTTATATAGTGTAAAAATGTCTCTCTTTCACAATTGAGTCATTCCTCAACTTTTATTCACATTGTTAATACAAAAAAAATTATTAAATTTAAAATAATTACGTACTAAATAAAAATTAGAGGAAATTAAGTATACAAAGTTGAATTTTCGTACATAACATACAAAGTTATCATGCAATAGTGAAATTTAAATGAATGCAAGAGGTAAAACTATCATAAATGAATGAAATTATCATGAATAGTAAAATTGTCACACAAGAGATATTCTTTCGTGATCTTGACTAATAACTTTATCTCTACATAATAATTTCACATAACTGTAATATTTATTGTGTAATTATTTACATTCAATATACCAAATATATACTTTGTATTCTAAATTCTCTTTTAATATATAAATATAAGATTAGTTAAAACGTATGAAAAGTCATAATTTGAAGTTTGAATTTTGTACCAAAATGAAATTTAATAAATTATTTTTAACTGCCTTTTATATTTTATTTATAAAAACGTAAAATAAAAAGTTGGGTTGCACATTAAGCTAGTATGATAGTACATATCACATGCTTCTTCTATTCCGATATCGGTTTAGATGGTCTTACGATATATTAAAGAAACATATAAAACATACATAGTCATGTCGATAAAAAGAAGCACCATAAAATGGATAATTAATGTTAGGTATTATCATTTACAGTGGAAGATCTAGAACGAATGTTAAGGGGTAACGTAAAAAAAAATTTCACCGTACATTTATATTAATAAAGGGATCCGAAGTAAGATCAATCAAATCAAATCTATTTGGATTCGAATGAATTAAACCCAAAGGAATTGAATTCATAGAAGTTGTATCATCATTTTTATAACCATTTGGGTTCGAATGAATTAAACACATATATTTTTTACTTTCAATTATAAGTAAAAAAGATATGTGTTTTTGTGCGGTTATTATCGGGTAACACCGACTCTAAAATCCATAGAGAATAAAACAAAGATGCATTCATTTGAATATTAAAACAATAGAAACAAGATTGATGCACAAATCTTTAACTAGTTTAACCAGTTTAACCAAACTTAAGTAGCACTGTTAAGATTTGTACAAATAGAGGTGTACAAATCGTTTTTTTTTCAAACAGGTTCGGTTTTTAAACCGGACAGGTTCTTTTTGTATATGTATAAACTAGTTTTTTTTTCAAACCGGATTTTAATCAATTATTCTCAAACCATTCAAAGGGGTTTGGACTGGTTTTTATCCCGGTTGAATCGGGTTTTTTGTTAATTAAAACCAGTTTTGATTGCCGGGCTACCAAACCGGTATACAAACTGTCGGTTCAAGTCGGGCTAAGAACGGTTTGGCTCAATTCAATTTTTTAAAACCGGTTCGGTTTTTGTTCAAACCAATTTTTTTGTATAACTCTATGAACAAATATGGTATATACAGATTTGTATAAATATGGATGTATATATTATTTTTATTTGACTAAGTTTATTAAGAAAGTGATACGTGTACATACATATTTTTTACAACGTGCATACGTCATACATGCATTTGATCTTTGTTCAACTGTCCACCATTAAAGTCATAACAAGGTTAGAAAAATACGTTTGAAACATAGATTTTTACTTGCAGTTACCGAAAGAGTATAAGGGCAAAAAAGTGATCCGCTATAAAATTGACGTAACTTTAATTATGCTTGAAGTTACACGGCTCATAAGTAGTGAATGTAAACGTCTTAGTGAGTTTGATCATTTGACAAACGTCATATGTGGTTTGTACTTACTTTCGAACATGAATTACATGATCTGGAGCCTTAGTTTTGACGTTAACACTTCTTAAGTTCTAACAAATTTTAATTATCTACTTTTTATTCTAAACACGTGTTAATCTTTCAATTGAGTAAATTTGATGCTAATTTTGGAGTTTAATTTGATAAGTAGCAATCAAGATTCAATAGAGCACCTAAAAGCAATTAATTTTGTTTGTCATTCACACTTGTAGATGAATCAAACCCAACTCAATAATGATCAAATCATCGAGCCGACCAAAGCCCTCTTGTCTATTGTCTTTTTGAACTTGCACAAATCCTACAATGGTCCTTAGCGCTCATCCAAATACTATTTCATTCCAATCTCTTTTTTATCAACTTTAGTCCTTGATCTTTGTCATTTCCGCATTAAGTTTTTATATTTTTTAAATCGTCTTTAACTGAAATTTCAGGATGTTACATATGATTTTTTTATTCGGCACAAATGATACCATAACTAGTTATTTTGTTGTTAATAACATACATATAATAATATGTATATTATAGGTTTTAATATGCCTTTTAATGTGTTAATGAGTTGTGAAGGATACAAAGATGTAATAGGTCATAATAAGTTGTTTTGTTATTAAAGACATGTGTTTATAGTTATTAGTTTATTAGTGGGTCTTGTAATGTGTTAGTAACCTGTTTAAGATACACAAAACCATCATATGTTATAACATGTCATTTACGTGTTATAATACATGCGTAAGAAGATTGATACACTAATAGGCTTTGTAATTCGTTCGTCGGTTTGTTTAAATTACACAAAGTCATACATGATTATAAAAAGTCATCTTGATAAACACATGCATATGATAATTTTTATACTAATAGGCCTTAACGAGTCTTGTTATGTGTTAGTGAGTTTATTATGATACAAAAAACCATAATTAAGTCATTAAAAGTTAGTTTGGTGTAAAGCTAATGAATATGATGATCAATAAACTAATGTGCTATAATAGATCTTGTAATGTATTGGTGAGTTGGTTATGTTACACAAAAAAACATTATGTTATAACAATGCATTTTTGCACTATGTTGCATATACAACTATTTTATTCTAAATTATCTATTGTCAACAATTGTTTATCTTTAAAACCTTGATTAAGAAGAGAAAGTGAAGAATATTTAACGAGATGTCTTCAAACATTATGTCAGTTATGTTACTAACAATTATGAACTAGATAACTGTATGAATTTGACAGTACTTATAATAATGTTTATAATTAAATCATTCGCCACTAATTACAAAAATTAAAACTAACTCGATCACCAGGTTTGCAGTTGACACCTCTAGAAGGTAAGTCTTGGGTTCGATTTTCCCTTGACGTGTCTTCAGGCTACTTTAGTGTTTTTCTTTTGGTTTTTTATTTTTCTATTTGTTCATTATTATTTTGTATTAGTATTATTATTTTAACTATTGTTTGTTGTTGTCCTTGTTGTTGTTATTGTTATTATTATTATCATCATTATTATTATTACTACGCTTGATGGTTATTTTTGGCATTATTATTATTATTATCATTATTATTATTATTATTATTTATTAAAGTTATTATTAGTTCCTTTAATAATAATAATAATAGTAATGATAATAATAATAATAACAATATTATTACTATTATAATTATAATTATTATTATTAGTAGTAGTAGAGTATTGTTATTGTATAATTATTATAAGTACAGTTATTAATTCTATTATTATTATTATTAGTGTTAGTATTAGTGTTAGTATTAGTGTTAGTATTAGTGTTAGTATAGTGTTAGTATTAGTGTTAGTATTAGTGTTAGTATTAGTGTTAGTATTAGTGTTAGTATTAGTGTTAGTATTAGTGTTTGTATTAGTAGTATTAGTGTTAGTATTAGTGTTAGTATTAGTGTTAGTATTAGTGTTAGTATTAGTGTTAGTATTAGTGTTAGTATTAGTATTTAGTAGTAGTATTTAGTAGTAGTATTAGTACTAGTATTAGTACTAGTACTACAATTATTATTCCACAATTAAAAACACTCAGTCACTTTATACGTCTAAGAGTGTGACAAATTTGACATCCATTTCATAATATACATTGCTATCTTCGATGTAAAACAACTACTGATATATATTTTTCTTGGACATATCACTATTCTATTTTATTTCTTACATGAGAAACTCGTTTGTGTAAGCTTTCTATACACAAGTTTCTCGTTGTATTGTGTAGGATAAATATTTAATTACGTATTGTAATTATGACGAAATTAAAAAAAGTAGATCGACAAAGCTTACCATTATTAAAGAGAAACATGACCAACATTTGCCTACTTCTCACAGTAATACTTCCCTACCCAAACAAGTTTTTTCTAAAAATGCGTAAGTTGCCCATAAAATCTTTTTTTTTCTTTTTACCAAACAATATTAGGTTTTCATCCTGGGTCGGATACAATGCGTAGTTATGAGAAAAACCCAATTAAAGACTTAAAAAGTATATAGAGTTAAAAGTATTATCATATGAGAAACGAATCATTGATTTCACCAATTAAGTAAATGCAAATTTTAAAAGAGTATATTTTTTTGTGCAGTTGTTAACTTATTATATGAGGTTTCACCGACTCTAAAATCCATATAAAAGAAACAAATTTGCATTCATTCCAATATAAAAAATAATGGAAACTAAGATCTATGGAAATCTTTAACAAGTTCAACCGATCTTTAAGCAACTCTACTAAGATTTGTATAAAAATGGATGTATATTAGTTTTGATTTGACTAAGTTTATAAGAAGGCGACACGTGTACATACGTAGGTTTTACAACTGTTTCAATGAAAACCACGTGAGAAGGAATATACGACTACTCAAACCAAATATACCATGCATCTTACTTTATTAGGAACCGTCACTATGACGGTATATGGTTGTGAGAAACAAATTTTCTTTTTAAGTTTCTAGCATATGTGCATACGTCATATATATATATATAATATATATATATATATATATATAAATATATGCATTTAATCCTTTTTCAACTGTCCGCCATTAAATTCATAACAAGGTTAGAGAAATGCATCTAAATCATAAATTCTTACTTGCAGCAATTGGAAAGAGAGAAAGGGCTAGAAAAATGATCCACTCTATAGTTGACATAACTTTAATCATGTTTAGAGTTACTAGGCTCATAAGTAGTGAAAGTAAACATCTCAGTGAGTCGTATCATGTAACAAACATCATTATATGATTTGCACCTACCGTCAATCGAAATCATTCCATCATCTCAAGCCTTGATTTTAAAGTCGACAACTTTTCTTAGTTCTAGCAATTTTAGACTATTTACTTTCTATTCTAAACAGGTGTCAATTTTTAAGTTGAGTATATTTCGTGTTTATTTTGAAATTTAATTTGGTAAGTAGTAATCAAGATTCAAAAAACACCTAAAACCAATTAATCTTGTTTGTCATGCACACTTGTAGATGAATCAAAGCCAACTCAATAATGATCCACTCATCAAGCTAACCAAAATCCCCCTTGTCTATTGTCTTTTTGAACTTACCCAAATTTCTAAAAAGTTCCCAAGCCCTCATTCATACACTATTTCATCCCACCCTTCTTTTTTTCTTGAAAACAAGAAGATAAATCAAGAAAAACTCTCTCTCATCTCTCTCATCTCTCTCTCTCTCTCTCTCTCTCTCTTCCATTTAAAAAGTTGATGGATGAGTGGGGATGCATGTCTCATAAGATGACATAAACAACACCAACTCATGAGTATTGGTTCTTTATAAGTGCAAACACCCCCTCATGTTGATTCCACCTTCTAGTTCTTCCTCATACACACTCTTTCAATCATCTTGAATTCATTTTATCGAAAAGCTTCGATCTTTCGATAAAGAACATCAAGAATGGAAGGAAAGAATGAAGAACACTTTGGTGGTTCTCATCATCATGATCATCACAATCCATGTGTAGAGATAGCCATGGAGATTCATAAGGTTGAGACACCACCAGAGAGAAGTAGTTTACAAAAGTTAAAGAATAGACTCAAAGAAACTTTCTTTCCTGATGACCCTCTTAGACAGTTCAAAGGACAATCTTGTAAGCAAAATGGCTACTTGGTTTTCAGTACATTTTTCCTATACTTCAATGGGGTCCTCATTACAACCTTAATCTACTCAAATCTGATATTGTTTCTGGTCTCACTATTGCTAGTTTAGCCATTCCTCAGGTAAATCTTTGTCTTTTGATTCGTTTTATGTGATCTATATATCGTTTTTTAATCAAGAACACAACTCTTAAATATATGTTTTCGGTGTTCTGATGTCTATTGCCTTTCGGTTTTGTGTTTTTCTTTTCAGGGTATAAGCTATGCAAAGCTTGCCAATCTCCCTCCTATTGTTGGTCTATGTAAATATTTCTATTCTTTCTTTAGCATGATTGTTGTCTTTTTGAAACATTTTGGGGTGATAATGCCAAAAAAGACACTATACTTTACATGATTTAAATAATTTCCAATTGTGAAATGAGTGCAACAAGAATCTTTGCACCATATTTAAGTAAAACATATATAATGCTATTTTCACATTTTTCATTAAAAAAATAATTAACAGTACGTGTACAATTAAAAGTTACTAACAAGTGTTTACATAGATTAAAACCAATATGTTGTCTCACTTGTAACGTATAACATAATAGTGCACACTATGTTCAACCGTACATATTAATAGTGGACACTATACATTTCTTAAAATAGAAAGTGAAACCGTAGATCTATGCAAAAGTTTATTCAAATGCATGTTTGAAGCCAAAAGCAAAAAAACAAAAACAATTTAAAGTGCATGTCTTAAAACAAAATGTAAATATTTATAGATATTTATTTAATTTAGGTATTTTTTCTTGTTAAATGTTGTAGATTCAAGTTTTGTGCCACCACTGGTGTATGCTGTTTTAGGGAGTTCAAGAGATCTAGCAGTTGGGCCAGTGTCAATTGCATCACTGTTGATGGGGTCAATGCTAAGACAAGAAGTGTCACCAAACCTTGACTCTATTTTGTTTCTTCAATTGGCTTTAACTTCCACCTTCTTTGCTGGCCTCTTTCAAGCCTCACTAGGATTTCTAAGGTTAAATATTCCCTCTCTTAAACCATATTTTATAATAATAATAATAATAATAATAACAATAATAATAACTATTATTATTATTGTTGTTATTATTATACTAATAATAATATTAAATAACAATAATAATTAATAATAATAATAATTATTATTATTATTATTATTAATTAATTAATTAATTAAGACTTAAATTCCTAATAAACTATTATCATTGACCACGAATATGAAAACGAAGTTTAAATCAAGTATGTTAATTATGTTTTAGCAGTGAGAGTGTATCGATGGTCAAATGAAATCAACAATCATCAATTACCATCAATATTGACAATTGAAATTAGGCGAAAAAATACTATTCGTCTCACTACTGATATCAAATCAGATATGTTAATTTGATTTCAATAGGGAGAAGATCTAGATATTCTAGATATGGGAATTAGGTCATGTTAATCCAAATTTCAACGGTAAGAAAGGTCAATTAGTGGTCAAATCAAAGTGTTGGAGGTGGGAGATGTTGACCTGTCTTTGTCTAAAACATTCTTTGGGACATATACCTATAAGGGGACCAACACTTTTTCCTAATTAATGTACACATTTTAATTGCATAATGTACAACACATTAATTATAATTTGATGTTGTGTATTTGGTTATAGGCTTGGGTTCATAATTGACTTCTTGTCAAAGGCTACACTTATTGGATTCATGGCTGGGGCTGCAATAATTGTATCCCTTCAACAATTGAAAGCTCTTCTTGGCATCACACATTTCACTAAGGAAATGGGTTTGGTTCCTGTTATGTCCTCTGTTTTTCACAATACTAAAGAGGTATTTCTATTTTATTTTATTTTATTAAAATTTTAAACTACGAACAGTTACAATATCAAAGAAAGGGACAATCATATGGGGTCAAAAAAAAACAAAAACAAAACAACATCGTTTAGGATATGTATATACGTGTTCTTTAATCATTTTTTAACGTGTGAGTATTAATATTTGGGCGCAGTGGTCGTGGCAAACAATCTTGATGGGGTTTTGTTTTCTTGTATTCCTGCTTGTGGCAAGACACATTGTAAGTATATCTATCTGTGGTATCTAAGGTTTATTTTGCTAGTACTTATAATTTATACTGATTTAGCACATAATCTCATTAACTCGTGCGCACAAACCAAATAGTATTAACAGGTTTGAAAACCGGACCAAAGCAACATGTATGACCGGTCCAATTGTGTGCATCAACATTGTTGATTAACCTGGCATCAATTATCTGGCTAGTATTGATGTTTATCAAACTAGTGGATTGTGATTTAAAAAAAACGTCAATTTTGCCTCTTTTTGCTAAGTTATCGGTCTTTTAGAGTAAATGCCTAAATTTGTTGATTTAACCGATAAATTATAAAAACCGTCATTTCAATTATTAGGGATGACGATGAGTCGGGTATGAGATGTGTCCCCCCCCCCCCCCCCCCAACCCCAACCCCAACCCCAACCCCAACAACATGCTTAGCCCTTAGTCAATACCCATGGGGTCGCATGCATACACAATAGTATAGGATGTGGTAAAAATATCACTCGTTAAGTTCTCGATTACCCAAAATTAATTATTTATATTTGTAGCAATTGCATAATTTTAATAAATTTAATTTTATAATAGGTTCAAAAATACTATTTATTGTATCTTTTTAGATTATATACCATATATCAAGTATCAAGTATCCACTAATATCACATCCATCCTAAGCACGAGATACCTCTAAAACTAATTACATGTCCTATCAGCAGTGGCGGAGCTTGAATGATGGTATGGAGGGTCAAAAGTCATGGAACCCAAATTAGGGGGGCTGAAAGTCTCGAAACCCAAATTAAGGGTGTGGGGGGGGGGGGGGGGGAACTCAATACGTATAAAATCTTCGGCTGAAATCGTATAAATTTGTATTTCTGAGTGAATATCCGTTTCATTACCCGTTTGGAATGTTTCGGGTTTCGGATTTTCTAGTTTATCCATCCCATGGTTTTCAACAAATAAAATATACCATGGGGACAGTCCTTCACGAGGATCCAATAAAGCAAATCACAGGCAGTACGAAGGACATAACATAATTAACCCCATCACTCCATTAGCCAATTTGTGTTTTTATAAAAGAAAATACCTTTCTATATGTTATTTTTTATTTTTTATTTATGCTTTATATTTTTTATTATATTTTTATTCTATCACATGCACACTAACCAATTCGCTTCATACCTATCTAATAGAATACAAAAATTAAATAAAAACATGGGTACAGAATCTTTTATAATTATTGAAAAACTTTATACATTTTGTAAGAATAACACAAACAAGCATGTAACAACAAAAATACCACCAAATGATATAGACAAGACTAACAATATGTTCATTACACTCATGTGAATTTCTGACAACATTCTACTTGAAATCTAAGGGTTTTTGAGTTTAGTTTAAATGAATACGTATCACTTCATGCTGAACGTGGACGCGTTTAGCTAAACGAGTGTGTTCATGTCGACTTCCTTCACTTGTTCACCGGTTTAATCCATTTGTCTTGTACAATTTTGTAAAAAAAAGTATCTAATATATCATAATTTACCAAGTAAGTTTTTTATTAAAGTTTAAAGATAAAAGAGAAATGGATGTCGAGTTTTTAGAGTTTAAGCGTAAATATTTATATACATTTGTATTTTTTTAGTTTGACCGACTCGTTTTGACCTGTGTTAATATATGTATATATATGCAGAGCATTAAGAAACCAAAGCTATTTTGGGTATCAGCAGGAGCACCTCTGCTTTCAGTGATCCTCTCTACTATCATTGTCTTTGTTTCCAAAGCACAAAACCATGGCATTTCTGTGGTAAATATTATTAATTATTAATATTTTTTATTTATTTAAAATATATATATAATTAATTCTAAGTAATATTATTATATGTGTTAAATAGATTGGAAAATTACAAGAAGGGTTAAATCCACCTTCATGGAACCTGTTGCATTTTCATGGAAGTCATATTGGTTTGGTGTTGAAAACTGGTGTTATCACTGGCATCATTTCCCTCACTGTAAGCGTACAACTCCCACTGCATAAGTTACAGCTCATCGTAGATTATTATTCTTAAAAAGAGTAATTTGGTCTTTTTACATAGGAAGGGATTGCTGTAGGAAGAACATTTGCTGCCTTGAAGAATTATCAAGTTGATGGTAACAAAGAAATGATTGCAATTGGAGTTATGAATGTTGTTGGTTCCACCACTTCATGCTACATCACTACTGGTAAAATGAGCATTTTTATGCATTAAAAACTTGTACCTTATAATATAAACACCAATATTGGATTATATTATGAACAATTAACAAAACCTATAGTCCTATAGGGTTAGTTTGGGTTTTTAACGGATCAAAATGGGTCACTCTAACAAAACCTACTAACGTAGAACATGTTCCATGACTGTCTAGTGTCTACTGTCAGTGTGTCATGCCTACTAGCTATCGTCATAAAATAGATATCGCGTGTGAACTAGTTTTTATATTTTGTTTTATAATATTGATCCATTTCAACCTAAAACATTTTGTCAGGACCTGTTTTGACCCCTTACCTGATCCAAACCGACCCGTCCATTTTGCTAGGCTTAGTACAATGTAAAAGTGAAACTTAGATGGGCCCAACCCTTTTTGACCCAACTAAAAACTACTTATTTTGACACATTACACAACCCGACGGATAACCCATTTGACACTTTGATATGATTTACAGTTTGGTATATCTTGAATCTTTGCTTGTACTCTAACCACCACCCCATCATCACAGGTGCATTTTCACGGTCAGCCGTGAACCACAACGCTGGAGCCAAAACCGCAGTCTCCAACATAATCATGGCTGTGACGGTTATGGTCACACTCCTTTTCTTAATGCCATTGTTTCAGTACACACCCAACCTAGTACTGGGCGCAATCATCGTCACTGCAGTCGTTGGCCTCATCGACATCCCAGCAGCTTACCAAATATGGAAAGTCGATAAATTCGACTTCGTTGTGATGTTATGTGCTTTCTTTGGTGTCATCTTTATATCAGTCCAAGAAGGACTTGCACTTGCTGTAAGTGCTCTTATGCTGCAACAACTTCATAAAATCTTTGAAAAAGATTGAAACTTTTTTTAATAACCATAAGAACACATTTAGAAAAACTCACGAGCCTATCAATATTTTGCTAACCAGTAAACCAGAAAAAGCTGAATAAACGAAAACTTTAATTTGATTATTATTTTCGTAGGTCGGGATATCTATATTCAAGATGGTGTTGCAAATGACGAGGCCTAAAACAGTGGTGTTGGGGAACATACCTGGTACTGACATATTTAGGAACAAACATCAGTACAAGGATGCCGTATCGATCCCAGGTTTCTTGATCTTGAGTATTCAGGCTCCCATCAGTTTTGCCAACTCTAATTATCTCAACGAAAGGTAATTCATTTTCTTGAATTTGTAATCTTTTTATGAAAATAATCTTTTTAGTTTAAACGGGTCGGGTCAGTTTTAGATTGAACCCACAAACACATTTAGCTAGACAAGTCAGGTGCGGGTTATTCTGTTAAATTTTATAACTTGTTGAAATATGTGGTTTATGTCAGGTTTATAGTTTAAACGTTACTATTTTATACACAGTTGTATTTTTAGTTGTGAAATCTGTAAATTTAGAGTGTGAATATAATAAAAATTCGGGTTAAACATGTTGTATACGTGCCAAGTGGAATTCATTATTCTTATTTTCTTTTTATTATTTATTGAAGGATTATGAGGTGGATACAAGATTATGAAGAGGAAGAACAAACCAAAAGTCATACTGATCTCAGATTCTTAATTCTAGATCTTGCTGGTAACTCCTAAATTTCATATATCAGGGGTTGCAATTTTGACCTCTCGCGAGTAAACGGGTCGAGTCGGGTCATACTTTATTTCTAACGGGTCAAACGGGTAGAAAAGCACCCAAATTGCATATAGTTACCCTCCTAATATGTGTTATTAAAAGAGCAAATCACTATAACAACAATTAACAACTGTGTGATTTTAACATCAAAAAAATATTTCTTTTTTGTGTGATTTTCAGCTGTAAGTGGCATTGATGCTAATGGAGTGACCTTTTTCCAAGAACTCAGGAGGGTATTGGAGAAGAAGGGTGTTGAGGCAAGTTTCATGCAACATTTTATTTTCTTTCATTTTGAATCACTGACCAGAACAGGAACCATATATTTATTCGGGTCAAATACATTAATCCTAACATAATGCATCGAAAATCTTTTAACATGAACACAACTTATTTAACCATTTTATCACAACGCCTTGACGTGTTTGCAAGTTGTAAAAAAGTTGTAAGCATGCAAAACAGGTTGGTGGGTTGTTAAATATGGGTTAAGCGAGAACAGGTTGGCTAATCAGGTCAACCCAAACTTGACGTGTGGATTGCCATCTTTATATAGAATATCGACCCATGCGGTCAAGATGAGAACTTTAAACTATATTAATGGCATATTATACTTGAAAGTGATTTTAATTTGTCATTTCAAATATGTTACAGCTTGTACTGGTGAACCCAGTCGGAGAAGTGATGGAGAAACTGCAAAAAGCAGGCGGGACTAACGATCTTTTGCAGCCGAATAATCTCTACTTGACAGTAGGAGAAGCCGTTTCGACACTATATTCATCAATGAAAGTTGTGTCATCAAGCCATGGTTAAAGGAATGAATCATGAATGTAGGGTGTTTCAATAGTAAAATTTAATATGATGGGAAAAAAATGTAAGTATTGCAATCTAAGTTCAAGATTTAGATGCTTGTTATTTAGGTTTTAGGGTTTTTAAGGTTTGTTGGGAACCAAATATTTTTAAGGTTCTTAAAATATATTTTGGAACACCCATGTAAGGTTTTCATGATTAAGGTTTCAATTGTTTTGTTAACTTTTGTTACCCAGGAACATATGATGTCTTAAGTGACATTCTGATGACACACTCTAACGCGCTATCACTAACAGATATGTTGGGACGACTGAACACATTCAAGCGTCACTTTTAACTATTTAAGTAGTTCTTCTATAGGAAGTTTTTTATGCTTATAAGCATGAATTTCATGAGAGCAGATGATGATATGATGAACTTTAGAACTACATGATTAAGTCATATGTTTGATGGCATAATTATGTCCTTAAAAGAACTAGAAGTTTAAGAGCACTTATATTAAAATCATGGATTTAAACACATACTAACACAATAAACATGCGACATATGTGTCAAATTGCTAATCTAAGTGAACCAATATAAAGAAAATAAACATGTTCAGTAAAAATATCATCTCATTCAGACAAGGTTTGAATGAACCAAGACAACTAGATTATAACTATTTATACTTGTATTTGCATAATAAGCTTGATAAGTAGTAATCCAAAATATATAAACTAAAATTAGGCATAAACCATATGAAATTATCTTACATTGGATGAAAATGAAGTCCAACTTTCAGTTATGGTTTAAAAGAAAAAACATGTGTGCAAATTCCCAGGTGTTAGATCAGGAAAAGAGTTTTACCGATACCAAAAATATATTACACACGAAAGCGTTTTAAATTCGTCATTTCAAGTATGTTACATCTTATATCTGTGAACAAAGTCAAGAGTATGAGAAACTGCAAAAGAATACTGCTGATTGTCGTAAAAGGGAATGTGAAGCATTAACATATTTTTGGAACATCAATGTAATGTTGATGTTGAGGTTTAAATTGTTGAGGCAACTTGTCTCATGTTTGAGAATATAACATTTTCAATCATGTAATTAAAAAAAAGAAGGTTTTACAGTGATTACTGCTGTGTGGTTAGTAAGTTAGATGTTCTTTTGAGTGTATGTTTGGTAAGAATCAGTGCTGGTAACTTAAAATCACCAGAAAGTTTTAAATCACTGGTGCTTCCTTTGATAGAGTGAATATCCAACGAAAGCCGACATCAAGAACGTCCATAGTACCTGCAGACAATTGAAAAAACCATTCAAGCAGTGACAAAATGGGTGGGTCCGGATTGGGTGATGGGTCAAAACAGGTATTTGTGTATGGGTCAGGAATCAGGTCAGGTTGGTTTCACCTGAACTGAAACAAACTTTTTCCAACTTTTTAGTTTTTTATGATCATTTTGTGTTAGATATGATTAAAAGGTTAAAAGTTTGAAGTTTTTTATGATTAATTTGTGTTAGAAACACTAAATGATTGAAATTACTTACTGTATTAATTGCCTGCCACCGCTCGAGTCTCTTGATTCTTGATTGCATATCTTCAATAACACTTTCCACAGGTGAAACAACCTCTCTACTTGGCGATGACTCGGATGATGTACTACTACCCTGTTTATTTAAAAAAATTATAAAAATTATGACATCAACGTTAAAATTTTCCCAAATTAGAACATTTTAACTTGAGGTATAGTACTTTAGATTAAAAAATTGGACACATAGTGTGTGTTGTGTATATTGTGTGTGTGTGTGTTAGAGAGTGAGAGAAGCGGAACCTGCGATTGAATATTGTCAACAAGTTCTTGTAACCGTGCAGCTTGTTGAGCATAGATACCATTCGAATTTCTATCTGATGCTGGTAATTTCTCCAGCACTATTTCAAGGTAACTCTAAAAAATATTTAAACAAAGATGAATAAAACGAAATAAGTAGGTAAATGCTTGAAAAATAATGAAAATTAAGAAAAAAGGCGGAACCTTTGTGGTATATGAACCATCTAGTTCAAGTGTTGAACCAGCAGCTATAACAACTTCTTTGTTTGCCCCTTTGATTTGTATATAGGGACCGGGGACGTCGTTTAGATGATCAACTTCTATTAAAAGCTGTAAAATACCCATATTTCCAATTAAAGTCATAATAATATGATTAAAGGACAACATAATAATCATAAAAACTCCATCCTGCCCCCAAAAATAAGCAATTTACCTTTCCATCTTGGTAGATATATGCAGATGCTTCAATGTAAGCTACAGCTTGATACCTAAACTTAATAAAAACATCAAAAGTTAAAAGATTTATAAACAATTACATTAAGAAATATATAAACATAAATATAAAGTTTTGTGATATACCCAAGATTTAGAAGACCAGATACTGTACTGATGCTGATGTCAAAGTCCACCTTGGGTTGAATTATAAAATCCCCTTCTTTTATAGGCTAATAAAAAATAAAGGATTTTCAAGAAAACAGAACATAATATAAAAATGTAAATATGTAGATATAAAACTATTAAATAAGACCCACAGACCTCCCGTATCAGCAATGCGAACCTGCCTTCACATATTCTCACCCTCATACAGTCGCTTTCTGTTAATTGTCCATTTGCAGGAATTCCAGAAAGTCTTAAATATATATCAATAAAATTCTGAGCTGAGCTGCAAATCTTTGCAGGATCAAGTAATTTCAAGATATCTTGATACGTGACCTGTAAGGCGATTATCATGTTTAATATGAAAACATTATAATATTTACAATTTTTAAATATCAAGTATCATGAGCTTACTTGCTTGTTGCTTTTTAACACAAACAATGAGCTCTCAGGAGAAAGAACGGGATCAAAATCATTACGGATTTTTAGCTGTAGGATAAAAATGATTATAAGTCTATGTAAAAAGTAGCTAAAATTATTTGCGTAATTAGATTAAGACTCAAATTAATGAACTAACATGTGCATGAACCAGATGAGGTTCAATGTGTAGCTGGAACATAGGAAATACAGTTGTCATGATCTCGTTTTGTGACATAAAGCATCCTGCTCTACTTTTGTCTCTTTGAACGCGAGAAATTAAATGTGAATGAACACCTCCAACCTGCATTTCATACAATTATGGTTCGTTGAAAACTAGTAGTTTCATAGAAGACCGCACTCAATTGTTGCAATTTTGACCTATTTACCTATGTAGGGTCAATTCAGATTATGTTAATGGTTTATAACGGTAAAATTAATAAGGTTAGCTAAAACGGAAATTACGGAACAGGTCAGATGGGTTGAATGGTTCAAAAATCACCCAAAGTGTATCTTCTAATGCATAATGTCTCCTATAATCGTTTTATTCAAAACTCAAAGATTTAATAGGATAACTTTTGTAATTGTAATTAACACTATTTATTTATAAAAACTGGGATAAGGTATATGGAGGACTCCCATTTATTCAACTTTTTTCATTAAAAAACACACATTGAAACTACTTCATAGGCCACCCAAGTATACATCCGGTCTCGCTAATACCAAGTTCAGACAAAAGACATCTCTAATCCTGAAAATGTGCTTAAACATTCTAAGAAGCCATAGAAACCCTTGTAGTAAGCTCATAGTTGTCAATAGCGAATAGCGGTAAATAGCGACAAACCACCTATATGCTATGTAGCGAATAGCGATAAATAGCGCCCGTTATTCGTGTTTAGCGATAAGTTAGTAGAAGCTTTAAGAAATGTTTTACATTCAATAAATGAACATGCTTAGCTATAAAGTCGTAGAATATATAAGCAAACACCACCAAATTAGCTAAAATACTCTATTTGTGTCAATTTTATAGTAATAAAGAATAAAAAAAATAAAAAAATAAAAAAATGCCACTGCAAGTCGCTATATACCGCTAAGTACTAGATAGCGGGCTTGACCTTGTCGCGACGTAGCGCGCTATAGCGCCCGCTACGTTCGCTATTGACAACAAGGAGTAAGCTATTAAAAACAATTTGTTAAAAAAATTGGGAGTTTTGTAAGTTTATTTTTTCCCAGCATGCTTTCGCATGGATTGGTATAATCGAAACTGGATACATATATGGTGGACTGAGTGGCCTTAAAGAGATGAATGCATAGTTGAGTCTTCCACATGTATTATCCTAGAAAAAGATAAATCTTTGGACAAAAGTGTTACAGGTCAAAGCAAGTGAACCTGTTCTGGACAGCACATTTTAACCCATTACCAAACCCCTCTATTTGCCACCACTAGTTATTCATAACAGAAATGAGAAAGCCTTAGTCAACAGTGTCATGAGATAAACTTACAACAGCAACCCAAAGGTCGAGTGACTTTCTGATATCAGGGTGCAAAGCATAGACACCTTCAATAATCACCTGCTTATATAATGATATTAGTTATAAACCTATATATGCGCAAAAAACTAACTCATACATTTAGTTGACAGTTGTCACTATGTACCACTCCACAATCTTCATGTACTTCGAGTTCTTTAAATCCACTACGAGCACCACTTTCCAAATCGAATACGGGTACTTTGGTTTTTCGACCTCTTCTGATATCACCAATATTCTAAAATAAAAAAATTGTCAGTTTTTCAAGATTTCATTACCAATGAAAGTGAGTGACAAGATTCTTATGCAAAAAACTTCCATTACCTTTGTGAGTAAAGCTAGATCAAACGATCTGAAATCATCATACTTAAAATCCTTTACTTGCTCAGACTTATAATAGCTTTCAAGTGAAATAACTTCACAACCAACAATATTGGCCATTTTACGCGCCAAGCTAGTTTTTCCTGACCCACTTGGACCTCCTATAATAATACCATATCATGTTAAAATGTCAAATTTCCATCAATAAACCAACACACAATGTATATATACACATATACATAGTGTGAGAGAGAGAGAGAGACCGATCCCCACTATAACTGGTAGCCCCTTGTGCTCTAACAAAGCCTGAAAAAAGGGAACATTTTGTGTCAAAATTTCAGGTAAAATAATTTCATCCCTAACTATAAAATGCTGACCTGTGTGGCTTGGACAGCAAGAAGCAGTCCTCTATCAAGATCAAAAGAATCAGGCATTGGGGCAAGCTGCAGTGTATCCCTAAAAGAAGAAGGATCTGCATTTGCAAGATCAGAGGATACAATGCATATGTGGAGACGTGTTAGATTTTGAAAAAATATATTTTATTTACTCTAACTAAAAGAAGCATACCAATTGAAGATGCATCAACAACTGAACCATCTGATGATATGAACCGCCATGGAGCTAAAACAGGGTCCAATTTGGACTTGGTTGGTGATCGGGTCCACGGTTGCGTTATATCATCATCCCGGTTCACAAGATCGGATCGAATCCGAAGGGGTTTTGGTGCAACAATTGAGGGTTCTCTATTAATACCCGAAGATTTGGTGGCAATAGGTGGAGGTGTATTAAGGCGGGGAACACCTGTAATTAAATAATTTATTAAATTAACAGCAGAGAACTAGATAATGACATATAAAAAAGTTACCTTGGCTGTCGAGAATCATTTCAAGATATGATTTAGTGATCCAAGGCCAGTGATTCCCATTCTTGATGCCTCTGCTTCAACCAACTAAGAAAAAGAAAAATAAATCATGCATACACGCTAACGGTGTTAAGGACAAAAATTACCCTTGATGTAAGAACATACTTTTCTATCTCTACCCCTGAGAACTATGTAAGTTTCAGAAAGAGTGTCTATCGTCTCTAGGGATACTGAAAGATCTCCATAAATGATTGATTTAGATGCCCGTTTATAACTGACAACAACATTGTAACCCAAAGCCAGCAAACCGCCCAGGGTCATTCTTCCAACCTGTTCAAATTATATTAAGAAATTGGGTGAAAGAAGTAAAGGAAAAGGAGAAAGAAACTAATAATATAACTCCCGTTACCTCAAACTCAGCTTTTGGCCTAATAATGAAATTTTTATCAACAATTCTTTGATCACCGAGTGAAAGATAGTATCTGATGCCACTCTGGCGAACCTTAATCCAGTCATTAACACGAGCCTCCTCGTTTGCAAATGGAGGCCTCAAGTACATCTCAATAAAGCTGAAAATGGTGTTTGTTGATGTTGTAACAAAGTTAAAAAGATAAAGAAATATGGAAAGGGAAGTGTAGCAAGTTAATGACTCACTTATCGATTTGTGCTTCCTTCTTCGGAAAAGAGAAGGCTGACTGTTCACTTTCTGACTGATACAACAGTTGACTTTAAGTTTCAATAATGAAATAGATTAAATAAATGCTAATCTGCTAAAGAATAAGGCAGACCTCAGTTTTACATTTGAGTTTGTAAATTGAATCTCTGAATGATGCCCCAAAACTGTTGTTAATTCTAATCTGCAAAAAAAATTTCTCAGGAAAACAGGGATAAACGATAAAGTTGGAACCTTAAATGTCCTACCTGTGCATGATGAAGATCTGGCTCAATATGCTTCCTAAATAACGGAAATATGCTATCAATTAAATTGTCCAATGAGCAAGAATCTCCAATATCATATTGAACTTTAGAAAGTAGACTAAAATGAACCCCACCAACCTGAAATTCATACGATCATTGTTATTATACAATGTAATAAGAAGTTTACTTAGTTATTGCAAAATGTGACAATAATAATGAGATCAAAGCAATTACCACTGCAACACGAATATCTAGCAGTGATCGTAGTCTTGCATGGAGAGCATATGTACCATCAACTATCACCTGAATGATGTAGAACATCTATGAACAGGTAGGTGTAAAATTGTACAATATGAAATATAGAAATTACATGTGCTCAGTTGCTCACCACCCCAAAAGAAGTACTCTTGATCTCTTTAGTTCCAACCCGTCTTTTTTGTTGAAAGTCAAACACTGGTGTCAATATATCTTTGCCCTTTAACAAGTCCTATGTAAAGAAAAGAGTTTCAGTAACAAAGAAAAGACAAATAACTTCTTTTCAGAATGTTCCACAACATCTTTTTTAAGACACCTGAAGATTCTGAACTAGAAGATCAAAATCAATTGAATTCAAATCATTCCCTTCATCAGCTCCAGTGCCATAGTTTTCCATAGATATAACACTACAACCAATCACTGATGCCACCTTCTCTGCCAAACTGTACATATCACCATCCAATGAGGATATTTATGCGCATTCCAATTACATTGACAATGGATTTAGGTAACTAACGAAAAACCAGGCGTTTTGCAAAATTCAGGCGTCTCACAATTACCTCGTTTTACCAGATCCACTAGGGCCACCAATGCCAACTGCTACAATACCTTCTTTTTTTGAACGAAGCTCTTGAATCGATTTTACCAATAAGTAATAGCCACGATCAAAAGACTACAAAATGTCCAAACCATAAAATAATTACTAGAAACATCATCAAGTTTACAACTTTATACGTTGGATATAATGTAAAGACTTTAATTCCAATACAACGTATCATGTCGGCATGGCACCTGGTTCCCATGGTCATAACATTTACCAACAACCAGCAAACACGAATGTAACACTGCAAATTTTGCAAAGCACTACTACCTAAAGTGGAAGATATAAATAAGAACTGCATATTGATTTCCATGAGGTACAACTGATTTGCAACATATGCTGGCAACTATAGTTTACATCATATAAGAGCTATAAGACCTTATAAGTGAAGGACACACATAACATGGTCCCATCTAGTTCATATGGCACCAAAAATAAAAATCTAGCTAAACGCAACTACACAACAGACTCAATTTGACTTTTCTGTCTGAAACTAGTTTATATCAAGATCGTAACAAAAAATAACTTCTCAAATGTGAAAATGACATTAATTCATTTGATACAGATTTAAGTCAGCATAATGCAAGTATCAAAAATCACCCCCAAATTCACGAAAGGTCACATTATTAACAATTTGGGGGTTAAAACTAAACCCCTTCAAATCAAAAGTCCAAAACCAAAAAAAGCATCTCCCTTTATCCGAAACACATAAAGATCATTTCACAAAACGGTTAATCCGACAACAAAATCAACCCACACAACCGTCAATCGAACTAATCACGACAACAATGCAATTGGTCATAATCCCAATTCCGAAACACAAAAAAGATGAAAACTTTCATTGGGTAATTTCATCAAACACTTGGCATGCACAAAACCCAAAACCCAAAATCAACCAACCGCGTGAAGGGGAAGCGACTGAAGAATCGACGGTGACGATGAGGAAGTAGAGGGTGTCTGTTGGTAGTAATCGCGACCACCTTCTTGCAAAACTCTGTGGACTACATCGTCATCCATGGTGATTTTGCAGCAAGAAAAAGGGGTTGTTTTGTGGGGTTTCTTGGGGATGCCGGAGAGGAGAATTGAAGACGAAAAGAGAGAGAAAGAAAGAGGGAATCTGGTGAATAAGATTGTTTTTGTTTATATAAGGTTTTGTGTATACGCATACACCATGGTTTTTGATACTCCAACTGCTTGTGGTTGATTGGGATTTGGAGGCCTTTGATCACTGTCAAATGTTTTTGAGTTCATATTTTTCAGGCTTTAGGATAAAAAACAACACACTTTTATACTCTATGAATGTTTCTAAAGGTTATTATTATTATTTATAAAAAAAGTATCATGTTTTTTTATCTTTGTGTTTAACTATTTAAGAGTATTCACAGTTCGTTTTTTAAAATTATATAAGTGTATTTTTTGTATTATATGGTATGATTATAAATGGTTGTAAGTAAAGAATATGAGAATTTTATTGTTTAATTTGTATTTTTGGTAAATATTGATCAAAACCTTATAATGTCTTTAATATATTTTAAGTGATTGTGAGTGGTAAAAAGAGAAAAAGTAATGATAAAAATATAAAACATAATTTATTTGAAAAGTAAAAAGAAAAAATTATAATTTTTAATGTAATTATATTAATAAAAATGAAAAGTGAGTTGTGAATTGCTTTAAGTATTTATTAGTCGTGTTAAAATTAACACCCATACATTCCATCTTAAGTTTCTTTATACGAGACTAACTTTCAGTATTGTAAGTTCCTTATAAATTATGTGATAGATTATATGTAGTATAAGGAAGAAAAAAATATTAAAAGTTGTCTTATGTATCACGTTTAAAACGATAAATAAATTATGTGAAAGATTCTATGTAGTATAAGGAAGAAAAAATAATTAAAAGTTATCTTATGTATCACGTTTAAAACGATAGATATATAAAAGAGATTCTTATAGTTTTTACTTTTAATTAGTTGTATACAAGACATACTTATCTTATATTTATTTTTTAACTAACTTTTTTCTTTCCCATAATAAATCCTTTTCTTGTGGTGGAATGTATGATGATTAACAAGAATTATCCTGAAGATATGAAATCTAGAATATTTACTTCTTTCAACTTTTTGTGAGTTTAATTTGGAATATATTAAACCTTTTGGGGGAAAATATTTAATTTAATTATATGGATTATTATGTTATGTTTTGAAATTTCAGTTATCCTTTTATGTTTGATAAATCAATTATAGTCCATATTGTTTACTTAAACATTACATGTTTCATCCCTCGATAGTTTTTGACCTTAGGTTTTTAAGAAAATAACCATTTTATTTATTAGCTTGAAAAGTAAATAAATTAAGTGAACCTCTCTTCATCTATCTAATTTGATTGTGGTAGTTTTCCATCAAACCATGTTTTCGAGCCACCCCTTTTTGTTCCCGAACAACAAGCTAAGTACCTCCACCTCCGACTATCCCTAACTCATCACCATGTTCTCATCACTTCATGTGGATGAGACTCTTGTACCAAACCCATAAGATTTTAGTTGACTATGTTGTTTTATTAGTTTTCTTTGCGAGTTAACAGTTTCTCAAACAAAAGATATAATCACTCGTCTCCACCATTGGATACTCAATTTTGGTTGCGAATAGATGGCCTCGACGTTGTTCAACCGTTGTAAGATGTGGTGGAGATGGCCTTGGTGTGCTCGCAGTTGAGGCTAGGGCGATTCACCAAGTCGACGGGAGAAAACGTGGCTCACAAGTGGCTCTAGGTGGGGTGGATCTCGCATGTGTTTGAAGTGGAGACATAGCAGTAAGCGTGTGCAAGGGTGGGGAAGGTCTAAGACGTGTTTAGAGTTGTGGTTGGTGAGTTGTACTGAGTTGGCCCAAAAACTATAGATATTATCATAAAAGCGTTTGACATGTGTAAAAGAGGAGAAAAGTTTTTTTATTGTCTTTTTAATAAAAAGGGGTATGCTATCATTTTATAAAAGATTAATAAAATTTTAGCATTTGTAAATGTTAGTGTCAAAAGTTCTCAACTAGAAACGAAATAATTTTTTTAACGTTTTACACGAAGGATCTTACATAAAACAATGTGTAAATATTTGCATTTAAGATGCATGGAAATTATGTGTAGCATAGTAGCACCTTTATTTTTTAAGTCAATTTATATAAATTCTCTAAATCTTTACATGGTCCCGACTTATATTTTTCTCAAACAAACATACCGAAAGTGACAAAGGCTTCCATTTATAGTTATTGCATAACACTTTGTTTATAAAAGAAAATTTTACAAAATGTTAATTATTAATATAATGGAAAATAATGGTGGGGTTATTCTAAAATAAGAGAACTAATGAGAATATTTATTTTTTATTGGATCTATATCTAGTGACTAGAAAACTTTGGTGGAAGAAAAGTAAATAATTAAACTTTAAATGATAGATTAATAGTATTTTAGTATTAGTCATATTTTAAAGTTTTATTTTTTAAATGCTAGTAACTTTTACATACAATATAATTTTTTGTAAATACATCATAGAAGTCAAACATTTTTTATCTTTAAAACACATATAATATTTATATATAAAAATAAAATTGTTTCACATTATATCAACTCATTATGTAATAATTGTCAAGTCATTATGTAATATCAGGTTATTGTATAATATTCATCATGTCATTATGTATAATGTTGGTTATTGTGTTGTTCTAAAATAATAATTTTTAAATAACACAATGCTTGAAAATGTCATTTTATATGTTCTCCAAATTATTGTGTAATCTTGATTAGCTAATTATGTAATCATCGGCAAACAATTCATTGTGTCTATTGTTAATCAGCGAGTCAAATGCTACTCATTATGTTTTTTAAATTGATACTTTTCAGTTAAAAAATAAGATTTTTATATTTTCAGTTTATTGTGTAACCCCCAACAGATAATTGTGTAATCATTGTCAATTTAAAATATTACCCAATGATCTCATGAAATCACACAATGAGTTAAAAAATGAAAAAAAAAACTTGTGTTTTTTATATTAACACTTTACGCATTTTAAAGATAAAAATGCTTGTTTTTAGTGTGTAAATTTTTTTTAAAAAATATGTCATACGTAAAAGTTACGAAAGTTTAAAAAATTGATGGAACATAATAATGAGGAACATTAACAGTTTTACTATCAAACTAATCTTAACTAAAAAGACATACGTCAACATCTTGATACTTATTACGTTTTTTAGGTATTCAATACTTTATACCTGAATCTTTCCCTGGTATAATATTGTTCTCTAACTCGAAGCATGTTGACCTTTACGTACCCACACGAGATAAAAGTACTTTGCTAAAGTATACACCACTCCTACGTTAGTCAAATCTATATGAACACACGTAGAGCTATTATTTAATAACCCAAACTTCAAAAGTATTTACAAAACATTTAAATATTACTAGTTATCAAATTACAGATTCATCGGTTGTTTTATCATTAGCATTAACGTTATAAGTTGTACATAACTTTATTTTTTATTCTTTTTAAATTGTATTTTAAACCTAATATTTTTACAATTTAAACCTTATAATTTTTATTTCCAACTTTGGTTCTCTATACTTTTCATCTTTTACATATTTCCCATTTTGAACTTCGGTTTAAGTTTTAAGAGTTAACGCGCCGTAAAATGCGTGTGTGGTTTAACGTCGTTAAACCTATTTGTTCTTGTTATAATATAGTTTGTAACGTCACCCTTCACAATTTTTTTTACTTTATCTCATAAAATTTTAGAGTTACAAGTTTACCATCAATAGTATATAATATACATTTCTAGCCTTCAAAATTTTTTACTAATCTATTTTTCTCCAATAACTACGCTTTTCAACTATTAGAAAGTTTGTGGCATCGTTTAATTTTATTTTCTTGACATTCCAATTTAAATTTTGTAAAAATGAAGTTCTGTTCAAATATGATATGTTTTTGAATATTACTGGTTATATCAACCGATGGTAACGTGATGTTACCATGAAGGATAAAACGGATAGCAACCGAAAACAATAGTACCATTATATAATTGTCTTATATCAATGTTTCAATCTCCAAATCCGAGTCACCACAACTTTATATATTTTTAATGTATTTAAATACGTTAAGACACCGCAACAACGCGCGTTACAAAGTTCGTAAACACACCCAGGTGTTTTAAAGAGTTACCAACAATTTTACATTGGCCCCATCATAGACCTTGTAGGTTTTAAATAGTTACATAACTTACATGTAACCAAAATCCCAAAAACCAAGGGGTTTTACACTTCAGAAACAACCAAACATAAATATAGAAAAGGCCCAAAAATTGTCTGAATAATCTCAAAACAATATCACAATCGAGTTTGTTATATTTAGGGGCGATCATGGATTCTTAGGTTCAAGTTGAGCCGGCCCGTACAAACCCAAAAACTCATAAATTGAATCTGGGCTACATGTAGTAACAGTGTATGAGTGCATTCAATTTCAAGTTATAGCTTTTTGGTTTCTTTACTAGGTGTTGTTTGTTTTTGGGTTGACCCGGAGTCAGCAGGTCAGCCCATTTGATTTTATTTTCGAGCCCGGTTGACCGGGTCTGTAGTGCTGACCCAGACCTTGAAAAAAAATTTGTTGACCGGCTGACCCGCAAGCCGCGGTCCCCTCACGACCCGCAGGCTGCCACCCCCTCCGATCCGCAGGCCGTCGCCCCCTTGCGGTGGTGGTTCCGACCGGTGGTGTGACTTTGGTGGGTTTTGTTACTTAAATATTGAATCGTTTTGGTTCCAAGATACTGAATCAAACAACCAAGTTTCAGTCAGATGCATACCCAGTTAGAACTTCTAACTGGGTCAGCTTCTGATTCGATTAGATCTTATCCAGTCAGTATAATCAAACAGCCTCTAAGTTTTTTGAAACAAATTATGAATTTCTGCTCATGATATAACAGGAAACACATATTTATTATAAAACAAAGAAGTTTATGTAAAACAGTATTAGTATTAGGATAGTTACACTAAAGTTGGTTTCATGTCAACATAACTCTGTAACATGTCCAAAAAGATGTCGGACCTGCTTCATGATCTTTCATAAGTTATAAGTTGTTAGTAATGGATAATGTGCTACAACTATTTCAAAATATTTAAAAACAAATAAAAGTACTTAATAATAAAATAGTATAGGTAGAGATAATGGTATAGTCTAAAGAAAGTGGGATGATAACAAATAGGGACGTGCATGGTTGGTTTGGTTCGGTTTTAGCTTAAAACCGAAATAAAAAACTGATGTTTCGGTTTATAGTTTTTAAAACCCTTCTGTTTCGGTTTTTTCGGTTTGGTTTCGGATTTTTTGGTTTTGTTTTTAGGCTTCAAGTTTTTTTTAAAAATTGGTTCAAAGTAATAAATTTAAACTAAAACTTTGGATTTACTTCATGATCTTTAAACATAATCTTTATCTGTATATTCTTATAAATTTCTTAACATAAGATTAATTACAATTAATAAAATACAATAACAAAAAATTCAATAAAACAATTTAATCTACCAAACAAAAAAGTTTAAAGCAAGTTTACAAGTGTATGAATACGCCTCTAAATTTACAAGTATAGTTTTATGGGTTCGGTTCGGTTTTTTCGGTTTCTGTTTCAAGCAAAAAACGAAACCGAATCCAAACCGAAAAAATTGGTTTTTAAAAAGCATCAATAAACCGTTGGTTCTTATTGGTTTTGGTATGATTACGCTGGTTATTTCAGTTGTGATTCGGCTATTTCGGTTAATAACAAACATATACTCTATCCTAAAGGGTAATGTCCTACTTTTAGTGAGGCCTGACTTAAAAAAGAGAGAAATTTATTGAAAAAGTTTGATAAATCAACTTTGAATTTTATTTATACTAGATGATTGCATCGGCGCGTTGCGCCTTGTCATTTTGGTTTCGCAAAGTGTATTTGATAGACCATGTGAAACATTTATTTTTTGCAAAATTTGTCACTTTGAGAGCTATATGCTGCTGGCTTTAGTTACATAAATATTTACACAACTTGCCCATGTAAGGGCTATATGTCTACAATGTGCCTACGATTTTAGTTACATGGATTTACTTTTGGTCTGACAAAAGTTTGTACAAAAGATTTCTAGGGCATGTATTATGTTAAAAATGTAGTTCCGTGATCCAAAAGTTTATCATTGCTTCATTTAGTCCAAATGTTGAGTCCTTGCTTTTCATCCGCCGTTGGTTGGTGATCAGGGTAGCGGATTCTTTTGGTGTCGCTGATGGCTGCGATTTTGAATGGTCAGTTGTGTTCTGAATCAATAAAGAGACTAAATTTTTTTTTAGGCTAGCATTAGATAAAATCTGTATTACACATATTCACAATTGTTATATTATGTGTTTTCTACAATAAAGACATTCTGAAGATGTTGATAGATTTGAATCCAATTAATTCACAAAATGTTTCAACCCAATATGAAATGTGTGTAGGTATGTGTTATGTTATAATTGTAAGAGATAAGCAAGAGTAAGATCCGTATAAGAAGTATATATTATGTTACCTGTTGGTGGGAAGAGCTGACGTTTTGTTCCGGTTGCCTTGCCTTCAACCATTTTTTTGCCTTGCTTTATGGTTATGTTTGTTGGAGGCGGTGTTGAACTTGTTAACTGCATGATTTGTGTTGGCTTTGTTGCTCTGTTGATTGTAAGGTTGTAGGACCCTGGGTTGTATTCTACATGCATTGTTGTTGTCTGTCCTTTGAGTTGTTTAATGGGTTCTGGGATTGTGTCTTCATCATCATAACCTTTGTCAAGTACCATGTCTTTACAACGTATACCCAATAGATTACTCATTGCTGCATCAAATATGGTTGCTGAATGTGAGCTGTGTCGTCGGTTATGATCATTCCTACACAGTACCTGTAACGTATGAATTATTAGTATTGCAATTAGAGTTGTACATTTGTTTTTCAGTTGTTTCACCTTAGGTTTGGCTCATCAATATTATCATGTTGTCCGCATGACCATTTGCCTCTTTTTGGATGTGTCTTGCGAAAACATAGGGGGCATGTTTGCTGGTACAAGGTCTGCCTGTTGAAAAACCTGTGATTGATGCTTTGCACTTGAAGCTTCTTTTTTGCTGCATGTTATAAATGATTTTTGTGAGCCGTGGGTATGAAAACCCTACTTGATTTACTAAAAATATAATTTTGAGGTTTCTACCGTTGGTTGCTGAATTTTGTGTTGTTGAATTTCTAAGATTGTGTTTATTGTTTGGAAATCCTCTTGTTGAACTATCAGCTGTGACTCGGGTCCTAGGAGTTGTGCTTGGTTCTCTTCGAACCTACAATACATTTTACGATTTCTTCATGTTTATTTCTTTGCATAAAAATTTCATAATATATGTTTATGATAGTATTTGTGAATACTTGGATCTTAGACGATTTGTGATATCCGTGTCTAGGTTGAAGTAGATATATGTTGCTGCAGTGGATCCCAGTTGTGTCTTTCCTATTAAATAGATGCATCTTGTTAATGAGGTATATGAAAGCTGTGTATAATATCTTTAATATTGTAGTTTTACCATTGAATAGAGTGACTCTTGTGCCTGTTATTGCTGCAATGATGGGTGGATCTGCCTGTGACATTTCTTGCCAGTCGAATCTTGGAATTATTTCTTCCCAAATGGTGGCCTCTATCTTTTCTCCACTACATTGTGCCATGGTGTATGAAGTTAGTATATGGGATTTGTGATGTATTGTAAGGTTGGCGACAGAAACTTACCTTATATCAGTAATTTCCATTCGTAGGAGTTTTGTTCCATCTGCTGTTGTAACACGTCTTATGTTATCTAGTCTCCCTGCATAGTCTGTTTCAAATGATGTGTTACTATCTATTTAGGTTGTAGGTATTTTGTTACATGTATCGTTGTGTAGTACCTGATACTATGTCCTTGTTGTTCATTCGCTTGGTGACTTCCTCATAGGTGAGTAAGTTAAAGTAGTGTTTTGGAAATGTTTATGGAGTTGGTACCTAATTTATGATTATGTTTCTACCAAGGATTAGAACTGCCAGATGATCAGTAATTGCCATTGTTTTGGATGCACGACTGCATATATAATTATCAAAGCTATAGCAAGACATAATTTCAAGCCTGTCCTTGAAGTGCTCATAATCCAAATGGTGCACATTTGCTTGTATGGCATCTCCCTGCATTTTGAATAGTATTATTTGATTTAGGTGGTTAATGGATACTAAAAATATTTTACATGAAATTCGATACATCTAAGTTTGAGGTAAAATTTGGAGGCTGTAATAATACTATGTATTATATAGCTATTAATAAGAGAGTAGTAGCTTTTTATTACACGAATATTTTTTCCCTGTAAGTATGTGTATTAACCTGTCGGTCGATCAGGAGATATGCTATGTCTTTTTTCGTACGATAAGGCAACCACTTTCTAATCACACGCAAGATGATTGGTATGGGATCACCTTTCGGTTGAATCTGAGATAGCTCGTGTGGATCCATTGTAGTTTTCCTGTTCATTGTAAAAACAAATTATTAGCTTTAATGTTTTCTACAATAATACACTTGTAAAGTAAAATTAAGTGCAGTTTATACGTCATATAGCTTTACAAAATTGTGTATTTTTGCTACCAATAAATGCTATGGTCAAACCTTAAAGGTCCTCTAGAACCATAGATGTATAGACACATCTAGTGTTTCAAAGCCAAGAATATATATATGATATTGTCTATAAATGGATAGCAGATTCTAAGTCACTTACAACAATCAATTTTAAGAACTATTTGAGCAATGGACCACAAAGATAAACATGTTCAAGTAGACATGTGTAATCAAAATTTTGTATATACATGTATTAGGCAAAAAGCTACTAAAACTTTTTGTTTGCTTGTACTATGACCCGGTGGTTGTTGATTTCATTTAGGAATTCTGTTAAGACAATGTTTTTCGTTGTGCCAGCAACGTCATCTTCTGCTGGTTCAATAAGCACCTTCAGGGAATCAGGGGAGGTTGCCCTTGAAAAGGCCACATATAGCTGCCCGTGCGTAAATATTGGATGTGGAAGACAAACTCCAATTTTTTTAAGTGATTGTCCCTGACTTTTGTTTATAGTCATCGCATAGCATATTTTTATAGGGAATTGACGCCTTGTAAATGTAAAAGGCAGGTCTTTGCTATCGTGGACAAAATTGATTCTAGGAATGTACACACGATGCCCAATTGAGGTTCCTGTGATTATGTGTGCCTCTATAATTCTGGGTAATAGTTGTGAAACTAAGAGTCTCGTTCCATTGCATAGACCTTTGGCTTGGTTTATGTTGCGAAGCAACATGACAAGGGTTTTCACCTTTAAGTTCAGCTTGTGTGGTGGAATTCCATTAAAATTCAGCAAATTCATTTGTTCTATAGGGTACAAAGCATCTGTCTCCTCTGTTTTGTGAATGAGGGATCATCGAATCGTCGCTAAGATACGTTCTACCCTCTCCTGCGGTAAGCCTAAGAACAATGTCATTGATTTCATCAGCTGTTTCGTTCTTTGGACATACGATTGCTTTGTTAGAAAGATTCTCCGCTGATGGATTACTAAGAATTGTATCGTCATAGATAAAGCGTATTAAGTCGCTCATCGCATTTTGTTGTGGATTTATCAAAAAATCTGATGGTATGTTAATTGTTATCACATTATGAGGGTCATTTGCCTCTGGAACCCCAATTTTACCATCCCCAACGTCTAGCAACCAAGAGGCAAAACGCGAAATTGACTCTTTTTGTGAAATGCCTTCAGCAGAAGCTAGTCGCATGTTTTGATTTAGCTTGTACACTTTAAGTATTGCCACAGATAAGATTTTGGAAGTGTTAAGTCAATGACTTCAATTCGTGATGCCTTGATTTTAACAGGAAGTGTCTGTCTAAAGTCCCCGCCTAACAAAATAGACTTTCCACCAAACACTTTTGATGTTTGTTCTAATACATCTCTGAGTGTTCTGTCAAAGGACTCAAAACATCGACGGTCACTCATGGATGCCTCATCCCAAATAATGAGTGATGTCTCCTTTAGAAGTTCACACAGTTGTGTGTTTTTTTTATATGACATATCGACTGCTCTGTCAATTCTAGCGGTATCTTAAACCGAGAATGAGCCGTTCTACCAGCAGGCAACAAAAGTGAAGCAATGCCTGATGCTGTCACAGGCAAGACAATTTTTCCAACTGATCTAGTGCTGAAATAATTGTTGTCCAGAGAAACGTCTTTCCAGTACCACCATGACCATAGACAAAGAATAATGCTTGAGACCCTGACGCGCTGGAATTAAGCACTGCATTATACACCTCAAGTTGTTCAGTGTTTAACAATGATTGCAATCGAGCATGTTGCGCTGTCAATGCTGGTCTATCATAGCATTTCTCTTCCATTAGCAATCTATTTCTCAATGAATTAAGAATCGTGCTACATGGCATAGGCAACCCATAATTACAAAGTGTTGCGTATGGGGTGCTAGAATTAAGCAACAACTCTAGTTCGTACAATACATATTGTTGCAGGTCAGTGTCACTAATCCTTGTGTTGTCTTGATTTGTGAGATTTTTCATGTTAAACAGTATGTCATCTGACATTTTCTTCCAATGTTCGTCCCATATGACCAGCGGTCTTGCAACATCACAAAACAAAAGCATGTGTGCAAACAAATGTCTAAGCTGAGCAGATGTCGCCCAATTTGACGCCTCCATAAAAGCCATTGACCATTCTCTGTCATCACCAATAAGACCGAGGCTCTCACAGGCTGCTCGATATGTTGGGTGTTGAATACCAGATACAGTGCGTAACTCAGCATAAGACCTACAACCCCTTTGGTGACACAACAACATCCTCAAGTAAAATAACTCACCGCAAGTTGGATGTACATAGATAAGTCTACCAATTGCCGGGGTTCTGTTGGACCGCCTAGGTATCCAACTTTTACCAGATTGTTCCCATCGATACCTAGACACATAGTCAATGTAACAAAGATCTCGACCATTTGGATCTGTCTGGTTATTGCGAAACCATTCTGTCAAAGTGGTCTTCCGAATGTAGGGTTGTTGACTATGTTTTGTAACTGCATTTTCTCCGAATGTAACATTTTGCATGTTGTCTAGGTGCACTGATAGAAGCTGCACAGATGGATTTCTGCTATGAATAGGAAAATTTAAAATCCTCCATGCTGCTTCATGGGGACATATAAACCTACCATCGATGAAGTTTTGGACCTCGTTAAAAAAACTACTCTCTGAGCAGAGGTGCTAGTTGACACATCGTTTGCTTTACCAATGGTATACTTAATTCGATCAGCACCTTTAGAAATATATTTAAAAAGATATTTTATCATCATGCTCCACCCGCAATACTCTACATTTATATGGGCGTCAAAGCGCTTACATAAAGTCTTATTGTAGGGTACAACATACCCGTTATCAAGCGAAACACCGCCTTTGATAATGCGCTCTCCATTAGCAGATCTCTTGTAATGCACATATCCTTCTTTATAAAAGCGAGTGTTGTTTTCATATGGCTTTGGAAATGACTTTGAACACTTTCCATCGCGCATACACGTAGCATTCATTCTTGGAAGGCCACATGGACCGTGCATCATGCAATTAGTAACAATTTTATACAAAACTGGTTCAACAGAACGGTCTGGTATTTCAGCTGTCACATATTTATCTAGATCTGTCACATTACGTATCTTGTATGGTGAAGTAACCCATAGTAGTATATGACAATGGAGAAGACCTCTCTTTTGAAACTCAATGGTGTAGAGGTCTGTGTAAAGAACTAAGGATGATACTGTTAGAAAGGTGATTGAAAGTTTTATCATGAGAGGCAGATTGTAACTAAAGCGAAAAACTTGCCTGCTGTGACAGTTCCAAATGTTTTGTCTGTGCTTAAAAACTTAATAAAGCCTTCTACTTTCAACTGAAAAACTCTTGCAATTATATCCTGCCTATCTTCTGCCCGTGCACAACCAACTGAATCAAGATGACGTCTGATCTCTGGCCACTTTACGTTGCAAGTGAATGTTATGAAATATTGAGATTTCCATGAACTCTACAAATAGCCAACGCATCTGGTAATGCTTGTACATGTATCTAGGGCCACCGGTAAATGAAGAAGGTAGTACGATTCGCTTGCCAACTTCACGACCTTGGGTATCACCTTTAGAGATCGCATCATGAATGCCACGAAGATATTGGGAACGAAAAGCATTTTGATTAGCAAGAATATAATCTAATCTGTATTGCTCAATGCTAATGTACGCATCTACCAAATATTGTTGGAATAGACGACCGCCTTTTAAAAGCAATGCATAAACATCTTGTCTATCATGAATTTGGTAACTATAGAACATATTCATTGTTAGATTCTTTTCCTTCGAGCTAGCCTTTGAACGCAAACGTAGATTAGGAGACCAACCTTGCTCAGCGAAAGGGAAAAGCAATGGATATTGTAATGGCATATACGACAGATGCAATTTGCTTACTCTCTGTGGAGCATCATCTTTACTATGAATGACAATGTCATAATCTGACGTGTTTGGCTCATCTTCACGAATAATAGCTCCAAGTGTTCCTTCAGTAGGGGGCTCATAGGTTCTCTGATTAACCCCACTATAAAGCCTAATACTAAAAGAATGGATATCAGATTTTGTGCATAAATCCATTGCACTTCTAAAAATCCGCACATATTCATTGCATGACCTTAAGGTTTCGCTAATTATGGACATGACATTTGAGGAAAGACGTGAGTCAGTATCAGTAGAAAAAAAGCGCAACCTATTTGCAACTTCGTTTTCAGTATATATATGTACATCTGGGGGAATCGTGGCCTCTCATTACTCGGAGGACAAAGTGATCCCAACCAATGTGAAATTTGGCCTGAAACTTTAAAAACATATGGCCCTTGATTACGATTAATCGTTTCATCTATTTGTGCTCCAAAGGATGTCATAGAAAACATGTTGTTGTAAGCACGTATATTTTGTAAAAACTGAGAATCTGTGAAAAGTTCCTTTATAGTTGCAGGAGGTTCAAGAGGATAAGGCAAACAAATCGCGCCACCTTTACAACATGTATTATATCTAGGCCTAAGATGTTGAGGATAAGAGATGAGTCTCTCCGCAAACCAAAACAATGTTTCGCAATACTCACAAACACGGTCACAATCTCCATAATCAAGATACTCAGAGGGTAATATCGGATGCTGGTCAAGTACATCTTGAGACGATAAAGCATTAGGATTAGACGTTTCGCATGAGATAGATTCAAGAAGACGCGATAGCCTATGCGAACGACGATGCCTTACATATGTCCTATTATTATTAGCAGAGAAAGACAAAGACTCACCACCGTTACCCACACCAGGCGCTTTACGCTTAGAAGAACATGAAATAGGCATAGCATGTGGAGATAGTTTATGCAACTAAATGATACATAAAAAGACAAAACTAACTATTAATTGAAAGAGCAATAGCCAAAACATAAGAGAAAGAAACTCGCAAAAGGCTATTTTAATATCCCTAAAAGATACACAAAGATACTAATATATATTTTTTGGCCAACATCAATAACCGAGCATTCAAGAACATATGCAAATAGCAAGTTCTAGCAAAATACCTAAAAATATTAAGTTAATCACCCTAATGACTTACCCGTGAAGCTGCTTATATAGCAAGATATCTATAACCAATAGACTTGGCTAACAACGGTAATACCTACACATGAAATGAAAGACATACTAACCAAACAAAATCATTCTGAAGTAAAATATTTAAAGAAAAGCAGAAAAATTAGTAGGGTAGATTTACTGCCAATAAATAAAAAATAATGATCGAAAACATCTTACTTATTTCTTTTTTTTTTGAAAGCAACCATACATGCACCACTGCAAAAGTGCACTTAATTTTTGGACAGTTCAATTACTAAACTATGAAAGCAAAGTGTACCGCACAAAAAATTATTTGACGATGTAGTTTAAAGAAGCGGTGGTGAGCATTATGGTGTTAGAAGGGAAAGCAATTCGATTCGTGTTCAAGCTTAGACACGCTAAAAAAACGTGATTCGGATGCCTTTAAATGAAAGATGTTGCATCAAGGTATGCACTTTTCTTTCCCAATCATCGAATTATGGTGTTTAAAGAAGATGTTTTATTTACTCGTGTTCTTTGTTTTGTTTTGTTTCTTTTTTCTTTTTGTTTTGTTTTTGTTTTGTTCTAGTGGTGTATATATATATGCATGACATAAAAATTTCCGCCATCTCTTTTGTTAAATAAATGAGAATGTGGAACTTTGTCTTGCAAACGATGCAGCTTTTTGCTTCTTTTAACCTGAATTGTGTAAATGTTTTGCTATTAAAAGTGTTATTTTTGTCATTTTATTACCTGTACTTTACTATTAAAAGTGTTATCCTTGTCATTCTATTATCTGTACTTTATAGCTAGCACTGATTGATTATCTGTGTGTTTCTTATTTTATGCAGCCTTATAAACAAACCTTCACAGTGGTGGGAAGTCCTTAATCAAGTTGTTGTTCTTATGTAAAGCTCATGGTTGTTTGCTACATATGTTAATGTTTTGGGTCTCAATTTTGTTATGTTTGCCCACATTATGATATGTTAGTAGGTAGCTGCTTTGTACACTTTCATTACTCTTAAATGGTTGTAAAACCCGTCTCGCACCCACCGCAAATGTAGAGAACAGTTACTTAATAGAACATTAAAAAATATATTATGTTCATCCTAACAACAAATTCAAGACCATATACATTATAAATTTTTGGAGTTCATCAAAAATTTCTAAATGAATCCATTGATTTTAGTTATTTATTCTCTTGTCGTCATCTCATTGATCACAATTGCGATTACAACAGTTAAGGTACAACTCATATTAAAGGAACACATTATTAACAATCATTTTATGTTATTTATTTTATTGTTATGGTTACCCAATTCAGCCGCACACCATGTTGAAGAACAATATGCAAGTAATAGCTGTAATCTATCATGTTTAATTGTATAAATAAACACGGCTTTCTTTGGTTCCCATGACACCATAAAGGTAAAGGCTTCGATCTGAACATTTTATCTTCCTTTTTCGCCCAAATATACTAAAAAGGTTTATTCTTTTCATGGTTAGCTATGTTTCAGTACCATCAATCTTCACCCAAAACACACAAATAAAAGTTATGGTGTAAATATTAGTGGTAAAAAGTGTTCTGGTGATGCAACTCATTAGCTAAATTAACATAAAGATTAATTCTTAATTTCTAAAATAGCCCACTAACTTTTATATACATATAAATCTCTCTAATTAATAAGACATC
The DNA here is from genome assembly GCA_025506515.1 of Flaveria trinervia. Lineage (NCBI taxonomy): Eukaryota > Viridiplantae > Streptophyta > Magnoliopsida > Asterales > Asteraceae > Flaveria > Flaveria trinervia. Next base: position 1,873,374 of record CM046446.1, read on the forward strand.
ACTTTACATAATAGGGTTAAAAAGATTAGAACCTACAAATGTAAGAAGCAGAACATCAACATGCAACAATTGTAATTCCTTCATAACCAAACATTTAGTTAGCGTAAACCCAAATGAATTTAAAAATACAAATACAGAAGAATAAATAACCTAGACATTTCAAAACACCTTGTAAGCACAATCAATCATGTGTAATTTTCATACAAAGAAATTCATTAGAACACTAACCATCTTTAAGCAGAAGAAATCATATTGTTAGCATTAAACATCAAATGCAAAATAGATACCTTTAGTTTAGAGAACCAGGAATTCTATTTCCCATTAACCAAGTCATAGCTTCTCTGATTTTCTCCTTCAACCAAGCAATAACTGAATAAAAAAAATCTTTCATAAGAGAAAACTTACAAAGAAACAAAACAATAACTAAATCTGTCATAACACTTAAGTGACCGTCTAAAAATTTGAACATAAGTAAACCCATTTAACATAATAGTTGTTACCATCTCGACTGCTTTAGAGGTCTTCAAAATCATGCTCCCCCTGTTAATGCTCTGAAACAACAACCCAAACAAAAGAAAAGCTACAATTAAGAAATCTACACCAAAATGTATCAAAAAACATCAAAATCAAACCACTACAATGACCAAAAAACACACATGCAGAAGAAATAGAGCACCCAAAATCTTAAGGCTCACCAAATACGTTGAACACTAAACACCGAAGGCCGAAACAAACCGACTTTGAGAAGGATCCGAACTTCAGTAGACAGCAAAACAAACCCACAACGGACTTAATGTACCAACAGATGCTCAAGAGTACCAACAGATGCAAGAAAGAGAGGAAGGATGAAGCCAAAGAGAAGAAACAATTAAAGGGAGAGAAGTGGGATTATAAAACCCATTTGTTGCTAGTACCATTTGCTTAAACAATAGTACAATAACATTGTGCATTGATCAGTTGTAAACCTTGCTTCGAAACACACCATTTATTGTAGCTATAGTTCCTCTTTTATATAGAGGAACAATGTTATCAACTTTAGTGTTTTACTATTTACTCGATAAAATAAAATAATATTAACTTTTAGTAATGAAATAAAGTGTAAACTTATTGTTCAAACACAAATACAGTATGATATAACCTAATAGTTCTGTATATGTGCTGTTACATGTTATATTTAACTTAGTTTTCCTTTTATACTATTTATTTCATTTTAAAAAGTCAAATAATTAATTTTTGAATTTTCTCTTTCTCTTTTATATTATAAATCCAAGTCCTTTCTTATTCGGTAATTTTTAAAAACATTTGTTCCTTAAATAAAAACTAAGTATTTTGATTAAAAAATACTTTTTTTTCAAAATCAAAGTGTCTAAAACTTTGATTTTTCCTAGAAACAAGAAACTTTTTAAAATTATGAATTATCTTAGAATCAATCTTTTAATAAAATAAATGTTTTATATAAAATATTTTTACGAACAAAGTTGGAGTTTGTAAACAATGAGATATTGATTATAAAAATGGATGTTTTCAACGCAATAATTTAAAACGAAATTTAAAAAAAATAAAAATATATTATCAGCTAATCAAGTATTTTTATTGTTTTATAGTTTCCAACTATTAATTAATAAATATTTAGTATTTTTCTTATTTAACTTATGTAATACATAGGGTTAATATACTGGGTTATAGGTTGATGTTGTTTATATAAAAGAATATAAGAAATGTAAGAGAAATCAAAATATATTATGCGACACGAGTAATCAAACTAAAAGAATATGAATCATATTTGGCTGAATCCTCATAATAAACTAAAAAATCGTGTAACTCTCTTGATTCATCTTACAACATTGGCAAGATCTTTTAAAATTGTTCGCTTAAACGTTTTTTCAGAATGAGTAATTTAGAATTTTTTTCCATACGATAGGATCTTAATTTTTATTTTCTTTAAAAGTTAAAAATAGTGAATAAGATTTTCTCACTTACATGACAAGAGTAAATAGATTTAAGAGCCATACCGTGTGTGTGTGAGGGGTATTACATACTTGTACGTGTTTAGGTGTATAATATTAGACAAATTTGTTTATTTGTTTTTTTTGCTCAAAACATTAGTTAGTTGGACATAGAATGACTTAATTGGAAGCTTAGGATTCGTCTTTTCTTTATGTGTAGTTAAACTGCTTTTATCATCTACACTATAAAAATAAAATTGCTATTATACAATCCCGTATTATACATGAGAATATAACCTAGTAATAGTATATAACAATAAAAACAATAACGAAGAAAAATTAAAAGAATTTGAATTTCTATCCAACCGCACGTGTGGTCGACAGTTAAACCGATCCTACTTGTAATGATTTGTTTTTATGATGGCAATTCAAAAGTACTTAAATGAACAGGTTATGCACTGGTTTTCCAATTCAATTACAAGAAGAATGCTTACTTGTTCTCTCTTATAGATTTGTCCACAACAACTAAATACAGATTATTACAAAAGAAGACTAGTTTGTATGTACTAGATTACTACAAATGAAAAAGAATAATAAAAATAAAAAAAACTATGCACTAGAACACATGTATCTTTGTTATATGTTGGTATCAATTGATTGTTTACTTAATGTACAACATTAGTTGCTCAAATTCAAAACTTTCTAATTATACACAATACTATAACTTCCTACACACATGTAATCTACAATCTACATCACAAGAGTTGACCAAAACTCCTCAACCATACACAATTCTACCAAAATCCTACATTCCTACAAACTTGCATTCGACGCGGATCGGCGTTGACTTACCCGCGTGTCATTGGTCAAACCCGCAACCATCTGTTCATTGACAAACAACCCTCTTTCAAGAACCCAATCTTCAATCATTGCTTGAGAATTCACTGACTGATCTGCAGGCACCAAATGACCAGCCCCCAACACCACAACAGTCACCAAATTCCTCCATTTTTGAACATACCCTGCAAGTTGACCGTTGACCACCCATATCTCCCTCTTTGACTCCACATAATCTTTGACCCCTTCCCACTTCATCTTCTTCACCCAAGCCTCAATTCCCACTACCCCAACCCTTAGATCACACTGCCCAGTGTATAACAGCACTTTAACATCACTGTTTTTCATCAAATACTCCACCATATACCTCACACTCTTCATCAAATCATCATTTAACACAGACCCTACAACCGCGCTACACTTCTTATACGCGATTGAAGCATTCGCTTTCAAGATTTTCTTGATCGTGACATCTGATAGAAACTCAGACACCATGTCAATCTTATAAGGTGTCAGCCTTCTGAAATCATACAATGTAGCTATTCCAGTCAAGTTTTGCAGCATGTTCAACATCTTGGCTCTCGCATATGTGGCGCGATTCCATTGATGATCTTTCGTTAACCGAATAACATCAAGCTGAAGTCTTTCCAATTGGGTTCTTTGTTTTATGTTAATCAATCCAAGAAAGTAAGCAGTTTGAGCATGAGTTGACACTTGTGTCACAGGGTCAGTTAACCCATTTCCAATAGCTAATCCAATAAGATTCACCCGTTTCGACACCGATAAATTCGCGTTCTTCTTGATGATATAATACCCAATTGAAGGCACATACTTTCCCGCGTAACTCTCACCAGTGATGTAAATTGGGCGTGATTCAAACATCGAGTTTGACCCAATAAACTTCTTGATCGCAATTGACAGATGTTTCGCCACAGTGGTTTGATCTCGTGGGATTTCTTCAACCGATGAAGCGATGCTGAACCCAGTTCCGATCGGATTATCAAGAAACAGAAGACCAAACACTCGATTCCAAGAGGCTGCATTGGGTTTGAGCGTAAGGTGTTCGACGTTATGCCTCTGAGAAGATGCAACAAGCCATGGGCCGATTTCGAAGAAGTTTCCGGTCATTGATGAGCACCCGGGGCCACCTTGAAGCCAAATGAGAAGTGGGGTGTCGGAGATTGAGAGGTGTGGTGGTTCTTGGCCTCGTAGAAGACGTAGAATATGGCGGAGCCGGTGGTGGTGTTGATCGGAAGGTAGCCGGATTTTGTGGGGTGGGCTTTTTTGGGGAAGGTGGTGGTGTTGATGGTGGTGGCGGTGGTGGTGGTGGTGGTGGTGGCGGTGGTGGTGGTGGTGGCGGTGGTGGTGTGGTGGTGGTGGCGGTGGTGGTGGCGGTGGTGGTGGGGTGTGGTGGAAGACGGTGGATGGTGGAGAAGATGATGATGAGTTTCAAGAGGGTGAGTGGTGTTGAAGCCATTGATGACAAGAAGAAAGAGATGGTGAAAGTTTGTGGAAGATTAATGATATGTATTAAGATGATCAATGTTTTTAAAACATGATCGGATTGTAAACCGGATGTCTTACCGGTCCGATGATCGGACTGGTTTAGCCGGTCGGATCGTATATAAGAACCGGATAAAATTATAAGTATTTTTATAAATATATGTAAAAATTATAAAAAAAATAAAAATATATATAAAAAAATTGGTTCCCGGTCCGACCGGTCCAACCACTGGTTCAACACTAAAACGGTTTTAAACACCGAACCACTCCGGTTCCGGTCAGACCGGCCGGTCTGGTCCGATTATCAAAACCATGATGTATACAAGGTGAGTTTAGACTTTTTTTAAAGTAGTGTAATTGGAAAAATTATTTATTAAATGGTTTTTAATTTGAAAAATATTAAACTAGAATGATGTAGCTTGGGAGTTTTTTTAGTTTAACTTATTTGAATGTATCTAAAGGGAGCATTATTTGTTAATAAAAAAAACATTTCACTCTTTTAGTTTGATATTTGCATGCTTCATAATAGGTTATCTTTATTTGTTAGTAAAATCATCAAACCTCTTTTCAACTTTCTTTTCCTCCAACACAAAATGAAAACATTACAATGTTCAAGAAACCACACTATAAGTATCATTAAATAGTTGCTGGTTATACATCTTTCCTAATTTGTGTTTATTCTTGGTGATTCAAAATTTCATTAAAACATGTATTATATTACTAAAATTTTATAGAAAAATAAAATCAAGACATAATTATTTTCTACAGATTGTCTTTTAAATATAAACTAAACATACATTTGAGATGATTTATAAAATCATCCTGTCAACGAGTGTAATCTAGCCCACTTGATAAATACTTTATCTTTTAGTGATAAGGTTTTGAATTCAAACTCAAACACATCACCATATAGTATTTTAATTGATCCGACCCTTTAATTGTAGCACAACTAGTTTTAGGTAACTTAATGACTATAAAATTTTAAAAATTAAACATCTTCAACAAGTGCTTCTAGAGATAGACTAGAAATGATTATTTGACATTTACGACTCGTATAGTGATATAACCTAATCTTAACTGACAAAGTTTCCCCCTAATACAACTCACATCAATCTAATCCTTTCCAGTTAGGATTTTTATAGTCCATTAACTATAGGGTTCGTATAGATGCATATGATTCTTATAACCATTTGCAAAAAAAGTAAATGATATTATAGGTGCTTACAAATTGTATGGGTGGACTCGACAAGACAAGAGTTGAGCCTTTAACATCTATACAAATTGTATAGACTTCCATAAAGCTCATATAGATGTCAATGGCTCCAAAGATACTCACGAAAAGCAGGGGGTATTTTCTAAATACCAAACAGACAACTTTTGTATTAATGTACAAATTATTATAAAATGTTTCATGCAATATAAAAGTAAATAAATGTTCATCAAAACCCAAATAACGAAAGCCCGCTTAATATATTCCTTTCTCTTTTTTTTTTCAAAATACTCATTTTTCATTTTCTATTTTCCATGTTATAATAACTAGACATGATAATATTTGAGGTATTATCACTAGCCCATGAACACCACAATCGCTCTTACAACTTTAACAACCTACTCTATCTTTAAATTTCTTGACGTTCTTGGATTAAAGTTTCTTATGGTTTTATCATTTTCTCTTTTCCTTCATATTATCACTTTTCTTCATCTATCTCACCCCAAACTCTTGTTATTATCCGTCATGCCAAACACTCTCACAACAATGCGACAAACACCAAAGGGCGTTAGTGCTTGGCATGAAGGAAAAAGACAATGTTTTACCATATATACCATTAAAATAATTAAAAGAAGAAAACTGTATTCCGTGTTGAATTTTTCATTGTACTGAAGTATCACAAATATTACTTTAAAGACTTTATAACTAATGAAAAGATAAAGATCAATATATAAATATAGATAACTACTTTATTGGTTTATTCAAATATCATATTTTAAAAATAATTCGAATAAAAATTAACTTGTTCAATTTTAATAAGTTATTCAAATTCGAATCGCATTCAAATTTATTCAAATAAAATTCAAATGAAAATTAAAAAATAAGCTAATTTACTATTTTTCTAAACTTTTAACAAGTTATATCATCTTTTCATTGTGAGATAAACATGAATAACATCACAACATAACCAAAACAATATGTATGTATTCCAACATAAGCAATTTTTATTACAACAACATCAAAATATTCTTGAATAATTTTGAGATGTGTGTAAATTCAACCCACTTGATAGAAACTTTATCTTTTAATGATAAGGCTTTGGGTTTAAATTCAACATAGTGTATTTGCTTTAAATTTGTAATTAAAAAAAAATCCTCAAGTCTTTTAAATTGATCCACCCATTAATTGTAGCACTAACAAGTTTTAGGTCACTTTATAACTAAAAAAAATTAAAAAGTAAAACATCTTTAACAAGTGCTTCTAAAGATAGACTAGAAATGATTATTTGACGTCATTTATATACGACTCGTATAGTGCTATAAACTAACTTTAATTGACAAAGTCCCCTTGACACAACTCGCGTCAATCTAATCCTTTCCCATTATGACTCTTGTAGTCCATTAACTATAGGGTTCGTATAGGTGCATATGATTCTTATAGTCATTTGCAAAAAAAAACTATATGATATTATAGGTGCGTACGAATTGTATGGGTGCACTCGACAAGACAAGAGTTAGCCTTTGACATCTATACAAATTGTATAGACTTCCATAGAACTCATATAGATGTCAATGGCTCCAAAGATCATCACGAAAAGCGAGTAGTATTTTCAAATTACCAAGCAGACACAACTCTTGTATTGATATAAAAATTATTATCAAATGCTTTATGCAATACAAAAGTAAATAAATATTCATCAAACCTCAAATAACTAAAGCCCTATGGCTTGATATATTCATTTCTCTTTTTTTTTCAAAATACTATTTTTCTATATTCCATGTTATAATAGCTAGACAGGATAACATTTGAGGTATGATCACTAACCCAACAACAACACAATTACTTTTACAACTTTAAAAACCTACTCCGTCTTTAAATTTCTCGAGGTTCATGGATTAAAGTTTCTTTAGGGTTTTATCATTCCCTCTTTTCCTTCAAATTATTAATTTTCTTCACTATCTCACCCCAAACTCTTGTCATTATCCATCATGCCAAGCACTCTCATAGCGATATGATAAACACCAAAGGGCGTTAGTGCTTGGCATGAAGGAAAAAAACAAGGTTTTAGTGTGTATACCATTAAAGTAATTAAAAGAAGAAAACTGTATTCCGTGTTGAATTTTTCATCATACTGAAGTATCACAAATATTACTTTAAAGACTTTATAACTAATGAAAAGATAAAGATCAATATATAATATAGATAACTACTTTATTAGTTTATTCAAATTTCATATTTGAAAAATAATTCGAATAAAAAGCAACTTATTCAATTTTAATAAGTTATTCAAATTCGAATTGCATTCGAATTTATTCAACTAAAATTCAAATGAAAATTAGAAAATAAGCTAATTTACTATTTTTCTAAACTTTTAACAAGTTATATCATATTTTCGTTGTGAGATAAACATGAATAGCATCACAACATAACCAAAACAATATGTATGTATTCCAACATAAGCAATTTTTATTACAACAACATCAAAATATTCCCGAATAATATCATTTGAGATGGGTGTAAATTCAACCCACTTGATAGAGACTTTATCTTTTAATGGTAAGGTTTTGGGTTCAAACTCAACATAGTGTATTTGCTTTAAATTTGTAATTAAAAAAAAATAATTCTCGAGTCTTTTAAATTGATCCAACCCATTAATTGTAGCACTAACAAGTTTTAGGTCACTTTATAACTAAAAAAATTTAAAAAGTAAAACATCTTCAACAAGTGCTTCTATAGATAGACAAGAAATGATTATTTGACATCATCTGTGTACGACTCGTATAGTGCTATAAACTAACTTTAACTGACAAAGTTTCCCCCTGACACAACTCATGTCAATCTAATCCTTTCCTGTCACACCCTCAAAATCCACTTGCGGAGTTTTACCGCGAGGCGTGTGAACAAACCAGGATCACAGTCAATAGTTACTCAAAACGACTCTAAATGCCATAATTTAAACAAATCAATCAAAATACCAACGTTAAATAATGCGGAAGCGTTTTTGAAAACAACCCAAGTCAATAAAGTATAACTTATGGCAAAACAAGTGCCAAACCAAAAAGTAAACCATAATTGTTAAAATGTCACATTGTCTTGAAGCATAATGTCTTAAATGAAGTGAACCGTGCAGTGCTCCTATGGCAAGCAAGTTAAGGACCTGAGAAAAGCATACTAAAATGTCAACACATAGGTTGGTGAGTTCAAGAGTTTGTGTTCAATAAACATGTAAACAGTTGCGATAAATATAAGCAGTGTATGGTAATAGATAGCTAGTCTATTATCAGCAAATATTAATACATAGTGATTTTGCAATTGAAGCTGACTGTGATAGTTGTGCCTCCTGTCACGACTTACCATGTCGTGACGATGATCAATAGGACAAATTGCACCGGTTGACCTCGAGTCACACAGGTGGGGCTCGTCAGACCCAGTAGTACTACCAAGTTTCCCCGCTATTAAATATTAACAATTCAAAAGTGTGAGGACTTTTCTCATGGTAAACAGCACTATATTATATTTTACACAACTTAAATAATGAAAGCGTTCGTATAAATACCAGTATGCTATCTCCCCCAAAAGAGATTAAGTAAAGAGTGGGGCATGAACTCACCTGATGTATGCAAAGGTACTTAGGGTTTATTTTGAGAAACGAGAGGATAGCCAACCTTCACAGGTTACCTAGATCATGTGAGTACATAAGTACGTGTAAATAAAAGACATGTGAAACCCTAATCATACCAAAATCAAAGACTCAAGCTTCCAGACAAATAGACACGTTTGACCTAGTTGACCCGTTTGACCCGTTGGTGACATTATGAGTTATAATTCAATTAAAGCCAATGAGCACATACAACATACATGATTAACATTCAAATAGTATCATACGTATGCTATATCAACCAGGTGTATCACATAGATCATCATACAATCAAGTACTATACAAGTCATGCGAATCTAGAACATTAACATAACCACTAGCTACAAAACAACTAACATGTCATACAAGGTTCAACCATTCATCACATGCCATGTGAAGCCACTCACGACTTCACATCCTAAACCTGCCAATCCTACTAAGTAGGGGCCTCAGATCCGCACGCGTGTATAATGATCATAACCAAATTCTTTAAGCACATACATTGCATTCACAACATCACAACAATCAATTACCAGACCCAAGCATGATGTCCTACTACTACAAACATCCAAACCATACATGATTACCAATTCCAATTATCACCCATGATTATCCAAACATGCCATACAACTAATTTAACACGTTCTATCACACTAGAATCCATCCTTGAACATAATAGCAAGTTCCTATCATTCCAAACATGATCATAACATCATACTTCAACGTTTACACAAATAAAGTTTCCCTTTGGGAAAGAATATCCAAAATCTATCAAACATCCAAAGCATACATGAATCATCAATAATATACCAATTCAAGCTCATACTAACATCTAGACATGATCAACAACACTTAAACACCCAATCTAACAATCTTCATAAACAAAAGTTTCTACTTTTGGCAATCTATGATCAACATCATCAAATTAAAGATTTCTAGCATTCATAACATCAATCTAGCATCTAATTATCATCATGAACCCATCCATAACTCAATCCATCACTAGATCACTACTACATACCAAATAAAGTTACTATTCTTAGTAACCTATGAACAATGCATCAAAATCCCAACTTTCTTGTAAAATCAATGTATTCTAACATTCATACAACCTAATAATCATCAAACATTCATCAAACAATCATCCATCATGCATAATCACAATAATCTCGAATTAGGGTTTGTTTCATAACCAAAGTTCATGATCAACCACTAAAAACATAGAATTCTTGCATAATCGACGTTAACTAACATGTATACAATCTAACTAACATGTTAACATCATCAAACAACATCAATTTCGACCCCATGAAGGTCAATTTACGAATTAGGGTTCGGCCCTAAACAAAAACTCACAAAAACGTGAAAAATCTAACCTTAAACGTGTTATAGCTTGTAATTGATGATTCCAACAAGTTATATGCCTTGAAATCGATCCAATTTCGTGTTCCCTTGCTTGTTCTTGGCTGATTTCGCAACGGTGAGGGTGTTGGGGATGGTGTTTGCGGCCGAAGGGGGGTTGGCTAGGGTTTGGGTTTGTTTTAATTAATTTAATTTACCTAATTACCCTTTTAACCCTTGTAATTTGTATTATAAAAACTAATCTTTAACTCTTTGTAAAGTGTTTTTAACTTCATAATATAAAGATATAAACTTATAAAATTCATTATATATCTTATCTTTATAAAAACACAAGACATACGAATAAATAGACACGTTTCCGCGTTACGCGATAAATTCTTTAAGTAACCGTTTATAAATGTGTAAACACATAAACATAACCAATATTCACATAATCACTTAGATTCACAACAAATTAACATTATTCATTATTAATAGGTCACCAACGTTCAACGACAACTAGTGTGTGCTCACAACCCGTGTATACAAGACTTAACGGAACTAACGGAGCTTGGTAACGGAAATTACCGGATGTCACATTTCCCATTACGATTCTTGTAGTCCATTAACTATAGGGTTCGTATAGGTGCATATGATTCTTATAGTCATTTACAAAAAAAACTATATGATATATAGGTGCGTACGAATTGTATGGGTGCACTCGACAAGACAAGAGTTTAGCCTTTGACATCTATATAAATTGTATAGACTTCTATAGAACTCATATAGATGTCAATGGCTCCAAAGATCATCATGAAAAGCGAGTGGTATTTTCAAATTACCAAATAGACACAACTCTTGTATTGATATAAAAAATATTATAAAATGCTTTATGCAATACAAAAGTAAATAAATATTCATCAAACCTCAAATAACTAAAGTCTTATGGCTTGATATATTCCTTTCTCTTTTTTTTAAATACTATTTTTCTATTTTCCATGTTATAATAACTAGACAGAATAATATTTGAGATATTATCACTAACCCAACAACACCACAATTACTTTTACAACTTTAAAAGCCTACTCCATCTTTAAATTTCTTGAGGTTCTTGGATTAAAGTTTCTTTAGGGTTTTATCATTCCCTCTTTTCTTTCAAATTATATTTCTTCGCTATCTCACCCCAAACTCTTGTCATTATCCGTCATGCCAAGCACTCTCACAGCAATGCGACAAACACCAAAGGGCGTTAGTGCTTGGCATGAAGGAAAAAGACAAGGTTTTAGTGTGTATACCATTAAAGTAATTAAAAGAAGAAAATTGTATTCCGTGTTGAATTTTTCATCGTATTGAAGTATCATTGATATTACTTTAAAGACTTTATAACTAATGAAAAGATAAAGATCAATATATAAATATAGATAAATACTTTATTGGTTTATTAAAATTCATATTTGAAAACTCGTTCGAATAAAAATCGAATTATTCAATTTTAATAATTATTCACAATTTATTCAAATAAAATTCAAAAGAAAATTAGAAAATAAGCTAATTTACTATTTTTCTAAACTTTTGAAAAGTTATATCATATTTTCATTGTGAATTAAACATGAATAGCATCACAACATAACCAAAACAATATGTATGTATTCTAACATAAGCAAATTTTATTATAATAACCAAGCCTTCCACACTTAAAGCACACGTTCAATCCCAATCTACATTCGCCGGTATGCTCATTCCCACACTTGCCACACCTCTTCGACCCTGCACCAGATGTGACCACACGTCGGTCATACACCCGTGCACCTTTGTTGCTTGGAGTGGCCCCGCCACGTCCAACCCGCTTCCCATTCCAATTTTGATCACTACCACCCTTCTTGCTCACCTCAGCCACCACCACCTCTCGCTCGTCGTACAACCTTCCCGCCAAATCCACCGCTGACCTAAACGTGCTCGGTCGGGCAGCGATCATGTGCCTACGGATATCCGCCGGCAATCCCTGGATGTACGTCTTGATCTTTCGTGACAGAGGTGTCATTTGATCCGGCACCAGCCGTGCCATCTCATTGAACTTCGTGGTGTATTGCTAATGTGTCATTGTTCCCACCTCCAGCTGTAGGAACTCCCTTTTCACCTTATCCATCTCTCGGTGAGGACAGAACTCCTCAATCACCAGCCTCTTCAGCTCCGGCCATCTCATTCTTTCAATAGCCCGACTACCCTCAGCTTGGACAATATTGTCCCACCAGCACAAATCTGAGTCCACGAATGAATGGGCAACAAACTTCACCTTTTGGTCTTCTCGGCACTCGCTGATATTCAGAACAACTTCCATCTCTCTCACCCATTGGTGAGCAGCAGCAGTGCCATTACCAGCTTGCATCTTTGAAATGCCCCGTAGTTGCAGCCTCATGCCGTCTCCTGCACAGGCTCTTTTTCTTCCTCTTCCTCTTCATCATCAGAGAAAATCGTCTTAGTCTCGGGTCGTCTTCCTTCGCCCGTAGGTCTACTCCTTTCCTTCCTCTCCCCCTCCCGTACAACCTTAATCACCTCAGTTACTACAGACGGTAAGATCGTCTGCATGATCTGGTGCACCTCTTCCCCAACAGCCTCCTTCACTAAGGCTCTCAAGTTAGCACTCTCATCTCCGCCTTCCGGATGAGGGTGCTCGTGTTCTTCATGAACCACCTTTTCAGCCCTAGGCCTTCCTCCTGTGGCTCGTGGTTCAGTACCACGTCCACCACGACCTCCACCACGTGAGGCTTTCGATGATCTACCACCGACCATCCTTTAACACACTATAAGATTCAAACACCAACACGGTCATTCAAGGGAACAACTCAGTTTATGTCAAGTATAGTAAGTCTCTAATTACATTGGCCAGTTGTGATTAGCCACTTACTTTACTCTTCATACCCCAAGCATTTCCTATCCTCACTACATCAGTATCTAAATCTACTAACAGCACACATATCAAATCACATAACATGCACACATAATGCCGGTTAACATTAAGAAAATACCTGATGGCACGCAGCTACTCGAACTAGCATCCCTACCCTTTCCGTCCTATTTTCAGTTTAAGTTTAGGTTTATTTTTAAAATTTACCCGTTTCACTTAAACTTAGGCTATGATACCAACTTGTAAGGCCCCGTTCCCAGGATGCTTACAACTGGCCAGTCATCGCACATAAAACATAAAACATAAAACATAAAACATAAAACATACATTTAGATTTGCTAAAATACTGCAGCGGAATACATAGAAATCCATTTCATATATTAATGACTGCTTTTGCAAAACAATACAATGTAATTAACTGTTATAAAATATTATCATTTGCATTACATCACAAAAACGTCATATTTCTATCAAATGGATGCCATCCAAAAATGCCAAGTAGCTGTCCCGCACCATCTTCAACAATGCTCACCTACTAACTGAAAAATACATAAAAAGTCAGCATTGCTGAGTGAGTTCTAGTTTTATAATAAAACACACTTTATCTTTCGTTTAAAACCATTCTTTATAATCATACATGATCATGCACTATACATACACATTGATAATATCATTATTATCTTCATTATTCGTTTGTTTAATCCGTTCATTCGTCATTAAATCTTTACTTTCATTCGGACCAATGCCATGTGCTTCACCCCACCGTCATGCATAAAGCGTGTATTGGGCTTGAGGTATTTCATAGACCCCGAACATTGTGCACGAAGCTGACTCCATGTTGGAGCTGTAAAAGATAGTCTATATCTCAACATAGTCAAAGTCAACAAAAGTCAACGTCACGGTCAAAGTCAACAAAAGTCAAACCCGACACGTTCAAGACGAAGATCCGAGACGAGACGTTGAAGATTAGATGACTAGGAGTTTTATTGTAATAAATATATTTTGTGGGAAACAATATATTTTATCTTGTTTTTAGTCATTTTTATGCTTAATATGTAATTTTGTATTAATTAGCCTAAGTCTAGGGGGTTAAGTACAATTAGTGAATATTAGTCTAGACTATAAATAGGTTAATTGTCATTAGTGTTGGTTACTGGTTGAATGACCAATAGATTGAGGGATTACTTGTAAAATATTTTGCAATCTAATTGAAGATCAAAGGAGTTTTAATTGTGATTATCATATTTTGATCTATAATCTTCATAATTTTATTCAAGTGTGTTCATCCTGGAGTTACAATTTGGTATCAGAGCCTTATTGGATCAAATTTACTAAAGATTTGAAGACTTTTAGAGAGAGAAGTTGAGGTTTTGGGTGTTTTTGTTCAATATCAAGTTTTCATCAATTTTAGACCAAATTCGAGTGTATTTGATATGGAATTTGTTTGAATTTTGTTTGTTTTTGGTTGGGGAAGCTCTGTGAATCATCAAATCTCAAATCCATTAAGTTTTTGATGATTTCAGATTGATTTCGTGTTGAAAAAGCTTTTTAGCTTCGTCCAGCGAAATTACAAATTCATCCAGCGAAACTGCTTGTTCTTTCAGCGAAACTACAAGTGTTTTACACCTTGTAGTTAATTTCAGCATCTCTGCGAAACTAGTTTCATTGACCGAAAGTTCAATAGTGCTTGTGGGTGATTTACAAGCGAAATTGCTGCCGAAAGTATCATTGAACGAATGTTCAAGCTTGTTTCATGCGAACTTGTCGGTGAAACTAAGCTGTTTTAGGCATTTGGCTAGCGAAACTGCTGCCGAAATTTCCAACGAAACTACTGTCAGCTCAGCGAAACTAGAGTTCACAGCGAAACTAGCTCTGCGAAACTATAATTTCGGCGAAGAATATATTTAAGATTTTCTAGCTTGACCCTAGTTACTAAGATTGTCTAGCGTGACATTTAAGAATACATTTTTCCCGGTGGAGAATTATTTTACAATTTTTGAAAAAAAATTTTTGGGGCGTTTAATTGTTTAAATTTTTTACAATCATGTCATCTTCAGAAGACTTTAAATAAGATAATCTCACAATGACACAAAGCCGGTTTGACTCTTTTACAGGTACAAAGAAAGAAAAATTATCAGATTTAATTGATCGATTTTTGAAAGTAGCAAATAATCTAAAGAAGCATGTGCCTGATCTCAGTAATCATGAATAAATTCAAAAGCTTCTCGACTCTCTTCCATCTGCATGGAATCATCAAGTTAAAATGTTAAAGCAAGAAAGAGGTTATGTCGACACAAAACTTATGGATATGATCAACAAACTAAAATCTCTCGAGCTGGATATCCAAAGAAAAGAATTTCAGCAAGCCGTGTTCCCACATCAAACCAACACGCTTAATACTTAACTTGTTTCTTTTGTAACAAGCATACTTGATTACAAAGCGGAGCTGATTGAAAAGATGAAATTATTGAGAACTGATTTAGATTCCACTGTTAAAATCGAAAAAAATTGTGAAGCTCGGAGAGTTGACAATGACAGTAAACCAGAGTTTGTGATAACCGATGATGATAAGGCTGAAAAATCTGATAAAAGAGAGAAAGAATCTGAGGCTGACCAGATGCTGAAGGTCAAAAAAGAGGAACAACAAAAATTCACAAGGGTTTGCAACTGTGAGAAGAGCTTAGCTGTAGAACAAACTCTCATGGATCTTCCTAATGAGACTGTTCAGGATATGTGTTATTCATATTGCAAAATCCGTTTATTGGATTTATAAGACAAACAGATTGTATTAGAAAATAAAAAAGAATTAAAAACACTCAATCAGGAATTAAAGAAAAATTAAATTGCTTTTTCAAGGAAACTTAATGAAGCATTGGCCGAAAATGATCTTTTAAGAAGAACTATTTTGGAGCGTAACGTTGAAATTAATATTTTAAGAGAAAGGGCTGTTTTAGCTCAATTTGAAACAACTCAGCTTCAAATGAAGCTTGATAAATCGACCCTTTCACACATGAAAAAGGATGAGCTTATTGCTAAACAACAAGGGGCGTGGGTTAAACATGGGATTGGATATAAATCTGATGGTGAAACTGTATTTAGTTCAGTTCCACCTCCTTCTACTTTATGTTATTCACCAATCCCCAGACCTCATTCAACAAATAATTTGATTGAAGCTGCTGAAACTAATAGTTTAAATGCAAGTTTAAGCAACGTTAATCTTAAAGAGGTTAGAGATGTGCAGGATTCTCCTATAGGTTTGGGATTCCTCAGGCAGGAGCCTGATAAGAAGATTAATGATGATTCCACTTCTGATGCCCCATTACCAATATCATTTACTTCTCCAACCTTCTTCAACAAATTTAAAACAGGTAACATTCCTTTGTTTGTTCTTGTTAGGTTTGTCAAAGAGGAACAATTGTTGAATCGTCAGGTAATCAAAATCCTATAATCGAAGCCAACCCAATAGGAGGTGTCAATCAAGATCCTTTGGAAGCAGATCTGTGTATACGAGACTGGATAAGCTCAGATGATGAATCAAGCACAGAGGAGTGTGTTGGTTCCTCAGAGATCAAGATATCTCCTGACATTGTCAAGTATCAAAAGCTTCCAAAAGTGGAATCAAGACCAATACGGATCTCTTCTCCAATTTCAAAGCAACCCAGTCAATCAGTGAAGATCTCATTCCCTATTCAGCATAGGAAATGCCAAAACAAGCAAGAATCTGTTACAAGCTCAAAGCAATCTTCATCCCCACCTGCATCGCACCGTTCAGTCAATCATCAAAAGCCTTTAAAGGCTTGTTTTGAATGTTGAAAAGAAGGTCATATGGTAAATAAGTGCCCTCAAAGACTTGCTTCTAATGGTAAAGGCAAAACGAATTGCTTCTCCAAATGTAAGTCTACAAAGAATGTTCTGGACGGTAAAGGCAACACGGGTTGCTTCTCTAGATCAAAAGGTAAATAGCACATATCTTTGAATGGTTGGATGAAAAACCCTCCATCTAAACCTTTTCATGTGAACGCGGTTTCACATGATTCAAAGATGAAAATGACCAAATGTTGAAAACCAAATTCTTTTCCTTCCGGTCTTAAACAGAAAATGATTTCCAAATTTAATTCATTCAAATCCAAATTAATTAAACCGAAACAAATTTGGCAAATTAAAAGGAGGATACAGATATTCCTGGTTATTTAAATAGTTGTGTGCAGAAGCAGGTTTCTTATATTGATGAAAAAGGAACTTCTAGGACTACGATGGCCTGGGTTCCCCTTTCAAACTTATCTGTTAATGAGTGTAGGAATAATTCAGGAGGACTGTTAGTAATCCATTTTACTGATAGGAATTGTTTATAATTCAAATTGAGGCAGAACAAACAGGTTAAGGTCATGGTATTTTATCCACAATGTGGATTTTTATATACATATTCATAGTTCTCACTTTATAATCACTGCATATTTCTTGAGGATTCATTTCTTATCTTCATATCAGTGTAGTTTGGAAGACCTTCTTTGATAAATTTTTATTTTTGTATAGTTTTTAAAAAAAATAAAAAAAATTAAAAAGTTAAAAAAATTAAAAAATTAAAAAAATTAAAAAATTAAAAAATTAAAAAAAGTTTGCAAAAATAAAAATTTAAGGGAGAGTATAAGTAAGTAAAAATGAAAAGAGAACTGGGAACTTGATTTGAGATTATTGAGAAAAGATTGTATATCTTCTTGAAATGCTTGTTTTTGCATGACTTGCGTTTTTAAAATGAGAAATGATAGTAACTGATGCTGTTATCTGATTTACATCTTATTTTTAGGTGCAAATAATAGAAAAACAAACAGATGCTTTAATGATATGCTTGATAGACTCAACCTGAAGAATAAAGTAGGCAACAGCATAATGATTTAAATTAAAACATGATGCTTAAGGATGTCCGGATTTACGCAATCATTTTGGCCTGCACAAAAACTGAGTCCCGACAAAAATTGGATTGAGAATTGATCTTTCACCCACTATGATACAAATCATATAAGCCATATCCTTGAGTCATGTTTGGTGTATTTATATGTCTTGTGTTTGTGCTAATCTCCTCTGCTATACGGTAGTACTGACCTAGAGTGGATGACCTCCTCTGTTGTACGGTAGTACTGACCTGGAGCTCTCATCAGCATATGATTAAATGGTCATCTCCTTTGTTATACGTGAGTATAGACCTGGAGCTCTCATCATTTTAATCTAAGTTGTGTCAAATCATCTAAATGATGAATTAATCACAGAATGCAATATTCTATTGATAATCACTTACACACTCATGTACAAGCCTTGTTCTATAAAGATCATAACAAAATTCAAGAAATCCTAAGGTTGGGTGAGGGTTTTTGCCAAATGATTGTGGGGTCTTAGCATTCTAAAGTATTTAATCGGACCTTAACGAATCATCTGCTGCTTGTTGAAAAAGATAGGGTATGAGTTTAAGTGGACAAACATATAAGCAATCGTTATTGATCTGTTTGAGAATTTCAAAATTCATTCAAAGACTGTGTGTAACACCCCGAAATTTCTACTTAAACGAAAGGAAAAGAAAAGTAAATAGAAAGAATGGAAATTGTGCACAAATGGGGGGGATAAAGTGTACAAAGTACAAATCTTATTATTTTAAGATATTTAAGGGCATGGTTGCCCATTCTTCCTTCTTCATTCTTCTTCAAGCGGCTGAAAAAGAAGAGAGAGAGAGAGAGCCCGGTTCTAGAGAGAGAAAGAGGAAGAAGAAGCTGAAAAAGGTAAGCCTTCTCTTCTATGAGCTCGGTTTGAGATGGGTTTCGAGATCTTGACCGAATTTTTGGTTGTTTAGAACCATTCTTTTACTGATTTTCAACTGATTTGGGGCTATTATGCATACCAAGTGATGTTTTCAAGTAAAACCGTGGATTTACAGCTTTATGTCCGAATGTTGTATGTACGTATGTATGTTTTAGAGTTGGCTTATGAGTTAGAGATGATGTTTAGCATGCTTAGATGGCCTTAGTATGTTAGATCTATGTTTGGGTATGCTTAGAATGATTATCGGGTGAAATTGGTAGCATAGAAAAGATTTCAGAATGTTCTGATGAACATGAACAGTAGACCATGCGCCCAGAGGTGGCTCATGCGCCCAAACAGTTGTCCATGCATCCAGCATGAGTGAACAGACGCCTAAGTGTTGGCCATGCACCCAAGGGTGGGTCATGCGCCTAAATAGTGGCCCATGCGCCCAATATGTTGGCCCATGCGTCTAAGTGTTGGCCATGCGCCCAAGGGTGGGTCATGCGCCTAAATAGTGCCCATGCGCCCAAGTGAAGAAAAGGCTGTGTGGACCATGCGCCTAAATAGTGCCCATGCGTCCCAGAGATTGAAACGGCTAAGTATTGGCCATGCGCCTAAGCAGTGCCCATGCGCCCAAGTACTTGAAACGGCTAAGTGATAGGTGATGCGCCTGAATAGGGCAGAAACGCCCAAATAGTGCCCATATGCCCAGACTGTTTTATACTTAGAATTTTTATGCTCATGCGCCTGGAAGGACCCATGCGCCCACTTTGGACTTAAGGTTTTCTAAGTGGTTTTTAAGGGGTAATATGGAGAGATAAGCCTGGTTATGATGTGTGTTATGTATGTATGATGTGCCTATATTGGTGATGGTGTATGTTTATGTTTGTGTGTGTTCCTTATTATGTATGTATGTCTTCCCTTGGCTTTACATTGAACGTTAATGAATGTAATGAAAGTATTATGTAACGTAAAGTGGAAGATAATGAAAAGAGGAACGTAATGAATGAATGCATGCATGAATTAATGAACTAAAGAGAGAAGTAAAGAAAGGCTTGAAAGCAATATGTACAGAGGTGCACGACTCTAAATGCCTTAAGCTCTACTGCGTGAGGTTCAGCAAATCCTAAAGTGTGCACGCAAGGGTTCTAGTCTTTGTGACTGACCTTCAGAGGTGTTACCCACGACGGTGGGGGTGTTGTTATCCATTTCTATGGGGGGTTACCACGACGGTGGGGGTGTTGTTACCATTTCTACGGGGGTGTTACCCACGACGGTGGGGGTGTTGTTACCCATATCTACGGGGGTGTACCCACGATGGTGGGGTTGTTGTTACCCATTTCTACGGGGGTGTTACCCACGACGGTGGGGGTGTTGTTACCCATTTCTATGGGGGTGTTACCCACGACGGTGGGGGTGTTGTTACCCATTTCTATGGGGGTGTTACCCACGACGGTGGGGGTGTTGTTACCTATTTCTACGGGGGTGTTACCCACGACGGTGGGGGTGTTATTACCCATTTCTATGGGGGTGTTACCCACGACGGTGGGGGTGTTGTTACCCGTTTCTATGGGGGTGTTACCCACGATGGTGGGGGTGTTGTTACCCATTTCTATGGGGGTGTTACCCACGACGGTGGGGGTGTTGTTACCCGAGTTATGTATAACTTCAGGGGTGTGGCATAAGGCCAAGCATAGCTATGAGGTGAGCGACTCTGTGTTGCAACAGACTCGACAGAGGTCTTTGTCCGTGAGACGAGACAATGGGATGAGCGACTATGTGTTGCAACAAACTCGGATGGAGTTCAATCCCTATGATTGACTCGTATGGGATCTTTGTCGCGTATCCCGGTGCTGTGTCAGTCTTCGGACATGAGTCGGGGGTTTGTGAGCAGGCCCCGGCACAACATCAGCTTTTGAGCATGAGTCGGGGATATTGAAAGAGACAAGATTCGAGTAATAAAGAGTAATGGACGAAAGATCATGTATGAAAGAACGAATGTATGAAAGAACGTAAATGAATTATCGTAATAAAGTACAGAATAGGATCCTTGTCATTCGACCTCAGTAATCGTGGCTTAGTGCCACAAAGAGGGTAAGGTCTGACCGGATCTAGAAAGAGAAATGAACGATAATGTAATACGTTGAATGAACAAGTTAATGAACGTAATGATGAAGATAATAATGATATTATCTGTATATACGTATGATGCATGATCACGAACGGTTATAAAGTATAACATGTTTTGAAATAAAGTAAAGAACGGTTTTAACAGAGAAAAGTATGTTTTATTATAAAACTAGAACTCACTCAGTGTCGCTGACTTTTGTATGCATGATAGTTGGCAGGTATGTGTTGATGCTGAGGAGTTGCAGGCATGGATGCATAAGCTACTGGGAGCATTTTGAGGCCGGCATCCGTATTTTGACATGTCATGTATTTTGAGATGAAAATTAATGTTTGTAAATGACATGTTTTAGTTATAAATGAAAGTTTTAAATTCCGCTGCAAAATTAATGTATGTTTTCTAATGTTTTAAGTGCGATGAATCACCAGCTGTGAGGTGCCCGGGAACGGGGCCTTACACTATGATTAGATTCAGTTATCAGTGCGATCTCATTGCTTGTCGATGTTTAAATTCATCTTTGTGCTAAAGTATATCTTGAGGATGTGATCTCATGATCGATTTAGTTCTCGTTTTTTTTTATAAAAAACGAATAAAAAATTGATATATAAGATAAAAATTATAATATATTTTCATTTCAAAAATTCTTTTAGATCTTCCATATTATACTATTACAATTTTATCATTTTTCATGCATTTCACAGATATAACGTACAAATGAACACGCGTTCGCTTGTTTTTTTTCACACACAAATAAACACGGGTTTATTTTTTTAAAATGAAATGATTTAATTAGAAATGTCAAGATTGTGTTTGAGAATGTGTTGAGCAGTATACCTGATCAGAGAACCTGTTCCTCAAGTTTGCAGAAGATACCGAGCTAGGAATCCTCCTCCTACATCTTCTGAAGCACTCAAGATTAGAGATTTGGGAAAGCTATTTCAATATCCTTGTAAATCTTGCACTCGAAAAGGGGGAGCATATAAATAGGGGGAGCTTATGAGATAAAAAATCTTTCTCATCAGATTCAGAAAGATTGAAATTGAAGATCTTTCTATTGTTGACTTTTCCGTGTTGATTTCGTTTGAAGACGTTGATAATGATAGACTAAGGGGGAGTATTGTTAGAGCTGTAAAAGATAGTCTATATTCTCAACACCGTCAAAGTCAACAAAAGTCAGCGTCACGGTCAAAGTCAACAAAAGTCAAACCCGACACATCCGAGACGAAGATCCGAGACGAGACGTTGAAGATTTAGATGACTAGGAGTTTTATTGTAATAAATATATTTTATGGGAACAAAATATGTTTTATCTTGTTTTTAGTCATTTTTATGCTTAAATGTAATTTTGTATTAATTAGCCTAAGTCTAGGGGGTTAAGTGCAATTAGTGAATATTAGTCTAGACTATAAATAGATTAATTTTCATTAGTGTTGGTTAATGGTTGAATGACCAATAGATTGAGGGATTACTTGTAAAAATATTTTACAATCTAATTGAAGATCAAAAGAGTTTTAATTGTGATTATCATATTTTGATCTATAATCTTCATGATTTGATTCAAGTGTGTTCATTCTGGAGTTACACTCTAGTACCTAGGGTAAGCGGCAAGGATCCCCTACATATGGTCAATCACAAGGATTGAACCCCCGTGTGCATCCTTCTGGGATAATTAACCCGCACACACTTGAGCTAACACCCTTCATTGGGTGTGAACCTCCATATATTTGCTTAATCACGCGGATTAAGCTCCAATGTGCATCCTTCTGGGGTAGCTAACCCGCACATGGTTGAGCTAGCTCCCTTCATTGGGTGTGAACCTCCATACATTTGCTTGCAAGCCTTTCTTACTTTCATTCATTCATTAATGCATGCATTCTTTCATTACGTTCCTCTTTTCATTATCTTCCACTTTACGTTACATAATACTTTTCATTTCATTCATTAACATTCAACGTAAAGCCATGGGAAATAATCATACATAAAAAGGAACATAAACATGAACATACAACATCACCATACAAGACACCATCATACATGCTTACATAACATAAATACATACCATCATGCATAAGCATCAATCTCCCATCATATCATACATATATTGCCCATCACATCATTAATGACTTCAAAAAGTCAACTTACATAGCCCCTGGGAACCACCCAAGTCAAAGCCTACATTTCACTTTTTCCCCGAAAAGTCGGAAAATATTCTAAGTCTTTAGGCGCATGAGCACTATACAGGCGCATGACCTCTCAGACGCATGAGCACTATGCAGGCGCATGACCTCTCAGACGCATGAGGAACACTTAGGCGCATGGGCCACTTTCAGGCGCATCAGCACTATTAGGGTGCATGAGCAACACCTAATCTATTCTGGGCAATTCTAGGCGCATGAGCACTATGCAGGCGCATAAGTGCCTAGGCGCATGAGCTATCTGGGCGTATGAACACTTAGTCAATTTCAGCCTATGTCCAGACACATGAGTACTATACAGGCGCATGAGGTTTTGGGCACATGGGACACATAGGCAGTTATTTCTGTTGGGCGCATGAACTACTATTTGGGCGCATGAACTACTATTTGGGCGCATGAGCAACCTAAGTCATCCTAAACATCATAATTCAGTCCCCAAACATCACCTATCATGTTCTAAGCTTAAATCATACATTCTTATCCTTAGAAACACAACCATAACAACATCAAGCACATACATAGCCCAAAATCAAACCCCACCCATAACATACACACATAAACACATACGGGTAAAAAACCCAACTTTATAAAATCGCACATACATGCATTTCTAGCCCCAAAGCAGTTTAAAACAAGTAAAAAGAGGGTCCTAGAACTCACCTTTGCAGCATTTGGTTCTGACTTCTTCAAAAAAACCCGTTTGCAATTGAGTTCAACCGCCTAAAAACCCACCAAAACACACCCGAACACATACAAACACACATAAGCATACAACCGAGGATAAAACCGGTTAAGAACGTCATAAACACACAAATTCTTACCTTGAATTTGAACCTTTCTTCTTGTTCTTCTTCAAACACGAAAACTCTGCACATTCTCTCTCTAGAATCCGTAAGCAGAAAGGTGATATGCAAGAAGTGGGCGGCCATCACCTTTACTTACCAACTTTTTTAAAGTTTTGTCCTTTTGACACCTTTAGTCCCTTCACTTGAGCTTTATTTACTTTTTTTTTCTTTTTCTTCATTTTATTCCTTCTTTATTAATTTTAAAAGAATAACTGGGTGTTACAAGTCCACCCCCCTTATATAGGTTTCGTTCCCGAAACCTGCTACTCCTCAAACAATCGTGGATAATGTTGTCTCATTTCCTTTTCAGTCTGCCACGTAGACTCAGATCCCTTCCTGTGTTTCCACTGTACACGCATAAGAGAACCATTTTATTCCTCAACCTCTTCTCTTTACGATCAATGATCACCACTGGTTGCTCCATATAATTGAGCCGTTCATCTACCTCGATATCCTCCAATGGTATAACCATATCTTCATCTGCTAAACACTTTCTCAGATGAGATACAAGGAATGTTCAGTGAATTCCACTTAACTCATCTTGTAACTCTAGTCTGTAGGCAACCTCCCCTACTCGAGCAATGATTCGGAAAGGCCTATGTATCTTGGACTCAACTTGCACTGCTTTCTGAACCGAATGATACCCTTACAAGGTGAGACTTTCAACATAACTCTATCACCCACCTGGAACTCAACCGGTCTACGTCGTTTATCAGCATACGATTCTGTCTATCTTTGGCTACCTTCATGAAGGCCTTGATCCTTTTCAGCTTCTCAGTTGTAGCCCCGACCACCTTGACGCTCCCTAACTTTTTATGACCAATATCACCCAACACACGGGTGTTCTGCATCTCCTGCCGTATAGCATCTCATAAGGGGGCATACCAATGCTGGCATGGTAACTGTTGTTATATGAGAACTCAACTAACGGTAAGTGGTCATCCCAACTTCCTCCAAAATCAATGACGCATGCCCGGAGCATATTTTCTAGCGTCTGCATAGTCCTTTCTGACTAACCATCCATGTGAGGATGATAAGTCGTGCTAACATGTCATCTCGTCCCCATTGCGTCGTGGAATTTCCTCCAAAATTTAGATGTAAACCGGATGTCACGATCAGACACAATAGACACCGACACACCATGACGAGTTACAATCTCTTTAATGAACAGATCCGCTAACCTCTTAGATGAATATGTCTCGCGGATCGGTAGGAAGTGAGTGCTCTTCGTCAAACGGCCAACTATCACCCATATGGCATCATAACCTCGCGCAGTACGTGGCAACTTTGTAATAAAATTCATGGTGATGTGCTCCCACTTCCACTCCGGTATATCCAAAGGTTGGATCTTTCCATACGGCTTTTGATGCTCGACCTTCACTTGTAAATAAGTAAGACATTTACTCACATACTCCACATCACGCTTCATACCCAGCCACCAATAATCTTTCTTCATGTCTTGGTACATCTTCGTAGCACCGAGATGAATAGAGTATCGAGTCTTATGAGCTTCATCCATAATCTTCATACGTAGATCCCCATAATGAGGAATCCACATCCACCCGAATCGGGTCCTAACACCAAGTGTGTTTTCACCCAAATCTGCATCCAGGCCTCTCATTCTTTTGGAGTTAAGATGATCTTCTTTCAATACCTCACCTTGAAACTCCTTGACTTGCTTCATCACATCAGAGGTCATGATCAACTGGTATGCCTTCACCCGAATCGGCTCGGGTCTCTCCTTTCGGCTAAGGGCATCCGCCACCACGTTGGCTTTGCCTAGATGGTAATGGATCTCGCAATCATAATTTTTTATGAGCTCCAACCATCTCCTCTGCCTCATGTTTAAGTCTTTCTGCTCGAAGAAGTACTTCAAGCTCTTGTGGTCAGTGAATATGGTGCACTTCGTCCCGTATAAGTAGTGCCTTCAAATCTTAGCGTGAAGACCACAGCTTGTAGGATTCTGTTCTCGGGACGCTTACAACTGGTCAATCATTGCACATAAAACATATATTTTCATTAAAGTAAAGAAAACATTGCAGCGGAATCATCAAAATAGACATCTCATTTCATTATAAAAGCTTTTCAAAACAATACATCGTTATCAAATTACAAAATATGTTTTGCATTACATCACAAAAGCATTATACAAATGGATGCCATCGCAAAAGAGCTGAGTAGCCGCCCCGTGCCATCCTCAGCAACATTACCTGCCAACTGGAAACACATAAAAGTCAGCGTTGCTAAGTGAGTTTTAGTTTTATAATAAAACATATTTTGCTTTCATTAAAACCATTCTTTACTTTCTTTCAAATCATAACAATCTTAGAACGTGATCACACATCATACGTACACGTAGATAGTAATTATTATCTTTATCATCGTTCATTTCGTACTTTTATTATCTTTTCGTTTTCATCTAGGTCCTGTCATGTGCTTAACCCCCCTCTAGAGCACCAAGCAATTCATCTAGGGTTAAACGACAAGGACCCCATACGTCTGGTCAATTACAAAGATTGAACCCCTGTGTGCATCCTCATGGGGTATTTAACCCGCACACAGTTGAGCTGACAATCCCTCATTGGGTGTGAACCTCCTTACATTTTCTTAATCACACGGATTAAGCCCCAGTGTGCATCCTCATGGGGTAGCTAACCCACACACGGTTGAGCTAACACTCCTCATTGAGTGTGAACCTCCATACATTTGTTTGTAAGACTTTCTTTCGTTTGTTCATTCGTTAATGCATGCATTCTTCATTTCGTTCCTCTTTTCATTATCTTTCACTTTACGTTACATAATAGTTTTCATTTCATTCATTAACATACCACGTAAAGCCAAGGGAAAATAATCATACATAATAATAAGGAACATCAACATACTCGGTCAACATCATCATAGGGCATCATCATACATACATAACATATATCACGCATAATCATACAACATCATAAATCATCATCCATGCCCATCCTAACATCTACAACCTCAAAGTCAACTTACATGAACCCCGGGAATCTCCCACGTCAAAACCTACATCTGTACTTTCCCCCGAAAGTCAGTAAATAAACTATGTTCTTTCGGGTGCACAAGCCCTACTTGGGCGTATGGACACCCTTCAGTCGCATGGCCTCCCAGGCGACTAAACACAATACGGATGATTATCAGGCGATTAGAGCCTATGCGAATGGGCCTAATGCGAATGGGCATAATTCGGATTAGTCCCATGCGAATGGAACTAATGTGGATGGGCACTATGGGCGAATGAACTCAATGCGGATGAGTATCTATGCGTATGGACCCTCAGTTGCACGATTCACATGTGAATGAACCTCAATCGCATGACTCACATGTGAATGGACCTCATTCGCACTCCTTTCGGCCGTATGGCCTCCTGTGGCATGCCATTCGGTCGCCTAGCCCTAGCTGATGCATAATGCAGTTCATCCCGAACCAAATCCGCACTTTTCGGTCTCCAAACCCTCTTAAACTTGTTCTAAGCCCAAATCAAACATCCGAAACCTTAGGAATACCTACCATAACACCATTCAAGCACACACAAGCCTGAAAACAAACTCCACTCGCATCACACACAAACACATACACATGAGTTCAACACACACTTCAAAAACAGGTTTTAAATATGTGTTCCAGCCCTAAATCAGTTAAAAACATGTAAAAGAGGGGTCCTAGAACTCACACAAACAACACTGTCGAGTAGAGCTTCAATCCAACCGCTACACTTCAACTTTCACGCTCGAATCCACAAAAACCGAAGCTTGAGACCACTTTTCTCCTCCTTTCTCTCTTTAGCTGAATTTTGTGAGTGTGAGGAGGGTGTGGGCTGCCTTCCACTCTTAATCTCCCACTCTTCCAATCTTTCTCCCTTTTTGGCAAGTTTGGTCCCTCGACTGTGGACTTTATTTCTTTTTCTTCTTTCGTCGGCTTCAAAGAAAATATCCCGGTGTTACACAGCTGCTAGCTCCAAGTCATGAGTAGGGTAATTAACCTCATGAACTTTCAACTGTCGGGATGCATGTACACCTGGTTATTTTTTTGAAGACTCAAACAAAAGAATAAAGTGAAGAAAAAGAAAGAAAAGATATATTACCCAAGTTAAGGGGTAAAAAGTGTCAAAAGGACAAAAAGGTTTAAAAGTTGGTGATAAAGGTGGTATGGCCGCCCATATGTCACACACATCACATATCATTTCAGATTTTAGAGAGAGAAAGCGAAGAGGAGCATAAAGCTTTCGGGATTTTGAAGACCAGGAAGAAGAAGATCGAATTTAAGGTAAGAATTCATGTGTTTATGGTGTTCTTAACCGGTTTAGGCCTCGGGTTTTTGCTTATACGTGTTATATGTTGTTTGGGTGTGTGTTTGGTGGGTTTTAGGTGTTTGAACTTGATTTGCAAACGGGTTTGAAGAAGTCTTACCTAAAGAGTTGCTAAGGTGAGTTCTAGAACCCCCTTTTTACTTGTTTTAAACTGCTTTGGGGCTGGAAATGCATGTATGAACATTTTTATTAAAATGGGTTTTATACCCGTGTGTATGATGCGGGTTGGGTTTGATTTTGGGCTATGTATGGGTTTTATGATGTTATGGTTGTGTTTTCTATGGCTTAGAATATGAGATTTAAGCTTAGAATATGATAGGTGATGTTTGGGGACTGAAATCTGATGTTTAGGTGCGAATGGGGCTGCTCATGCGCCCAAACAGGGCTCATGCGCCTAAGTTTTAGAATTTGACTAAGTGTTCCCATACGCCCGAAACTTCATGCGCCCAAATAGGGCTCATGCGCCTGAAATGTCCTCATGCGCGTGAAATGTCCTCATGCGCCTGGATGGCCATGCGACTAAAGTTAATGCGGATGAACAACATGTTAATGCGGATGAACAACATGTTAATGCGGATGAACAACAAGTTAATGCAGATAAACAACATGTTAATACGGATGAACAACAAGTTAATGCGGATAAACAACATGTTAATCCGGATGAACAACAAGTTAATGCGGATGAACAACATGTTAATGCGGATGAACAACAAGTTAATGCGGATGAACAACATGTTAATGCGGATGAACACATGTTAATGCGGATGAACAACAAGTTAATACGGATGAAAAACATGTTAACGCAGATGAACAACAAGTTAATGCGGATGAACAATATGTTAATGCGGATGAACAACAAGTTAATGAGGATGAACAAAAAGTTAATGCGGATGAACAACAAGTTAATGTGGATGAACAACAAGTTAATGCGGATGAACAACAAGTTAATGCGGATGAACAACAAGTTAATGCGGATGAACAACAAGTTAATGCGGATGAACAACATGTTAATGCGGATGAACAAGAAGTTAATGCGGATGAACAACAAGTTAATGCGGATGAACAACAACTTAATGTGGATGAACAACAAGTTAATGCGGATGAAAAACATGTTAATACGGATGAAGAACATGTTAATGTGGATCAACAACACGTTAATGCGGATGGACAACAAGTTAATGCGGATGAACAACATGTTAATACGGATGAACAACATGTTAATGCAGATGAACAACAAGTTAATGCGGATGAACAACAAGTTAATGCGGATGAACAACATACTAATGCGGATGAAGACAATTTATATTTTTCTAATTTCAGCGAAATAGGTAGATGTAGGCCTTGACTTGGGAGGTTCCCGGGGGCTATGTAAGTTGACATTTTGAGGTCATAGATGATGTGATGGGCATGAATGATGATGTATGATTGATGGTGTATGATGGTTATGTATGATTGCATGATGATGTTATGCTTATGTATGATATGTTTATTATGTTCCTTATTACGTATGTACGGTGTGACTTTACGTGGTGTGATATTGTTAATGAACGTAAACTATTATCTTAACAAAGTGAAAGATTTAAGATAATGAAAGTGGAACATAATGAATGAACGAATGAAAAGCCTTGCAAGCAACTGAAGGGAGGTTCACAACTCATTGAGAGTTGTTACCTTGTGTGTGTCTAGAGCGTGCGATTTTGGCTAACTCATAAGGGTTCATACACACAGTAAGAGTTTAGTCTTGGTGACTGCTCCAATAACATGTGATTTTCTAATTACTGTGTTATATAGTGTGCGATCTTGGCAAACCCATAAGAGTTCACACACACAGGGGGAGTCTGTCCTAGTGACCACTCCATACGTGCGATATGTGCGATATGTGCGATATGTGCGAACGTGCGAGATGTATTAAACGAAGGATGATGAAGATAATAATTATTACCTTGATGTATGTATGCTGTGTGATCACGTGCGATAGTAATGAAAATGTTTTAACGAATGGAAGGTAATGCAATGTCTTTATAAAACTAGAACTCACTCAGCAACACTGGCTTTTTATGCATTTTTCGGTTGGCAGGTGAGCATTGCTGAGGATGGCACGGGGGAGCTACTTGGCTCTTTTAGATGACATTATTTTATTTAATTTTTTTTCATTGTAATGCGAACAAATGATATTGTGTAACGAATGTTGTATTATTTTGCAAAAGTATTTTTAATGAAAATATTGTTTTTAATGTTTCCGCTGCAACGTTTTATTCAAGTTAATGAAAATATATGTTTTATGTGCGATGAATGACCAGCTATAAGCGTCCCGGGAACGGGGCCTTACAATGCATAGGCTATAACCCTTCCTCTCTGCATTAACACACACCCCAACCCCGAGTAGGAAGCATATGAATAAACCACCAAATCCTCACTTCCATCGGGTAATGACAAAATAAGAGCTTGAGTCAATCTCGCCTTTAACTCCTCAAACGCCTTCTCTTGAGCCTGACCCCACACAAACTTTACATCCTTACCGGTCAACTTGGTTAGTGGAGAAGCGATCTTAGAGAAGTCTTGAATAAACCTTCTGTAGTAGCCTGCCAAACCCAAGAAGCTACAAATCTCGGATGGCGTCTTTGAAGACTTCCATTGCATCACCACCTCCACCTTTGCCGGGTCTACCATAATCCTTTCAGGATTCACTACGTGACCCAAGAACTGAACCTTGCGCAACCAAAATGCGCACTTGGAGAATTTGGCATAAAACTTCTCTATTCTCAACGTCTCTAACACCACTCGAATGTGACCAGCATGCTCCTCCTCGCTCTTTGAATAAATCAGGATATCATCGATAAACATAATCATGGATTTATCCAACCTCGGCCGACACACTCAATTCATCAAATCCATAAAAGCAGCTGGCGCGTTGGTTAAACCAAAAGACATAACAAGGAACTCATAATTGTCACACCCCAACCTTGACGGCGGAAACATCGAGGAGTGAGAGTTAAGATCGTTCATAGTCACATAACGCTATTATTAAATCCAAAAATATTATTCATAAGTTTGAAAGGTACATTAAAAGCATAAGTCTCAAATAAGAAAACATAATAAGAAATACAACAAGCTCATTCATTAAATTAACTAGGTCCATTCCTAGGTGTGAACAACTTCAAAAATGGCGATCAAGCTTGAGTATTTCCTGAAACATGTTAAAAATAAAAGGTCAACAATAATGTTGGTGAGATTTCCATAGTTTTCGATACATAAGTATATAAAGGATGGCAATTCATGTTGTAAGTTAGAGAACAAGGTAACTAGAGATATAAGACAGAATGCACAATGAAACCTCGATAAAGTTTTACAAGTCTCAAACGTTTACAAGTATATACGATTAGCTAAGTGTACTTGGATCAACCAAGCAGGCTTGTCTGGCCATAGATCTATGATTTCGCTAGGCTAGCAATAGTTAATGATTGTACATATATTCGACATTACATGGTAGTCACAAAGTTCAACTAACCACAACATACAAGTAAATTGCCATAAGTTTACAAGAATCAAACGTGTTTACAAGTACAAAGTTTATAAGGTAACATGTTTCACCCCAAAAGTGTAAACATATAAAAAGGGGTATAGAAATACTCACATGATCAAATAAGTATAGAATGACGATTAAATAAGAAATGTAATACGCAGTGATCCAATGTAGTTCTTCACAAGGCACCTAAAATTATATATATATTTACAAGGTTAAAGTTTAATTATAATAAGTTTAACATTTTAACGAGAACTAGGGTTTTAAGTGGAATTGGGATGTTAATAATTAAATCCAACTAACATGGTAAATTTTAATTATGTTTTGAGTCAATATACTATTTAATCGTCTTAATACAAAGAAACAAAAGAACCATTTGTAACAAAGTCTAAATATAGTTTAAACAAACTTTTAAAATAACTCTCATTTTAAACAATAATATATACTTGTTATTTAACAAATAATGATTTAGTGAGTTATAACGATATTTAATGTCTATTTTATAAGAAAATAATTTAAATATATTATTTGAGCAAATAACTATTTAGTAAATTAAAACAATATTTTAAGTTGAACTTATAAGAAATAATCTAAATATATATCTGAACAAATAATGATTTAATAAGTTAAACAATATTTAAAATCTATTTTATAAGAAATTTAACTAATTATATCATTTGTTTAAAATAACTAATGATAATATTAAAATATTATAAGAAATAACTTTCTAGAAATTAGTTAGATGATTTTAAAAATATTTGAAGTTTGTAAAAGTCATTTTTATAATTATTATAAATTTTCCATAACTATTTTAAGGACAAAAAGCCTTTAAAAAAATAGATGAGGCTGCCCGGGTTCAAACCCGGGACCTCATGGATGTGGGGAGAAGTCTTAACCAGTGAACCAATGGCCTCAGCCGCGTTAAAAAACCTGTTTTAAAAACTTATAATCACAACCCCAATGCATTTACCCTAAATCAAGAACCCTAGATTGTTCTTGAATCAAATTGAATATCAAATCAATGTTGTTAATGGAATTAAACTTAGGGCTTTCATTGCCCATATGAAACCGAGTGTGAGGATGTGTCTAATTACCCGAATTGGTGTAATTTTGATGGAGAACGAGTACACGAGCCGATCGCGACCACGTATCACTTGTTTGCTACCCAAACGGCGAAGATAATCAAATTAAACTCGAGGGAAGATTCGAACGATGATCCAGATGCGAAGCCCCTTGTCAGTTTAAGTTAAATTTGTTCGGAGATTGGGTTTCGATAGAGTTGCAGAAACTCGATGAAGGAGAGATCGAATTCGATGTTGGAATTTGTTTCAGATGAAATGGAAGTTGTAATGATTTAGTTATCAGATAAACGTTCGATTAGGACTAGTTAATTCGATTATTATTATCCTTAACCGTTCGAACAACTCTTTGTGTTTAATGGTTTCGGTTACTTGATGATTCAAGTAAATACCGATGATTTAAACCCAATTAAACCATGCATTTAAGTTCGGAACATGCAAATGAATCGATTTGGGTCGGTTTTGAGTTATGAAACATTCGTTTTTAGTGACTTTGGGACTTGCCGGAGAGTCGCCGGCGAGTTGGCCGGATTTGCGTGAATGGAAATGGGGGTGGGGGTTTGGGATTTAAAAATTACATATTTAGTCCTTGTGGGTTTCTTTTTGTTATTTCATGTTGAAATGTTTCTTTTGAAGTTTTAAATTTTGCATTATAACTCCCTAGATTTTTAAATCCAAGTTTTATACATGTTTATTTTTAATAATTTAACAATTTATTAATAACAATATTATTATGTTGTTATTATTATTAGTTATCATTATTATTAATGATATTAATATTATTATCTGTAGGATCGTTCAAGGGTGTAAGTTACAACACAACATAACAAAGAGGAGATTAACTCAACTTTAATCAAACAGTAAACTGGATTAACCAAGTTGAGATACTAAGAACACAAGTAATGCAAGAGAGACAGAACACAAAGAACACAAGTGTATGGTTTTCAAGAATACACTATATTGCTTTCTCTATGTTCTATTACAAGTGTTACAAAGCATATTCGAAAGATACAAGAACATAAGATACTTATACTACATCCTACGGCCGGCTATACCTTGAAAGCCAGCCGGATACAATTGACTAGACACAAACAAAATCAATTGTAGAGTCAAAAGGCATATTGCCTTTTGACTTGTGACTATGACATGCCATAGCTCACATCCTTATCTATTAAAAAAGGATAAAGTACATAAAATAGAAAGTTACAGACTCAAGACCTCAATGTACAGTTACCAAAAGCATGGACCTTTTCACCAACTCATGTAAGTTGGTGACTTGCAGAGATGCAGCGGAAAGGCGTCCAGCTTTATGGAACAGTACATCAGATAAAGCATGTTACTAAAAGTCTTCGGAAGAAATATGTGTCACATCCGGCGGAAGCGTGAGATACTTAGGGAGTGACTTGATCGTTCAGAACTCATTGCAAATACTAATTAATAAACAACACATAAACATACATATTTCATAACATAATATTAAAGTTAGGATTACATAAAATCATAATAGTCAAAATTGAAATTACATAATCCTATTACATCATAAGTTTTAACAACTACTTCTTCAGAGACGATGGAAATGAGCATCCACCGACACACTGAAGTCATACAGGTTCACAGTTAGGTTCACACAAACTTTTCCTACAACTTCACCCCAGCCATTAAAAACATCAAAGGAGAACGTTAGGTTGTTAGTCATGATGAATTCCTGAAAAAGCATACAAAAAATAGTCAACACAAAGTTGGTGAGCTTCACAGGTTATTAAACAGATAGTATCGATGCATTATATATACAACCAAACCTTACATAGTAATCAGATTATCCATATCATATTCTCATAAATCAGATAACATAGCATTATAACACTCATTCTGTTAATGCAGGAGATAGCTCCTAAGTAGCGCTACCAATGTTATCTAACGGTTCCACATCCGAACTAATGGTTGTAACATAAATTTCAGTAATAATACATCAATTCATAAATTAGTATGCTTTTTCCCCAAAACTTGATAAAAACAAAATGGGCCATGAAACTCACCTTTACTCCAAGTAGTAACCTATAAACAAAAGAATTTTATAGTTTAGAAAACTTAACTATTTTCTTCAAAATTTTCAGTACCTCAATAGATTTTGAAATTTTTATAACAAATAGGTTTATTAATCTGAAATATCACGTTAATTTCTTATTTCCACGAAATTTACAGATTATTTTCTATAATTGTTATAAGGTCATCATAAATTGCCAAAAATAGTTTCCGTAGTCCATAAATTCCCAAAATTTTACAGAGAATTTATCATAATAATTAGAACTTCTTATAAATTTATCAAAGTCTAGCACATAACAGATCAGTTTCTGTAATTTTTGCAATAATCCCATTTCTTCACAAAAATAGCTATATAGCTCCAAAAATGATTAAATTTATACATTCTGCAGTTTTGGATTTATCAATTTACCCATGATTTTCTCAGATTTTATTATGCTATTTAAGTATTTATTTTGATTTTTCTACTGCAGAACATGTAAAAATTCATATCTCAATTATAACACAGAAATAAATCTGAAATAATTCCAGGGACCTTAGTACTCAAAAAGGATCATTTGGTGAATTTCTTAGAATTTTATAGAATTATTTATATTTATTGCTTATTTCTAAATTATGTCTTTCTTTAAAAATTTTGAAACAATGTTTGTTCCCACAATCTTTATATGCCTTTATGATATAAAAATTCCTTGTAACATGTTCACTATAATGCTTTTGATTATATGAGTTGTTAAACACATATGTCATACATATATATATGTTGACATACAAGCTTACCTTTGGTTGTTACTTGCTTATGAAACCGAGAGATATGCTTGTTACAAGAACTAAGTACACGATGGTGGTGGTAGTAGCTATAGGTGATGGTCTGCGATGTTGGTGTTTCAAAGATAAACTCGAGGGCTTTCGGTTGAGATGGTGGGGTGTGGTGTTCGGGAGGTGATGGTAACCGAGAGTGGGGATGATTGTGGTTGTGTATATCGTTCGTGAGAAGGGAAGTGGCAATGGGAATTGAGGTCGACCGAATGGAGGTGGGTCTTCGGTGGTAGCTTGGTGGTATAGACTTCCCATCGGCCGAGACCTTCAAATAGTGAAGGTGTAATCATTAGGTCTAGTTTTAGGGTGTGATGTGGATGTTATAGGCTAGGTGAGTCGGTCCTTAGGGTGCTAGGTGGCGGGTTGTGGCTTAGCTTAGGTGTCAAGCAAAGAAGGTGTTGAGTCATAGATGTTAATAGGTGTTTAGGGTGTTAATTAGGTGTTTAAGGGTGCTAATGAGCCGGTGCTTAATCTTAGATACTACTTTGGTTTGGGGTTTAAGTGTAGAAGATTTGTTTAGGTTTGTTTTGATGTTAAGTTCTCTTGATGTTACTTGTGTTTATGGTGTTTGGTTGGGTTGTGTTTTGGTTTGTTTGACGTTGTTTGGTTGATGTATCTTGATCATATATGGTTTTATATCAAAGAATTATACTTTTGAATACATGCACACGTAAATTATACATGCATGCAACCATGCATACGTGCAATACTCATAACATACATGTGTATATGTTTCTTTAGCAAAGATGGTACATGCACATGTGAAAGGGTATGCATGCGACCATGCATACGTATACTTGTATATATAAGTGAACATTATACTTATGTAAATAAAAATGAAGGCATGTATACGTGCATATATATATAAATTAACCTAAGTGTGGCTTAGAATACTTAAATGAACTTAGTGTATAAAATTTCTTAATCTAGGGTTGTCACAATATGTCTTCATGAACTTGAAGCTTCGGAAGACTTTGTCTCTGAGGCTTCGGAAAACTTCATGTTTGGCTTTGGAAGATATTGGTCTTGGCTTCGGAAGATTTCACACTTAGAGTATTTTCGGTTTCATGTGTGAAACTTCCTAAGCTTCTTCTTTAATGTACTTGTGTAGCATGCAGGTTAGACTTAAGATGTTTAGGTTGCATCAGCCTCTTCATTAATCTCTACAAACTCCCCCTAGGCTGATGCTACCAAAACACTTAGAAGACTTCAGATATCAACAGTCCTCATTAGAATGATCACCAATCCTTTCTTTATAAGATGATTAGGATCCTTCAGACTGTCAAATTGTCTTCTCATATCAAAGAGGTCATGCAGAGGCAACTGAAACATATCTTGCCATGTGCAAGTGTCTTCAATGCCTTGATCTCTAATGACATGCCATCTTTCTGGATTTTTGATGTATGTCCAAGACAAGATGGGTCTTCCTGATGCTAGAGGAGCTGTTTGAATTGGAGTTGATGTAGCATCCTCTGGCTGCACAATCTCAAGATGTTCTTACTCATCCTGGGATTTAGAAGAGGGTGTAGTCTTCTTTTTCTTTGGCTTTGGTTTAGAAGCCATCTGCTTCTTTCTCTTACCTGATTTTAACTGAGAAGACTGGCCTGCAGCAGCAGATTGATCTTCATTGTCTTTCTCAGTTGGGACTTCCTCTCTCTCAGGCTCAGAAGGAGAGGGAGGTTGACCATGCTGTGGATCAAAAGATGAAGCTTGCTGAGTTTCAGCAGGAGGTCCAGGTTGTGTTGTCTCTGGTTGTTCAACCTTAACCTCCACTTCAGGTGGGGCTTGACTTGGAGTGGAGTGTAAGTCAATGAGCTCTCCACTTTTGATCTTCTGCTTGATCACCCTAATATGCTCATCCATAGTGGATAGAATCATGGGGCCAAGTCTCCTTCCAGAGAATCCATATAGCTTCAAGAAGCTCATCATCCTCTGCCTATCAGTAGACATCTTCATGCTCTTCTGGATGATGGCTCTTGATTTTGCAGCTTCTTCCCTTAGTTTCTTTTTAGTTGTCTTTCTGTCCTTGATTATCTCAAGTTCAAGCTGTTTTAAGTACTCAAACTTAACATAATCATAGGACAAAGGAAGAAGTGCATCTGCCTGATAGAAGCCTGTGGGACTCAGGTAGTTTATCATCTTGATCCTTTCTTCTTCTTTGTCTACCTGAGGTTCTTGTTGAACCACATCTTCTTGTGCAGAACTTTCCTGAACTGGGGAGAGGGTAGGCATATCCTTGTACAGTCTTTTTCTTATTCTCTCTTCTTTGACTTGCACTAGGAGTTCTGCATCTTCTGCCTCCTTCTTCTCCCTTGACCTTTCCAGGTTAACCAGTTCATTCAACTCATCTAAGGGGAGAGAAATGACATTGTCTATGTCATAGTTCCTAGTCTGCAAATAGTTTATCCTGACTGCTCTTAACTCATCATTCTGAGTATCTGGTCTGGGGGCAGCCCTTATAGCAGACTCCATGAGTCTTGAAGACTCAGCAAAGGAACTTTCTCCCTTTAGCCTCCTTTTCCTCTCTCTCTCCTCCTCCTCAATCTCCTCAGTTGTCATTTTTCTTTTCCTTTGTCACTCACAGACCTTTGTGACTCAGGGTGGAGAGAGCTTTGGCCTTCATTGCTTGTTGCAGCATCTGAGCTCAGGCCAGAGAGAGGTTGAGAAGCACCTTCACCAGCAGGTGTCTTAGAAGGAATGTGGATCTCTACAGCAGTTGATAATGATAAGACAGGACTCTCAGGTTCTGCCACTGGGCCTTCAGTCAAGGATTCCCCTATGAAGCTAATCTTAGGGTCCTCCTCAACATCCAGTTGACCGATGGCATTGCCTGATTGCCTAAGTCTCCTTCTTAAGCTGAACTCTGCAGTGATCCTGTCTTGGATTCTTTTAGCCAGTCTGTCAGCTTGTCTTGATTGGCTTGGCATGTTGACTAGATCCAGACCTTCATAGCAGTCCAAGGTCTGAAAATTGAAGACTTTTGGTTGCCCTTGAACTCTTATGATGATTAAGGCTTTCCTGATGTTGTCATACCTCCACCCAATGATGTGATTGGAAGATGGTGAAGGTGACATAGCCCTTGGTATCCCATCCTCAAACAAACTTTGTATGAAGGAGTCTGTGTAGTCCACATCAATGTGAACTTGAGGAGGTTGCTGAGAATGCACAATTGCAAGTGAGAATGGTGAGTCGTCAATGTCCATTCTCTCTTAAGAACTCCCAGGTTCTGTGGCTGTAATGACTTTCTCCTCCTTTTTGGTAGCATCATCCACTTGTATAGGTGAGCTAGAAGATATGTCAATCACATCCACAGGTTCTTGTGTTCCTGGTTGAGCTCTTCTTAAGGGTCTCCCAGCTAGTTTTTCCTTAAGATATGAAATCTCAAGTTGCTAATCATTGATCCTGTTGTGTAAGGTAGTCACCTGAGATTCAAGGTGACTGACCTTTGAGACTAAGTAAGTGCATGTTTTAGACAGTTTTTGCACCAGTAGTCTCAGATTCCCCTCATCTTCATCAGAAGATTCGTTGGGGGATGAGATGATTGGACCAGAGTCCTCTCTCTCACCACCAGATTGAGGTTCTTGGCTGCTGGTTTTCCTCTACTCACTGGTAGTCTCAGTTGAGATATCAGTGGGCTGAGTTGCCATGGTTGAGGTCTTAATGATGTAATCACTTTCAGAAATGAGAGCCTCTTCCATATGGACATCCTGAACAGGTTCAGGAGTGTCCACCTCAGTTGTAGGTGACTGATGTGGGATAGATATAGGAGACTCAGGAGTATTCATCTCCCTTTGAGTAGGGGAAAAGAAGAGAGACTCATTATACTCACTAAAACCTAGATCTTCATCAGTATAGAAGTCAAGGTTAGGAATATGTTGGTTGAGATCTATTGGTTGGGGATGGTAACTGTCCCCTGAAGGTTGATCACTTGAGTGTTGAGACTCAGAGTGATGGCTTAAGGCAGTTGGGCTAATGAGCTCATCAGGTTGAGCATGAGGAACCTCAGCACTGATTCTTGAAGAGATGGGAGTGGTTTGCTCCTCAGGAGAAGTGGGAGCTCCAGTGTCCACTTCTTCCTGTATGGGTGAGTATATAGGGGCCTCCACAGACTGAATAGCCTGAGCAGGGGTTCTTTTGGATTTTCTTTGGTAAGTGATGGTGATTTGAGGCTGTGAGAGTGGTTGGGAGAAAGCAGGTGTGGGCTCAACACTAGCTTGTGCTGCTAGGTTGTCACCTTGAGCAATGAGCTCCAACATTTTTGGGACTAGGGCTATTTCTACCCCAGAGAATCCAACAGTGGGCTTTCTCAGAATTTTAAAGATGTCGGGCTTCATCTATCCCAATTTAAGAGTGTTACCTGTTTCCCTCAACTGTGAGCCCAGTTCACAGTTAAGAATGTACTAGACATATCTAGGAAACATGTAATACTCTAAGGAGTCTAAATTAGCAAGTAAATTTGTATAAATGAATTGAGAATACCTGAATTTGACCCCCTGAACCATTCCATGGATTATGAAGGAGAGATCCTCAGGAATCTGGTCCCATCCACCATGCTGTTTGATTAGCTGTGGATGACCACATGGAGCAGGAATCTCCATTGGGATGAGACCTTCCCTTTCCTAAAGGTCTTTACAGAGAAATCTCCCTCATAACCCATCTGCTCAAAGGAATGATTGACAGCTTCCTTTGGGAAAAACACCTCACCTTCTTCATCATCCAGCTGAAGGTGTCTATTGATGATGGCCGGAGTGATGAAGATTGTTCTCCCCTGCACTGTGGCAGACAGTGCCTTCTCCCCGTCCATAATGACCTCTTGGCAGGTCTTCCAGAATTCAAGCAACTGATCCTCATAGAGTGGAGGATCAATGGTTAGGGAGGTGAAGAAGTTTGACAGGGTTAGGAAACGGAAAACCTTTGAGAAATGAGGATCTTTCTCAGAGCTTAACAGAGCAACCTGATTGTGTTGTCTGTGTAGCTGCATGGTAAAGTTGGGATCATTTCTGTGAGCAAGGTTGGCCATTTTGAAGTAGCTTAAGGACGAAGAAAGAAGAGAGAAAGAAATTTTCAGAGAGAAATTTTGGGTTTTAGGTTTGGAGGAAGAGCAGATTATAGAAAAAGGGGGAAACCATTGGGTTTATATGTCAAAAGGATTTCAGATAAAGTTTAATGAAAGAGTATAAACTTTGAAATCGGATATCGGTCCCACCTTTGAAAAAGTAGTTTACTTTTGCTCAAAAAGTAGTTTTCTTCGAAGTCAAAAAGCTTCCGAAGGTTAATTATCTTCGAAAGTTTTAATTAAAAAGCTTCTGAAGCTAAAATGACTTCGGAAGAATTCCCTGAGAGTGTTGAGAATTTTGCTTCGGAAGAGAAATTAAAACTTGAGTGCTTTGTATATAAAACTACAAAGCTTCTGAGAGTTAATTTTGCTTCGGAAGTAAATGGTCCTTGAAAATAAGTAAGTGTATGAGACAAGTATTTAAGCTTCGGAAGATAAATCTGAAGACTCTTCCGAAGGTAAATTTCTTAGACAGTTATTTATTTTGAAGGCATGATTTCTTCCGAAGTTTAAAAACATAACTTCCGAAGTATCAGAAATTTTCAAAAATCTAAGGAAAGTCTTCAAAAATAAATTTTCATCCAAAGAAAACATGAGCTTATGAAAGTGATGAACTAGACAACTTAGAACACACATATTTTATAAGAAATAATAAGAATTAGTTTTAAGAAAAGCTTACTCAAAGTTTATCATCCCAATAGCTGATATTAGATATTTAAATCTCTGTTCATCAAAAGCTTTTGTAAACATATCAGCATATTGTTCATCTGTGTAAACTTTGACTAGTTTAATTAATCCATTTTCATAGTTATCTCTTATTAAATGATACCTGATATTGATGTACTTTGTCCTTGAATGCTGCACAGGGTTTGTGACATTCTGTATTTTTTTGCATTAATTAAAAGTTAACGCCGTTAATTCTTGTAAGGACCATTGTTGTTATTTTATTTAAAGTGATGAGTTATTTATGTTTATTCCTTAATTTGTCTTAAATTGGAAGTTGATAATGTTAACTATTACTTAAGATGGCACCATTCGAGGCGTTGTATGGTCGTAAATGTCGTTCTCCTATCTGTTGGACTGACATTGGGGAAAATCTTATCACTGGTCCGGAACTTATTCAGGAAGCGACTGACAAAGTTTCCAAAATTCGAAATAACCTTGAAGTGGCTAGAAGTCGCCAAGAGTTATGCCGATAAAAACGCAAACCATTGGAGTTTCAAGTCGACGACATGGTTCTTCTTAAAGTCTCTCCATGGAAGGGTGTTGTACGTTTTGGGAAGAAGGATAAGTTAGCCCCACGTTTCGTAGGACCTTTCAAGATTTTGAAAAGAATTGGGAAGGTGGCTTACAAACTGGAGTTACCTTCTGAACTTAGCGGAGTTCATCCTGTCTTTCATGTCTCAAACTTGAGGATGCCTGGCTGATGAAAATTTGCATGTTCCACTAGAGGAAATTCAAATTGATGAGTCATTGCATTTCGTTGAGAACCTGTTGAGATTATGGATCGAACTCTGAAGAAGACCCGAACAACTACCAACCTATTGTCAAAGTCCGTTGGAAAACAAACGTGGAGCTGAGTTCACTTGGGAGCGTGAGGATCATATGAAGGAGAGATACCCGCATTTGTTCTCTTAGCTTTATTCTTAATTTCGGGACGAAATTCTTTTAAGTTGGGGAGACTGTGACATTCTGTATTTTTTTGCATTAATTAAAAGTTAACGCCGTTAATTCTTGTAAGGACCATTGTTGTTATTTTATTTAAAGTGATGAGTTATTTATGTTATTTCCTTAATTTGTCTTAAATTGGAAGTTGATAATGTTAACTATTACTTATTAAATAATAATAATAATAATAATAATAATAATAATAATAACTAAGAAAATATAATAATCATATTTTTATCAATAATAACAATATGTAAAACTTAATAAACTTAAAAAGGTTTAAAGAAGTCTAGGTGTTTTATTGGCAATTTAGGAACTTGAAACATAAGTTTCTGCATAAAATAATAAAATCATAACCAAAGGGACCAAAGGTGTAACTTCGCAAAACCCTAAACCAAACCCCCCCCCCCTTCACCCCGATTTTCCGGCGGAGCTCCGGCCATACTCCGGCCGAGCTCCGCCGCCCCTAAAACCCATCAAAAACTCTCAATTTTTGTTACCAAACCGTTCCAAACGCTTCGTGAGCATGATTCGAAAGCCGTTATGAACCTTAAACACATCTAAACGCCGGTTACAAACACAAACGACGAGTAACCGACAATTCTTCAATTGTCAAGCCGTTCAACGTTTAAAACGCAATAATTAAAATTATTGCACCTATATGATCGTTTAATCGTATCTAAACTCCTACGCAACACAATTCTACCTGAATCACACTTAGACAATCCAATCTACTCTCACTTTAACCGCGAACCTGCAACCACTCGAGCACCACCATAGGAGTATTCTAACCACGAATTGCAGAGGGTTTTACATCATGAACATCATCCGAAGCTCCACACGAAGTTAATTGGAGTATCATCGCCATTTGTGCATCAAATTGAATCAAGTTTGGTCGCGACTGATTCTTTGTTCGTTCCTCATCAATTCGTTTTCGAATCGGGTAATTAAATGAATGTATATACTCGAAATCTTTGGGGAACAAAAGCCCCATGATTTAAATCGATAACAACCTTGATTTGATCTTCAATTGTG
Organism: Flaveria trinervia; assembly: GCA_025506515.1. NCBI lineage: Eukaryota > Viridiplantae > Streptophyta > Magnoliopsida > Asterales > Asteraceae > Flaveria > Flaveria trinervia. The sequence goes on from CM046446.1 coordinate 1,917,264, forward strand.
GTCATGATCAAACTAGGGTTCATGCGATTTGGGGGAAATTCGTTGTTACTGTTTTTAGTTTATTAAATCGGAGTCTTAAACGCGGCTGGATGCCTTGGTTCACTGGTTCCCCACTCACATTCCGAATTAGAGGTCCCGGGTTCGAACCCGGCGACCTCCAATTCATTTGTTTTTGGCTTTTCAGCCTTTAAAAAAATATAAAAAAAATTCTAAAAATTATAAAAAGAGATTTTGTAAACTTTGATTATTTTTTAAGCTATCCTACTATTTTTCTACAAATTTATCACTTTAAACACCTTAACAATTTTCTTATAAAATAAAATTTAACAAAGTTATTTTATAGGAATAGACTTTATATAATATTGTTAAATCATGTAATTATTATTTAAATACCATACAATTAAGATTTAAATACGACAATTAGAATTTATATATTTTATAATTAACCTTCACAAATTGTTATAAAAGATTTAATTTCCTTAAAATTGGATTCATGACATCTTTCTCTTAAGCATATATATAATCTCTCTAATTAACGTCATTTAAAAACCCACAAAATACCATTTGAAACCCTAGTCCCGTTTAACTATTAATTATATTAAATTATAACCTTGTAAATATATACTGTTTTTAGGGCGTTTGTGAAGGTCTACGTTGAACGTTGCTTGTTATTATTCTTATTAATCATCAAATATATTATTTGGTCATGTGAGTATTCCATACCCCTTCTTATTTTATTTCACACTTTGGGGTGAAACATGTTAATTTATACTTTGCACTTGTAAACTTATTTGAGACTTGTAAACTTTATGGCAATACATCATGTTAAGTTGTGGTTAGTTGAACTTATGTGGTTACCATGTTATGGCGTTATATGTACAATCATTAACTATTGCTAGCCCAGCGAAGTCATAGATCTATGGGTAAGACAAGCCTGCTTGGTTGATCCAAGTACACTTAGCTGATCGTATATACTTTTAACGTTTGAGACTTGTAAAACATTGTCAAGTTTGATTGTTGCATTGTCCATAGCATCCCTAATCACTATATTCACTAACTTATGACTTGAATTGCCATCTTTTATATATACTTATGTATTAAAACTATGGAATGCTCACCAACATTATTGTTGATCTTTTATTTTTAACATGTTTCAGGTAATGCCCAAGTTTGATTATCTACACTTTGAAGCTTGCACATCTAGGAATGGACCTAGATTAATAAAAAAGATAGAATGATATATTGCATTCTATGTTATGTTTATATTTCCTTTGAAACTATTGATTGTAATGTGACAATTTAAAACTTATGTTTAAACTTTATTTGGTTTTTTTTAATAGCGTTATGTGGCTATGAACGATCTTAACTCTCACTCCTCGACGTTTCCGCCGTCAAGGTTGGGGTGTGACAGATTGGTATCAGAGCCCATAACTATAGGGATCTAGGTTATTAGAAATGGTGACCTAGGCTATAGTATGCATGAACCTTATAGAATTATATTTCTATCTTGTAAATTATATACTTTTCATGCTACATAATGCTATGCCTCTTATGTGCAATGTGATGCCTTAGCATAGGATTGCCTAAACATTGTTATTTGTCTCCCTAAACTTAACTTTGACCCTTTGACTCTCCCGAACATGAACTCTCTTAACCTTATTCTCGTCGACACGTGGAATCTTATGCTTATGTTATGACTTGGATCTTTAGACGTTACGTCTAATCTGTATAAATCTCATCAAGGTTTTGATTCTATGAACCTAAGAAATATTGTGTGACACATAGACACCTGTATCCTGGTTTTCCTGGCAAAAGGCCCTCGGGCTAAGGCAAGCATATCGCATAAATCCTACGGGACTAGTTATGCTTACCTGGGGATTTCGGGGATGAGTGATAAACTATGGTCAACATACACAAGTTTCTAATGTAAATGGGTCAATTCACCTTGACGTGTCAACGTTTTCAAATGGTAATGCGTTACCAAATGGAAACATCCCGTGTACCTTAAAACTCTTAGCTTATCTTTGTTAAACTACTATCCTCTGTTATCCCCGCTCCTGTAACTAACTCACTTTGTATATCCAGCATGTCTCGTCACCATGGAAAGCGTGGAAGTTCCGACCGTAAGCTGGCTGCCATGATTGCACGACAAATGGCTGCCGTTCTCCCGACTATGGTGGTTGAACTCAATAGCACACTAATGGCTAATAGCAACAACAATATCAATGGGAACAATAGTGGTGCAAATGGAGATAATAGCAACAATCAAAATGAGAACAATCAACAAGGGAACAACCGTACTTGCACCTTCAAACACTTTAACTCGTGCAAACCCACAAGCTTTAGTGGAAAAGAAGGAGCCACTGGACTTCTCGAGTGGTTTGAAAGTATGGAGAATACCATTGTTATTGTTAGCGAGTGCCCCAACGAGTTCAAGGTTCGCTATGCCACAAGTGTTCTTCAACAACGAGCACTTACATGGTGGAATAGTGAGAAGAGAAACCGTGGAACTGAGGCTGCTTTGGCCTTGTCTTGGGAGGAGTTCAAGGTGGTTATGATGCAAAAGTTTTGTCCAAGGAGCGAGTTACAAAAGCTGGAGGAGGAATTCTGGAATCTCAAACAAGATGGTGGGAATCATTTGGCTTATTCCACCCGACATCATGAGTTGAGTATGCTTCTACCTCACATGGTGGACACCGTGCCCCGTAACATTGAAAAATTTATCAAGGGGGTGCCACCTCAAATTCAAGATGCTGTGGTGGGTAGTAGGCCCACAACCTTGGAGGAGGCGATTACTATTACTGCACAGCTCACTGAGAATCATATAAGAGCTGGCACGATGTCGGCAAAGGGCTCTAAGGCTATAGCAAAGGTGACATCTGAGGCAACAAAGGAGGTAAAGGCCGAGTCATCTTCTCAAAACAAGAAGCGTAAGTTCACCCCGACACGCAACTACGCTGTGACCGCCCCTAATGCTCCTCATAAACAAATGGTGGTTGCGAATCAAGCTCCCATGGCTAAAGTTTATGCTGGTCCACATCCTATGTGTAACACGTGCAAGTACCATCATTCAAGCAACATTCAATGCCGAGTCTGCTCGCTGTGTGGAAAGTATGGTCATTTGGTGGCTACCTGTCTTCGTGCACCAAATAACACTGCCATGCTTACCAACCGAACCTGCTACAACTGTGGCGAGGCTGGCCATATTCGCCCTCAATGTCCTCGCAATGCGGGAACTGTGCCACCGGCTCGTGGAAGGGCTTTCAACATCAACGCCAACCAAGCGCAAGCCAACAACGACGTGGTGAATGGTACGCCGCTAAATTTCTTCTAGTCCTTTGCTTGTCTTGCAAAATTTCCTATTTATGTTTATCATATCAATAATAGGTTGTTACCAAACAGGTACGTATCTTATAAATAATCTTTATGCATCTGTATTGTTTGATTCGGGTGCCGATAGGAGTTTCGTGTCCTTGGAATTCGAACCTATACTTTCTAAACTGCGGCAAAACTGGAGAGATCTTTCACGGTCGAGGTCGCCGATGGAAAGTCTATTGTCGTTGATGTCGTGATACGCGACTGCACCTTGAACCTTAACGAACACGAGTTCTCCGTCGACCTTATTCCTATGCAATTGGGAAGCTTTGATGTTATCATTGGCATGGATTGGTTAGCCAAACACCGTGCGGAAATTTTATGTTTCGAGAAGTGTATCCGAATTCCGTTACCGACTGGAGATACTTTGAAGGTCTTTGGGGAGAAATCGTCCCAAAGACTCAAACTCATGTCTTGTATCAAGGCCCGTAAGTGCTTAAGTAAAAACTATATGGCTTTCATGGCATATGTAGTTAATACGAAAGCCAAGGGTAAGGAGTTGAAGGACATTCCTGTTGTGCGAGACTTTCCCGAAGTTTTTCCTGAAGATCTTAAAGGGTTACCTCCCGTGCGGGAAGTTGAGTTCAAGATTGATTTAATCCCTGGTGCAAACCCTGTGGCTAAATCGCCTTATCGTCTTGCACCTTCTGAAATGCAAGAGCTCGCTAGTCAACTGCAAGAGTTGACCGATAAGGGTTTTATTCGCCCTAGTTCATCACCGTGGGGCGCACCTGTACTATTTGTGAAGAAGAAGGATGGGTCATTCCGTATGTGCATCGACTACCGGGAACTCAACAAGCTTACTATTAAAAACCGATACCCTCTTCCCCGAATCGATGACCTCTTCGACTAACTTCAAGGAGCAACTCAATTCTCGAAGATCGATCTACGTTCTGGGTATCATCAATTACGTGTTCATGATGATGACATTCCAAAGACCGCTTTCCATACTCGATATGGACACTACGAGTTCATGGTCATGCCATTTGGCCTGACCAAGGCGCCTGCTGTGTTCATGGATCTCATGAATCGAGTATGTAAACTGTATTTGGATAAATTCGTGATCGTGTTTATTGATGACATCCTTATTTATTCCAAGACAAAAATCGATCACGAGACACACTTGCGACAAGTACTTGAACTTTTGAAGAAGGAGCAATTATACGCCAAGCTTTCCAAGTGTGAGTTTTGGTTGGAAGAAGTTCAATTCCTAGGGCATGTGGTGAATAGCCAAGGAATTCACGTGGATCCTGCTAAAATGAAGCTGTGAAGAATTGGTGTGTTCCCACAACCCCAACCGAGGTTCGTTCTTTTCTGGGTTTAGCGGGATATTACCGTAGGTTCATAGCAAATTTCTCGAAGATTGCTAAACCATTAACAACGCTAACCCAAACGAATCGACTTTTTGAATGGGGACCCGAGCAAGAAGAGGCTTTCGAGACATTGAAGCGCAAGTTGTGTAATGCTCCTATTCTCACACTACCCGATGGAAACGACGACTTTACTGTATATTGTGATGCTTCTAATCAAGGTCTTGGTTGTGTTCTCATGCAACGAGGCAAAGTTATAGCATACGCGTCGAGACAATTGAAGGTTCATGAAGTTAACTACACAACGCATGATCTTGAACTTGGTGCTGTGGTCTTTGCATTGAAGATTTGGCGACACTACTTATATGGGATGCAATGCATAGTCTACACCGATCATAAGAGTCTCCAACACGTGTTCAATCAAAAGGATCTCAACATGAGACAAAGACGTTGGATTGAGTTGATTAGTGACTACGACTGCGACATTCGCTATCATCCTGGAAAGGCGAATGTTGTAGCCGACGCACTAAGCCGCAAGGTCCACAACAAGACTGTCTCACTTCAAGAAATCCGAGATCGAAGGCAATGGTTTGATACGTTAGGAGAATTTGATACCGAGATTCACGTGGATGTCAACGAGGCTACTATCATGCTCCAAAACATAAGGATCGATAGTGACCTCGAGTTATGCATTCGCGAGGCTCAACAAGCGGCACTAACTGACGAAGGAAAAGATGAAGATTTGATGACTAACGTTCGGTCACAATTGGAGACAAAACCGAACGGCATGTGGTATTTCTTAATCGACTTTGGATCCCGAATCGCGACAACCTTCAGCACTTTATTATAAACGAAGCTCATCAAACCCGATACTCCGTTCATCCTGGCTCCGATAAGATGTACATGGACCTGCGTGGTCAATATTGGTGGCCGGGAAAGAAGAAAGATATCGCGACTTATGTTTCCAAGTGCCTCACGTGCGCAAGGGTCAAAGCCGAACATCAACGACCAAGTGGTTTACTTGAGCAACCCGAAATCCCTATGTGGAAATGGGAACATATATCCATGGATTTCATAACCAAGTTACCTCGTACATCTCGTGGTCATGATAGTATTTGGGTCATCGTTGACCGTTGACCAAGACAGCACATTTCATACCCATACGAGATACGTACAAAGTTTCAAGGCTAGCCCGAATCTATATTGATGAAATTGTGAGTCGTCATGGCGTGCCCTTACACATCATTTCCGATCGAGGTGCCCGTTTCACTTCGCACTTCTGGTCTTCGATGCAAGAACTCCTGGGAACTCAATTGGATTTAAGTACGGCTTACCATCCTCAAAACGATGGTCAAACCGAACGAACAATCCAAACCTTGAAGATCTGCTACGTCTTGTGTCCTTGATTTTGGTGGTGATTGGGATACGCATTACCGCTCGCGGAATTTTCGTATAACAATAGTTATCACTCAAGTATTAAGATGGCACCATTCGAGGCGTTGTATGGTCGTAAATGTCGTTCTCCTATCTGTTGGACTGACATTGGGGAAAATCTTATCACTGGTCCGGAACTTATTCAGGAAGCGACTGACAAAGTTCCAAAATTCGAAATAACCTTGAAGTGGCTAGAAGTCGCCAAAAGAGTTATGCCGATAAAAGACGCAAACCATTGGAGTTTCAAGTCGACGACATGGTTCTTCTTAAAGTCTCTCCATGGAAGGGTGTTGTACGTTTTGGGAAGAAGGATAAGTTAGCCCCACGTTTCGTAGGACCTTTCAAGATTTTGAAAAGAATTGGGAAAGTGGCTTACAAACTGGAGTAACTTCTGAACTTAGCGGAGTTCATCCTGTCTTTCATGTCTCAAACTTGAGGAAGTGCCTGGCTGATGAAAATTTGCATGTTCCACTAGAGGAAATTCAAATTGATGAGTCATTGCATTTCGTTGAGAAGCCTGTTGAGATTATGGATCGAACTCTGAAGAAGACCCGAACAACTACCACACCTATTGTCAAAGTCCGTTGGGGAAACAAAAGTGGAGCTGAGTTCACTTGGGAGCGTGAGGATCATATGAAGGAGAGATACCCGCATTTGTTCTCTTAGCTTTATTCTTAATTTCGGGACGAAATTCTTTTAAGTTGGGGAGACTGTGACATTCTGTATTTTTTTGCATTAATTAAAAGTTAACGCCGTTAATTCTTGTAAGGACCATTGTTGTTATTTTATTTAAAGTGATGAGTTATTTATGTTTATTTCCTTAATTTGTCTTAAATTGGAAGTTGATAATGTTAACTATTACTTATTAAATAATAATAATAATAATAATAATAATAATAATAATAACTAAGAAAAATAATAATAATCATATTTTTATCAATAATAACAATATGTAAAACTTAATAAACTTAAAAAGGTTTAAAGAAGTCTAGGGTGTTTTATTGGCAATTTAGGAACTTGAAACATAAGTTTCTGCATAAAATAATAAAATCATAACCAAAGGGACCAAAGGTGTAACTTCGCAAAACCCTAAACCAAACCCCCCCCCCTTCACCCCGATTTTCCGGCGGAGCTCCGGCCATACTCCGGCCGAGCTTCGGCCGCCCCTAAAACCCATCAAAAACTCTCAATTTTTGTTACCAAACCGTTCCAAACGCTTCGTGAGCATGATTCGAAAGCCGTTATGAACCTTAAACACATCTAAACGCCGGTTACAAACACAAACGACGAGTAACCGACAATTCTTCAATTGTCAAGCCGTTCAACATTTAAAACGCAATAATAATAAAATTAATTGCACCTATATGATCGTTTAATCGTACTAAACTCCTACGCAACACAATTCTACCTGAATCACACTTAGACAATCCAATCTACTCTCACTTTAACCGCGAACCTGCAACCACTCGAGCACCACCATAGGAGTATTCTAACCACGAATTGGCAGAGGGTTTTACATCATGAACATCATCCGAAGCTCCACACGAAGTTAATTGGAGTATCATCGCCATTTGTGCATCAAATTGAATCAAGTTTGGTCGCGACTGATTCTTTGTTCGTTCCTCATCAATTCGTTTTCGAATCGGGTAATTAAATGAATGTATATACTCGAAATCTTGTGGGGAACAAAAGCCCCATGATTTAAATCGATAACAACCTTGATTTGATCTTCAATTGTGGTCATGATCAAACTAGGGTTCATGCGATTTGGGGGAAATTCGTTGTTACTGTTTTTAGTTTATTAAATCGGAGTCTTAAACGCGGCTGGATGCCTTGGTTCACTGGTTCCCCACTCACATTCCGAATTAGAGGTCCCGGGTTCGAACCCGGCGACCTCCAATTCATTTGTTTTTGGCTTTTCAGCCTTTAAAAAATATAAAAAAATTTCTAAAAATTATAAAAAGAGATTTTGTAAACTTTGATTATTTTTTAAGCTATCCTACTATTTTTCTACAAATTTATCACTTTAAACACCTTAACAATTTTCTTATAAAATAAAATTTAACAAAGTTATTTTATAGGAATAGACTTTATATAATATTGTTAAATCATGTAATTATTATTTAAATACCATACAATTAAGGATTTAAATACGACAATTATAGAATTTATATATTTTATAATTAACTTCACAAATTGTTATAAAAGATTTAATTTCCTTAAAATTGGATTCATGACATCTTTCTCTTAAGCATATATAATCTCTCTAATTAACGTCATTTAAAAACCCACAAAATACCAATTTGAAACCCTAGTCCCGTTTAACTATTAATTATATTAAATTATAACCTTGTAAATATATTACTTGTTTTAGGTGCGTTGTGAAGGTCTACGTTGAACGTTGCTTGTTATTATTCTTATTAATCATCAATATATATTATTTGGTCATGTGAGTATTCCATACCCCTTCTTATTTTATTTCACACTTTGGGGTGAAACATGTTAATTTATACTTTGCACTTGTAAACTTATTTGAGACTTGTAAACTTTATGGCAATACATCATGTTAAGTTGTGGTTAGTTGAACTTATGTGGTTACCATGTTATGGCGTTATATGTACAATCATTAACTATTGCTAGCCCAGCGAAGTCATAGATCTATGGGTAAGACAAGCCTGCTTGGTTGATCCAAGTACACTTAGCTGATCGTGTATACTTTTAACGTTTGAGACTTGTAAAACATTGTCAAGGTTTGATTGTTGCATTGTCCATAGCATCCCTAATCACTATATTCACTAACTTATAACTTGAATTGCCATCTTTTATATATACTTATGTATTAAAACTATGGAATGCTCACCAACATTATTGTTGATCTTTTATTTTTAACATGTTTCAGGTAATGCCCAAGTTTGATTATCTACACTTTGAAGCTTGCACATCTAGGAATGGACCTAGATTAATAAAAAAGATAGAATGATATATTGCATTCTATGTTATGTTTATATTTCCTTTGAAACTATTGATTGTAATGTGACAATTTAAAACTTATGTTTAAACTTTATTTGGTTTTTTTTAATAGCGTTATGTGGCTATGAACGATCTTAACTCTCATTCCTCGACGTTTCCGCCGTCAAGGTTGGGGTGTGACAGGGTTCTCTGTGATTGAGATAGCACTGTTGTTGTCTATGTGAATGGGAATCTCCTTGAAGTTTAACCCATAGTCCAGCATCTGATTTTGAATCCAAAGTACTTGAGCATAGCAGCTTGCCACAGCAATGTATTCAGCTTTAGCAGTTGATGCAGACACACAGGATTGTTTCTTGCATTGCCATGAGACAACCCTTCCACCAAGAAATTGACATCCCCCAGATGTAGACTTTGTAGTCATATTGCAACCACCATAATCATTATATGTATAGGCATACAAATTGAAGTCAGGATTCTTGGGATACCATAAACCAAGTGTTGATGCACCTTTGAGATATCTTAGAATCCTCTTGACAGTGATAAGGTGAGACATCTTAGGGTTGGCTTGATATCTTGCACAGATGCAAGTAGCAAACATGATATCAGGCCTACTAGCAGTAAGATACATAAGAGACCCAATCATAGCCCTGTATAAGTGCTCATCTACACACTCCCCCTCAAGATCAGGACCAAGGGAGTGGTTCCTAGCTATGGGTGTCTTAGCAATATTACAGTCAGTCATGTTGAATCTCTTAAGTATGTCTTGAACATACTTTGACTGACTTATGAATATGCCATCTTCAACTTGCTTCACTTGAATTCCCAGAAAGAAATTGAGTTCCCCCATGACACTCATTTCAAATCTGTCTTTCATCAGCTTCTCAAAGTCTTTGTAGAGCTTTGGATTAGTTGAACCAAAGATGATGTCATTCACATATACTTGAACTAGCAATATGTCTTTTCCTTGTCCTTTGATGAAGAGAGTTCCATCTATAGTACCTCTCATGTATCCATGTTTACAAAGATACTCAGATAGTGTCTCGTACCATTTCCTGGGTGCCTGATGCAGCCCATAGAGAGCTTTGTCAAGCTTGCAGACATAATCAGGATGATCAGGATCTACAAAACCAGGTGGTTGTTTGACATAAACCTCTTCATCTATCACTCCATACAAAAAGGCACACTTCACATCAAGTTGAAAGACCTTGAAGTTCATGGATGCAGCAAATGCCATGAATATCCTAACAGCTTCTAATCTTGCCACCGGAGCAAAGACATCAGTGTAGTCAATCCCTTCTTCTTGTGTGTATCCTTGAACAACCAGTCTAGCTTTGTTCTTGATGATGATGCCTCTATCATCTTTCTTGTTCCTAAACACCATTTGGTTCCAATGGTAGTCTTCCCAGAAGGAAGAGGACAAAGGTTCCAAACTTTCTATCTTTTGAATTGAAGCAACTCTTGTTGCATAGCTTCAACCCAACTTCCATCCTTTAGAGCTTCATCAATTTTCTTTGGCTCTATCTGGGATAGAAAACAAGAGTGAAGACAAACATTTGCTTCATGGGTTTGTCCTCTTGTCTTTACCCCTGAGACAACATCTCCAATGATGTTTGTGGTAGGGTGAGACTTGTGGATCCTAAGCTGAGGGATCAAAGCAAGTTGTTGAGAAAGATCTAAATTAGAGAAATTTAGATCTGGCATGGATGTTTATTCCACCACATCAGCACACTTTTCAAGTGAAACTTGATCCAAGCAGTGTGTGACATCATTGATGTTCTCATCAATGGTGTGGTTAGTAGCATCAAGAAATTCTTGGTCACTGTCACCACCACCATTGTTGTCTTCCACAGTTGAGGTGTTCTTATCTGGTTGTAGAGCCTCTGAGCTGGAATTTGAAGGCATACCAGATGTATCAGCTGAGTTTGTCATTATTGTGCTGATAGAAACCTCATTTGCAAAAGTAGTTCCAACTGGAGCTGAAGATGTATGACTTGAAGGTCTTCTTAGCTCAAATTTTGGATCAGGATCACCTGTATTTAAATTTTCTACAGATCTTGAAACATTCTCACAAGATTTGTTAAAACAGTTGGTAACCAAATCAAGATCAAATAACCAATCCGGACCTGAACCAACAACACAGGGTGTGTGCTCATTAAAAGTCACATTGCTTGACTCCTCAACAATTCTAGTTCTAAGATTGTACACTCTATAAGCCTTAGCTTGGGAAGAGTATCCAATAAAGTGTCCATCATCTGATTTCTCAGCAAACTTGGCAATTTGATCTTTGGTATTCAAGATGGTGCAAGGACATCCAAATGACCTGAGAAAACCAATGAAAGGTTTCCTTTTGTGCCAAAGTTCATAAGGAGTCTTGCCATGAGTCTTAACTACTAAAACTTTGTTCTGTATATAGCAGGCAGTGTTGATTGCCTCTGCCCAAAAGGTGATGGGCAGTTTAGAGTCAGACAGCATGGTTCTTGCAGCTTCAATTAGTGTCATGTTTCTCCTCTCAGCAACACCATTTTGCTGAGGAGTCCTGGGAGCACTGAATTGTCTTGAAATACCCTTTTCATCATAAAATGTATCAAGGATTTGGTTCTTAAATTCAGTTCCTTGATCACATCTTTTGATTTTGACCTTGTGATCAGACTGATTCTCAATCTTTAAGATGAAATTCTTCAGAATCTCAGGAGTCTCATCCTTAGTTCTAAGGAAGAAAACCCAAGTGAATCTTGTAAAGTCATCTGTGATCACTAGACGGTATAAGGTCCTTCCTAAAATCATTACACTGGTGGGGCCAAAGAGATCCATATGTAACAAATGTAGGGGTGTAGTGATGGAGTTTCTTTCCTTAGGCTTGTGAGATACCTTATGTTGCTTCCCTTTCAGGCATGCAACACAATGGTCATCACTTGTAAACTCTTTCTTTGGTATTCCAGTTACCAAATCATTCTTAATCAATTTGTTCATGTTCTTAAAGTTTACATGGCACATTCTTTTATGCCAAAGGAAAGACTCATCACTATTGGCTTTAGACAGAAAGCATGAAACTTCTCCAGAGGGAAAGGTTTCTTGCAAATCCATCTTGTATATGTTTCCTTTCCTGGGGGCTCTAAGCAGGATATGCTCATGAGGAATGACCACACCAGGCTTAGGAACAATGCACTCATGCTCAGTAAAGAGCATGTTATGACTCTAATCACAAAATTGAGATACACTCAGAAGATTGTATCCAAGCTCCTTAACAAAGTTTACCTTTTTTATGCTGAGCTTACCATTTATGACCTTGCCCCTTCCAGAAATGTACCACCTTCATCTCGTCCAAAAGCAACTGGTCCTCCATCAATCCTTTCAAAGTTCTGGAGTAGTACCTATTGCCTATCATGTGCCTGGAACAACCACTATCTATGATCGAGACATTTTTGTCTGTCTTCAGCTATCCCTGCACAAAGAGAAAGATTAGTTATATTTGGAAACCTAAGCCTTGCTTGTCTTGGGCTTATTTGCAGAAGGTAATTCAACAGTAATAGATCCTATGGTTGTTCTAAGAGGATCTTGAGCTGTTGTTGATGGAGAATTCTCAGTCACTTGGTCTTTCTTAGACATCCACACCACCTTTGGAGTCTTGGACTTGACCTTCAAAACTTCGGAAGCTTTTGGAACTTCGGAAGTTTTAATGACTGAACCTTCAGAAGATTCTGCAGACACTGCAGTAGACTTCAGTGCTTCGGAAGAACTCCTTTCTTCCGAGACCAATTTCTCTTCCGAGGGTAATTTTCCACTTCCCTTCTTCTTAGACATGGAGCTTCCGAAGGAAACAGGTTTTCCTTCCGAAGCTTGAATCTTCTTAGAACTCTTTGAAGCCTTTGTTTAGGTCATATGGAGATTGAAGGGACAATCCTTGGCAATGTGAGTGGTACTTTCACACATGACACAATTCATCTTCTTCTTCACAAGAGCCTTTTTCTTGGAATAGGACTGTCTTTGGTCACATCCCTTCTCCACCTTCATCTTTGCAGATGTTGAGACAGTCCTCTTGGGCTAAGGACTGTGCTTGGAGTTTGATGGCCAAGGCTGTGCAGCAGTGGTACACAGCAGATCAGTCTTCTTCTTGCTACTGAGATGAGTTGAACAAGAACCAGAACTCTTAGCAGAAGAGTTTTGGTTGATGTCTTCAGTCCCAACCACTTTAAACCCTGCAGAGATAAAAACTTGTTTCTGCTTAGAGTCAAAAGTAGTCTTGATCTCTTGATCCTTCCTTGCCTTTCTTTTGCTTTTTCTGATCAAGTTCTTTCTCATGGACTTGGTCATCACAGTCTTCTTTTTCTCCTCAGAAGGATAGTGGCCCTTCTTGGAATCCTCCTCTTCACTCTTCTCAGATGGATTCTTCACTATCTCTTCTTCATCCTCTTCACTCATAGGATCTATGAGAGGAAGCTCATCTTCACAAGTTCCACACCTAGGAGATCTTACTGACAAGATTGTGTGTGGATGAGCTATCTCATTGGATCCCAGTCCTGCCTGTTTTGATAGCACACTTTGTTGTGCAGAGATGAGGATATCATGTTCTTGAAGGTCTCTTCTTCAAGAACACTCTTTTTTGCCCTGGCTTTGCTGATCACAAGCTCAGCCTAGCACTCAGTTAACTTGGTTATGAGATTTTTATTTGAGTCCTAAAATCTATGTGTTCGTGTTTTAGAACTGAAATGGTTTTCTCTAAGTCCTCTATCTTCAGTTTATAATCATTTTCAGACTTTCTAAAATCAGATTTTAAAATATTTAAGGACTCAAGGTCAAATCTCAGTTCCAAGTTGTAGGACCTGTATCTGTTAACTTTAGCAATACATTCAGGAGTACAGAGATGTTCTAATACCTTGGCTTCATCATGATCAGCCATTAGTGCTTGGTTTGGAGAAGCATCTTCCACCTGAAAGCTCCAGTCAAAACCTCCTTCTTCAACAGCAACAGCAGCTTGCTGCTTTGACTTCTCATTCTGGAGAGCTTTATCAGTGTAGTTTGGTCTGGATTGTGTTTGGCCACCATTTGTTCTAGGTGCCTTACACTCTCTGGCAAAGTGGCCCATCAAGTTACAGTTGTAACACTTGACTTTGCCTTTGTCCAGTCCAAACTTTCCACTGGTTGCATTGCTTGGAAACTTCCTTCCAGTCCTCTTGTAGAACTTCTTGGCTCTGTGAGTGAGAAGAGCCATCTGCTAGACTATTTCCATATATTCTAGATCGTCTGGATGGATACAGTCTAGGTCTTCAAGAGTGAAAAGAGAGTTGCCACAGCTTTCATCAGTAGACACAAAAGCTTGAGAAGAGCTTGTCTCTTGGAATGGGCTTCCTTGAGTGTAGTTCTCCCTTGGTGTCTCTGGGAAGGTGATGAAAGGACCCTTTGGTGAATTGTAAGGGTAGCATAAGAGATGGTGTTTGGGTTCTATGCTATCTCTTTCAATCACATGTAGGGCTGAACCCATTTGATTGTTGGAGTTGCCAAATGAACCTTGCATGTTCATCTCTATCTGGTAGCCACTGAGAATCCCATATAACTCTGTCAGAGTAAGAGTTTTGAGATTTTCAGTTCTCTTGATCACCACACAGTAGTGTGTCCATTGCCTAGGAAGTGAGGACATGAACTTCTTTACAATGTCTATGTTTTCAAGAGAAACTCCTCCATCCACTAGGGTATCCACAATCTCAACATACCTGAAATACTGCTGAGTCATGTTTCACCTGTTTTGAAGATGAAGTTTTCAAACTGCTGCTTTAGGAGATCCTTCTTGTTCTCCTTGGCTTCAGAGGAACCCTCATACATCAGTTTCAGTGCATCCCACAGCTGCTTGGCTGTTTTGCACTTCTTGAAACCTCTGTACACAGAGTTTGGAAGGGCAGTTTGAAGAGCTGTCATGGCTTTTCTGTCTATCTCTACTCCCTTCCTATCTTCATCAGAGTAGTTAGCCACATCTTTGGGAATCGTACCAGCACCAGTAGCAAAAGGGGTGCTGGGTATGAAAGGTCCATCTTAATAGACTTCCATATTCTTGAATCAAGAGACCTGATGAAACCTTCCATTCTTAAACACCAGGTATCAAACTCATCAAGAGTGATCAGTGGGAACTTGTTCATGGTTCCAGTTTCCATATCAGTTTTGGAAATGGCTACCATTTGAAAAGTTTAGTATTTGTGTGTGTGAGGGATCTTAAGATGGTGAGATCTTATATCAAGAGCCTGAAGAGCTCTGATACCAAATGCAGGATCGTTGAAGGGTGTAAGTTACAACACAACAACACAAAGAAGAGATTAACTAAGCTTTAATCAAACAGTAAACTGGATTAACCAAGTTGAGATACTAAGAACACAAGTAATGCAAAAGAGACGGAACACAAAGAACACAAGTGTATGGTTTTCAGGAATACAGTATATTGCTTTCTCTATGTTCTATTACAAGTGTTACAAAGCATATTCGAAAGATACAAGAACATGAGATACTTATACTACATCCTACAGTCGGCTATACTTTGAAAGCCAGCTGGATACAATTGCCTAGACACAAACAAAATCAATTATAAAGTCAAAAGGCAGATTGCCTTTTGACTTGTGACTATGACATGCCATAGCTCACATCCTTATCTATTACAAAAAGGATAAAGGTAATAAAGTAGAAAGTTACAGACTCAAGACCTCAATGTACAGTTACCAAAAGCATGGACCTTTTCACCAACTCATGTAAGTTGGTGACTTACAGAGATGCAGCGGAAAGGTGTCCATCTTTATGGAACAGTACATCAGATAAAGCATGTTACTAAAAGTCTTCGCAAGAAATATGTCTTCATGAACTTGAAGCTTCGGAAGACTTTGTCTCTGAGGCTTCGGAAAACTTCATGTTTGGCTTTGGAAGATATTGGTCTTGGCTTCGGAAGATTTCACACTTAGAGTATTTTCGGTTTCATGTGTGAAACTTCCTAAGCTTCTTCTTTAATGTACTTGTGCAACATGTAGGATAGACTTAAGATGTTTAGGTTGCATAAGCCTCTTCTCTAATCTCTACATTATCATTATTATTATTATTATTTATATTATTATTATTATTAGTTGTTATTATTATTGTTATTATATAATAATTATCATTATAAGCTTTCAAGTTAAAGACAACTAAAGTCATATGCAAAAGTAACCCATGAGTTTCATATTAGGCAAACATGATCCTTACAAGAAGTTAACAAGTTAACTTTTAATTAACAAAAAATACAAGATGTTACAATAATGTCCATAACGCGTGTGAAAAGCTATTTTAGGGATATCCTGCTCTTTCACCTTCAACTGATGGTAGTCAGATCGAAGGTCTATCCTCAAGAACCAACTTGGCACCTTGGAGCTGATCAAACAGATCATCAATTCTCCATAAGGGGTTCCGATTCTTTACTCTCAGCTTATTTAGCTCTCGGTAGTCAATACACATCCTCATACTACCGTCTTTCTTTTTCACGAATAAGACCGAAGCACCCCAAGGAGAGATACTCGATCTAATGAACCCCTTGCCTAGCAACTCTTGTAGTTGCTCAATCAACTCTTTCATCTCGGTCGGAGCCAGCCGATATGGCGCCTTAGCAACAGATTGGGCACCCGGTGTCAAGTCAATTTGGAACTCAATCTCACGGTCAGGTGGCACTCCTGGTAACTCTTCGGGGAACACATCTGGAAAGTCCCACACCACCAGTATGTTGGTCAGTTGTGGTGTTGGCGTGTCCACATCCTTTACATAGGCCAAGTAGGCACTACATCCACACCTCATGCACTTTCCTGCCACCGCCATCGAAATCACCTTCGGGATCGTCGTGACTCGATCACCGTAAACCGTCACCATACTCCCGTCAGGCACTGTCAATCGAATCATCTTCTTGCGACACACAATGTTCGCCTCATAGTCCGCCAACCAATTCACTCCTAGGACTACATCGAACCCGCTTAAGGTCATCACAAATGGTCTAACAGGAAACGTGTGACCTTCTAGCTCTATGTCACAACCTTCTATCATCTCGGAAATCTTGGTAGACTTACCAATGGCAGTTTCTACATCGAAGGGCGTATCTATACCTACTACTAACAAACAACTTAGCACAAAAAGCAATAGAAATAAAACTTTTACTAGCACCAAAATCAAATAACACAGAGGCTAAAGTTCGATTTACTAGAAACGTACCTGACATAACATCGGGGTCCGTCATAGCCTCCTCCTGTGTCATCGTGAACGCTCTGGCACTCGCCCTCTGCCCTCCCCCTCCAGCCTTCTTCACTCCCGATCCTTCAGCCCTCGGCTTCTTGCAATCCCTACTCATGTGGCCCTCCCTGCCATAGTTAAAACATCTCTCTGCCTTGCATTCCCTTGCCATATGACCAGGCCTTTCACACTTGAAGCACACGTTCAATCCCAATCTACATTTGTCGGTGTGCTCCTTCCCACACTTGCCACACCTCTTCGACCCTGCACCAGATGTGACCACACGTCGGTCATCCACCCGTCCACCATTGTTGCTTGGAGTGGCCCCACCATATCCAACCCACTTCCCATTCCAATTCTGATCACCACCACCCTTCTTGCTCACCTCAGCCACCACCACCTCTCGTTCGTCGTACAACCTTCCCGCCAAATCCACCGTCGACCTAAACGTGCTCGGTCGGGTAGCGATCATGTGCCTACGGATATCCGTTGGCAAGCCCTGGATGTACCTTTTGATCTTTCATGACAGACGTGTCACCTGATCCGGCACCAGCCGTGCCATCTCATTAAACTTCGTGGTGTATTGCTGATGTGTAATTATTCCCGCCTCCAGCTGCAGGAACTCCCTTTCCACCTTACCCATCTCCCGGTGAGGACAGAACTCTTCAATCACCAGCTTCTTCAGCTCCGGCCATCTCATTCTTCCAATAGCCCGGCTACCCTCAACTTGGACAATATTGTCTCACCAGCACAAAGTTGAGCCACAAATGAATGGGTAGCAAACTTCACCTTTCGGTCCTCTCGGCACTCGCTGATATTCAGAACAACTTCCGTCTCTCTCGCCCATCGTTGAGCAGCTGCAGTGCCATTACCATCGAAAGTAGGGGGCTTGCATCTTTGAAATGCCCCGCAGTTGCAGCCTTGTGCCGTCTCCTGCACAGGCTCTTTTTCTTCCTCTTCCTCTTCGTCATCAGAGAAAAACGTCTCAGTCTCGGGTCGTCTCCTTTCGCCCGTAGGCCTACTCCTTTCCCTCTCTCCCCTCCCGTACAACCTTAATCACCTCAGTTACTACAGATGGTAAGATCGTCTGCATGACCTGGTGCACCTCTTCCACAACAGCCTTCTTCACTAAGGCTCTCAGGTTAGCACTCTCATCTCCACCTTCCGGATGAGGGGGCTCGTGTTCTTCATGAACCACCTTTTCGGCCCTAGGCCTTCCTCTTGTGGCCCGTGGTTCAGTACCACGTCCACCACGACCTCCACCACGTGAGGTTTTCGATGATCTACCACCGACCATCCTTTAACACTCTATAAGACTCAAACACCAACACAGTCATTCAAGGGAACAACTCACTTTATGTCAAGTATAGTAAGTCCCTAATTACAGTGGCCAGTTGTGATTAGCCACTTACTTTACTCTTCATACCCCAAGCATTTCCTATCCTCACTACATCAGTATCTAAATCTACTAACAGTACATAAAACGAATCACATAACATGCGCACATAATGTCAGTTAACATTAAGAAAATACCTGATGGCACGCAGCTACTCGGACTGGCATCCCTACGCTTTCCGTCCCATTTTCAGTTTAAGTTTAGGTTTATTTTGAAAATTTAGTTGTTTCACTTAAACTTTGGCTCTGATACCAATTTGTAAGGCCCCGTTCCCGGGACGCTTACAACTGCCCGGTCATCGCACATAAAACGTAAAACATACATTTAGATTTGCTAAAATCCTGTAGCGGAATACATAGAAATCCATTTCATATATTAATGACTGCTTTTGCAAAACAATACAATGTAGTTAACTATTACAAAATATTATCATTTGCATTATGTCACAAAAACGTCATATTTCTATCAAATGGATGCCATCCAAAAATGCCAAGTAGTTGCCTCGTGCCATCCGCAGCAATGCTCACCTGCCAACTAGAAAATGCATAAAAAGTCAGCGTTGCTGAGTGAGTTCTAGTTTTATAATAAAACACACTTTATCTTTCATTTAAAACCGTTCTTTACAATCGTACGTGATCATGCACTATACATACACATTGATAATATCATTATTATCTTCATTATTCGTTCGTTCAATCCGTTCATTCGTCATTAAATCTTTACTTTCTTCGGACCAATGCCATGTGCTTCAACCTACCGTCATGCATAAAGCGGGTACTCGGCCTGAGATCTTTCATAGACCCCAAACATTGTGCACGAAGCTGACTCTAGTACCTAGGGTAAGCGATAAGGGTCCCATACATATGGTCAATCACAAGGATTGAACCTCAGTGTGCATCCTTCCGGGGTAATTAACCCGCACACAGTTGAACTAACACCCTTCATTGGGTGTGAACCTCCATACATTTGCTTAATCACACGGATTAATCCCCAGGGTGCATCCTTCTGGGTAGCTAACCCGCACACGGTTGAGCTAACACCCTTCATTGGGTGTGAACCTCCATATATTTGCTTACAAGCCTTTCTTACTTTCATTCATTCATTAATGCATGCATTCTTTCATTACGTTCCTCTTTTTATTATCTTCCACTTTACGTTACATAATACTTTTCATTTCATTCATTAACATTCAACGTAAAGCCATGGGAAAATAATCATATAAAAAGGAACATAAACATGAACATACAACATCACCATACAAGGCGCCATCATACATGCTTACATAACATAAATACATACTATCATGCATAAGCAACACTTAGTCTATTCTGGGCAATTCTAGGTGCATGAGCACTAAGCAGGCGCATCAGTGCCTAGGCGTATGAACACTTAGTCAATTTCAGCCTATTTTTAGGCGCATGAGTACTATACAGGCGCATGAGGTTTAGGGCGCATGGGACACTTAGGCAGTTATTTCTGTTGGGCGCATGAACTACTATTTGGGCGCATGAGCTGCCTAAGTCATCCTAAACATCATAATTTAGTCCCCAAACATCACCTATTATGTTCTAAGCTTAAATCATACATTCTAAGCCTTAGAAACACAACCATAACAACATCAAGCACATACATAACCCAAAATCAAACCCCACCCATAACATACACATATAAACACATACAGGTACAAAACCCAACTTTATAAAATTGTACATACATGCATTTCCAGCGCTAAAGAAGTTTAAAACAAGTAAAAAGGGGGTCCTAGAATCACCTTTGCAGCCTTTGGTTATGACTTCTTCAAAAAACCCGTTTGCAATTGAGTTCAACCGCCTAGAAACCCACCAAAACACACTCGAACACATACAAACACACATAAGCATAAAACCGAGGATAAAACCGGTTAAGAACATCATAAGCACACAAATTCTTACCTTGAATTCGAACCTTTCTTCTTGTTCTTCTTCAAACCCGAAAGATTTGCACTTTCTCTCTCTAGAATCCGTAAGCAGAAAGGTGATGTGCAAGAAGTGAGCGGCCATCATATTTACTTACCAACTTTTTCAAAGTTTTGTCTTTTTGACACCATTAGTCCCTCCACTTGAGCTTTATTTCCTTTCTTTCCTTTTTTTTCACTTTATTATTTTTTTATTAACTTTATTAGAATAATCGGGTGTTACAATTTTCCATTTTCCATTCTTCACGTTATAATAACTAGACAGGATAATATTTGAGGTATTATAACTAACTCAACAACACCACAATTACTCGTACAACTTTAAAAACTTACTTTGTCTTTAAATTTCTTGAGGTTCTTGGGTTAAAGTTTCTTTAGGGTTTTATCATTCCCTCTTTTCCTTACAACACCATAATTACTCGTACAACTTTAAAAACTTACTCTGTCTTTAAATTTCTTGAGGTTCTTGGGTTAAAGTTTCTTTAGGGTTTTACAATTCCCTCTTTTCCTTCAAATTATTAATTTTCTTCTTTATCTCACACCAAACTCTTGTCATTATCCATCATGCCAAGCACTCTCACAGCGATGCGACAAACACCAAAGGTCGTTAGTGCTTGGCATGAAGGAAAAAGACAAGGTTTTAGTGTGTATACCATTAAAGTAATTAAAAGAAGAAAAATGTATTCCGTGTTGAATTTTTCATTGTATTGAAGTATCATAGATATTAATTTAAAGACTTTATAACTAATGAAAAGATGAAGATCAATATATAAAAATAGATAACTACTTTATTGGTTTATTCAAATTTCATATACGAAAACAAATTGGAATAAAAATCGACTTATTCAATTTTAATAAGTTATTCAAATTCGAATCGCATTCGAATTTATTCAAATAAAATTTAAAAATTTACAAAAATAAGCTAATGTACTAATTTTCTAAACTTTTAACAAGTTATATCATATTTTCATTGTGAGATAAACATAAATAGCATCACAACATAACCAAAACAATATGTATGTTTTCCAACATAAGCAAATTTTATTACAACATCAAAATATTCCCGAATAATATCATTTGAGATGAGTGTAAATTTAACCCACTTTTAACGATAAGATTTTGGGTTCAAACTCAACGTAGTGTATTTGCTTTAAATTTGTAGTTTAAAAAAGTATAATCCTCTAGTCTTTTAATTTAACCCATTAATTGTTGCACTAACAAGTTTCAGGTCACTTTATAACTATAAAATTATAAAAATTAAACATTTTCAACAAGTGATTCTAGAGATAGACTAGAAATGATTATTTGACATCATCTATATACGACTTGTATAATGCTATAAACTAACTTTAACTGACAAAGTTTCCCCTTGACACAACTCACATCAATCTAATACTTTCCCATTACGATTCTTGTAGTCCATTAACTATAGGGTTCGTATAGGTGCATATGATTCTTATAGCCATTTGCAGAAAAACTATATGATATTATAAGTACGTACGAATTGTATGGGTGCACTCGAAAAGACAAGAGCTGAGCCTTTGACATCTATACAAGTTGTATAGACTTCCAAGAACTCATATAGATGTCAATGGCTCCAAAGATCATCACGAAAAGCAAGTGGTATTTTCTAATTACCAAGTAGACACAACTCTTGTATTGATGTAAAAATTTATTATAAAATGCTTTATGCAATACAAAAGTAAATAAATATTCATCAAAACTCAAATAACTAAAGCCCTATGGCTTGATAGATTTCTTTCTCTCTTTTTTTCAAAATACTATTTTTCCATTTTTCATTTTCCACAATTAGTCTTACCACTTTGAGGATAATATTTGAGGTATTATCACTAACCCAACAACACCACAATTAGTCTTACCACTTTATAAACTTACTCTGTCTTTAAATTTCTTGAGGTTCTTGGATTAAAGATTCTTTAGGGTATTATCATTCCCTCTTTTCCTTCAAATTATTACTTTTCTTCGCTATCTCACCCCAAACTCTTGTCATTATTCGTCATGCCAAGCACTCTCACAGCGATACGACAAACACCAAAGGCTTTAGTGCTTGGCATGAAGGAAAAAGACAAGGTTTTAGTGTGTATACCATTAAAGTATTTAAAAGAAGAAAAATGTATACCGTGTTGAATTTTTCATTGTATTGAAGTATCATAGATATTACTTTAAAGACTTTATAACTAATGAAAAGATGAAGATCATATATAAAAATAGATAAATACTTTATTGGTTTATTCAAATTTCATATACGAAAACAAATTCGAATAAAAATCAACTTTTTCAATTTTAATAAGTTATTCAAATTCGAATCGCATTCGAATTTATTCAAATAAAATTCAAAAGAAAATTATAAAATAAGCTAATTTACTATTTTTTCTAAAGTTTTAACAAGTTATATCGTATTTTCATTGTGAGATAAACATAAATAGCATCACAACATAACCAAAACAATATGTATGTATTCCAACATAAGCAAATTTTATTACAATAACATCAAAATATTCCCGAATAATATCATTTGAGATGAGTGTAAATTCAACCCACTTGATAAAGATTTTACCTTTTCAAGATAAGGTTTTGGGTTCAAACTCAACGTAGTGTATTTGCTTTAAATTTGTAGTTTAAAAAAATATAATCCTCTAGTCTTTTAATTTAACCCATTAATTGTTGCACTAACAAGTTTCAGGCCACTTTATAACTATAAAATTGTAAAAATTATAAAAATTAAACATCTTCAACAGCGATACGACAAACACCAAAGGGCTTTAATGCTTTAGGGTATTATCATTCCCTCTTTTCCTTCAAATTATTACTTTTCTTCGCTATCTCACCCCAAACTCTTGTCATTATTCGTCATGCCAAGCACTCTCACAGCGATACGACAAACACCAAAGGGCTTTAGTGCTTGGCATGAAGGAAAAAGACAAGGTTTTAGTGTGTATACCATTAAAGTAATTAAAAGAAGAAAAATGTATACCGTGTTGAATTTTTCATTGTATTGAAGTATCATAGATATTACTTTAAAGACTTTATAACTAATGAAAAGATGAAGATCAATATATAAAAATAGATAAATACTTTATTGGTTTATTCAAATTTCATATACGAAAACAAATTCGAAAAAAAATCAACTTTTTCAATTTTAATAAGTTATTCAAATTCGAATCGCATTCGAATTTATTCAAATAAAATTCAAAAGAAAATTATAAAATAAGCTAATTTACTATTTTTTCTAAAGTTTTAACAAGTTATATCGTATTTTCATTGTGAGATAAACATAAATAGCATCACAACATAACCAAAACAATATGTATGTATTCCAACATAAGCAAATTTATTACAATAACATCAAAATATTCCCGAATAATATCATTTGAGATGAGTGTAAATTCAACCACTTGATAAAGATTTTACCTTTTCAAGATAAGGTTTTGGGTTCAAACTCAACGTAGTGTATTTGCTTTACATTTGTAGTTTAAAAAAATATAATCCTCTAGTCTTTTAATTTAACCCATTAATTGTTGCACTAACAAGTTTCAGACCACTTTATAACTATAAAATTGTAAAAATTATAAAAATTAAACATCTTCAACAGGTGATTCCTGAGATAGACTAGAAATGATTATTTGCCATCATCTATATACGACTCGTATAGTGCTATAAACTAACTTTAACTTACAAAGTTTCCCCTTGACACAACTCACATCAATCTAATCCTTTCCCATTACGATTCTTGTAATCCATTAACTATAGGGTTCGTTTGGGTGCATATGATTCTTATAGCCATTTGCAAAAAAACAATATGATATTATAAGTGCGTACGAATTGTATGGGTGCACTCGAAAAGACAAGAGCTGAGCCTTTGACATCTATACAAGTTGTATAGACTTCCAAGAACTCATATAGATGTCAATGGCTCCAAAGATCATCACGAAAAACAAGTGGTATTTTCTAATTACCAAGGTGACACAACTCTTGTATTGATGTAAAAATTATTATAAAATGCTTTATGCAATACAAAAGTAAATAAATATTCATCAAAACTCAAATAACTAAAGCCCTATGGCTTGATATATTCCTCTCTTTTTTTTTTCAAAATATTATTTTTCCATTTTCCACGTTATAATAACTAGAGAGAATAATATTTAAGGTATTATCACTAACCCAACAACACCATAATTACCCTTACAACTTTATAAACTTACTCTATCTTTAAATTTCTTGAGGTTCTTGGATTAAAGTTTCTTTAGGGTTTTATCATTCCCTCTTTTCCTTCAGATTATTACTTTTCTTCGCTATCTCACTCCAAACTCTTGTCATTATCCGTCATGCCAAGCACTCTCATAGCGATGCGACAAACACCAAAGGTCGTTAGTGCTTGGCATGAAGGAAAAAGACAAGGTTTTAGTGTGTATACCATTAAAGTATTTAAAAGAAGAAAAATGTATTCCGTGTTGAATTTTTCATCGTATTGAAGTATCATAGATATTAATTTAAAGACTTTATAACTAATGAAAAGATGAAGATCAATATATAAAAATAGATAACTACTTTATTGGTTTATTCAAATTTCATATACGAAAACAAATTGGAATAAAAATCGACTTATTCATTTTAATAAGTTATTCAAATTCGAATCGCATTCGAATTTATTCAAATAAAATTAAAAATTTACAAAAATAAGCTAATGTACTAATTTTCTAAACTTTTAACAAGTTATATCATATTTTCATTGTGAGATAAACATAAATAGCATCACAACATAACCAAAACAATATGTATGTTTTCCAACATAAGCAAATTTTATTACAACATCAAAATATCCCGAATATATCATTTGAGATGAGTGTAAATTTAACCCACTTTTAACGATAAGATTTTGGGTTCAAACTCAACGTAGTGTATTTGCTTTAAATTTGTAGTTTAAAAAAGTATAATCCTCTAGTCTTTTAATTTAACCCATTAATTGTTGCACTAACAAGTTTCAGGTCACTTTATAACTATAAAATTATAAAAATTAAACATCTTCAACAAGTGATTCTAGAGATAGACTAGAAATGATTATTTGACATCATCTATATACGACTTGTATAATGCTATAAACTAACTTTAACCGACAAAGTTCCCCTTGACACAACTCACATCAATCTAATACTTTTCCATTACGATTCTTGTAGTCCATTAACTATAGGGTTCGTATAGGTGCATATGATTCTTATAGCCATTTGCAGAAAAACTATATGATATTATAAGTACGTACGAATTGTATGGGTGCACTCGAAAAGACAACAGCTGAGCCTTTGACATCTATACAAGTTGTATAGACTTCCAAGAACTCATATAGATGTCAATGGCTCCAAAGATCATCACGAAAAGCAAGTGGTATTTTCTAATTACCAAGTACACACAACTCTTGTATTGATGTAAAAATTTATTATAAAATGCTTTATGCAATACAAAAGTAAATAAATATTCATCAAAACTCAAATAACTAAAGCCCTATGGCTTGATAGATTCCTTTCTCTCTTTTTTCAAAATACTATTTTTCCATTTTTCATTTTCCACAATTAGTCTTACCACTTTGAGGATAATATTTGAGGTATTATCACTAACCCAACAACACCACAATTAGTCTTACCACTTTATAAACTTACTCTGTCTTTAATTTCTTGAGGTTCTTGGATTAAAGATTCTTTAGGGTATTATCATTCCCTCTTTTCCTTCAAATTATTATTTTTCTTCGCTATCTTACTCCAAACTCTTGTCATTATCCGTCATGCCAAGCACTCTCATAGCGATGCAACAAACACCAAAGGGCGTTAGTGTTTGGCATGAAGGAGAAAGACAAGATTTAGTATGTATACCATTAAAGTGATTAAAAGAAGAAAAATGTATTCCGTGTTGAATTTTTCATGGTATTGAAGTATCATAGATATTACTTTAAAGACTTTATAACTAATGAAAAGATAAAGATCAATATATAAAAATAGATAACTACTTTATTGGTTTATTCAAATTTCATATACGAAAACAATTCGAATAAAAATCAACTTTTTCAATTTTAATAAGTAATTCAAATTCGAATCGCATTTGAATTTATTCAAATAAAATTCAAAAGAAAATATAAAAGAAGCTAATTTACTATTTTTTCTAAAGTTTTAACAAGTTATATCGTATTTTCATTGTGAGATAAACATAAATAACATCACAACATAACCAAAACATATGTATGTATTCCAACATAAGCAAATTTTATTACAATAACATCAAAATATTCCCAAATAATATCATTTGAGATGAGTGTAAATTCAACCCACTTGATAAAGATTTTACCTTTTCAAGATAAGGTTTTGGGTTCAAACTCAACGTAGTGTATTTGCTTTAAATTTGTAGTTTAAAAAAAATATAATCCTCTAGTCTTTTAATTTAACCCATTAATTGTTGCACTAACAAGTTTCAGGTCACTTTATAACTATAAAATTATAAAAATTATAAAAATTAAACATCTTCAACAGGTGATTCCTGAGATAGACTAGAAATGATTATTTGCCATCATCTATATACGACTCGTATAGTGCTATAAACTAACTTTAACTTACAAAGTTTCCCCTTGACACAACTCACATCAATCTAATCCTTTCCCATTACGATTCTTGTAATCCATTAACTATAGGGTTCGTTTGGGTGCATATGATTCTTATAGCCATTTGCAAAAAAACAATATGATATTATAAGTGCGTACGAATTGTATGGGTGCACTCGAAAAGACAAGAGCTGAGCCTTTGACATCTATACAAGTTGTATAGACTTCCAAGAACTCATATAGATGTCAATGGCTCCAAAGATCATCACGAAAAACAAGTGGTATTTTCTAATTACCAAGGTGACACAACTCTTGTATTGATGTAAAAATTATTATAAAATGCTTTATGCAATACAAAAGTAAATAAATATTCATCAAAACTCAAATAACTAAAGCCCTATGGCTTGATATATTCCTCTCTTTTTTTTCAAAATATTATTTTTCCATTTTCCACGTTATAATAACTAGAGAGAATAATATTTGAGGTATTATCACTAACCCACAACACCATAATTACCCTTACAACTTTATAAACTTACTCTATCTTTAAATTTCTTGAGGTTCTTGGATTAAAGTTTCTTTAGGGTTTTATCATTCCCTCTTTTCCTTCAGATTATTACTTTTCTTCGCTATCTCACTCCAAACTCTTGTCATTATCCGTCATGCCAAGCACTCATAGCGATGCAACAAACACCAAAGGCGTTAGTGTTTGGCATGAAGGAAAAAGACAAGATTTTAGTGTGTATACCATTAAAGTAATTAAAAGAAGAAAAATGTATTCCATGTTGAATTTTTCATGGTATTGAAGTATCATAGATATTACTTTAAAGACTTTATAACTAATGAAAAGATAAAGATCAATATATAAAAATAGATAACTACTTTATTGGTTTATTCAAATTTCATATACGAAAACAAATTCGAATAAAAATCAACTTTTTCAATTTTAATAAGTAATTCAAATTCGAATCGCATTTGAATTTATTCAAATAAAATTCAAAAGAAAATTATAAAAGAAGCTAATTTACTATTTTTTCTAAAGTTTTAACAAGTTATATCGTATTTTCATTGTGAGATAAACATAAATAACATCACAACATAACCAAAACAATATGTATGTATTCCAACATAAGCAAATTTTATTACAATAACATCAAAATATTCCCAATAATATCATTTGAGATGAGTGTAAATTCAACCACTTGATAAAGATTTTACCTTTTCAAGATAAGTTTTGGGTTCAAACTCAACGTAGTGTATTGCTTTAAATTTGTAGTTTAAAAAAATATAATCCTCTAGTCTTTTAATTTAACCCATTAATTGTTGCACTAACAAGTTTCAGGTCACTTTATAACTATAAAATTATAAAAATTATAAAAATTAAACATCTTCAACAGGTGATTCCTGAGATAGACTAGAAATGATTATTTGCCATCATCTATATACGACTCGTATAGTGCTATAAACTAACTTTAACTTACAAAGTTTCCCCTTGACACAACTCACATCAATCTAATCCTTTCCCATTACGATTCTTGTAATCCATTAACTATAGGGTTCGTTTGGGTGCATATGATTCTTATAGCCATTTGCAAAAAAACAATATGATATTATAAGTGCGTACGAATTGTATGGGTGCACTCGAAAAGACAAGAGCTGAGCCTTTGACATCTATACAAGTTGTATAGACTTCCAAGAACTCATATAGATGTCAATGGCTCCAAAGATCATCACGAAAAACAAGTGGTATTTTCTAATTACCAAGGTGACACAACTCTTGTATTGATGTAAAAATTATTATAAAATGCTTTATGCAATACAAAAGTAAATAAATATTCATCAAAACTCAAATAACTAAAGCCCTATGGCTTGATATATTCCTCTCTTTTTTTTCAAAATATTATTTTTCCATTTTCCACGTTATAATAACTAGAGAGAATAATATTTGAGGTATTATCACTAACCCAACAACACCATAATTACCCTTACCACTTATAAACTTACTCTATCTTTAAATTTCTTGAGGTTCTTGGATTAAAGTTTCTTTAGGGTTTTATCATTCCCTCTTTTCCTTCAGATTATTACTTTTCTTCGCTATCTCACTCCAAACTCTTGTCATTATCCGTCATGCCAAGCACTCTCATAGCGATGCAACAACACCAAAGGGCGTTAGTGTTTGGCATGAAGGAAAAAGACAAGATTTTAGTGTGTATACCATTAAAGTAATTAAAAGAAGAAAAATGTATTCCATGTTGAATTTTTCATGGTATTGAAGTATCATAGATATACTTTAAAGACTTTATAACTAATGAAAAGATAAAGATCAATATATAAAAATAGATAACTACTTTATTGGTTTATTCAATTTCATATACGAAAACAAATTCGAATAAAAATCAACTTTTTCATTTTAATAAGTAATTCAAATTCGAATCGCATTTGAATTTATTCAAATAAAATTCAAAAGAAAATTATAAAAGAAGCTAATTTACTATTTTTTCTAAAGTTTTAACAAGTTATATCGTATTTTCATTGTGAGATAAACATAAATAACATCACAACATAACCAAAACAATATGTATGTATTCCAACATAAGCAAATTTATTACAATAACATCAAAATATTCCCAATAATATCATTTGAGATGAGTGTAAATTCAACCCACTTGATAAAGATTTTACCTTTTCAAGATAAGGTTTTGGGTTCAAACTCAACGTAGTGTATTTGCTTTAAATTTGTAGTTTAAAAAAATATAATCCTCTAGTCTTTTAATTTAACCCATTAATTGTTGCACTAACAAGTTTCAGGTCACTTTATAACTATAAAATTATAAAAATTATAAAAATTAAACATCTTCAACAGGTGATTCCTGAGATAGACTAGAAATGATTATTTGCCATCATCTATATACGACTCGTATAGTGCTATAAACTAACTTTAACTTACAAAGTTTCCCCTTGACACAACTCACATCAATCTAATCCTTTCCCATTACGATTCTTGTAATCCATTAACTATAGGGTTCGTTTGGGTGCATATGATTCTTATAGCCATTTGCAAAAAAACAATATGATATTATAAGTGCGTACGAATTGTATGGGTGCACTCGAAAAGACAAGAGCTGAGCCTTTGACATCTATACAAGTTGTATAGACTTCCAAGAACTCATATAGATGTCAATGGCTCCAAAGATCATCACGAAAAACAAGTGGTATTTTCTAATTACCAAGGTGACACAACTCTTGTATTGATGTAAAAATTATTATAAAATGCTTTATGCAATACAAAAGTAAATAAATATTCATCAAAACTCAAATAACTAAAGCCCTATGGCTTGATATATTCCTCTCTTTTTTTTCAAAATATTATTTTTCCATTTTCCACGTTATAATAACTAGAGAGAATAATATTTGAGGTATTATCACTAACCCAACAACACCATAATTACCCTTACAACTTTATAAACTTACTCTATCTTTAAATTTCTTGAGGTTCTTGGATTAAAGTTTCTTTAGGGTTTTATCATTCCCTCTTTTCCTTCAGATTATTACTTTTCTTCGCTATCTCACTCCAAACTCTTGTCATTATCCGTCATGCCAAGCACTCTCATAGCGATGCAACAAACACCAAAGGGCGTTAGTGTTTGGCATGAAGGAAAAAGACAAGATTTTAGTGTGTATACCATTAAGTAATTAAAAGAAGAAAAATGTATTCCATGTTGAATTTTTCATGGTATTGAAGTATCATAGATATACTTTAAAGACTTTATAACTAATGAAAAGATAAAGATCAATATATAAAAATAGATAACTACTTTATTGGTTTATTCAAATTTCATATACGAAAACAAATTCGAATAAAAATCAACTTTTTCAATTTTAATAAGTAATTCAAATTCGAATCGCATTTGAATTTATTCAAATAAAATTCAAAAGAAAATTATAAAAGAAGCTAATTTACTATTTTTTCTAAAGTTTTAACAAGTTATATCGTATTTTCATTGTGAGATAAACATAAATAACATCACAACATAACCAAAACAATATGTATGTATTCCAACATAAGCAAATTTTATTACAATAACATCAAAATATTCCCAAATAATATCATTTGAGATGAGTGTAAATTCAACCCACTTGATAAAGATTTTACCTTTTCAAGATAAGGTTTTGGGTTCAAACTCAACGTAGTGTATTTGCTTTAAATTTGTAGTTTAAAAAAATATAATCCTCTAGTCTTTTAATTTAACCCATTAATTGTTGCACTAACAAGTTTCAGGTCACTTTATAACTATAAAATTATAAAAATTATAAAAATTAAACATCTTCAACAGGTGATTCCTGAGATAGACTAGAAATGATTATTTGCCATCATCTATATCGACTCGTATAGTGCTATAAACTAACTTTAACTTACAAAGTTTCCCCTTGACACAACTCACATCAATCTAATCCTTTCCCATTACGATTCTTGTAATCCATTAACTATAGGGTTCGTTTGGGTGCATATGATTCTTATAGCCATTTGCAAAAAAACAATATGATATTATAAGTGCGTACGAATTGTATGGGTGCACTCGAAAAGACAAGAGCTGAGCCTTTGACATCTATACAAGTTGTATAGACTTCCAAGAACTCATATAGATGTCAATGGCTCCAAAGATCATCACGAAAAACAAGTGGTATTTTCTAATTACCAAGGTGACACAACTCTTGTATTGATGTAAAAATTATTATAAAATGCTTTATGCAATACAAAAGTAAATAAATATTCATCAAAACTCAAATAACTAAAGCCCTATGGCTTGATATATTCCTCTCTTTTTTTTCAAAATATATTTTTCCATTTTCCACGTTATAATAACTAGAGAGAATAATATTTGAGGTATTATCACTAACCCAACAACACCATAATTACCCTTACAACTTTATAAACTTACTCTATCTTTAAATTTCTTGAGGTTCTTGGATTAAAGTTTCTTTAGGGTTTTATTATTCCCTCTTTTCCTTCAGATTATTACTTTTCTTCGCTATCTCACTCCAAACTCTTGTCATTATCCGTCATGCCAAGCACTCTCATAGCGATGCAACAAACACCAAAGGGCGTTAGTGTTTGGCATGAAGGAAAAAGACAAGATTTTAGTGTGTATACCATTAAAGTAATTAAAAGAAGAAAAATGTATTCCATGTTGAATTTTTCATGGTATTGAAGTATCATAGATATTACTTTAAAGACTTTATAACTAATGAAAAGATAAAGATCAATATATAAAAATAGATAACTACTTTATTGGTTTATTCAAATTTCATATACGAAAACAAATTCGAATAAAAATCAACTTTTTCAATTTTAATAAGTAATTCAAATTCGAATCGCATTTGAATTTATTCAAAAAAATTCAAAAGAAATATATAAAATAAGCTAATTTACTATTTTTTCTAAACTTTTAACAAGTTATATCATATTTTCATTGTGAGATAAACATAAATAGCATCACAACATAACCAAAACAATATGTATGTATTCCAACATAAGCAATTTTATTACAATAACATCAAAATATTCCCAAATAATATCATTTGAGATGAGTGTAAATTCAACCCACTTGATAAAGATTTTACCTTTTCACGATAAGGTTTTGGGTTCAAACTCAACATAGTGTATTTGCTTTAAATTTGTAGTTTAAAAAAATATAATCCTCTAGTCTTTTAAATTAACCCATTAATTGTTGTATTAACAAGTTTTAGGTCACTTTATAACTATAAAATTTAAAAATTAAACATCTTCAACAAGTGATTCTAGAGATAGACTATAAATGATCATTTGCCATCATCTATATACGACTCGTATAGTGCTATGAACTAACTTTAACCGACAAAGTTTCCCCTTGACACAACTCACATCAATTTAATCATTTCCCATTACGATTCTTGTAGTCCATTAACTATAGGGTTCGTATAGATGCATATGATTCTTATTGCCATTGGCAAAAAAATACTATATGATATTACAGGTGTGTACGAATTGTATGGGTGCACTCGACAAGACAAGAGTTGAGCCTTTGACATCTATACAAATTATACAGACTTCCATAGAAATCATATTGATGTCAATGGCTCCAAAGATCAATACGAAAAACAAGTGAAATTTCTAATTACCAAGCAAACACAACTCTTGTATTGATGTAAAAATTATTATAAAATGCTTTATGCAATACAAAAGTAAAGAAATATTCATCAAAACTCAAATAACTAAAGCCCTATGTCTTGATATATTCCTTTCTCTTTTTTTTCAAAATACTAATTTTCCACTTTCATTTTCCATTTTTCATGTTATAATAACTAGACATGATAATATTTAAAGTATTATCACTAACCCAACAACACCACAACTACTCTTACAACTTTAAAAACTTACTCTGTCTTTAAATTTCTTGAGGTTCTTGAATTAAAGTTTCTTTAAGGTTTTCTCATTCCCTCTTTTCATTCAAATTATTACTTTTCTTCGCTATCTCACCCCAAACTCTTGTCATTATCCGTCATGCCAAGCACTCTCACAACAATGCGACAAACACCAAAGGACGTTAGTGCTTGGCATGAAGGAAAAAGACAAGGTTTTAGCGTGTATACCATTAAAGTAATTAAAAGAAGAAAACTATATTCCGTGTTGAATTTTTCATTGTATTGAAGTATCATAGATATTACTTTAAAGACTTTATAACTAATGAAAAGATGAAGATCAATATATAAAAATAGATAAATACTTTATTGGTTTATTCAAATTTCATATACGAAAACAAATTCGAAAAAAAATCAACTTTTTCAATTTTAATAAGTTATTCAAATTCGAATCGCATTCGAATTTATTCAAATAAAATTCAAAAGAAAATTATAAAATAAGCTAATTTACTATTTTTTCTAAAGTTTTAACAAGTTATATCGTATTTTCATTGTGAGATAAACATAAATAGCATCACAACATAACCAAAACAATATGTATGTATTCCAACATAAGCAATTTTTATTACAACAACATCAAAATATTCTCGAATAATATCATCTGAGATGAGTGTAAATTCAAACCACTTGATAGAGACTTTACCTTTTAACGATAAGATTTTGGGTTCAAACTCAATAATGTATTTGCTTTAAATTTGTAGTTTAAAAAATTATAATCCTTTAGTCTTTTAAATTAGGGTTAAAAGCATATTTCTCCCTCTAAAACTTTTTAATTGCATATATGCCCAAGCAAAACTT
Source organism: Flaveria trinervia (assembly GCA_025506515.1). Classification (NCBI taxonomy): domain Eukaryota; kingdom Viridiplantae; phylum Streptophyta; class Magnoliopsida; order Asterales; family Asteraceae; genus Flaveria; species Flaveria trinervia. The sequence goes on from CM046446.1 coordinate 1,951,781, forward strand.
TTAAATGCATATATCCCCTTACAAAACTCATAATTTTATAACCCATTAATTTTAGCACTAACAAGTTTCAGGTCACTTTGTAACTATAAAATTTTTAAAATTAAACATATTAAACAAGTGCTTCTAATGATAGACTAGAAATGATTATTTGACATCATCTATATACGACTCGTATAATACTATAAACTAACTTTAACTGACAAAATTTCCCATTGACACAACCTAATCCTTTCTCATTACGATTCTTTGTAGTCCATTAACTATAGGGATCATATAAGTGCATATGATTCTTATAGCTGTGCAAAAAAAATACTATATGATATTATAGGTGTGTCCGAATTGTATAGGTATAATCGACAAGACAAAAGTTTAGCATTTGACATCTATACAAATTGTATAGACTTCCATAGAACTCATATAGATGTCAATGGCTCCAAAAATCCTCACGAAAAGCAAGGGTATTTTCTAATTAGCAAGTAAACACAACTCTTATATCGATGTAAAAATTATTATAAATTGTTTTATGCAATACAAAAGTAAATAAATGTTCATCAAAACACAAATAACTAAAGCCCTATGGCTTGATATATTCCTTTCTCTTTTTTTTCTTTCAAAAATACTATTTTTCCATTTTCCAATAATAACTAGACAGGATAATATTTGAGGTATTATCACTAACCCAACAACACCGCCATCACTCTTACAGCTTTAAAAAGCCTACTCTGTTTTTAAATTTCTTGAAGTTTTTGGATTAAAGTTTCTTTAGGGTTTTTATCATTCCCTTTTTTTCTTCAAATTATTATTTTTCTTCGTTATCTCACCTCAAACTCTTGTCATTATCCGTCATGCCAAGCACTCTCATAGCGACACGACATACATCAAAGGGCGTTAGTGCTTGGCATGAAGAAAAAAGACAAGGTTTTAGTGTGTATACCATTAAAAGAATTTTTCATCGTATTGAAATATCATAAATATTACTTTAAAGACTTTATACTAATGGAAAAAATGAAGATCAATATATAAAAATAGATAACTACTTTATTGGTTTATTCAAATTTCAGATTTGAAAACTAATTCGAATAAAAATCGACTTATTTAATTTTAATAAGTTATTCAAATTCGAATCGCATTCGAATTTATCCAAATAAAATTCATAAGAAAATTAGAAAATAAGCTAATTTACTATTTTTCTAAACTTTTAATAGTTTAAATCATAGTTCATTGTGAGATAAAAATGAATAACATCACAACATAACCAAAACAATATGTATAACATCAAAATAGTCCTGAATAATATCATTAACTCAATTAGCAATTAGCAAACAGCTATTAAAATAAATATCAGATATAACCCTAACCTATATTCAAAAATATTAGAAGCATAAGCTCTCAGATACTAGAAAGATATAAAAATATACTTAAATTCCTTACTCGAATTAGCCAAATTAAATTCAAATCGAGAATATCAAATTCGAAATTGACTCGCATTCCACTTAATTATTCAAATCAAATTCGATTTGAATGAAGAAAAAACAAATTCAAATCAGATGGGTTGTAAAGAAACAAGCCTACAGAGTGATAGAATCAAATGGTTTTCAGTCACTCATGAGTTGTAAAAAAATTGTATTGCTTTTCTATCTCTAATTTTCAAATTTACTTACCTTCTAAATGATTTGTTTGTAAAGACTAATGACAATAGTCCCATTTGCTTATAAATGTGTCGATTTGGGTTGTGTTTCATTACAAATTGGTCATATCAAACAATGTAGCTAAAAAGGGAATACGTCTATGTTTAATAAATACAAAACCTCCAAAATCGTTATATTCAAAATTTCAAAGATTAATATTATTATCGAAATAATATTCTTTCTAAATGCATACATTATTTACAGGATGTTTTTAAGAAACCGAAAGAAAAAACTAAGATGTTTGTTAGCTAGCCAGTATCCAGCCATACTAAAAATAACACGTTTCAACACTAATTAGTATTGATTCCTTAACCAATCCACCCATTTTGCCACCACCTCTGGTTGCATTAATACTTGATTAAATATTGACATAACATATATTTTAGAGTTAATTGTTTACCTTAGTAGCTCCAGTACTGCTGGGTATGATGTTGAAAGAGGCAGCTCTTCCACCTCTCCAATCCTTCATTAATGGTCCATCAACGGTTTTTTGCGTGGTTAAAACATTATTAACGCGTAATGTTAAATATAACGTATCACTAATTTTGTTACTCATGCACATCAAATGCTCATACCATTTTGTTGTTAAAAGCAGATTTATAGAATATGTTACACAATGATTCTACTCCAATGTATCCATCCATTTTTGCAGTAACCTCTACTAGATTATCGCATTAATTAGTTTCAAGAAAAATACTTTTTACAATAACAAAAATAAAATAAAATTAGTGAGTCTTGTATGTACCTAACTTGCTCTAGCATCTTGCTAGTTTATTCTAACAAATTATATTGCTTGCCGTTCAAAAAACCCCTAACTATAAAAACAAAAAGTAAATTCTAAAAGTAATCACATATGAATAATTAAAAATTTGAAAAACCATATTCAATACAATAATGATTTCAAAGGTTTCAATGAGACATTTTTTTATGCTGAAAAATATGAATTACAAAAAGTTGACTGATAAATAGTCCACAAAATTATACCATTTTCGTGCCGTGGTTGGAGATGATTTAAACCAAAACTGTGTTGCAAAAATCGGTGCTAGGCGCCGATTAACGGGCGAGGTATCGGAAATCGGGAGTCAACCTTAGCGATTTCATGTAATCGGATGCAATAATTGGTAATCGGTCAACGTTGGTCAAAATCGGACCTAGGCGGTCTTAATCGGCCAAAAATCAATGATTCTGGCGAAATTCTGGTAGGGTTCCGACGACTTTCAAAAGATCCAGCCCGGAAAAACCGGCAAATTCTTAGAAATTCCGGCCAAATATGTATAGTTATAATTAAGACTAAACTTTTTTATTAAAATTACATATTAAAATGTGTGTATTTATATATAAAACTAAAAATTATATATGAAAATTCCAATCCGATTAATCCCTGGTCCATATCTCGCCGCCCGACTAGCGCCTAACGATTTTTACAACATTAATCCAAAGTCTACATTATTTTGGTGTTTTGACTTTAAATACATACATAAGAGATGGTCTAGCACTCTACAAATGTAATTGATTGATTAAGTGGTTAAATGTTACATACCGGTCATAGCATGGACTGTTGTCATAAGACCCTCAACAATGCCAAACCAATCATCGATAACCTGCGAAAATTACAAAAAAGCAACGCACAAGATAATGTTTTATAGTATTTTGAAAAAGCAGATATGATATCATGAGATTTAGAGTATATGAAAATTTTAAACCTCTTAGCCCATTTGATCAATGAATTTTTTATAGTTTGTGTTGCAATGGGCTCATCAAGACTAACCAACCGGTCAAATGAGTTGGCTGTTATGTTTTACCATGTGCTGAGTCATGGGTGGGTCTTAATTTGGTTTTTATGTTTGCAGCAAATTATTTGTTGCAATAAAGTAGAAATCTAAATGCAAGTACAAAAAATCAACTGGAGCTATATAAACAATGTGTGGAACAAATATCCAGACAGACCTTCAAATGTGCAGCAGCTTTGTCCTTGTTCATGAACACTCCTGTCTACTCAAAAACTGGATAAAACAAAAACTATTAACAGTAATAATTTTCTTTATTAAAAAGATTATTATATTATTACGAATTTACCAGATGCCAAAAATAGTTACATACTCTCGCCTAGGACAAAAGTCTTCTCATCTTCGACCTTAAGCTCATGGTGCTTCCATTGACCATGAACAGAGTCATACTTGAACATGTATGCACAAATTCTGTATATAAAGAATGTATATATACATTGTGGAACACTGTATAAATATTCTTTCAATATTGTGTTGTCTGTTCTATTCCTGCAAAAGATAAAAATATATACAACCATTAACATGGCAAAAAAACAGAAGCTTAACTTAATTGCAATTCAGTTTTACAATCTCCATACATGTACACATATAAACTAAAGATAAGGACAGAGTATTTACAAATATGCTACCTTCAAACATAATCTCACTCAATACAACTGGTTTTAGTACCAATAATTAGCAACTGGTCTTATATCTGTCTGTTGGGTTGGGTATTTTAATGCAATGAAATTAATGAAAACTAATTTATACATTCATATAACATAACATAACACACACAAAAGTAAAAAGTTTATAAAGCCTAAAGCAAACAATTCAGTAAGAAGTTTTTGTAAAAGTCTTAAATAATTACAAAACATAACTTAAAATAATCATATGCTTCATTTTTCAACTACATTTTGTCCTACAATAATAATAACAAAAAAAGATAACAAAGATAACAACACAACAAATTGTAGATTTAATTGAAACACTTTTCAATTTTAAAACTCAAAACGGTCAAATTTTCATTGAGTCCGAGAAATTTTTGAACTTGACATATAATTGACAAAAAGTCTAGTGGTTACAATTAATGTGTGCAAAACGACTAATAAAATGAATCTGGCAACAGGTGTCATTTGATGATGGATCTAGTTGACACACGTAATGCCTTCGATGGCAATGGGTTTCACGATTACTTGTAAGAAAGCAAACAAATAATCAAAATATTCTTTCCCTAATTCCCTTTATTTCATATGGACAAATTTCAAAGCACGTTTCTCCTTTGAAGACCCAAAAACCATCTTATAGCAACCAAAATAATCTTCATAGAGCAAAATCCGTGTCACTTCAAAAATTTGTATAGCAAAGTAATATACCCCATAAAACAATCATCATCACAACTCTTAAACAATAAAACAATCATCTTTCTACAGACAAATAAATTCATTGTGTAAAGTCTGAAAATAAATTGGCCTTGAGAGTGAGCATACTACAAGCCATATTATCTAAAACAATGCTAGTTAAGTATAAAATTATATCTAAAAAGGGATTGGAGCTTACTCTATTCATACATTAGGGTCAATTTGAAGCATAACAAAAGAAATCTAGATACTTGCACTAAAGGAGCATGGTTGTAAGCAGATGATCATGTTCTTACATATATAAGTCTTATCTAATACGAAAATAACTGCCCAAATTGTGTAATTTGTAGCAGTCAAAATAGGGCATTGCAGTGATAAGTTTGTGTTTTCTCTTGATGTACCAACCTGAGTTGTCGGAGTCGGAGTTTGCGTTGTCAGAGCTGAAGTAGCAGGCATCTTTCTCTGCTTTGGTCTCTTGCTTCTAATCTGATCGATTGCATGGTCCTTCGGCTCTTGATCACACCTTCGGATCAAAGTATGAGCACTCTTTGAACCAGGCTCTGATACAATTGTTAGAAAATAACAATCAGATCAGCAAGTAAAACAAAGAAGAACAGTTAAAGGAAAACTGTTGGCACTGTTTGCTTGTTTCTTATTGAGTGAAAACTGAATTTCTGAATTGAAAAATTACATAGAATGCCTACTCTATATAAAGGAAAAGACATAAATAAGACAGCCGTAAAATACTAAAGATTAGGCTCCTTCTAAAAATAAAAATGCGGTATTCCATAGATAAAAGATCATGCACTCCATAATTGATTTTACCGAAATTAGTTAATAATCACCCCCTTAATTTCGGTCTTCACTTCGTCAGGTCCTTTCACTTTATGACATCCGGTAATTTTTCGTTACCAAACTTCGTTAGTTCCGTTGAGTCTTGCATACACGTGTCGTAAGCACACACTAGTTGTCGTTTAACGTTGGTGACCTAATAATAATTAACAATGTTAAATTAATGATAATCTAACTGATTATGGCATTATGTTTATGTGTTTGCATGTCTTAAATGTTCTTTGTGAAAATTAATCGCGTAACGTAAAAACGTGTGTATTAATCCGTATGTGTTGTGTTTTAGAAAAATAAAATATATAATTGTTATCATTAGTTTATATGTTTATATTATTAAGTTAAAAACACTTTACAAAGAGTTTAAAGTCTAATTTTTATAAAATACAAAACACAAGAGTTTAAATGGTAAATATGAAAAATTAAATTAAATAAAACAATCCCAAACCCTAGAAACCCCACCCTTCGGCCGCGATCTTCAACCCATATTCCTCTCCACTTCGAAATCAATCAAGAACAAGCAATTGGCTACGATTTTGGTTCGGTTTCAAGTCATACAACAAGTTAGCAACATCAAATCGTGTTCCTTTGCAAGAATTAAGGTTATTTTTGGTGTTTTTTTGTGGGTTCTTGTTATGGCCGAACCCTAGTTCGTGAATGGTTGTTCATGGTGTCAAAATTGATGTTGTTTGATGATGTTAGTATGTTAGTTAGATAGTATACATGTTGTTTAACGTTGATTATGCATGAATGATACGTTTTTAATGGATTGATTATGAACTTTGATTCTAGACAAACCCTAATTCGAAATTGATGTGATTATGTGAGATTGATGATTGTTTGATGAATGTATGATGGTTAGTAGGTTGTATGAATGCTAGATTACATTGATCTTGCAAGAAATTAATGAATTGAAGATTGTGTTCATAGGTTACTAATAATAGTAACTTTATTTTCATGATATGATGATGGATTAATGTTGTTAAAGGGTTTATGGTGATGATTAGGTGCTAGATTGTTGATATGTATGCTAGAAACCTTGGAATGGATGTTGTTCATATCTTGCCAAAAGTAGAAACTTTTGTTTATGATGATTGATGGATTAAGATGATTAGGTATTGTTGATCATGTCTAGATGTTGTTATGGGCTTGAAATGGTATAATTGTGATGAATTCATGAATACATTGAGTGTTTGATAGATTTTGGAATGTATCTTCCCAAAAGGGAAACTTTATTTGCACAAAGTTTGAAAGATGATAGTTTGAACATGTTTGGGATGTTAGGAGCATGTTAGTATGTTTATGGATGATTTCTAATGTGGTAGAATACGTTAATTTAGTTGTGTGGGATGCTTGGATGATCATGTGTGATGTATGGACTTTGATGATCATGTATGATGATTAGTAATTAAGGCATTGTGTTTGGGACTGGAAATTGATTATTGTGATGTATGTTGAATGCAATGAACATGGTTATGATCATCATACACGCGTGCGAATCTGAGGCCCCTACTTAGTAGGATTGGCAGGGTTTAGGGTGTGAAGTCATGAGTGGCTTCACATGGCATGTGGTGCGTGATTTGATCTTTGTGTGGCATGTTATGTTATAAGTAATTGGCATTTAATGTTTAGATTCGCATGACTTGTATGATACTTGGTAGTATGATTATCTAAGTAATACACCTGGATAATGTAGCATACATGTGATCCATTTGAATGTTAACCATGTATGATGTATGAGTATACTTGCTTAAATGGTTTACAACACCTAATGTCACCAACGGGCCAACTGAGTCAAACGCGTCTGTTTTCTGAAACCTTGAGTCTTTGGTTGTAGTGTGCTTAGGGTTCTACATGTTCTCTGTTTACACGTACTCATGTACTTATATGATCAAGTAACCTCTGAAGGTTGTCCGCCACTCTTTCTTTCAAGTAAACCCTAAGTATTCATTTTGTATATTAGGTGAGTTCATGCCTCACTCTTACTTAATCTCTTTTGGGGGAGATAGCATACTGGTAATTTACAAACGCTTTATATATAAGTTGTGTATAATATTAAGATAGTGTTGTTTATCATGGAAAAGTCCTCACACTCTCGAATTGTTAATATTGAATAGGGGGAAACTTGGGTAGTACTACTGGGTCTGACGAGCCCCACCTGTGTGACTCGAGGTCAAGCGGATGCAATTTGTCCTATTGAACATTGTCACGACCTGTTAAGTCGTGACAGGAGGCAACAACTTAACACAGTCAGCTTCAATTGCGAAATCACTATGAGTTAATATTTATTGTTAATGGACTAGCTATCTGTTACAATGCACTACTTTTATATCTTAATTATTAAACTGCTTATGTTTGAACATTAACTCTTAAACTCACCAACCATTGTGTTGACATTTTAGTATGCTATTCTCAGGTTAATAACTTCGATTGCCTTTAGGAGCACTGCACGGATTCATCTTGCATTCTAAAACTTGGTCTTAAAGACATCTTTATTGTTTTATTCATTAATGTTTACTCATTTGGGTTGGCGCATGTTTTGCCATAGTACGCATTTACATTTTTTGGGTTGCCTTCTTTTACAAAACGCTTCCGCACAGTTTCAAGTTTAAACTTTGGTTGATTTTATTTTAACGTTGGCATATAGTGTCGTTCTAAGTAACTATTGACTGTGATCCTGGTTTGTTCACACACCTCGCGGTAAAACTCCGCACGTGGATTTTGAGGGTGTGACAGATTGGTATCATAACCATTGGTTATAGGGAACTAGGTTGCATACACACTAGACTATAACCGCACACAGTTAGTTAGTTACCTGTGCCTTATTTTCATCTACTGTATACTCATTGGCATGCACCTCACACTCTCTACAGCATGGCATCGTCATCGAGAGCTCCGGGTAAACGACCTGTATCACCTTCACGATCTGAATCCCTACCTCCCGCACCTATACCCGACAATGGACCCGACTGGCTTGTTCTCGAGGGGAGATTGATTGGGATCAACCTTTTGCACTGATGGAGCGTGACCCCCCATGAGACTGGAGTTTCTACCCAAGATTCGTTGATCATATAATGTATAGGGAGCGCGTACCTGTCCCGAGGCCCAAGACTAGAAGCAACGCCGATCAACCAATGCCTTCACTTCCACGGACAGTGCAGTCCAATGAGCAACTGATTGCTGCACTGGTGGCTGCACTGGATACTAAGCAACAACGAGTCAGGCGACTCACGAGTGATGTTTGTACACTGCAGCATGAGGTGTACAAACTAAGACATCAAATGGATGAACTTGAGGAGCAACACGGGAAGACCCTAAATAGGTGTCACCACATGGAAGATGGTCTTATAGCACTTAGGGGACGCGTTACTACTTGTGAACAGCGAGACGAAGTAGCCAATAATAGAATTGCTATCTTAGAAGCCCAATTGGCAGCGCTTCAGATTGTTATAGCTCCTGCTCCTGCAGCGGACTCGGAGGATGAGGATCCCGAGGAGGAGGAACCTGTGGAGATGGAAGATGACAGCGATGGGTCGGATGTTGTCGATTGATTTCCTTTATATGACTTGGACTATGTAGTGTTTCTCTTTTTTGAAACCCATGTGGGAAGGGTTGTTTCCCCACCCGAACGACAAACTTAAATTTTGACATTGATGAATACATTGTGACTCATTTACAATTTATTTACCTTGGTCAGCATTTTTGTTATGAACTTGGTGGTTGTGATGATTTATTATTCCTTACTGCTTACTGTACTTCAATGAGATAAATGTGTTGATGTTACTCATTATTGTATTTGTGAATGTAAAGTGAAATGGGACGCCCGTGGATGTGGACGTGGACGTGGGCGCGGACGTGGACGTGGCACTGGAGACCATGGCGGTGGCGCTATAAACATGACCCCCGCAGAACTAGCTACCCTAATAAATGAGCATGTTCAGGCAGCGATGGCTGCTGCCCAGACGGGACAGCCAGCAGGACCACCGGTGTGTACTTACAAGTCCTTTATGGATTGTAAACCACACACCTACAGCGGTACTGAAGGGGTTGTAGAACTGGTGCGATGGTTCGCGAAGACAGAGTCTGTCTTCTCCAAATGCAACTGCCCACCTGCCGATCAGGTGAAATATGCCACCGGAACTCTGGAAGGGCCGCTCTGTCCTGGTGGAATACGCAGGTCCAGATGCTAGCGACCATATGCCCGGGAATGGTGAATGAAGTGCACAAGAGGGTTGAGCATTACATACGGGGATTAGTACCTGAAATTCAAAGTATGGTGACTGCTTCCAACCTACCACGATTTAGCAAGCCATTCAGTTAGCTCAAAGTATGGAGCTATCCCACTTTTTCTTGTTGTCGGGCACGCTCGCCACAACGCCCCGCTTAAGTAAACGTCCTTGTTCCACTGCTTGATCAGTCAGCTTATGAGCTAACTTAATGGCTTGCTAAATCGTTGTAGGGTTGGAAGCAGTCACCATACTTTGAATTTCGGGTACTAATCCCCGTATGTAATGCTCAACCCTCTTGTGCACTTCATTCACCATTCCCGGGCATATGGTCGCAAGTTCATGGGTTCGGGTTGTGTAGGCCTCGATTTTCGAGCCCTGCATCTTAAATTGCTAGAACTCCATCTCTAACTTTTGCACTTCATTGCGAGGACAGTACTTCTCAGTCATCATTTCTTTGAATTCAGCCCAGGGAAGTCCATTTGCCATCGCTTGTCCTAGCACCTGGACCTGCGCATTCCACCAGGACAGAGCGGCACCCTCCAGAGTTCCGGTGGCATATTTCACCTGATCAGCAGGTGGGCAGTTGCATTTGAAAAAGACAGACTCTGTCTTCTCGAACCATCGCACCAGTTCTACAGCCCCTTCAGTACCGCTGTAAGTGTGGTTTACAATCCATAAAGGACTTGTAAGTACACACCGATGGTCTTGTTGGCTATCCCGTCTGGGCAGTAGCCACCGCTGCCTGAACATGCTCATTTATTAAGGCAGCTAGTTCTGCGGGGGTCATGTTTATAGCGCCATCGCCATGGTCTCCAGTGCCACGTCCATGTCCGCGCCCACAAATACAATAATGAGTAACATCAAACACATTTATCCCATTGAAGTACAGTAAGCAGTAAGGAATAATGAATCATCACAACCACCACGTTCAAACAAAAATGATAACCAAGGTAAATAAATTGTAAATGAGTCACAATGTATTCATCAATATCAAAATTTAAGTTTGTCGTTCGAGTGAGGAAACAACCCTTCCCACATAGGTTTCAAAAGAGAGAAACACTACATAGTCCAAGTCATATAAAGGAAACCAATTGACAACATCCGACCCATCGCTGTCATCTTCCATCTCCACTGGTCCTCCTCCTCGGGTTCCTCCTCGGGTCCGCTGCAGAAACAAGAGTTATAGCAATCTAAAGCGCTGCCAATTGGGCTTCTAAGATAGCAATTCTATTATCGGCTACTTCGTCCCGCTGTTTACGAGCAGTAACGCGTCCTCTAAGTGCTATAAGATCATCTTCCATGTGGTGACACCCATTTAGGGTCTTCCCGTGTTGCTCCTCAAGTTCATCCATTTGATGTCTTAGTTTGTACACCTCATGCTGCAATGTACAAACATCACTCGTGAGTCGCCTGACTCGTTGTTGCTTAGTATCCAATGCAGCCACCAGTGCAGCAATCAGTTGCTCGTTGGACTGTACTGTCCGTGGAAATGAAGGCATTGGTTGATCGGCGTTGCTTCTAGTCCTGGGCCTCGGGACAGGTACGCGCTCCCTATACATTATATGATCAACGAATCTGGGTAGAAACTCCAGTCTCATGGGGGGTCACGCTCCATCAGTGCAAAAGGTTGATCTCAATCAATCTCCCCTCGAGGACAAGCTAGTCGAGGCCAGTCGGGTCCATTGTCGGGTACAGGTGCGGGAGGTAGGGATTCAGATCGTGAAGGTGATACAGGTCATTTACCCGGAGCTCTCGATGACGATGCCATGCTGCAGAGAGTGTGACGTGCATGCCAATGAGTATACAGTAGATGAAAATAAGGCACTGGTAACTAACTAACTGTGTGCGGTTATAGTCTAGTGTGTATGCAACCTAGTTCCCTATAACCAATGGTTATGATACCAATCTGTCACACCCTCAAAATCCACGTGCGGAGTTTTACCGCGAGGTGTGTGAACAAACCAGGATCACAGTCAATAGTTACTTAGAACGACACTATATGCCAACGTTAAAATAAAATCAACCAAAGTTTAAACTTGAAACTGTGCGGAAGCGTTTTGTAAAACAAGGCAAACCCAAAGAATGTAAATGCGTACTATGGCAAAACATGCGCCAACCCAAATGAGTAAACATTAATGAATAAAACAATAAAGATGTCTTTAAGACCAAGTTTTAGAATGCAAGATGAATCCGTGCAGTGCTCCTAAAGGCAAGCGAAGTTATTAACCTGAGAATAGCATACTAAAATGTCAACACAACGGTTGGTGAGTTCAAGAGTTAATGTTCAAACATAAGCAGTTTAATAATTGAGATATAAAAGTAGTGCATTGTAACAGATAGCTAGTCCATTAACAATAAATATTAACTCATAGTGATTTCGCAATTGAAGCTGACTGTGTTACGTTGTTGCCTCCTGTCACGACTTAACAGATCGTGACAATGTTCAATAGGACAAATTGCATCCGCTTGACCTCGAGTCACACAGGTGGGGCTCGTCAGACCCAGTAGTACTACCCAAGTTTCCCTGCTATTCAATATTAACAATTCGAAAGTGTGAGGACTTTTCCATGATAAACAACACTATATTAATATTATACACAACTTAAATATATAAAGCGTTTGTAAATTACCAGTATGCTATCTCCCCCAAAAGAGATTAAGTAAAGAGTGGGGCATGAACTCACCTGATATACAAAATGAATACTTAGGGTTTACTTGAAAGAAAGAATGGACAGACAACCTTCAGAGGTTACCTTGATCATATAAGTACATGAGTACGTGTAAACAGAGAACATGTAGAACCCTAAGCACACTACAACCAAAGACTCAAGGTTTCAGAAAACAGACGTGTTTGACTCAGTTGGCCCGTTGGTGACATTAGGTGTTGTAAACCATTTAAGCAAGCATACTTATACATCATACATGGTTAACATTCAAATTGATCACATGTATGCTACATTATTCAAGTGTATTACTTAGATCATCATACTACCAAGTATCATACAAGTCATGCGAATCTAAACATTAAATGCCAATTACTTATAACATAACATGCCACACAAAGATCAAATCACGCACCACATGCCATGTGAAGCCACTCATGACTTCACACCCTAAACCCTGCCAATCCTACTAAGTAGGGGCCTCAGATTCGCACGCGTGTATGATGATCATAACCATGTTCATTGCATTCAACATACATCACAATAATCAATTTCCAGTCCCAAACACAATGCCTTAATTACTAATCATCATACATGATCATCAAAATCCATACATCACACATGATCATCCAAGCATCCCACACAACTAAATTAACATATTCTACCACATTAGAAATCATCCATGAACATACTAACATGCTCCTAATATCCCAAATATGTTCAAACTATCATCTTTCAAACTTTGTGCAAATAAAGTTTTCGTTTTGGGAAGGTACATTCCAAAATCTATCAAACACTCAATGTATTCATGAATTCATCACAATTATACCATTTCAAGCTCATAACATCTAGACATGATCAACAATACCTAATCATCTTAATCCATCAATCATCATAAACAAAAGTTTCCACTTTTGGCAAGATATGAACAACATCCATTCCAAGGTTTCTAGCATTTATATCAACAATCTAGCACCTAATCATCACCATAAACCCTTTAACAACATTAATCCATCATCAAATCATCATATCATGAAAAATAAAGTTACTATTATTAGTAACCTATGAACACAACCATCAATTCATCAATTTCTTGCAAGATCAATGTAATCTAGCATTCATACAACCTACTAACCATCATACATTCATCAAACAATCATCAATCTCACATAATCACATCAATTTCGAATTAGGGTTTGTCTAGAATCAAAGTTCATATCAATCCATTAAAAACGTATCATTCATGCATAATCAATGTTAAACAACATGTATACTATCTAACTAACATACTAACATCATCAAACAACATCAATTTTGACATCATGAACAACCATTCATGAACTAGGGTTCGGCCATAACAAGAAACCCACAAAAAAACACCAAAACTAACCTTAATTCTTGCAAAGGAACACGATTTGATGTTGCTAACTTGTTGTATGACTTGAAACCGAACCAAAATCGTAACCAATTGCTTGTTCTTGATTGATTTCGAAGTGGAGAGGGATATAGGTTGAAGATCGCGGCCAAAGGGTGGGGTTTCTAGGGTTTGGGATTGTTTTATTTAATTTAATTTTTCATATTTACCATTTAAACCCTTGTGTTTTGTATTTTATAAAAATTAGACTTTAAACTCTTTGTAAAATGTTTTTAACTTAATAATATAAACATATAAACTAGTGATAACAATTATATATTTTATTTTTATAAAACACAACACATACGAATTAATACACACGTTTCCACGTTACGCGATTAATTTTCACCTCACGGTTTATCACCTAGAAATTCCACCAAGACAGAGCAGCACCTCCTAGAGTTTCGGTGGCATATTTCACCTGATCAGCAGGTGGGCAGTTGCATTTGGAGAAGACAGACTTTGTCTTCTCAAACCATCGCACCAGTCCTACAGCCCCTTCAGTACCGCCGTAGGTGTGTGGTTTACAATCCATAAAGGACTTGTAAGTACACACCGGTGGTCCTGCTGGTTGTCCCGTCTGGGCAGCAGCCACCGCTGCCTGAACATGCTCATTTATTAGGGCAGCTAGTTCTGCGGGGGTCATGTTTATAGCGCCACCGCCATGGTCTCCAGTGCCACGTCCACGTCCGCGCCCACGGCCACGTCCACGTCCACGTCCACGGGCGTCCATTTTTCACTTTACATTCACAAATACAATAATGAGTAACATCAAACACATTTATCCCATTGAAGTAGAGTAAACAGTAAGAAATAATGAATCATCACAACCACAACGTTCATAACAAAAATGATAACCAAGGTAAATAAATTGTAAATGAGTCACAATGTATTCATCAATGTCAAAATTTAGTTTGTCGTTCGGGTAGGGAAACAACCCTTCCCACATAAGTTTCAAAAAAGAGAAACACTACATAGTCCAAGTCATATAAAGGATTTCAATCGACAACTCAGGTTGGTACATCAAGAGAAAACACAATCTTTAATGTTCATGGTGTTTGGGAGGCGATTGAACCTGGAGAGAATGTTGATCCGAAGAAAAGCAGCCTTGCAATCGCCTACTTGTACCAAGCGATACCCGAGGAACTTGTTTTACAAGTTGCACAGTTTGAAAAGGCAAAGAAAGTCTGGAACGCTTCGAAGGCTCAGTTTGTGGGTGTTGATCGGGTAAAGCAGGCCCGTTTGGGTTCACTGCAAACTGAATTTGAAGCCTTGAAGATAAAAGAAGTAGAAACCATTAAAGACTTTGTTGGACGCATAAGCGCAATTGTCTCCAAAGCAAACAGCCTTAGGGCTGTTTATGAGGACAAGAAACTAGTCAGGAAGTTTCTTGGTTTAGTTCCCGATCGATTTTTACCAATAGTGGCTTCTATTGAGCAATTTGCTGACTTGAATACTATGTTATTTCAAGATCCTATTGGCAGGTTACGTGCATATGAAGAAAGGATCAAACCGTGTGTAAAGTCTGAAGTATCCAAGAATGATCAGCTCCTATTATCTTACAGTGATTGGCAAGCAAGAAGGAAACAGGAGCAGAAAGGCGGTGGACGTGGCCGAGGGACGGGCAACGCTGATAATCGAGGCCAAGGAAGGGGACGAGGCCACTCAGGAGGTCAAGACCGAGACCTTGGTCAAAATACTTCACATCAAAGAAACCAATCAGGAAAGGATCGATCAAAAATAAAGTGTTTCAAATGTGATAACATGGGACACTTTGCATCCAAATGTCCTACAAGGAGAAGGGATGAAGAAGTCAATCTAGCACAAGCTCAAGATGACGAATCGGCACTACTAATGACTGTTCGAGTGGGAACAGTCTTCTTAAATAAAGAAAGTGTAATACCGAGCAAGTACACTTCGGTCCAAAAACAAGCATTTGTGGTTTCTAGACAATGGTGCTAGCAACCACATGACAGGGAACGAAGAATTCTTCTCTAACTTAGGACAGCAATGTAGCTGGACAAGTTTGTTTCGGTGATGGGTCATGTGTGAAGATAAAGGGTCGAGGTTCAATTGTCCTAGAATGCAGAAATGGAGAGCAACGGGTGCTGTCGGATGTCTACCTTATTCCATCCTTACGAAGCAAAATAATCAGCCTTGGCCAAACTACAGAATCTGGGTGTAAAGTACTGATGAAAGACAATTTTCTGTGGTTGTATGAGAAAAGTGGAACTTTACTCACGAAGGTACCAAGATCTCTAAACCGACTTTACAAAATTGAATTAAAAATTTGCCTCACCGGTTTGTTTGCTTGCTAATATTGATGACCAAGCTTGGCTATGGCACGCACGCCTTGGTCATTTGAACTTTGATTCCATCAAACAATTAGCAGCAAAAAATATGATACAAGGAGTCCCAAGAATCACACACACTAGCAAGATTTGTGATTGTTGTTTGGCTGGCAAACAATCACGCCTTCCCTTCCTTGTTCAGTCAAGCTATCGAGCTTCTAAACCTTTGGAGTTGATCTATGCAGACATGTGTGGACCAATCACACCTACCACACAAGGAGGAAACAGGTACATGTTTCTTATTGTCGATGATTATAGTCAATTCATGTGGGAATATTTGGTTAAAACAAAGGATGAAGTTCTGGACTGTTTTAAAAGGTTTAAAAGCTTGATCGAGATGAATCTAGGCCTGAAGGTGAAGAATCTAAGAACAGACAACGGAGGTGAGTTCTCATCTCGAAATTTTACTAACTTTTGTAATGAATTAGGCATTACACATCAGTTCACTGCTCTTTACACTCCCCAACAAAACGGGGTTGTGGAAAGGAGAAATAGGACCATTCTTGGCACGACTCGATGTTTACTCAAGGCCATGGAACTCCTGCAAAAATTTTGGGGAGAAGGTATTAGACATGTTGTCTACTTGTTAAACCGGTCACCCACACAAGCACTAAAAGACAAGACACCGTATGAGGTTCTAAAAGGAAGGCGACCGAACCTGGAACACCTAAGGGTGTTTGGTTGTTTGGGACATGTAAAGGTTCTAACCAACGGGTTAACCAAGTTGGATGACAGAAGTTTGAAGATGATTCATCCAGGCACCCAACCGAATACAAAGGCGTACAGGTTATATGATCCAGAAAGGAGGAAGATTGTGGTGAGTCGAGATGTAAAATTCGAAGAAGAAAAAAGGTGGGACTGGAATTCCTATCTGGAGTAGCATGATACAAATGGTCCTGAATGGACTGAATTTGTAATTCAGCTAAATTCAAGCCAAACAATGGCTGGATCAACTGAACAAGCTGCAAATGAAGATGAAGTTCATATTTTCAGTCCAGACGTGAGCAACCCTATTAAGGGCAACAGCTCAATCGCTACAGGCAGCTCCTTCGAAGCAGGTACCGGGCCAAACAGCCCACTTGCAAGAGACTTACCTGGACCAATTGAAGGCTCTGTTGAGAGTGAAAGGCCAACTAATTCTGGTGATCTGAGCAGCCCACACTTTGTTCAGAGACGTGGGCCTATTCAACCAGAAAGCAGTGGATCCGGCAGCCCACTTCCTCTTGATCCAGATGCGTATGATGATACTCCACCACGGGGAATTCGGGCTGTGGGGGATGTGTATGTGAGGGCCTCACGGTTAAACATTGAAGATGTTAATCTTCTATTGTTGGAGGGTGAGCCTCTAAACTACACTGAAGCAGCCAGTCATAGAGCTTAGGTAGAAGCTATGACAAGTGAAATTGCATCTATCGAGAAGAATAACACCTGGAAGTTGACGACTTTACCTCCCAATCAAAAATCCATAGGGCTGAAATGGGTTTACAAACTGAAGAAGGATGCAAATGGCAATGTCACTAAGCACAAGGCCCGACTTGTAGCAAAGGGTTACGTGCAACAACCCGGAGTGGATTTCGATGAAGCCTTTGCTCCGGTAGCTAGACTCGAGACAGTTCGTCTGATCCTTGCGTTAGCAGCTCAAGAGGGCTGGCAAGTGCACCACCTTGATGTGAAGTCCGCTTTTCTTCACGGTGAACTCAAAGAGGAAGTTTATGTTTCACAGCCAGAAGGGTTTGTTCAAAAGGGAAGGGAACACATGGTTTATCGCTTGACAAAGGCACTATATGGCCTTCGTCAAGCGCCTAGAGCTTGGAATATACGATTGGATAATGTTCTGAAACAGATGGGCTTTCAGAGATGTAAACAGGAGCAAGTTGTTTACAAAAGAAACTCAAGTAAAGATCACTTGATTGTGGGGGTGTACGTGGATGATTTAATCATCACCGGCAGCAACCAAAGTGAAGTAACAACATTCAAACAACAAATGAAGGCTGCATTTGAAATGAGTGACCTCGATCTCTTGTCCTACTACTTAGGAATCGAGGTAACTCAAGGTGTTAACAGCATTTCGATAAGGCAAAGTGGATATGCTAAGAAGATACTCAAGGAGGCTGAATTATGGGAATGTAATGCAGCCAAATTTCCCATGGAACCAGGGTTAAAGCTATCCAAAGGTGAAGATGAAGAACCTGTTGATGCAACCAAATACAGAAAGTTGATTGGCTGCCTGCGATACTTGACTCACACTCGACCGGATTTGTCCTACTGTGTCGGGTATGCTAGTCGTTTCATGCAAACGCCTAAAGGTGCCCACTTGCAAGCAGTAAAACAAATTCTGCGTTACGTGAAAGGAACAACAGAATTAGGAATCGTTTATCAAAGAAGCAACAAGAGAATACTGCATGGTTTCAGCGATAGCAGTCATTCGATAGATGTTGATGATGGAAGAGGTACAACGAGGCTGATTTTCTACTATAATGAGGGGCCAATAGCATGGAATTCACAAAAGCAAGGAACCGTGGACTTATCATCTTGTGAGGCTGAGTTTATGAGCGCCACTTCAGCCGCTTGTCAAGCAATATGGCTGAGAAGTGTTTTGGCAGAGTTGACAAGTTGGAAAGAAGAGCAAGTGATGATTAGAGTTGATAACAAATCAGCCATTGCACTGATGAAAAATCCTGTGTTTCATGGGAGGAGTAAACATATTGACACTCGTTATCACTTTATAAGGGAATGCATTGAAAGAGGACAAATTAAAGTGGAACATATTAGGAGGGATCAACAAAAGGCTGCATTGCCAAGAATCAAGTTTGGAGAAATGAGAGACCTTATTAGAGTAACAGTCATAAAGTGAAAGGACCTGACGAAGTGAAGACCGAAATTAAGAGGGTGATTATTAACTAATTTCGGTAAAATCAATTATGGAGTGCAGGATCTTTTATCTATGGAATACCGCGCTTTTATTTTTAGAAGGAGCCTAATCTTTAGTATTTTACAACTGTCTTATTTATGTTTTTCCTTTATATAGAATAGGCATTCTATGTAATTTTTCAATTCAGAAATTCAGTTTTCACTCAATAAGAAACAGGCAAGCAGTGCCAACAGTTTTCCTTTAACTGTTCTTCTTTGTTTTGCATGCTGATCTGATTGTTATTTTCTAACAAAAAACGTTATCAAATGACAATATAAAATACTAAAAGTGCACCTGTAAATAATAAGTCTGCCATATGAATAGCAATATGCAACCATGCTTGCAACCTAGACTTATAAAAAGAAACCATCATCACCTTGTTAGTAGTGGAAAAAGCTTCTTCAACACCCTCTCCATGGTGAATGTCAGTATCTACATATAATTCACGATGCATAACGATATTGTTAAATAAGTGCAATAATGTTGAGACAGATACTTGTAAATTAAGGAAAAAACAGTTAAATATAATCTTTTTTAAACTCTTTAATATGTATTGCAGACTCACATGAGAAAAACAACTTGCTAAAAGTATATTAATCATAAATTTCTACACCAACAATAACTTCTAATAATCTTTATCACTCGTTTTTATATTACATATCAGATTGATAAGCCAAATCTTTAGCTGTTGTATTAGTGGTGTTCAAGTGATTATTGCAAATCCGTTTCTAATCAAGTGGCAATTATTATATATCTCTTACATCATTGAATACTCTATGCCATCAAAGCAGAACTGATGATTACTACTCGAGGTAACAGAATCTCATCAAACAATATATTCTCACCTTGTTATCTAAGATTGGCCTTAGCCTCTAGATTGCACCTCAAATCCTCACAAACCTGCACATTAAATCATCTAAGGGGAAAATCAGACATGAAATTATTAACTTCAAAGGTTATAAACAAACAAAAATATAAAATTATAGAATGTTTAGACACAAACCTTCATGGTCCCCTTTTTTTTTGTTTGCTCTCGTGCTTATTGGTGTGGTAAATAAGTTGATTCTGCAAAAAAATATTCTGATCTAACATTTCTGTAAGCTTCAAAGGTTATAAACAAACAAAAATATAAAACTATAGAATGTTTAGACACAAACCTTCATGGTGTGGTAAATAAGTTGATTCTGCAAAAAAAATAAAAAATTCTGATCTAACATTTCTGTAAGCTTGTTTGCATCTATACCACCTAAGATTCAAGAAATAGATACATACGTTAAATCTACATAACAAAAGATTTATAATTGAAAATTTGATTTTAATAGCAACTTGCATTCAATTTATCATAACAAAAATTAATGAAAACATCCAGCTTACAAAAACCATTATTGAATAATTCAACTTTTGGAAAACGAAATAATATACCATCTAGCTTTGAAAACAAACCTTATGTAGCTCTGCTTCCTTAGAGAAGAAGTCTTCTAGTAACTTGACCTCATTTCATTAAATCTAACTGTGTTGTCAAAATAAAGCAGTGCTTCATTTTCATGAACAAATACAAACATAAGATTAAGGAAACCTCATAACCGCCCAACCCAGATCAAAGCGTAACCAATCAGTTTCACAGCAAAGTAATGTGCATTGTTCATTAAGAAGTAATCAAATATTCTTATCATAAACCCATCAAGATCATCATCATGTAAATCAAACTAAGGTTATAATTGTTCAGATCATGGTTGATATCTAAATTGACACACAATGTCAACAATTCAAAGCAGAATACAAGTATAAGTTGCAGAACTATATAAAGATGATAATAAGAAAGAAATTCACACATAAGAAATCGATGACAAAACCATGGTACAAATTAAGCAATTAATCATACAACTTAGGGGGTGTTTGATTGCGGCTGACCGGGCTGACTCGGTCAGCGGGTCAGCCCGTTTGATATGCATTTTGTTTCCTGTTGACCGGGTCCAAGTAGCTGACCCAGACCTGAAATTAAACAAAGCTGACCCAGACCACCGAGTGACCACCGACGGCGGACCCTCTGTGTGACCAGCCCCCTGCGTTGCGCGACCAGCCCCCTGCGTTGCGCGACGAGCCCTCTGTGTGACGAACTCCTTGCTCTTCGACCCCCCCTGCGTGACGAACTCCCTGCTCTTCGACCTCCCCTGCGCGACGACCTCCCTGCTCGAAGACCCCCCCCCCCCTCCGGCGACGGCGTTTCCAGCGGAGATTGTGGTGGTGGTGGATTTGGGGAGGAGTAGGGAGGTGGGTTTGATGAGGGGTTCTGAGGGCTTGTTAGAGGTCATGCATTTGGCGTTGAGCATGGCCATGGTGGTGGAGAGTGTGGCTGCCATCGGTGGTTGTTGTTGTGGTGGTGGTTGATGATGATGGTTATGTGATTATGGTGACACAGCGGATGAGAGGTGTGTGTGAATGTGCATATAGGAAGTGAGAGCCAATGGGGTTAATGTAATGGAGATTGTGGTGTTATCCATTGGATTTCACATTTTTTAAGTAAATTTCACATTCTGTTAATGTGGTTTGATTCAAATGATGTTTTTTCTTCTAAAGGTTTTAAAAATTATGATTTTACTAGTAGTTAATAATTTGTCATAATTAACTTCGATTTACATCAACTGACCAAACGGGACAATAAGGTTATTTTTCTTCTTCAGCAAAGTCAGTCAGATGCTAAATCAAACAGTCAAGTTTCAGTCAGATGCAAACCCAGTCAGAACTTCCAGTCAAGTTTCAGTCAGATGCAAACCCAGTCAGAACTTCTTACTGGGTCAGCTTCTGACTCAGTCAGATCTTACTCAGTCAGCAGTAATCAAACAGCCCCTTAATAATCAATAAAATTTCAAGTTATTTGATATTTTGAAATCCTAAACTGGATGGACCTCAATCTGCAAGAAAAAAGTTGATAATGATCAGCCTTAGCCTCTCGATCAAGTGGTTTAACAAGTCAAAAGACAACCCACGTGTATTTAAGTTTCAACTCGCTGAAGTGTTTTCACAAAACTTGAGTTCCATATAATTGTTTTACATGGATATCTTTTTGTTGTACCGAAAGTGAAGTTCATAAGTCTCCATGATAAGAACGCAACATATATAGATGTGCAATGGACAAATTTTGTGTTGATTGTTCATGAATCAGATATCAACATATAAACTTCTACTTTTACAAGTTGTAACACAATTTTTTCATTGTGCATCTAAATCATTAAGGGTCAAATGAATATAGGTGCAATTCCACACCAAAAGGAGCAATTCAGATCTAAAAAAAACCTAGTATACACAGAAAAGGTAACGAAGGGATTAAAAACCAAACCTGCATAACTGTTGGTGACATCTAGTAGTTGTCTACAATGCTATGGAATACCAAAGGATACACCACCGTCCACCATCTTGAAGCTGTTGTGATTTTGTCATGCCCATTGCTGATAGTCAACATAAAAATCCCTTTGGCTGCACTATATGATCTTTATTGTAGTAATTTGAGATAAAAATTTGTAATCCTAAAACTATTGTCTGCAAAACCTACCAGGCTCTGTAACTATAACTTAGTAACAGAATTTAAAAAGGTGTTGACACCATCTAATCAGATTAAAATCAGTTGGCCCTTGGTGAAATCATCATGTAAAACTCAATTTGTACAAAGTGGCTTCAATATCCAAAACACAATTAATCAATCAAATAGAACGAAATCATCATATAGCTGAGAGAATAAACACAATGTATTAGTATCACAATGAGCATAAATTCAACACACATCTAAGACGAAGGATACGGCATTCATGATTCGAACAGAAAAACACATTACCAATTACCATATAGTTAGTTCTGATGAAGCGATCGTTAACGGCAATAAGCAGATTAAATCAATCGAGAAGAAAATATCAAAATATGAAGTTAGGAAGAGATAAAGTTGGAATCGTGTACCGTTAATTCCGAACTTGATCTTCTAATCGGAATATAACGTGAAACTGAACGTGAATAGAATCGAATGAATTGAAAATGTAGTGAAAAAATAGAAGAGGAATGTGAAGATGTACTGAGGATTACCCATGGCGATTGACTAGGGTTTTAAGGGTTTTAGAGAAAGGTTGAAGATGGTGAGATTACCCATGTTTGGATGTTATAAAAGCTACTTTTTATTTTTGGAATGATAAAAATATAAAAATATTTCTCTAAAAATAAATAAAATTAGAATTTCTAATTTTTAGAATTTTTAACTTCTGAAGGACTATTTTTATTTTTTAACCCCTCTAATAAATCAAAAAAAACTTTTAAAAAGCTCATCCAAACATATTCATAGGGTTTATTTATATAAATCATCGGCGGATTAGCCGTTAAACCAATCGGTTCCTAAATTGTAGAAAAGATTCTTTAAATATTGATAATCATTATATCAACTGACTTTTTAAGACGTTATTGTGACGACCCTAAAAATAGAGTTAGGCAAAATTAGTTTACGAATAAAATTAATATATATTATATATATAAGTTATAAATTATTATGTGCACTTATATATGTATGCATGTTTGCATACATATCCTACGAATGCATGTGCCATCTTTTGTTAAATACATATGTGTATTATGTGTATATATATATGTTGCATGTATGCATGGTTGCATGCATGTACAATTTTATGTGTGCATGAATCCACATTCATAAGTCATGGATATCAAACTCAATATGATCTAATATTTCAACTTAATAACATCAAATCATTCACTTAATGATACAAAAACACAAACTCAATCAAACAACACAATACAAGTTAACATCAAAGAAAATATAGCATGAAAACAAAACTAAGCAAAACTTAAACACTTAAACACCTAAACCTCAACATAAGCATAACCTAAGCTTTAGTCTCGGATCATTAAGCAACCCGATTAGACAACTTAAACATTAGTTAACATTAATAATGACTTGATGACTCATATGCTTCTTTACTCGACACCTAGCTTCACCATGACACCAAGGGTGTCTACAAAATCGCCACCTCTCATCTTAAGAACCAACTAAGCTACTCTTACCAACTCCACTACTTGAAGACCTCGGCCGATGGTTTAGAAACACAAGACACATCATTCAAAACACTAAATCTCTCCTTCAAAACTCTCGACCACTCAAACCAACAAACACTCTCGGTCAATATCACCCTAACTGAACACCACAACCATTTTCACCTCCACTCCTCATCGCACACAACCGTAGATCACCACCATCTTCCACACCCTCTACATTCACGGTTCCTTCTAACTAATCGCAACTTACAACGGTTCAAGGGAAATTGGAAACCTTGGAAGCTCAAGACACTCACACACCTTGAAGAATCGGAGAAAGAAGCTACCATCAGCTATCATCACCCTCTCCTTCTGTCAAAATTAAGGTTTCACTCTCTAAACCATGTCTAAGTCAAGATTACAAAGACTATACGTATGTTTAAACAAACATAT
The DNA here is from genome assembly GCA_025506515.1 of Flaveria trinervia. Classification (NCBI taxonomy): domain Eukaryota; kingdom Viridiplantae; phylum Streptophyta; class Magnoliopsida; order Asterales; family Asteraceae; genus Flaveria; species Flaveria trinervia. The sequence continues at coordinate 1,976,488 of CM046446.1, forward strand.
GATTAACTCTTATGATTTTACATCTAAGATCTTTATGAATCCTATAAACATATCAAATTTATTTAAAAAGTCAGTAAGAAGGTTTTAAGAATCTGAAATAAATAAAATGAAACTTGATAATCGAAATTTATATAAAAGAAATTATCAATTGAGGATTAAAATCTTATGTGCAACTTGTTAAATTCAGTTTATTATATTATAAATGATGATTGTGGGAACAAAAATTGGAGGCATGTTTAGAATATTAAAAATTATAGTTCTGCAGATTTTGATGCCATTCCTATGAATAACATAATTTATACAAATTATTTTAGTATTTAAAGGAAAGTTTTATTCTGGAAGAACTGAATCTGGAATGATATTGATAAAATTATATGTTAAACCTTATGAATTATAGGAATTACAGAAAAAGTTTCATGACCTAACTTGAAGTTATGAATAAGTTATGAATTTTTAGAGTTTCTGTCACATAAAAATCGAGAAAAATACTTTAACTTTCCAATAAATTATGAAAATATTTAAAAAAATTTAAAAAGCTGAAAAGAACCTTCTGTATGAAAATAGGAATTTTTAGACAGATTTTGATATTTTTACTAAATATTAGTAAAATGAAGAAAATCATAAAAATTTACTCTGTTGTGATTTAGGATTTGGAAAAATTTTGAGAAGTTATATATATATAGTGTCAAAAATTCTGATAAACTTTTAGAATTTTTAAAAAGCCGAAGGTGATTTTAATAGTTTATTTGAATATTCCAAAAATTATAAGAAATAAACTGCAAATAATTAAAATATGAAATCTAAGTATGTTATGTTTTATTTCATTACCTATTTATTTTAACAATTTTGATATTGTTTGAGGTACTGAAAATTTTGAAGAAAATATTTATGTTTTCAAAACTATAAATATTTTTGTTTATAGGTGATTTCTTGGAGTAAAGGTAAGATTCATAGCCCCATTTTTATTTTTATAAACTTTTGGGGGAAAAAGCATACTATTGATTTTATGATTGATGCAAATTTTTGAGATGTACTGTCATTTATGTTACAATCATTAATTCAGATGTGAAACCGTTGGATAATATAGGTAGCGCTACTTAGGAAATAATTTCCTGCACCAACAGGATGAGTGTTGTGATGCTATATTATCTGATTTGTGAATTATGTTATGACACTATGGTTGATCTGATTATTAAGTAAGGTTTGCTTGTATTTGATGCATCAATAATATTTTATGTAAGATAAACCTATGAACTCACCAACATTATGTTGATTATTTTGAGTATGCTTTTTCAGAAATTCATCATGTCTAACAGCTTAATGTTCTCTTTTGATGTGTATAACGGCTGGGGAGAAGTTATGGGGAAAGTCTGTGTGAATCTAACTGTGAATATGTATGATCTCAGCATATCGGTGAACGCTCATTTCCACCGTTACTGAAGATGTAGCAGTTAGAAAATATATATTAATAGGATTATAATTAGATCAAATTTTGACTATCATTATTTAATGTAATCCTAACCTTATTATTATCTTATGAAGTATGTTTTGTTATGTTTAATATATGCTGCTGTGCTATCTGAAACTCTGTTAATCAATGAGTTCTGTACATACAAGTCACACCCAAATAATCATTTCACGCTTCCGCCGGGATGTGACAGTTATCTTGTAATGGAAAAATAATAACACTTATAAAGTTCGCACTTGGTAGTGGTGCACAAGCTGAGTTTTTTTTACCCAAGCCGGTTCGGGTTCAAAACCGAATCGGTTTTTTTGTCGTGGGGTCAAACCGGCTTTTTTCAAACAGGTTTGAGGTTACAAACCGGTTTGGCTCACCAAAAACTCAAACTTGTCATACCGATTCGGATCGGTTTTTAACTTTTTAAATCGGTTTATAAACCGGTTTTTCTTTGAAACCGGTTCCGGTTTTTTTTGCCCAAATCTAGTACTGGATAGCCTACTAATATATTATTTGTCACTTTTCATAACCCATGTTCTAGTTATAAAAAAAACTTGAAAGTATAAGGAGAAACTTCCTTTGAACTATCTCATCTCAACCTCTAAAATCCCTTAGGACAAGATTATAGCTCCAAAGGACCATAATATATTTGATTTGATTATCTTAAATGTGTTGTAGGTAAAGGAGACAAAGCAATGTTTGGTGCGATAATAAATTATATTGTTTATCGTTCAAAATGAATCTAATCTTAAATTTTAAATGCACGTGATAAAATTTCATAAGATTTGATTAGTCTATCGTATAGTGTATTTTATAAGAGAATGTTGAATGTTAATAACTACCTCTCTTATATAAGATTTAACTTTCAAGGTTTCATTGGGTGTTGATGTTTAAATCAATCGATTTTTAAGGTATAAGAGGATGTCGTAATGTTAGTTTTTATGGTTACTTTGGCTTTTGTGCGTTTAATCATATCGGCACTCGGATTCTCCCAAATATCTACACATATTTTAATGATTCGTTATTATATTGTCATTATACTATTACTAAACATATGGAGCGAATACATTAGAAGCATTCGAATAAAAACTCTTTTTAAACCAAGCATATTGTTTCATTCCCCGATGGTGTTTGGTCATGTTTCTAGCCACTCCTATTTGTCCCAAAACCCATCTTCACCTCATCGATACGTTCTCGTGACTTCATGCAGACGAGACTCCCGTACCAAAACCGGCCATATGATTTCAGTGGGACTATGTTGTTTTTCAGTCTTTGTTGCAAGACAACAATTTCTCAAAAAATAAATAAATATCATTAATCATAGGGCTGACATAACAGATCATACGCGGCACGATAAGACACGAACACCATAAGTGTTATACAAACACAACACAATAATTAACTGTGTCATAGTTTTCATACACGAAAACGAACTTGTTTAGAAACAGGTTGCACGATAAAACATGTTAAGAGACGCGATAAAACTCACACGTTTAGTGAAACAAAAATTGGCTAAAGTTTATCATAGTCTTGAATAATACACCATCTTTAATGTGATAATCCTTAACATATTTGAAACAAAAGTCCATAAAATTTTATTTTAACTGAAACATAGTTTAAAGATGTAACAAGCATAGTACAAAGAGGCTTTAGCCGGAGGCTAGAGACTCGATTAGTGGTATGTTGGTAATTGTATTCAATGGAAGCAGTCGGGCAAAAGATAAGGTTTTAAAATTGAACGTGAAAAGTAATGATATATAGAGAGAGAGGATGGATCAAATGAAAACCATCATTTTAAAAGACACAAAAAACCAATATCAACCAATCAAATAATTTCTAATAGTTTTTTTTAACTTTCAATTCCTTATTGACTTTTGACCAATTTCTCTTCAAATCATCATCTTCCATATTTGTATAATTAACTAAAATCAAATTAAAGAATCAATCAAGCCGATAACTCTTGATTAAAAATTACAATCCGTCGATGACGCCAACTTAACCGTCGCATCATCGCCTTGCCACCATCGATCACCAGCATCTACTCCCATTGGCACCTACAAACACTACCAACACCATGGCCTAAACATGCGTAATCGGCATTTGATTTCAAATATAATGATGGGTTCAATAGTGGAAAGGTGTTAGATAAGAAATCGATTTAGAGGGGAATCGATTGATATGAGAAATATATTAGTATGAACAAACCACCATCGAAGGACATGGTTATATGCTCCATTCATATCCGCAAATCAATATTTGTGTACAACTAGGGCTCAACCTCATGATCGAAGATGAAGAAACGGATAGGATACATGTGGATAGACGTGGAAATGTGTTAAGTGAGTTATAATGAATCAAGTAAAGAAGAAATATTCTTGGTAATGTCAAGATGAAAATGATGATGATAATGAACTTAGTTACGTATATGTAACCAAGATGAAGAAGAAGATAACGATGAACTGGATTGAAAAATGGTATTTCAGGCAGGATTCATATATGTACCTAGGTTATATACGTGTAACCTTATGAGATACATATATGTAACTTTGATAGCTATGGTGATGAAGATCAATCAATTGAATGTGGAAAAAATGATATCATGGTAGGATACGTATATGTATCAATGTTACATATATGTATATGTAAAAGAGTATTTGGGTAGGATACATATATGTACCCAGGACACATATATCTAATCATCAGGTACATATATGTAATTATATTGCATTTGTTGTGACACCCTACAGATATCCCACATCGGCCGTGGACAGGAGAGATTCTTGGTTCATAAAGAATGTCTGGCCTCTAACATCAACAACGCGTTTTGGGCGTATTGGCTGTGAATGAGAGGAGAACTCCGCAATTAAGCGTGCTCAAGTGGGAGCAATCCAAGGATGGGTGACCTCCCTAGAAAGTTTTCACCCGAGCAACCAAAAGCAAATCCGTGAGTTCCTCGTGGGCAAAGCGGACAATATTGTTGATGCGAGGGGTCGGGTGTGACATTTGTATATGTTTATTTATACGTAACCACATCTATATATGTGTAAATTTTTATTTCAATAAAATGTTTTTTACTTGGTACACGCGTTATGCTTACATAAGCGTATATGATGACGATTGTATATGTAGCAAGATTAATTGAAGTGGTTAGATGGTCAAAAGATTTGAGATTAGTTCATGGTGAAAATGAAGTTTCATTAGGTTACGTAACTGTAACATAATATTCATATACATAGATCATTCTTACATATACGTAACACATTGTTACATATTGAAATTAACTCATGTTTATCGTGGTTACGTATTTGTGTTTGTGTTTTATTTTATAGTCAATTGATTTAATATCTAAAGATTAGTATAATTTATTGTTAAATTAAAAAATGTTAGTGTAATAAAATAAAAAGAATGAAAGGTTTTTTTATTAATTAAAAAGATGAGGGAGAATGAGTGATTTTAGGGATTTAGTTAATTGAGAAAAAAGATTTCCATATAATTTGTATGTATTTTGCCTATTATACCCCTAAAACCTTTTAATTAAATACTTTAAACACAATTTAATTACTATCATGCCATTAAACAATCTTAATCATAGATTAAATAAATCAATGACTATAAAATGATTTTTTGGTTTTTAATTATAATATTGTTTTCAATAGAACTCCCCATGTATATATATATATGTATATATATATATGTATATATATATATGTATGTATGTATATATATACATGTATGTATATATACATGTATGTATATATATGTATATGTATATATATATATGTATGTATATATATATATGTATGTATATATATGTATATGTATATATGTATATATATTATGTATATATATATGTATATATATATCTTTATATATATGTATATATATATCTTTATATATATGTATATATATATATGGAGGAAGGATCAAATGAAAACCACCTCTATAAATGAAAACCATAAAAACCACTCTCATCCAATCATATTTTATTCTTTTTAAAATTTTTCTTTTTTTTTAAAAAGACTAATAAGGTAATTTGACACTCATTTAATTTTGGTAATTATTTATTTATTTTGAATTCCTTTATTAGCTCCATAAGTAAATTTATTATTTTTATTTTTCTCTTTCCTCTCAGAATTCAACCATCATGATTTTAATTAGGGCATTCTACCATCACCGCAATCTTATACCACCATCGACATCGCATACCACCATGTTTTCCATCTTTGTGCGGCACCCTATAAACCACTATATTGTCGCCTACCAGTCACAACCGCCTTCGAACATCGCCGACACCACCCATTTTCTTCCATCAATGGTTCATGTACTTCGAACACCACGTTCAAACACCATCAGTCGCCTTTGAACAACACCAGAACCACCATTACTAGTTTGATTAAACCTACAAATCATTCATGAAAATAACAATCGAGAGGAATATGCTAAACATATGCCATGTAAGTTATGTTACATACATGTATCTTGGAAGATAATAGAGAGCAAAGACAAAGAGCATGGGCAAGAACTTGAAGAATATATTGGGCTTACGTATATGTAAACACATATGAGATCTTAATTCTTCTTCTTGGTTTTTACATTCTTAGTTCTTAATAGATATAACTCATACATATACGCAAGCAACATATTTTCACTGCTATTACAAATGATATCTTAATTGCTTTTCCTGTTCTTTTCAAATTGTGTTTACGTATACGTAACACAATGATTTATATACATATCACGTTATTACATATACGTAACAAGATGTTACATATGAAATCTGATTGCTTTTTACCATGGTTACGTATATGTAACTCAGTTTATGCTAATGTGGTTATGTTCTTACTCTTTCAATCATCCGATATACACCGATACATATACGTAATGTAGTGTTACATTTAGTTAGTTTAATCAAAATTATTTTTCTAGTGATATATATGTATATATATATATATATATATTGATTGATTGTTACATATACGTAAAGAATATATGTAGCAAGATCTATTAACGTGGTTTAAATGCTCATAAGATTTGAGATTCAATTTGATGAACATAAAGTTTAATATGGTTACATATATGTATCATAGTATTTCATATACATAACAAACTGATACATATACGTAACATATATAACGTTACATATTAAAACTACAGGTTCTTTTTTCTTATTATAAAAAAAATCAGTTTAGTATTATTTTTATAAATAAGTTTGTGTTTGATGAATAATATACATGAGAGAGAAAAGAGTAATTTTAGGAAATTTTGTTTGATAGTGGGTTATTTCAATTTTAAAACAATACGGTTTTCCTATTTTACCCTTAATGACTAATAATGCATCATTAGTTATTCATTTAATTACAATCATGCCACTAATTGATCTAAACCATTCATCAATTAAATCAAAGGCTATAAAGTGGTTTTATAGTTTTCAATTATAATGTGGTTTTCATTGGAAGCATCCCCTATATATATATGTATATATATATATGTATATATATATATATGTATATATATATATATATATATATATGTATGTATGTGTAAGGCCCCGTTCCCGGGACGCTTACAGCTGTTTGTTCATCGCACATAAAACGTTAGAAAACATATATTAATTTTGCAGCGGAATTTAAAATTTTCATTTATAACTAAAACATGTCATTTACAACATTAGTTTTCATCTCAAATACATGACATGTCAAAATACGCATGCCAGCCTCAAAATGCTTCCAATAGCTTATGCATCCCTGCCTGCAACTCCTCAGCATCAACATATACCTGCCAACTATTATGCATACGAAAGTCAGCGACGCTGAGTGAGTCCTAGTTTTATAATAAAAATACTTTTCTGAGTTAAAAACCGTTCTTTACTTTATTTCAAAACATATTATACTTTACATCATTCGTGATCATGCATCATACGTACATACAGATAATATCATTATTATCTTCCATTACGTTCATTAGCTTTGTTCATTCAACGTATTACATTATCGTTCATTTCTTTTTCTAGATCCGGTCAGACTTTACCCTCTTCGTGGCTGAGTGCCACGATTACTGAGGTCGAATGACAAGGATCCGTATCGCACATTTCATACTTTTATTATCATTCATTTCTCATCTAGATCTTGTCAAGCTTTACCCTCCTCATGGCACTCAGCCATGATTACTGAGGTCGAATGACAAGGATCCCATTCGTTCATTATCGCACTTAGCTCAAATTGCACCCTCGCACCATCGTACCCGAAGTACATATCGCACGGATCGCACACATAAGGAAGCCAGAATCGCATGCTATCTCATGGGTTAGCCAAGATCGCACGCTATAAAACCACACGAGGCAGCCAAAATCGCACGCTATCCTTATGCCGTCCATTACACATATCGCTCAAATCGCACCATCGGAGTGGTCACGAAGACCGGCTCCCCCTGTGTGTGTGAGAACTCTCGGGGTTTAGCCAGAATCGCACGCCATCCCATGGGTTAGCCAAGATCGCACGCTATAAAAACTACATGAGGCAGCCAAAATCACACGCTACATAGCACACAGTAAATACCACATCGTACGTATCGGAGCAGTTACCAAAACTGAACTCCCACTGTGTCTATGTCCCCTTATGAGTAAGCCAAGATCGCACTACACACACAGTTGAGCTAACGACCGTCAGTGAGTCGTGAACCTCATTTCTTTCTTTCGCAAGCCATCCTTTCTCTCATTCATTCGTTTATGCTCGCATTCATTCATTACGTTCCTCTTTTCATTATCTTCCACTTTACGTTACATAATACTTTCATTACATTCATTAATGTTCAACGCAAAGCCAAGGGAAGACATACATATAATAAGGAACATACATAAACATAAACATACACCATCACCATAAAGGCACATCATACATACATAACACACATCAAACATAAGCCATCACATCATACCCAGGCTTATCTTCCCATTTTACCCCTTAAAATCCCCTTAGAAAACCTCAAGTCTAAAGTGGGCGCATGGGTCCTTCCAGGCGCATAAGCATAAAAATTCTAAGTATAAAACAGTCTGGGCGCATGGGCACTGTTTGGGCGTTTCTGCCCTGTTCAGGCGCATCACCAACACTTAGCCGTTTCAAGCTCTTGGGCGCATGGGCACTGTTTAGGCGCATGGCCAATACTTAGCCGTTTCTTTCACTGGGACGCATGGGCACTGTTTAGGCGCATGGTCCATACTTAGCCGTTTCTTTCACTGGGACGCATGGGCACTGTTTAGGTGCATGGTCCATACTTAGCCGTTTCTTTCACTGGGACGCATGGGCACTGTTTAGGCGCATGGTCCATACTTAGCCGTTTCTTTCACTGGGATGCATGGGCACTGTTTAGGCACATGGTCCATACTTAGCCGTTTCTTTCATTGGGACGCATGGGCACTGTTTAGGCGCATGGTCCACACATAGCCTTTTCATCACTTGGGCGCATGGGTACTATTTAGGCGCATGGGTACTATTTTGGCGCATGGCCAACACTGGGCGCATGGCCGATACTTAGACGCATGGGCCAACATGCTGGGCGCATGGGCCACTATTCAGGCGCATGATCCACTCTTGGGCGCATGGCCAACACTTAGGCGTCTGGTCTCTCATGCTGGACGCATGGACATTGTTTAGGCATATGAACCACTGTTCATGTCCATCAAACATTCTGCAATCTTTTCTATGCTACCAATTTCACCCGATTATCATTCTAAGCATACCCAAACACAGATCTAACATACTAAGGCCATCTAAGCATGCTAAACATCATCACTAGCCCATAATCATCATTATAACATGCATACATACATACAACATACGAACATAAAGCTATAAACCCACGGTTTCTTTCAAAATATTTACTTAGTATGCATAATAGCTCCAAATCAGTTAAAAATCAGTAAAAGAGGGGTTCTAGAAACTCACCTTAAGCAGCTTTTGAGCAACACTCTTCCAGTTCAAGACCCACTTCGATTCAGCTCTTTGAATCCCGAAAGTAAACTTCGGTCAAGAACTCAATACTTAACTGAAACCGAGCTCAAACAAGAGAAGACTTACCCTTTTCAGCTTCTTCTTTCTCTTTCTCTCTCTAGAACCGGGCTCTCTCTCTCTTCTTCTTCCTCCAAGATCAAAGCAGCTTTCTGCTTGATATGGGCGACCAGGCCCTTAAATATCTTAAAATAATAAGATTTGTACTTTGTACACTTTATTCCTCTCTACTTGTGCACAAATTCTATTCTTCCTATTTACTTTTCGTTTCCTTCTGTTTAAATAGAAATTTCAGGGTGTTATAGTATGTATATATATATATGTATATATATAGGGGAGGGTTCAAATGAGAACCATTTTTTTATGAGAACTATAGGAACCAATCTCAGCCACTCATTTTTTATCACTTGCAAATCACATACCATTTCCTCTATTTTTTTAAATGTTCGTAACTTTTTTTCACGACATCATTTTTTCAAAAAAATTTCACCATAAAATTCAGTATTTTTTATCTTTCCAACGCCTACCATATTGATATACTTTTCTAAAAAAATCGTACATCCGTTGTTTACATATGTGTAAATCTAGTTATACACATGTGTAGTACTGGATTTACACATGTGTAAATCTGATATTGCACATGTGTAAAACGAATTTCATTAAAAAAGGGAATTTTTTATTTTTTATAAATTTTTTTATATTTTTTTATGAAAGGGGGAATGTTGTGGAACATTTTTGTGTTTTTATTTTTTTATTTTTATGTTAGTTTTTGATTTATAAATTTTTAAATATGTTTTTGTTAATTACAATTTTGCCATTGAGAACTAGTGGTTGAGATTGGTTTCTAGAGTTCTCACAAAAAAAGCTAATTCGCATTTGATCCATCCCCTATATATATCTATACTATATATATTCATTTGAGGAGGGTAAAAATGTAATTTTACACAATCTCTTAAAATTAAGAGATGTACATGTATTCATGCACAAGGTACAAGTTACTTTGCTTTTGATGTATATGGAACGGAGGGCAAACTCTGCAAACCAGAGTTGCTTTCGACCACTGTTACAAAAGAAGAAGTTCCGTGACCTCTCTTCCCTATTGCTTTCGGAGATGCCTTCGACCAGAGTACCGTCACCATCACCTTCCTCTATTGCGATAGAACCGAGCTGCTTTCGGAGATGCCTTTCGACCAGAGTACCGTCAGCAGCTGCAATCTCCATTTCGAGAAGGTCAGAAGTATGGGTTTTCTCCTCAAAACCCTACATAACACGAAAAGAGTAAGGTTTTTGTCTTGGCGGTCAATTCAAAACTCTCAACACCCTACATAAACTCACAAGAGTATGGTTTTTGTTTTGGCGGTCAATTGGTAAGTTTCTTCTCGCATTTTCTAATTGGTAAGATTCTTCTCCCAAAAGCTTTGAACAGATGAGATACTTTCTTAGCTTGATTTGATTATTTAGATGCTTAGTTCGAATAATAATTCGTTTCCATATTCATATTCATATTCATCTTCTTCTTTCTGTTTCAAGGTGTCTGATTCACTTTTCGTGGGAGCTGCAATCTCCATTCACTTTTCAATTTGATTATTCAGGAAGCAGGTAAACGTAACTGTGTCTATTTGTTACGAAAATGTGTCTATTTGTTTTTAAGTCTAGATTTAGGAGATATTATTTGAATAATGGTAGAATTTGCAACAGGTTCATGTTTCTACTTGTTTACATACATATCATGTTTTCAAAGTTCCTTTATTAGCTGCTTGAATTAAAAACTTCTATGTTTTAGGGGATATATCCACAGCGGGTTGTATGTACTTATTACGGGGTTTAGTGTTCCAATTATTTTTTGTCAAGCAATCGAACTTAATGGTTATAATGTTATGATTACTCAAAGATGAATCCTTGCAGCCTTAAACCTTTTCCAACCAAAAATGCATGAATAAGTAGCATATCACTAATAAACTCCAGTTTGGGATTTGTAGCATATCACTAATTTGGGTTATGTTTTTCTTTGCTTTGTTTAGAGTATTTTAGGAGATATATCTTCATCTTTGATTATTGGATGATGTAATTATAGAGTGTTTGTTAAAGCCAACTTTCTTAGTTTGAGAGGGTTTGATTTTAAAGTTTGAATGTTTACGCCTCAAGTAACTTAAAGCATGTGTTTTGACTTTTGAAGTGGTATTGAATGAAAGCTGGTCATCTTGTAAGTATTGTAATTGTATACGTGAATGATAAAACTGAATAATATCTCGCCAAGGGAATTATTTTGACAAAGAAACTAAAAGCGCAACGATTGTGATATGGTGTTGAATGAAAGCTGGTCTATAGATCAGTTTTTGATCGGGTTCGGTCCAGAGGTAAAGAGATCCGAACATTGACATCTATGTAGTGTAAATAATGTAAGCTTGAAGCTGTTTGTCATATCTTATTCTGACGGTTGTGATATCAAAATTAAATGCATTTATAATGAGAGTGTGGTCTGACTCATTGTAATTCTTAATGCTTGAGAGTGCATATGGTATGACTATATATCATAGGTATTTTCTAATAATTTTCAAGAGGACTGATATGAAGCAGGTTAAACGGAAGATAATAGAGTTCTTAGTGACTGGCCGTGGAAACTGTTTTTGGGCCTTAAGTTGAATTCACTTTGATTCAAGAGGACTGGTTTGGTCTTTTGAAAAATAAAACTTTTTAATTAAAAAAGGAGTTCTAAATGTTATAATTCAAGTGAAATTTCTAACATAGAGGTCTTAATCAAGATGTCATTTGAATATTGTTTATGGTTTAGGTTGAACTTCTCAGTTGGAAAGTTTTTATCAAATCAAAGACCATTGGAACTAGCTAGGTTCTCATTGTTATTTTAGAAGATGATCATATGTTCGGAAATTAATATCTTTCATTTCTTTTATGTTTATTGGTTTCCAGATACCAAAGTGGAACAATTGGGCTCAAGTGGACATATGTCTCATTAGCTGAAACTCATCTCATTAGCTGAAACTCATCTCATTAGGTGGAACAATTTGGGTTAGTAAGGTGAACTATTGCTCCTGCTTTGCTTTTTACTGAAATTAACAAATGAGTTTTGGTGGGTTTTGTGTTTGAATCAGTGGGTTTTGAGTTGATTATTGCACTTTTAAGGGGATGATTGGATGGGAAAGGGATTGTGAGTATATTTTTAGATATGGCTTTTACCTTATGAGATTATTGCACTTTTAAGTGGGTTTTGAGTTGAACAAACAACTTTGGTGCTGTGTATAGAACTCATGGATTTAGTATGTCATTTAATATTCACATGTCGTCTAGATTGTAAATTTTATGAACAAAAGTGAGCATAAGCATACATAATCTGATCATATGGTAAAGTATTGTAAATTTTACAATCAATGATTTTGTAGTATTCATCATTAACCCAAAAACATAAACTTCATATTTTTTTCACATGATGTAATTACGTTATGGCAGGCGTACAAGAACCCCATCATGCTCCTATATAGTGTCTTTAATTTGGGTGTTGAATATGACCATAATATATATTGCGACCTAAGATTGTTATAGTTCAAAGTAAAAAACGGTACAACACAAACCATGATGAACCATGAATGTGAGGGAGAAACTTTTAAAATTTTGTTATGTTTAGTAAGAGAATAAAAAGAAATACCATCTAATGTGATATTAACTTTTTTATATTCATGTATGCATTTTTTAAATTTTAAATTTACTTGGCCTTTTCATTTGGATATTTAATTATGTTTATGATGTGTTATTGTTATGTAAAATAATATTAGCAGTCCTCTAGCCATTTGAATAAAACAAGTCCTGTGTTTAAAATTGCTGCCACCGTAGCATTGTGCGGGATATATTTGGGTAAAATTGGGATCGTCGTAGCGTCATGTTTGGAAAAAAAACTGGTTTATTTAAAAAAATAAGTTGAGATTTGGTTTGAGGTCAAATGTCAAGATACACCCATAGTTGAGCCGAAAGCAATTATTCCAAACTAATTTGGTAGGCTTATGATAGTGTAATGCATATTTATATATTTAAATGAGTAGACGTTGCTATTTTCTTTTCTAAAGAAAATAACAATGAAATTCTTAAGTTGTTGTTTTTTGCTGTTTCTATATGCTATTTGTTGGTTTAGGGAAAGTTTTCTTAAGTTTTTTGCCATTTGTATATGATGAAATTGGGTTTAGGGATTAAAATTGTGTTTTTTAGTGTTTGTATATGCTATGTGTTGCTTGGGGATTGCAGGACATAGCAATTGCAGCATCTGGGAAGAGCTTCTGCCGGTAAGTTTAATCTCCAAAGTTGCTCTTATACATTTTGTTACACTAAAAAATTGAAGACACTAAAAAATTGAAGACATAGCAATTGTTACACACGTATAAATAAACACGGGAAAACTTTTATATAATTCTATTTTTTTATTTGTATTGACAGTGCAAGGTCATTGCTATTGTATTTGGGAAGAGTTTGTGCAGGTAAATAATTAGTATATTACGTTTTATTGCTGGTATTTCGTTCATAATTTCACACTTAGTATTTTTGTAAATAATTAGTACAACTAGGACTACGACTCCTTTTTTGTTCTTTTAAACTAGGTATAGTACTCCTTTTTTTGTTTTTTTAAAAATTTATACAAAACCATGCTTTATTGCCTACATCTATTCAGTGTTGACATTTTAGGTGTAACCTTTACAAATCATGATTTTTGATTGATAGGTACCCCAAAAATATAATCGATATTCTCTAATTTAAACCATCTAAAAGTTAATACTCAAAGTTACACTTTAATATCTACTAATTATCAATATGCAAACTTAACTAAAATCAATTGTCATAACTAAAATAAAAAAGAAATCAATTCATGAATTTGGGTCAAGTGGACATACATCTTATTAGCTGAAACTCATTTCATAGGTGGAAGAATTTGGGTTAGAAAGGTATCTTTCATTTCTTCTTTTTTGGGTTAGAAAGAACAATTTGGAACAATTGAATGTTGGTTTAAAGTTCAGATCAAAAAAGTTGATAAATTGAATGTTGTTGTCATAGTGAGTGCAGATTGTATGAGTGCAGATTGTATGTGTTGAAGAATGTAGCTTAATGTTTACTTATTAATCATTAGTTTTGTATTTTAGATGGCAACTCCTTTATGATGGTTTTGTAAATCTAATCCATTCTAATTATTTATCTGTTTTAACAGTGCAAGGTCATTGCTATTGTATTTGGGAAGAGCTTGTGCAGGTAAATAATTATTATATTATATTGATTGCTGGTATTTCTTTAATAATTTTAATTGAAAGAGCACCTACTACTTGCATGTTGATATTGTGTTCTTTTAAGAATTTATAGAAAACTAGGTATAGGATTCCTTTATTGTTGATTAAACATATTCCCTACATCCATTCAATGTTGGCATCTAGGTATAAGCTTTATAAATTATGAGTTTTGATCGATAGATACCCCCAAAATATAATAGACATAAAATTTTAAACCATCTAAAGCTAATACACACAGTTACACTTTAACATCTACTAAATGTAGTATCAATGTCAATTGACTTTACAAAAAGAAATGAACTTAAAAGATAACTAATTGATCATGCTCAACTCAATATGTACATGTCCTAAGTACATAATTTGAATCATTTAATTTCTAATTGTCATAGTTAGACTTAATTATCACAGTTCTCAATCTTCATTAATATACACATCTCCGAGTAATATTCATAAATTATTAATAATAATATTTAATATTTCAATAAGCTTTATTATTTATCATAAGGTTTAATAATAAGTAATTGCTCAAGTTCAACCAAATCTATACATGTTCCAAGTATAAAATTTTAATCGTTTAATTTCTAAATATCATAGTTACACTTGATTATCATAATTTTTAATCTTAATTAACATAACACACCACCCATAAATATTCATTAATAATAATTAATACTTCAATAAGTGTTTATATTTATAAGTTCATAAAAAATTAAAATAAATATATACAAAAATATTAAATGAGATAATATCCTTTGAAATTACAAATGGGTAAAAAAGTTACATTATATTTTCCTCAAAAAATAAAATATACATTTATTTGTGTTAAAATTAAAATTAAATGATTCAATGTTTTTACAGACTAAATAAAAAAGTGGAGGTCTAATTTAAGCATGGATGTTCATTCCGTTGTTGACTCTTTTTCATCACTCACAAATTATGGAAGTTGGTATACTATTTTCTTTGTTTGGGTTGAGTTCATATCAAAAGTCGTTGTTGAGAACAAATTATTGGTTATATTTCTTGATCAAAACGTAAGTGATTTTCTTCTCCTTTTCAAAATATAAAACTACTTTTTAATATTTTACATTATGAACACTCTTTTTGTTTTTAGAGACAAAAAATAGCGGCGTTTGTTCCGGAACATTTAATGGACTTTTATAATAATATGGATTTGGTGGCCAATGTATTTGTACTTAATCGTTTCCAAATTGAGAATTGAAATATCAAGAGTATCCGACATATGAAAAGTACATCTTGGTATGTGGTGAGGTCAAGATTGTCATCAGCGAATACACTAAACTTATTACATTTGAAAGTCCATTTGTGAGAGGTTTTTGTCTGTATCCATTGGTTCCTTCTATTCAAATTCTTAAGCATGATAGAAGACACCAAAAGTTAATAATTAGTACGTTCTAAGTTTCTCGATTTATCTATTTTTGATAGATATATTAGATATACCTAAATTTTCTCAATAAGAACAGTTACGATCATTGTAGATGTTGTTGGACGGATTGTCATGGGTAAACGAAAAAAAGGACGATACCATTTTGAATTGGTTCTTCAAGATGCGACGTAAGTCAATGATCGCATAAAATATTAAATTTTTTTATAATTTCGCCGTATATAAAAATATAATCAATTTGTTTGTGATTCTAAATTTAAATACATGTGTCAGCGGTCACACAATACAAATGCTTTTATATGACTCGAAGCAGACAAATATGTTTAGAACTTATCTAGCAATCGCAACAAATTCTATAGTGTATGCATCTCGAGTGAAATTGGTTCATTTACCAGAAGGTATGTATTACCTTATATATATATATATATTTTTAAAAAAATACTATTTTAAAACCTCTATGCCTTACGTAAACTTATACGTTCTTTTTTGTTTTCAGAAAATATTTTGATTTCTACAGACTTAACAACGATTGCCTACGAACCAAACATTCCCGAGGCACGTGATATTGAAAGGATTGGTCGTCCTTAGAGTCCATGTTCATTTTAACATGTTTACAATGAACTCTTTAATTAACTTCTATGGTTAGACGTCTATTTTTAATGTTTTGGCTTTTCTTGCGTTCTAATTGGAATTTGATGTAACGAAGTTACAAAGAACTTATATTCATATCTCATGCATTAACTATAAAAAAGATAATCTCATATTCATATTATAAATTTTATAAAAGAACAAAAGAAAGACAAATGTAATCAAATCATAAACACAGACATTATACTTAAACATTGATTATTACAACGAGTTTGCTTGAAACCAACAACCCTAATAAAAAAACGATATAAAGTTTGAACTAATTACCACACAAAATATCAACCTCACAATCTGTGTAGACAATATTATTTTAAGCATTAATTAGTAGAACTATGTTTTGCTTTGCATAATATTTATTCATATTAGTGTATTGTGTAGTATGCTATATATGTAATGTAACCACACTTTTCTTCACCTAAATACTAATTCATAGGAGAATTATATTATACAGATAATTAGTCAATATTTGTGAACGAAGGTGTCACCATGGTTGCCCTACTGCTTGAAATAATGATATTTGAGATATTAACGAGGCTGCCAGCAAAGGTTGTATGTCATTTTAAGTCTGTTTGTAAGGAATGGTATGCCTTCCTATCAACAGAAGACTTTGCAAGGGTACATTGCTCCCGCTCATTAAATTCATCCAATCAGAGAATCCTCTTAATCGGAGACCAAATATGCTCTGTTCGTCCAATTGACTTTCAAACCGGTGATTATGGGCCAAGCACCATCGTCCCATTTCCATTTCATGATGTCTCGATTCGTTCATATTTGGATGGATTGTTGTGTGTTCGCTTGAATCATACATCTGAGTTGCTTCTTTGGAATCCAGTCACCGGTGCTTACAAGTATTTGTCAACACCTCATTGTCGTTGCTATGGATTCTTTGAAAAAAATGCTGACGCTATTGGTTTGTACATTGATGCTTATAATGATTACAAGGTCTTGCATGTAAAGCGTAGGTGTGGTGTACTTTGTGCATCTATTTATTCTAGGAAATCATCCTCTTGGAGAAATATACCTTTCGTAACAAGACCGGAGTACGTTATCCCCGCATTCTCTTGGTCAACTGCTACGTTATGTGCTAATACTTTATATTTCACTGTTTGCGAGTCCTGTGTTGGAGGAACAAATGTGGTCATTTGTTTTGATGCTAATTCAGAGCAGCTTAAAGAGATAAGCTTTCCACCGGTTCCTTCTGCAGGAATTTATATCGGAGATTTAGTTAATGTAAAAAATGAACTTCACATGTTTGTTAGTACTGGCATACGCGAAATGTTAGTTGAGTTATGGTTGCTGTAAGGGGAGCACTGGATTAAGGTCGTGTCATGTTCTACCACCCCTCCTATCCCGCTGTCAATATGGTGTGAGATAACACATTTTATGACAAATGGTAATTGGTTTGTGATGACCAATTTGGGAAAGCTTTATGAAATTAAAATGGATGTAGAGCTCTTGGAATGTTTTTATCCTGTTACTTCGTTTCGTGGTTCCCAGGGTGTAGTTTTTGTGAAGACCTTACTTTCACTAGCTCTTTTAGTTTAACTTTCCACTTTTAGTTTAACTTTTCTGTTAATGTTTTTCAGTTATGATGCTCGGAACACATGTAGTCTACTGTTATTGTAATGATATTTTCATAAATTGATTGTCTAAGATAAGTCTCTTTTATTTAATTTACAAGGTATTTATCAATTTACAATGACTAATGGGCAACCAAAAGATCATATTGATTTTTCTACCTCGCGTGCATCTACGTCAGTTGAAAACCAAAAAGAGTACAACGCGCGATATTATGCTTCACGTAAAAAGAATGGGCAATCAAAAAATTGTAATGAACCCCCTACCTCAAGTGCATCTATGTCAGCTGAAAAAAGGAAAGAGAATAATAGACGATATTATGCTTCTTGCAAAGAAAATAACAATCTATCAAAGATTGGTGCAAGCCATGTCCCCGAAAGTGATCCAATAATTGAAAGGACGCCATTAAGAATCTTGAAAACTAATAGTAGTCAAATAACACAAATGCGAAAGCAGCATGTGTCATGTAGTTCGACTGAAAAAAGAAAGGCTCGAGATGAAGCATGCTATCATACACGCAAAGCCGATGGAAAACGTAATTCAAATGGTATTCAAATTAGATGTGCTCCAACGGATGATAGTACTCCGACAACAACACTCCCCTTTATAAATGACGAAATCATGCCTGAAATATCACGAGGTTTATAGTTTATTGAACAATGGTTTCATTATTAAAGTTGACATCTTTTCATTTTTCATCACTTAATACTTGGAATTCCTTAGGTATTCGAATTCAACCGCGAACACTATTACCTCAATTTTCTGACGTTATTGATCAATCATCCATCCGAGATGAGATTATTGAAGACGACCCGTATAATTTTGTTTACAATGGTAGACCTAGAGACCATCGTGTCTTCAATGAAGTCTTACCTGAAACATCACAAGGTTTCTATTTATTTAACAAAGTTTTTTCATTCAACTTGACATTCTTTTACAACTCCTGTTACTTATTACAACAAATTCCTTAGGTGTTCAAATAGAAAGAACCATTCGAAACATTTCGGACATAGAAGAGGATCCCTATAATTTTGTTTATGATGGTATACCTACTGATCATCGTGTCTTAAAGGAACGTAGTCCATGTCCTCATTGTGGAGCCAAACGATTCACATTTGAATTTGCAACCTTTTGTTGTATGAGTGGAAAAACAATATTAGCAAATTCAGAAATTCCAGAAGAATTGTACCAACTTTTCACGTCGCAAGATGAAGTTGGAAAAATGTTTAGGCAAAACATACGTGCTTATAACACCAATTTTTCTTTCGTCTCAATGGGTGTGACGTTGGATGATACAATGAACAATATGAGAGCCGGTGTCTATACGTTTCGTGCACATAAAGGAATATATCACAAAATCGACCAATTAGTTTCGAGGGATGGAAAACCTAGGTATTTACAATTGTATTTTTATGATCGTGATACCGAGTTAGATCATAGACTCCAATGGCCCAATCTTGATCGAAGCATCACTGAGATGGTAACACGTGCTCTTTCTACAAACCCATATGTCAACACATTTCGAAGTCTTGCGGAACTAGGACCTCTAGA
Source organism: Flaveria trinervia (assembly GCA_025506515.1). NCBI lineage: Eukaryota > Viridiplantae > Streptophyta > Magnoliopsida > Asterales > Asteraceae > Flaveria > Flaveria trinervia. The sequence goes on from CM046446.1 coordinate 1,996,408, forward strand.
CAACTATAGAGTCACTTTAAATACTTCCGTGGATCTTGACCAAAGGGTGTACAACCGACCAACGACATCCGAGGTTTAAATAATATTATTTTTACTTCAACGTGTGGATCTTCTACCGTACACTACATATTGATTTACATATTTATAATGCAACATTTTATAGGTTGCTGGAATTTGGGTGGAAGGTAACGACAATATCACTTCGTACAAAAGAAGTATTGTTGTGTACGGTAGGTCAGAATATAGTCAAACTATCCAGCCTTACTTTGGTTGTTACGATCCATTATCGTATCCTCTATTTTTTCCTAATGGTGAGTCGGGTTGGCATCCTAACATACCACGTCAAGGAGTACCACTCAATGAAGTTCACAACAATAATGACAACATCGACGAAGAAATGGAAGGTACTAACAATTTATGTATCTTTTAAAGTGATGATAAAAAATAATACCCTAACGTGTATTATTTTTAATTATTCAGAGGCAAACACACGACGTGGTAGAACAAACGTAGCTATGCGAGAGTACTACTATTACAAATTCCAAATTCGATCTGTTGAGAACGTGCTTCTGTTCGGTGGTAGATTGCTACAACAGTTTGCTGTAGATGTTTACATAAAGATTGAGACGCAACGTTTACAATTTTGTGAACGAAACCAGTCTAAGATCAGAGCAGATTTGTATCAAGGTATTGTGGATTGCGTTAATGCTGGTGAGGTTAATCCAAACAGAGTGGGACAACGGATTGTCTTGCCTTCATCTTTCATCGGAGGGCCTCGCGACATGCGTCGTCGGTTTCTAGATGCGATGACTTTAGTTCAAGATGATGGCAAGCCTGATTTGTTCCTTACAATGACATGTAATCCTCGGTGGCCTGAGATATGTGATAATTTGAAAGTGGGTCAAACCGCACAAGATCGTCCAGAGCTTGTTTCAAGAGTGTTTCGTGCTAAATTAGAGGATCTTAAGGAACAACTCTTCAAGAAACATATTCTAGGAGAAGTCAAAGCATACGTTTATGTCATCGAGTTTCAAAAGCGTGGTTTGCCACATGCACATTTTTTTCTTATCATGTACCCGCAACACAAAATCAATAATCCCGACCATTATGATAAGATTGTGTGTGCTGAAATTCCCGACATATCAAGATATCCCAAATTGCACGAGCTTGTTGTCAAGCACATGATTCATGGTCCTTGCGGACATTTACGAACAAACAATCATTGCATGCAGGGTGATCCTCCAATTTGTCGTTTTCGCTATCCCGGGCAGTTTAATGAACAGACAACACAAGGAGACGATGCATATCCATTATATCGAAGGAGAAATAATGGAATAAAAGTGGATGTACGAGGAAAAACTCTTGATAATAGATGGGTGGTCCCATATAACCCAAGGCTTTTAATGATGTTCAACTATCACATGAATATAGAGGTTTGCTCAAGTATAAAATCTGTGAAATATTTATTCAAATACGTTTACAAAGGACATGATAAAAAAGTTATTCAAATCGATCAAGATGAGCAAGAGGTTGTCATTAATGAGATAAAGAAATTTCAAGAAGCGCGATATGTATCACCCCCAGAGGCTATGTGGCGCATTTTTTCCTTCTCTCTTTCTCAAATTCATCCTGCTGTGTTGGCCTTACAACTACATCTTCCTAATCATCAAATGGTTAGATTTAGAGATAATGATATAATCTCTGAAATTGTTGACAGAGAAAGAGATAAGAGAACCATGCTAACTGCATTTTTTGATACAAATAGAGTAGATGAAACAGCAAGACAATATTTGTATAAAGATTTTCCAAAACACTTCACGTGGAATGTAGGCTCGCGTCGTTGGAATCATCGTTTGCAAAAACCACAAAGAGGTCGTATTGTTTATGCTAATCCAGCTGAAGGAGAAAGGTATTATTTACGCCTACTTTTATCAAATGTTAAAGGGCCTACTTCTTTTGAAGATCTTTGCACAGTTAATGGTGTAAAGCACACAACGTTTCGAAAAGCAGCTCTTGAGACAGGCTTAATTGAGAACGATGAAATTTTATCGCAATCTCTCGCAGAAGTGTCTCTAGTTCAGTTTCCCAAGGCTCTTAGAAGGTTATTCACGACTCTAATAATTTTTTGTGAACCTGGAGATGTTCAAAGTTATGGAATGACCACTTTGACTCATTATCTGAAGACCATAGGTTAGATTGTCATAGTGGTGAACGAGTGCAAAATATAGTTCTTACTGAAATTAGGGTGTTTCTACAATCTATGGGTAAAAATCTCCATGATTTCGATCTTCCGGACATAACAAAAGATGCTCACTTACAATCTGTACGTCATCGTGAGGTGCAAGAGGAGTATGCGATAGTTGTTGAAGCTGAACACTTATGTGCAAAACATTCACTTAATTCGGACCAAAAAGTCGTGTTTGATGAGATAATGACGCATGTGGATAATGATTTACCTTGTGTGTTCTTTATAGATGGTCCAGGTGGAACGGGAAATTTTTTTTGTATAAAGCGTTGCTTACTGAAGTTCGTTCACGTGGTCTTATTGCTCTCGCAACAGCTTCATCGGGTGCTGCAGCCAATAATATGCCAGGAGGGAGAACGGCTCACTCGAGATTCAAGATTACCATAAATCTTAATAATAATTCAATGTGCAACATCAAAAAACAAAGTGGGGCCGCTGAACTACTTAGGTCATCTAAATTAATAATTTGGGATGAAGCATCAATGGCAAAACGACAGGCGATCGAGGCTGTTGATCGGACGTTGCAAGACATCGTAGGCGTTAGTCTCCCATTTGGTGGAAAGATAATGGTTATGGGAGGTGATTTCAGACAGGTGTTGCCGGTTATTAGACGTGGCACTCGAGCACAGATTGTAGACTCTAGCCTAAGAATGTCGCCTCTTTGGTCTTTGACTAAAAAGATGCGGTTGACCATAAATATGAGAGCGCTTAATGACCCGTGGTTTTCTGATTTTCTTTTAAGAGTCGGTGATGGAACCGAAGAATCAATTGAAGGAACATTTATCCGCATACCTGATGACATGAAAATTCCATGCACCATTCGAGAAAACTCTATAAAAAAATTGATTAATGCCATCTTTCCATCTATTTTAAACAATTTGTATTCTTCGGATTATATAATCTCCCGAGTAATTCTATCAACTCGAAATGAGAGTGTTGATGAGATTAATGATCAAATGATCGATATATTTCAAGGGGAGGAAAAAATTTACTATAGTTTTGACGAAGCAGAAGACGATCATAACAACTTTTATCCGATCGAGTTCTTAAACTCACTAACTGTGAGTGGTTTGCCGCCTCATAAGCTTCGACTAAAAATTGGATGTCCCATAATATTGTTGCGGAATATCGATCCATCACATGGTCTATGTAATGGCACAAGATTGATATGTAAAGGTTTCCAACACAATGTTATTGATGCGGAAATAGCTGTTGGCCAACATATTGGGAAAAGAGTGTTTTTGCCAAGAATCCCTCTATGTCTTTATAAAGACGACTGTTCCCTTTCAAATTAAAAAGAAAACAGTTTTCCATTCGACTTAGCTTTTCAATGAAAATTAATAAAGCT